>CM031244.1:523059701-524491224 GCA_018340775.1 Taxus wallichiana var. yunnanensis
TTTTACACAACATTTTAGAATCAATGTAGTTCTAGTGTGTGATTGAAATGTTTCCCTTAAAGTTAGGTTTCCTTGTGCTAGTTGCACTAAGATAGCAGGATAAAACTATTTTACCCCACAATGAATGTATGAGATAAATTCATAAATTTCCCTTCTTATGCAGTTAATGATGCAACGTAAATGCATTGTTGAATGTTTCTCTCTTGCCCAAGTAGTAGATGATAATTAATAACTCGAATTTTTGATCCCCTTAGAATAGTGAGTAATTGTGTATTTATATGATTCCCTTGTTTCAATTTCATCATTAATAACTAAAAATCTGACCCATAGTGATAAGTAAAATATTTATAAAAGAAAACAATCGATGTGGCACTTAAAACATGATAAAAGAAGGAAAGGAACAAAAGCACCCAAGGGGGACAATAGCATTTGGGAACACATGTCCCTACGCAAACTAGTGTTTGGAAGGCTCCTAAGATAAAATAGAAAATATCGAGCTAGGTAACATGTTGTGTAATTTCTAAAAGAAAATATAAAATAATGTAAATACAAAGTAAAACAAGTGTTATTATTGTCTAGTCTTTTTATTATGAATCGTGCCTATAATGACATACTAGAGGTGTGATGCAATACTACTAAGTGAGTGATTTCATTTCTATATTGTCGCCGCTTTAGGTTGGTGAATGAATATTTGGTATCATAAAGTAGATAGAAAGAGCATACCTTGTGGAGATCCAAAGGAGATTGTAGCCAATCACTCTGTCGAATGAAAGTTGAATCGATAGTGTAAAAATGGATATTATAAGATGTGTATCATGGAATCTAAGAGGGGATAAGAACCCTATGGTGACCTTGTGTGTATAGTGGAAATGATGCATACACTTAATTTAGATATTACCTTTTCGTGAGCATCTTTTTGCTTTAATATTTCTCCTTGTTTCATTTGTGTCAATTTTTTGAAGATAAGGAAGGATTGAAAAAGAAGATAAGTTTAGTCAATTCTCATGGTATATGAAATTGAAATTTAACTTAGAGAAATAAACATAGAAGTGTGTATGAAAAACAAGTGAGTCAAGGATAAAATACACCTAAATGTCATGAGAGAAGAGATAGAATTGTTCTTGTGTTTTTGTTGCCTTGGAGATGGTTGGAAGATTTGAGAGTGATCAATTCCCAAACTAGTTTGAATATACTAAGGATTTAGGTGTCTTGTCACCACACTGAGGATTTGGGCACCATGTTGCCAAGGGAATAATTTGGGAGAGCTATAGGATTTTCCCTCCACACATTGACACTTCCCCATGGATAAATGTAACTACAGATGGTCACAAACCCAATAGAAACTAGCCACAAATGACACATTGTTATAGACATATCATTGTTCTGCATATGCCCTAGGTTCCACTTCTTATTAGATAACGATATAAAAATATAAACCAAGAAAGAAAATTTAATAGTTCCCTTACTCAAAGTATGAAACTTTTCCACTAATTTTATTCTTGTTGTACCAAATAGTAACTAAGAACGATTATGTGCTATTGGAATTTGATAAAACTTGTCACTAAGAACCTATTCAAACTATATTGTACCTTTTTTTCCCCTAAGATAGAACCACCGATGTAGGAAACTAGTGCCCATTGTTACTATCTATACTACGCATTTCTTTCCCTGCAATGATTTTGGCCTACGTCCGATTCTGGCCCATTTATTATCTCTTATTTAGTCAAAGTTTTCTATGTAGCATTTTGTGTTTGGTTATTGGAATGTTGAGATGATGAAATAATCATCCAATTATTGTCCCCACTAATTTGGGGTATGTGAGATGAACCAATATGATCACTACCCAAATGAGGAAAGTTGAAGTGGATGTGCACATCTCAAATAGAACTCTTGCATAGAGGAATAGAGAATGTGTATGGTAACAACCATGGAACATGAAAATGATGGGAAAATCTATCATATAGTGTTAGTGATACAAAAACATGAGACGATATAGTAGAAACTAATCAAAACACGTAGTAGTACAATAAGAGATCAACGTAGTAGCTAATGGAAAATAGGGGACACCACTAAGGATGTCACAAGACACCGAAGGCCTTGATGTCGTTCTAGAAAAAATGAAATCAATCATAAGGCATAACCTACAAAAATGATAATCAAGACAAAAACATATACAAGATTAAGAAAATCATAAAACTATGGTTAGAAGTAGGCTTACAAGACAAATACTCCACATGAAATACCCCTTAGTGTGTTAAAAATATTGATAGTATGTCACAATTTATACAATCGAAAGTAGTAGATAGGAAATGATAGAACATGAATATAGAGAAGTAGGGAAGGTATAAGCTTCAGAACCTCATTGGGAATGGTAAATAATAATGTCAAGCATCATGCATCGTGTGATAACCTATAGATGGTCTACATCTACCAACACGTGAACATGCATGTGTATTATACAAGGATAGAACATACTATGAATCAAAGTAACATGATAGACAAAGTGCAACATAGAATAGTATAAACAAGCAAGGATACATACAACCAAGATCTAAGCTAATGTTTTTATATTTTTGCCAATATTTGAATGTTTTTGAATTATGAGAATATGAAATAGGATTACTAAGGGAGGGAACAATGGTTTCCCTAGTTTATGTGTGTAAAGTGAGGTTCATGTAAGTAATTACACCCTCAACAATCATATTTGAACCTAGAACAAGAGTACAAAATCAAGTAAAAAGGGGGAAATACTTTGCCCCTCAAGTGTGAATGTGATAGGGATCTATCTAATGAGGACAGAGGATGAGGGTCCATTATCTATTGATATGAGAGAGGAACACATGTGAAAATGATCTGAGGACCTAGTGCCATGTGAAATTGCATGGGTCAAGTTGTGCGGAGTAATACTATGTTGTGTATGTAGGGAATGAGAACGTGAAGTGGGCCTAGATGTAATAGGTGTAGTATCCATATGATGTGTATAATTATCCCTATGAAGAGGGCTATGGAACCGTTGTATTTGTCATGAGAAATAAGTAAATTTCATGTGTAGGAGATCTAGATGGAGTTATGGTAGTAGTACAAGAACCGATATGATCCCTAAATAGAAAATTAGTACATGTCAAAGAGATATGATTATCGGTAATAGATGTAGTAGTAGGTATAGTATTAACTAAAGGTGTAGGAGTAATAGAAGCTATATATAAAGGATCCCGTGGTTGGATACCTCAAATAGTGACAACATGATGCTTATGTATGAACGTAAGGAATAAATGAACTATGGATGGGATGGATTTAACAAACATTACAAGGAAATGAATTCCTAAGACCATGTCACAATGTGTAACCTCGGATCCAATAGAAGAAAGGCATTAATTAGAGATAGTAAGAGGCCCAACAAAGTGATTGGGAGAACCACATGCCCATGATAAGTAGGTGATCTATGTGTCATATGAGATAATGGAAATCCAATAGATTACAAGAAAGATAATAAACTTGCATTATGATTAAAAGTAGGATGTACCATAACATTGTTAACAACATGAGTACCAACAGAAGCATAAATGTGTAATCCATGTGATGAAAAGGAAGCATGAAAATCAACATCATTAAAAGTAATGACAGGAGGAGGAAGATCAGTAGTACCAACAGGAAATCTAAGATGATGATCTAAAGATGATGGAGGTAGAACCACATGATAAGCATGATTGGAAGAAGATTCGGGAGATTATTTTTCATGTATAAGTAATGGATGATTTAAAATCTTAAGCTTTCTATTGTTTTTTTATTATATAAGGTAAGAAGACAAGGATTATGGCTCTCAGAAGCCTTACAATAGCAGATGCATCTTGAGAGAAACAAAGGAGAAAAAGATAATGTCGTGAGGAACAAAATAAATGACCTCTACCAACGGTCAAAGAAGAAAAACCCAAGCTAATGTAAGTTAAACCAAGAGTCAAGTCAAGGAGACTTGACTTGACTCAAAGATAGTGAAAAATATTAGGACTTACTACAGGAAGTTGTCAAATAATGACTCTCCGTGACATGATCATTCATATTATGTTTCTTATGTTGGACCTTAGTCCACCCATCATCATCATTCACTTAGGCTGATGATCATATTCAATATCCATATCCAAGCTTAAGGATCGCCTCCAATTTTCCGTCAAAAGTCCGCAAACCTTACGCCATGTGGAGGGAACTTACCTCGAGCTCGACACCCATCACCACCAAGATGTGGAGAATTAAATGTAGTCCTAAATTAAGGCAAGAAAAATTCAAATTTTGAATTCGCAACCCCTCCAACGGACCCACCTTCCCCAATGACTCCCACATAAGAACCATTACATGACACTACACCAATCCCTGCGCTACCCACAAATGTCCATCGATCCCAACAAAGGTTGGCAAGCATTCAAAATTCTCCGCAGCCAATGATCGGTCCTTCATGTCACTATAATGGTAGCATCCTTCTCCTCCTCGCCTGAGTGCCCCCTTCCACCACGATCGAGCTCCCATAGCCTTTTCCACTCTATTCAGCTCAGGATCCACATCAAACAGGGGAAATGTGATGGCATTGGTTATTGTAGATTTAGAAACAAAAACAATAGGCTTAGGTAGCTCTATTTCATTATTGTCAATCAGATCTTGGATTAAATGTCTAATCTTAAAGAACTTATCAATAGAAGGACCATTACGTCTATGATAATCACAATGTACATGTTCATCAAAATCCCTTCTATGAGGATAATTAGGATCTATCTCAAGAGGAGATGGAGGAGAAATCATATTCCTTTTAATGAGTTGAGGTAAAAAAATATGAGGTGGATATAAAAATCTTATAAAATTTCATCATGTAGGGTGTATTTGGAGCTTTGTAGGTTCAATAGAGCATTGAAAATAGGTTTAGGCTCACTAGGTGTGCATTTAAAGGTTAATTTGGTTAGAAATTTGTTAGTAGATTGATTAGAAATATTATCACCATATTTAAGCTTTCCCATAGAAAGTAACTTATTTTCATGTTCTTTAAGAGTATGACATAAATGATCGAAAGAGTGAAAAGAATCAAAGAGAACACATTCTTGTAAAGAAGGAAATATACTTTGGATAAATAGATCTTGCAATTCAGATTTGGTGAATACATTATTCATTTTATAAAGATGGTTCTTATAGTGCAAAACAAGGTCACTAAGATTCTCATTAGATCCTTGCTTCATTTTGGCCATTTGTGCATATGATATTTTAGTTCCAATGTTCATAGGAAAGTGAACAAAAAAACATATTTGTTAAAGGAATTAAATATCTAATAGTGTCTAAAGGAAAATCATAAAACCATGAAAAAGAATAGTGTTGTAAGATCATAGGAAATAATTTGGTCAACAATGTATCATCACAAGAATAATCCAAACATGCAACATGAAATGATCTAAAATGATCTTGTGCATCTCCATGGTGTTATGATCCTCATGTGTGGATTTCACTAACGCCTCGAGGTTTTGGTGTAACGGTTCATTACATTTGGTATCAAAGAAACCACCCGTGTTCGAATCCCACTCGGTTGGTTACGTCGTGTAGTCGGGGCCCATGGGGCACCTAAACATCGGTGAAGCGGGGCTCATATGTATGGGAGTGTGGGCGCAAACCCAGCCCAAGTCAGGCTCTACAAAAGCATGGTGGGATGTTATGATCCTCATGTGTGGATTTCACTAACACCTCGAGGTTTTGGTGTAATGGTTCATTACACATGGCCATCAAAAAGAGGAAACTTCGGTGAAGAAAAAATGAGTGGAAGTGGGTAAAATGAAACAACGGGTGTAAGAGGAAAATCTAGAAGAGGTGAAGAATCAAGAGATGGAGGAGAAGAAGAAGAAGAAGAAGAAGAGCCATGCTGAAATTGATAAATTTAAGCTTATAAATCATGGTTCAAGGACTATAAGGCATGGTTTCCTTAAGAATAACCATGTTGTATATGAGAAATGATGGGGCAAGTAAAGTGACTACTAGTCTGTAAAGATAGGCATATGGATGGTGGATATCCCCGTATTGGTGGGGAGAGAAGAAAGTAGAATATAGGAGGTGGTAATAGTAGAGATATCTAAGGAATGAACCAAATCGACATGGGTAACCTTATCATGGGAATTTTGGGTTGCTAATAAAGCATTGAGGACATGTGGCACATGAGTGGGATTGTCATGTAATGTAGAATGAAAAGTAGTGAGAGCATCAAGTTGTGCATAATCCATGTTAGTGTCTTCATCACAAGAATGTTCACTATTAGAATCTTCTATGTAATTGGGGGATCTAATGGTAATTGAAGAGGGGATTATCATGCATGGTTTCATCCATTCATTTAGAATGATTACGAACCTATTAGAGAAGCTTAGTATGTTATGGAATTCAAAGCGGCCACTATGGTTAATGGCCATGAAAGAGGAACATAAAGATGATAGCCACTAGGCATGAGAAAAATATATTCGATGATGGGCATGCAAGGATTGGGTTCACCAAAATGAAATTAAATCTTTATCAAATGACTAAGATCAAACGTGTATATCTCAAAAAAGTAAGATATATCATGTAATAGAAAACAAGTGTAAGTAACAAGAGGATAAGAACAAATTAGTTGATAACTTACTATCTAGGTTTAGTTTGAGCTGCAGAATGGGTGAAACGTGTTGGATCTAAAGAAAGTAAGCTTCATCTAGTAGATAGACAATTGTAAGTCTTTTAGACAATACCACCCAAAGGAGAATAAGATTACCCTAGGTGTTAATGTTCAAACTAGGCGCTGGTGTCCTTACAATAGTTCCAAATATGATCTTTTCAAGGCCTAGTCATGTATTCTTCCCTTTGCTATTTTTTCTCTTTGAGTTCATCATAGGGTTCCTGTATCACACAAGTACATGAAAAACAAACCCTAGTTACCCACACAAGGCTCAAACACACATTAGATGCAATAAATAGTGCATATTCTTGAGTTGGAATGACCTCAATGGTCACCCCAATGTGATTTTCACCGAGTTCTACAATACATTTTAGACTCATTATAGGTATAGTGTGTGTGTATGTGTGTGATTGAAATGTGTCCCATGAAGCTAGGTTTTCCTTGTGTCATTCGCACCAAGATTGTAAGCTACAAATATTTTTACCCCAAGATGAAGGCATTAGATGGAACTCATACATTTCCCTTCATATGCAAAGTGAATGAGACAACCCAAATGAAATCCTTGAATTTCACTCTTTTTCCAATTAGCGAGATAGCCCAAATAGCCTAACCCCTTAGAATAGTGAGTAAGTCATGTATATATATGATTCACTTATTTTAATTTCGTCATTAACAACTAAAAATATGACCCATAGTGATAAGTAAAAGATTTAGAAAAGATAACAATCGATGTGGCACTTTAAACATGAGAAAAGAGGGGAAAAGGACATAAGCACCCAAAGGGGACAGTAGCACCCGAGAGCTCCTATACCTACTTGTTGTTAGTTTCGGGAGGCTCCAAAGATAAGACAAAAATACCGAGTTGGGTCACATATTGTGCAATGTCCAAAAGCAAAGGGATAGTTTCCATAAAAGCAAAGGACAAGAGTATAGAAAGATAAAACAATGTAAACACAAAGCAAAACAAGTGTTGTTAATGTCTAGTCTTCTTGTTTAGGAATCATGCATATAATGACATACTAGAGGCGTGATGTAACAATACTAAGTGGCCAATTTCATTTCTACATATAGTAGATATCACATTCTAGCATAACGACGTGTGGTTTGAACCCCCTTTGGAGTAGTGGCGAAGTCGAGGTGTACAAGGGTGCCCAACCCACATAACTTTGTTTTGTATTAATTCCTTCTTACACTACAAGGGTTATAGGATTTTAAGAGGAGTTAACAGAGCCATTTCAAAGGCGAGTGAAGAAGACAAACACACAATGATAACTATTTCCAAGCATGAAAATCGCTCAAAAATTTGTAGACCCAAATCCCAAGAAAATCCAAGACCATACAAAAGAGTCGGGACCATACCGATACTTTGGACCTAGTTGTAAATTTTTATAAGGTTCAAATTCCAATGCCAATTTCTATAACGAATCATTTTTAGTATCAATTCATCATTTTCCTACATTCAAATCACCCAAACTCTTCTAGATCCACACAGAATTAGCTAAGTGCAATTCTCTCTTTGTGTTTTGATAGTTTCTATATCAATAGTCACTTTGATAAGTGTTATTTTGATTTGTGCAATTAATGTTGGAAGTTAATTAAATAAAATTATCAACCAATTGTATTATTTCATCATTTATACATATTTATATATATAAATTAAAAATACTCTAAAATTTAAAAGGGAATGAAATAGAATCACAAAAAAGTGAAATCACAACATTAACAACCGAGGAATCACCTTCAATAACCAGCATCGAAACCTCCTTGATTTTAAAATTTTCAAAACTTTCCGTAGAGAGAAATGATTTCAACCTCATTATTAGTTGCATGATATATTTTCTTTGAAACTATATAAATATGTTTATTTAATATTATTTTAAAATTTCTCCATATCCTTCCTTTCATGGATTTCCTTTGCTTGCTCCATCAAAGTTCAGTTGGGCATGATTCTTGGAGGATGATCCCATTGGAGGAGTAACACATTATTCATTTATGATATCTTCCTGAGTGTATTTTCCTAATCAATATGAGGCCAATCAACTTGTATTATGGAATTACCATTTGATTTATGAATTTAATTTTCTTTGAGGATTTCATTGACCCTTTATGAGATGATTACATCCATTCTTTGGATTAATCTATGTGAAGTAACTTTTTCATTTTTGAAAAATTTTCTATTTAATTCTCTCCGAGATTCCATATCACTTGAGAAGGATCAGCCTACCAAAATGGTCTTAGGATTGTATTTGGAGGGTATTTTCATTGAAGGGTTAAATAGTAAATTACATCCGTATACCCAAGTACCCAAGCCGTAGTGTTTTTATAGGATTTCATTACAGATATCTTGAGAGAAACTAGCATTGGAGGAGAATATGATTTACATTATCTTCATAAGATTTACAAAAATTGAATCTGGATGGACCAAACTAACCCTTTTAATTAGCTTATCATATGTGAGAATGTATTGAGGAATGCAAGCTAGGTGATAGTTCACGGTTTTGGGAGATTCCATTTATACCATATCCTTTTGTATGGAAAATTTTATGGGAATACATATTCTTCTTGAAGAGATACAATATTATAACCACATTTAACCTCATAGAGACCAAAGGGAAATCCATACCAAATTAAGGAGTCCTCATTACCTCTTAATGGTAGTGTTCGATTTTGGAGGATTTCTTCTATTCTTTGAATTTCATCCAGAGACTATGTAAGGAACCCCATTATTTCAATACCAAAATTTATCCTTCTAATTGAGAATTTTATATGACATAATTAGAAAGATTTAGACACCGTTTATCTTTGGATAAAGTTTTAATCTTGTCTAAGCCTACCAATTGACCGAATGAGGGAAATCAGCCAAGAGTTATTCTAAAATGTCATTTTAAATCATGATATTGGAAGCCAAGTTATTTTTGTAAAACGATATTCCTATAAGACCCTTTAAAATTCCATATATGTGATCCTACTATAAAATTAGAGATCTCAAAAAAAGTCATTCTTGATCATTTGTATGTATTTACTTAGTTTTAACAATGTGAACATAGAGTTTATTTGGATTAGAGTAAATACTCCAAAATAGTTTAGCTCCTAGAGCTTAATTATATTTTTTAGTTCAATAATGTTTCCCCCCCAAATAATTTTCAATAAACATGCCTTTTTACAGCCTATGAGATGGTACTTATGCTCAATAGGTACTCCTTTCCATAAGAATTTCTTAATCATCCTCTTAAGTTTTTCTAATATAATTGACAAAACCTTTAATATTGAAATCATATATGTCACAATGGATAGAACAATACTCTTCAACATAATTAATCGCCTCAAGTATAAATCTTTCATTTCCCTTTCCATGATGATAGTTTGCCTAAAATATTTAAAAAGAGATACTCTAGAGGGTGAATCCTCACTCGCCATCAAATAATGGAATTGCTAAGCACCTTCATGGAATGGAACTAATTATTATACCTAAGATATTTCAAAGTTGAAGTTGAAGAGGAATTAGATTATTGAAGTAGAGGATCTAGGATTTTGAGAAGCTAATCTCCTAACTAGATACTTTCAAGTATTTATTTTGTAGTTGCTTAACTAATGTAGCTTCTAAAAGTTTCACCTTAGCCAAAAGTAGAGTTTCATCCATAAATAAGAGATGATAGATCGACATTCCCTTGGGGTAGTTATTAATCCCTTTAGTTTTCCTTCTTGAGATTATCTTTCAAAGCTTCTACTTAGTGATTATACCGTAAATATTAATAAAAAGGAGAAATATGATCTCCGACTCATGCCTCTTGATGAAGAGAAAAAGGAAATTACAATTCCATTTATAGAAGCGAGAAGTGGGTAAATGATATATACAACATTATCCAATTACACAGTCTTCTATTGAGAAAAAGTTCTTAAGAATTTTCATTGAACATTTTTAGTTAACTTTATCATAAGATTTGTTAATGTCAAGCTTAAAAATCATATCTTTAGTTCCATTTTGCAGAGAGAGAAATTGAAGTGCTTCATGGGTCACTATAATATCATCTAAGATTTGTTTCTCTTTTACAAGTTCGCCATGTACTTGAGAGATTAACTTTGGTAGAGAAGATTTCAGTTAGATGCAATAGCCTATGTGATAACCTTATATACTATATTATAAAGGAAATATTATGAAAGTTTCAAATTTCAAACACTCGCTTCTTTTAGGATAAACAACGATTAAGTGTAATTTAGATAATTCAATATCGTATATGATTTTATCGATTCATAAACAAGTGTGGTGATTTATTTCTCCAAAATGTCTTAGAATGTGTGATAAGAGAAAGCCAAAAATACATCTAAGCTAAAGGATTTATTCATATCATTTTCAAATACCACCTTTTAATCTCTTCCACAGAGAAGGGAGCCATTAATTAATTATTTCATTCTTTAGAAATTAGATAAGGAATATTATGGAGGAAAATCTCCATTTCATCCTCTAGACAATCACTAGAATCATGCAAAAGGGCCATAAAGAATGATTCTTCTTCTTTTCTTATGTATGAGCTACATTCAAGAGAGACATCCCCTTAGAATTTTTCTAATTGTTTTTGTCTTGTCACTACCGTGGAGGATTGATAGTTTTTTTTATTTCTATGCCCAAATTCGAGCCGAGATTCTCTCAATTTTTGTTTCCATTAGATTTCGTCTCTCTTATTTATTTCCTTTTAAGGAGGAGTAATACATGTTTTAGGAGTTCATTAACAAATTTGTTACACCCTCTTTCGTATAGGTCTATTAATTTCCATTATGTCTTTCTCTAATTGTTTTTAAAACAAAGATGTTCTTGAAACAAAGATGTTCTTGAAAGAGGTGACATTCCACTCATTAATGCAACCCTTTAATTATTTGAGCTTGGAAGAAAATCGAAGGCCTTGGAATATAATGATTTAAAGCTAGTTCACATTGTTTCTCTTTTCCAATGTATAATACACTTATGGATATTTTCACCTTTAATAACAAATCATATACCACTTTTTGATCCTATCTCCTCAAAGCATTCTTACCACTTTGTGGCCTTAGCTCCTTAAGTAAGAAACTCTTTGTCATGTCGTGTGTTCATTGCAAAAATATTCCAACATTCAATAGTTACTGATTACTTCATGGTGCCAATTTTGATTGGCACCATTGTAAGAGTAAAGGGATATTTTATTTTAGTTATATTATTTTGGTGATCAAATCACTTTTTAAAAGAAATTGTTCACTTTAATTTATAATAATAGATTGGTTTGGAAGGATTAGATGTTAGCATCTTATTTTACATAAATATATATAAAATAAATCGAATGTATTATTTTGAGGTGTCTAATACATTATGTCCGAAATCTAATATAATAGGTATTTCGAGAATGATATTTTGGAGCGTCTTTTACATTGATTTAACTAAAATATATATATTCTAGTTTCTAATTGTCTTATGGCATGTACCCCTCTAGTTTTCTCTCCTCTCTTATTTTTGTCATTCTCTTATTTTCCATGTTGTTCTAGGTTTTCTCCGCATTTGTATTTTAATGTTCTAGATCTCACATTAATTTAGCTTTGCAATTCTATTTCTGCATGAATATAACTTTACAACTCTAATTCAACGTAGTGTACATTTGTATTGTTCTAGTTCCCGTAACTATAAGTATAGTTTTGGGAAATTTTTTTGTGAGGTCGTTTCTATGGTCCAACCATTTTTGGTTTCCCCATGGTTTTGGACCTTATTTAAAAAAAAAAAAACCTTGCCCAACAATAAGTAGTTGGCATGCCCAACAATAAGATCATAATTTGAATTTACAAAATCAATAATTGCATAAATACATTCATGAGAAAATGGTTAAAAGTATAATATATTAATTAATTAATTATATATTTAATAGATTTGCTCGCTTCGTTCGTGGTATGTTTGGCCTGGTTGGCGTGGTATGTTCGTTATCGATGAAAGTGGAAAGAAAATCCGTGCGAAGCAAATCGGAGGTCGAAATTCCGCCTGACTCGGTGCTTTTGACCCTGGAGATGGTGGACAGATTCATGGCGTTGTCTCTGTCTGTGGGAAGCACTAAAGATGATCCGATAATGAATCCCATGGGACCTCAAGCTCCCCCTCTCAACACGCTCAGTTTTCCTCCCTTTTTGTGGGCACTGCGGACAAAGACCTGATCCGTGATACAAAGATGGAATATTACCCAGAAATGATTTGCTCGGGTCACGAATCAGAGAATGTGGGTCACTGTTTTTATCTTAACCTGATTGCTATCCAATTCGATGCTCACGTTGCTAAAGAGACCGCTAAACTGTTGGAGGCGATCGATGGCTTCATCAATCGTTGTTTCCAAATCTAATATGACTGCTATGATTGTGGTATGTTTGGCCTGTACCTCTGTACACCATCTTGAACCCTCCCTCGCTGATGAGATTCAGTCGGAGAAATTTGGCAAATTTTAAATTCGCGTATCATTGCATAATTTATGTTACAATGTAACATAAATTATGCATTAACCTTGTATTCCTCCAGAACAAAATGCACAAGAAACCAAAGAAAAGGATTCGAAAACTATACGGATACTTTTAAAGACTGGTGTTATAGTATATTAATTGCATTGAGATTCTGCCAGGAACTCACATTATGTTATCATTCACAGGAAATTTACTTTGGCTATAGTTGAAAAAATACTGTTCTCATCAGCCCACAATATGCACCCTAGATTGGAATCTCTCATCCCTTCAACCTTCAGCAGTTGGCTACATTTTTGTAACAAACAATTTCCTGCAAGTAGTGAACACAGCTTGTTCTTTCTTTAAATTGCAGCAAATCGGTGATTATTTCATCAGATCCTCATGGGCATAGGCCAACAGAACACTCTTTCACATATTGGACTGCACAATAACAGCCATCTGAAACATTATTGACAGATTATTATCCAACATTGCCTTGCAAGTCAATGAATTTTGAAATTTGAGAATGCACATTCTACTTATCACTCTTGAATTCATGTTAGTTACTGTCGAAAAGTACAACATTATACGTATCCCACCGCATGCCCCATAACTGAGGTAGGACTTTGATGATCACTGTTTTGTCGGCAAGAAATTGGTCATTTGCAAAAGCTAGAAAATTGACTTAGGAGTTAAATTTATTAACAATCTCCTATTTATTCATTATATAGTTCAAATATGTGGTGAATATAAATGACAGACGATGCCATTTTGCTCCTGCACAGTACATATCTACTGAAAGCTCCATCATATAGACTGAAAGCTCCATCAAAGCTGGAGATAAAAACAAACCTTCAAACTGTAGAAAAAAAATATCGTCCCTTTGCTTGCCAAGCTATTTGGAACGATATTAGAAAAGAAAATCAGTCAATGGGTAGAAACACTCCAGAATTGATTACATTCTCATATTCAGGAATATTATTGAAAATTGTTGTAAGTTGTAACAACAAAGAAGATCTAATTGCTTGTTTCCTTCATTCTCACATTCAGAAATAACGTTGAAACTTGTTGCAAACATGCAACAACAAAGAATAGCTAATCACTTGTTTCCTTGACTTCAGAAAAAGCCTTTGCGACTATCCCCAGGGGAATCCTTTGGAAATATATGGAAGACAGAGAATTTCCCTTGATCTTAGAATAGGGGTCTATAGATTGGATTTGAGAGGGATGATTTTGGGTAGTGCTTGTGCTTGGAAGGAGGAATTCATGGGGCTTTTGGATAAACTTTGGGATGATACAGTGGCAATCTATCTGTGGATAACTCTGATGTCCCTTCTTCTCCTTCAGCTTCCAGCCCTCCTGTTTCGCCATATTCATGTGAGTATAGATTTGCAAGAATAAAGTTTTTTTTTCGGTTGGAAAAGAAAAATGTCAAAAAGTATAATAGATTGAAACAAAAGGGAATTACAGTAATACCCTTTTTATGTTCTGTCTATACCCACATGGATCCCTTTCCATCTTTTACTTATACTCACATGGATCCTTTAAGCTTTAGGTTGAGTAAATCAAATTTATATTTGGATAAATTTTAAACAGTTGGTATTGTGCATCTCTTTGCATTTTTGGTTTTAAGTTATGTCTCTAAACAGTGGTTCTGAAAGGTGGGTTTGTGTTGAGTATAGTTGACTGCTATCAGATTCATGACTACAAAACTTGAGGGGTTGCCCTTTGGCTAAATATATATGCAGGGCTGTCTTAAATCTAGGGGATATGAAAGTAAATTACTGGTACAGATCATCTGGGTGGGTCTTAAGACAAAAAAATTAGATTATTAGACCGCCATGAGTCAAATTTGTAGAGGTGATGGAAAGCATTACAGTTAAACTTATTCATACTGTGTTGGTTGTGCTATAATAAGGGCTTTTCTTTAGCCAAATATATGTGGCAGAAACTATTGATCAATTTAGCAACAAAACTAACTATGGAGAATTTTTCCATCTTTGATGTGCAACTACTTTAAGGCAAGGTCAATTGATACAAAACTAAATCTGAGGTAGACATTAGCAAGGAACAAAATTGCCTTTAATATGAGGTGTATTAAAAAGACAATTCTTATCCCTCCATCTTTTCCATTGACTGCAATGGCATTTATGCTACTAATGAATGCTGGCCATATGTTTGGTTTCTTTTTAACTTTTTGAGACCCTTGGGGAAGGGTTTCCATACCTTTTTGTTTTTCTTTATTTTGACCTCACAAATGGGCTTCCAAACTGTTTTGTGCTCTTTATTAAAGACCGTTTTACTATACAGCCATACAAAACTCTGGTCCTCCTTTCCATGAAAATAATCTCCGAGTCTTGATTATGTTGTTGTTTGTCAAAATCAGTTGTATGATTGTATCTCCAATCCACTTCTATGTAAGCACATAAAAAAACTCTATTGTTAAAGTATGGCATTGTTTATATTGCATCTCCACTCCATTTCTATTTAAACATATAAATATATACACTTGTTAAGTATGGCATTACAGAGGTATTTGCCTTATTAAGAATGTTGTACATCTTGAGAAATGGCCTTAGCAACCGGCATTATTGGCTATGACATCCCTTACCAACTCTCTGTTCCGTTCAAGAGATATGATTTATTTATTCTTCTTCTTTTAGGTTGATGAGGTCAGCTAAAACTGACATTTCTTTGTAAGAATTATCATACATTTATTGATGGGATTTCCTTAAAATCATATTTACAAGTGAGTTTTGATTTTATAAAGTTTGGTGAACAACAACTACTTCCCTGCAACTGCTCTTGCTCTACTTGGGCATCGTATTATATATATACTACTACTACTTTTGCTCTGCTTGGGCAGAGTATTATATATCTATAGATCTTATAGGGTCTCATTTAATTTCCTTATCATTGCAATGTGTTTCAGTGACTCCACGAGAGCGAGAAAATCCATGGAGAACCCCAAGAACTCCCACAAAAATGGGATCTGGAAAGCGAGAGAAAGCAGAATCGAGAAGCCCAACTCTGTATGACTGGTTAGTCTTGAAAATCAATATATTTGTACTAATTACATTCAGGATTGCAGCCTAATAAGGCTAATCTAAATGCTAATGATCTGGTTCTGCCAAATACAGGGTGGTGATCAGTGCTTTGGATAGATGAAATGATTAAAACTATCGATGGCCCTCGTAGCTTGCTGCTGTTGCTGCTGCTACTGCCTTGTAGTTAAGGTGATATTAACCAGGGATATATCTATATGTACAGAGTTTGTAGTTTGTGGTATTTCCAAATGGTTTATATAGTTTTTCTAGTAAATAAGCTACTTTTTTCAACTGAGGAAAAGCACACCCACAATAGGAAAGAGATTTAGAAGCATAAAAGAATCTCCTGTTGAGATTTTTTGTTCAGCTGGGCCTGAATGAGGTGGAGAGAATAAAACAATTATTAGAATGTCACTTTGGGATAAAGAGATTAGTAGGGTACAATTTTAGAATCCCGAAACATGGAAATGTGGCACAAGTAATGATGTATTATCACTCTTCATGTATATAAACTTTTGATGAGGAGGTTGCTACCTATGTACTTTCAGCTTTGTAAATAAAACGCCTCTTAGCATAAAAACATGTATAGCTCTATTCTAACTATGCTGCAATACATGAATAAAAATGTCCCAATGCTGATTTTGATGATACTATGTGGAGAGCATGAACCAATGAGTAGTTAACTACCTCAATGTGACCATTAGTTTGGGGATGAAAAGATGTAGTGAACCTCAACTGAAAACCCAAAAGTTTCCACAACCTCAGTGACTTAGCAGGTTTCAGAACCTTTTCATATTATAAATCAAGATATGAGCACTTCATAAGGTCAATCCTTGTATGACAGTAAATGTTTGAAATTTGAAATTAAGTATCACCGAGATATGATTTTTTATGTGATCCAGTTGATTACAAAGACAATTTATGACATGGAAAATGCTTCTTAGAGTTTTGACCTAGATGTTGTCGAAATACTATACAATACAAACAGGAGATGTATCTTGTTTTAAAATGCCAAGAAATAACCATGCAATTTATAGTAGTCTTCTTCCAAAGTTTTGAATTGTTTTAAGGGTTAGGCATCATGTTTGTGCTTTTTAAATGAAGTGGTCCATCTATATTTCTACACTTACAAAATCAATCACCCATAGTTTAAACAAAATCAACTACAAAAATAAAAACTATCCCTCTAAATCAAATAACATATACCGTTCGGCGTTCACATTGCATTGTACACATGCGATTGCTAGTTAGTAATACTAGTGCATTTAAAATGATAAGAGATCAGCACTTTTACAATGGGTTGTCATTTGAGTTGCATTATAGTTGGTCTTGGATTTAAAGGTGTTGTCTCTCTAAATTTCTTCATCTTGTACAAATTATCTAGACTTACATAACATTATTATTTTCAAGGATTTTTTTTAGTGGAGGAGTGCCTTCTTCATCTTGTTATCTAGACTTACATAACATTGGATTTTGACATCCAATCACTACTACAAGGGGGGGTCATTTGAGACATTAATTAGAGACAAAAATATATTTTTGTCTCTAATTAATGCACCCCTCCTACTTTTGTCTCAAAAACCCTTAATGTATTTTTTTAATTAAAAAAACTCTCTAATATAATTTGAGGCGCGCGGCTTGCAAAGCGGGCGAACTGGGCGAAAAATCCGAAGGCGTGGAAAATGGCCAACAAGCTCGGGCGGGAGGGAAACAAGCATGCACTAGATGGTGCGGATTTCAGGCGCAGAGGAGGAGGGCGAGCTGCAGGTATCCGCCGTTTTGCCCTGTTTTGTTTTGTTTTAGTGAGCATTTAAGAGATTTATGCACAGAAATGGCCGCGATGGTTTGGTTTTCGACCTGTCCGGCCCTTACAGGATTCGAGGGTATATTTTGTGGCAGCTTCTAGGGAACATTTCTCAACTGCCATTTTTTAGATCTGTCTGATATTAGATCTTTGCTTAGCATTCGTATTTCAGATGGCAAGGGGTTTCTGATGTATTTTGTAAAATGTAAGATCTTCGGCTGATTCCTTACACTCATGTAAGATCTATGCCCATCAGCTTCAGATACTATTTCTGATCCCTTACACTCATGCCAATTAGATCACTCCTCCAAATTGGCCTCCTTTGATGAAACATTATGGGATCCCATTGGAGTCCCATTGCAGGATTTCATAGAAAACAGTTACCTCCTGCAAAATCAGAGTAACCAGAGCCAAATCCAAGAGCAAGTGGAAGATCACTCCTTCTCTGAGTCTATATTAGACCAGTCTTTCTCAGGTTCTATATGGGATTTTCAAGAGGCGCGGCAACATGAGCAACAAAATAACAGTCATTATTATGAGAGTTATGAAAGTTCTCCTTCCACAATACACAACCTTGTGCATCCTACATAATTTTTAGGTTTTTATTTCAAGTTGCCATACGTGCAAAGAACTCATCATTCAGTTCAACTTGATTGTTATAAACCACGCCTGCCATTTTTGTACAGGACAGGTGAAATGTCTTCAGATTAGTCCGTTCCTTTCTTTGCTTGTTTAGATCTTTAGATATGAATAAGAATTAAATTGTGTTTACCAGCTTCCAAATCTTTGAACATCTCAATTGGTGTCTGTTTTTTTCTTCCACAGATATAAAGGGCTAAGATTCATTGTTTGAATGAAAACAATGTCTCTTCTTGGAAAATTCTTATGCATTCAACTTCATAACCAACCTAATTCATGAGTTTTCTTTATTTCTTATAAGGATCGGCAATTATACAATCTTTTTAGCTAACATTGCAAATTTAGTCAAAAATACACTGTGTTATCTTTTTTTAAAATCCCGGGTTGAGTTGCGTCTGTTTGCATGTGAGATAAGTGACCTGATTCTTTGCTTTTAAGATAGAAAGAGCAGCACAATCAACTGAATATTTCAATGGTTGTGTGATCAAGATTAATATTGGGCTATAAATTTTTTTGTAGTTTCTATATGGTAGTAAATAATTTTGATAATTTTTGAAGTTTTTATGTGGCTATGGCCGCTCATATTGTCAGTTCTAAACCAGCTTTTATAGTTGTTGGAGAGACAATTTGCACTTGTCTTGCCTATTCTAAGTTAACCAACATGCTTAAGAGCTGATTTGTCGAATTCAAATATATATATATATATATATATATATATATATATATATATATATATATATATATATATATATATATATATATATATATATATATATATATATATATATGACAGTAATGAAAAACTTAGAAATGCATGGAGATCTCAGACAATGTAATCAATACAATCGAGATTTTGATGTAACTGTCGACCGATCAATACACAGGTGTCAATTCATATATGAGCTCTGAGAAAGCTGGAGGCTGCAGTCTGAAAACATGTTGTAGGCCTGATCCCCATTATTGTTGTATATGTCTTGCATTGCAGTCGAAGCATGAGCTTGGTCAGACTGATACTGGGAGTGCTTAGATGAATCACTGGTTAAGTCTGAGAATCCATTGACGTGCATATGATCTCCCACAATGCTGGTATTCATTGCTGAGCTGTGATCTGAATCTCTGCTGAATGCAGGTGCAGGTGCCTTGCCATAAATTTGATCCAGTTCTGATGTATGAATGTGATGAGTTTCTGCATCATCTGAAAACTGAACACCTACAAATGCTCCTCCCAAGAAATCTTCCAGCTTTGGGTGTTTCTGATCATTGTTGTTCGCATTCATAATTGCTTCAGATTTCATGACTTCTGACTGATTGCTCAATCTCTTCTGATGCCATTCTGCAACAAAATTGTACATGAAAAAACAAATGTTAGGGCCCATTCTCGCAAAAATAAGCTGTGTATGACAACCTTAATGTTAGGGTCCATAGTTTACTGGGTATCACAATGTTTCTGTCAAATCAGTCCAATAAGTTATGTATCACCATAATCATGTTGGGAGTCATGTACGGAGATACCTGACCTGCACTGGTAATATATGAAAAGCCTAATCTGAACCAGTACATCATTCTAGTAAGGAAGCCCTAATGCATGAATACAATATTTCTTTCATCATCTTAACAGCAACCCATATGAGAAATATAAGAATGACATTCTAAACCGTTTGGAGGAGATCATATCCTTGTGTCACAGTGCAGTTACACACATTATAACAGTGTAGCTGATTACAGACTAAAAAAATCACAAACGTTGTATTCTTTGCAGGAAATCAAATCGTTGCCACACCCATTGTAATAAACCCAACACACACTTGATTGCGATGTATCAACATCCTTGATTGCGATGTAAAATAGACCTTTAAACAAATTTTTGTCCTGCTTCAACAAATTGATGCCATTCTGGAACCGGCTGAATGCAGATTCTGTGTCCTTGTCTAAGTGAAAATCCTGTTAAATACCGGAAACAGGTAAGAAAGAAAGTGTACGATGGATGGGTTATTCATATTTTATTTTTCATAAAATGGATTCCCCCCTCATCTCAACTAAGTACATCTTATCAAAGCAACAGGATTTAAAACAAAAAACATTACAGAATTTTAAGGCCACAAATTGCATACCTTTTTGTTAAATAGTGTAAAATTGCTAACAGCAGCGTTGAGAACAGAGAGGAGCATATCCTCCTGTTCGCTTCGTTCGAAGCTGCCCAGTCCATCAAAGTCTAAGAGTACATACAAGTACCTGTTGTCCCCCTGGCCATCTCCATTTTCACATGTTGTAATTGTCATCCAGACACCATCAGTGCACCTGCCCCCTGCAACATCCAGAAGAGACTCTGAAAGATGGTTCAGCAAATATGACTTTCCGCTGCTCTGCTTTCCCATGGAGGATATAACCTTAATTTCACCCTTCCAGCTGTTGAGAACAGCATCATAGAAGCCAAAGCGTATAGAATTAGCAAGCGATACGCTGTCCACGTAGCTAATATCATGGGGTATTTGAAGTCCATCCTAGAGAGCTACCATGGCATTGTTTTCTGCACGAGCTATTTGAACGGGCACGAGGCATACAAGTTTGCGAACCCACATTCCCATTTTCACAGGGGTTTGTTCCTCTGCTGGAACTGATATCAGGTAATTCTCTACATTGTCGGTTAGGAATTGAATCTTCATATTTGTAAAATCTTTATCTTTACCTGCCTTAAGTTGTCTAATAAGTGCTTCTAAATATTTGATGCATGCCTCTCCATAGCAGGGAGCCGATCTGCTGCTTTCTAATACCACTTTGAACGTAATGCACTTCTTATAATCTGGAAACAATGCAGGAGTTGTAGCAAATTTGTCAAAAATGTGGTATATGTATCCTAAATAGGGGCAGGAACCAACAATTCCTGTTTCTTCTCTTTCCAGTTCACGAGCATTGTTATGACTGACTTGTTGCAACTGCACAACTTCCCTAGCTAAAGCAGTTTTCAACACATGGGAAGAAATAACACCAAGGGCATCTGCAGGACTGTATAGTAAAAGTTGATTTTGTGATCCGAAGCTCGTAAATTTCATGTCGAGCAGATCCAAATCAGATAAATTGCCCGCTTGTCCATTCAAATGAATGGTCTTCAAGTAGCTCATGTTATCACCCAAAACATAAATTTCTAACATGACCCCAGGACTTGAATGTCTTCTTCCGACAAGGTGCTCATCAACATCATTACCTGAACATTGGAATTGCCTGAACACAATGAAGAAATAGCCATCAGCAGAGATGCATGCTTTAAAAGGAGGCCGCTGCATCGGAAGAGAAATATGCTTTGCCTTCATCATGGATTTCTACTACTCTTGCCCTGTTTCCGACATCAACCAAGAGCAGCTCCATTTTCCATGGAATTAAATGCATCCATGTAATGATCTTGTTCCCCTTATATGATTCAAGATTAACCTCAACACCAGTCCAATAGACCTTCCGAAATGATTCATCAAACTTGTATATTACTATCTTGCTCCTTTCTTTTCCATATAGAGCCATATAGCGTGTAGATTCATCTAGAGCCAGCAAATCGAACCCCCTCCTAAATGTATATATAGGACAACTCGTGTTATTCAAGTTGTAGCCGACCTTGGGACATCGGTATAGATACAGGCAAGAATCTTTGAAGTTGTGAATAAAAACCATCAACTCGCCGGACTTGAGGACTGCGACTTTTAATAACCTTTCCTGTTCAGGATTGATGGCTACTAATTCAAGTGGCTCCCCACATGTTGGGACAATTGGATGCGTCTCAGAGTTGCTGTTCAATTCATTTAGATCCTTCTTCATAGGAGTTAGCTCACACGCTTTCCACATAACGTCGAACTGATGTTCCTCTACAGTTGACACCTTCACCTTCAGCTCCGCTTCAGAATTTGACCACCAGTTCAGCGGATTATTAATGGAGTATTAATGGGGTATTACTCTAACACTGTTCATATAGGTACTTGATATTGTTCCTTCCATGCAAAAACTATGTCAATCTCCTATGTATAAGAGACGCCACTATACTTGCAAAAAAAATTATAGCAACAAGTTTCCTGCAGAATATGACAACTGGTTTTTCCTGCAGAAAATGACAACTGGTTTTTCATGTTTACATTGGGGCTCTGGTTGCGTTCATCATTAATTTCTCTACGGCACCCAAGCCAAACAAATATGTGTTTAATCCAGCAGCATAACACTGTAGAAGACAAAGATGGCATTTTCTTCCCTGGCTTGTATCTCTACAGCTACAGTTGTAGCAGTATCAAACAGGACAACTAATATAGAAGCTTCACACACTGTTCTCAGATGACTTTGTATAAACCTCAAAATGGCCTCATATACACAGCCAATCTTCCAATCACTGATTATTAAGCATTGCCATGGTTGGGGCTATGTTTTAGGTAGACATTGAATCTGATCCTGCAGAAATTTATTGTTGGCCAGTTCTCGTAATACGCTTGTGCCAGAGTTACTTAGTGCAGTAATATTTTTGAGTATATATCTCTCTTTTCAAAATGATGCCATCATTTCTCTTTCTCAATTTCTTTTTGTTTAGCAAAATACGATAGATTTTTTATCGGTTCTTCTTTTCGTAGGATTGTTAACATGTTTAATGATATCGGTACCCATGTTGTGTTTTGATTTTTCTAAGAGTTATGCATGCATACATTTCATTTCAATTATGGGCGCTGAATCTGCAGATAAAAATAGTGCTTTGTTTTTCTCCTGATGTACATGAATTGTGGGTTTTTGCGCTGTCAGCTTGATGATTGGATGTTGTGCTGAATTTATAAGAAAAATAACAATTCTTAGAGGCCACTAGGGGGGGAGCCAGATGAATCATGTGTTGAAGAAGTATTGGCTTCTTTGCCTGACATTGATCACCACCAGAAACTGCACCTGCCCAAGCTCGGTTCTTTCTCTTGGTTGTTGGAAAGTGAGGACCCCTTCCTAGAGGGATTTTTGAATGATGAAACTATGGATGACAATGGAAATAATGGCTCTCTTCAGGCAAAGCCCTCTCACAGATACCAGAATACCATCAACAATAGCATTTACTGCTCATTTTATGTTGTGCCCAATCAAGAAATATGAACTGTGGAGACACAAAACAAGTTCAACTCTCTCAAGAGGACCCTCTCTTTAGCTTATAGGGATGAGGCACTCCACCCCTCAAAGAGATACAACAATGACAACTACAACAATAGTAACAATGTATCATCCTTTCTCAATTCAATGCAACCCAATCGAAATTTCCACCAGCAGCAGAAGAACTTTTTGGAGGCATTGAATGACTGCCACCCAAATTTCAGGATGCCCTACATGTAACACAGTTAGCGGAGCGACTCTTAAGAAATTTCCAATCATCTGCAGAAAATTTTCAATTCATTTCCAAGGGATCCATGATTATTGATGGTCATGGTATTCTGCAGGAAACTTGTTGCTATAATTTTTTTTGCAAGTATAGTGGCGTCTCTTATACATAGGAGATTGACATAGTTTTTGCATGGAAGGAACAATATCAAGTACCTATATGAACAGTGTTAGAGTAATACCCCATTAATATCATCTTTTCCTTTTAATGTTTTTGTCTGCAAAGTTTGTACATAAATATGTGCTGCAGTATTGGGAGGGACAAGTTTGCATAGTTTTACATCTCTTCTCCAAGATTTACTCTGTATAGAGCTATAGTATGATTAAAATTTCAGTTTTTATTAGTTACATTATTCTTTGTGTGTGTGAATGTATCATATTCACTTTATGGACTGTTGGTTGATCATAGCTAACAACATAAATTTCACTTCTGTTTATAGCACATAAGATTATGCAATGTGGATTAGAGATTGCCTCAATTATGTGGAACATACTAGAGGCATGTCAATGTGATGTAACAACATCCAGGTTCACAAACAATTCTTTATCATCCAAAAACATTTAGATCCACTTGAATACAGACTTGTAGAATGCCGCTCCACGTTTGAGCATGCCACTCAAACCTTAGTGCCTTGACTCTTTTTTATAGAAGCCACAGATGCCTACCCAATCTGCAAAGGCTTAACCTTGTTGCGCAAGCCTATACTTAGCTGTGCATCACTATTTGTGTCGTACGAAACCTTGGGACCTTGTCTCTTGTTGTGCAACACTTCTATCTTGCATGTTGAAGCCACGAAGCCTTGCATATGCTGCCCAAGCCTTTTTCAATGCCCTGATGTATTCTGGATGTTGCCTAACACTGCTGATGTATTCTGGATGTTGCCTAACTCTTTAGGCTTGATTAATGTTCCTCGTTGTTAGTATAGTTTTAATGTTATAATACATTACAGCTGAGCACACTGTAACTTATTCTCGGGTTTGGAAAATTCTAAGATCAGAAATAAAAGCTATATTCGAAAAGATTAAGTGGAGTAACACAATAATAAAGTAGAATAATCTCTTGTCATTATAATATATAATCACAAGATACGTGCTTTGATAAGAGGCTTTTCTGCCCTCCTTTCATTTGAGAAAGGAATTAAAATATTTCATGACTTGTACATTTGGGCAGAGAAGCCTCTTATCAAGGCACATATTTGGTCATTAGATATTATAATGACGGAGCTTGTAGAGTATAAATTGGATTGATACTGGATACTAGACAATGAAAAGCAATCTACTTTATTTGTAATGAAAACAAAGACCTATGATAAGTTCCAAGATTCAAGTTTGCTTCCAAGTTAACCTTGTAACTTATCATAGGTCTTATTGCAGCATGGTTTTGAATATGTGGACCTTCTCATGCTATTTTGTTTTCATTTTTAATAAATTAGATTGCTTTTCCTTGTCTAAGTTCTTCGTCTTTTCTTTTTTTCCAGGTTTCATTGTCTTCTCTTGCTCTAGTTGGTGTGGAGTGGCTTTACTGCAAGAAGGTAAGATAAGATGACATTCTAGTCCTAGATATATTGGTAAATAATTAGAACGTGCAGATACTTTTATTCATTTTTTAAAAATATTTTTCTTTATTATTATGACGAGTGTTACTTTTTTTTGTAGGACACTATTACCTAATTAGCCACTATTCTTGGAAAAAATGGAAAGACAGGTACTTTCATTTTCTGCCACTTGTATTATTTCTTTAATGAATTTAATCTCAATAAAGATTAATATTATCATAGTCATGAGTTTTTTTAATAATACTCAGATCTTAAATAACACTCATAATGGACCCTATTTTAGCTTACAAAAAATGGATTATGAAACGTGGCTTATTTAACAAGCCACGTTAAATAAGCCACGTTTCAGACCCACAGTGAGCGTTTTAGGCATCTCATAGTTCAAACTAATGATGTTTTAGTTTACGAAAACATCATAACAGAATTACCCATTTCCAAACTATAAAAATAAAAGTCTCAAGTTGAGAGGTAGATGCTCATTATTTAAAGTATATGATTTATGCAGGAAAATAGTATATCTTCATCTGAATGTTCAGATGAACATATACCAAGACCTACTCCAGGGACAAATGAATATTTTAATGAAATGATATATTGTACTTGTGAAAAGTGCAAAAATAGAAAATTAAAGAAGCGTCGACTCGTTGGTATCCATAGGTTGAAGTATGGAGTTTATATAGAAGAGGTATACTATAATGAAATTTCAAAAATGCTTGTTATTAAAAAATATAAACTTTTCATATCGCATTGACTATTTTAAATGATATTGTAATGTTTAGCCAATCCAAGTTCATAACAATGTTGAGGAAAGGGCATATGACAATGATGATAGTGGCACTCACAATGAAGAAGAAGACACATATATGGGTGATACCACTTCTCAATTAAATGAAGATGGGGTGAACGAATTTTTACAAGACTTCTACACATATGCTGAAGAAGTTGATGATTCGCCCCTAACTCAACTTGCTAGGACGCCTCTATACCCAAATGCAAATTTGTCTGTATTGGCAACACTTATGTTATTTTTGAACTTGAAAGTTATGCATGGAATGACGAATACATGCTTCACTGATATCTTGAGGTATATTTTAAACTCCTCTAAACTATATCTCTCCATGTCATTCAAGTTTTGAATATTGTGTATAGTGAATAATATAAAGATCTTTTGTTGTTTTATGCAGACTTTTGGTAGATAAGATACTTCCAAAGGAAAATAAGATGCCTCGTTCACAAAAGGAAGTATCTTCAGCAATGAAAGACATTGGGATGGAGTACAAAACATATGATGCATGTCCAAATGACCATATCTTATACTATGGTGAAAATGAAAATTTACAGCAATGCCCAATATGTTTCACCAATAGATATCGTGAAGATCAAGTGTCCAAGAAAGTTCCTTATAAGGTTCTACGCCACATTCCAATAACACCGAGGTTTGAGAGGATGTTCAAATGTAAAGATTTGGCAAAATTTATGGACTATCATGCACTAAGAAGGAGCCAAGATGGTGTCATGCGTATGGTGGCTGATAGCAAAGATTGGAAGGAGCTTGAAGAAAAATGGCCTGATTTAAGAAATGAGCCAAGGAATGCAAGACTTTCATTGGCAATGGATGGTGTCAATCCTTTCGGAGATCTTAGAACAACATACTCTGTTTGGCCGGTTTTCCTTGTTAACAATAATCTTCCCCCTTGGATGGCAATGAAAAAAGAGCATGCAATGCTAACTCTAATAATACCAGGTATATGAACTTCTTAGTGTTATGTTCTCTTGAAAATGATGTACATTTACATGAATATATTTAAATTTTAATTCACATTTTCTTCATAGGAAAACACCAGGTGAAAGATATGGACACATACATGGAGCCTCTCATTGATGAGTTATGCGAATTATGGAAGGGTGTCAACATGTATGATGTATCAAGACCTAGCAATGATAGGATCTTCCTTTTTCGTGCAATACTTATGTGGACAATTCACGACGCTCCGGGGCTCTCTGTGTGTTGTGGTAATCTATTTATCATATTCATTTGTAATCATTCTATTTATGTTGCTGCCCATTAATTAAATATGGTTTCCATACTGATTTTTCAGGCCTACAAACTAAAGGGAAACATGGTTGTCCATCATGTGGGCCAAACACTGTATCTAGGCAATCAAAGGATCTTAAAAAAACCGTGTACGATGAATACAGACACTTCTTACCTCAAAACCATCGTTATCGCATGCATGAGAAAAATAAGTTCAATGGAAAGGAAGAGGAAAGGAGGCGGCCAAAAAGGATGAACCCTTTGAGGTGGAAATCAGCATATGACAAAAAGGAAGGGAGAGCTTATCCATTGGGAATGAAAAGACTATCTAAGTTTTATAAGTTAGATTATTACGAGCATCTCCCAATAGCTCATCTATTTGATACAATGCATATTGGAAAAAATGTGGCAGAGTGCTTATGGAAACATCTAAAGGGAACCAACAATGAAGACCAAATAAAATTAAGGAAGGACCTCAAAACCGTCAATATGATGCCAAACATGTGGTTACATGAAAATAACACATATGATCCTGCGCCATGGGTTCTTACAGCAGAGGAGAAACAATATATGTTTGATACTATGCGTGCCATAAGATTTCCAACTGGTTTTGGTGCGACATTAAAAACCGTATTCACAAGAGATGGTTCAGAGTTTTCTGGAATGAAAACACATGATTGGCATAATTGGATAAAGGTAATTCGTGATATCTTATATTTCTTGATAGTATAATTGAAATTTTCAATATATTAGTAATGTAGAAGATAATATATATTTTAAACGCTATTTTTCAATGTTGGTGTAGTATGTGCTTCCTACAGCAATACAAAGCACTTTCAACCATGACATCGCACAAACAATTTACAAATTGTCCAAATATTTGAGGTATTATAAACCATCAATTGTTATTCAATAATTAATTTTTTTCCTTCTATAAATATCATTTTCAATGTCTTTATAATTGTTTTAACATATATTTTGCAAATATTATAACTGGTGATATGTTAATGCTTGTTAGTAAAATTTATAGGTGGGTATCTTCTAAAGAGATACATCCAGATGAGCTGAACTATTGGAAGAGGAATGTTGCTCTTTTGATGTGTGACATTCAAATGTGTTTCCCTCCAAGTTTCTTCAATTCTCAAGAGCACTACCTTATACACCTGGTAGAAGAGATTGAACAATGTGGGCCCATCCATCTCAGGACAATGTGGCTTGTAGAGAGATATATGAAGGTCCTAAAACATTTTGTGAGGCAAAGAGCTCGACTTGAAGGTTCTATGGTTGAAGGGTACATGGTTTTTCAAACCATGGTTCATTTTTATCGAGTACTTGCCTCGGTGCATCGGAGGCTCCAAGATTATGGGGTGATCAACAACCTCAATCCATTGGAGATAGAAAACTAGAGGGTCAAGGAACTTCAAAGAGGATAAAAGGTAATCTTAAATGTTAGTAGTAGTTTTTAATCCTAAGTATTGTATGATGCATCCTTTAAAGAATGGTTAGATCAATGATTAGTTAAATACTTTTTGTTGTAGATGCTGGAGTGGGAGTCATTGCATTTGTATGTTGCATACAACTCTAAATTTATGTTACAATGGATGGAGAAGTATCTTTGAACAAAAGAAAATAGAAGATGAGAAGGCATGGGCTGATATATATAATAGACATGGTCAAAACTCTAATAGAGGACTTCCTGCATGCCATAAAAGAAAATGGCCAGATAGATGCTCATGGCATTGGTTAAAGACAAATGTTGAACACGAGGCAACCAAGGGAATGAAAGCAGTGACAAAAAACAAGTAGATTTCGTTAAAGGATCTATAAATGGGGAGGTAATATACAAATAAAGTATTATGATGAAAATTGTTTAATCTAAAGATTTTTTTATCGTTGAAACTAGTTAGTTAACTTTGTGTCCTTGAATCTAATTGGATAATATGTACATATGCATTTAGGTAACATATTACAAAGCAATGTGGATTAGCGGTCATCATTTTCGAATCAGGAAGATCGATGAGAAGCGGAAAACTTATGATAGTGGAATTTCAGCACCATTTGAAGTGGAGTGTCGTTCACATGCATATGACACAAACACAATCACGAGTACACTTCGGTATTATGGAGTGTTGGAGGATATAATAGAGCTTGATTTCACATCTTTTAAAAAAGTTATTTTTCGTGTTGAATGGTATAGGCTCATTGAAGTGGGCCTTGACAAAACTATTTTGTTGCATGAGAATGGATTCAATATGATAAATACATCGAGGTTTGAATCTACTTCTGAACCTTATGTGTTTCCAAACCAATGTAGTCAAATATTTCTTGTTCCAAATTTAGAACACCCTGGCTGGTCCTTTGTGATAGATTATGATCCAAGAGGGCGAAGAGTCACCTTTTCCGAAGATGTAGAAGGCCATGATGTAATTGAAGAGGTAGAAGATCCACTTGAAGACATAGATGACCAAGTGGAGGATGATGATAACATGACTATTGATGATGAATATGAACAAGATGAAGTTCCAGTAGGACAAGAACAACATTTTGGTGATCAAATACATGAACATGATGAGTTTATTGATCATCATTTACCTATGGCTGAAGGGGATGAAGATCATGAGAACCATGGTATTAATTTATTTGTGGATCTGGGGCCCATTAATTATGGTGTATTCATGCCTCCAGATGAGGAAATTGTAATGTCAGATGAAGATGATTTTATTTAATCATAATGTAAACCTTAAATTCATTGTAAGGACATAACACAATTTGATATATTTTATGAGTGGATTGCTAATGTTTTTTTCTCTATGTCAATGCATACATTGCACATGTTTCCTTGTTTCATTAAATGTTTCCTTATTGAAGATTATATGAAGATGCACACCTTTTGGTCCTTTTGAATATATATATTTTTGGATACATGAAATGGCCAACAAAATGTCAAAGCAGTTCTGTTTTGCTGCTCTCAACATGCAATGGCCAACAAAATGTCAAAGCATACCTTACCAATTTAGTATTGCATATGTTATTATTCATTTGTTAGTGAAGTTGTTCAATGTTACATACAACTTTGAAGTTTTTTTTGACTATTAATAATTTTGTTTTATGATATTTTGAAGGATCGTGGCAGGCCCTCTACATATGCACTAGAAAATCCTAACATGAGAGTGCCGCCGACAAGTAAATCCCGTACCATACTTTCTACATCCAACATTGAAACATTTAGTATTCCAATTCCGTCAAGCATGCCAACACATAATATAGCACCAGAGTTAAGGAGTAACCCTTCATGTGTGGGTTCTCTCCGAATTCACCCTCCAACACCACAACATGCTTCCTTGACAAGTATCATAGAATCACAAGCCAAAATTTTAACGCTCCTACCAGATACTCCTGAATTTTATGAAGTTAGACAGGAAGTAATTAAGAAAATTCATGCATTGGAGTCTACATTGCTGGAAAGTACAGGTCTTGCTGCACCTGAACAGGTATGCTTATGATAATTAATTATGTATAAAATATTCCTAACAGTCCTAATTATCATTCATGTGCTATAAAACAGTCATAACAGCAATTTTTCATATTGCATGGTTTACAATAGTCCTAACAAACATTCATGCTCTATACATACAGGAAGAAAATGGCATGCCCCCTGATGTACCTAATGGGGAAGCTACTGTGACCCCTACGACTGCAACAATCTCCACAGTGAACACAAAAGGAAAGAAAGAGGTTACAATCTTGTTAACCTCGGATGGAAATGTCTTAAAAGATGAAATGGGGTCGAAATTTTTCCAATTTCTATTTCATCGCGCAGAATGCCTATTTGGAAATACCATACAAGTGGATTGGAGAAAGCAAGCCAATTCTAAGAAAGATGAACTCTTTGAAGATGTCATAAAAGAGTTTGGAAATCCCGGTTTTAACAAGGATTTCATAATGGATTATGCACGGAAATTCATTCATTCTAAAAGAGACAAAATAAGGTCAAAGCTAACAAATGACTTGAGATATCCCCGACCAGCTTGGATCACTAACCAAACAACATGGGATGAGCTTATCAAAGATGCCAAATTCAAGAGAAAGTCCTTCAAAAATCCAAACTACATGCCATCTGCACGAGAAGGAGGTAAAAGACGCCTTCGAGATACAACAAAGGCTACCCAAGCTAGGTTGTCAAGTATTGGGTCCCATAAATTGGGGTCGGGTGGGTATAATAGTATTCGTGGGAGCTTGGTAAGTGAATAATTTCATTTAATTTTTTTATATTTTTTTGGTGACTTGAATGTATTGGATGACAAATGATACTTGATAAATTAAAATGTCTTTGTACACTTAGGTTCACCACTTTCGAAAGGAAGCTTCAGATGAAGATCTGAAATATGCACTAATGCATGGTTCCCAAGGGCTCCGGCAACATATGATAGATCGAGGGGAGAAATTGGTCATTGAGCATGAATCTGAGGTAAGTTTATTATAGTATTTGATGACATAATAAAACATTTAAGTATCAATGTTGTGATAATTTAATTAACTAAAGTATGTTGTTTAATAGGATGTGCAACAATCAAACTCCTTAAAGGGTGCAACTGACAGTGAACATGAAGATGCCACAGAAGGATGTGATGATTTTGTTGCTGGACAAAATGAATCGATTGACCTTCTTGGAACTCATCTGGAAAACAACCCAGAAATCCAACAGACAAGAGTTCAGGATGATTATCATGTTGCACCATCTATTATAGTTCCTCGTCAAAAGAGGACAAAAAAGAATAGACATTTTTCCTATCCGGCTAAATAGATTTAAATTGACTGTTATTTTATGAATTATTGGCTATTTCATTACCAGTGAACTTATTGGTTGTTTTATGATTTGAATTTTAAGTATACTAGTGAACTTGTAAAAATTTGAATTATACCTTACCTGCAATCAAATCAGTAACTTCTGCGAGGATACATTGTATGTGTCTTCAACATAACTAGTAACTTGTCTATATTGAAGACCTGCATGCACGTGAGTACAAACTGCACTTCTTGGAGATTGCACTTCAAGGCTTGCTAGTATATCTGTTTCTTGAGCTTTTCTTTCTGTCTGAGTTCATTCCTATTCCTTTGATAGCCATGTACAGTAAATGTGGATAAGAAATTTTAATTTCACAGATGTGTGATGAAAATCCATCCCATATTTTAATTTCACAGATGTGTGATGCAAACTCATGCAGGCTTCTTCTAATCAGATTTGTATTATTAAATTTGTAGGCTTCTTCTAATCAGATTTGTATTATTAGCTATGTATTATTATTATTTCCCTGACTTTGGAATCAGTTTCTTACTTGAATTGGCTATGGGAGGGGAAGGAGGAACCCCAACAAAGTCTGGAAAACAATCTTCTACACCACAGGTAGGAGGGGAAGGAGGAACACATGCAAAGATGGAAAAGCCATCTTCTACACCACAGGTAAGGATTGCTATTTTATTTGGCTAAGATCCATGTCCACCTTATATTGCATTCAAAGAATAAAAAGATAAATTTAGTATAATTTTTCTATATTTTCAGTGTTTATTCTGAATCTTTAGGAAGTATGTTGTTGAAGCATTCAACTAATATTATGGAGTGGTAAATGTACTGGTCTTAGCCATTATTGTCACCTTATGCGATAGCCCCTCCATGTGCTGTTGTGTATTTTCCTGGAGGAATTTATGGACATCCCTCTGTGCCTCCTGTAAGTTCTATTGCCTTGGATCATGTAATGCATGTCTTTTCTTTCATTGTGTTTTTCTTTCCTAGTAGGTTGATAGTGAAGGAAAGGACCACTCCCTGTGTTACCTATTGTTGAACGAGAATTTTTGGAAAATGCATGTAATCATCATTTTCTTGAGCTGGGAGCATTCCATAGGTATTTGGTGAACGTATAGTTTCTTCCTGTCCAGCTCCCTTCTATATAGTTTTGCTTTATCTTTTATGCTCGACAATTTTGTCGATGGTGTTTTAGGTAGCTATGTTAGCATCTTTGGGGCTGGTTTCAGGACTCCCTGTGGACACGGATTATCTATTACAAGCGCTGCAAGGGATTCTGCTTTCTTCTCTTCAGCTGCTTTTATTTCAACCAGAGCTTCAAACGGGATTCAGTCTCAATTTGGTTTAGGTGAGAGGTGTCCAGTTATGGGGTTGTCATTTTGCTTGGTACACACCACCTTTTTCTCTGTGAGTATGCTCAATTACTGTTTCCTGTTTGGATAAATTAGAGAAACATCAAGGCTGGGGCCTGCTCTGATCTCGAGTCATCAATTTTGAGGGTTTTTGTGGATTTAAGTGTTGGTGGGTTTCTTATTTGTACACTCCCGCCCATTCCAAGGCTACTCGCCAACCTGCTGTCTGCTCTAAGTTCTTCTCTCTACTTCATCATGATATTTAGGACTCCTCTGATTTCGAATGAATACCGGTCTCGTAATTTACTTCATCTTTATTTGGGTTTTGGAAGAAGCAGCTTTAATATTCTGGGTAATTACATATATATTGTATTTGTTGTAATTTGGTGGTTATTTTGTTTCCTTTGGGACGCTGTAAGAGAATGTTAAGGATTTGGCCATTCCTACTTGATGCAACAACATTTAATGCCATCATGAAATACCTCTACTTTTTTCCCAGCTATCGTAAACGATTGTATTTAGTAGAAGTTACCAATAAATCACGACTCAGAATTTTTGGAACGATTGTATTTGATACTTTGTAAGTGTTTCATTAGTGTTGTCTACAAACAAAGTGGCATATCCCACATAACTTCAGGAGTCCATTCCACTATAATGCTCTCTATATTATTGTAGTTATTTTTGGCTTGCAGAGTTTTTCAATGATGGAAATTCAGCAGAGTTAGGAATAAATTAGTTTTATTGATGATTGACATTTTTTTCACCACCTACACCTCTCTTTCAGCAGCTTATCTTTGACATTGTGTTCTATCAGGGTAAGGACCTTGTGATTGCACACGTTGGTGATTCTCGGGCTATTATGGGAACAATTTCTCCCAATGGCAGTTTGTCAGCCATTCAGTTGACAATTGATATGAAGGCAAACTTGCCTGGTAGGCCTTCTATCTCTTTCAAACAAATTAATCAGACTTATTTATGTCTAATATATGTTTTATGGCATTCTGTTGCCTTAAATTTTCATCTACCTAACTATAAGAATGTCTAATATTTGTTTTTAGAATTAATATGTATCATTCTATTATCAAAATCATCTTGAGGATGTAGGTATAACAGTTGGGACAGTGATACTTGTTTTTGTTGCAGTGTCGTTGTTTATATAAACATAATATGTTCAGGGTATTGAAACAAGAATATCAAACCCATAAGATAGAAAATTTGTTGCAAATGGGTAATGACTGAATAGAAATCATATGTTACTGATTGAATACGGAGCCTATGTTAATGTATAGCACATAATTGCACACCATAGTACATAAAATATACAATACATTTTTGCATTGCACCCATCTTAGTGTCCATCTTGTTAAATCCATATGCTACTCTAAGACAACATGGAAACTTGTATGTCGTATCTCTTGGTTGACATAACTATTAGAATCACTTGGGAATGGTAGTGTCAATTTGAAGCCTTTATAGCATGTCAAACATTGTGATATAGAATTGCTAACTACTCTACAATTTCTACTTTTCGGATATCATTCTAATTCCAGTCTTCTTTCTATTTCTGAGGATAATCCCTAACTTAGCTGCTTCAACACCAAAAATGAAAGTAACATTGTTTTCTTCCTTAACTAGAGGTCTGTGAATTGATTTAATGTTTTGTAAACACCAATTATGTATACATGGACATCTGAGACAGTTTCTTTTATGCTCCAAAATTCAGAGGATGTTGAAAGCATAAAGCAGTGTAAGGGTCGATTTGAAGCCTTTTTAGCATGTCAAACATTGTGATATAGAATTTCTAACCACTGTACAAGTTCCATTTCAAATCTTGCCGCAGGTATGGTTTCTCCTTTTGTAATCATGATCTCCTTCATGACCCACCACATTACGACATTCCTCCACTTCAGCTAGGCCTATTTCAAGAGAACAATATGTGCAGTTCTTTATACATGCATGATTTCCCATGCAGGAGTGATCAGAGGAATGGCCTTTCTGTAGAATGCATCGCCAGAAACAGACAAAGCACTTGCAACCACAGACAGAGAGACCCTGTTTGAGCTCTGCTAGGGTTGCAACTGCCTCTAATTGCAACTTCTGTACATCAGTAAATTCTGTTGTGTTACTGCAGAGCCACTTTTGAACACGATCACACCGTCTCTCTATCAAAGCCCCTAAGAAACTCTGAAACACATGGAGAGGTTCGGGGAAGACAACTTTTGCTTCAGAGTTGTTCAACCGCAATCGTTCATGGTACCAAGGGGCATGTTTCCTATCTAATGTGAGAGAAGGTAAATTGACTTCTTTGCAAAGTAAGGTTCTCAAATATCTTTTCCATGAAGATCATCATAAATTTTAGAATATAAATGAAGGAACTGGCTATCTTAAGTCTTGTCTGGAAAGGAGCAAATTGAGCGTATTTATTGTCCTAGATGATATCGATCACATCAATCAATTTGATGCTCTAGTGTCAAAAAAAAACCTGAATTCTAAAAGTCTAGTACTTGTTACAACCCATGATGAGAGGTTGCTAATACAGGCAGGCATAAGTCTTCGTTATAGGATGAAGGAAATGAGTTTAGATTATAGCAGATGTCTATTCTGTTGGCATGCCTTCCACCAACCCTGTCCAGAGAGGGGATATGAAGATTTGGTTGAGAGCTTTGTTTCCGAATGTGGAGGTTTACCTCTGTCTCTTCAAGTGATTGGTGGGAGTCTATATCGTAGTGATCAGCAGAAGGGTTATTGGGAGTTATCACTCGAGAAAGTCCGAAAAACTCTGCCGATGGAAATAAAACAAAGGATTAAAATAAGCTTTGATGCCCTGGATAATGACCAAAAACAAATTTTCATGGACATTGCATGCTTTTTGGTTGGTATGGGCAAGTTCAAGTGTATGGCAGTGAGAATATGGGAAGCTTCTGGATGGAACGGTGAGGAGGGACTTCAGACCCTGGTGGATAAGTGCCTTGTTGAAATGGAACCAGTTTTTATTTTAGATCACAACATAGAGGAGCTGTATTTTAGAATGCATGAACACATCCGCGATTTCGGAAGAGAAATGGCAGATGAAATGGCAGATGGAATCAAACATCCTCGTCGCCTCTGGCGTCCTCACCATTCACTGGTATGGGGCTTCTCTCTTAAATAAAACCTACTTTTGGTGATATTCAAGAATTTATCCTTTACCTAAATTTAGGAAAAAAGCAAATTACGCTCTGTTTGAAATGCAGGAATCTGTCGACCTCAGAAATAGACTCACGAGAACCACAGAATCTGTTAGGTGTCTCTATTCCTTTTTTGATGATTCCAATGGCGCTCAAATTACATATTTTATAGGAAATCGAAATTCAGATCTCCGGAAAGCAGGAACATCAACACTTTTGCTGTGGATGTCGATTGAACTGAGGGAGCAAAAACAGAGAGCAAGCGAGTCATTTATTCCTCTGGAGGACGTAAGCAACACAGCAATTCCTTCATGGATTCCTCTCCAAAATTTGCAAGCTCTAGAAATAATCAATGGAAACACAACGAGATTGTGGCACACAGATGTACAGGTAAAGCCTTTTGTTTTTATGGGAGTTTGGGTCAAACTTAAAATTTGGCAATAAATTATATATTTTGACAAGACCATCCTTATAAAAAAGTATGTCTAAAAATGTCAGGGTCCTGTCCAGTTGAAAGAGCTGCAACTGATTGATACGGTATCATTTGGAGAGTTTCGGAACTCATGTAGTGTATTTAGGCGTCTGCAAAATCTAGTTCTAACAGGAAATGGGGGATCTGACGGAATGCTAATTGAAGGGAGTACTCTATCCCAAGTCCTGAAATTACTTATAAATCTAAGCAGTTTGATTTTCAGGCATTTCAGATTAAGTGGTGAACTGGATTTGAGCAACAATGCAGATGGTTTTGAGGCTTTCATGAGCACCCGCATGTATAGGCTTGAAATCATAGATATTCAGTTTGTAAAAGACGTAAAAAAGATCTGTATCAGCGGGCAGCATTGTCCCAGTCTCAAGTCCCTCCGCCTCCACTTCCTGGCAGATCTGATAGAAGTGAATTTATCAAGGATAACAAGCACTCTCTTCTCTTGAGGTGGACAGTTGTAGTGTTTTGACAGATTTATTAGGGATTGCTGATTCGAGAAACCTGGTGAATCTCAGCATAGGTAACTGTTGGGCTATAAAAGAATTGCCATCTCTTGCTCCTCTACATGATCTGGAGAGGATTACAATTGATGGATGTCCAAATGGGCAAGATATAAGAGGCATTGAAAATTTGCAGAAATTGACATACATATATATTTCAGAAGGCTTTGGAAGAGTCTTGAATTGCCTTGCTAGACTCTCGATTTGCATTGGCAGACTAGAGGTATGAAATATTGGAAAGTCTACAATTATGTTCGTAGACAAATATTGTCGATTTGAGTTTTTTTTTTAAATTTAAATCTGATAAAATCGAGGCCAAGCTATAATTTTATGATTAGTATGTTACGTTGAATAGTACAGAGTGCCATTGGTCACCATTTACACCTTTTCTTTTGAAAATTGTGCCTAGCCTTGATCTTAGATCGGACAAGACTTTATCATTTGAAATGGATTCTTCTGTAGGTGCAAGCTCCAGCCCACTATCCTGCACTTCAATCAAGAGATCTCCAAGCTCTATTGGAACATCATGTATTTCTTCTTGAGTGTCAAAATTCACAAGCACCCTGCTGGCTCCTGACATAGAGAGTTGTCCTTCCCTCACAGCAGACTCCAAATTTTTATGAAGGATATTCACTTTCATGGCAACACGCTTCAAATCAACAGGGGTCCAGTCCTTGGTTGCTATCTGGGCAGTAACAAGCTTCAAATCTCTCAAGAAGGAACGTCCATTCTGATAGGTATGGTCTAAATCTTCTTCCACAGTTAAAGCCATTTCAGACAGACTTTCTTGATAATATTCTTTTCGGGTGAAAGAAGGCATTGCAGCAAGTTCAACCATTCCTCCATACATCTTTGTTAGAAATTTTTCATGGGATCTTTTACGAATTTGTAACAGCTTTACAGGAAACTCATCTTATACTTATAGCCTTCCCTGATTCACGTTTTCTACAGTGCTTTTTCCGGAGCCACTCCTACCAACCATGGCTACAGTTTTCCCCGCCGGAATGTTGAGCGAAAACCCACTGAGAATGGACATTTCGGGTCTGGATGGGTACGAAAAACTCACGTTTCGTAGCTCCACTTGACCAGTGACTGTGGATGGTGTAGCTCCAGTAGAATAATTTCTGTCAATTTTAGGCCTGTGCTCTATGGTTTGGAAGATATTCACTGTAGCAGATTTTGCCTTGGCAAATGCCGTCAGACTGGGAGCCGATTGCCCCAGTGCCCTGCAATTCACACACAGAAAATTACTACCCTTTCAAACACGGCCTAAAAATTTAGAGATAAAAGGTAACCATGCCACATACAATCCACCAATGACGACAGAAAACGTTGTAGCTATTGCCGATCCTCCCTTAGTATCATGATGCCTCACGAGCAATCCTCCATACCATAGCAGCAACGCATAACAGCAAAATATGATGCAATAAGTCGATCCCATTCCGATTCCCTTCACCACTCCGCTTCTGTAACCGATCTTCTGAGCGACCTTCAACGCCGCAGAATAAGCTTGCATAGTTTTCTCCTCGCCAACGAACGAGAAAACCGTGCGAATTTGAGCCAATGCCTGCGAAATGCCATTCCAATTGTCTCAGAAACGAAATAAAAATCTAAACCCAGTTCAATTCATGAATCCAGGCATTAAAATAGAAGACTTATATATACCTGCTCTGCAATGTTGCCGGCCTCTGCATAAGCGTCCTGGCTCTTGGATGAAAGCTTTGTAAATATTATGGTGTGAACGGCTCCAACCACAGCAATAAGTGGCACCACCGCAACCGTCAGCAAAGCAAGCTGCCACACTGTAGTGAATCCCACCACAAATCCAGCTACAAACGTTGCCATATAATGGATGAAATTTCCCATCTGCAGATATTATTGCAGAATTTCAGTAAAATACCCACTGTTATTAGATTGATACACGTTTTCTGTCTCCTTGTCAAGATGAAAGTCCTGAGATGTAACATATCAGATTTCCAGTTAATCTCAAGTATCTACACTAGTTTAAAAGGTAACAAAGCCAAGTAAAACATGCAAATCAAAGCAGAAAATGAAGAGAAGATACATAATGACTTCCGGCCTACCTTTTTATTGAAGTTCGTTAGATTACTGATAGCTGCATTAAGGACAGAGAGAAGCATGTCCTCTTGCTCTGTCCTCTCAAAGCTCCCCAGTCCTTCAAAGTCCATAAGTACATAAAGGCATTTTGCATCCAATCGAATTGTCATCCATACCCCATCTGTACATATGCCCCCAGCTACATCGAGAAGAGATCCAGATAGATGATTTAATAGGTATGACTTACCATTACTTTGTAAATATGACTTCACATTAAGCTTAACAATGTTCTTGTACTGTTAAACAGATAATATACTTTGTGTCTTATTCCTGTGATTTCCTATATGCATTACTATTGTATCATTAATTAGGTTCATGAAGAATATCTTGAAGCTGGTGCCGAAGTCTTAATAACAACATCGTACCAGGGCTGTGCTTATGATATGCATTATTCATACATTCTTATATGTTTGTTCACTTTTTTTGCCTTCATCTTGGCACCTCTTCATTCATGTGATATTTATGGGGATTTGATTGTTTACAGGTAACAATTCATGGGATTTGATTGCTGTCGATGGAGAGACAATTGCTCAAAAAGGAAGTTGCTCAAAATCGAAGTTAAGAAAAATAACTTCAAAGTAGCACTAGGGAATCATATGGATCACTTGAAGTTTGGTGGAGAGAGGTGCTAATATTGTATATCAAGGGTTAACGGAATTCAGACACCCTTTTGTATTTTTTCATTGTATTTCAAGGGTTAACGGAATTCAGACACCCTTTTGTATCTTATCTTATTTGATATTAATAAAATATTTGTGGACCCATTATTGGGCACAATATTTAAATCAAATTGTTGTTAATTTATAATATTAATTACCAGACCACTTCGATATCATAGATGATATGTAACTTCGTTGATATTTGGTTATTATGTAGTTTTAAAATTCATATTTTTCATTCTTTAAATTCATATCGTCTCTAGAGAGACAATAAAAATTGAAATTAGTATTGTCTCCAGAGAGACAAAATGTTAGTATTCGGTATTGTCTCTAAGGAGACAATAATGATATTGTCTCTAGAGAGACGAAAATGATATTGTCTCTCAAGAGACAAAATATGTATCAATCATTATTGTCTCTTGAGAGACAATAATTAGAGACAATATTAGAGACACCCGCTTTGAGACAATAATAGAGACGATATGCAACTTTTTTATTGTCTCTATTTGAGACAATTTAGTCAAATTTTGTCTCTATTAATGTCTCAAATTTAAGTAAAAGTGAATGGTGGCCTAAATATGATAAGTTGTTTTCTATTGATTTTGTGATAAGACGTTATTTTTCTTAGCCTTAGTTTCGTGTTATGAAATTTCTCAATGTGCTTTTATATAAGTCATATCATTGTAGTTTCTTGATTACTTATTTCTATTTGGTAACAGTTTTCGTGCAATTTTTTTGGCAATTTGAAAATGTTTGTTTTTGATGTTTTCTATATCAGTTGTAACTTGCTTGCTTGTTATTTGAATGAGTTCCATATTAAATTGTCATTGTACATCATAGATTTGTTTTATCTTTTGCAATTTTCAGTTAACCATATACTTACATGTTGTTTTGGCATGTATTTGCATGTAATTTCACTCTTTTCTGGCATTATATGCATATCTTAAATTGTATGTTATATATCTATAAATTTAATCTTTGATACGTCTTTGTCTTGAATATTTACAGCCTGAATGTCAGCAAAAACTCATACAAGATATAAATATTCGCGTTGAAAATTATCTTAGGCTAAATTTATCAATTTCTACTTTCATAAACGTCTCGCATTAAAATTTAAAATTAAGAAAAAAACAATGACGTTTCCTACGGCTACAATACTTGATACAATGAATTCACACATTATTTAAAAGGATCCTTCACCTCCATCGAATATTGTTTTAGTTTTTCCCTGAATTAATTTTCATGTGCCTTATTATTTTAAGGTATTTGTTAGGGTTTTTTTTCATGCCACTTCTTTTAAATTTTATTTTATTGAATTTAGATGCCGTTTTTAATATTGAAGATCACATAATATATCCAGCAATTAAAAGAAAGTTGCCAAAAGGAATTGCAGTATGCATAGTGTAGTGTTGCATGTGCACAAAACACCTACATTTTTCATAAATTATCATGGATACATTGCTAGATGATATGTAACAGAAACAACTTTACAATTTTTCATAGAGGAAAGGAATGAGAAAATCTCCTACCAATGGTGAAAATTGTTAAAAATTACCATACAGTACTACTGTTATGAACTGAGAGCACCAACAGATGGCTAGGAATGCAAGCATCTACATAATTAAAGGTCTGATAATGGAATTTTTTGAGGACTAAGCTCAGAAGCAATGATAGAGAGTGATGCACTAACGCAATTTATTCTTGATGGAAAAGACACCAGAATTTCAAATTACAATTTAAAAAATATTATTGAAGAAAATGATAGAATTGACTCACTCAGAAATTCAGAATCACTGGTGCAAATTTGTAATTCTGTATAAAATTTAAAATCTAAAATCCAAAATCCAAAATCCAATGCATTTAATCCACTATCCAGTCTTTATTTGTAAAAAAACAAACAAATCAAAATTAAAAATAATTACAAATCAAAATCAATAAAATAAAGTTAAACAAATAATCAAATAAGGCTAAAAAAGAAATCAAACAAAATTAATTAAAAATCAAAGTTAATAGAAGTTTCTATTTTATCAATGAATTTCTATTTACGATGTTAAATTTGACGGCCATTGGGATTTTTGCGTTTTTAGGTGTTTTTATCTGTTTTTAGTTGTTTTGTTTCGGGAAGAATTCTTTTTAGGAGATTCGAGCATCAATGACATCGACGAAGGTCTCTTCAAGCCGAATGAATCCGCAGAGAAAAATTTTAATGATGAAGATTAAGTCTTTGTGACTTCCACAATCGTACGAAGACGTCGTTTTTTTTTGGAAGGGGTAGAGTGCTGGTCTTTTTCCGGCACGTTTTTTTTTTTAGCAGGCGAGTATTTTGAACAGTTCCAACTTCCTCAGTCTAAATTTTGAGAGAGAAGTTATCACCTAAATTGTTTATTATTCGTGGGTAGTTGCTTTATTTTTCATAGTTTAAAGTGTTAATTTTCACGTTTGATGAATTCGCTGAGGGCTTTAGGGTTTCTAAAGGGGTTTCTGAAGGGTTGGATGTTTAGATTTGTATACCAGCATTCTATGATGGAATTTCCATTTCCAAAAATCACCACATTCCCACACTAAAACATGCCCATCAACGTAATAAGTCAAGACCATAATCTTTGACAATCCAAGATTAAGCTTGCTCCATCCAAAGAACTTCCAAATCTTTAGAGATAAAATTGGCTTCATCCAATAAATATCCGAAGTTTACAGATCTATTCTCTATTTACCTATTATGGTACACATAATAATGTGAGATGAAGTAGGATCCATTCAGAGAATCTCCAAAGCTTATCATTCTAAACTCATTGCTACAATGTACAGAAAGGTTAAATGAGAAACACTGTAAGGATTCATTACTCTGAAAGAACAAAGAAAATTAGCCATCATAATCAACATCATAAGTGCCTAATATATGTTGGAGCAAATCCCTTTGCCTCTTTGCATATTATACAGACTAGAAGCTTACTTTGTTTGGGGATGATTAAGGTTGCCACTTCGATTCCTCTACCCTATACTGTGTACAATATATACTAGATCTCTGAAATGCAAATCAGATGGATATTTGATCTCGGGAACCTTAAAAGAATATGTATATAAAACCTGACATCTATAAACATTGTTGAAGAAATACTTCAGTGCAAATTATAATGCACCTTTACCATTTTCTAGAGCTCGAATTGCCATTATCTTAGATTAAGCATTCTTCTAATGGTTATTGTTTTAAATTAACAATAGGAATACAATAACCAACCGTGATAACCTGCCCTTGACAAGAAGACAAAAGCGCCAGGTATGAAAAAACAACATTTTCTGATAGACCAGACTCCATATGAAGAAGAGAGATGACTATATTGTTGCACAAGTTATGTCAGAGAGCTTCAAGCCACCTACCATTCAAGCTAGAATGTCATTTGTCACATTTGGTTTCAATACAGTTCTTGAGCTGCACTATGATAATGGTCATGTTGTCACAACCTTCCCCCAAGGTTGTATTTGGAGAAAGACATCTGTCAAGAACCTTCTCACACACTGCTGAGAGATTCTTCTCCTACAAATTATTAGGAAAATTACTGATCAAAACATTATAATTTCATTTGAAACTAAGTTCCCACACACTATGGTAATAGTCAGTCAATACCAAATCCCATCGCATGTCAGGACAAGAAATTCGGCATCTTCACAAAGTTCCACCTATAATACACAACAACACAAAATTAGCTTAAGGCTCGTCTTTTATCTAAATTGTTTTCCAAGATGATTCAGAACAAACAAACTCAATAACAATGTGGATATTCTGAAAACATTTATGTCTGGGCAAGGAGTTAAGATTTGCTTTTCGGGGGTAGGTTCTTATTCTGCTTCAATTCCATATCTCCTAAACCAATTAAACAATAATCAGAGCGTTAGTGCCAAACTAAAATCTTGCATCAATCATCAATTAAGATGTCAAGAAAACATCAACATTGTATGCTTTTTTACTAGAATTTGAGAACAAACATATAGTCAGGTCCCAATAAAACTCCAAAGGTTCTGATATAATTATTAAGACAAGTGTGCAGTACCCCTCAGTTATACCAATAGCCCTTGCCAAATTTAAACTTCCATTCACACGTCCAGCATGAATGAAGCCTCCAGCTTGAATAATTCTCTCCTTTTCATTCTCAAGGTCTGGTTTGTGATCCCTTGACAAATTATATGCCTGTAATAGGGGCAAGAACTGAAGTGTCTCAGCAAAATGCTTCCAAATGAAAAATAATACTAGAAGACATACAACCATTGTTAACAGGAAGAACCATTCCCATTGTTCCTGAAAGATAGCCAAAACTGTAAGGACATTTCAGGAAACTTTTCCAATTCAAAGTACCTGACCCTTCCTTGAAAGGACACAATGAGAATCCCCAGCATTTTCCACGATAAGTTTGTTATTTTGTATAACTGCAACACATGATGTACTTCCAGGGGTCGGTCCAGAAAAATCTTCATGGGTTCCCTAATAAAATAAATAAATCAATGCACAGTTTTAGTTTGACAAGGGTGACGTCATTTTATTGGAGAGCTAAATAATCTATACTCAAACAGCCAGAGACCAACATAAAATAAAAAGTGAACCATTACAGGAACAATACTATTATTGAATTATTGACATGGTCTATAAATAAATCGGAACCAAAGGGTAATTCACAGTCAAATCCATAGACTTCATCGTACATTTCCAATTGTCTTGAGCTTATTCTAGAAAATAAAGATGAAAGTAATTGGACCAATTACAATTAAAAGGAAAGTTCAGGTAAAAACAATCACACAATTTACAATTGGAACCTAAAAATAAACCTGACTGAAAAGAAAATATTTAGACAGATGTGCTAGAATTAGACCATGATGACAATATGACTTCACTGGAGTGAATATTATGAATTTACTATAAAAACATATCGTAAGTGTAAATTTCATTGATGTGCATGATCTATTCAAGGGCCTGACAAAATTGTAAGGAAACAACAGAGATGGGTTCAAATGATAGTATTGGATACATTGAGTGGATGAGGACATTTCCAAAGAAAAGGTCCGCTGAGAAAAGAAATAGCAAACTTATATCTCGTACGACAAACTGAGTGATTTAATATCCATTAACAGCCAAATCAATGGACTGAATGTAAGAAATTGTGTTCGTCATGTCAATACTTTGCCAGTGTAATTTTTTCGAGATGTATATAACTGATAAACTGAATGTTTGTGGCCATGCGGATATTATACATTTATCCATTTTTCTTAATGTCTTTTTAGAATGGATGACACATTCTCATATTCTATGTAGGTAGATTTGAATATTCATCCCTTCAACTGTTCCTTGTATCTTTATCTGAGGCAAAGATAGCAAATTGTTTGTCAAATAGCCTCATAGAAAAATGCCATGTTGAATGACATGGTAAAAATTGGCTTGTACAAGTCACTACCCACAAATCTTGCATGAATTTGATACTGAGCTGGAAACAGTTGGAAGCATCAAGCATCAGAATCTTGTGTGCATGGATGTCGTAGCAATCCATGGTGATATTTTTGATGGCGAGATATCTGAAGTTGTGCAGGTAGAGCTTCAAATCTGTGACGCCTTTATAGCTCTCGCCTTTGCTATCATTAGCAAGCCCCTTCAAAGCCACCTAGGTTTCACTTGATAAATCAATGGTAGGTTCCCGCTCTGGGTCTGGTGAAATGAAATTCGAAAAGCGTTTGGCTTTTGCAACCAGACAAAGTGAAATCAACACTATGACGGCTTGTGGAAGCTTCGCTGACTTGCGGTAGGGCATGGACATTAATGATGGTGTGAAACCCAATCTGATCACCGTGGTAAACATTTTGCCCGCATGCAAAGACTTATCATCTCTATAACAGGGTAAGTAAAGCCAAGCTCATACAATCAAATGTGGTTTCTTGTCCAATCCGTTGATGTGTCATTCACTAATAGACATGTATTGCAAATGTGGAAGTATTGAGGATGGTCATAAAGTGTTTGATATCATTTATGAAAAAGGTGCCATTTTCTAGGACACAATGATTGTAGGCTACATCGTAAATGGATATGCCGAGAAAGCCATGGAAGCATTTCATCAAATGCAAGAGGGTGAGAAAATTCATGCTTATGCAGTCAAAAGTGCTCTAATAGAAATGTATGCTAGATATGGATGAGTGATTTCTTGGACAACAATGATTATAGCGGATGGAATTAATAGTTTTTAGCTTTTAGCCCTTGATTCAATTGTGTAGGTATGGATTTTCCATGGATTTTTGCAGCTTTAATAACTTTATTAGCAATACACAACAATCATGGTCACTTTGCATGAATGAAGAAAATTAATTAGAAAACTATTCTAAACTCTTTCTTACCCATGACCATCTTGACGGGCTTTAGGGATTTCAAAAACTTTGGTTTTGTGAAAAAGCATGTCCTCTTGTAAAGGAATTTCCGATTGGGAATTTGGATCTACTTAGGTCACACTCTATTTGAGTTTTACTACAAAACTAATTTTTTAATTTAATCATCACCATGGCAATATTAACGAAACAAAATAGGGGTTGAAAATTATAGCAATTTTTAATTTAATCATCACCATGACAACATTAACGAAATAAGGAGTTCACATCCCTTGACAATTATGGCAATCCATAATAAGAAATTCTCATCATTCATAAGAATATTTATATAACTTCTCATCACTCATAAGAATATTTACGTTGTTATAGGTTCTACCAACAAGAATTGGAAACAATTTTCTTATGTTCTTGTTTCTCTGAAACAAAGTTTAGATTAACTAATATGAGTATCTCTGAAGTGATGAGAACAAGTGAGGGAAGTGGAGAGTTCAGAGTTGGACGAAATGTTGCTAATTTATCTCAAAAGATTACAAATGAAGTCCAAATATGGGTAATTTTTAGGGATATTTGTACAAATTTACAAGAATACCATTAAGGGAAACATTTCATCATATCAATGATGCAGTCGTACTCCAAATATGTGGGAATGGATTGCCACCAATCATCTGGTGATGTTCTTCTCGTACACAGTCTCAGTTAAATTCCAAAGGGGATTATCAAGGAAAATGTTGCACCATTGATATGGAGTGGACTTACTCTAAACATGTGGGCAATGATGGGCACCATTGATGGTTTATAATTTTTTTCCTTTAGTTATCATGTCCAAAGACACAAGGAGGATATTATACAAGGAAAACATTGCACCAAATCATTAGTGGTGCAGGACTACTCCAATCAAGACATTACACCAAATCAATGGTGCAGATTTACTCCAATCAAGTAGGAATGGATAGGCACTATAGACTTGCAATTTTTTTCCTAGATAGTCACTGCCTTGTTTTATTGTTAAGTTTTAACAGTTTTCATGGGCAATGCACATTTGGTTTCAGTGGACCTCAATACATGGTTGAAGTATTGGCCTAATAAATCCATTTCCGATCAGCTCCTATAACTGAATGCACAACTTATGCAGCTATGTTGCCATCATCTTGTACAAATAGGCTAATTAACTACCACAATTTCACCCAAAAAATTAACTACCCCTCTAAATCAAATAACAAATCAAATAACATATATGTTATTTACTCGAGGTCGTAGAAAGTACTACCAAACATCATGCCGGTGGGCTCTTTGGTTTGCCAAAGTTTGGAACATGGGACGAGCCCCTCCTTGAGTTCCCAAACATTTCTCAAACACTCTAAGAGGATCGATCTATAATGGGGTGGCTCAAGGGATTAGATTTTGTAAATTTCTTGGGCGATGTTTTGGGTTCAAACGCCCGATTCAATTCATGGTAGGAGGGTTTTCCCAAGCAACTAAAATGGCGTTATGGGAAAGCGCCCGCCAGAGTCTTCAGAACAGATGAGAAAGACGTCAATTCTTAAATGCGGACAATAAGGAAAAAGTATTTTCCGTCATGTCGCCATTAGTTTGTCGCGTCGCCATTAGTTTTAACGGAATAGGTAACAACGTACTACGTTGTTACCTATAGTACGTTGTTACCTATTCCGTCAAATTTCCATTTACGATTTTTTAAAAGGAATTAGCGCTATATTGTTTCAAACATGAGTGCACAACATGATGAAGCATAGGAGATGGGACGCAGAGATCATAAATTCAAGGCCGGCTAGGTGCAAGGAAAAACCGCACCGGTCAAAGTTTTGTGCAGGTTCGCGTTGACTGCGAACCTGCGTGATGGATAGGCACAGCGGTCTGGGGTGGTACTCTCAACACTTTTCTTTCAGCTTTTATACACATTATTTTTTCTGACGAGGAGGCATATTAGTTAAGCGACCTATGTTTACCCAAGCCACGCGCATTGCGAGCTCTAAGGAAGCCTCCACGCCCAGATTATGCAACTGAGAGCCCTGCATTTCGTAAACTGCTGCCCAGAAGTCGGCTATCGTAACATTGATCGGGCGGTCATGTAGCAGCTCCACAGATAAGACGAACATCCTCATACCAGCGGCACCGCCCTCCATTTTCGTCTGATCCACTCAACTCTTGCGCTTTGTCTGTGACGATGATGAGATGAGGTGAACGATTACAGCTGTTTGCGTTCAAATATATACATCTGCATGTGTTGAGGTCGGAAACAGAAGATGGATGGTCGCAAGACTATCGATGACATTCTTTTCTTGAGCGTTGCCATATGGGAAACTGTAACCATTCCTCTCCTCGAACGATGTTTTTTCCCTCTCAAGTGGTTTGCCTGGAACCGGTCGGAAAGACTTCCAAGTTTTGTTATAAGAATTGTCTTATTTTGCATTAATAAGAGACATATACATATGGTGGCTGTGAACATCAACAGTGGAAAAGACTCCTGGAATAAAGGAGTTAGACCCGGTGATCCTTGGCAAGAGCAGGGGCTCCGGTTGCATCACGAGAAGGAGAAGCTAACAATTGGATGGTTGTAGCAAAAAAGAAAAGCTGAACAACAAAGATGACCTTGCGTTCTCAAAAAAATGGGTGATGCTCCTGAATTTTAAAGGCACCTTCTTTTTCTTTTTTTTTTTTTTTGGGTCGGAAGAGGTGTTTTGGTGTGATGTTTGAGGCCGACCCCAAGGACATAAGTAAATGGAAGCCTGATTTTTGTCAACTTAGCATTCTTTTGGTTTGTTTGTACAAAATTTTTAACGTAATAACGAAATCTATGGTACCCAAGTGGAGCACTCAACTCATGGCCATTCAATTGTAAAATGTTCCTTAAAGTTGGCTATCATCATATTCAAGTAATTTATGTCGTCATGTAATAGATCGAAAGGTAAGATAAACATATTTGTACTAGTGCTAATCTCCATTTTATCTTTCCATTTTATCTTATAAAATTAGTTACAATTATTTTTAAGTAATTAGTATCGTCATGTAATAGTTCTATATGTAAGATATTCGTACCAGTGCTAACCTCTATTTTATCCTAAGCCACCTTACATCATACATCTTGTCTCTATCCTCTTGCCAATTTTATATTTCCTATGATGATGATAAGTTGAGATGAATGAATATAGTGCTTTGAGTATAAATAAATACATGGTGTGTTGAGGTCACAAGATAAATCTAAATGTTGGGAATCATATCCACAACATTTAATTTTTGCATTAAAAGATTGGAAAATGTAATCATTCCTCTCCTTTAATAATATTTTGGATGCAAGTTGGAGCTAGTCTTGGGATGCTTATGTAGATGGATGTTGATATTGGTGTTTTGCAATGTTTTATCTTTTTCTCGGTTGTACATGGTATTTTGATCCCTCCCAAAATTCAACCCATTTATCTTATATAAATAAATAAATTTAATTTTTCGCTCTTAAATTTGTTAATATATTTTCTTACACTTTAACTAGAAAGTGATGCATGAGCATCTAAGTTCACTTACAATTTCGTTTAAAAATACTTACATTTAGTTGAATAAAGAATTAGACAATCCTCTATAATCCTTAAAAACGTATGGTATATATCATAAGACCTTAGCCATGTTATGTAGAATTACTAAAAAGGTCATTTCCTACATTTATTCGCATAAAAACGCCTTTCTATGAAGAATTTCCCTATTTTATGTAACATTATTGATTTTGTGGAATACTATAATGCTTCACAATACCAAAACATTATGCATTTGCCTAATGATGCCATGTAATTCCACACAAATTTTTGGAAACCACGGATTTGGCAATAATGAATAAATAGAAAGTTGAATAACAAAACAATGTTTTACATAGATAGAGATAAAAGAAACATGTAGATAACAAAACATGCAAGAGACAAACACCATATTTACATGGTAAAACCCCAACTGATTGCTTAAGGAAACATCTACGGTGCAAGATATCAAGATTTTACTAACTCAAGATGAACATATTACATGTGAACTTGTTATGAGCTACTTTGGTTCTCCACAAAGATAAATACACCTAATTGGTGAACTATAGTTATGCTTCCTCCTCCTAAAAATAGAGTGGAAAACACCATTAGAAGTTTTCGTCCAAAAAATAGAATTCAATGCAATTATTCTTTCTAGAAACAAGGGATTGAATCCTTAATTTTTCTTTTAGGGGCTTAGCCCCGAACCCCACCATGGGGGATGGCAGAAAAAGTAATGGTGAGGAAGCCCCCCCACACCCCCTTCAAGATGTGAATTAAAAACCGTTTTGCAAAGGAATCCAACATTTAACTTTGTTGTCACATAAATAAGAACAACTATGGAAACTCAATGTTTTGATGTTTTAAAATTACGCACGGTTGATACTGACCCATTATTATTTGTGGAAGCCACAAATGCTTATGTAATGTTTACCATCCTTTTGATGTAATAATGCATTCATCATGCCACGAAACCTTATGCTACCACAAGTCCACCATGGGCCATTTGATAATGTCACTATAATGAAATATATGTCCGATAGAATATCATACATTCAACATCGATATAGTTTGGGAAATAATACACATGCCTTAATACATTCTCTTCACTTGAGGAGAAACTTAGAGACCTAGTATATCTTGATCTAGTTGAAGAGATTTTAAAGGAATGTATATACAAACTAGTTGAGAAGATCAATACTAATATGGGGCATCTTTAAAAATATTTGTAAGATTATATTTACTTTAAAATTTATCTTTATTATCACTCCTAAGTCATAATAGATTCTATATATAGTTTAGAGTAGTGAATATGTAATGCATCATTCATCAGTAAAGGATCAAAGAATCTTATTCAAGAGTGGGATTCGAGTGACCATCCATCTTGAAGAGATCAAAGAGATCCATCTATTGGAAGTTTTCACATCAAGACTAGTATAGTTCAATAGAATATTAGTAAATTCTACAAGCATAGGATATGATAAGTTATAGGAGTAGAATGTATGTAGTGTTTCGTCATATTAATAGAAGAACCATTCCTTATTTCTTGTTAAAATTTGTTCTTGAGATATTACTTCAATAAGGTATAACTCTCCAATTGTGTTTTATTTTATCTAAGGAATTATTTCATTAGAACCCTAATTGTGACTATGTCGGAATCACTTGCATGTTTGATTATAATAATAGTGTTATTTTTTATCCTCTCCACTCGATTCTTATGATCAAGAGATTCTTAAAGCTATTTAATAAAGTAAAAATATAATTAATATATAAGTTTCATTGCGGTGACAAGAAAGGAAAATAAATTTGGCAACCTATAAGAGGAAAAACCTATTTATAACTACAAAACCTTGGTGAAGCATCCATAAGAGAAAGTGATCAATCTTGGGCTCAACCATAGCTTTCCATTTTCTACAAATCTATGACCAGATGTTTTGATAGAAGAGTTAACATTTAAGTGATTATGTAAAGAATCCACTTAAATGTAATTGGTTTTCATGTAAATTGACTAGCCTAAAAATGGAAAAATTCAAAACATGACAACTTAGCCACAATGCAAATTCCACCTTCCAACCCTCTTGAGTCTTCCTCTGGAGAATCTCCCTCCTATGAGATCATCACCTTGGCCTTGGAAATAGTCCTAATTCATGTGGTGAACATGTCTTGGTGATCAAAGGAGTGTAATAAGGTTCCTAAGTTGATTTAGTAAAGTGCAGTGAAAGACTAGTTTTCTTGGAAGCCGAGAAAGGCTCATTTTCATTTTGGCCATTTTCGGAGCATGTGTACAATCTCTAGAAGAGTTCTAAAAAGTTATTATCTGCATGTTGTATTGGAGAGACTTTAAGGTTTAAGAATTAGTTTAGGAATATTTAGGAAATTTTTATCATTTAGGGATAGTTTGTTCAACAATAGGGTTTTAGGTGCAAGGAATGAGCAGTTCGAAAGTAAACCTTAACTTCCTCGGATGATTCTAAGAGATCCTTAAGAAGTTATGAGGAAAAACATTAGCAACTGAAAAGAAAAAAAATTATATACGTGGTGGGAATATTCGTTTTGATCTCGAAGTTTAATGGTTTCTTAAAACATTCCAAATAAAGTGCAACTACCCTCGCAGATTATGAATAAAAAGAGGCTAATTTTTTTAGTTTTAGGAATATTCAAGGTCTAAAACCTATTCCATTGGTCTTATAATGTGTTTTTGAGTCAAATTCATATACCATTTGATCCCAAAAATCACCCTAAGCCTCCGGGTGAAAGAAGTAAGTTTTAGGCTATTTTTGGTCAACTAGTGTAAAATATAGCTTTCCATTACTGGCAATGTGCACTTTTGAGTTCATCTTGTCCCTATTTTACCATGGGGGCATGGGGGACATGAGGTACACAAACTTGTGCTCTCATGTTCCTCCCATAGGTGCACTTTTGAACACTTGTTGTCCCTAATGTCTTGTGTGTCTCGTTTGTCCCCTCGACAAGGGGACATGAGGGACACAAAAGTGCACCCTCACTCCGTCACCATGGGCGCACTTTTGTGTCCTTGATTTCCCACATGTCCCCATAGGGAAAATAAAGTGTGCTTCATGATCAAACATAGCCCCTGACTTTCATGTGACATCTCTCAACTCCGCAAGTGATTTTCCCAACCCCTCCATCTCATCATCACTTGCTCTCGTGTTGCCATAAGTCTCAATCTTGCTCCAAGATATAATTTGGAGCCCGTGTTTTCCCTTTTATCCCCATTTCACCATTAAAACTGATTTTTAATCTCACATTTACTCCCACTTACCCGGGTTTGATCTATGGTCAACATGGAAGTATAAAAATATGTTAAAACATAGTTTTGGCTTATTTCCCCTACATAAGTCGACCTCCTTCCATTTTTTTGCTGTCATAACTTTAAAAAAATCAATTTTTACCAGATATTCTATCCATTTTTTTCCAAAACAGCTATAGCCTTCAAAAAACAAGATTTTTTCATGTCTCTCACACCGGAAACAAGATCACAGCGAGATCCCGATGCAAAATAGAACACAATGATGGTGGTTTCGTTAAAATCTAACACTAGTAAGTCCACTTACTAAAAATGGCATATGCTTTGAACAATGAGATTCTAAAAATAGCAAGTTTCCCAAAATAGAAAAATTAGCATTCGTAACATCTGAAATAGTAATGAATACCAAAACAAGGTCAATTGAGCAACTTTCTAAAAATAGCATGTTGGGAAAAAGCATATCTCTAAAAATAGAAACCTTCCAAAAAAATAAAATCTTCATTAGCGGAAAAATACTAAGTGTATTAGGAGATTCATAGAATAAGGATTGTGCAAAATTTCCATAAATTCCAAAAATAGTAGTTTCCGACCCCCACCTACTAAAATAGAAAGTTTCAAATATTGATGCACAACGTTGTTGGTAGCTATGTTTTCACTCATCTTGTTGTTTTTTGAAGACGTGAAGTTCAATTATTCTAGTATGTATCTTATTTCAACCTTGGTTATTGAGTATCTAGGTGTAGGTGATAGTGATGTCACTCACATGGATCTAGAAGACCTAAAAAATAGGATGCTCAAGAGGACCAAGAGAGCATGTGGAAGAGAAAAGATTCACTAGTGGATAGTTTGTAGATGGGAGGCATTAGAGGCCATCTGTGGGCCATCCACTATCGGTGCAAATTATAGAATTGGTCTTCGTATGTGCTCAGCATTATGAACCCGATTCCGAATAGTGATGGCGGATGACAACTCCATTCTTGCAGTGCTTACACCTAAGGGCATCTCGCAGTGTATGCATTTTGTAACTAGCAAAGAACATGGTCATAATCTCAAAATAGTTTGCATCTCATGAATGGGAAAAGACTGAATCATACCTCCAAGGCCTCGTACTCGGGTCATGGCTAAGATAATGTAAGAAACCCTCTCATATGCAAAAAACCTTGTCAAGAAGTGAGTTCCATAAGGGTTACTCGGATGATATCATCTTTTTAAGTAGGGTAACTATTATTTGAAAACACAATCTCATTGGGTGATTCTTCCATTTCCCTTCCATGAAAATCGAACTCAAGTGCACTAGTTATTTACTCGAGGTCATAAAGTACTACTAAACATCATGCTAGTGGGCCCGCTAGTTTTCCAAAGTTTTGAACTTGAGAAGAGCCCCTCCTTGAGTTCTCAAAACATTTCCTAAACATTGTATGAGGATTGATCTAGGATGGGGTGGCTCAAGGGATGAGATTTTGTATGTTTGTTGAGCAATGTTATGGGATCAAAACTCCCAATTCAAATCATGGTAGGAGAATCCAATGCTTCTCATCCCAAGATCACTCCAACAAAATAAACATTACCACAACCATGAAAGTGCACAGAAAATCAACTCAAAGCTTCATAATAGAATGATGCAAGTGATGTACATATAGGAGGAGGAAAGTGCAACTACCACCTAGATCAGTGGTGAATAACACACACTAACTGATACTAGCAGTAAAGTTGACTCCACACAACTAGACACCTAATTAAGCTAACCCAATAAGTCTAGGGATAACCCAAGTGCAAGAATTATCCTAATAAACAAATAAAAGGAAAAATAATAACCTACACTAACAGTTTCTTGAGCAATGTTATGGGCTAGAAACTCCCGATTCAATTTATGGTCGGAAGGGTTTTTCAACGCTACTAAAATGGCGTTCTAGGGAAGCGCACAGAAGAGTCTTTAGAACAGACGAGAAAGACGCCAATATCTTCGTCTGAGGTACCTCAACACTTTTCTTTGTGCATTTATTAATGGATAACAAGACATCCACAATTCTTTTCCTGATCAGATGGCATATTAGTTAAGAGACCTATGTTTACCCAAGTCGTGCGTATTGCGAGCACATATGCCAGCTCTAAGGAAGCCTCCACGCATAAATTATGCAACTGAGAGTCATGCATTTCGTAAACGGCTACCCAGAATTTGGCTTTCGTAACATTTGGGTGGTCAAGTAGCAGCTCCAAAGGTATGATGAATAGTTTCATGCTAGTGGCACCAGCCTCCATTTTCACCTGATCAACTCACGTCTTGCGTTTTTCTATGACGATGATGAGATAAGGTGAACGATTACAGTTCTTTGTGTTCAAATATATACATCATGTGTTGAGCTTGGAAACAGAAGCTGAATGGTCGCAAGACTATCGATAACATTCTTTTCTTGAGCGTTGCAATATGGGAAACTGTAACCATTCCTCTCCTCAAACGATGTTTTTCCCCTCTCAAGTGGTTTTCCTGAAACCGGTCCGAAAGACTTCCATGTTTTGGTATAAGCCTGTCTTATTTTACATTAATAAGAAAGACAAATAATATGTTTAATTAGTGCACCTTTAAAAACAAGAATAGCTGTGAACGACAACAGTGGAAAAGACTCCTAGAGTAAAGGAGTTAGACCCGGTGATCCTTGGAAAGAGCAGGGGCTCTGGTTGTATCACGAGATCTCCCGGGCGGATTTCTGAGTCTTCTTTACAGGAGGAGCCACGGGATAAAGGGTCTCATGATGGAACTCTTCCTTCCTTGGAGATGGAAGTTTTTATCCCGATTTCCTCATAAGAAGAAGCTAAGAGCTAGATGGTTGTAGGAAAAAACAGAATGAAAAACAAAGATGGCCTCGTGTTCTCAAAAAGTGGGTGAACGTGGTGGAAAATCAACAATTTATTTCTAAATTATGGCAGTTGGGTTGTTGTTCCTGGATTTTAAAGGCATCTTTCTTGTCGAAGGAGGTGTTTTGGTATGATGTTTGGGGTCGGCCCCGAGGACTTAAGAAAATGGAAGCCTAATTTTTGTCTTCTTTAGCATTCTATCATTTGGTTTGTTTGTACAAGGTTATGGTGAACCTTTCAAAAAATCTTATTTTTTGTAACCTAATAATAAAAAAATTATGATACCCATGTTTATTCAGCGAGAGCACTCTTAGGAAATACTATAATGCAACGGATGGCCATTTGATTGAAATATATTCCTTAAAGTTGGCTATTATATTCAACTAATTAATTTCATCATGTGGTAGATCTAGAAATAAAATAAACATATTCTTACCAATACTAACCTCCATTTTATCCTAATCACCTTACATCATACATCTTTCTTAAAGTTGGCTACAATTATCTTTAAGTAATTAGTCAACATCATCATGTAGTAGTTCTAGAGATATGGTAAACCTATTTGTACTAGTGCTCCCTTCTATAAGTGATGGCTCTGCCTCGTGACACTAATGCTCCTTTTGTAGCCTCCCGTGATGATTTTCGCAACTATTTCGCCTCCTCAACCGCCATTGCTCTTCCGTGACCTCTCTTTGCGTGGTTTCGACACGGGATCCGGTTGTGCCCTCATAGGACTTTGACATGCTTTTGTGACCTTTCCCAACCCCATTTGTAAACCTTCGCTCGATTGTTAGTCTTCCTCTCCTATACGTTCGTAGTTTTGGGTTTTTCGTGACCTTTTCATGGCTTCTCGGGGCTTCTGGGGCTTCTCCTACGAGTTCATGGCTTCCTGTTTGTTCTAACCTCAAACGTGTTCCCCTATTTGTTGTAACCTATTGTTTGTGACATGATATCGTGATCTGTTCATGATTTAGTATATTGTGCTCGAGAATCACCTAGTTTTTAATTCCATTGATTCATCGCTACTTATTGTATTTATGCCCTCACCCATACTCCAACAATTGGATCATCTAGGTGGCTCCCCCGACCTTCCCCTTTCTTTAACCCCACTCCAAGCAATCCATCCCCAACAATGTCTCCTTCCACCCCAGCGGTGCAGGCAGGGTCAATCACAGGGAGGACGGAACAAGAACAACATGAGGGAGGGCTACCCATCATTATTGAGGAATTACTACATATGTTGGAAATCATTGAATCCTCCAACATGGCTCTTTGAATAGAGGTCTTTGAGATCACTTCACAGATGGAGAAAGCGAAAGCAAACAATATCTCCCTTCAGAGATCACTAGTAGATCCTACATCCCACTCTCCCAACATCGTTAATGACCAGTTGTAAGCAAAGATTTTGGACCTTAAACACAAGCAAGAAGAGTTCAAAACCCAACATGAAAATCTCAAACAGCAAGCAGACTCTTGGGCCCAAGTGGTAAAGGGGAAAAGCACAGTTCCACCTCCTCTAACAACGGTAGAAGAAGTGGTGCAGGAAAAGTTGATAGAAGAACGAACCAGGTGTGCTAGGGAACTCAATCTCAAAGTGAGAGGGCTTCCCACACCTCCCCTTCATCAGACCTAATGACCATAGGCTTTGACTTTCTCACCAAAAAATTGTAGCTTCCCGATGTGCAGCTTGACAGAGCATGGCTTGGATTGGACACAACGCTTTTTCTTCATTTTAAATCAGTCGAAGATAGACTTAGAGCACTTAGAGCCAAGCGCAAGATTTTCCCCTTTCCCAATAAAATCTTCCTTGACGAGGACCTCACCAAAGCACAAGTTACTAAAATCAAACAATCTCATAAAGCAATAATGGCAGCTATAAAAGAAGGAAAGTAGGTTGTTATTCATAGTCTCGGACTAGTTATCCGAGACACATTCCCCCCGATTATCTCCTGTGTCCGATCCCAAATGACGGTCTCACTAGGAAAGGAAAGCAGAACAGAACATTTCCATTAGAAGTTGGAATGGTAACGGGTTATTCTAGTCTTCTACGGGGGTACTATATGACACTCTAGGTTTTGAGACCTCATTTTCATCGCTAAGACTCATGAGAGCCAAGTTCACCCTCTCCCGAAAATTAGGGGGTACCACCTTTGGATTTCAATATGTAGGAAGGATACTAGGAGTTCTAGTGGTGTTAGGGCTCGGAGGTGGGGTTACTTGTCCTGGGTCGAGATACTTTCCTTAAAAGCATTTCGGTGGTCACTACGACAAGTTTTCCCATTTTCTTTGGATCATAATTGGTCAAACCTCACCCTACCTCAGAGACTTTTTATAGTGGTTTGCTATTTCCCCCACTTCCTCTCCCTATGCCATTCATAATGTCACCGACGGGGACCCCTTCTTTGACCTCTACACAGGTATCTTTTAGTTTTCAACTATTAGTGAGGTCATTCTTTTGGGGGATTTCAATGTGAGGACCAAAAACCTCTATGTCCCTCTTCATGATAGAATTGGTGATGTGCTTTGTACCTCCGAGGTTGATCCCGACTCCATTGGTCTTCCAGAGAGAGTCAGAGGATTTTGCAGGACCCTTGACATCCTATGGTCAACATCTCTTACAGTTGGGTGAGTCTCACGGGCTGTTGATTTTGAATGGTATTTTGTGCTTTCCCGACTCCAGATTCTTCACTTGTACACCTCACTGTGGAGGGGCTAGCGTTGTGGACTACATTTTAACTTCCTCTAACCTGATTCCTCACATCCATCACTTATCCATCTCCCCCATCCCTCTTGTCGATCATGCTACCCTTTCCTTTTCCCTGCAAGTTAACCTCTCCCATGTCTTGCCTCATTTCCACTGCCCTCCACGTACTATTCTGAAGTTTGGTGAAGGTGACCCTGTAACCTTCTCTTCCCACCTCCGTCAACTTCTTCCCCCGAGCCTCAGTTCACCTCACTCCCCACAAGCACAAAGTACAACCTCCTCTCTTCCATTATCCATGAGGCTGCCTCTAAGTCTTACCCCCATGTCACCCTCACCCCTTCTAACAAAAAAACTTGTCCTATGAACCAATGGTATGATGAGGAATGTAAAGCCCTCCACCGAAAGCTTCGCCTTGCTTCTGTTCATGCTCTCCCTTCCTTTCCCTCTCTCAAGTTTTTTTATCACCACCTCCTTCACCATGATCGAAATGAATATTCATTTTCCAATGGAGATGGGAGCTCTATAAGTCCCTTTTACACTCTCCAAAACATTTCTGGCATACCATTCTCCCCCGGCATTCCCCTCCCGCAAGACTTGGATCCCACTCCATGTATGCTCACACCTCCACCCTTTATGATGTCCCCAACCAACCCCAGATTCATGTGGTTTCCCCACCCTCTGTTTGTCACATCCTCACCCACATGTATGTTTAAAATGTCATTTCAGCCATGAATAGTAGTAGAGCAGTGGACGAGGAGGGTTTTCAGGCTAAACTCTTCAAAAAGGGGGTTGACATTATGGACAACTATTTAGTGGATCTCTTCAACCAAGTGGTTTGTACATATTTTCTAGGTGCGTGGTCCCACCACATAATTTACCCCATCCACAAATTGGGCCCTACCCTAGATCCCAATAACTATAGAATGATCATGGTGAGTCACACTTTCGCCAAGCTTTAATGTTATTGTCCTCCATATGCGATTATCAAAGTTTCTAGACCATAACCACCTTTGGAAGATTAGGGACAGGTGGGGTTTCGTTCAACCTACTAGACTACTAACCACATCCTCACTCTTCAGGACATCATTGAGGAAATACCCCATTGTTCTTCCAAGGTTTTTGTTGCTTTTTTTACCTTCGAAAAGCCTTCGACTCTATTATGTGAAAAGCTCTCTTTTTGAGGCTCAGAGAGATTGGTATCTCCGAGACTCTCCTAGTTGCCATCATGTGCCTATATGAGGAGGTTCTTGTCCATCTTCACATTATTACTAGGTTCTCTCGACTTTTAGGAGCACTATTGGGGTCAAGAAAGTTTTCCCTTTGTCGCCTACATTGTTTAGTATCTATATTGATGAGTTGGAAGAATTTCTCAGGGATCACATCCAGGATGGTGATGGATGTCTTCTCCACCAGGTTCTGATCTATATTATTATTATTTTATATGATGTGGTCCTTCTATCCTCCTTGGCATAGGGCCTACAGAGACAATTAGATTCCTTATCCCTCTTTTGTGACCACAGCGGTGATAGTCAACCTCATTAAGACCAAAGCCATGATCTTCAATGCCTTGAAGACATCTGAGTTTCATTTCTTCTACAAGGGGGAATAACTTGAGATCACCAGATCATACACCTACTTCGGGATACTCTTCTCTGGGCCTCGCTTCATTTTATGACTAGCACTTTAGCCCCAAATTAATAATGGTTATGGCTCCTCAACAATCTTGGAGAGACATTGCTTCGCCATCACTTCGAGGACACCTTGTCCAAGTTATCCCACTCGAATATCTTGTCAGACCCACTGTTATTTGTGGCTCAAAGGTTTGGGGGGGCATCTTTACTTGAGTCCGACTAGGATGATGTGGAAAGATTTCATATCCTTCTCTTCAGACGTGTTATCAAATGTGAGGAAACAATTCCTCACAGTATCATCCTAGCAGAGTTTAGAGTTCATCCCTTCTGGATGGAAACTATTTTTGGCCCGGTTTCCCTCCTACATTGTATTCAAAAGCTTGTGGATTCCTTTGTGGGTAGGGATAAATATCCTTACTCGCTTATCGCTCTCTCTCGCGGTCATTACTTCATCTAATTTTTCATGTCGTTCTCGTTGTCACTATGTCAATCTTTCACGACTTATTGAGTCCATTAGTATTCAAATATATCACCTCCTACCGTACAACTTATCCCTAGATGCTCCCTCCCATCTCCTTCCGAGTAAGCAGGATCTAAATAGAATCATCAGAGATGATATATATAGGTAATTCATCTGATGTACCTGGACCAACCCTCCTAGTGGATTACGTCCGAAGATGGCCTTCTATGCCGCACATTTTCTTGAGATCAACAATGGTCTTATCTCTTGGCTCCAAGTATTTCCCAACATTGGACACAAGTAATTTGTATCTCCTTGGTTAGTTTAGGGTTGGTTCTCATAGACTTAGGGTTGAGAGTGATCATCAGATTGACCATTCCGAGCGGATTTTCTAGCTTTGTTCTTTCTAGGAGATCGAAACAGAAGAGCACTTCATCTTTTGTTGCCCCATCTACTATGAGATCAGAGGGAGATATCATTGTCTATTTAGAGAGCGTCCATCTTTCACTGACTTATTCAGATACCATGATCAGAGATGCCTTGCTCTTTATCTTCATGAGGCTCTTAGGCTTCGGGAGGAGACCCTTTAACACCCCTCTAGGTAGGTAACTACGCAGCTGATCACTTCCTTTTTCACAGTGCTCTCATCTGGGAGGGACACTAAGTGGTAGAGTGACACCTCTCATGACTAGCAGCCGCAATCAATTCGGAGTCGAGGTATTATTTCTCATACCAGGATGGCCGGATACACATGAGTTCAATACCTTCCTCTCACAAAGCGCCTCAGAGATCCACCATATACTACTACGAGAGAGATCTCCCCTCCTTCGGACATCAACACCTCGAGATCGTATATAACCCCGGTCCCAGATTCTAGAAAATCACGGTTTCTTTGATGCACATTTACTTCGGATGTCAGTTGAGGGGGCCTCCTTCTTTCCCCCTCTTCCTTCCCTTCCTTCCTTCACCTATCCTATGTTCTTGGCAAGATTTATTTTGGCCCTCCTTCTTTCCCAATCCTTCTTCTCTTCTCTTCTTCTTCTCTCTGGTTGTTTTTCAAAGACTTTTGGTCCTATGACAAGACTCTTTTTCACTTATTTGTATTAGTGTAGTCACATTGACATAATTTTGTGGTCATTTGTTGGACATTTAATATATTTATCTTATCTTGTCTAACCTCGCTTTATCCTAATTAGTTTACATCATACACCTTATCTCTATGCTCTTGCCACTTTTATCTTGCCTATAATTATGGTGAATTGAGTTGAGATTAATGAATATGAATGAATTATCTAGCACACAAACCCTGTCGAATTATTTTTTCAATGTCCATTAACTTCCCATAAATGGAGGGTCAATGTATTCTCTTAAGGCGTTAGTGTGGGCCCTAGTGTTTTGCGACCTGATTCCCGAAATCCATGTCATCTCCCATCATAGAGGCTTCCAATTGTGTGGGCCTTCAAAATTAAATTTTTCACATCCTTCTTGCCTATCGTGTCTATTTAAAAATAATCAAAACAACTATGTGTTTGCTTCAATCACTAGAAATACCCATTGTGATTTTGTAAATGGCCAAAATTAAACCACAATTCCTTACCTCAACTTCTTAATACAATCGATTTGAATTCTTTAATGACCAACATCTCTTCTGGATTGCAAAGAGTAGTTTGGAGACTTTGAGAGAGTAAAGAATCCATTTAAAAGACGTACATGTTCCAATTCGGTGAGGATTTTAGATCTCTTAAGATGCTTGAAATTGTTCGCACTTGGCCAATAGCTGAAATAAAGCACTATATTGGAGGAGTTGAAATAGATTAGAGGACGCGAAAGCCAGCAAGCGCCACTCCAGCAAAAGCAAATGAAGGTAATTTTTGGGGCAACCATTAAACTCTGCAAATCTTAATTTGTACCATTATGTGCCCACTATACCTATTTTAATATGTAGTTTCCAAAAACACATCTAGTTTATACATTTTCAAATCCCCTATTTTTTACATTACAACATTCTTGGTAAAGTAAATAATTCTATTTATCAAGATTCAAGTAAAAATATATTTGTATAAATGAATATTTTTATATACACTTATAAATAAAAATTATAGTTTACATCTATGAGGTGCATAGATAACCATGTTTTCAAATCCCCTATTTTTTTAAATTCCACCATCCTGGTTGAAGAAAATAACCTTCTGCATCAAGATTCAGTAAAAATCTATTTGTATATATGAATATGTTGTTTATCTGGACTATTATTTTAATATTATGTAGATGGATGATTGGAAATGGAAAATGTGGACACTCTTATGCAACATCTCAACAATATAAAACGATCACCTTCACAATGTGTGCATTAAGCATCACAAATTTTATGAGGTCGTCACCACCATTCTCAATTCCATCAAATATAAAAAAATGGTTGACATTGTGAATCTTCAATGGAGAATGGTCATTAAGAAATATGGAAGCTACAGATATGCTTTTTATTTCTGACATGGTATTTATTTTTATCATGTAGTCACGACTCACAAGTACAGATGTCATCACAAGAAGATGGATCAAAGAAAATCTCCTTGCATTTCTATGGAGATGTTACCTTCTGTACCACAATTTCACCCCTATCGTACACTCACCTCTAGATGGAAACTAGCGTAGTTTATCCAAAAATGTCCTTGCATGGTGAGATGATGTTGACCGCCAGCTGGAAGAACTTGAACAATAGAGGTATGAAGAGTGGTTAGCAACACATCATGACTCTGATGAGTGTGACAAAGTGACTATAGTGGGGATGCTTGCACCGGCCTTTGTCACCTACCTTGAGTCCCTATATATTTTGTAAAAGTAGAAGACAATGATTTTGAAAATGTATTCCCCACTTTTGTTTGATGAACTATATCACTTTGTCTCACATAAACATGTTATGTACTAGTTAACAAGTAAACACATAATATACTTGTATGGGTTTATACTTGCATGGTCAATCTTCTTTTCATAATATACTCTTATAGTTTTGATGTGTTATTCTTATAGAAGATGACATTGCCAACATTTATCTAACCATATTGTGAATGTGATAACTTTCGTAAGGTTAAGTGACTCATATATATATATATATATATATATATATATATATATATGGTTGTTCATGTCTATGGTTTATGCTTAAAAAGAAGTGATGATTTTTTTGAAACCTTGCATTATTATGCTAAGCATGAATGGTATCTTAAGTCTTGTTGTATATATTTATCCTTCATCTCTAGTATTCACTTAGAAAATCACCACTATATGCATATTCCATCATAATAAAAACCATAATTGGATTTTGATTTCTAAGTTGTTAGTGTGTCATTGTGAATATCTCTTTAATGTTAGTAGTAACAACAGGTACCATGTTAATTCATCATTATCATTAAAATATGTAGTAGTTGGAATAAATGTTTCATGCTATAGGGTTTATGAATAAATTTGTATTAGTATCAATGGCTATTATAGTTCACATTTTGGCTCTATTTCCTTCCCTACAATGAGATTATTGACTTTATGAAGGTTATATTGGTGTTATAAGTTGGTGTAACATATAACTTCTTGATTAAAGAAGTATATATCAAATATAGACTTGAATCTCTTATATATTAGGCTCCTTGGTGAAAAAAAAATGTTATGATTGATCTCACAACTAACCCTCTTGTCTCTCATGTGCAATAAGCATAGGTATTTTATTTAATCTAAATTGAATTAAATCTAATTTTAAAGTAACTATCAGAATTTAACTATATTTAGGTGTGTTGTCATGCTATAGCATGGAAAATTGATTTTTTTCCATGACAACTAAGCCCACACTCAAATATCCTTGAATTGGGTAATGTCAACCTACCCTCTAGCGATTATCGACTATGTAAATCCCCATCATGGCCAAGAGGGGTGTAATAAATAGATTTTTAGAGTGTGTTTTATGTGTAGGTAAGTTGGTGGGAAGAAATTCATGGATCCATTTTGATCCACTTTAAAGGAACTACTCCCAGAGACCCAAAAAGGCTTATTTTCAGTACTTTTACACCTAGTAAGCACCCTATGGAAATGAAACAAGAATATATAATGCATAAAAGTAGTGTGAGACATAGATATGATATCATTATAAGTATTTTAGGAAATTTCTACAAGCCAAATCGTGTTTAGGAACAAGCTATGCAACACTTGGGCTTCTTATAGCATGGTGCAGGAAATGAAAGAAGTAAAAAAGCTAGTGAGCTTATTATGAATGGTTCAGAGCCTTGTGAAATTTTTGAAGTGACTAGATAATAATCATAAATATATGAATCCCTAATTCACATTGCAAATGTTTCGATATATTCTCTTGTCAGGATTTTGATATATTGGCTTGACATTGCGAGATAAAGATACCTTATCCCGATGAGGATTCAAAGGAGAATTCCATGAGTTATATCGGGAGTGAAGGGCTGATTCAAAAACAATGTTACCTATGAAATATCAACATCGCTTAAAAGGTGTTGGTTTCCTTTTCATCATCATTATTTTTGGTGGCAGTCACTTTCATCAACTCACAAGGCTTAAGCAAAATCAAAAAGGGGTAAATTTGAAAATTCACGAATAATTGGCTCCAAAACCTATGGTAATTATTTCATCATTCATTTTGGATTCAAAATGATATAATATTTTCCTAGGTAATTGTACTCTAGATGTTTGGAATTTTTAATTTTATATGCTTTTCAAAATGCATGCAATGGATGATGAATGCTAACAAAATGATTTCTTTTTTTGTTTTGTAATGTTGATATGTGATGATTATGCAAGCATGATGTAATGCTAAACTTTAGTTTTTCAAGCAATGTTTGATACTTCTTTTCATTTTGGCAATATGTGATGAATAATGATATGATAATAAAATGAACTCGCTCCACTCCTAACCCCACGCAACCAGTAAGATGCGAGGGATCAACACTAAGAGCTAGAAGGGACGTGAATTGTATGATTTTGTTGAATGGAAATGGTGAGAGAAAGAAAATATTTTGACATAAACCCAATTAGGAACCTACAACCTAATTCTGCACACAGTTTACTACATAGCCTAGAATGTGATTTTCTTGCAAGTTTATCTAGACTTAGACCCATAGATGGCCTCTGATTGAAAAAATCTGGTTTTAAGGTTTTAACTCTCTTGGAACATACACATCTAATTCACTTTTCTTTGGATTTTAAGATTTTTAAAGCACTTTTTATTGAATGAAATTTTTTTAACTTACTAATTTATTTGCAGAGACCCCCTACACCTTGTCCCCATGCTACCAGTAGGAAGTATGGGCTCATCACCAATGACAAGGCATAGGTGAGTAAGGGAACTTCCCTCCTTTCCCAACCTCACGCCACTTGTAAGAGGCACATGCTCAACATTGAAGGTTGGTGGGGCAAAGAAGTGTGTAAATGAAAATTTGTATTGATTTTGACTTGAGATATATACTTTTTTTTTTATTGTTTTAAGTTTCTAAGTTGTGATTTTGGGAAGGATAATTTCCCTAGCCTCAACCCCATGCAACCAGTAAGATGCAAGGGCTCAACACCAAAGGCTGAGATAGGTGAACAAGCGTCCCTTGTAAAAATGTTTTGAATGCTTTTATACCAAAGAGGTTTTTCTAGGGAAAGATATGACATCATGAAGCTTCTAGAACAAACTATGGGAAAAAAACACTTATGCTAGAAGGAAGCTATAGGAAAAACCAAGTATGTAGGCCTTGGTAGGATTAGTGTCAAAATTTTGTCTTGTCTTGTTGAACTGATGAAGTGATAGAAATGTTGATGATAATATTATGAATGTTTGAAGAGATTTGATTTGAATGATCGCCAATGTTTTCAGAAGTTTTGAAAGTTACTTGAAAATAAGTTCCTTGATTAAAAATTTCACAGAATGAGCTAACAGATGATAATGCAATGAGGATGCAATAGTATACATATGGAAATGCAAATGGATCATGCGTAGTATCTCTTTAGGTGAAGAGATTTGACAGATTCACCAAATTCCTCACCTTCTAGTGTACACAAGTGATATGCCCCATTCTTATAGTCCTCTATGACTCGATATGGGCCCAACCATTTGGGCCGAATTTCCTTCCTTTGTCGGTTTTCTTGTCTATCTAGTTGTTCAAGTCTCAATACCAAATCTCCCTCACATATTTCACATTCATAGACCTTCTTGTTATATTGACAAGCCATCCTGTCAGCATAAACACTATGTCACTACTCAACATTAATTTGAGCTTCATCGAGGCTTTCTAACTCGAGAGTCATGCCTCACGATAACCTTCTTCTCCTAAAATTCCTTGTAGTGATATCCAAAGACTAGGTATTTCAACTTCAAGCAAGTAAAACCCTTCCAAACCGAATACCAAAGAATAGAGGTTTGCCGTCAGGCATTCTCACTGATGTTTTATAGGCCCACAAGGCCAAAAATAACTTTAAGTGTTAGTTGTGCTTGTTCTCCTTTATAGTTTTTAGGAGAATGGACTTTAACGTCTTATTAGTTACCTAAAACCTATCCATGGGCCTAAGGGTAATAGAGAGAAGTTGTGTGTGATTTATCTTGAAATTTTCACATAACTCACGTACTTCTTCATTCTTGAAAGAAGTTCCATTATCTCTACCATTATTAGAGATAATGACTTGTGGGACCCATACCTACATATAATTTGGTTCAAAATGAACTTTGAAATTACACATCCCAGATGGTGGTAAGAGGCATGGCCTCTACCCACTTTGTGAAGTATTCAGTGGCCGTGATTATGAAATTGTGGTCATCTGTTGATGAGGGAGAGAATTTCCCTATCAAATCTAAGCCCCAAGTGGAAAAGGGCCATGGTGTTGCAATAGTTGTAGAGCTTAGGTAGGTATATGGATCTCATGAGAGAACTCTTGAAACTTGTGACACCTATGCACATACTCTACTGCATCATGTTCTAATGTAGGCCAAAAATAGCCCATCCGATGTATCTTTCTAGAGGTGGTGTGACCTCCGAAGTGACCTCCACATACCCCATTGTGGGATTCATAGAGGATATTTTCAGATTATTCCTCGTCGACACATCTTAGCAACATTCCATCAAAAGGCTCTACGATAGAACACTTGTTCCATGATTAGGTATTTGGCAGCTATGACATGTATTCATCTTCTTTATTGTGAATTTTCCCCTTCAAGGTACACATGGTCCATAATAAATTAATAATATCATAATACCATGGGCACACAGAAATGGGAGGCTTGGTTTCGATATAGTATACGCATTTGGGGGAAATCCAAGTCAACTAGATCCCCTCCATCTAATGGGTTGTTAGCTAACTAGTCTGTGATGATTTGTCCTTTAAAGTACTTTTAGTTAATGAACGTCAATTGAACTCACCCATCAAAGTCATGAAACGTCCAACTTTCTTAGATAAAGAACCTTGTGTTAGAAATGTTCGTAAGTGATTTGTCTTAACAATGACCCTTGTTTCTTGGTTAAGCATGTAATGCCTTAACCGCTTTGTTGCAAACACTATAGCAAGCCATTATTTCTCTTCCTGTATATAGTGCATCTCGTAGTCAAGCAATGTATGACTAATGAATAACCCTGTGTTAGAAACATTCATAAGTGATTTGTCTTGATAATGACCCTCATTTATTGGTTAAGCATGTAATGCCTTAACCACTTTATTGTGAAACACTATAGAAAAACATTATTTCTCTACCTGTATATAGCGTGTCTCATATTCAAGCAATGTATGACTGATGAAGTGAACACTCACATTTTTCATCGTCTTCTTGTGCTAGCATGTAGGCTAATGAGACATTTGTAGCCCATGAATATAAAATGAGAGGCGATCTGATTTGGGAGGCATGAGTGGGAGGTGATAAAGAATCATTTGACCAATTTAAATGCCTCATGACACTCATCCATCCAGATGTTGTAGCAATCCTTCTTTAATAAATTATTTATTAGATGAATAACAAAGGTTAAATTAGGAATAAACCTTCAAATTACACTGAGCTTTCCTAGAAAGGACCTAATGCCCAAATTGTCTGATGGTGGGATCATTTCTAGAACCACTCATATTTTTTTGGATCTACATCGATCCCTCATGAAGAGATGATGTATCCCAGTAATTTCCCCCATCACACCAAACACATATTTTTTGGATTCAATGTAACGCCGTATTCAATTAGATGAGAGAGGATGATGCGAAGCACCTCAAGGCGATCGTAGTGTTTTCTATCCTTATCCTAGAAGGTCATCAACGTATGATTCCACAATCTTGTGAATGAGATCATGGAATATGTAAGTCATTTCCCATTGGTAAGTAACACCAACATTCTTGAGACCAAATGGCATGACTGTGTAGCAATAATTTCCCAAGGAGTGATAAAGGTCATCTTTTTCTAATCTTCCTCGGAGATCCTAATTTGATTGTACCCAGAAAATCCATCCATAAGGGACAACAACTCATAACCAGTTGTTGTGTCAACGATAACATTGATGGATGGTAGTGGGAAATCATCCTTGGGACATGCTTTGTTTATATCCCGAAAGTCAATGCAGATTCAAATTTTTCCATTCTTTTAAGAATGGGGATGATGTTAGATACCCACATTGAGTAATCAATAGGTTTGATGAACCCCACCTATGTAGGAGTTTCATAAATTCCTCTTTGACCATTAGCACCACCTTTGGTTTCATAGGTCTAGATTTTTGCTTGATGGGCTTAATGTTAGACTTGGTCACTAGATTGTGAACTACAACATGAGGAGAAATTTCTATCATATCTTTATAACTAAATGTGAAGGCTTTTGAATGTTATTTAAGAAATTTGTGTGTATTTCTACTTCTTCAAGAGTCAGTGAAGAACCTAACTTCAAAAATTTTTGGGTCCTCCTCCATCCCGATATTGATATTGATCATCCCTTCGATCAAAGAGGCATTACCTCTTCAAACTTAGGCAAGGCTAGAGGTAGTTCTAATTCCCCTTCCTCTTCTATCTCACAAATTTCAAGGCCTTCCGAGGAAGAAGGGTCCATCGTGTGATCTCCAAAATAGGAGGAAGAGTGAGGAATGAGAGAAAAGCCTCTCTTATGATGCGCAGGATGTAAATTTGTATAAGCGTTAAGGTACCCTAAGATGGCTTCATCATTTTCTACATAATCTAGGGTAGTAGGCTCATTCTCAGCCTCAACATATGCCAAGATTGGATTCGTTGGCATTTTGTGAACTAAGGGTTCTACATGAATCAAAACTGTGAAGTTGGTATCTTCTAATTCTTTGCTTGGACAAAAGCGGGAAGAAGTAAAAGTGGCCATGGAATCAGTGAGAAGGTTTTGTTCATGTGGAATGGCTTTGATTGAAATGAATTCAAAACCTTTATTTAAGTTGAGTACAACAATTTTATAGAGCTATAAGTGTTCCTCCCTAGTCTCATATACCTCGAAACTTGATTAGTGACTAGTTGTGAATCACCCAACACTCTAATATTACAAGCACCAATCCTTTTGGCTACTATGAGACCAAGAAGAAGAGCCTCATATTTTGCACCATTGTTTATACATTCAAAATCTAGCTTGAAGGAAAAAGGCATGACTTTCCCTTAAGGAGAAGTGAGAATCACACCTACCCCAAAGTGCCAAAGTGGCATTTTTCTCCATCAAAATTAAGATTCCAACAATTTGCTTGGGAAGATTGATGTTGATCATCCTTTGTATATCTTCTTCCCTTTCTTTTGAGACTTCAACCATGTAAATTCCATCATCCAAAAGAGATCCAAGTCCCAGAGCATGCCCTATGCCCATGGAATCAAATGGAAGGAGAATGGGTAAATCATTCTCCAACAACTCAACAATATTTTTCGTGGTTCTTGTTGATACCATCTCTATGACAACAATTTCATCCTTGATTATAGGAATCCCTTCGATCAAGCTAGTAGCTTCTAATTCCATTGTGGGAATTAGTTTTTTCTCTGGTGTTGAACTCATTGACTTGTTCAATTGGTTTTACGGGGAGCTCAAACTCATAATGTACCTCGAGCTTCTTCTTTAGGTTAGCTAGGTGAATGTCAAAGGGCTTTGGGTCACCCTGTGCAACAAATACTTTCCCTAAGTGTAGGAATATAACTTCTAAAACAATGTGGAAGGGATCACCTTCATGTGATGTATCCAAGGATGACCGAGAATCATATTATAGTTGGTTTCCTAGTCTATAATATAAAACTCTATAAGAACCGTCTTGGGCCCCTAGGGTAACTGGTAGCACTATGGTTCTAATCGATGTTGCCTTGAGGCTATCATACCCTCTCTAGCGTGTTTCTCGTTGAAGAGAAATTGGTTTCTCCATAGCCTAACTTTGGAGAAAAGAAAAGGGGACAATGTTGACTGATTGCCCCATCATCGATCATTACATGCTTTACGTAGTTGTTGTAAATCCAAACCTATAGATACATAGTCGGATCACCTCTACGTGCCAACTCAACATCTATGGGCATCTTACTGATGTCGAATACGAATCCAACATCTCTTTCTGGCTCCTAGGAGGATAGACATCAAAGTCTATGTGATTTATTTATGCCTCAGAGGAGGGGTGACATTGATCAAATTTCCAAGACCCAATGCTTCTAATAAAGCAGCTCTATGAGTAGGGGAGTTCTTCAACAAATCAAGAAGGAGATGTGAGAAAAGGTCTTTGTTAAATCATTGATCAAGTCATAAGCCCCCACCGGTTTTGAAAGTGTTTCATGAACATCATTTGATATAGATGGGTAAATAGGAATGGGCTGTGAAGAGTAGTCTCGAGTTCTCATAGTGGTGTTTATTTGGGGTTTGATTTCTAGCTCTACTAGACCTATGATCTTAGTTTGTTGGTGACCATCCAATGGAGGTGCCACTAATGGGTTTGATGAAGTCGAAGCTTCATGATCATTGTTTCCCACCGGGATACCCTTGTTTGAGTCATTGGGGTCCAACTTACCATTGTTAGGACATTGGAAGGGGATCATTAAAGATCCTGAGTGGTGTATTTTGAGGGGATACAGCCCCATGCAAGTATTCTGAGTTGGCACCGTAGGATTTTCCAAAAACATCTGACAAAGAGTTACCTTGGTCCTCTAGTAAGCGTTGTAGGAACTTGTTACAGTCTCAAAAAGTTCTGGCATCATGTCCTCAAACCCTATGGAAACCTGCAATATAGGTCAAGATCATAATCCTAAGGTCTTTGGTTTGTGTTTTGTTGTGGTCCAAAGTTCCGATTGTTATTCAATTGTTGGTTATTGTAATTGAAGTTCGGAGGTCGTTGCCCTTGATTTTGATATTGGTTTTGGTACCCATTTGGGTATTGGTTAGGGCCTTGAGCCTAAAATTGTTGTTGTTGTTGGGGTGGAGGATGATTGAAGTCCACCACATGTTGATCATAGGAGAAATTTTTTTACTCCTCTTGATTATTACCATTTGTGTTGTTGTTAACATTATTTGTACTTGAGGTGTTAACAACATTTGGTTTTCTTTTGGTCTGTAACACCATCAGTTGTAACACCACAGTTTTTTTTAGGACCTTAGGTCCTTGATTGTTGTTTGCATTGTTGGGGTAACTTGAATTACCCTGATTGGGAGTGATCAATCTCCTGTTTTAAACCGTAGGTCTTACGACCATTGTCTATTGTTGCTTGATCTATATGGAGAGCACCCTCTAACACCTCTTCATAGCTCCTAAGTGGGAACTTCTAGACTTTTCTCCTTCATCTCCTAGTTAAGAGAGTGAAGGAATAGATCACATAAGCTTCATCTGATCCATGTTGGGAGAGATTGTTGAAGAGTAGAGGACTTGCTTCACCATCTCTGGATGAAATGCATAATAGACTCATTGTGCTCTTGTTTTATATGTAGGAACTCCCTGATTCTTATCCTTAGCAACTTGTTCATGTCGAAATATTTGATGAATTCAGACATGAGTTATTTAAAGGAATGTATTGAAGCCTCGGGTATCCTATAATACCATTCGAGAGTGATTCCTTCAAGAGTCTTAGGGAAGATATTTTGCTACAACTAACATCCCATGGGAGCAGCTCTCGAATGGTGGTGGCATATGCTTTGATATGCACATTTGGATCTCCCTCCCCTTTAAATTTTGGAAGATATGGTAGAGGTCATGGGAGCATAACACTATATGGTGAATTCGAGGGTCTCTTTAAGATATTCAGAGTAGGTCCCCACTACGTAAGACTCGACCATTGATGACCCTTTTGGGAGGAGGGAGGTGGAATAGGTTGTTGATATGGTCCAAGTGTAAATGTTTGTGGAGGCATAAGGCATCCCTTGTGGTTGACCATATGGACTAGGAAAAGAGTACATGTCCCCTTGTGATGATTTGGAATACATGTGTACATATGGGGGACATTACTCTAGTATGGAGTTGGAGGCACAAATTTAGGAACGTTACATTTCTAGTTGGGATGGTGTTTGAGAACACACTTCCAAGTTGGTGCTTATTGAGGATATTCATATCATGTGATGAGGGGGCATACCCAAGGTGCTTGATCCTATGAGAAGATCTCTGGGGCCAGGAACACCCATGTAAACCGGAGAAGGATTTGGTGCGTAGTAGGTACTTGGCCAAAGTTCTGTGGATGATGGAGAATCTTTCCTTTCCCAAAAGAGATGGAGCATGAGTAGTTTGGGAAAGTTCCAATTCTCTAACCCTATCCACCAATGTTGAGATGACCTCACCTGATGAGGGCATAGTGTTTTTCTTTAGTACATGTTGTTGAACTTTGTTAGGTTGCAAAGGAGTGTGATATCCTACTATGAATTGTTCATTGTTGTTTGGCCACCCCTCATTAGAAATGTTTTTATGTTATGGGAGGGGTAGAGGTGTTATTCAAGTAAGACATCAACATGTCCTTGCATCCTATCTAGAGATTGATTCATATTTTGGAAGCGTTGCTCACTTTGGGCATAACGTGCTAAATACTCCTCATCTAGTAATGGAAGTTGATCAAACTACATACTAATTTGTGGTCTAAACAAAACAAGCGGAGATGAGCTTGGACTCTCTCAGTGAAATTCATATTGTTATAACTTGAAAGTTCAGGTTGTTGTGTATGCGTAAGTTGGTCAATTTCCTCGATCTTGACCGAGGAGCCATTGTTGGTCCCTTGAGGAGGAGATTTTTGAGACTGGGGAGATGAGTTGAGTAGTTTTCCACCCACCTAGATAGTGAGGGTGATTGTTGTTGCCTACCCATTTGGTAGTAATATGCCTCGAGACCCAAAATGGGCCGGTTGTATCCATCTTGTCCCAACATATTTGGGGGTATATGAATACCCTACTGAATAATGGGAGAGGGGAAGATGGATGAAATAAATGGAAATGAAAAGAGACTAGCTCTTCATGTTCGGGTTCACCAATTTGTATGGATGAAAATTGACATGTGACCTTCAACCGCACTCGACCCCGAGGTCGTGCGAGCAAGCGATGATGTGGAAATGTGGATGGCTATGGAAAGAGAAACATGGTATGTGGATGAAAGTATGTGTAAATGGGGTGGGTAAGTTGTCAAGGAAAAATAATGTCCTTAACACGCAATAATGGGATATGCTCATCAAGGGAAAGGAATTCCTCTCTAACCGAATGGGTCTGATAGATGGATCTGAAAGAATAGCTACATGGAGACTCAATCAATATCAAGCTCCACGGAGATCCTTTCTAGTGGTTGTGGAATGCATGGAAAACCAACATGCGCCTCGTAATGATTTCTAGACAAGGTCATGGAATATGCGAGGGAGGCGTGGATCCCAATAACTCTATGGTCGATTGGTTGGAGTGGTCCAAAATGTGAGGGCTATTTGAGCTTCCTCATCCAAAACACTTAGCTTTTGAATGATGTTTGGTGGAAGTGGTGATGACCTAAAAAATAATGAGTGTAGTCCTATGTCGAGGTCCAACTGGTCTTTGGGCCCTTGCGGTTGGGGAACCCATGGATCACAACCGTAAACTCTTAGTAGATGTGGTCCTTGTATGGTCATATAAGTTTAAACTCTATTGCAAGGGAAATCCAGTATTCGTAGGCTTTATCACGAAATATTCAAAACGTTTAATTGTTCAATATTCTCAGTGTATCATGTTAGTGTTCTGAGGACAAGAAGATGAAGTCCCATATCTATGTCCGTAATTAATTCAGCCCATTCGGTTGTGGGACCAATGGATCATTGGCGTATGTTTGTTCTTGTTGTGGTTCATTTATGGTCATGGATTGTAAAGATCTAATTTAATTAAACAAATAACAACTAATCTAATTGAATCAAAACTATTCTATGTTTTTGGTATTTTCAAGATATGAATGAAATAAAACAATACAAAACAACTACTCTAAATAAAATAAATGTTTTTGTGCTTTTCTAGGATAATAGTACATACAAAGGAAATAAATTGCTTCTAATTTAATTAATCAATCCTAAAACAAATAAAACAACCGGATGTAGTTGCTTATATGTGCGGAAGAAATCTAGTCTATTTTAAACAATTGAAGCTTCTCTAATCTATTCTAATTAAATGAAAGCTTTTCCAATAAGTAATTGTGGATTTGTTAAATCCTCTCCTATCTTAGATACATGGGAAGATTGAAAGCTTCATAAGCTTTTCTTCCCCTGTAACCTCCTAGATAGAATTTATGAGAATCTAAGGGAAACCATAATATATGACAAATATATTATCTCTATGCTTTGACAAAAGAAAGCTTCCTCTAGATATACTTCCCTCCAAACCCACAAGGATAGGGAAGGAATAATCTATCAGCAGAAACTCCTATGGAAGATGTAAAGCTTCTTTGAAATTGATTAAACTATTTGCAATGAAGAAACTAGATTTTTCTACTCTATTTGATATATATATATGTGCATGTATGATTTAGAAACAATAATATGAAGAAATGAAGAAAACTAACATCAACCCCAACCTAGAAATATAGAGCAATGGAAAATCTAGTTGTGTTATGATTTTTCCCCTCAGTTTGTCTTTTCAATCTCCTATGTTCACGTGACTCCAAGTTCTTACGCCACCCTAAAAGCTCAAAGTGCATTGGTTGGGACCGTATATTGTGACTTACATACTTGATTCAGTGCTTGCCGCTTATAGGCCTTTGGATGGGACACGATTACTCCGGTTACTTCAACGGAGTAGGTGAAGCCCTAATATAAATAAGTCTTCTTGGTGTTTCTAATAAAGCGGTTTTCCAATTATCTTAGATTTCCTTAATACATTTGTTTTATATGTGTTTCTTGTCATCATTGTTATGATTTGTCAATTTAGTTCGATGGTTTGTGTGATAAGTGCACTTACACACTAGAAGATGATTACTATCCATTGCACCCACGCATGCAGAACTGCGCATACTTTTAGTGTGGGGAGGAGTATATCCATGATAAATTGATTGATTTTGAACATTCTCTTAAAGATGGGTATGCATAGTGAATTATTGTGCAGGTGCTTGAAGTGATGGTGTGGATACATAAAGAGTGCTCATGAATGAAGACCACATGTGAATGAATGGATGCAGTGTAACGTGAGGTAGGATGCAACATGGGGAACTACTATGAAAGGCACAATGGATAGGTACTTTGGTGCAAGAAGGCACAGGAAGGTGCGGGAAAGGAGGTATGTGGCCGAGAAGTAGTAGGCGCGCTAGAAGGTTATGACTAGGGCACGGAAAAAGGAAAGAAACACCAATTTAATGTTGAGTATGGTGGTAGGTGGAGAGCAATAAATGTGGAAATTTTTGTGAAGGTTATAAAAGGTGGTGTTGTGGAATCATTTTTACCTTTGTGATTAAGAAGAGTTTGAGCTATTTGAATAATGAGCTAAGGGTGAGTTGCATCAGAAGTGCAAAGAGTTGTGATACAAAAATGAACTAGATGGATTTGAGCACGGGATTGATTGGCGCTCCATTGGAGAAGGTGTTTGAGAAAAATAAAGGTGTTCGGGAAGAAGAATCGACAGTTAAGGTTCAATTATGAGATAGGGCACACATATTTTGAGTGTGGTTTTGAGTTGTAGAAATCAAATCAACTGCAAAAATACACTCTTTTAGTTGTTACGGCACCAAATCGAGCACCTCGAGCAGCTACAAGGGGAAGAAGGTAGAAGGAAGTCGAAGTGGAAGTTGAAGACACCCCGAGAGCCTTTTTTCAAAGATGTAATATCCATAAGGGGTTTATATGGGCCACGATTGGGAATCACATGTTCGACGTTGCAAAGTAAGTGATTATAACCATAGAACTAAGGACAACAAAGATGAATTGGATAATTTGCTAGTAGTAAAGACAGTAATGAGAATAGAGAATGATATGGTTATTTATGATGACATGGGGGAAAATTTATTGTCAAATATAGGAGTTTTACAGATTGTATGAACTCCTTATTTTGGAAAACTAGAAAAGTTATATCAATGGTTGATGAGAAAAGTCCATGAGGACTTATTTTTACTTTGTTGGGTGATGAATGAGGCTTACCGCACCCATGATTGGAAAATTGACAGGATTGAGGAGTTTGAGTACTAAGATAGGTAGTGACCTCACTAACAAAGAGGCAATAGAAACAAAGAAAGCGATGGGTTACATGAAGGTAGGGTACATGATGGATATCCCCAAGTTACAAAAGTATCTTGTTATTTAGGAAACAGCACACCTCCTAACTAAGTTAAACAATCAAGAGCATTGGTCACAGGTAAATAAGGCATGGTTACATGTTGCAAAGAAGATGACAGAGGGAGTGATTTACAATTTGGCCAATTTCATTACAGAGACTATTGTTGAAGAGGTGCACCAAGGTGAGAAAATAAGTTTTGGCACTATCCTTCTATCTCTTGTATTTGTAGAAATTGGAGTGCCCAATGGGCCAAAAGATAAGATATGGCAATACCCTGAGGAGAAGAAATCTCTTGCAGAGATATTTGTAAAGTACACCTATGATGAATCCATGAGCGGACCCTATAAGCAGATAACAAAACTTTGGTATTAGCGCCTCCATGTTGTGTTCGAGGAAGAATGGAGAATACCTAACTATCTTCCTTCAATATTGGGAAAATAGGTACAATTTGTAGTTTACTAGCACTTTTGCATAGCGCATTTTGGGTTAAAGGATGGAAAGTGGAGCCCGTGGTGCAAGCTCCCCTATGCCTTCACCACAGAAAATTTTAGGCATCGGTACATAGGTTCTCAAACATGCGAAGGTTGATGTTCAATGTAGACAAGGTGGATTGCGACTACCATACGCTCAAGAAGACCTATGTCTATCCAGGTAGGTCTGCATATATTGAGCAAATGATTTTAGATAATATTAACATAAATTCTATGAGCTTGGAAATCGGGAAGATTGGAGCGGCTAAGGTATATATCTACCTTAAGCCCAAGTTAGAAAATGGAAAATATGTAGAGAATGAGTTCAAGCTACCTAAGGCACCCAAGGGAAAGCATATTGTGGGCACGTTGCAAGATGAAGAGGACACTTTGCCCCTTGGTGAAGAAGAAGAAGAGGAGGAACAAGAGAAAGAAGATAGTGGTGGCTTGGAGCATAGAAGGAGGCAACCCACTGTAGGAGAGAAAAGAGAGCGCAAGGTGACCCCCATTATAGAAGGTAGATGAAGATGTGGGAATGGAGACAAACACGGTTGAGATAGGAGAGGGTGTTGAGGACCCGAGTATAAAAAGAGTGTTGAGAAGAACTAGAACTCAAGGCATGGGACCTTCACAACCACTGAGGAGGTCACCTAGAACTTCTCCATGAAGGTAGAACTAGTGAAGAAAAGGCACGATACATCCCCACCAAGGATGATGAGGATGATCAATCGAGGGCGGTGTGCGAAGTCTCCAATTAATGTAGAAACGCCTTAGGAAGAAGAATTGCAACATAATACAAAGGAGTTAAAGATCCAAGAGATGGACAGTGGCGCCATTGGCACAGAAATAGGTGAAGATAAGGGGAACCATATAACAAGCTAATTGATGGAGGCCTAGTGCTGGATTCAAGCATTCATGTTCCAAAAGGTAGGCACTGGGAAGGAAAAGGATGAAGGTACATATGAGACTCCTACATCTGGGTATGTTAAAGACCCAAAAATATTATGCACACAAGGCTCCAAAGTACTTTAGAACTTAAGGAATTATATTTCTGGGAGTTGATGGACTCATAGATGGAACAACTATTATGGAGCGTGTAGACTCACATAGATGAGCATGTTTTTTATGTGTGCAAAGAATCATGCGGAATGAATAAATTGCCACATTCGTGACATGTGAATATCAATCCCCTATGATGTCGCATGAGTAGGTGAGCAACACACCGATAAGGATATCTACAGAGGTTACGTGTCAGAACATAGATAAAGTGACAACTATTCGAGTGCTGCTAGAAGATAGAAAAGATAAAGATATCAAGATAAATCACCTAACGGAGGAAACAGAGAAAGTTGAGGAAAAGTTGAGTGCATTAGTGAGTATGGAAGAACAAGTTGGAGATGATATCTTGAAGGCAAGGCCAGATTTGGAAGATAAAGTGCCGGAAAAATTCCCCTCTGTAATGCACTATTTGTGCACACTTGTTCATATGTTGATGGATGAAGATCCAGTGCATGCCAAAACCAAAGGATGTTGCAACACAAGTAGAGAAGGCCAAGGTGAAAATAGCGCAAAAAGTTACTAGCTATGAATCGATACTATAGACCTTGAAGGATGAATTGAAAAAGGTAGATTTAGCATTGAATATGTGTGTGGCCCCTGATGTAATAATAAAGACAAGGACTATGGCAAAGGAGGATGAGGTCCTTTCTCAAGGTGTTATAGAATGAAGGTGAGAACATGAATCTGGATGAGTTGGATGGGGAATGGCATACATTCTGACAAAATTAATAAAGTAATGAGTGACCTGGAATAAGTTAGAAGCAAAGGTCAAAGTAGAATACCTGAATTGATTACGCTCGCAGTAAGTATAGGCACCCAATTATTCTTTCATTCTTTTATACAGTTATTCTTTCATTCCTTATTCTTTATCATGGAGAGATAAGTTATGATTACCCATTGCTAGGGATGGAAATGAAACAAGTGTGGGGTAATGTTGGTCTGATCAAATATATCCTAAGTATTGAAGGCACATAGGGATTGGGCGTGCGGACACGGGCGCGTTGGTGTGCGTAGAAGGATAGTGGAACAAGTCACGCACGGGAAAGTTTGGAATCAAGACTTATTCATTTTCGTATGAGGCTTGTTGGTCTTCGAGATAGGACTTTACGAAGAGCAAGGATCGATCGGGGGACAAGAAGTCCCTCCTTTGTAATGGGAGAGGTTCCCTTATTGTAGAAACAAACTTATTTACAAATGTAAAAAAACATGATTTGTTGGTTAAACTTGGATATCACTCATTGTAAATAACATCCGCTTAGAACACAAAGTTTCTTAACACAGATTCATTAATCAAGGACACAAAGTTCCTTCTTGGTTATACAAGATCACCAAGCTTACAAAGTTGAAGAGTATGCAATTGGTAAGACTAACGAACTTGAGACAAATGATCTTCACAAAGAAAATAAACAAAAGCTTAGGAATAACAGAGACCAGATAGACAAAGAATGGAAAAGTCCTTCTGTATTGATTTCTTTGTAATCTATTTACACTTTCAGAAAATATGCCAAGTTCTTCCTCCTTCAAAATGGCGTGGAAAGGCCATTATATAGCTTACAAGTCAGTTACTCTTTGTAACTACTTATTTTAACTAAAGATTAGTTAAGGATTGCCAATCGCAATACCTCAACTTATTACAATGAATCCGAGAAAAAGAAATAGAAAAGAAGAGAAGAATAAGGAGAAGAAGACAATGGTGGTCGGTCAGAGAGGGACCCACTGACTTCAGAATTCGCTGCCTAAATCTCTTCAATGACTCGGCTATATCTCTGCCACGAGGGACTGACGTGTTAGTCGTAGACTGAGTCCAAAATCCCAGACACTTCTCCATCTCTTTATCAAACTCGACATGAGTATGATAATCTTTGTTTGCTTCTTCAATGGCAGATTGAAGAGAGAAAATCTCCTTCATTTTTTCCTTGGAGATGGAACTTTCCTTGAATAAGTTATCTTTGACAAAAGCTCTGAATTGAGCTTTGATTTCTTGCAAGGAAAGGGAAGTACCAGAAGTCTCATCCTAAAGATGACAGTGTATGTCTTTGAAAGCAGAGATAACTAGTGTCTTGAAAGCTTCGCCCTTCTCGCCAATTTGTTGTTCTTGATTCTCCCAAAGCCTCCTCCAGGACTCTAATCTTCCATTCCACGCTTGTAGACCCAAGACTTGACATTATCCTTTGCATCATCAAAGACTTTACTCGCCAACAAAACATTCTCATCTCACTCGTCCCATGAGTCGGAGGTCTACTATGCAATCGCTGCTCCGAGTTTGAGCTCTTTATCAATGATTCCAATAGTAGAGGAGAGCTTTAGTTGCACATTGCTCACCTTTTTCGTGGAGTTTGAAAGCTTCATCGATGAAGTTTAATCCAGCAACAAGCATGTCATCCACTGTGGCTTCAATAGCTCGCCATAGGCGAATACTTGTGCATATCTTTGATACTCTGCACTTCATCTTGGCTTAGAATTACAGGAGGTGGGAGAGTAGTCAATGGGGTAGGGTCCAAAACTTTGTCCTTAGACAAAAGAGACTTGATGAAACACTCGTGAGAACTTGGGCCTATTCTTTCAAGCTGTTCAATAGTTTGTTGTCCTTTCTCTACCCTCCCAATGACTCTTGTGATGTTTCGGAGGTTGTGAATTTGAGGGTAGACTCTCCCATTGGGATTCTCGAGAGCTCTAAGTCGATACTGCAAGTCCCGCTCACGATTTATCCGTTGAAGGCCTGGCAATCTCCAGGAATTGCTGACCTTGAGCATCAGACACTATTCTAGAGGTAGCTCTGGCTTTCTTGGCACGAGAAGGAGTGGTGCCCAACAAGGCTGCGACAGCATCAAAATTTGACCCTGAACTCCGAGAGGAAAATTTCCTCTTCCTTTTGTCAACCAAAGGTTGCACCCACGCAAAAGAGGAAGAGGAATCAGCAGGAGGAGCAAGGGGACCAAGAGACAGAGAGCTCATGACGCTCAAGGTCTGCAAGCGCACTGACTGACTCGAGTTGAGAGGTGAGTGGGACACTTGGGGCAATCATGGAAAAAGAGTCAACAGTGCTCTGGATTTCTTTATCTTTAGTTTGGATCTTCAGGAGCACTTGCAAGAGTTGGTACTTCACTTTCTTCACTTTCACTGAGAACAATGATGTTCTCTCGGTCCCATAGGCAACTCGCCTATTTTCTTTGAGGTCACTTTCCACAGGCTCCTTCTTAACCTCCTTGAGCTTCTTCCGTACACTTGAGTGGATGAAGAAGGAGTAAAGCTGAGTCCTTGTATTGATGAGGCGGGAGGGGTCTTCACCGGTGTTTCGACCTTGGAATAGATGCTTCTCTTCTTGGTGTTGAAGCATCCTTAGAAGATGAATGCCTCCCGAATTCTCGAACCATTCTCACAAACTGACCTTAGTCTGACTAAGACTGGAGCAAGATCTCGGCCAGATCGTCCCTGTCTTCCTGTTCCAATCCAGTCCTCCAAAGGAGTGTGCTTAATCACATTTTCATACTCATACGAGTATAGATCGAGCTGTCATCCCGGAGACCTTCAGAACTTGGCATGACTCGAGTTCTTGGATCAATTGCAGGAGAACCGCCACAATGTCTTCTCCCGGCCTCAAAATCATCTCGCACCAATGTAGTCTTCTCTGTATTCGCCCTATGATGGTAAATTATCTTGATGTTCTATTCAATAAACTTCTTCAAGTCAAAGCAAGTTCTTGGCTTGAAGAAATGAACGGTGATAAATACTGTGGCTCTCTCTATGTTACGTGTATCGTCCGAGTTGTTTTGCAAGTGTAGTTTCCCGAGAGATGGGAAAGTGCAAGCGAAATCTTCTTGTCCCCTGCAAGTTCTGTGTAGTTTGTCTAGTTGCTCGCATATTTCTATCAAGGCCATTTTATCATTGCAGAACATGGGCGGTCTCGAGGGGCGCCCTATGGCCAGCGAGCCCGATATAAGAGAATTTCGAATGGATGAAGTAAGCACCGTAGTGCGATATTAGAGTCATAACTTCATCTCGAAAATCTCTGGCAAAGTGTCACCTTCGAGCAATCGACCATGTACATGGTGAAAGCATCATTGACCCTTCGAAATTACGATTGCTTTGGTCTCCGTGGTTGGACATGTAAGCATATACTGGATCGTCTTTGTGTGCATCTATATAAGAAAAACCGAACCACTGCCTTGATGCTGCCAGAGTGTACATCAGGTACGAAGTCATATAGAACTTCTTCGCTACGCACATTGGACGACTTTGCTCGTCAAATTCATGCTTATGATTTCACCCAATTGATATTCTCGCGTTCCTTCGCACACCATCGATGAGCGGGCACATCCAGAAGTGAAATTCGTTGGTAGAGGGCAAACCCATAACCCGAGCCAGCAAGATTATGAAGTCTGACAACTCTTCATTGAAATCTTCTCGGAAGAGGGTTTTGGTCAGACGAGAAGCTCCCTTCCTAGGGTTTTTAAGCCAGGACTTCGCCACTCGTGCCTTATATTTGTCATTGTCTTGGTCGAACAGGGCCTGTGCTTGATCCCGGGAAACGACTATGGCATTATCCATCTCTGGAATCCTCGAGAAGGCTAATGGTGGCAGCATCCAGCTTTTGGCGATGAGTTCCCCATATATATTGGTCAATTCACTCAAGCGGGGTCGAAGTGATCTCCGCATGAAAGCACCAGACGCGACACCTTTGCATCGAGATTCGGGAAACCTCAGCAGAAAAGCCAAACCACTATCGTGAATCATCTCGCCATTGGTGTAGGGTTTTGTCCGCCATTCTTGCCCAAAAATCACCGAAATCAAGATGACGAGCCATTGTCCCCAATATTGCGAAGCAGCAGACTCAAGTGGAGAAATTTGTTCCTATCCCTGAAATTTGATCTTCATATTGATAGCCTCGAGCTGCAACCTAAACTCGAAAGGAATTACAGAGGGAAGGGATACACGCGTAGGTTTTCAAATTACAAGGGTTCGAGCAAAAGATAGCATAAGTAGTGCGAAAAATGTAAAGGGGAAATGCTCATTATATAGCCGTTTAGAGAGAGAAAGGTCATAAATGCGCATTTAATACATACCCACCAATTTGAATAAGCATGATATTCGGGTAGAGTGGGAAAAATAAGCACGAATGACACTTGGTACGCTTGGGACATGTGAGACGTGAATGCACGAAACACGCGGCTCGACCGATTCAGGTGAAGTAGGGAGAAGATGCACAAATGCATTTTGGGACACGCGGGACATGAGTGCGTGAAGTGCGCGATTCGGGCGAATCGGCCGAAAAGGTTCCAATGGGTCCAAAAAATTTTGGGACATTTGAGACGAAAAAGTGCAAAGTACGTGGTTTGGGAGTTTCAGCCGAAAATGGAACAACTTGCACTTTTGACTTGGGACAAAAAGCTCAAGTACGCGGTTCGGGTATTTCGGCGAAATGGAACAACTCGCACAATAAGTTTTGGGACACTTGGGACGAAAAGTTCGACGGGCCCGAAAATGGAACAACTTCGGGGATTTCGGCCGATCGGGGAACAAAATGCACTTTTGAAATTGGGACAGTTGGGACAAAAAGTTCCGACAGGCCCGAAAATCACACAAAATGACCCAAAAACATATTTTCTCAATTTCACGACTTAGGCACTTCAGAGAAAAACACTTAAACTCAAAATTTTGAAATTTTTACTTTCATCAGAGCAGGGAATTTTGAGTGGACAACAAGGCTAAATATAGATGTTGAGTGCGGAGCACGTTTTGTAGAAGACTTGGAAAGCATGTAAAGGCTATTTCAGAAAAGTGGAATATTAAGCAACATGCATAGTTTTGGAGCTATTAATAGGATTAGACTATAGTTATATTATTATATAATCTATTATTAGCGAGCTTGCATGCTTTTTTATTTATCATGTAAGGGTGCATGGAAAGTCCCCACTACCTATATATATTTATTGATTTGCACGGTTTAGGGATCATCATTCGAATTGGTTTTGTAACAGAGTTATGTTGTTGGTTTTTGAGCGCGCATGATGTGACATTATTATGTATGTATGAAGCTTATATGTTTTACAACAATTAATATAATGGATATCAGTTATTGGCATATTTGTTAATGACTTTTGCATGGTAAAGTTGATCTTGGTTCTTATATGATTTAATCTTGCATATGGTTAAGATCTAGTTCATGTTATGCTTATTCTTGAATGAATATTATGAACTGGAATATTTACATGATCATGATAACTCTTTGAACAAGTTTCCATAAAAGAGGGACTGATACCTTGCATGCTTTAGGTGAGTGCTCAGCCTGGTTGAGTGATGTGTCAACCCACCTTGGACTGTTGATGAAATAATAAGACTACATACATCATGGGAAAATACATAGGAATGAACATGAATTACATCACATTGACTTTAGCCTATTTGGAGCATAATGGAAATGGAATATTGGTGTTATATTCCTCCCGTAATGTGAAATTTCTATTTATTCACACAAAACAAGAACTCTAAAATGAAGCACACCACACGTAACTAGAAACACACTACACAATAGAAAATAAATACTGAATTGAAAATGAAAAATCATAAAATCTAGTATGTGGCCCCGTCATTCTTGGTGATGAGAGGAAGCTAATTTTCCTCCTTCCTTTAACGCATCCATTCTCTCGGTGTCTTTGCTAAGTCGGATGAAAGTGATCATGCAAATAGTTTATAAGAGAGATAAATCTACCCCATAATTTGACAAACTTATTGGACATCGATTCCATTGAAAATGCGTCTATGGAGAAATTTTTATTTATTTTTTGACTTTATGATACTTGACTCACAAAATAATGTTTGAATTTGATAAAAATAAATAGATATAATGTAATTTAAATTCAAAAATAACTCTTAACTTATGATACAAAACTTGACAACACATTTCACAATTGTAGACACTCAAATTTGGCAATTCTACTCTTTGACACTACTAGTCTTGAGATCAATGCTCTCTTTCTCAAATAATTAAACTTTACTCTTTCTAATTTGGTACATCCATAGGTATCTTGTCTATCTTGCTTTCTCTTACACACTCATTTATTAATAGTTTCCAAGAATTGAATGTATAAAACCCAGCAAGAAACTCCACTTGTCATCTTCCAAACATCACACTTCAGGTTATCCCTCCAAGGTTAAAAATGTACAAAGAGGGGCGGGAACATTGATATGGTCTTGACCCTAGTGTATGGTTTTTACCTTACTCACTGGTCTCTAATTTTATGTTGCACATTTTTTATTTGGTCACTTACTCCTCCTTAGTCATCCTTTGTAACTTAAATCACCTTCGAAAGCATATAGACAAGTGAAACTTACTCTCTAGAACTCGTTATGAACTCCTATTGAAAAAGGTAGAACAAAAGGCTCCCAAAGTTCCCTACACTATACAAATAACTCTACACATTCATTAGGGAAACACCATCTACAATTTTAAATCTTCCCATTAGGTTTAGGGACTAATTTCCACATTTGCAAGCACTCAAAGTCACTCACTCAAGTAGATTGACAAGAGAGAAACTCAAGTCAAGCATTGTTAAAGGAAGGATGTCAAATATGATTTCACTACAACTAGATATCACATACTAGGTGGATAATGACATGTGGTTTGAGGCCTATTCAGAGTAGTGTCGATGTTAACAGTACACGGGGTTCCCAAAACCCAACTAATGTTTGTTTTATAGGAATTCATCCATGGTTAAGGTTTTGAAATATTGAGAATAATATTCGAGAGATCCTTACAGTGTGCTCAAAAGTGACCGAAAAAGAATAAAAAGAGAAATAGATAGGTGACAAACCCAGAAAGTCACAAACCCCATTTTTGAGTAGGTTAAATTTTGTATAAAGAGTTCTAGTCCATACAAATGTTCCTACCCCTATTATACGGTCATGCCCAAAGATTTTCTCAAGTCATATTTCAATTCCAAAGCATTCACAGGTCCAAACACCCATGTTTCAACATCTATCTCACCAAATTCACCCAAAAGTCACTAGTAATCAGCTAAGTGTACTCAATCCCATGTATTTGTGAGTTTGTATTTGTTGGTTCTCAAAATTGCAGCCGTGACTAAAATCAAGAAGATTCAGTGTTTTGAGGTAACATGGGATGATCTCTACAATGTGGGTTTTGTCAAATGAGATCAACCTCAAGAGAAGGTTGGCTCCTCTACCTATTGCTAATGCTAAACCACTCCTAAAGCTGAAATAAAAACTATCTAATCCTAATATAGCACTCAAAGGGACCAAGGTTAGAAGGAAATGCATGAAAGGGGAAATCATAAGTTAAATGGAGATGATAGCACCAGAAAAAAGGTGAAAGGCACTCTCAATGAGGGAAAATAGGGGAAAATAGGAAAAGAGAGGGAAAACATGAGTGCCACAATCTAAAATAGCATTTAACCTTCCATGTTCATACAATGCACAAAAAAAATGGAACATGTGAAGGAGAAAAGGCATACACAACACACCATAATAGCAATAGATAGGAAAGAATGTAAATAAAACAAGTTAGGGTAGAAAGATAACCACAAAACCAAATTTTATTGCTTGAAGCATGCACAAATCATTACAGTGGAGTGGAAAAGGCACAAAACACCTTATAGATACCAAATTTTAGGCTTGCAACTCATAAATGCTCTTGCAATCACTTTGACGTTAAGCCCTTGTATTCTGAGAGGGTCTAACCTTTACAAATGGGCACCATTTTACAATATATAAAAAAGGAGAGAGAAAGGAGGGAAAAGAGAGGGAAATCTGAATTCATGGCTACAACCACCAAAAATATTGAGTAAATCTTTGAAAAACATTATGGGCACCTCTGCAAGACCATTTCCCATGTACTTTTTCTTGTAGAAGAAGGAATGAGCACAATGTTTCAATAAATATGGTAGTTGAGTTCTTGGAACTATACTTTCAATGTTGGATTGTATTTCAAATATTTCTCCCACCTAACTCCACCAACCTCTGAATTTCATGATTCCAAAGTGAAGTGCATGACAAGACCTTTCCAACGAGCCCAAGTTTTTCAAAAATGGAGGCCTAGAGAGAAAGATACAAACAAAAATGCAAAATGCACCTCAGGCCTTGACGTGAGATCTGTTATAGTCCGTGAGCTACAATTTTGGTTTGAACCTCTGGGAGACACCATGTGGAATTAAAGGATTGGATAGGGAAGTTTGGTCCTTGATTGCAGTTTGTAATTTGCAATTGTAAACTACAATATTTCTTTTTCCATCATGAGCTCCCAGAACACACCACGTGTCCATGTTGTGATCGAGCCTCGGACCTCTAAATGCATTTTGCAGTTCTTGTGAGGTTGTAAGGCTACAAATTGCTTCCCCATGTGCTGGTTCTAGATCCCTGAAAGAATTTTATGTGTTCATGTGGAGGCGGAGATCGGGATGCGGTTTGTAACTTCACAAACCTTGCAAATTTGACTAAGTGTTTATAACTCTCCAAGTCTAATATAGTTACTTTTGGGGCTCGAGGACCACTTGTAATATGCACTCACAACACTACAATTTCTCATAAAAGTTTCGTTAAGGCCCAAAATGGGGCTAAGTACAAAATTCTTTTTACAAGTTGTCAAAATAGCCCATGGGAGTATTTTGGAAAACAATATTGCATCGTGTACATTTATTGCAAGTATTATTGTATTATTTTGATATCCAAAGTGGTTAATGTTAGAAGGTTAATTAGTCAAAATAATCCCTTGTAGCCCCTATTTCATTATTTGTTTGATTATACTTGTAAAAAACCATAATCAAACATAAAAAAGGTTGAAAATATTTGGTGGACCCAATCGATCCAATCCTTCACCTAATCTAAGATCTTTCCAAGTTTCTATACGCTAGGCCTACTAATCTCTAAACCCTATCTATCATAGGGTTCCATATTTTCATCTTATATTCAGACCTAGATGTGATTTGCACAATTTTTCCTTGGGTTTCATGGTTGGTTATGCCTTTGGGTCACTTTTTAGGGCTCTTAATTGCCAAGTTTCCTTTCATGGCATATTTTAAAGCATAAAGAGATCTTTTTTTCAATTCCTTTGAGGTTATTGGTTTTTTTGTCTTTAATGAAAACATCTTTTTGTTTTCCTATTATTTAGCATAGTCTTCATAAATTCAAAATTACTATTTTTAGTAATTAGGGTATAATCGGAAAAATACACACTTTTGGAAAAATCCCTTGGAGGTTTTTATTTCTCATAATTATATTCAAAGCACCTTGTTTTGTTTTGTAAAATTCAAATTCTATTTTAAGATATGGTCATTTTATTCATTTGACAATGGTCACTTTTTGCTCACCATCACTTTTGGGTCTTATCTCCTATGATCTTTCAAATGTTAGCTCCCATGGATTTGTTTTCATTCTTTCTTATCTGATTGGAATTTTTATATCATTGTTTTTATCATCATAGCCTATGTTATTTAGCTCCTTATATTCATAATGATGTTAGCTTTTATAACACCCTCCTAGAGTACATTCAATCATTACAACATGCTTTTCAAACCCAATTTCAAACCATGAATGTTGAAATCCAATCTCTTAAGGATATGATATCACATATAAAAAATCATTCCAACAATTCATGCCATATAAATGCCTTACATGATACATGTGCTCATATAAGTGAAGTAAAAGTCCTACATAGAGGCAACAATGTGTGTGTTCCACAAGATCAATCTCGACCACTAAGGCAACCACAACCAAAGGAACCTCTCTCACTTTGATAAGAATGTTAAAAACATGATATCCTATTTGAGCTACTCAATAAGTTCTTAATCACTTTGTTACCTACTCATTACTACCCATATTATCAATTTGAAAGACTCAAAGGTCAACCATTTTGCAATTATCATGGAATTAATGGACATCGTAATAATGATTGTTATGCTTTACAACAAGAAAAATCTAACTTGATCATATTTAAGGCTTTATTTCATTTACTACACATTCATCTCAAGTTTTCAAATCTCAATGGGTTCCTAAAGTTGATCCATCTATGTCTAGTGAACATAATGCAATATTTAATGCTGTAACTTCTATAATAATACAAGAGCCACCTATTCAAAAAAGGATAAGAATGAAATACCTCCTTCAAAAGCACCAATCTTAGTTGAAGCCTTACATCCTACTATTGTAAAAACTACCACAAAATTATTACCAATCGAACATGACCAATTACACATGGCCTCAGAGCACATAGAGCATACAAAGAAAATCTCAAGGCTAGCACCATATTACCAACACGGATCCATTTGAACAAAGATGATAATTGGTTGATGATTGGGATTATGATAGAAATGATGATGACCAAATTGATACACCAAGTGATCTTTCTATGGATATATCTCTACTTATCCACCACAAGCTATGATATATTCTAATCCAACTATCGATATCAATCACAATAAAAATACAAAGGTTTATACACTAGTTACTAGCATGGTGGAACCTATTATGTATGTATGGAATTATCCTATGACAAATATTATTGATGATGATGATATGTGGATCTCTATAGGCATGTAAAACTATAATCTAAATCCTAAGTTTTCCTCTAAAATGTATTTTGGAGGAAACATGTAGAATATATAATGATAACATTGATTCATCACTACTACTCAATTTTGACGACATAGATGATTTTGATCCTACCTACTATTGTGATGACTATAAACACCCTGATGAGAACTTGCCAAGTCTTGAGCCTATTGATGAAGAAGAGGACACTATTTCACTAGAAGCATTACATATTTCTCAATGTCTAGTTGCTAAGCATAAATTTTCCCAAATGGCCAAGTATAACACCCCAGTGAATCCACCTCCTCATCCTCTTGATAAATACTTATGGTATAACTCATGTGTCACTATTCTACACATCCAACATAACAACCATTCATGCATCTAACATTACATTCTCACTCATGACATGTTATTGTTAAGTAAGCCTACCAATTATAACTATATATTTGATCTTCATCCACATGCACCATTATATGATACCTTCTCTAATACTCAAGGGCATATTTAGATATCCCTTCCTTCTTTTCCAAGAATAGGTTTTCCTTACATGCCCCTACGTACTTTGGTAAGGGTCACATTTCCAATATGTTTTCTATTCCTATTATGTCATACCTCTTCTATCACAATAGCTTCCACACATCCACCAAAATCAATACCAACCAATTGTAATCTTTTTTTAAGACACAATATTCTACTCACAAATCTCAATTCAAAGTCTTCTACTACACACATTATTCCTAGAGACACTTCACCTATTTCTCTTCTCCTAGGCCCTCTTTAGCACATATTACTACCACTATTCCATTGGCATTAGCCCTCCATCATCTTTGGAAATTGCTTCACCTCCTTCTAAGATCCTCATCGAGTAAATTTCATGTTATCCCTCTTCTTGTACATAGATATGCAATTGAAAATTCCAAAAACACCGATATAATCACAAAAATTAAAAACATTAAAATATATTCAAAAACACAAAACTCAAGACCTATTTCTCTAGCATACATTATTTGCACTTTACATTATACATGTTGTTTATCCTTTTGGTTGATAGATAGCATTTTTTCTTTACACACATGCATTCACGAGGTATATTGAGCATGATGCAAGACATAAATTGATACATGCTTTGTGGGAGCTATCAAGGTTCCTTACATACTTCTTCTAGGGGCATCCCTCCACACAAACCAGGTGTTATTATTTCATTATAGTACCTTTTCACTTCCTCATTACATTTGATTACATACATAGTGTATTTTTATCTTTTGAACTAACAGACTAACACATGTGTCTTATGTGCGATGTTGATATATTTTTCTTTCATATGATTTTCTATATCACTTGTTATGTCATTTTATCACATTATGATACTCTAGTTTTTTTACATGCTTCTAATTGTGTGTGTAGTTACATGTTTGCTACTCTGATTGTGGCCTAAGGGCCTTGTTTGTCTTGTGATTATGGGTGTCCCATGTTTGTGGCATCATGTATTTCTTATGTGATATTGCATATCTTGTTTTTAGGCCCAAGGGCCTTGATTGTCTTGTGACACTATGGGTGTCCCATGTTTGGCTAGTATTAAGCCTTTTGCATGACATTGTTTCCACTGTTATCTTTTCACTTACATATGCATTACTATTGTTAATTACTACTAGTTCTCTTGTTGACATTTTCCTTAATATTATTCTTATTGATATTGTTTCTCTTGTTGTGCATCATGGTCTCCACCATATGCATCCTCTTTGTAGGTACATGTTCTTCTTGGTGGCCACCACATCAGCCCTTCATGTGTTTCTATGTAGATTATTAGACTTATCAGACATGGTTATACATCTATTCTTTTGATTCATGCACTCAAATTATTTATCACATGTTCCTCAAAAGAGGAGGCATTCATTTGGGTATATTTTACACCTAAAGTATACATAGACATAATTTAAGCTCAAACATAGGAAAGAAATAGAAAAATTACTCAAAAATAACATCAAACATAGAAACTTAGAAAATCAAACTTAGGGTAAAAAAATGTATAATACTCTCATGACCATACAGACGTTCCTAACCCATTTCTATGGTTTTTCCCTGGGGTAGTTACCACAATTTTCTCATAAGTTTTATATTTTCACTTATAGGCACATGTTTTTAACATAGTTTCATACTCGAATCATTCAATTCAAATCAGTTTCAAGGGGCATGAAAGGTTTCATTCCTTCTCCACATCAAAAAGTTTCAATTTTAGGGATATTGGGGGCATGGGTTTCCTTTTTCCGGATACATTTCAACACATTTTAGTTTCTACTCATTTGTGTGGCACATGGGGAGAGTATGGGGAGTAATTCTTTCTCTTTTAGTATGTGTCCTAATTTACAAAATTAGGCCTAAATCCATCTACAACGATGTGGTCCGTGAGGTTATGGAAGGTAGAAAAGTGGCTAAGTTCTTCATAATTATTCCTTCCTCTCCTCTTACACTAAAAGGGAAGATATTAGATTTTTTGAATGACTTTGATACATGGTCTTCTTCCTTCATGAGTGCTTTGGCTCCTCATTCTTTTCTCTCTTTTCGACATTCATGTGTTAGGTTCCATACACCTAATACTCTGGCATCTCCTCAGCACAATTAGGGATTGATCACCCCTAATCTTTGACAAGTTCAACAATCCAAAACTCCAAGTACAAGAAAAGAATGGGAAACTCTTCCCTCCACAAAACAAACAGTGTATTCCTTCATGTTTTGCATCTCTTTATTTCACTCTTACAATTTCAAATTTTAATTACATTACATCTTTACATTTGAGTTAAAGTTTAATTCTTTATCATGGACATTGAATACACTATGTGTTACAAGTTTCATCATGGAGCGTGCCAACACCAATACAATGGGATCTTGTAAAATAAACATTAAGATGAAGACAAAGTGTGTCTACACACTTAGTATCTTTTCCTTTAAACATGTAATTTCATTTCATACTTAAAGGGGTGAATTTAGAAACTCAAATTTGGTAATTCTACTCTTTGACACTACTAGTCTTGACATTTCTCTCTTGCTCAAACAAGTACACTTTACCCATTTTCCTATGCTAAATCCTTAGGTATCACGTCTAGCTTATTTTCTCTTACACAATCAGCTCTTGATATTTTTAGAATTGAATGCACAAAACCTAACAAGAAGCTCCATTTTCACCTTTCAAACCTCGCACTTTAGGTTATCCCTCTGGGTTAAAAATGTATGGGCAAGAACATTAGGGGTAGGAATGTTTATATGGTCCTGACCCTAGTGTATGGTTTTTACCTTGCTCACTTTGGTCCCAAAATTTCCATTGCACATTATTCTTTGGGTCACTTAATCATCCTTATCTTTCCTTTATAACTTATATCACCTTTGATGGGGCCTCTAAGGGAAACCCTGGGACAGCAGCAGGAGGAGGAGCAATACGGGACCACAAAGGTAATTTGATTGCTGCATATGCTAGAAAAATGGGAATTCAAACCAATCATTTTTCCGAAGCATTATCTGCTCTCTGGGGCTTGAGAGTTACACGGGCTCAAAATATTCAGAACCTTGTTGTTGAAGGGGACTCCCTAAATATCATTAAACTTCTTAATCAGTCCTCATCTCCTAGTTGGAGTATTAAGGATTTTATCTCTGAATCCATAAGCATCAGTCATACCTTCAATAGCATCAGAATCATGCATACTTACAGGGAGGGCAATAAATTGGTGGATGCACTGGCCAATTATGGCATTAATATAAATTTCACCATCTGGGATAATAACAGTATCCCTAATCAGCTACACAACAGCATTCATGCGGACCTTCATATGCAAGCAATCCCTAGAGATGAGTCCTAATCTTTGGAGGAAGATCAGCATCAATAACACTCTCACACGTGTTGCTTTAATGAATATGATGAGGCAAATAATATCAAATATACATGATAGTAAGAATTATTTGGGGAACTTCAAGTGGAGTTATCTAGATTTGAAAATCGCGCATGCGGGATGTACTACAGCTGTTGATATCTGGATTCATAGCTCCTCGGAAACCGATGATAGATGTAATGTGATTGTTGACAGGGAAAGGGTTACTCTCACACGCGACTTCCCGCAGGCTCAGTTCAGCAGTTACGCAGCCGTTCGTGAGAAGACCAACGGCTATAGTTCCCAGTTTTGTGCGGCCTTCAACAGCAAGAAGCGGACAGTTCTCTACACTCACAGACATTTGAGAAATTGCTGTAACCAGTATATCACAGAGAAGATGGGAGGACCTCCCTGCCAAATTGAGCCATGCGCGGACCCCGACTGGAAGGAAAATACAGAGCTTTGGAACACTCTCAGCAAAGGAGGCTTCACCAACTTCGTTGATAAGGTGCAGGGACATGACCAAAGCATTTCTGTACGCTTTGCTAAGGAGTGGAAAGAGCGGACTGTCGACTATGGGGGACAGAAGATATTAGTCAATGAAGATCTTATTGCTGAAGTGACCGGCCTTAGTTTGGAGGGGTACCGCTTCTTCAACAAAAGGGTTGACAGAGATGCTGAAGAAAGAAGATTTGTGGAGGGAACTGAGAAGCTCACATTTGCACACGGCACTGCTTGGCTCAATTCCACCACCCTATGATGAGGTCACTCGCATGATGATTCGATTCATCTCCTTGGAAGGTAGGTTTGTCACTGTCCCTGCTAAACATCTTATCTTTTTAAACCACTTCCGTAGGAATCGATTGGTTTTCTTCCCCCATTATCTGTTGAACTCCCTTGAACACTCCATTTTGGAGTTTCAGAAGCACACCCGGGCGGTTCCCTTGCATCAAGGACTTATTTTGTTGATTCATAAATGCTGCCTTCTTAAGTACCCTGGTCTTCCTTCCTCTCCTAGCCCGGCTCCCCCTTTGTTGGGCTCTGCATGCCCCTGTTAAATTTTCCTGCTGCCCCCTCCACCGTTGCTGCCACCCCCATGCCGCACAATCTTCTCCTTCCATTCCCCCTGCTGCTGCTCCCATCACCCACCTCGCCTCTACCTCTAAAAGACCAGTCACCAGGGCTTCCAGGAGGCTCAACCTTGAGACTCTTGCTATGGAGAAGGAGCCTTTTGAACTTGAGATTGCACATGACCTGCTGAATATCAGTAGTGCCAGTCCCCGGGAAGTGCGGATGGATAGCTCTTCTAAGAGGTTGGAGGCCTTAGAGGCTGAGATGAAATTGCTGAAGGATGAGGTCAAGAACCTTGCTAAACAGAAAGGCAAGAAAAGCATGGAGGAGGAGGGAAACATTGATAGCAGTCAGATTGAAGACATATACAAGAAGCTGACCTCCTTAGACTCCCGCTTAGGGAAGGCCAAGACTAGACATGATTACAACATTCCGCCTTTAGGGTGATTGAGGAGTTCATCGAGGGTCATGCCAAAAGTGTTTCCAACCTCAGCGGTGTCCCGGCTGCACTTTGGGGCAATGAAAAAGAAAGCAAAAGAACCATTGAGGAGCTTGATAAGACTGATGCTGCCCATATGACTGCTTTGGGTATGTTTCATGCCTGGAAGAGAATCAAGATCAGTATCGATAAAGCTGCCAAGAAGTAGTTCTGGATGCTTCTGATGCTTTTAGTTGTTTTTTTGTTTTTGTTGTTTCTCGCATATTATTCGGTTATCTAAATTTTTTTGTTGTTGTCTTGTTGTTTTGTCTCGTTTGAGTAGTTGTTTCTGAGCTACTTAGAGCTTCATTGTAACACTTGGATCTTGATCCATTCTCTCCGTTTCTCACTCTTATTCCGGCTCTCAGGCCTTCTTTTGTATTCAAGGGTATAGTCCCTTTCAAAAAACTATTTGCCAATAATAAAAAAAAACTTATATCACCTTTGGAAGCATATATAAACAAGTGAAACTTCCTTATTTCCTACCTAGCACTCTTTAGCGCTCTACGATGGACTTTTATTGTTAAACCTAGCACAAAAGGAACCCAAAGCTCCCTACACTATGAAAATACCTTTACACATTCATTATAGAAACACCATCTATAATTCTAAAGCTTCCCACTATGTCTAGGGGACTACTTCCCATATTTAAAAACACTCAAATTCACCCACTCAGGTAGATTGATAAGAGAGAAAATCAAGTTAAAAATTTTCAAAGGAAGGATTTCAAATATGATTGCATTATAACTAGATGTCACATGTTAGGTAGATGATGATGTGTGGTTTGAGGCCTCTTTGGAGTAGTTCCAATGTTGGCCTAACTAATGTTTGTTTTACAAGAATTAATTCATGGTTAGGGTTTTGAAATATTGAGAAAAGTATTTAGGTACCCTCACAAAGTGCTCAATAGAGTGATAGAGAGCGCAAAGAGAATCAAACAAGTGACAAAACCAGAAAGTCACATACTACAGTTCTTAGTAGGTGTATAACTGTACAAAGAAATCAAGATAAAACATACATTCATGCCCCTCTTTGTATGGTCATGAATGGGGAGTTTCTCAAGTCATGGTTTCAATTATGAAGCATTCTCGGGTCTAGATATTCTGTTTCAACATCTAGATCACCCATAATTGCCCAAAATCACATGTCGTAAACACCCCAAATTTACATGCATATTACCAACTTGTCCTCTATCTTTGGAGATGATAGGATTGGCTTACATTATAGAGCTGCCACACATTATCTTGGACCACCGCTTATTGATTGCCTTTGGAAGAGCAATGGCATAGTGAGAGCCAAACATTCAGACTACCTACATGGTAGATGACTATTACATTAGAAGATGTGTATTAGATCTTTCAGGTACCGATACAAGGTATTTTGGTGGAGTACGACAAGAATGTGGCCCACGTATAGGGACATATCTGGGATGTTTTCTACTTAGAGGATATACCTGTTAGTGCAAAATCACAGCACCCCACGGACGCACATCAAGCTTACTAGGTTGATGTTCGGAGCATCCAGTGTGATTACACAACATGGAAACCTCTCTCCAAGCGTGGGACTTGTGAAACCAAGAGAAGAATCTCCCAGAGAAGGTGGTTCTGCTCCCTAAACTACCCTGCCACAAGTTATTCCGGTGCGAGGCAAGCTATTCTAATCCTAATCTAAGCGTGCAAGGAGACAGAGAGAGAGAGAAAGGTAAAAACATCAAAAGCCTACACTAAAACGGTGATACACCGAGAGAAGGAGAATGTTGAACATCTATCAAAGCGCCATGGGACAAAGAGAGGTGAGCCATTGGGATGGATGGATGAAGCATCACAAACCCAAGGATAGATTTCACACGAGAAAATGTCCCAAAACTCCATGAACATAGATCCAAACCTGCAATGAACATTCAAACATGCACATGACACACTGCGGTGATGAAGAGAGGCAAGAAGAAGACAAGCAAAAACGAGAGAGGATGGACAGATGCATCACAGAACACATTTTGTTGCTCCAGAGGTTTGCACAGAACATCATTCCATTAATGGTAAAAGGTAGGAACGCCATTACAGAGAAAGGGAGGAGGTTCGAACTCCATTTTCAACCCTAGAGAAGAAAAGAAGGGAGGGCAGAGAAGAAAGAATGAACAACCTCTTTTTTTAAAATGAGCCAAATCGGCTTTTTACATTCGTGGGTCGAGCCTGGGGGAAACGTATAAAGGCATGGGAGCCCATTCTTCCTAAGCTGCAGTGCATTAAAATGGCATGGGAACCTTACAAACCCATACCCTGTCACTTTGACCGGATTACGGAGAATGCGACCCATTCTGCATTAAATTTGGTCGCTGGAATGTCATTTCTGGCCATTATCACGCATCAGCGCCGTTTCTCGATTTTCTCTCTTTAGACCACACCAAAACTCAAGATTGATCCCAGAATCATGTAGAGAATTTCATAAGCTTTCCGTTGATATAAGGAACGTGCAAATCCGAGCTCGGATCGAAAGTTATGGAGGTCTAAAGTTTTAGGCACGATGCAGATCAAAATGAATTTTAAAATGTTTTCCGCTCTTCGCCATCACGGGCGACACGTGGCACGTGCTTGATTGGACGAGCAATTCTCTCTCCTCCGTCTTTCGCGGGCTTTCTTTTGAAATTGCCTTGTGGGCCTGACTTGACACGTGGCGCCATTTCATTGGTTCGGTTCAACGCGATAACTCGTCCCTTTGACCTTTTGACCTTTTCTCCTGTGAGGACACGTGGCGATTTCGATTGGTCTTCGGCTCCTTCGGCTCCTTCGCGTACTTCACTTCCATTTGTCCGGATGTCCCATTTGATTTTGGGCCCTTCGTGCTCATTTACGGTTCGGGCATTTTGCGTCCATTTGTCCCGGATGTCCCATTTGACTTTGGACCCTCTCACGGACTCATTTCGGCCGGTTCGGGCATTTTTGGCCCGCTTGTCCCACTTTGCTGCTTCGGATCGACTTGACTCTTTTCGGCCGGTCCGTGCCTTTTGGCCCGATTGTCCCATTTCGTCCCTCGGTGATTAGCCAATTTTTCTCTCGACGGCATTTCGCGCCCGCGCGTACTTTTGTCCCAGATGTCCCTGTTAGCTGCGGGCTATTTGTGCTTACTTCGGCCGAAAGTGGCGGTTCGGGCCTTTTTGTCCCAAATGTCCCGACTGCCCCTAGGACTAGGACTTAGTCATTTTTACGATTTTTTCCTGGATCAACCTACTTGCCTTCTGCAACCTCTTTTTGCATTTTCTCAGAGCTTGCTCTTTTCCTCTCAGACAGGGAACTTAGAAAATATTTGAGGGGACTCTAGCAACATGATTTTTGGCCCCAAATCAATCAATTTTCCTGGGACTTGAATATTCTGATGCATGTTATCAAAATTACCCAAGGGGGGAATTTTGACAACAGTTTGGCGACTCAGCGGGGTCATCTGCCTGCTAGATGAATGATCAGTAGCCTGAAGCATCCATTGGGCATGGAGTCATGAGTTGCAACCTGCAACTGATCTGAACTTTGAAAACCTCCCCTCTGAGCCACTTGGAAACCCATTGAACCTGGAGTGTCTTCACCAAGATGCCACTGAAATGAACTGTGCAAGAGCAAAACCAGCAACACCAAAACTATGTACAAAACTGAAAATCATACATGCCCCAAATGGAACATGCAGAGTGTGCACAAGCACTTCTTCTGCTGAAAGCAAATCTACCTACTCTACTCTAACTGGAAGCAAAGGCAAGCTAAACAAACCCTGCAACTGGTTGTGCAAAATAGCTCCCTTTCTTCAAAATTGGCAGCCATACGCAAATCGATTTGAAGACTTAGCGATCATGGTTGTTTGGATGGATGGAAAATCAACAAGAAGTGGTCTTCTATCAAATCATCAAGGTATCAATGAAAATAAATCCAATACCTCTTTTAGTTGCTCGCATTTGGATTGGAGAGGTATGGCGATTGATCCTTGGTACTTTTTAGCTCATCCTCATGCTCGTAAGCAAGCATGACTGTCAGTTGTGGCTTCTCCTTTGGCTCAATGAAGCCAAATACCGATTGAGATGAGGTGGAAGACTCGGGGGTGGAGAAATGGATTCAACACTTGGGACAGCAGATGGAGGGTTTGAAACTTGACACTGCTGAAATGAAACAGATTGGGAAAGAGGAAAAGGAAAGGCATGAGATGGTGTGCTTACCCGTTGACAAGGTTGCTGAATACTTCTCTCATACACCTCTATTTCTTCAATCCACTTTACAAGCAAAGGCAAAGCATTGCAATCATGAAGTCAAGCTTCTCCCGAGGTGTAATGCCTTGGAAAAGGTCCCACCCATGGACAGGGTGCTCCATAACCGATTCCAAAAGCTTTCATCTGTGCCTGAGCCCTGGACTGCACTATGTTTACCTCCATCTTTTGGATTTTCTCCAACAGACCAGCATCTTGCATCTGATTGTCTTCATTATATGCATACTCTTGCTCTTGGAAAGCTCCATAGCCAAACTGACTTTGGCACTGCTGTTCATATGAATATGCATGCTGATCTGGAGGATTTGTAAAACCTGTTGGAGGTGGAATATCTTTTGTTGTTGTTGATATGAAATCCATGATGGAAATGAAGTCATGATTGCACAACTTCAAAGAATGAGGAAGAATGAAAGAGATGGAAAGAAGGATGAATGGAAAATGAATGAAAATGAATGGAAAGGAAGGTCTGCAACTTCAGAGATGGTTGTTGACCGGATGGAGTCGTCGAGATGTGTTTCAAGTGCCTCCAAAGGCTGAAATCTTCACGGGAACACATCAACCTACAAAAGATGAAGTGAAAGACCTCTAAGGTCCCACGGCGTGCCAAAAGCTGTTAGTGCAAAATCACAAAGCACCCACGGACGCACATCGGGCTTCTAGGTTGATGTTCGGGCATCCAGTGTGATTGCACAACATGGAAACCTCTCTCAAGCGTGGGACTTGTGAAACCGAGAGAAGAATCTCCAGAGAGAAGGCTGGTTCCTGCTCCTAAACTACACCGCCACAAGCTATTCCAAAGTGCGGGCAAGCTATTCTAATCCTAATCTAACCGTGTGCAAGGAGACGAGAGAGAGAGAGAAAGGTAAAAACAGCAAAAGCCTACACTAAAACGGTGATACACCGAGAAGGAGAATGTTGAACATCTATCAAAGCGCCATGGACAAAGAGAGGTGAGCCATTAGGATGGATGGACGAAGCATCACAAACCCAAGGATAGATTTCACGAGAAAATGTCCCAAAACTCCATGAACACAAATCCAAACCTACAATGAACATTCAAAACGCATGCACGGACACACTGCAATGAAGAGAGGCAAGAAGAAGACAAGCAAAACGAGAGAGGATGGACGGATGCATCACGAGTAACACGTTTTGTTGCTCCGAGGTTTGCACTGAACATCATTCCATTAATGGTAAAAGGCAGAACGCCATTACTGCAGAGAAAGGGAGGAGGTTCGAACTCCATTTTCAACCCTAGAGAAGAAAAGAAGGAGGGCAGAGAAGAAAGAATGAACAACCTCTTTTTTTTAAAATGAGCCAAATCGGCTTTTTACATTGCATGGGTCGAGCCGGGACGAAACGTATAAAGGCATGGGAGCCCATTCTTCCTAATCTGCAGTGCATTAAAACAGCATGGGGAACCTTACATAAACCCATACCCTGTCACTTTGGAGGATTACAGGAGAATGTGATCCATTCGCATTAAATTTGGTCACCGGAATGTCATTTCAGCCATTATCACGCATCAGCACCGCTCGATTTTCTCTCTTTAGACCACACCAAAACTCGAGATTGATCCTAATCATGTAGAGAATTTCATAAGCTTTCCGTTGATACAAGAACGTGCAAATCCGAGCTCTGGATCGAAAGTTATGGAGGTCTAAAGTTTTAGGGCACTAATGATCAAAATGAATTTTAAAATATTTTCCCGCTCTTCGCTATCTCGGACGACACGTGGCACGTGGCTTGATTGGAGGAGCAATTCTCTCTCCTCCGTCTTTCGCGGGCTTTCCTTTTGAAATTGCCTTCAGGCCCACTTGACACGTGGCGCCATTTCATTGGTTCGGTTCAGATCGATAACTCGTCCCTTTGACCTTTTGACCTTTTCTCCTGTGAGGACACGTGGCAGTTTCTGATTGGTCTTCGGCTCCTTCGGCCTCCTTCGCGTTTCCATTTGTCCCGGATGTCCCATTTGATTTTGGGCCCTTCGTGCTCATTTCGGCCGGTTCGGGCATTTTGCGTCCATTTGTCCCAGATGTCCCATTTGACTTTGGACCCTCTGGACTCATTTCGCCGAGTTTGGCCATTTTTGGCCCGCTTGTCCCACTTTGCTTTGATCGACTTGACTCTTTTCTGCCGGTCTGCGCCTTTTTGGCCCGATTGTCCCATTGCGTCCCTCTCAAATAGATTAGCCAATTTTTTCTCGATCGAACCGAATTTCGCGCCATGCGTACTTTTTGTCCCAAATGTCCTGTTGCTTTGCGGGCTGTTTGTGCTTACTGGCAGTGAGCCGGCTGTTCAGCCTTTTGTCCCAAATGTCCCGACTGTCCCTAGGACTAGGACTTAGTCATTTTTACGATTTTTTCCTGGATCAACCTACTTGCCTTCTGCAACCTCTTTTTGCATTTTCTCAGAGCTTGCTCTTTTCCTCTCAGACAGGGAACTTAGAAAATATTTGAGGGGACTCTAGCAACATGATTTTTGGCCCCGAATCAATCAATTTTCCTGGGACTTGAATATTCTGATGCATGTTATCAAAATTACCCAGGGGGGGAAATTTTGACAACAATACCCAAAGAGGGGATGGTGTTAGAAATTCTAGGCACTGAGAGGGGGTGAATCAGTGCTTATTAAAATTTTGATGTAATTTACAATGATTCAATCAACCAAACTTAACTATGTTAACCATGAAATACATGAGCATCCAACCATGAAAGAGAAAGAGCAAAAAAACACATGAACACATGAGGAGACAAGATTTAATGTGGGAAACCCATCAAGGGAAAAAAACCACTAAAACTAGAGAACTAGCTTAGACAATTGTCCTATAAAGTTACAATGGTTTCACCATGTGGTGAGAACCCACTCACCTTGAAGCACCCACTCTAGTAAAAAATCAAGCACCCACTTGAGAAATTTGGAAAGCACCTACTTTCTAGGAAGCACCCACTCCCAAATTATTGAGCAACAACTCAGACTTGAAACATACAAGAATTGTTTGATCACCTTCTTCACTGGTTTCTTACATCAACCTAATGTGATCATTGTTTCAGCTCAAAATTTCCTCTTCTCCTCTCTTAATTAGCCATGGTTTCAATACATTCACACTCCTCTCTCTTACTAAAAACTAGCACTCAGCTCTACTCACTTTCAACAACTTTTACATGCTCAAAAAAAGAGTTTACAATAAGCAAGCATTACCCGAAACATGACTCTTGACCTTTCAAATACAATGACTCTTCAAATCACTTACTTTCCATACACAAAGGAGAATGAAGAGCTCATCACAAAACTACCTCACATTTTATCTTTTTGCGTCGAAATACATCAATTACATCTTCATGATATGTTGCCTCTTTTTAATATTCCTTGAGGTCAAATAATGAATTTTGAATCCTCTACAACTGCCTAACAACCTTGCCACATGTGATAAAACTTCATTGGACTTCTGCTCTCCATTTTGTAACTATCAACTCTAATTTTTGTCCTTTAGTAAGCGAGCTCTTATTTGTCTTCTAGTGCCTTTTGGAGTATTTTCCAAGTGGTACATGCATGTAAGTACATTACAACCACTTCAAATGTTATTTTTAACATCCTTCAATCCTCTATACCTCTCCATTTGGTCTCCACTTTCATGAGAGCACATAAAGGAGCTAGATGTTAGACAAACTATCACAGATTTTAGCATAATAGATGATTTCTCATCAAATTTGCACTCAAGGTTTTTGGATTGTAGGTGAACTTCACATCTACAAGAGTTTCGATATCATCTTCAACACACAACAAAAGTTGGTAAGACTTCACCATTCCTTCTTGGTTCAAGCACTAGAGTAAGGTATACTCAGTTTTTGCATGCACAAATGAAACACCTGCTGAAAGTGACAAAATCTGCATATTTGATCATCTTACCATGGGATCATGAAGTCATTTTATGAAATGTGAAGGAGTTTTGCAACACATCAAATCCATATCTTGATCCATTTTATGAATACAATCTCATCACTTCAATATTTTCAAGGAATGCTTAGAAATAAGACCTTGAGAGCACATTCCATAGTTTTGAGTTGAAACACCCACCTTTTGACATTTTCATGCTTCTAAAATTTGTGAGGGCATGTATCAAATAGTATGCTTGATCTCAAGCTTCTTGAGGTGTTGAAGGCTATGGAAGAAACCCTCAACTAACTCCATTTCCCAACCATGATCATAAAGATCAAGGTTCTCAAAAACTAGTCTTGATACAACATACCTCCACACACCAAGAACATATCTTCAAAATCTTCCATCACTTGGGACATCTCAAGAGAAACAAGATACACCATCTCATGCATTCACATCTCTAGGTTGTTCAAGAAAAACCTCATCTTCACATCAAGTTTAGACCACCTTCTTGAGAGACCTACTTGAGCATATTAGGCCACTGTGTTCTAGCCCTATCAATCACATAACCATGCTAACAAAGAGCTCCAACATGATGTTTTTAGAATATAGAGAGTGTTCATGTACTTCATACACCTCTGCAAGTGACATTCATACAAGGACCCCTTCAACTCACTATGATTGATTCTTGCATTCACATGCTTCTAACGGTAGGAGGAAGAAACTCACCTATACCTTCAAAAATATCCACACAACTTGTCCAAATATTTTCATGACCACTTAGTAGACATCATAAGCTCTCTGAGATACTAAGGTTTTCATCATGAAACCCCCAACTCTTACCTATACCTGCAATTTTCATCAAAACCATTATTTTTCTATTTTGTACAGTCACACTTGCAAAAACAAAATACCACCAAAATGTGCTTGACAGAGTTCTCTACAAGTCTAAGAATTTTTAATAGCTTGCACAAGTGATTTGTTTCCCAAAAACTTCATTTTACCTTTATCACTCTAGGATGAAGGTTTGGAGTGTTTCAAACTAGGTCAGAAAAATGATTAGAAATTTTTAAATACTTAACCAATTGATCTCAAACCTTTTTGCATTAGATTTTTATCAAAATTCCCTACAAAAAAAGATTTCTAATATTTATTTGAAGGAGGTTTGTTAATTTTTCTTGACAACTAAGAAGTTAGAGTGCTTAATTTACATTTTCCAAAAACCCGGTTTTGGAAAAACTTCCATAACTTGCACAAAACACCTCCTTAGGTCCTAAAATTTTGACCACACCTTCACAACTCACTCCTCCATGAATTCCAATGACCACTTTTTCATATTTTTCTCCAAAAATATCTTTCTCATCTCATTTGTGAAGCACTAGTTCTCTAGTCCTGAGAAAGAATTCCATTCAGACTTGTATGAGTGCCTAATTCACCTTTTAGTCTCTTAGAATCTCTTGACACCTCATATACCACCATATTATGCTCATTTCATGCTTGGTTTGCATCATCATGCCTTGGTTCATCATCCTCACTTGTCTACTAGGCTTATCTTACCTGAAAAGCTCCAAAATACCCATCTTCATGCCTTATAACCCTGATTCTTGACCGATACTTCTCTCCGCATGATATTAAAACTCATATTACTTTAACCATGATCACCCTACTTTTCCTTGATTAAAATTTCAAGTTTTTATACCAAATTACTTAGTTTAGGACTAGGATTAAGCCTAGACCTACCTAACTCTTCATGTATTTGACCATGTTGACTTTACTGTACATTAGCACTTCACACATGTCTTATTGACCAGTTTTTACCTTGTGGAACATACAATCTTGGAATAACACATTCACTCAATGGGTTTACTTGACTAGTGCACTTAGGCCATGCTTGGATATCATGACATATTGATTTAACACCTAAGACCACCCGAGACTACTTGGGGACACTTTGACATCAATGGACACTTGGACATCAATGGACACTTGAAATCAATGACAACACATTCCTAATAGTTGGAAGTACATTTGTACCGGTGTTTTTATGACATGAGGGTGGCGCGATTGCCCGCCTTTACATGATGGCTCTTATTAGTGGCTACTTGTTGTCGATAAGACGGGTACACACTTTCATCTTGGACTACTAGGAGTTGTAAGGTTGATGATGGGAGAGATATTTACGTGGGGGAAGTTTATTTTGGTGCACTTATACAGAGACCTGCGTCCGATTCCTTACGAGAGAGATGAGGAGTATGATCCCAACAACATTATTATAGATATGGGAATGCAACCATGTAGCCATTGGATGACCTTTAGGTGTATTAAAAGTGAGATACCCATATGATTTGTCATCTAGAGGATGGGAAACAATTGATATGGGCCATAGAGGCCATATGATGGATATAACATTTTATGGGTGAGATTTGGATGATCTACAGTTACGTATGCTTACCTAGTGGCCATACGAGTGTCGTATTAGTGAGTGATAGATGTGATGGAATTGTGCACAATTGATGCTTGAGCACTATATCATAGGAAATTGCAGCCACATAATGGATATACACATAGTGGGAAAATTCTAGTGCTAAATTGGCATTGTATAGGGGATCCCGAGGTGGATAGCAGTGGGTACGCACATGTGGCATGTGAGACATTTGACTTTGACCACCAGCGATTAAAGTGTTGATTGTCAAACAAAGTTTCTTTAGAGTCATCCCTCGGGTATGGGATGCTCATACACGTGTGGTGGATCCATGCACTACTACAGACAACATTACATGGTATACATTGATTATACCAAGGAGGATCACTATTCCTTAGGTAGCTCTAGCAACAGGGATAACAAATGTATTCGGGGATGGCCCACGGTGACTTAGAGATAGGGCCAAACTTGGCCAAGAGGAGGCAGAGGTAAAGGGACAAGGTCAAGAACCGCCACATGGTCGTCAGTGGTCGGGAGGCACAGAGACCACTAACATATGCACCAAGTGGCCGCATTCTATTAGCACAAGAAATATAGATGTTAGTTTCACATATTTTTTAGCCTTGTGCAAAGAGGTAGTACAACACGTGCTATAGTAGGTCTGTCAGGTTTTCGAGATGTAGGTAACGAGACATGTACCTTTACAGATACCTCCTTTTCCACCTAAGCCGCCTAGCCTATGTGTTCCAAAGACGACATGGGGATGAAGCGGGAGATGGAGTGGATGTATTACATGGACCACCATAGATATTGGTGTCAAGGTTAGCAGGTGGGCCATGAGTTGTCACAGTGTAAGCACAAAAAGAGAGTTGTGTTGCATGGTGATGTTGTATTGATCACCGTAGAGACACTTTAGAGGCGGTTAGATCAGAGAGCCACAAAATAGGGTACCCTGAGGCGAGATGGTACAACAAAGAGTTGTAGAGAGGCCTCAGGTGACCGCAGAGAGGGATCACCGAGGATCTAGGTACAACAATAAAAAGTAAAGCGATATGCTCTACAACGTGGAGCCACAACGGGCGTCCTTGGGGATGTTATTCCAAAGCTTCAGTAGAACATCCTGGAGAGGGATATTACAGGGAACTATATTAGGACATAGTACTGAGAGGGTCATAAAGCACCAACATATAGCCGGCGTTCAAGTAACTAATCAATGACTTCATAGAGATCCTCCAAATCATTGTGGTCGGCGGATGCCACCACCTAGTCATAGGTTTGTGTGTACCATGGAGTGGGAGAGAGTCAAGGATGACTCATGTTAGCTGATGATATATGTATATTTTTATATATGCCTCATCATGAAATCACATTTTTTTATCGATGCCCATGATGGTATACTGATATGTATATGATTTTTCTCGAGATACACTTATTGTTTATGGAAAATATGATGATCTTTGATGTATAAATGATGGACAGGTGTTACACCGCATTTGATTATGAGATGTGTTATTATATAATATGAGGTGATGATTTTAGAATAGATGATGATTTGAGTTTTTATGATGATGTATGTAGCTTAGTTTTCATGTTTATAGCTTAGCATTTATTTTGATTATGTATGATGATGTTATAGATAGATGATGTGATATAGATGTGATGATGATGATCAAATGATAACAAACAAAGTACATGCAATTAACAAAAGTACAAAGAAAAGTTAAAAAATATAACACACATGTATGCTAAATAAGTAAAACAAATCATGGCTTATATAATAAACCAAGACAACAACACAAAGTGTAAAAGCAAGCAAGTCAGACATACCCAATATGAATAGGAACTATTTTACACCAAAGTTATATATGAAATAATATTTTATTAATTCACCTACAATTGTTCTATGAACACAACAACATTCTAGATACAAAGAACATTGATTAATCTAACTAACTAAACAAGAGATTGAGCCAAGAATATGTAAAACAAGGTCTTACATACATAAGCAACAAAGAATTTAGTCACACAAAAAAAGCAAACAAGTACTTAAATCAAACTAATGGGCTAGAAACAATGTAACACAATTCACAATACAGATATATGAAGATAACCCTAATGTGTTCCAAAATGAAGAATAAACAGAGTTGAATGCCCCTGAGTGGTAGCTTAGAACGTGAGAGGATTGGATCGGGACTAAGAGCAAAGTGATTATTGCATACTCCAAGAATACTCTTGTCGGATCCCATTGAAGTTTGATCTATATTGGGTCAGCCTAATGGTTTGACATTTTTATTCTTGAATGAGGTACCATTATCAGTGAAAATGGTTGTGGGAATGCCAAAACAAAAAATGATATGGTTAAAGATGAATTTGTAAATATTACACCCAGTGACATATGTAAGAGGCATAGCCTCAATCCACTTAGTGAAATATTGATGGCAGGTTATGATAAAGTTATGGCCATCAAAGGAAGTGTGATTTATTTTACCAATTAAATTGAGCCCCCATTTAGAAAAAGGCCAAGGTGAAGTGATGGGCTGCGAGCTTGGGAAGGTGCATGAATCAAATTACCATGCTTTTGACACGCTTGACATTTTTTAACATAGTTGTATGCATTAGTATTCATAGTAGGCCAATAATAAATAGCGACATAAGATCTTCTTTGTGAGAACCATTCCACTATGTCCGCACCACAAATACCCGAGTATACTTAAGCTAGTGTTTTATTATCTTCGTCTTGGTTGAGACATCTAAATAGATTCCTATCATAGCCTCTTCAGTATAAGGTGTCAACAAGGATAGTATAGCAAGAAGCACATTTTTCTAAGGTCTTTTGTTAGTGAGTTCATATTCTTAGTTTGAATGAAGGTATAGATATCATGATACTAAGGATGATCAAGACCAACATTCTCACGAGACCATGGTGGACTCACGGAAAATCGTATGCAGTACAAGGAAATTTTTATGAGTTTGGTTTGTGTCAAATAAAAAGAGGGATGTGATAGTTGTCATGGAATCTGCTGCTTTATTTTGTAAACAAGGAACTTTCTCAAATGTGATTATCCAGTAATACCCATTTAGAATATCAACCATGAGCTTATATGGGAGGATATTTTCATCTTTAATTTGATACTCATCATTGACTTGTTTGATGATGAGAAGAGATTCAAAAAAGACTATTAAATCTTATATTCGTCAAGAAATAGTGAAGCCTAAGTTTGATATCAATGCTTCATACTTAGCTATGTTATTAATACATGGAAATCTGATGCGATGACATTTAGGGATAAGATCCCTATCATGTGTGCCTAGGAAAATTCTAGATCATGAGCCATGTATGTTGCAAGAACCATCAAAGAATAAATTCTATGAAAGGACACTATCTATGTACAACAAGTCTTCATCTGATAATTCAAAATGTAGTGGTTGAGAACTTGGTAGTGATGATGTGGCCAATTGATCTACCAATGCTTGACCTTTGATAGATTTTTTATTAACAAATTCAATATCAAACTCACTGAGGAGAACAATCCAACTAGACATCCATCATGTTATCACTGGTCTTGATAGGAGATACTTGAGAGGGTCAATTTTGGCGATGAGCTCGTAGTATGGTTTAACAGATAGTGTCGCAACTTTTGGAAAGTGAAAAAACTACCAAAAAAACTTTCTCAACCTATGAGTACTTGGTTTCATGTTCAAGGAGATTTCTGCTCAATTAATATATTTCTTGTTTTTGCACCTTGTTATTGTGTTGTGCCAATAATGCCCCAATATCATGTTCAGTTGCAGAAGTGTACAACAACATAGGTTTTTCATGGATTAGCGACATGAGTACCAATGGAGTAGATAAGTAATCTTTCGGCTTGGGGAAAGAGTCTTGACTAGCCTACATCTACTTGAATTGGACATCCTTTTTAATAAATTGATTGTAATGATGAAATTTGTCTGTAATTTGAGAAATGAAGCGTTGAATAGATTAAATCTTTCTTTTAACCCTCTTAATTGACGAAGATTTTGTAACCCTCTTAATCGACTTAGCAAATATGTCATCAACATAGTCCTCCATGATATTGTGAAGAAGGTCATGAAATATGACATTCATTGCGCATTGGTATATAGAACCAGCATTCTTAAGGCTAAAAGGCATGACCTTGTAACAAAAATTCCCTCATGGGGTTTTGAATGTGGTCTTGTGTTGGTCTTCTTCAATGATTTGAATCTGATTGTATCCTAAAAAAACCATCTATCACGGATAAAATCTTGTGTCTCGTAGTAGGTCAAGGATCATGTCAATATTGGGAAGAGGGAAGTCATATTTAGGACAAGCCTTGTTAATGTCACGAAAATCAGTACAAATCTAAATTCCAGGAGTTTTCTTAGCAATCGGTACTATGTTGGATATCCATTCAGAATAGTCTATGGACCATATGAAACTAGCATCTGGAATATTTTGAAGTTATGCATTAACAAGTAAAGAAACCTTAGGATGTATTTTGTGCAACTTTTGCTTGACGGGTTTTATATCTGGATGCACCTCCAAGTGATGAATCACAAAGGAAGGATCCATTCATGGCATATCTTTGTAAGACCAAGTAAAAACATCTTGAAATTCTGTGAGAAGCTTTTTGAATGCCTTAATCTCTGTCTTTGATAGGATAACACCAAGCTTGATAATTTAGGTTGATCATATGTCCCAATGTTGATAATGCTAGTCTTTTTACCAATATTTTAGAAGTGTCATTTTCTTGAAATGACTTCATAGGTTTATGTATATCTTCTGATATTTTTGGATTAGAGTCTCCTCTCTCTAGTGCCTTAGAGTAGTATTCACTAGGAGATGCATCCTTTTCTTTCTCTTTCTTTTTCAATTTTTGCTTTCTCACATAGCGCCTCAAAAAGGTTTTCACTATGAGAGATATGATTTTTATTTTTCTATTTTTGATTTATTTTTTGATTTGTGGACTAGATAACTCAAGTTCCTCACCTGAAATATGCAGTACCATCAAGGTTTATATTGAAACCCTTCTTGTGATCTGACAAGGGAAAAGGGTCTCAAGCCCCAAGGAACTCCTAGATGGCCTTATCATTTTGAAAGAGGTCCATGGAAAGATGACATTGTTGATCCTGATCAATGAGGGAAGAGTAGACAACGAGAATGGTGTGGATGGACAAGTCTTCAATGAATAGGGTAGTTTCAGCAAGGTTCTCAAAGAGGCTATGTGTGGAACCGGTCTCAACTTCAGAGTCTGAGTCCTCATCACTAGTCAAGACATAAAATATTATGGGCCTATTTTCAAAGGTCTCATATCCTAGACTATGTTAGTAGAGATTGGATTTGATTATAACAGGTTTGATATTGCCTTGTTCTTGTGGGCCAAGTCCTCTACCTTTCTAGTTCATATTCTTCATTACTTAGTTTGCCTTAGTATAGTCTATGGAATAAAAGCATGCAACTATCTGATCTTCATACAAGAAAGAGTCATCAGAGCCTTAAATATGTCCATCCTTCAAATATTTGTATCACCTTCAAAGAGTACTTCCTAGATAATAAGTCGTAAATTCCTGTAAATGGGGGCATCAAGTCATCCATTATCATGCAAGGGGATGATGGGATTTTGCCAACATGAAAATTATTTTCAAGTGTATTCTCGCCAATACCTTGATGAGAGAATTTAATTTTAGTTGATGTCTTGGATGTAGATGGTTGTGAAGAAGATGCGGAGGCATGCAAGTGTAAAATCATTTCGTGGTCAATGCAGTAGTATTAGCAATGGGAATAATGCAAAGTTCGGTGGAGTTATCAGTAGATAGATAATAGTTATAACCATTATACTTTTATTCTAAGAGTTTGCACTATTTAAAGGGTTTTACATCACCAAGAAAGGTGAACTCTTTTCCATTACATGGGAATTTAATGCATTGATGGAAGGTGGAGGGAAAAATTACATCATGTGTATCCAAGGTCTACCCAAGAAGGAGATTGTACGATGTTTCCACATCCAATACATGACAAAGGGTTTCAAGAAGTTGAGGGCCCACTTGTATGGGAAGGGTAATGGTGTCTAGAGGATTTTTTTCTCACTATTGTCATAACCACGAATGGTGATAACATTGGCTTCCAATTTTTCCTCTGTATGACCAAGACAACGTAACATTTTCATGGAACAAATGTTTAGGGATGCTCCATTATTGATGAGAACTCTTTTGACTTTATGATTGGTTATATATGCTTCAATGTATAAAGAGTTATTTTTATGAAGGTTGAGGTTCAATGTAAGGATATTACTTGTATAAATCAGAACATATACAGCAAAATAACATGAGAGAACACCAAAATATAGATAAATGATGATAATATGCTCATATAATAGCTTTTCCACTTCGAGGGGGCAACCTCCAATACCACTTCGAGGGGGTAACCTCCAAACCATACAATAACACTCCAATACTCAATATCATGATTAACTACAACCTTCTAACCCTTATATATACCATTCTAACCTATGGCCAATACTGAGGCCGACCTCCTAAGCATAATAAATCATAAATGAATGATATAATAAGATAAGGGGATGTGTGCCACATGTCGGCATCTCCATCAATACATATACATCATAACATCCTTTCCCTAGGTGCATAGCATTCCTTCCCTCCTTGACATGTTTCATCCCGAAACATAAGAAGAAACCATGTAATGAGTGTGTTGTAAATTTTTACACACTTTGCACCATGATCGATCATCCATCCATATGTGATCCTGGTAGATGATACATATCTGAACTAATATCCATATTCCGTTGCGCTACTCTGATTCCATTCGTGACCATAGTTTATCATCCTTGGATTCCATGCATAACCAACATAAGGATTCAATGCATAACCATAATAAGGATTCCATGTATAACCATAATAAGGATAACCATAATAAGGATTCCATGCTTCATAATTGTTGCTCCATTGATCCCCTGTATAAATAAAGTGATTATTCCTCCAATTACCTGTATATCTATATTGGTTGGAAATATGATGTGCCCTGGGATATCTCCATGATTTTTTTCTCTCATGTTGACATGGATTTCCATATGTTGTAGTTGTAGTATCCTCAACCTTATCAACCTATTTCTGAACTTTCTTTTCTTCTTCCACCTTTGCATTTGATATTTTATTTTTCTCTTGAGTAGATGAATCATCATTTCCTTCTTTTTCTTCATGTTCCTCTTTTGAATCATCCTTATTCCCTTCTTCTCCATATTCTAAATCATCCTCATGGTCTATATTGACTTTTCTTTGATTTCCATTGAGTCTCGATATCCTGTAAAGTGACCTTCTTCTTTTTGTACCAAATCTTCATAAACTTATTTTTCATATTAATATTAATTGTCCCCAATGTCTCTAACCAAGGATACCCAAGAACAATATCCAAACCATCCATATATAAGGCAAAAAATCTAAATGTAAAGTATATTTGTCCATAGTAAGTTTTAAATCTTCAAAAACTTGAATTTTCTTACCATTCACTTGAGCTTCTTTGATATTACTTTCTTGAATATGTAGATGTTGAGCCATATCCTTGTTGATGAAGTTATACTTGTTGTTAGGGTTTATGGAAACAATTATCTTATTCCTTTGAATGCATCCATGAAACTGAAATATGGTATCTTCCTTCTTGGGAGCTATAATATCTTCTTCTGCATCAATATCTTGTTTTTCTTCCTCTTCTTCATAGTCTTCTTCAACTTCTTCTACGTTTGATTCTTCAATATATGTTGCACCATCATCTTCCCTTGAATCTTCTTCACCTTCCTCTTCATCTTCTTTCTCTCTTGATTCTTCAATATATTCTTCCCCATCATCTTCCTTTGACTCTTCTTCCTCTTTGTGGTCCCATCTATCCATAAAAAGTTGTTCCATTTCCTCCCAAGACCAATCCTTCCTGTCATTTTTTAACTCAGAAAACCAAATCCATGCAAGACCACCAAGATAATGTGAAAACCTATTCCTTGTCATGAAATATGAGAAATATATATTCTTAAATTTTATCCACCATTCTTTAGCATCCATCTCACCATTTCCATAAAAATTTGTTATCCCCGTGATCATGATTAGGGTTTAGGAATTATGAAAATATTTCAGCAGATGGATAAAAACACAAAGAACAAACCCTAATTGAAATTTCAAGAGCTTTCCGAAAATATAAATTTTGCTAAAAAATACCACAATTTGCTTCCTGAAAAGTGAATTTATGAAAAAACCTAAAACACCAATAACATCCGCAAAACAGATCCAATGGAGCTGAAATTTTCAGATATTTTGACTTAGAGTGTTTCAAAATTATGATGAAAAAATTGGGAAAAAAATCAATACCCTCTTCAAGATATATTTGAAACAAAAAATTAGGGTTTTTGCCCTAATTTTGGCCGAAATCGCTGCTCTGATACCACTTGTAATGAAATTACTAGTATAATTCAGATTATGAGCAGCAATATAACACCAAATAACACAATATTTCAGAATAATGATCTCAATATGCAATTATAATAGCTTCACCACTTCGAGGGGGCAACCTCCAAACCATATAATAAGACTCAAATGCTCCAATGATGATTAACTACAACCTTCTAACCCCTATATATACCATTCTAACCTATGGCCAATACTGAGGTCGACCTCCTAAGCATAATAAATCATAAATGAATGATATAATAAGATAAGGGGATGTGTGCCACATGTCAGCATCTCCATCAATACATATACATCATAACATCCTTTCCCTAGGTGCATAGCATTCAACAGGACTTGAGGACCGAAAGATGAGATGGGACTTTCTGGAAAAAGGTTAGCAATCATGACATGGAACTACTGGACATTGAGGTTTATAGGAACATGTGCTTCATGAAGAGCACAAGTAATAATGTCTTGTAGGTTAAGTGATGCTTTTAATAACTCCATAAGAGATATATGTGTAGGTGTGTCACTTTAATTGTTTTAACAAGTCATACCGGCCGAAAGTAGAATATTTAGCATTTGAGGTTGTCTTTTGGTTTGATGGAGCCACACATTTAGACACTTGAACTTGGTAGATGACATTGATGGTTTTTTTTCCACGGGTACCCATATTTTCTTTTGGCACTTTCTTACCGCATTACTTAGAGCTTTAAATTTGATGGTAGCAATAATAGGAGGCACTTCTTTGATAAATGATATAATTTACATGCGTCTACTATCTAAGCACTAGCGCGTGCACTTGAATTATCATGATCCTACATGTACACTAGCACACTCATAATGCTAACACATTTCCCTATTAATGTTCATTTATCTCTTATATGTTAACGCATGCACTGCGATGTTAGCGTATTTTTCGAGTTACGCTTAGCGCACCTAAGTGCATGCGCTAGCATTCAAATTCAAATTTCTCATACTAAAAAATAGAATTAAATACACTCAAAATTAAAAAAATTGAGGTACTTACCGTGTTCCCTCGCTCTCTTCCCATACTCTTGAACATGATCGACACGATGTTTCCTCTATTTTTGTCGCATCATTTCTCCACCGACACAAAGCTCAAATCTCTCATAAATAAAAAAGGGGTTTAATAACACAAATGAGTCATGATAGATTTAACCCCTCTTGTCCTTATACTTATACCCTAAGAAACCCTAATTCTTAACTTTTCTTGGCCCTCACACTAAAGAACACTAATATTTTTCTTTACCATTAATTTTTCTTATCTTCTCTCACATAATTAGCTTGTGGTTCATCAAGATGACTCACTTATTTAAAGGGTCATTTTTATGTCACTCTTTCCTCTCATAGGGGCATACCAATGCCTCCTATGGAAAATCGGTGTACCGAATGCCCCACTTCCTTACTTTGACCCGTATTCTTCCATAATGCCAAAAATTTCAACAAAAATCAAATATTTCCAAAATTTTAAAAAATATAAAAACTTATAAAACAAAAAGAAAATCAACTATTCACAAAAATCCTAAAAAATACAAAAATTTCAAAACTCTTCAACAAATCAATGTCATTTTGATTAAATTAATATTTTATCTACTTCCCTAATGATTGTTCCGATCTTACGATTATCCTACTTTATTATTTCCTTAACGATATAACTTCACTTGGGGAAATTTCAACATCATATTGCTTTTCATCGCGGGTCCAACAAGAGTGTCACGAGGAGTTTCTTAGCATACTCCGCTCTTCAGTCTAACCCTATTCCCATGCATTTCATAAGTTTAGTGTTTGGGAGCATTTGCATCTATTTACTTTTCATTGTGGCACATGTTAGGGGCATGGTTAATTGTCTTCTTTTACAATGTTGTGTTGCATTGTTGATGTTTTCTTTTGGACCAATTATCAATAGTACACGAGAACATCTTGGTTCCTTTATAACCTTGGTGCCTTCACTTACTATGTATATTGGGTCTAATTTTCCTTTTTTTTCTCTTTTTTGCTCTCTATGTGTGTTTATTTTATGCATATCTAGGTTAACCATCTTGATTATTTATAATCACGGTGATAATTTTATTATATAACGACAAAATAAAGGTTGCTCTTATATTCATAATCTCCAAATGACACTCATGTTACGAGAAAATTTTGTCCCTCCTTCAAATCCATTGTTTACTTCTATCAAGCGGTCATCTATTGCTTTGTTGTGTCACCCACCCATTTGAGGGGGCATTCCTTTATCATTTTACTCATTGGGGCTTCCAATGCTGCTTCACCGCTTTCCTCTCACTAATCTACAAGTGTCTATTATCTTTAAAATGATATTACTTCACAATAGCACTTTAAAGAGGGGCAAATGTAGACACCTCAAATTTACATACATATTATTTTTATCACCAAAAACTACACCCTATGATTTTTCATGAATTAATGGATGAGTAATCAGTGTTTTTGGGTAACATGGGACTGCTATCTCTCAAGTTATGGGACTTCGTACTTGAGAAAACCTCTAGAGCATGTTGGTTCCTTTACCTACTCCTAATGATAAACTACTCCTACAACTGGAAATGTAACTACTTAATCCTATTCTAATAATCTAATGGACCAAGGGAAGAGAAAGATGCATGAAAAGGGTAAATCCTAAGCTAAAGAGAGGTGATAGCACCAAGAAAAGGGGGAAAAACACTCTTAGATGAGTGGAAATGAGAGGAAATGAAGGAGGAAAGGGCATACATGAGTGTCACAGTCCAAAATAACATTCAAACTCTCATTTCTATGGAGTACAACAAAAATAGAGCCTACAAAAGGAAAATAAATATGCACAACACACTACAAATGCAATAAAGGGGCAAGATAATGTAATAAACACAAGCTATGATAGATAATAGACATAAAACATGAATTTTATTGCTTCAAAAGATGCACAGTCCATTATAATGAAGGAGGAAGGAAAGAATCACCCTGTAGAGGTCTAGATCTAAGGCTTACAACTCAAAATACACACACATGCAACACTTATAGGATGATGTACCAACATTCTAAGAGGGTCCAACCTTTACAAATGGGCATCATTTTATATATATAAGATGGGAGAGAGAGGAGGGAAAAGAGAGGAAACTCATATTTCCACCTTCAACCACCAAAACCTATATGAAACATCTAAAAATAGGCATGAGTACCCTACCAAGGCCATTTCCCATGATACTTTTCTTGTAGGAGAAGGAATGGGAACCATACCTCATCAAATCTAGAAATTGAGCTACCTAGAACTGCTCTTTTAATGTTAGGAATGTTTTCCCATTTTCAACCACCTAACCTCATCAAACTTAATATTTCTTGTTTTAATGGTAAATATCATGATGAGACCTTTCAAAAAGTCCAATTTTGTGAAATTTGGAGTTACATGGTGAAATTCATGGTTGTTTGAAGTTCAAGGTCTCGGGAGGGTTTGATAGGGTTCCCTGCGAGATGTAACAAAAAAATTAGTGATTTTTGGTGTTGGGGCAAACGGATTGGACGATCAAAGAACTCAAGGAAGGGTGGAACTATTTTTGGTGTAATTATAGGACCTAAATTTGCCGCAAATCTGTGAGCGGGTGGAGAATAAGGGTTTGGTGGAATTGTGAAAGCAGTTCCACCTATTCTATCAAGGTCGGCCTTATTTTCTTTCATCACTATTTCCTATGTGTTCCCATGTCATTTATTCAGCCAACTAGACCATTTAGCAAACTAGATCCCCTATGGAACATTCCATTGGTTCCTAAAAATCTCACCCCATCTGTAACACTTTGCCCCGTCCTTCGCCTTGGTCGATGATGTCTACCCCGTGGAACCGACGTAACATGGGAACGTTCCATTTGTTCCCGAAGTGCTCGATTCACATGCCTTTTCCACAATGAAATGACACAACTCCTCCATGGTCGGTGTGCCAATGCGGAGAGCAAGAGGAACGAAGGAACACTTCATCTTGTTCCTCCAAAGGTCAGTTTATTTAACCGACCCATAGTATATTTTTCCCAATTTTGAGGTTTTTGGCTAAGTATGGGCTGAATAAATTTGCAAGAAGAAGAGGAAATTCCATCAACCACTGTAAAACCTTTCTAAAACATGATTTTCCATATATCGATAATTTTATATCTGCCCAAGTTTAAGATGGAATTACAAGTTATCAAAATAGCCCTGAGAGGGGTATTTTGGATAACAATTTGGTGACTCGACTGGGTAATCTACCTGCTAGATAAGATATCAATGACCTTGAAGCATCCATTGGGCATGGAGTTAGATTGAAATCATGAAAACTGTTCTAAAATTTATAAGTTCTTACCCTTGAGCCTGCATAAGAAACTACTTGAACTTAATCATCCTCATTATGAGATGTGTTCTAAATAAAACTTTGTGAGAGTGGAAAGTTGTCTTGAATTGATTTTCCACCACATCTATCCTCTTACAACCCATCCCTTTTGAATTTTGACCTTGTCCAAAACATATCTTCTTTAGGAACCTCCATGAACCATTGTGCAATGAAACCATGTCATCCAAAACAACAACACATTGTGCATGCTTTAGGACCTAGAAATGTACCCAAGTGCATATATTTTATGTCTACATCTACCCACACTTTATTTTTTTAAGTGAATACTCATTAGCATAAAGTAGATAGAAGATGTGTACCTTGTGATCCTATAGAGAAGAGTGTATTCAATAGCGTGCCAAGAGGATAAGTGAAGCGTGAAGTGATCGTGATGCGAGGCGTGGAAACTAGGAAGGGGAGGTAGACCCTAGGGGTGAAGTATATGTGTAGTAACATGATGTTGGAGCTTGTGCTTGTAGATGTGAGTTGTTTCTTAATGCATGTAAAGACATACCTATAAAAGAAGAGAAAAAGAGTAGTCAAAGTCCTATATGTGAAAAATCAAAGTAACATATGTATAAGTAAGTAAAAGTGTGTAAAGGTAAAAGGAAAGTGTGCACTTGATGTATGAGAGTAAAATATAGAAATTTGTCTTGTTTGTCTTAGAGAAGTTGTGGATTTGAGTGTCTTACAACTAAGGGTGAATTTTTGGGTGAACTCACGCAAGAGCAAGTTTTTTTGGGCAAGATCATGCCAATGACGATTTTTCGGCGATCTCACGCCGAGAGAGAAGAGTGTTGGGGAGAGAGGTATATTTTTCTCTCCATCCAAGACGTTTCTCAAATAAGTGCCACCTGCAGATGGCACGTCCCATTTGTAACTTCTTGTAACTATTTTTAGTGAATGTAACTAAAGCGAAGTGACGAATACTATAGTAAGCTGTAGTGAAAGCGCTTTAGAAGCTGTGTTATCTTTGAGAAACTATCTATTTTTCCCAGACACAAACACCTGTGGGACACAAGTGGCCACCATTCTGTCTGTTATAGACGCTAGTGTATGCTTTGTGTTTTCGATCCAAATTAATTTTTAGACCTCTTTGTGATTGATTTCCTTTGCAAATTTTGTACTATGATGTTATGTTATGTAATTTTTAGTGTAAAATCACAAAGCACCCTCGAATGGCCAAAGATGTGAAGTGGTTAAAATGGGGCATTCGGTGTGATTGCACAACATGGGACCATCTCTCAAGCTAAAATGAGAGGGACTTGCAAAACTTGAGATGGACCTCCGGAGAAATCCGGATTCTTGTCTCTAATCTACACTTCGCCACAAGCTACTCCATGTAATCGAAATGCAGAACCTATCATATCCTAATCTAACCATACCAAGGGGATAGAGAGAGGGGGGGGTAAAAGAGCCTACACTAAGTAGTGATACAGAAAAGGAAGTGGTTGAATCACATGGAGACCCGACCACATTTTTGAAGTGGAGAGAGGTGAGCAGAGGAGAGGGTGGACAAGATGCACCACAGACCAGAGATAGAATTCACATAGAACACCACTTCCAAACCCATCAAACACAACTCCCAGGACCTGCAACAAACATCATAATATGCACAGTATACCCTGTAATGATGAGAGGTGAGGAGAGATAATAAAATAAGCAAAGGATGGACATATGCATCACAAAAATGATTTTATTGCTCCAAAAGTTCACACAGTACATCGTTAGTGGGCAAGAGGAAATAGAATGCAATTACAAAGTCATGAAAGGAGGCTTAGACTTCGATTTACCCTAAGGAAGAAAGAGAGGGGGTGTTCAGAAGAGGGAAGATCAATAACCAACCCTTTGAATATGCCCTTCATTATAATATATAGGAAGAATAAGAGAGAGAAGAGGGAAAAGTTGAATCATGTTTCAACTACCACGGGATATGCATTGAGTCCTACTTTGAAGACTCAACCACTATCAATCAATGCCCCTTTCAAATCTACCCCAAATCTATCAATTCTAGCTCCATCTATCGAAAGAAATCTACCTATCGATGTATTGAAGAAGAGCAATGGATCGAATCGAATCAGATCTCGTAGTTGGAGAATTGTGGTGAAAGTCGACACTTGGCCCCTTCCACCGAGTCAAAGAATTTTCAATGGCGGTGCAACAAATCTGCCCATTTTTGAGGCTCGGATGCATGGAAGCTTGGCACTCATTTGGGTTTGTCCCTTGATTTTAATCTTTAGAGGTGCATCGTTCAAACACATGGAGGCTTCCATTGGATCTCTATACTTAGTCGATTTTAGTGTCTTAAAATCAAACTATTTCAGAGACCGAAGACTTTGACTCTTCGCCATTTCTTTTCCTTTAAGTCTTTGGTTCCTTTAACACCGCTCGGCCTCCTCCCGACCCTACAATTCCATTTTGAGCCACTTTGTAATTTGTTTATTGGATTTGAGGCACGAATTCGCTCGATAGAGTCGATTTCTTGAATTTCTTCTTGCATGGGGTCATTTGATCTTTCGCATGCTCCGCCACTTCCATTGTAGAGTATCCCTGTAACCTATTTATAGGATTCAAATGTGATTTCTTTGGTTCTTTCTATGTGGGGTCGTGGCTGATCCAATATGTTACCGAGGGGAAAAATATGGATAACATTTTTGGCAACTTGCAGGGGTATCTACCTACTAGATGAGAGGACTAGTTCCTTAAAGCATCCATTGGGCATGGAGTCACAATTAATGGCATGAACTGACCCTTCTTTCAAAATGGACTCTCCGATTACCCACTTTTCACTTTTCAAACTGACCTTTCGAGCTACGCCTCTCGTGTCCGCACTCTTAATTTTCATAAGAGATCTTGAAATAAGGTTTCTGAGAGTAGAAAATTGTTTTGACCCAGGGCTTTTGTCTGTCCCTGAATGGGTTGTCTTGAAAACATTCTATAGTTGCTCTACATTTGTTTTATTTTGAAATTTGCAACTGTTATAGGAAACTATGAGTCTTCTGCCATGAATAGTGAAGAGCCTAACCTCAGTAGCTCTAGAGCAATACGAACAAAACTTATGTAAAAATACAAAATCATACATGCCTCAAATGAGACATGCAGAGTGTGCACGAGAACTTATTTTCTGGAAATAAAGTCTACTCCTACTCCTAAACTAACCATAGAGAAAAGGGGCTAAACAAAGCTCAATGTTATATGCGAGGAGAAGTAGCTTCCCTTTCTCAAAAGAGGTAGCCATGCAAATGATTTGACACTAAATATGGCTGCCTGTATGAGTGAAAAACTAAATTTTGTTGATCCTCCACCCATATGGAAAAGTGAAGGTATCAACATTAATGGAAAATACCTCCTCAAGCTTATTTGCATTAGACTCCTGGAGGTGTTGATGGTGACCCTTGGTGCTTTGATACTCATCCTCGTGCCCTGAAGTAGGCATGACTAGTTTTGTCTTCTCCCTTGGCTCCAATGAATCCAAATATCCGATTGGGCAATGTATGGTCCTTTGAATCTGCCAATGGTTTCGAACTCTAACTCCAAGAATGGAGCCTTCTTCACAACCCTCATGGATGGATGGTGTGGGAGGAATGATAGCCTCATACTCTTTCTGTTCCTCAGAAATGTGTGCAGGTGTGACTTTTAGAAGATCAAAATCTTCCAACTTTGATTTAGAAGGCATGTTACAAATGCGCACTTATGTAAAAATTAGAATACATGTGTGCTTGCACACTATCTTCCATGGCAGTAGCAAAGCTCTTGTGATTGAAGAATGAATGATGGGGAGAAAAGATTGCAATTTCAACCTGGCCACCTCTTATCAAAACATTATTTTGAGTCCGGTAGGAAATCAAACTCTTTATTGTCTGTTGTATGCAAGATCTCTCCCTTTTGCATGGTGATCTTAAAATCTTCGTTATCTTCAACATATGAAGCCGCATTTTTAAACATGAAGCTAATGAGTTCGAGCTCCTCCAAAAATTAGACTTTTGAGAGAGGTTGAATGGGAGAGAGGGCTATATTTTCTTTTCAAAATTGAATCGCTCATGATTCGGTGCCTCAATTTGTCTTGGTCACCCCATATTCTCCTTTTTAAGCAATGGGCTTGGAGCTGGTTGTTTTCTTCCTTCTCTTGTGAAGAACATGGAAGACTCATATCTTCCAACGTTGGTTCCAAAGATACGTTGTGAGACATAGGTTGCTGCTCTTGAATTACTGTTTTGATATACTTCATCACTGGGAAGGCTCATATGCTTGGAAGATGGATGATGGAAGAGAAAATGATGTGATCTCCATGGGATTTCTCCATCAAAGCAATCCTCCAAGTCAGGAACAGATAATCTACCTGTATGTTATTCTATCGTGCATTGTGCTCAACCTCCTCCATGGTATCCTCCTGATCCAAACTTGCTCACCATGTTTTCCCTCTTCCTCAAACATGAAGTTTGAAAGATCAAACTCTTCTTCAACATCGAGCTCAAAGAGGATAAAGTGGGAGGAAGATGCACCCCTGAAGGCTCTTCCAGAGCTGCTGCCCACACTTGGGGACTCTAAAACTATATGGTCCTCAGGATAATTTTTAGTGATGGCGAATATTAAGTAATATGGCGAATATTCCATTTTTGAAAATTTTGAAAAGGCGAATTTTTGGCTCTTTAGACTGCAAAGGACCCTGCTCGCCTAAAAATTACACTTTAATTTTTTTAGAATGAAGGTGGCTTGCCTACCCCTTGAAAAATATCCCCTATATAAACCTATATTAAGATTGCAGGTCCCAGAACACTTCTACTTCACATTTTTCAACAAAGATGATATATCCCATATTATAGACGGAGCAAGGGGTAAGTTATTGATGAGATGCACAAGGAGGGTTTGCATAATCTTTAGACAAGGAGATACATAGATACTGACTTTATTTCGTAGTAGATGAAGACAAATTTCTTTTTTGTTGAGCGAGACATTCTCCTGCCCATGGAAGATGAGCAAGAAGAGGGCGAGAGGTTGCAGACGCACGACATGATATTTCTTTGTCATTTGACTTTCGCAAATGCGTCACTTTAAGGCCTATTTATGACGCGACATTAAGGCTTTCTATTGACTTTAAGGCCAATTTTGTTGACGCGTCTAGATAGGACCTATAAGCAGTGGCCGCATAATTCGCTAAGGCCTTCAAAATGACATGCGTCGCGTCAATACCCACTTTTAGTGACGCGCGCCCAAAGGTTATGACTATAAGCTTAAGCGACGACAAATAATGAGCCCAACAGCGTCTCAAAAAATTTGTCAATAGGCACTTAATGTTTTATTTGCTAGCGTCAATAGGCCTTAGTGGACGCCGCGTCACTAAGGTCTGCCGTTGTTCTAGAGCATACGTCACAAACTTAAGGCCTATTGCCTCTTGAGAACATGCCGCGTCACTAAGGCCTATTGGGACTAACCATAGAGGCTAAAAGGCCTTACAACAGGAGAGATATTTCCATACCGGGACGCCACATGACGACAAAGAGTTTGTTGATGCGCGACAGAGATTTTTTGATGAGAAGCAGAGGTCGGAGCTGATTTTCATTAGACTCACATGCGTGATCGGAGACTCATTCTTTTGCCGCTTGTCTTCTCCTCGCTCAAGTAAATGCAATGTCGCATATGGCGTTATGAGATTTCTTAAGTGTCGCTGGGGAGCGAATCAATAGATGTTCCTTGGGCAGTGAAGCCAACTTTGTAGGCGTCACCTGCAGGTTATGAAGATGGATAGAGGCCTGTCAAGATGGGATGGGGAAAAATGTGATTTCTCGACATGGGTTTGACTCCATTTTGAGTCCGGTGGAAATCGTCTGTAAATCAGACTCCTTTTACATGGTCTTAAAATCTAAGGTCTATTGACGCTAATGAGCGACACTAAGGTCTATCGATCTTGTGCGCTCGCGACATTGCATTTACTTGACGCACTGGCGAGAAACATGGAAGAAATCTCCCGGATCGTCTGAGCTCTTCAGTTCTCGAATGCCCTACTTTGAATTTGAAAATGATGGAAAATTTTTTCATATAACCCCAAATTCGCCTTCCTGAAGTGAAAGATGGCCCGATGTGGATATTCGCACGTGTATTCTCCACCTCCGATCCAAACTCAGGAGGTCTCTAAAATGAAGTTTGAAAGATCAAATGGTCCTCCTCCTCAAAGAGGATAAAGTGGGAAAATTCAACCTCAGCCACCACTAGCTCTTCAACCTTGACCTCCTCTATTGGCTTGACCATCAAGGGGATCTTTGTAAACCCAAATTTAGTAGCCCAACTCATCAGATTGTCTATTATTTCTTTTTCTGTTGGGCTCCTCTTCTTGTTGTCCTTGACTAGATTCTTGAGTATCTTCCCAACATGGACTTGGGAAAGCAAGAGGAGTGATAGGTTGGGGTTCAACCAGAGTTTTGCAATTGTTTGTGGTGGGGAGGGAGGTGGAACTTCTTGTTTTTTGAGGGGATGACTGTTTGGAAGGGAAAATGGCAGAAGAACTGAAATGGGATGGAAGACTAGGGAATGGAGAAATGGAATCAACACTTGGGGCAGAATCGGGAAGCTTGGAAATGGAGCTTAGGTTGAGATGGTGTTGCTTAAAAAGAGAAAAAGAAAAGCTATGAGATGGTGGACTTACCCATTGACAAGGTTGTCTTGACTCCAACTCATAAGCCTCGATCTCCTCAATCCATTGTGCAAGTTGGGGTAGGATTTCAACCATGAATTCTAGCTTCTCCTAAGGGATGTAATGTCTTGGAAAAGGGCCTCCCCATGGACAAGGTTCTCTGTAACCAATCTTAAATGCCTTCATTTATGTTATGGCCCTGGTTTGCACCATGCTAGCCTCCATTTTTTGAATCTTCTCCAGCAGACCAACATCCTTTGTGTAGTTGTTACCATTGTATGCACCCCCTTCTTCTTGATAATCTTTATGGCCAAACTGATTTTGACCCTGCTCATATGGGTAAGCATAATGGTTTTGGATCTGATCATAATTCTGATTTGGAGGAGTTGGGAAATGCATTGGAGGTGGATTGCACTATTGTTGTTGCAAGTGTGAGTTCCATGAAGTGAATGAAGTCATGATTGCACAACTTCATGGAATGGGAGAAAATGAAATAAATGGAAGAAGAAAATGGATGAAAATGAGTGGAAATGGATGGAAAAGGTCTGCAACTCAGAGGATGGGTTATTGACCAAATAGAGTCGCCATATGTGCTTGCATGTGCCTCAAAAGGCTGAACCTTAACAGGAACACACCAACCTGCTAAGATGAAGTGGGAAGGTGCCTTAGATCTGTCCCACTGGGCATGCCAAAATCGTTAGTGCAAAATCACAACACCCCCGAATGGCCAAAGATGTGAAGTGGTTAAAATGGTGCATTCAATGTGATTGCACAACATGGGACCGTCTCTCAAGTTGTGGGACTTGCAAAACTTGAGATGGACCTCGGAGAAAGTTGATTCTTGCCTCCTAATCTACCTACCACAAGCTACTCCAGTGCAGGAAGAACCTATCCTATCCTAATCTAACCATTCCAAGGGGACATAGAGAGAGAGAGGGTAAAAGAGCCTACACTAAGTAGTGATACACCAGAAAAGGAAGTGGTTGAATCACATACCCGACCGCCTAAAGTGGAGAGAGGTGAGCAGAGGAGAGGGTGGACAAGATGCACCATAGACCAGAGATAGATTTCACATAAACACCACTTCAAAACCCATTAAACATAGCTCCCATGACCTCAACAAACATCGGAATATACACAAGATATACCCTGTAATGATGAGAGGTGAGGAGAGACAATAAAATAAGCAAAGGATGGACAGATGCATCACAAAATAGATTTTATTGCTCCAAAAGTTCACACAGTACATCGTTAGTGGGCAAGAGGAAAGAGAATTCCATTACATAGCCGTGAAAGGAGGCTTAGACTCCGTGTTCTACCCTAAGGAAGAAAGAGACAGGGGGTAGAAGAGGGAAGATCAACAACCAACCCTTTGAATATGCCCCTTCATTACAATATATAGGAAGAATAAGAGAGAGAAGAGGGAAAAGTTGAATCCTATTTCAACTACCATGGGATATGCATTGAGTCCTACCTTGAAGAATCAACTACTATCAATCAATGCCCCTTTCAAATCCACCCCAAATCTATCAATTTTGGCTCCTCTGTTCTATCTCTGGCGTATTGAAGAAGAATGGCATGGATTGAATCAAATCAGATCTGGTAGTTGGAGAAATTGGGCTCTGCTTTAATGGCCTGATAGATGTTTTCCCATTTTTCACCCACCAACACCTACAAAAATGATATTTTATGTTCCCAAGGCATAGAGGGCGTCGAGACGTTTCCAAAAAATCTTCTCCCGCCCAAATCTAAGTTCTCAGTCAAAAGATATGGCCATTTGAATTTTTGGGTCGTGGGCACGTAATATTTAAATGAGTCTATCTATACCGGGTCCACGTGGCAGCTCTGCGCTTGTTTGAGATTTGACTCCTTCCTTCACTCTTGGAATAGCACCCATGTGACACGTGGTGGCATCTGTAGGTTTCCTATTTCCTTTGTATTCTTCCCGAGTCTTTTCGCGGGCGGAGGCACTATATCCGACCCAAGACATGTGGAGGCTTTGTGCATGTTTAGAAACTGCCCCCAGACTTTACCTTTGGAGTAGCACGGATACGACACGTGGAGACCTCCATGGGCCTTTGGACTTTTCAACGGTCGCCCTCACCTTTTCGGGCTCTGGGACACGTGGAAGGCCCGCGCTCATTTGACAACCTACTCAAGGTCCTACTTTTGAATGTGCGTTGTTTAGACACCTGGCGCCTTCCACCTGCATTCATTACTTAGCTATTTTGGGCCCATTCTCCTTTTAACCTCTGTTGACATTTTCTACATGGAGGGCTAGCGCAAGTTTGAGTCTCCGCCTTGGGCTCCCATTTTGGAATTGTGTCGAGCCGACACTTGGCCCTTCCACCAAGTCAAAGAATTTTCAACGGCCAACAAGAAACTTTTAGGGCTCTGACGCGTGGAAACTTGGCGCTCGTTTGGGTCTGCCCCTTGATTTTAATCTTTAGAGGTGTGTTATTCGAACACGTGGAGGCTTAGTTGATCTCTATACTTAGTTGATTTCGGGGTCTATCCTGAACTATTTTAGAGCCCGAAGACTTTGAATCTTCATCATTTATTTTCCTTTGAGTCTCTGGTTCCTTTGACACCACTCGGCCTCCTCCCCACCCTACTATTCCATTTTTGAGCCCGCCTGTAATTTGTTTGTTGGATTTGAGGCATGGATTCACTCGACAGAGTCGTTTCTTGAATTTTTTCTTACACGGGGTTGTTTTATCTTTCGCATGCCCGCCACTTCCATTATAGAGTCTCCCGAAACCTATTTGTAAGATTCGAACATGATTTCTCTAGTTCTTTATGTGTGGGATCATGGCTGATCCAATATTTTACCGGGGAAATATGGATATGAATAACTTTGTGCTTCTGGAAGGGTGATTTGTTCACCCAATAGATGCCCCCTTGTTTGGGTGCATACAATGAATGTAGGAGGATGAGGCCCAAAGGAGAGGATCGAAAGATGATATGCATATCATGTACTATATACCTGTATGGGGTAGGGGATGTGCATGGTAGAAACTAATGCATATATGACCAATGTAGGATAGAAACAAGTGTTAGTGAAAATGATTTAGCATGTAATAGAAGACAATGTAACAAGTAACTAAGAAGACAAGATGGTCTGTGAAAAGTGGGTGAAGCTGCAAAAGCAAACAATGATCAAGCAAGACATAGGGCATAGCCCACAAAAATAACAAGAAAAAGGTTATATAGAGTCCTGCAAGGTAAATGCTACACATAAAGCACCCATTAACATGTTAGAAAGATATATAGTATGTCAAGGCATATATAGATCAATGAAAAAGTAAGTGATGGTGACAAAAAGTAGTAAATATTGAAATGACAGGACCTGTGATGTGTAGTATGAGAGTAGCAATGGTAGATGCCCCCAGAGCCTCATCTAGGACTAGTAAAGAACAATGTTGGGCATCATTCATCATGTGAGAATCTATAGAATTCTACATTCACCTAAAGATACCATGTGTATATAAAATGATAATGGCATACTAAGTATCCAACTAGCATGGAAAACAAAGTGTAACATGTAAATAGTATAAGCTAACAAGAGTAAATACAACCAAGATGTGCAAATGTCATGTGCATATGATGGTGTGCTATGATGTGTAAAATCTCTAAGTGAGAGGGTTCACGTTGCCCCTAGTAGTTGTGTGTGAGATGAGGTTCATTTAGGAATTTTCTCTCAATCAAGTGTGAACCGTGAGAGCAAGAGTGCATCATTGGGTAATGAAGATAAAGTATGTGAACCAGAGATGTGGTAATGCTCATAAATATATTCATGATGTGTCAACACCAATCCAACACTCGATAATATTTCACTCGGGAACTCCTTGTGTTATGATTATTTCAGTAATGCACAACTTTTGGTTTGGTGGTAGTAATCTAGAAACATAATAGCAAACATAACACAAGAATACCATAGACTATGACATAAAAGAATGATGACAAATATGAAATACAATTGTAAAATATATTATTAACATGAAATTGTTACAATCTCACCCATGAATTACTCCAAGTGTTACCAACTCCACTTGTTTTCCAACAATAGTTATGGGAGAAACTTCACAATTACTCATCTTGATGGCTTCCTTAACACACCTTCACAATGAATCCTTTATTCATAAAATAATTATTACAACTTTATTCCATGATAAATGAGAGGGGGTGGCCTCTCTATTTATAGAAATTTAGGCTTATCCACCCTATCTCTAGGAAATATCTTCCAGCTAATCATATTCCATGCCTAAACTCTTACCTTTACATGTAGGCTTATCTTTTAAGATAAGATATACCTTATCATCTCACATGGGTTCCACCTTTATAGATATTATACAAATTTAATATACAAAATATTTATGACATCACTCCTTGTCATTATTACAAATATAATATTTCTAATTCTAAATCATGTAGACCCTACTTCTCTACTTACCTTAACTTTGACATTTTAACATTACGGACCACTTACGACAAATATTTATTTTTTACCATAACATTCCTATTGTACTTTGACTATTACCATACTATACTTTATTGGTGGCATCATACTGCAGCGCCATTATCTTCTATCAGACGCCACTACTAATTATACTTAACAACATCCTATTCCTAATATATACATTAAGGAAGTAGAAATCATGGAGGAAAATTTTAGTGTCGACAGATGCACGGAGCGAGAGTGAGTATCAGGATGTGATAAGTGAGGTTTATAGAGGAATTGTACCTCAAAAGTCAAGCATGAACCATAGAGAAAGAGTGTGTCATCGTGTAATGAAGATAAAGTGTGTGTTGTGAGAGTAGATAGTAGAAAATATTTATTGTGAAGCATGGAACGTGAAGTGAAAAATGAGCAAAGAGTAGACAATAAATACATCAAATGGTGATGGAGGGGGGAATAGTGTTGAAAGGACAAAATTAGCTTAAGTATTAGGTGCGTGCGAATGTATAGGGTGTTGGAAGAGAGCACGGTGTTATGATAGGGTTGAAGCGCCTAGGATCAGGACTTAGCCATTTTGTGGATAAGGGATATTTTTGGAGTTAGTGTGCTGAGCACACAAAGACATGAAGACTTTTGGTCCACGCAATGGTATTTTGGGAACAAGCAACAGTGAGCGCCATGCATAGTTTAGGCTAATAATAGGATTTCTACTCAGAGTTAACTATAGGAAGTCTATTGTTAGAGCACTTGCATGTTGTGCATCCTATTGTAAAGGTGCATGGCTATTATTAGCATGTGACCTATTTTGAGAAGTGCATGGGTGGTGAAGTGAAGGACAAGTCCCCACCCATATATATATGTATTTATTTGCATGGTTTTGTGTGTGTGTGTATGTGTCAAATTATAGAGTTATGTTGTTGGTTTTGTCGCGCACATGACTCATGGAGATACTTATGTAATGTAAGAATCTTTTGTGTTTTACATTATTTAATACAATGGTTCATATTGGCTGGATAATGGTGTTGAACATGATTAATCTAGTTCTTGCATAGTAAATCTTGTTATAGTCATTGTTTAGTTCATCTTATATATATTCTAAGAACTATATATGGTTTATGCACTATGTGTTGTTTACTATTGGTAATGAATCTGAATACCTATATGCACCATCATGCTAACATTTTGTACAAGAAACTCTAAAGAGGGATCTGGTGCCTTTGCGTGCTTCGGGTGAGTGCTCAGCTCAAGTTGAGTGATGTGCTAGCGCGCTAGGTTATTCATAGTAAATTCTAGGCTACATCATTGGTTCCATTGCGGGACCTCTTTTTTAGTTGTTTTCAGGATGTTGTGTGATGAAGACGTATCAGTTGACCTTGGAAAGTGTTGAGGAGTGGATAGTAGATTTGGAAGAAGAGTACACTCGAGAGATTCGGGATTGGATCTGAGTTTGATGCACACATGTGGGTGGAGCAGAATCTGTATGACTGCTTATATGAGAGCTTATTTGTTATCTTCCCAATAGAGCTATATGAGTGGTTGGTTGCTTACGTGTCTAAAAGGAATTGGAGGTTTCACACACTTGTCTGGACGTAAGAAGAATTTTAGCCCTCTATGATGTTGATTTGATTTGGATGCATGTTGTGGATACTTGGTTTTGTGGTGTTCTAAATAGCTATATTTTAGAGTACTCAATCTCCACCTATTCTTTCCCGGAGGTAGTTGAGTTTCAATTTTTTACGTTATCCCAGGGGAACATATCTGCAAGGAATTCCATTGGCAATCAAGATCTTGATGGTAACCTTGAATTTGGAAGAGAATTTGATGGCTAGCTAAACCCCACCACGTGGGGCGGGGAGCAGGTGTGGTGAAGGATGGCATGGACCTAGTGGCAGAGAGGCAAAGAGAATAAAGGTGGCTTAAGTTCAATGAGGTGTGTGAGAGGGATTTAGAGAAGCAACATGCGAGATTATAGAATGGATGGCATTGAGGAGAGAGATGGCTTGTGAAGGATTTGGAGCTCATGCAGAGGACGTGGAGACAAAGCATCTGGAACTCCCCATTTGGGAAAGCATGATAGGGAACCCTCATCGGCCTCTTATGAGAGCGTGCCAACAGAGACAACTTGGGCCATGGAGTGCATCGAATCTACCTAACCAAGCTAGCCCATGTTTTTGGTTTTCAGTTTCTAAATACAACTAGTGGTATTACAAGCTAGTTTGGGTAGTAGAGTAGTAAGAGGTAGAGTTGACTTATCAGTAATTTTAGAAGTGAATCAAATAGAAAGTACATTTATGGCCAAGAAGACATCTTCCCTGTTATTTGGAGGACTGTTGGAGGAACCTTTTTAGGCACCTCATCTGGCACAAAACATAGGCACGTAAAACTTTGGACTCACATCGGGGAGTAGCGCAACTTCAGACTATAGGAGTTCAGTTTAGCACCACTGTTGGGACACAAGGTAGTGCATCCTCTAGTTCAATTCCTATTACAGGTGGAGGATTAGGAGGAACAGGTGGCTTAGGATCTAGTGGATCTGGGGGTGGAGGTAACACAGGAGGTTCTAGATCTGGTGGGCATGGTCCTCACCACCCCAAAATATTTACATGGAGATGTCACTTTGTCTCTAGAGTATAGGGGAATAGAAGATGTTGTTGAGCATGTGCATATGTGTGAGATATTATGTGAGATATTATGGCCCGTGAAAGTAATTATGGTTTTGAGTGCAAAGGCAAGTCAGTTTTGAACTATGTTGTAGGGACACGCGCACACTTAGTACAAAAGTTTGACCCGATTAATCGTGTGGATTATACAAGTGTTACAAGATGCTTTCATTAAGGAATTTTATATCCCTAAGTTTGAGAAAAGTATAAGCACGCTCAAGGATATCAAGTAGGGCACTACTAAGAGTGTCCAGAATATGATGCTCATTTCAAAACACTCTTGTCTAAACTATCATATGATATCCATGTAAGTCAAGCATGCACAATGGTTCATCGGAGGCCTGATTACGCCTTTTAGAAGGGCACTCTCACATAAGACTTATATAGACCCACATGAGGCACTTGAAGTAGCTTTGCGCGTAGAGGTAGTCAAGAGCATAGACATTGGAGTGAGCCCATTCTTGGAAGCTCAGATTACAGCAATGACAAAGTAGTTGGAGAAACTATCATCCAATACAACACATGAGACACGCAGTGGAATTTGGTGCATAGATTGTGAAGTAGAGGGGCATACTAAGGATATTTTTCCTCGCATATCGGTGTGCTCCTTGTTACTAGAATGTGAGATATGTCATTTGGACCATGATGTAAGTCATCGTTGTCCATTATTGCAACACATGATAAGAAAGAACACGTCCTGGTACTATAAAATTTTTCAGTCCACAACTCACAATACTGAAGATTACAAGTTGATTGATCAGATCCATGATGCCATTGATATTGGTGTACGATAGATGGGAGTTTTGAATAACTCTAAGGATAAAGGTGAGAAACATGATCATGATCACACTCAAGGGTGCTATGATCAAAATGAAGGGTGCTTTGAGGGAGGCCATGGTAGAGGTCGAGGATACCATGGTGGATTCAGAGGCCGAGGCTACAACGGTGGATGAAGTGAGTTCCCTTGTGGAACATGTTATACGTGTGGATCCCTTGACCATTACAGTGTGAATGTCCTTAGAACATTACTTTTTATTTTTGTGGAAAGAATCATAACTATGAAGAGTTCTCCAGACTTATATGAACATCTGAGCAAGAAGCAAAAATAAGAGAACAAGGGCGCAGGGATGGTTAGGATACAACGCGCTATGGAAAACCAATGGATGCTAAAGTTAGCACCGGATCCTGAGGTAGTACCTGTGAAGATTACTACACGCGTTGAGGTTGTGCATGCCAAAGAAATGTTACAACATAAGCCTACCATCACTAAGGAGGAGGTTTTACATGCAAAATATCCAAACCCTACACATCAGAAGGAGGTTTATCAAGAAACCATGGAGGTACTTAGAAATCTGTAGGGTGAAATATAGTGTTTAAAGGAATAGTCACGTGAAGTTGGAATAGAAGAAGGCAATTTGAGACTTTCAGTCGGATGTTGATGATCTGAAGGAAGTATGCAAGATGTTGCATCAAGAGAACATTATTCTATTACTAGGGAGTTGGTTGAAAGGAAACACTCTAAGACATTGGTATTGAGAACAAATGACAGATTTTGCATACTAATCTCCCTCCCCATAGCTTGGATTATGACAAGGAGATCACTCGAATGTTGTTGTGGATGGATGGATTTTGAGTAATATTTTGATTGACACATGTGTGAAAGTGAATGTGCTTACCTTAGATGCATGGGTTCTAGATGGGCAAACCTCCATTACACCATCTTCCAATGTGTTGTATATGGAAAATCAGACTAAGGCCATGCCAATTGGAGTATTGAAGGATGCATCCATTACTATATAGGGGGCCAAGTTCACTGGGGACTTTGAGGTCTTAGCACTTGTAGAATCGAGACAACTTCCCAACTCTACTTGGGTGCCCTTAGTGCTATGCAAATAATGTTGATCTATGGTTCAATAAGGGATATATCAGTTTTGAGAACAAGGAAGAACGAGTTATTATCCCTTTAACAAACAAGAAATCTACACCTTATGTTGAGCCCTTAAGTGAAGAAGACCGAACATAATATATGTACAGCATTTGAGATGCAGAAGCGCTTGAGCCATCTAAGGAAGAAATTTTTTCCGTGGGATGATGCACGCTTCATAAGTGATACTACAAGTATTGCACTGTGACAATTGGGCACATGAAACTTACGAGATGGTTGGGCATGAGGTAAGAAGAGCAATTGTGTGTAAGTAGGCCGCACTATGTTAGGAGGTTAAGCAACAACACAGTACCCTGATAGACTTGGTGAAGGAAACCCTAAGGTATTCCTGCGAGCCATGGAAGTACAGTGGAAGGATCAAGTGGACAGAAGGAATATGTTAGTGTATACCCTACGTGGGACAACAACGTGCTAGTGGATGGTTCATAGGGATAATCTCATAGAATGGAGAGAAGTGAGAATTTCTCTATTAGCCTAGTTTCTCAGGAGTAATGCACCTACTCAAATCTATGAATATCATGGTAATAATCATGTTCAACACCATATTCAACAGTGTGAGATACTCTGGATAAAGGGGAAGGAAGATTTACCACCTTCGTTGTGGGTACACAAACTTTATTTCACCTTACAAGGTTGTGCGCGTGCTTGGTATGTTTATGTGGAGCTGCATAGAGAGACTGGAAATTAGCAAGACTTGACTACAGGAATGATCCATACTTTTGACTACTTCTCCACTAAACCTCCGGTGAAAGAGGAATTACAGGTTATGAAGCGATTGACTATGGGAGATAGTGTAAAGGCTGAAGAACTCATTTAGGAGTTATTTGGTGAGTCAAACCTAGAAGTGCATTTTGACAAAGTAGATGAGACAGATGCAGAACTGCTTGAGCGTGCTTGCCTAGAGAAGGAGAAAGGAAAGATGGTCTATATGGTGGATGATGAAGAAGTGGAAAATTTGGACATAGATCATTCAGAGGGTATGCGCAAGGTCTTAGACAGTGTGGATGAGAAGGCGCACGCCTACCATGAACCTATGAAGACAAAGAAAGTGAACATTGGCACAAATGCTGAACCTAAGGAGACCATAATTGGAGATTATTGGTCTGACTCAAGTGGCTAAGATAATTGAGTTACTACACAATTTCCAGGACTTATTTCTAGGGCTACCATGAGTTGAAAGGAGTGCATGAATCTTTGGGTGAGATGAAAATTAAGTTAAAGGAAGGTGTGCCTAGTTAGGAAGAGACCTTACAGGATGAACCCTAACCTGTGCATAAAATTTAAAGAAGAAATTGACAAGATGTTGGAATTTGGCATTATTGAGCCCATAGAGGAATCAAAGTGGGTTAGCCCTATGGTAATCAACATAAATAAATATGGAATAATTAGGATTTGTGTGGACTATAGGGAGCTGAATGTTGCATGTGTGATTGATCCTTTCCCTACACCATTCACTAAGGAAATATTGGAAGGTGTTGCGTAGGTGCAAAATTTACTCTTTTACAGATGGATTCTCTAGGTATCATCAAGTAAGAATTTCTAAGGAGGATCAAGAGAAGACAAATTTCACCACTGAATGGGGAATTTTTGCATACACAATGATGCCCTTTGGATTGAAGAATGCACTGTAGTATTTTCACGCATTGTGGTTCAAGCATTCCATGATTTTATTCACAAATTCTTACAGAGTTTACTTGGATGATTGGACCATGTATGGGCTTATCAAGGATCATTGTGACAATTTGAGGTTAATGTTTGAGAGGTGCAGATAGTTAAGCATCTCTTTAAATATCAAGAAGTGCATATTTGCTACACCTTTTGGAACTCTGCTAGGGCATATCATCTACAAGGAGGGTTTATTAGTAGATCCAACTAAGATTGCAGTCATTTTAGGCTTGGAGGAACCCACCAGTCAAAGTGAGGTGCATGGATTCTTGGGCCACACAAGGTATTACAAAAAAATTATCAAAGGATATGCTAAGATTGTCACACCCTTGGAGGAGTTATTAAAAGGTAAAGGGAAGTTCTATTGGGGAGAATTGCAACAAGCACACATTTGAAGCACTGAAGGAAAGGCTTACTACGATGCCTATTTTATGTTTTCCTTCATGGAATCTACCCTTTCACATACATGTGGACGTCTCGACATGTCCATTGGCACAATTTTAGCTTAGCCTGGAGAAGGTATTGTAGCTCATCTTATCTTTGTTTTAGTAGAAAGTTGACTCCTGCAAAACAAAATTATAAAATTACGGAGTGTGAAGCTTTGTCAATGATCTACGCGCTACATAAGTTCAGACAATACTTACTAACAACACCTTTTTGTGTTCTATACAAATCACATGGCATTGAAATACTTGGTAAATAAGCCCATTTTATAGGGGCGCATATGTCGATGGGTTCTATTATTCCAAGATTTTGACTTTACATTGTGGTAAATCTAGGTAAAAGCAATTTGGCCTTGAGACCACTTATCAAGGATTCAATCAAGAGAGGACGTGCAAAGTATTGAAGATACAATGTCGGATGCATAGTTATACATGTTGAACCATGTGCCCTCAAAGTTAGAGGATATTGTTGTCTTTTTATGCATAGGTATGGCACCCGAAGGAATGAAGGCCTTGGAAAAGAAACAACTTGCAATTCACGCCACACCTTTCATGATTAGTGGTGACTTATACAAACTAGGATGAGATGAAGTATTGTGTCTGGTGTGTACTGGAGCATGAGCGCATGGAAATCATGGAGGAGGCTCATGGCGTATTGTAGTGGACACTATGTAGGTGACGCCACTACACATAAGATTCTACTAGCTGGTTTATGGTGGGAAACCTTATACAAGGATTGCAAGGAGTATTTGAGGCATGTGATCACTGTCAGCACCTTGGAAAACCTAGGTAGAGAGATGAAATTCCTTTGAGGCCTATTACTAGTGTAGAGCCTTTTGAAAAATGGGCAATAGACTTTGTGGGTCCTATTTCCCCGCACACACGTAGAATTGGATCACGCTAGATCATTACTTGTATGCATTATCTTACAAGGTGGGGAATGGCACCTATGAAGGATTGTACAACACTACAACAACAAGGTTCTTGTGGGAAAATATTCTTACCATGTATGGATGTCCTTTGAGTTTGACAAGTGATATGGGCACTCATTTCTTGAATGCGACAATCAGGATATTATTGGATGAATTTATGGTCACGCACCACAAGACAACACCATATCACCCTCAAGAAAATGGGATCGTCTTTGAATCCTTCAACAAGATATTGAGCTAGACCTTGACAAAAATTTGTGATGTTGGAAGGAAAGATTGGGATGATAAAGTTTTTATTATACTTTGGGCATATAGAACAACCTACAAAAGGTTAAATAAGGCAACACCCTTTCAATTGGTGTTTGGCATAAGCATTTCTTCCCATGGAATTCATGTTACCTTTTTTATGTATTACACATGTGGGAGGTCTAGTTGATGAGCAAGCATTGGAAGAAAGAATTGAAAAGTTGATATAATTGGATGAGAGGTGCACCATAACACGTTGTTGTCCACTCAAAATTCCCGCTCATAAGAAAGTGAACTTTCAAAATTTTGAGTTTTTAGTGTCTTCTCTCAGTTGTCTTTCAAATTGTTAAAAGTCGTGAAATATAGAAAAGTCTGCATTTTTGGATCACTTTGTGTGTTTTTGAAGTCTGTCGGACATTTTTGTCTCAAATTTGTCCCAAGTTTAAAAGTGCGTTGCTCCCGATCGGCCGAAATCCCGAAGTTGTTCCATTTTTCGGGCCCGAATGGAACTTTTCGCCCCAAATGTCCTAAAGTTAATCGGGCAAGTTGTTCCATTTTCGGTCGAAACACCCGAACCGCGACTTCAGACTTTCATGTCCCAAATGTCCCAAGTCAAAGGTGAAGTTGTTCTATTTTCGCCGATTCGCCCGAACCGCGTACAGATTTCGCGCATTTTCGATCCCAAATGTCCCAAACTTTTTCGGACCCATCAGAACCTTTTCGGCCGATTCGCCTAAATTGCGTACTTCGCGCACTCATGTCCGCGTGTCCCAAAAGGCATTTCAGTGCGTCTTTTCCCGCTTCGCCCGAATCGGTGAGAGCGTGTTTCGTGATTCGCGTCTCACATGTCCCTAATGAACCAAGTGTCGTTTCATGCTAGTTTTTGCTGCCTACCCGAATATCCTGGCTTATTTAAATCCAGGTATGTATTAAATGCACATTCATGACCTTTCTCTCTCCTAAACGGCTATATAATGAGCAACCCCCTTTGCATTTTCACATTGTTTCCATGCTATCATTGCTCGAACCCGCAACCCGATTCCCCGCACGTGTATCCCTTTTCTGTAATTCCTTCCCGAGTTTAGTTGCAGCTCATTACATTATCAATATGAAGATCAAATTCCAAGGACAGGAACAAATTTCGCCATTAGAATCTGTTGTTCCCAATATCGGGGACAAAGTGAAGCTCTGTATCTTGACTTCGGTGATTTTGGGCGAGGTGGCAGATGCAAACCCTACACCAATGGCACAAATGATTCACGATAAGTTTGGCTTTTACTGGAGGTTTCCCGATCTCAGTGACAATAACGATATTGTACTTTTGTGCAGAGCTCACTTCGACCCGATTCGAGTGAATTAACCAATATACACTGGGAACTCATCGCTGCCGACGCGCCGCCATTAGTACCATCGTTGCACCGAGAATCCAGAGATGGATAATGCCATAGAGGGATCAAGCACATTCTGTTCAATCAAGACACAATGACAAATACGGCGCGGTGGTGAAGTCCTGGTGAAGAACCCTAAGAAAGGAGCCTCTCACCTGTCCAAAACTCTTTTCCGGGTAGATTTTAATGAAGAATTGTCTGACTTTATAATTCTACTGGCTCGGGTTATGGGTTTGCCCTCTACCAACGAATTTCACTTCTGGATGTGCCCACTCATCAGCATGGTGTGCGAGGGAACGCAAAATATCAACTAGGTAGAGATCATCAGCATGAATTTGGCAGAGCAGCTGTCCAATGTACAGCAAACAAAGAAGTTCTATATGACTTCTTACCTGATGTATACCTCCTGGCACACACGGCGAATGGTTTGGTTTTTCCTACATTGACGCCACAAAGATGATCCAGTATATGCCTACTGCCCGCAGTTCACCCTGGAGACCAGCAATCGTAATTTCAGAAGGGTCAATGACGCTTTCACCATGTACGTGGTCAGGCTGCTCGAAGGTGATACTGCTAGGAGATTTTCTGATGAAGCCATGAATCTGATATCGCGCTACGTTGCTTATTTCATACAATTCAGAAAATTCTCCTATATCAGGCTTGCCGGCTATGAGAGCACCCCTCTGCGGCTTCCCATGTTCTGCAATGATAAGATGGCTTTGATTGAAGTATGCAGGAAATTAGACAAACTACACAGAACCTGCAGAGACAAGAAGATTTCTGGTTTGCACTTTCTCATCTCTTTGGGAAATTACACTTGTAAAACAGCCCTGGACACACAGAACATAGAGAGAGCCCTGGTTCCTATCACCGTTCATTTCTTCAAGCCAAGAACCTGCTTCGACTTGAAGAAGTTCATTGAACAGAACATCAAGATAATCTACCATCATAGGGCGTATACGTGACGAGGGAAGACTACTTTGGGCTGGACTGTGGCAGATGATTTTGAGGCCAGGAGAAGGCATTGTGGCAGGTTCTCCCTGCAATTGATCCAAGAACTCGGCTTGTACCAAGTTCCCGAAGGACTCCAGGATGACAATTCTGATCTATACTCATATGAGTATGACAAAGGTGATTAAGCACACCCCCTCGAGGACTTGGTTGGAACAGAAAGAAAAAGATGATCTGGCTGAGATCCTTGCTCCAGTCTTAGTCAGGACTAAGGTCTGGTTTGACAGGAAAGTTCGAGAGCTCAGAAGGCACTCAGGAGAATCCTCTTCCAAGGATGTTTCAACACCAAGGAGAGAGGCATCAATTCCCAGGTCAGAAACACCAGTGCAAACCCCACCTGCCTCATCAACACAAGGACCTGCAGCTTCCACTCCTTCATCCACTCAAGTGTACCAGAAGAAACTCAAGGAGGTTAAGAAGGAGCCTGTGGAAAATGACCCTCAAAGAAAGCAGGTAGAAGTGCCTATGGGACCAGAGAACATCATTGTTCTCAGTGAAAGTGAAGAAAGTGAAATGCCAACCCCTGCAAATGCTCCTGAAGACCCAACTGATAAGGACAAAGAGGTCCAGAGCACTGAACTTCCAAGTGCTATTGATTCTTCTACAGCAATTGTCTCCAGCGCCCCACTCACATCTCAACTTGAGACCACAGCCGTGCAAACCTTGAGCGTCATGAGCTCTATGTCTCTTGGTACTCTTGCCCCTCCTGTTGCTTCCTCTTCTTCTTTTGCATGGGTTCAGCCTCTTGTTGACAGTAGAAAGAGGAAATCTTCCTCTCGGAGCTCAGGGCCAAACTTTGATCTTTGCATGCCGCAACCTTGTTGGCACCACTCCTTCTCGTGCAAGAAAGCCAGAACCACCTCCAGAATAGTGTCTGATGCTCAAGGTCAGCAATTCCTGGAGATTGCTAAGCCTACAGTGGACAAATCGGAGCAGGACTTACAGTCATCTGACTTAGAGCTCTCAAGAATTCCAATGGGAGAGTCTACTCCTGAAGGTGAGATCCACAACCTCTAGGAAATGGTCACATGAGTCATTGGGAGGGTGGAGAAAGGGCAGCAAACTATTGAACAGTTGGAAGAACAGGCCCAAATTCTCACAGGCTTCATCAAGTCTCTTTTGTCTAAGGACAAAGTTTTGGACCCTACTCCGTTGACCACTCTTCCACCACCTGTAATTTTGAGCCAAGATGAAGTACAGAGTATCAAAGACATGCACAAGTATTCCGCCCTATGGTAGAGCTATGGAAGCCATGGTGGATGATATGCTTGTTGCAGTAGGTTGAACTTCATCGATGAAGCTTTTAAAATCCATGGAAAAGTGAACAATTTGCAAATGTGAGAGTTGTCCTCTACTATCGGGATCATGGATAAAGAGCTCAAACTCGAGTAGGCATGGTAGACCTCCACCTTATGGGACATGACAGGATGAGAACATCTTTATGGCGAATAAGGTTTTTGATGATGTAAAGGATAATCTATCAAAATCCCGGGTTTACAAACATGGAGTGGAAGATCAAAGTCTTGAGGAGACTTTGGGAGAGTCAAGAATAGCCAGCAGTATGGGTGAAGCTTTCAAGACACTGGTGGTCTCTGCTTTCAAAGACATACACTGTCATCTTCAAGATGAAACTTCTGGTATGCCCCTTTCCTTGCAAGAAATCAAAGCTCAATTCAGAGCTTTTGTCAAAGATAACTTATTCAAGGAAAGTTCCATCTCCAAGGAGAAAATGAAGGATATTTGCTCTCTTCAATCTGCCATCGAAGAAGCAAATAAAGATTATCATACTCATGTCGAGTTTGATAAAGAGATGGAGAAGTGTCTTGGATTTTGGACTCAGTCTGCGGCCAACACGTCAGTCCCTCATGGCAGAGACATAGCTGAGGCATTGAAGAAATTCAGGCAGCAGATTTTGAAGTCAGTGGGTCCCTCCCAAGAACTACCAAGCCACTGCCTTCTTCTCCTTATTCTTTCTCTTCTTCCCTTTCTTTTTCCGTTTTCTTTGTAAGAAGTTGAGGTATTATATGGCGAGCTCCTTAACTATTCTTGGTTAAAAAAGAAGCATTACGAAGAGTAACTGATTTGTAAGTTATATAATGGCCTCTATACGCCATTCCGAGAGAGGAGGAAGAACTTGACATATTTTCTGAAAGTGTAAATAGATCACAAAGAAATCAATACAAAAGGGCTTTCCATTCTTTTTATCTAATCTCTCAAGTTATCTCCGAGCTTCGTTTAATGTTTGTGAAGATCATTTGTTTCTAGTTCGTTAGTCTCGGCTTGATTGCATACTCTTCAACTTTGAATACATGGTGATCTTGTATAGCCAAGAAGGAACTTTGTGTCCTTGATTGATGAATCTATGTTATGTTAAGAAACTTTGTGTTAGCAGATGTTATTTACGTGAACTTTGTGTCTTTAAATTTCATCTTATTTATACGATATGAATGATCTTGTTTTCAATTCATGTAATTTCGCATACATAAAGAATTACTCGTTAACTATAATTCCGCATGTTGCCTTTCTACTCATTCTCGCACTCTCATTCCTCGAGTCCTCTTTGTAATTGATGATCCTTATAAAAGACACTTTTGTAATATCTAAGTTTAACCACAAAATCATATTTTGTATATTTGTAAATAAGTTTGTTTCGAATAAGGGAACCTCTCCCATTAAAGAGGAGGGACTTCTCGTCTCCCCGATCAAGTTGCTCTTCATAAAGTCCTATTTGACGACCAACACACGTTGGATTCAAAATAAAGAAAAACCCTGTGAAAAAGGCATGGCATTTATTGAGCACATCAAGGACAAGAAGCTTGAGGTTGGGCAGATGGTACTTCTTTATGATTCAAAGTTTTTGTGCCACCCAGAAAGCTTAAGGTGCATTGGTTGGGACCATATGTTATCACTCACATACTTGAATAGGTGCTTTCTAGTTAGAGGTGCTTGATGGAACATGGTTACCGGTTACTTCAACTGGGAGTAGGCTAAAGCCCTACTATAAATAAGCCTTCTTGGTGTTTGTAATAAGGCAGTATTGCCATTTAGATTATATTTCCCTTACTTGTATTTCCTTTAATGTGTTTCCTTCCTCATCGTTATGCTTTGTCAATTTAGTTCAGTGTTATGTGTAATAAGCATGTTTGCACATCGGAAGTTGATTACAATCTCAAGTGTTTTTATGCACAGAGGACTGTACATACCCTTAGTGTGGGGTGGATAAAGAAGGTTAGTCTGGTACAAAAAGAAATAAACTCATGGGTGTCCATAAAGGGAACAGTTTTGAAAAGTGATGAAAAATTCAAGAGGATTGCTCAAAGTTAAAGACCACGCGTAAGGTGGTGAGCACTCAAGTATAACTCAAGGAGGCTACAGATTTGAGACTACGTATGTTTGGGTCACATTGGATAAATACTTTGGCGTAAGGAAGCACAGGTAGAGGAGATCTATGACAGATAAGTAGTGGCATGCCAGAAATTTATGATTGAGGCATCAAAGTTTGAGGCGCGAGAGATTGGGGCGCAGGACAAATAGGTGCAAAATATGCTCAAAGGGAATTAATACCATGTATGGTGGTAGGTGGAGCAATTAATGAAGGGAATTTTTAAAACTTGGTTTAAAGTCAGTGTTTTCAATGTCATTTGTTACCTTATGAATTCGAAGAAAAATTGAGAAGTGCGAAGAAGAGATGGAGACGAAGAACACTCTACATAGTGATTAAACTTGTCACATTTTGAAGCATGGCATTGAGCGTCAAGGCAAGTGGGATTCAAGTAGTGGTGTGTGTGCACGATAGGAGGGTGACTTTGGTTTTGTTTGCATGACAACTAGGGTTTTCATTTTGCACTCGCAAAATCGAAAGGAGCAATGACACCATGGAGGGCTCCTGCAGATAGAGAAGGAGGTTGATGACCCAACAGAGGAGTGGTTGGTCAAGATGTTATATCTAGAATAATTTATTGAGGGGAGGCCTTGGACAACAAATATTACACAGTGTAGGGTTTCAGAGATCAACCACTACACTGAGAAATGCTTGAAGGACATTGTAGTAGTTTTACAGGAAGACAAATCGGCGGTTGGTGGATGGCACTAGGGTTTTGGACACCTTCGTGAAGAAATTACTCGAAAGCATGGGGTCATGCAAATTCTGGAGTTGCCCTATTTTGGGAATCCCGAGAAGTTGTATCAATGGCTAATGTCGCACGTCCATGAAGACTTTTTCTACTTCACGGGTAGGAGAATGAGGATCACCGCCAAGTTGATTGGGAAGGTGATAGGGTTACATGACTCGGGCTCGGAGATCACTGGAGATCTATCAGATGATGAGGGAATTGATGCCACAACCACCCTACATCAAGTATAAGAAGGGGGTTCGAGCCTTTAAAGTAACCAACATTGCAGACATGGCCACCAGGGTTGCAACATGCTTGACAGGAAGCAAGTTGGGTGCCACTGAATGGTGGAATGAGGTGAATATGCACTGGTTACATATAGCACACAAAATGGTCAACAATACATACTACAACATTATCATCGGGTACATCACAAAATATTGGTGAATGAGGTGCGCATCCAAACAGATAAAGGTGAGAAGATTACATGGGGCACAATTCTATTATTGATTGTATTTAGTGAAATTGGAGTACCCGACGGACCTAGGGAGAACATCTGGGAGTTTCTATTGGAAAATAAATCCCCAACGAATAATTTTTCCAAATACACTCTATGCAGAACTATTTCTAACGTGTATAAAGATCACCTAGGAAGGTGGTTCAAGAGACTACACAGAGAATTTGAAGGAGAACGGCATATTTTGTGCGAGCTACCCAAAGTACTAAATGGAGAAGTTGAGTTTACATTCTACCAACACTTCAACTTGGGGTGCTTCCATATGTAGTCAAGCAAGAAGAGCCCATGGTGTAAGTTTCCCTTTGCTTTTACTACCAGATATTTCAAGGAGTCAGTGAACATGTTCCACAACGCGCGCAAGCTTTAGTTTGACGCAAACAAAGTAGATGCAGATATCCACATTTTGCGCAAGACTTATGTATGGCCAAGGAAAGAGACCTATGTGGAAACCATGGAATCAGAAAATGTGGACATCACGCCGAAGAGTTTGGCTGTAGGGTAGATTGAACCGGCGTGCGTATATATATATATATATATATATCTGAGGCCAAGGTTCAAGGATGGAAAAGTGGTGAAGGGCATGATATGGCACTTCCAGGACCTCTGAAGAAGGGGAAACAGTAGGGACTTCAAGGCATGTTACATATACACCCACTGCTTAAGAGGATACAAAGTGCCTATAGGACTAGAAAACATCCTAGAGCAGAAGAACCAGAAGACAATGCCAAACTTGTGCATACCAGAGAGTTTTACGGAGAAGACGCACATCAAAAGACACTGGCACAGGGACTTCATAGCCAATAAGGAGATCACCACGTGTGACTCCTATGAAGGATGAGGAGGAAGAAAGGAGAAAGCGAGAAATATGTTCCTGTTAAAGATAGTGAGGAGGAGTCCCCATAGCCAAGCGCGCAGAAGAGGGGGAAACTCCAAGTATGGGTGGGCATAGAGTAGAGGCCACCCCTAGTGTGGAAATGCAGGAAGATGAAGATATTGGTGAGCGCGTAGTCTATGAGACTATAGACCCAAGCGTAAGTATTCATGAACAATGCTTTGGTGAAGGAGAGAGTAGCGCACGGTGGAGACATAGAATTCATAGTATGCCCCACGTAGAAGGAAGGAGAGGATGAAGGAGAAGTGAATCAAGATATTGGAGGCACTGTACATAACAGGATGCAAGCATGGAAATACAACAAGAAGAGGGTGTGTCTGCTCATGAGGATGTTGGTGAGCATGCAGGTGGGCATGATGAGGAAGAGGCAACAGGTACTCAAAACTTGGGTTATATGGATGACCCTTCAAAATTATTTGCACCCACTTCCAAAGTACTCGCCAACAAGCAATTATATGGCTAGGATTGGATGGACCCAAAATGGCCAACACGCACACTCGCAAACAACTATCTTGGAGTATGCAGACTCACATGGATGAGCTTGATTTTGATGTCTACGAGGAGGCATGTAGTTCGAAGAAGATGAGGAAGGTGCCTTACACACACCATGTGACTATTAAGCCAACACAATTTTTAGACAAACAGGTGGGTAACGATTGGTCAAAGTGTCAACAGAAGTAGTGTGCTGAAATATTGATAAGGAAAAAAATACGGGTGATATTAGATGATAAGAAGGACAAAGACACAGAGATCAAGCGCCTCACTCAGGAGTGAGATAATGCAGTAGCTGAGGCCCAAAATGTTAAAAAGATGGCGGAGTAGATCGCAAATGAGATTTTGTAGAAGAGGCCTGATTTTCAAGAGAAGGTGCCTCGGGACTTCAAGTCTAAATTACACTATCTCGCACATGAAAATTCACCTACTTCTGGAGGAAGGACCAGCACGCCTCCCTAAGAAAAAGGATGTTGTGGAAGAAGCATCAAGGGTCAAGGATTCAATTGCAAGAAATATATCCAGCTACGAGGTAGTTTTACAAGCCTTAAAAGATGAAATGAAGAAGGTAGATACAATATTGGCCATGTGTACAGTGCCTGATAACTTAATACAGGCAAGGAAAAAGGTAGAGGAGAATGAAGTTCTACATGCAACAAAGGATGAAACACTTAGGCACACAGAATGAGTTACCTTGGTAGAAACAAAGCATGACACGCTAGATGTTGTGAAGAAACAACATATGGATCGAATCAAGGGCATCAGAAGCTCATTGCCGCAAAGGTGGATGTCATGGAAGGGATGGTCTCAAGTATGGCCAACATCCTTAGAATTTTTAACAGTGAGGGCAGAAACATGACTATGGATGAGTTAGATGGCGTCGTTGTGGACATCCCTGACAAGACCAATGCAACGCTTAAGGACTGGTATGAGTTTGAGGGAGAAATACAAAGTGAATATCCATAATTCATTTTGTCGGAAGATGAAAAGGGTACACAATAAAATGACTCACCATATTATTTATTCCTTATTCTTTCATTCATTTATCCTTTATTCTTTGGAGTGATACAGTGATTACCCATTTTCAAGGTGGCAATGTACTCTAGTGTGGGGTAATGTTGAAAGGAAAAAATGTCCTAAGTATTGGGTGCGCAAATGAAAGGCGTTGGAAGCGCGCAATGTTATGATAGGGTTGAAGTGCCCAGGATCAGGACTTATCCGTTTTGTGGATAAGGGCTATTTTTGGAGTTAGCATGTTGAGCACACAAAGACATGAAGACTTACGGTCCATGTAATGGTATTTTGGGAACAAGTGATAGCTGAGCACCATGCATAGTTTAGGCTAATAATAGGATTTCTACTCAGAGTTAACTATAGGAAGTCTATTATTAGAGAACTTGCATGTTGTGCATCCTATTGTAAAGGTGCATGGCTATTATTAGCATGTGACCTATTTTGAGAAGTGCATGGGTGGTGAAGGGCAAGTCCCACCCCATATATATGTATTTATTTGCATAGTTTTTGTGTGTGTGTGTGTGTGTGTGTGTGTGTGTCAAATTATAGAGTTATGTTGTTGGTTTTGTCGCGCACATGACTCATGGAGATACTTATGTAATGTAAGAATCTTTTGTGTTTTACATTATTTAATACAATGGTTCATATTGGCTGGATAATGGTGTTGAACATGATTAAATCTGGTTCTTGCATGGTAAATCTTGTTATAGTTATTGTTTAGTTCATCTTATATATATATATATATATATATATATATATATATATATATATATTCTAAGAACTAGATCTGGTTTATGCAATGTGTGTTGTTTACTATTGGTAATGAATCAATACCTATATGCACCATAATTCTAACATTTTGTACAAGAAACTCTAAAGAGGGACTTGGTGCCTTTGCACGCTTCGGGTGAGCGCTAGCTCAAACCGAGTGATGTGCCGATATGCCTAGGTTATTCAAAGTAAATTCTAGGTTGCATCAAATAATGTGATGCCCTCAAGTGTGAAATTGAGGTATCAAGTAAACTCATTAAGGAGTTCAAGTCGGTGTCGGGTTATATTTAATGGGATTTTGATTGGAGTTATAGTAGGCAATATTGTGAGGATGATCATAGAATGAGCTCATGTGGCATAAATTATACATGCCCATATCATATTCTTCATTAGTAAAAGGTGGTTGTGGATAGTTATGTATGTACCAACGAGTTAGGTTTTGGGTATATCCAATAAAGGAATCATTACAAACAGAGATGTGGCCAAAAGGCATTGGAAATGTAATATCAGTATGATTGGGGTCGAGAGTGCCACCAATATATTCAAGCCAAGATTTTTTCGAGGATGAGTGGAAAGGAATGTGGTGTACGTGAAAGGAAGTCTCATAAATGGAAGATGCGGTGACCATAAGTATTATTAATGAGTACATATCCGTGATGCAGGTGTGGAGAGTGGGGTGTAGGGAGGATATCATTGAGTGTGAATCATGATTGTGATAAGCCTTCATGTGTGAAAATGATTCAAGAACAAGTGGGATTGAATGGGATATAAGGCCAATAAGAGTCGTGTATGAGTAAGGTGTATGTGAATGAATCAAGTTGTGGACCATAGTGACCTGAGGAGATGAAGGAGGTGGTGTGAGGTCCAATATATGTACAATTTCCTATAAAGGAATCATGGTTATAGTAGAGGGAGGAGGTTACTTGAATTGATACTCACTTGAGATAATAACAACAAAGGTGTCTTGGAAAGAGGATTCATCAATTTCAATAGGGGTAAAGTTATGGTTGCACAACTTTTTATTAGTAAGTTCTATGACATCGACCTCATCATCGGAATCATCGGTGTTGACATTATTCATTGGGTAGCATTATAAAGGATGTTAAGAGGAGGGGTGGTGGATGTAGGGCAAAGATGAGTAGTGCAAGGTGGAGTGGTAGTGGTAGAGGGAGGTATGGTAGGGAAATAAGATCAGTGGTATGTGTAGGGATGGAAGGGGTGAATGTGGAGGTAGAAGAAGTAATGGGAGCACTAGATTCACCGACATCATATGTATCGATATTATGGTATGGAATTGGATTAAGTGGGGGTATAGGCATGGTAGTGACTAGATCTATGTGATAGAACTTTAATGGGTTGGGGTCGGTAGAAATAATATGCTCATATCCATCATGTAAGAATTTAACACACCGATGAACCGTAGAAGGAACAACATGCATAGCGTGGATCCATGGTCTACCAAGTAAACAATTGAACTAAAATGATGTATCAATGATATAAAAAAGTGGGAAGGGTTTTGGGCCCAACTCATAAAGGTAAGGTGATGGTGTCAATACATGTTCGAGTAGTAGAATCATAGCCATAAAAAAGAGTAGAGGATTTAGTGATCTGACTATGAGGAATTTGTAATTGCATGAGTAATGAGAGGGAACATAGATTTACAACAGAGCCATTGTCAATTAATATGTGTTTGATATAATGGCAACCAATAGTAGTTATAATAAGCAAAGGTGATAAAGGATCACCAACAATAGTAGGAGGGATGTCTTCATTATTGAGTGATACGGCATGAGGTAGGTTTTTGACGGAGTGAATAATATAGGTAAAATAGTAGAATTGTCACTTGTAATGTGAATGGAACGTAAGGTAGCCTCTAATGTATGACAACAATCTGGTGCATTGTGTAAAAGATCATAAAGAGATATTTTGGCGGTGTATTCTTTAGTTGCTCAATGATATCATAACCTTTGGAGGTGTCAATAGGAACTATAGAGGTAATAGGTGGTGGAATAGAGACGGGTGGATTCATGGGTTTCCTATTACGTCGAGTGGTGACCACATTGATAGTTATGTCGGTCATTGGAGGCTTGAACCAGGGAGGGTGTTAGGTATGGACCTACATAAAATTAGTAGTGATGGCAGCTATGCTAGAAACCCTGGTGGGTGCATAGGATGGATAAGAGGATTGGTCCATAAATTCAGAGGAAGGAGAGATAATCTGATGCATGTTGAGAAGGTAGGGTTTGAGCAAATGGGTTCACCAAATGATTTAATCTAAATATATTTAAACCTTAATTTCAAAGTAACATACTGTAATGAATGATATACATATGATAATATACAATAATGGACAAGAAACAAACATTCAAATATATGAAACCTTGAGCAAATGAAAGAGGAATATGACTTGGATGATTTTCATGCAATATGGAGATGATTTGGATTAGGTAATTATTAGATCTAGCTGGGAAAAATGTCTTCAAGGCTTGATAAGGGTTTTGGAACTCAAAGCGTGTCAAACAAAAGTGCCTGGTAGGGAGGACGAGAGTGCTCGGGTGTTAGTGACTATTATGGGTGCTAGTGATTGCTTAGATGTTGATATTCTGATCTTTTATGGGATGGAGCAACTTCACTTCTACTCACTCTTTGTCACTCTAATTCACTTGTTAGATCATTTGTTGTACCTATAACCTACAAAATAGATAGCTATATGCACATGTCCACAAACCACATCAAATCTAATAAAAATGTAGAATATAGAGTTGGATTGGCCCGAAGTCACTAAAGAGTGAACTTAGTATTGAGCGTGGCAATAAATTTCAGAATCCATGTAGTTATGTGTGCTTGTGTGTGTAATAATCCCGGGATGCCCTTGTGTAAGTTGCACAATGATAACGGTCTAGATCCGAATGTGTGTGATGGAATAGAAGGAACTACCCTCCTATGTTGTGTATGTAGAGTAATGCAACCCTTGTCCCTTGTGTGGATGTACTAGATGTATGCCTTGTAATGCTCTTGTGCCTTTGAATGAAAGCTTAGGTGATGATAGAAAATGCTTATAAAAGATAAACTAGTAAAGTTTTGGTAAAATGTAAGATATGTAAGGCCAATAAAAAAGCAAGAGATAAAGCAAAAGGACCAAAAGAAGTTGTTGACCACTAGTTTTCTCACTTATGAATCATGTATACATTAGCATGCTTTAGGACCTAGAAATGTACCCAAGTACATAGATTTTATGTGTACACCATAAACCAGTTTGTAGGGGGAGCTACTAGTTGATCTTTTGGGAGTGATTCTATCATCCCACATGGTTGATTTTAACTTTATGTGCTAAGTCCTATGATTCTCATATAAATTCATCCTTATGATTCTCAAAAGGTTTTAGTTAGTGGACTCATCCTACCCATTACCTTAGGGATAATAGTTTAAAGAGGTGCTCAAGTAGATACCATTCTCGGATAGCCAAATCGGAGATATTTTTACCAAGGAACATTGAGGCCTTATCAGAAATGATTTTGGAAGCAACACCAAATCTGGTCACAATACCTTTGTAAAATTCTAAAATGTTAGCCTCATTTTCTTCCTTCAATACAACTACCTCTGTCCATTTGGTGAAGTAATTGATGGTTGTGATTTGATCCACTTATGACCCAAACATGAATGTGGGTTGATTACTCCAATGAAATACAATCCACTTGCATGAATGGCTGATTTACGAAGATGGGGGGTGGAAAGGTTGTTAATCTTTCTTTACTTGTAAAGAAGACACATTTCTTGACCCATGACTATCATTCATTGAAGATGTTGGGCTAATAATATCTAGCTTTCATGATCTCGAGAGTTGTTTTCCTTGGAAAAAATTTCCCTCCTACTTCTCCATCATAAAACTCATGCAACACTTTCTCTATTTGATCTATTTTAATGTATCACTATAGGACACCAGTCACATATTTCCTTAATAGAATGACATCAATAAGCATGAAGGGAATGGACTGAAGTCTGAAATACCTCCTTTTGGATTTTCTTAAACCTTGGGGCATTGGATTGTTTGGAGAAATTTGACCACATCATGATTCCAACAAGGGATAGGTAAGACATTGACTAGTTTCTCTTGATCATGTTGAATCATGAGGATGGATTCTTCATCAATATGTTGCTCTAAAACCAGTTGGTTGCACAATCCCTTTCCTTTGACCAACTTAGTTACCTTGACATCAATGTCATACTCCATTACTTTGGTTATCCAACCAGCCCTCTTTTCATTTAGATCCTTACTTAGAAGAAAATCTTTCACACCAATAGGGAGACCATTAGGTGGATCTTGTTGTTGGATACCAAATGTTTGAACTTCTTCAATCTTCTTATGACAATCAATGCATGTTTCTCAATAAATTAATATCTCACCTCATAATCCTCTAGAATTTGGCTAAAAATGCAATAGGTTGTTCCAAACCTTCTTCATTCAATTGCACCAATATGGTGGATATTGTCTCTGTGCCACCAAAAGCATACAAAGTGAAATATTTTGTGAAATCAGGATTAATGAGAATTGGGGCTAAGAATGGGGCATGTGTTATTATTTGTTTTATAGCTTCAAAGTTGAGTGGTCCATTTGAAGATCATGCTCTTCTTTAGCATCAATGTCAGTGGTTTGATAAGGTTGGAAAATTTTGGAATAAATCATATGACGAATTTAATTCTCCTTAAGAAAATTTGAAGTGCTTTCTTGTGACTAGGCAATGGCAATGCAAGGATGACATTAAATCTCTCTGGATCAATGGATAATCTTCCTTAGAGACAATATGACCAAGGATTTTACCTTCATGAGCTAGGAAGATGCATTTCTTTGGGTTGAGAGAAACTCATAACGCCTACACCTCTCAAATATGATCCACCCACTAATTGAAATTTTTTGGTCATATGGTATGGTCATATGAGGGCTTACAACTTGTGATTCCTACTAGTAGGTGCTTAACTTCAACCCCTTCAATTTTGTTTGTGTGGTGGAGGCAACAACATTTTTTTGTTTTTGAGCTAAAATAAATGCAGAGCAAAATATTGAAAAGTTTGTATTTTTATGACTAATCGGTTTTGAGTGTTGTTTTTTCATGTTCTTTCCATTGGAAATATTTATTTTGAGACTTGCACTATAATTATCAAATGCCAAATATGGAGGAGTGTTATAATCAATTGTGGACGTAATTTAATTTGAGCCCGACATCCTAAACTTTTGGTAGTTGCATTCTTCTTTATCATGGATTATGAGAATGATATGCTTTTCCTGAAGTATGTGTAATTCAAGAGGATATTGTAAAATTTTGTGGAAGAAAAAAAAGATCACTCAAGGAGTGAAATTCTCTTCTACAATCACTCATTTGTGATAAGGATACAATAATACACTCCTGCAAAGAACAATCTTGCTAGCCTACAAAGCATCACCATGATATTGTGGATAGCCATATCCATGCTCCTAGTCCACTTGCGAGATATTGCTCATGTATGCACCGACATTGATTTATTAGTCTTCTATTCCTGCTCTTTATGCTTTAAACATGTGAGGCTTGTTATTGCATGCTCTTCCACATCTATGCCTATTACAATACCACATGTTGTGTATCCTATTTTTGCTCAACTACATGGCCTTTTTAGAAGCGTACCATTGCCTTCAATTCTCACATGCTCCATTTTATGGGTTTCATTGGTAGAGGTATTGCAAACACTCACATGGTATTTTTTCCCCTCTTCCAAATGTTAAGTAGAATTCTCACCATGACATTGATTTTCATGTAGATACTTCTTGGGATCACACATTGTGAGCTCCTTTGTTTGTTCGTTCGACTCTTTTTTAGGATCATGAGTTCTACATCTTCACTTAGGCTTAAGAAACCTGATATTTCAGCTATCATACATGATCAACCTAACACACATTTTGATGTTATTTTGCATGCACCCATTGTGCATTTTGCACCAAGTCATATGTAGGCATCTTCTTCATCCATCCGTGTTTATTTGGGGTGGATATCTGATCACTCATGGTGGTGACATAGGCATTCGTTGAGAGGACTCTATAGGCATGGCTCCTCCACCATTGACCTCTTGCTCCACTTTCTATACCTTATGCATTGTGATGCTTCTTGTTTTGAGCATTTTTCTTTAGCAGGTGTGGTGTATCTCTCTTATTTGTTGAGAGATTTTGTATCGTATTTTGACACTTTTGGCATGTTGACTGTATCTCTTGGGGATCTATTTTAGTGCAGCCCAGTGTTAGTTTCTTAGAGTTTTGAGTATTGTTTTGACAACTCATACAAATTTTTAGTGTCCCTCCACCCATTCAACAGTATGGGAGGGTGTGGTGTTGATCCTGATTCTTCGGGTTTTATGTCCTTGCCTTGTTACCTTGGCTTTTCTTGGATCATGACACTCTTGATTTTGTGTCCTTGCCTTGTTTCTTTGGTTATTGTTCTTGGATCATGACACACCTATTTGTAGTAGTTGATCAAATTATGTTTGGTGTTTTTACACTTTCGACATCACTCCGTTGATAGTCTCCTTATATGGAGCTATTCTAGTGAAGCCTAGTGTCAATTGTTTTTGAGTTTTTTGATCAAGTAGTGGATTCAAACCACAGTGCACACCAAACTTCTTCAACATTGTATGATTTTTTTGAGCCGAGCTTCTTGGGATGCCTTGGAGCGGGTTTTTACTCTCTTTAATTTGTTACTTGGTTTTGGGTACCTTGCGGTGTCCCTTTTTCCCAGTTATTGTACATGAATACCTCATCAGGCCTAGTTTACTGGGACTCATACTATGGACATGCCACTTCTATTTTGGCCCCTAGCTTCACTTGAGGGGGTGTTAGATTAGGTATTTACCTTAGCTCATGTTCACCTAGGTACTTTATTTACCTTTATTGTATTTATCCTCACCCACTTATGTGTGTGGATATTTCTTTTATCTTATTTAGATATTAGGAGATATTATCTAGTTGTTAGGTATAGTTCTTTCCTTGATCTATGGTATTAACTAGTTCTTTCCTTGATCTATGGTATTGACTAGATCCTTGATGTCTAGTTCTCTCCTAAATCTATGGTCTTGACTAGTTATTTGATGACTAGTTATTTCCTTGATTTATGGCTTGATCTACGACCTTGACTAGTTCTTAGATTTTTATTCCTTGCCTATTTAAGCAAGGCCCATTCTCATTATATTGCATTGAGTTCCATAATAATATATGATATTGTTGCTCATTTGTTTGCAAAGGTTTATGTAAATTTATTCTGGCGAATTACTTTCATTTTATTGATCGTGGTGTTTGATTAGCATCTATGTTCTTGGCTTGGTACGATCTGGTTATCATTCCTTTTATGGTCCATTGAAGGTAGTGGGTAATGATCCTTAAAAGATTCCTTATTTAGATCCCTGAAATTGACACATAGTCTGATTTATCCATTCCTTTTCCACACTGGAACTAGATTAACAACCCAAGATGAATGCTTGATGGGAAAAATGATGTTTGCCTCAATTAACTTGTTCAATTTCTTCTTCATTTAGGGGCTCAATATGTGGATTAACAAGTATTTTTTTGGTTTGATAGGCTTGGTAGTTGAATCCAACTCAATAGTGTGTTGAGATAAACTAGGATCAAAACCTCTAAGGTCTTCATAGCTCCATGCAAAAATATCAAAAATTCTGACAAAGTTCTAAAAAATCATGTTTTTCTTGTGGAGTGCTTACCTTACCAATTTGAATCAATTTTCCTCATTAAGCGAGATGGGTTCTAAATCTTTGCCCTTAACCGTTATGTTTGCATTTTCTTTTCTAAACGATCATTAGGTTTGAAAATGGATTCCAAGGTCACTAGGCCCTTGGGCGACTTATTTAATCTAATTTGAATAACTTGGTCCTCATATTCCAACTCCAACTTATCTAAATTTCTTGAAGAAAACTCAGCCTCTTCTTAAATAAAATTGACAATTTCTTTGATCATTTTTAAACACATCACAATTGGTGTCATTGTCTAGTATAGCAAGTCTCACTGCTACCCGATATGTGGTTATACTTTTTCTCTCTTAATGTTCTCAACCATGTCAAACTTTTCCCCAATTGCATTTAGTTTATCAACAACTTCATTTTCTTTATTGGAATTGCATGGATATTAAAAGCTTCAAAACCTTCCAAAATATCCCATACTTTGTACTTGTAAGCTCTTAACAAGTCATTATTGGTTGCATTTGATCCTCTGATTTGATTCACTATCCCCGAAGGTCTGTAATTTCTTAAGGTTCTTCTTCCTTGCCCATTGCAAGCCATAGATAAATGATTCATATTTCGTTGTGTTGTTGGAGCAGCTGAATTGAAATCTAAAAGAGAAGTAATACTTAATTCCAGTAGGAGACACAAGGAATACACATCCTCTTGCTCCTTGTCTACTTCTTGATCTGTTAAAGAACATTTTCCAAATGTCATTTTCCTCTAGATCATTTATTTTCACAATAATAGGGAAAGGTGAATTCTCCTTGTGCAGTAAATAAATACTGAGACCAAATTCTTCAATTTTTTTAATGTGGGTCAAAACCATGACATTCATTTCCTCATTCATCAAGTAGAAAATTAGGAAGGCCTTCAATTTGAGTATTTTCATCTTAGGCATTTGGACAATCCTCTTGATCAAAGATGGTACAATTTGTATTAATGGGGCTAGGCACGTAAGGCTCTATATGGTATGTAGAAATTGGTTCATACTTAATATTATCCTTAGTATCATACCTAGTTCTTAAGAACATACGATACCAATCAACTTATAAGTATCTTCCAATTTTGGTAGTAAAGTCTTTAGATAGACATAGAGCGAACAGTGGAGGCAGATCAATTATAAATATATACTAGGGGATAGAAAAGTTGGGGCATGCATGTAATGTGAGGCCTAAACCTTTGATAACTCCAACAATTCCCACTGATGTTCCATCTAGTTGTACCACACCCTTAGAAAAAGACTCATATTTGAGACCCAGCTGGTCCAAAATTTGTTTAGGCATGATGAAACTACTTGACCCTGAATCAATCATACAATTTTGCACTAAATGATTGTCAATGATAAGGGATACATAAAGGGGGGTAGGTTTTAATTTTTGTTTATCTAATCTTCCTTTTGTTGTATGGTATTAGTGAGAAAAATTTGATTGTTCCTTGGGTGGATCACTTAGAATAGAGAAGTCGGCCATAATTTCTGCAAGAGATCTCTCTATCCTAAAATAGCTAAAGAACCCCATCAACATAATCACATTGGTCGTATTCATTTTTTCAAGGATTGTAGACACCTAAAATATGCTTATGCGCTTTTAATAGTAAGATTGTGCCAATTACCCTCTTTCCCGTCATTTCCGTTATAATTAGTGATTTCTTGCTAATTAACTAATGTTTCCCTCCATTTTGGTCAATTAATGACACTTCATTAATTAACTAGCCTTTACCCTACTTCGGATCCCAATTCATGACACTTTGTTAGTTATAATCCTCTTCTAATTGAATAATTAACTATTATCAATTAATTGAGCCTCTTTAACCTTGTATTTAATCAATAAACCCTCTTATTGGTTAAATCCCCCTCTTAAATCATCTAAATCCTATCTATTTTCCTCTAAATCATCTCTAAATAGCTTTCTAAGGTTATCCTAGCCTATTAATTAATCCTAATTGATTAATTAAATCATCTACAACTCCCATGAGTTGTTAATCACTTGTTAATTCTTCTAAACAAGCTTGTCCTTCTAATTCACTTTATCATTTATTCCACATGCACTAGGATTCATGATTCTCCAATTTGGAAAACTATAAAAACAACCTAGTATCCTCCTCTCAAACTTACACCATGCTTTGAATAGTGAAATTTAAAGGCATATGATAAAGGTATTCTCCATTGTTGGAATATCTCCTTTATCTTTACATGCATTCTCTCATTGTTGAGTAGTAATGGAAGACCCAAGTATGGCCTTGTAGAAATTTCTCGGTGAGATCCTTTCCTCTCTTTGGAGACAATCACACAAATTTGATTGCTCATGATATAAAGAAGCTCATGCTTAGTAGTAATCATACATTATAAGAGTAGGAATGGTTAGCATTAGATGATTTCATTCATGTTTATGCATTAGAGTAGCTAATTCCTTTAAGCTTTTATCTTGATGTTAATGGTAGATTAGCTTTGTTTTTTTTACTACTAGGTGTTTGTTTCATTTCAATAACATAACAAGTTTAACATACATACATTTGGCATGCCTAGTGGGAGATACTCCATTGTCCTTTGCATTAATTTCAAATTTTTGTAGTTTAATTTTAATTTTGGTTACTAACCCTCTTTTTAGCATTTTTAGATAAATCTTGAGTTTCTTAACTAGATTAGTTAAGTTTGCTTGGTTTTAGTGCTCTTTGTAGGAATAAAGGAGGTGAGGTGCTGCCAAAATTGAAGTTAATTGGCAAATATTTGAGCTTTTTTGACATTATTTTTGTCAAATCTTGTGTTTGATGTTGCATAGAAGCATTACGCTAGCATGAATAACTCTTGCATTAGTTTTGAAAGGCATGCACTCTTTGTCGATTCTCACACATTACCATTGTTAGGCTTGCGCTCTTCTGTTGTTAGGCTTGCACTAGCGATCTCTTAGCCCGTGTTACCGTTGGCTTGAATTTTGCTCCTTTGTGTTAGGCTTGAGCTACCATCTCTCTGTCTACACTAGCGTTGCACTATTATGTGTTTATGTCTCGGACTGCAATTATGTCAATATGCTTTTGCTACTATCAAGATGTTTATGCTACTATTCATAGGTTTGCGCTTACTATTAAAAAGCTTATGCTAGCATTCTGTGTCAATTAAAAGCTTGGATTTCAAGATTCTCATATTCTAATTTTTGGTGTTCTCTACTATTTTGCAGGTTTTGTAACTCTGTTTTTAAGGTTTTTCACATTTAAATTAGATTTCTAACATGTTTTCAAGATTTAATGAATGTTATGTTTCCATGCTTTGATTTAAGTTAGGCTAAAGTTTGTGTATGCTCTTCTCTTGCACCTTTGGGTGATCTTGAGAATTAAAAGCAACTTTAGTATTCATTTTCTAACATTTGGTTTAAGTTGGAAACTTCATTATTCATTTTTGCTTAAGGGAATGAATTGTTTATAAATTATTTTATGGTTCTTTGATATAGAGTTTTTCCAATTTGTATCTAGTTGGATTAATTGTTGTGTATGCTCTTCTCTTGCATCATTGGATGATCTTGAGAATCAAAAACAACATTTAATCATCTTTCATAATATTGTAGATCTTTTGGAAAACTACTAATTATTGAGTGTAGGACCATATTCACTTGTCAAAGAAAAATGATCTAAACAAATACTAAATACATGTGTGTTGCAGGTTGTCAATGGTGTGTTAAACCACATTCTTAATTCAAGATAAAAACACACCACTTCATTCAAAACATTGTATTTACAAGTTCAGATAAGGGCTTAAACCCATCTGCTTTAAACTATGGGAAGTATCTTGGCATAATCCATAAAACTCATTATGAGGATTACCACAGGAACCCCAAAGTAGTCCACACCTTGAGGGAACTGGTGGACAAAATGGGAAGTTCCCCTTACCCACTTGAGTAGAACAAAAACCAATGAGAATAAGCTTCAAGTTTCCCGTATGAGGCCCCATTCATTAATTTGATTATGGGGTAATGGTCCTTTGTCTAGTTTACTAGAAAAGTGTATCTCTCTTAAGAAATAATTGGTGAGTCTAGTTTACTAGAAAAGTGTATCTCTCTTAAGAAATAATTGGTGAGTGTTGTGAACAAAATCTTAGGAAATCATTTCGCGTTGGGGCCAACTTGACTTTATCCATCATGTTCTAAAGAGCTCACACAAAGAAAAAACTTTTTGGAATCAAAACCTTGTTATTCAAATAAGGGGAGAGACCATTAAATTTGGTGTCATGTGACATTCATGACATTCATCATGAAAATTACAAAGAAAAACTTTGTCCTAGTTTCCACCTTGTCATAAGACAAGGTGAAACTCTGCCAAAGTTACGCCGCGTATTTTTCATCCCCATTTGATCTATCTCCTTTGTTCTCTTGTTGCCATTTTTGGACAAAAGAGAACAAAATACGTGGAACTACCAAAAATAATCATGTCCACCACTTTTTTATTCACTTACATGACCATGTCACGACAGAATGTTAAGTGTTGAAAGTGTGTTGGTATGTCCTCATGTTTTGGTAAGCCTATATCTTGATACCCACGTCAAGATCATCTCATTGTAGTTAGGTTATCTCATCATTTATTTCCCTTGAGTTTTTACTTTTCTTGCATCATATCCATACATTTTGGACACTTACATCTTATTTTCTTGCAAAACTTGATATAAGTTTCTAGATTGTATTGTTATGTTGCTCACATCATATCTATACATTTTGGAAACTTGCATCTTGTTTTCTTGCAAAACTTGACATAAGTTTCTAAATTATATCATTACTTTGCTCACATAATATCAACTCCTTGTTATATTTAGACCTTGTTTTTTCCCAAACATTTCTTTGAGTTTTAGAAGGTGTTGTCGTTACGTTGCTCGTATTATATCAATGCCATTTTGATACTAACATCTCATTTTTCCTAAAAGATTTATTAAAATATCCAAGTTGTATTGTTGTAATGCTCACATTTGTAGCCTCCATTTTCAAAACTTGAACTTTGTTTGTCTTAAACTCATTTGGGTATACCTTGAATCGAGATCACTTGACAACACCATTTCAATACTTAAGTTTTTTTACTCCAAACTCAATTTAAGTATTGACGTTGTGTTGTCATCATTAAACCAAACCATCTTTAAGACATAAAGAGTAGATACTTTTTTGATTGGATCCTTATTTTTAACTTGACTTGTCCTTGGTACTTATCATCATACGGTTTGGTATCCTTGGGATATTATTTGATTCATCGATTACTTGATTCAATTTACCTTGATTCTTTGGGATTATTTTCCTTGATTATTTGGCATTCATTGTGACATTTACAATTGTCATGCTTCTTGATTTTTACTAGGTTCATTGTAGTCCTTGTACACATTTTTCAAACCTTAGCAAAAACATTTCCTATCAAGAAACTCTTGAGACAATTTGAACATTGGAAAAGTTTCCTTTACATCCATTATGTTGCTAAATTTTGATCAACCATTTTGACATTTACACTTGTAACTTGTTTTACAAACCTTTCTGGATTGTAAAAATTGTGTCATCAATATTTTGTTTTCATTAGATCACCTTTGGAAAATCAAACAAGCATACCCTATTGGTTTACAAAATGTCTAGTTGGTCGTCATTACGCTACTCAAATTGACATGGAACTTCCTTCACTGTGAAGGAGTTCAATCACACTATCTAGGTCTAGGAATTTGGAACCAACGATGCCAACAATGAATTACTATTGCATGGTTCCTCATACTTACAACAATAGGGAACCTATTTTTGGGCATTCACATCAAAATACGCCCATCACGATTAAACCTTGATTGGTTATTCATGCTTTATAGAACCCGTTCAGTTACTCATTTTCCCACCTTCATCTCATAGTCGGTGGTATGATTCTGATGATTCCAATCCATGTTATTCTTCTAATTCCCCTCAATCTCCTGATTATTCTAATCCAAACTATTATTCAAATTCCCCAATCTCTTGAGCCTCATCCGATTGACTTTATTCTAAGGAATAACCAGTCTCCTAAGCATCGTTTTCCTCCTCTAAGGATTTGTGTAGCCACAAACTCTCCCCATAATTCCTCTAATTCGACTCCTGAGTCGTGGTCCTCCCTTTCTCCATAGGACCCCCTTTATCAGTCACCTCAATGGTGTCTTCCTCCTTTAAAGATCCGTGCGACTCCAAGTTCATCTAATCAAACATCTAATTCGACTCTTGAGTCATGTTCCTCCCTTTCTCTCAGAGCCCCTTTATCATCGCACCTTAATGAGGTCTTCCTCTTTTGAAGGTTCGTGCGACTCAAAGTTCATCCAATCAAACATCTAATTTGACTCTTGAGTCGTGGTCCTCCCTTTCTCCGTAGGACCCCTTTATCAGTCGCCTCAACAACGTCTTCCTCCTTTAAAGATTTGTGCAACTCCAAGTTCCTCCAATCAAACATCTAATTCAAATCTTGAGTCACATTCCTCCCTTTCTTTGCAAGACCCACTTTATCAGTCACCTCAATGATGTCTTCCTCCTTTGAATATCCATGTGACTCAAAATTCCTCTAATCAATCATCCAAGTTGACTCATATGTTACAATCTATCGACTTTCTACATGCGATCTTGTTTTTCTACCTACATTATGTCATCGTCTAGGAAAATAGATACCAACCTATTACGAATCCACATCTTCTTCCCCTCGTGAGACATCCAAATACAAATCTACTTTATCTCTTAAGTCATCTTCTTCTATCAATCAAAATCTAATCCCTCTTTGGCCCTTGAGAAATAATGTCAAACCTTCCCCTCATCTACATCATCAAACATCTTCTAAATCTTCCACACCTATTGGACCTCTTTCTTCCAATCAACCTACTATGGTTGACCAACAACAACCCATACTAATCGATTTCTTTTAGAATGAAGAAGTGATCAAGAATTCATGGGGCTACACGATGACATTCCTCTAGAGGATCATGAGCAAGGATTCTCTTTAGACCTCGATGCATTCATGTATTGTGGGGAAGAGGTTGATTCCTTTTGTCAGAAAATAGAGGAAGATTCTAAGATCATCAAAACTTGATCCTCCTCTTATTCTTCCATTTTCACATTTCCCATTACATGGAGAAACACCTGGTCTTTCATTGATCCATGGCCTATCTTCTCATCACCCCATCATTCTTTACATATCACAATTCCTCAATCACAATCTCACCTTGGGTCACCTCCTAGTAGCCCATCATCTTCTTCTATATGTGGGCCACCTCCTAGTATCCCTTCATATTCTATTTGTGGGGTCACCTCTGGGTAGCCCATTATCCTCTATTCTCGGGCCATGTCCTAGTATCCCTTCATCTTCTATTTTGGGTCATCTCGGGTAGCCCTTTATCCTATATTCTTGGGCCATTTCCTAGTAGCCCTTCATCTTCTATACTTGGGCCACATCCTAGTAGCCCTCCATCTTCTATTTATGGGACACCTCTAGGTAGTCCTTTGTCTTCCATTTATGGGACACCTCTTGGTATCCCATTTTCTTCCATCTTGGGGCCACATCCTAGTAGCCCTTCATCTTTTATCTGTGGCTCACCTCCTAGTAGCCCATTTTCTTCTATACTTTGGCCACATCCTAGTAGCCCTTCATCTTCTATCTATGGCTCACCTCTTGGTAGCCCATTTTATTCCATCTTAGGGCCACATCCTAGTAGCCCTTCATCTTCTATTTGTGGCTCACCTCCCAGTAGCCCATCCTCTTCAATTCTTGGACCATATCCTCTTCATCCATCATATCATCCTTCTATCAAAACTGTGGTAATCCCACCATCATCCCTAATGTTCTTATCATCAATCCTAAACATTCACTTTCTTCTCCCACTTCTCGAGATCAGAAAAATCATACATTAGCTTATATGAAACCCAAATAGTTTCTTCATCAAGCTAAGATCAAAACTCCGAAGAGCTCCAAATCTCCAAGCAAATCCAACACCCACAAGTTTAAAAATCAAACATGATTCAAGAATGCACACAAACACAACCATCAAGTATGACACAAATTGCAAAAACTATGGATATGGAACTCAATCCCCCACATAAAAATCCATGTTTCAAGATAAGTCACAGTCACTTATCGAATATGATCTCACCACGGTCATCGAGATTGGAGATAATATCACTCTTTATAACAAAAAGCTCCTAGTCTCCCTTATAAAATAAATTGCAAACATTGTTGTTGGATCTTATCACACAAAGTGACATTGTTGGTCCTAACTTCCAAAAATCTAAAAAACTATTAAAATTCTAAACACAAATGTGTGTGAAAAACATTAAAACATTACAAAAAAAAGGTATGAAGATCAAACATTGGAATCAGGTATTGCATACACATGGATGTTCCTTCCTTTCTTCATATTCCTCTGCAAGCCTCCTACCATGTTCATCCCTTGATGATCTTTTGGTTAGTCAATGTGCACTCATTATGCGACATTTATCTCTATGGTATCCATTTGACCTTGGTCTTTCATCACCTTGGTAAATTAAAGAACGATTGGCCTCTTAAAGATCTTCTCACTATCATACATTTAATTAACTTGTTGTGAAGACCTTTTGAGCGTATTTGTTGACACTAGCCAATGTTGTCATCACAATCACTTCCACCTCCTTCCATCAAGTCATCACTGGTTTTTAATACCTTATCAAAATAATCAAGAGAGCTGAAATAAGTTTTTAAAAAGTAAAAAAATCAATCAAAAAATAAAAAATAAAAAACAAAGCAATATATAACTCTCTCTTGGGGTATTTCAAAAGTATCTCTATCAGGATATGGACGTCGGATGGTGTAGAGCAATGTTGACTAGAATCAAATACATCTTTGTCAGGGCTATGGACACCAGGGGCGGGCAAATGAAGAAATTTACGTCTCTCCTTCCACCTTCAATTCAAAAATCACCTTTAAAATAAATCTTTCCTACACATTAGCTAGTTTGTATTCACTTACTCTTAAATTTTCACTGCAAGAGGTAATTCATTTCCACAAGCACACACCTTTGGATCTTGATGAGCAAGTAGGACTAGTATGTTACTAGGTGTTGTTTGGACCTTATTCAGACTCTTACTTTAGTCCTTATTTTTTCTCACAATTTGTGTCTTTGGCTAATCAATTTTCCATTGCCACTCTTCTAGCTATATTTTCCATATCCTTCCATAGCATTCATTGTTCTTATACTTTGTTTAGAACATTTGTGTGTATAAGATCTCCTTTTTACCATGGTTGAGGTAAAATTTGTCCATTCTTTCAATAAATGATCTTGTCCTTCTTTCTATCATCTATTTCTTAGTCGACCACCTTTGGGGCACACTTGCTCCTTTGGCACTTCATTGGCTTGAGTTCCTCATCGTGTTGAACCTATCCATCCTAACCTTAATTCGGATTATCTTCCTCTTGTATATATGTGCAAGATTCACCCTTTTATATTCCTTTTTATCAATGGAGGCATATTTACATCTTCATTTTCCTATGTATAGCTTGAAAAAACTTTCAAAAAAACCATAAAAATTCAAAATTTCCAAAAAATTGGTAAAACTACAAAATCTCATCAAAAATTGGTAAAAATCATTCATGCAGTTGAATCATTTACAGGACACAATGTCCTCAAACATCAAAATTTATCCTACAAAACATCTTTATTCAGGTCCTCACTTGTTTTCGCGTGACTCACGGATCATTTTGATCTACCTCCATTAACAAAATTTGGTTTGCTTGTTATGTCTGTACTCCCTTACACAACGAGTTGCTTGGTACAATTTCATAGAGCATGATTTCTTTTTCATAGGACCCATGTGTCCTCCGTATATTCACCTCGCATGTATCCTTGCTTGGGGTGCCATTTTTAACCCTTTTGTTAACTCAAACATTTGGGAACTAAAGCTCGATAACAAAAACATTGGTACAATTGTCTTAAACATTGTTTGTTTGAGTACGTTTGTTTGTACTTGTTTCCTTGTTGGTTTTCTTGTTTACTTTCTCGTATGGCATTACTTTATGTATGTTGCTTTGAGTTAGTGTTTTAGCAATGAACAAATGTTAGTATTATAGCTTTTCATGTTATTTTACACTTTTTTGTATGTTTATATTATAATAAAGAGCCATTGACATGGATCATAGAGAAAAGTGATGAAATAAGTTATTCTTGAGCCACGCTAGATGAAAGGTATTTCTTCACTATCATTCTCTTCATCTTCATTTTTCTTCACTATCATTTTTCTTCTATCCTATTTTTCTTCAATCCCCCACAGGGCAATAGGGAATATTTTTATCCCCTTGTCCCCCTTGTCTCCTCTATTCATTGAAACACAGGCTTTTCTTTCCCAATCACTCACATTACACACTCGTATACTAGGCTTGTGTCGACTCTTATTCTTTCCTTCTTTTTTCGATTTTCAATCAACCTCTTTCATCACCCCATCGACACTCGAGGGGCATCCTTCATTCTACTATTTTTTCTATTCCTTCAAAATTTACTTGTCTATAATTGTCTACTATCTTTGAAGTGGTGTCGCTTACGCCACCCCAAAGAGGGGAAAATGTAGACACCTAAAATTCTCTTACGTAGTTTTAATACTAAGATTGTACTAATTACCCTCTTTCCTGTCATTTCCATTATAATTAGTGATTTCTCGCTAATTAACTAATGTTTCCCTTCATTTCGGTCGATTAACGACACTTTGTTAATCAACTAGCCTTTACCCCACTTTGGATGTCAATTAACGACATTACATTAGTTATAATCCTTTTCCACTTGAATAATTAACTATTATTAGTTAATTAAGCCTTTTTAACCTTGTATTTAATCAATAAACCCTCTTATTGGTTAAATCCACCCTCTTAAATCATCGAAATCTTATCTATTTTCCTTTAAATCGTCTCTAAATAGCTTTCTAAGCTTATCCTAATTAATCCTAGTTAATTAATTAAATCATCTCCAACTCCCATGAGTTGTTAATCACTTGTTAATTCTTCTAAACAAGATTATACCTTCTAATTCCACTTTATCATTTATCCCACATGCATTAGGATTCATGTTTCTCCAATTTGGAAAACTATAAAAGTAACCTAGTATCCTCCTCTTAAACTTACACCGTGCTTTGAATAGTGAAATTTATAGGCATATGATAAAGTCATTCTCCATTGTTGGAATAGATCCTTCATCTTTGCATCCATTCTCTCATTGTTGAGTAGTAAGGGAAGATCTAAGCATGGCCTTGTAGCCATTTCTTGGTGAGATCATTTCCTCTCTTTGGAGACAAACACACAAATTTGATTGCTCATGATCTAAAGAGGCTCATGCTTAGTAGTAATCATACATTACAAGAGTAGGAATGGTTAGCATTAGATGATTTCATTCATGTTTATGCATTAGAGTAGTTAATTCCTTAAGCTTTTATCTTGATGTTAATGGTAGATTGGCTTTGTTTTTAGACTCATCGGGTGTTAGTATCATTTCAATAGCATAGAAATTTTAGCGTGCATACTGAGGATATTGAAGGCATATAAATTATCCTTTTGTTGTACCTTACTTGCAACAACGTTTTCTTGTATTTTAGATAATATAGAAGGCCCTCTGGACTGGTTTTGCATTCTCGACGTATGACTCGTGTAATTTCCTTGCACATTAGTAGATAAGTTTGAATTATCAACCCCTTAAGGTGTCGGTACGAGGTTGAGAAGGACCTACATTTGTTGTCTTCCCCTCTTCCATGGCTCTTCTCTTGTATCTAGTATTGTGACCACACCTTGTAGAGGAGTTTGATTTATTGCACAAAATTCTTCCACTTTCTAATTTCATGAAGCGAGGTGCCACTGACAACATCTCTTGAGTGGCTATCTCTACTACCGATTTTCTTACGTGTGTGCATCTTGAGAAAAGATGCATTTTTACCATCAAAGCTTGGTTTATTTATTTAGCTACACAATTATTTACTTACGGGAATACAAATTATTTTCTATAGATGTTTTAAATAAAGACTAAGTAATTTAATTAAATGGGAAACATATGGGCTTATTCACGGGCCATGGTGGGTTTAGTTTATTAAATGACATTTTAATTACGGGACAAATAAATATATGTGTGGCATGGGTATATTTGAATTATTTACTTGGGGGAATATTTTCTATGGATGTTTTAAATAAAGACTAAGTAATGTAATTAAATGGGAAACCTATGGGCTTATTCACGGGTCATGGTAGGTTTAGTTTATTAAATGACATTTTTAATTACATGACAAATAAGTATGTGTGTGGCATGGGTATATTTGAATTATTTACTTAGGGAATAAAAATTAAATTTAAATTAGAAAATAATTTAAAATAAATTTAATATGAACTTAAGGGGATAAAAATAAATAGAATTAAATTAGGAATTATTTAATTAAACTTAATGTGAATGTAAGGAAGAGACTTAAACCCGTAATAATTTTTGGAGAATAAAATATTATTATTTAAGGAAGGGAAGTGTAGTAATAAACGAATAAACTTTTATTAAGCACAATAAGTGTATTTTTAAAGAAAATTTGTCATAATTTCTAGTCATGTGTTATGGTTTTGGGTGTGGAAAAATGTGGCGTTACACATTCTCCATTGTTGGAATAGCTCCTTCATCTTTGCATCCATTCTCTTATGGTTGAGGAGTAAGGAAAATCTAGGCATGGCCTTGTAGCCATTTCTTGGTGAGATCCTTTCCTCTCTTTGGAGACAAACACACAAATTTGATTATTCATGATCTAAAGAGGCGCATTCTTAGTAGTAATCATAAATTACAAGAGTAGGAATGGTTAGCATTAAATTATTTCATTTCATGTTTAAATGCATTAGAGTAGTTAATTCCTTTAAGCTTTTATCTTGATATTAATGGTAGATTAGCTTTATTTTTTAGACTACTAGGTGTTAGTTTCATTTCAATAGCATAGCAAGTTTAGCACACATACAAGGATATTGAAGGCATATAAATTATCCTTTTGTTATACCTTACTTGCAATAACCTTTTCTTGTGATTTGGATGACATAGAAGGTCCTCTGGATTGGTTTTGCATTCTTGACGCATGACTCATGTAATTTCCTTGCACATTAGTAGTTGAGTTTGAATTGTCAACCCCTTAAGGTGTTAGTGCAGGTTGAGAAGGAACTACATCTGTTGACAACTTGACTTCCCCTCTTCCATGGCTCTTCTCTTATATCTAATATTGGCAGCCACACCTTAAAAGGAGTTTGATTTATTGCACAAAATTATTTCACTTTCCAATTTACAAGCGAGGTGTCACTTGACAACATCTCTTGAGTGACTATCTACTACTAATTTTCTTTTATGGGTGCATCTTGAGAAAAATATGAATTTTTTACCATCAAAGTTTGGTTTAAAATTCCATTTGAACACGTGGCTTGGTTGTGAGGAAGATGAGAAGATAAACATCACTCATAATCTTACACAAGGTTATTTTGAACACGAACCAAACCTTGAGATAAAGCGGCCACGTTTGGGTTATATGGTTGAAATGGTCTTGCAGAGGGAAATTGATTCGACTTGGAGGAGTTTCTTGAAAAGGAGGTTTTCTTGGTTGAAAACGGGGCTTGTTGGGTTGGTATGGAGGTTGATAAGGTTTAAGATTTTGATCTTGTTTCCTCTTTTTGGATACCAACTCATTCCCTAAGTTTTGCAATTGTTTCATCACTTCTTACACTCATTGAAGGGCTTAAGGAAGTAAATGCTTGACTAGAACTTTGATTTCTTGAAGATGGAATAGGGGTTGATTCAAGAGCGTGATGAGAAGTAGATGTCTCAATCTTTGGGAATATAGGAATTGGAGGTCTAGGGGCAAGTTTCCCAGCTTGAATAAGGCTATTCCGAGCCCTAATAGCAATGGCATAAACATTTGGTAATGTTCTACCCCCCATATGTTGAATCATGACTGAAATGTCACTATTCAAAGCCTTCAGATAATAGAGAAATGCATATTGGGGTGTAGGTCTTACCACTCGAGGAATTTGGTCCCAAGTTCTCTCGAAATCGATGTTAAACCAGTCATTTGTTCATTTGGGACTCTCTTCGTAGTAGTCATCTACTCTACCAATGATAGGTAATTTGATTTGTCCTCAAAATGATTACACAAGGCAGTGCCAAGTTCATCCCAATTATTAATTGAGGTCGGTGTAAAACTCTAGTACCATTGAAGGGATTTCCCTTTGAACGATGAAGCCAAGATTCTAACTATTACATCATCTTTAGTAGTAAAATGGACTGAACAAACATTAGCAACATCTTGGATATGGTCAATTGGGGTAGTATGGTTTTCACTAGTGAAGAAAGGGATACTTTTAAGTGCATAAATTGGTATATCATGTTGTACATTCGAGTTGATGACTACCACTATTGAAACTAACAAAGGGAATATTTTATGAATATCCATGAATGGAATGGGTCTTAAAACTCTAGAAGACAATAGAAGGGCCTACCAAGAGGAGGAGTAGAGAGGACTTTGTTTGGTGGTGATGGTGATCTTTGAACTGATCTACCTCTTCTTCTTCTTCTTGGTGATAGCTACAAGTAATCAAAATATTCTTCCCTTATTCTTCTTGACCTTGTCGAATCCTTCTCATAAGAAATAGACACTCTTCTAAATAGAACCAAGTAAATACAAAGTGCTTGGAGTTGCCATATTTTTTTATTGCAAAGCCTCCAAAAGGCTGAAAATCTTACCAAGAGCACATCAAACTTGGAAAAATGGAGAGATTAACTTTTAAATCGTCCCATCGGGCATTCTAGAATTGTTATCACCAAAAAATAACACCATTTGATTTATCATGAATGAATGGATGAGCAATCAGTGTTTTTGGGTAACATGGGATTGTATTTCAAGTTGTGAGACTACTTGAGACAGACCTCCAAAGAAGGTTAGTTCCTCTACCTAATCCTAATGTTAAACTACTCCTACAACTAGAAATGTAACTATCTAATCCTATTCTAACAATCCAAGGGACCAGGGGAAGAGAAAGATGCATGAAAAGGGGAAATTCTAAGCTAAAGAGAGGTGATAACACCAAGAAAAGGGGGAAAGACACTCTTAGATGAGTGGAAATGGGAGGAAAATAAAGGAAGAGAGGGCAGACATAAGTGCCACAATCTAAAACAACATTCAAACTCTCATTTCCATGGAGCACAATAGAAATAAAACCCTTGCAAAAGGAGAATAAATATGCACAACACACTACAAAGGCAATAAAGAGAAAATATAATGTAATAAACATGAGCTAGGGCTGAAAATAACCATAAAACATGAATTTTATTGCTTCAAAAATGCAAGTCTATTATATGAATGAGGAAGGCAAGAATAACCCCCAGAGGTCCAAATATGAGGCATGTAACTAAAAATATACATGCAACACTTGTAGGATGATGCATCGACATTCCAAGAGAGTTCAACCTTTACAAATGGGCATCATTTTACAATATATAGAAGATGGGAGACAGATAGGAGGGAAAAGAGAGGAAAAATCATATTTTCACCTTGACCACCAACAACATACATTAAACTTCTAAAAATAGGCATGGGTACCTTGCCAAGGCCATTTCCCCATGATACTTTACTTGTAGAGAAGTAATGGGCACCATACCTCATCAAATCTAGTAGTTCAACTACACATGGAACCGATATTTTAATGATGGTATTATATTTACCCTTTTTCATCCACCTAACCTCACAAAAATTAAAACTTATTGTTTTCATGGTGAAGCTCGTGATGAGACCTTTCCAAAAAGTCTATTTTTTTAAATTTGGTGTTTTAAGGTGAAAGTTATGGTCATTTGAAGTTCAGGGTCTCTTTAGGGTCGTGACAGGGTTCCCTACGAAGTAACAAACCACTTTAATGATTTTTGGTGTTTGGGTGGATAGATTGATCGATCAAAAAACTAAGGGAAGGGTGGAAGTGTGTTCGGTGTACTCGCGGGACCCGTCTTTGCCACATATTTATGAGTAGGCAAAGAATCAGGGTTGGGTGGAATTGTGGAATAATTCCACCTTTTCCATCGAGGCTCGCCTTATCCACTGTCATTTTGTTCTTTCTTATGTGCTCCTCTTTTATTTAGTCAGGTGACTCGACCATTTAGAGAATTAAATCCCATGTGGAACATCTATGGTTCCCAAAAAAAAACTGCACCGTCCACAACACTACCCCATCCTTCACCTTGGTCGGTCATGTCACCCATCGGGGAACTAATAGAACATGGGAACACTCCATCTATTTCCAAAGTGCCAAATTCACCTAAACTTTCCCTATGAAATGCCCCTAACTCCTCATGTGGTCGATGGGGTAATGCAGAGAATAGTAGGAACAAAGAACGATTCCTCATGTTCTTCCAAAGGCCGATTTAGCCGACCCAAAGTAGATTTTGCCCAATTTTGAGGTTTTGGGCTAAGTACGAGCTTGAATGGATTTTCAAGGAGAATAGGAAATGCCCTGAACCACTACAACCTTTCCAAAACATGATTTTTCCCATTTTTGGTCATTTTGTACTACCCCAAGTTCAAGATGGAATTATAAGTTATCAAAATAGCCTCGGGGTATTTTGGATAATAATTCCCAACTTGTCCTCAGTTATTCACATCCCGTATGATTGATTAATTAAATTAATTAATTCATGCACATTCACCCCTTGGGATTAATTAAATTAGTTCCTATCACAACCTTAGTTAAGTTAATTAACATTTATTAAATAAATGTTTAATTAATTATCTTGCACATTGTAGCTAATTAAATTAGTTACTTAATTAGGAAAATACACCTATTTTCCTAGTCAACTGCCACTTAGGTTCCATTTGAACTCCACTTGGACTCCACTTCCTTATTCCGATGTAAACTCCACGTGGACTTCATTTCTAGAATCCTAGAAAGATTGGGGTACTTGATTTCGTCTGCACAACCACCTTCCTAGGTGTAACTTCGCCATCCAAATGTTTATTTCCCCTTCAAATATGCAATTCCACAAACCAAGTCTACTTTCTATTCCAAGGTAACTATAATTATTAACCTAGAGCTTATTCAAAATTTGATCCAAATTCCATGGCCTCACCTCATCTATAAAATAATGCCATATCCTTTACAAATATCCATGAAAGATCCCTAGAGAATCCCTGGAAGCTTATGCAAATTATAGCCAACTTCTACCAAATTTACCTCCCGCATCCTTGTGTATCCAAGCTTGTAGCATTCACAAACCCAATTTGAATAGTCATATTAAGAGCATCCACAATTCAAACATCTTAATATTTCACAAGCCTAAGTGTTTCACAAATCTTCTTGAGGTTTGCAAGAGAATTACAAAGAAGGTATATTGCTGCTTGTTTTCTTTATCTTTCATTTATTATGTTAATTTTCTTTTCTCACACATGTAATCAACCAAGTGCACTCAATCCCATGTATTTGTGAGTTTTTATTGCATCATGTACATTTTGCAAGTATTAATGTGTTATTCTAATATTGAATGGTTAATGTTGGAAGTTAATTAGTCAAAATAACCCCCTGTAGCACCTATTTCATTCTTTGTTTGATTATAGTGTAAAAACCTTAATCAAACATAAAGGGGTGAAAACAAAAATACAATATTTTTGATAACTTTCGCATTGATGCACAACAATTTCAAAAGTAGTATTTAATCACTTTTTCTATCGTACCAATAAAATGGACATTTAGAATTTTAAATGATTTTGTACTATGACAATGTAGTGATGACAAAGACTGAATGAAATGACTATTTTGAGGACATTATTATTGACAATAATGGCATGACTATTATAGTAATGAAATTTCCAAGACTACAATCTTCATGGCCTTTTTAACTATTTAAAATCTAATACCCACTATAGAGTTTGATTTTATTGACAATAAATAATGAGATTTTTGAATTTTCATTTTGACAACAACTTAACTCAATTAATGACTAACATTTTTTTAATGATTTTGACAAGGTACTCGAGATGGTTTGAACTTATAAAACTAAAGGCAATATTAAACATCATACCAACCTTAAAGAGACTTTTGGAATTAGGAAAAAAAAAAACGGTAAAAAGATAAACTATTAGTTATGACTTGACCATGGACTATTTTTAAAATCCTAAATTTCCATGTGAATGTAAATTTTAGATAACCTATCATAGAGGATGGATCCATGGTTATATGGTTCCATGACCGAGTTGGAACAACGTAATGTGGGAGTAATAGTATCCGTACATCATTTGACCATGCATATACTTGTTATAAACTAATAACATTTTGTGTAAAACCACGTGGAGATATCATATTGAGAGTTGCAAGTAAGATAGTAAAGGGAACCTAGGAGAAGAGGTGACATGTTTGAAGTTCAATGTGCTAACAACTCCTTTGATTGATGTAGAACTCGATGCATGACATAGAGTTTTATGTAAAATGTGGTCCAACACCAAATTTGATGCATGTAGACACCAACAATCATGTAAGGAGCTCACACTTATCATTTAAGCATGTGGGTTTATAGATGAAAGTGTGGCATTATTAAAAGAGATTGAAGGATTTTGCATGAAGACACACAAATAGAATTGAAGGCTCACAACACCCAATAAAAGCACTATAATTTGGTATGATGTAGAATTTCTAATCCCACAGCGATAGAGTTAGCATGGTGCAAAAAAATGGATGTAATTCCACCGATAAAGAATAAAATCAATGTTGACCTCAACGATGTTAATCCGTAAACAATTTTCACCCCCTGGTTAAATGTTTTAAATTTTATTTTGGATACTTTAAATCTGATCAAGAGATGTTATAAGACATAAATGAGTTCAATTTTAAGCATTTTAAAACCCACCATTCTCAATTGATCTCCTAAATGATCAATTTTCTTTTCTAGTCAACTTTCCGTGATTCAAGTGGATCAATTAAAAATCATTGAAAATTGATCTTATAATGCCCAAAACTAATCAAGTATTTGATTTATAATGATCTTCAAAACTTGATTATTCAATCAAACTAATTTGTGCATTCACTTTGTTTGTTTGTGGAAGAATGTGCCAAAAATCAACTTAAATTGATTTTCCAGTTATTTTCCTTTCTTAAATCATTAAATTCCTTTTATAGTGAAATGGAAAACTGATTAAAAACAATAAATGAAATCACCAAAAACTCCACAAATTAATAACAGAGTTCACCCAATTTGGGCTACATCTCTGGATTCACTTTAAACATGAATCGATCTATTAGTTTATCACTTGAAGTACAAAATTATACCTATTCCAAATGAATAATAGATCATGTCACCTGCATTTAGAGCTTATTACAGATTTGTAGACTCGATCAACTTTCAGAATTCTCCAAGTTCATTTGTGGCTCCGTAAGGCTTCCAAGTGCATTCTCTGTGAAACTGAGACCAAAAACTATTCCACCATGAAAATTACAACACTTCATGGAAAAATGAAGACACCATTTTCTTCATCTTTGAATTTGGAACAATTTTCTAGTTCTTTGAAGCTTGAAAACATCTAAGTGCCTCAAAAGGTGTTTTCTAAAATGTTTTCTCAAAAATGCATATTCTACCTCTTCCATAGTCTTAAAAAACCCCTTTAAATATATTTTTCCTCCTTTTTTATTATCTTTACCACATGTGGTATGACAGTTAGGCAATATTTTGTTAACTCGGAGGTTGGGGATCGATCTCTAGCCTCCCCACCGACTGTTTTGGGCCAATTTGGGAATAAATCCCACATGCGTCGAGGAAGGTTTTTTTTAAACCTTTAAAAGGGCTTGGACCGACCATTATTACCATGGCTTAGGCCACACATGGTCCATTTTACATGCCACATAGGTGGCGTGATTGGTTATGTCCACGTGGTTCGGCTAGTTAGATTGTTATGTTAGACCACCACGTGGTTTGGTTATTTGGTGATGAAAAATATAGATCACTGGTTGAGGAGACTATGGACTCATCGACTTAAGGCCACTAAGCGGTTGGGATGGTTGTCAAGAAATGCGGGATACGTAAGTAGGTGATGTGTCGAGCTAGAAATAATATCTCGGTGAGTTACTCAAACCTACACAATATAATTATCATGTCTGTAATATCCCATATTCATCCCTGATGTACACGAGAGGAAAATATATACAAAATCATTACAATGATATAATGAAGAAATGGCGGAAAATACACCCCTTGATAAAAAAGTATGTTGACCCATTTGAAGGTCCTGGCCAACAGAATAGCGAGGCCCACCTATTCGAACATGAGTGTCAAAGATTGGTGTCCAAAAACACATTTTACTCAAATCTTCATGTGCCGTTTGTTGCTCCATGATTGGTCCACTTGGCAGATGTGCACGTGTCCATGTCATCTTAGACTGCTTGTGATCCATTATTTTTCTAGATGGCCAAAAATTTAGCGAGACAACAACTTTTGCATATGAGCTTCATTTTCAACGCGTTCCTTATACCATCGGAAATCTGTCAAAATGTTCTTCTATACTATAATGGTTTAGGGAGAATTTTGGAACATTTGAAGCTCAAAATGTCCTCCAGATCAGATGCACGATGGATGTTAGGCTAGCTATCAAAAAATCAATTCAAAGCCAATATAATTTCTTCCTTGGAATGATAAGTAATGTAGGTATAAATAAAAATTGATGAGTCAAAAAGTTGAATAATAATTCAAATATCCATGTTTATTTATGCCCAAAGACTCAAAAAAATTAAATGCATGGTGAGATATTAAATGTTTGATTGTTACCTATTATTAAAATACATAAATCTCTATAAATACATAATCTATCTAACTTCTTGAAGACTTTCATTATGGACTCAACTTTCTTTGATCTTGGGTGAAATTTTGGTTAGAGTTTATCTAGATTTAATCACAAAAATACTTAAATTCTAACACAATAATAATCTATTATATTGTATATTATTTCATTTAGATCATACATACATACTTGCGCGTCTTGTGCGCGCGCATGTGTGTGTGTGTGTGTTTCCTATAAAATAGGAAACCTCCTATAACAACTCACCTTAACATATATGAGTTGTTCTAACAACTCTTAACTCACTAACAAATTACTAACCTCTAACTATATTATTATTAATGAGTTGTTTTACAACAACTCATGATAATAATAATAATAATTTATTACAAATGTATTTACTCACCCATGTGAGTACTAACACCATATAATTCCTAACATATAAATTAGTAATACAGGCATATTTTGATTTGTACTTTGATATTAAATTAATTAATCTGAATATATCTACCATTTATAACCTTAATCCGAAGTTTAAATAAGGATACACTGACTTATTCTTTTTAATCAATTTGTAGTAAAGTCTAAAGTTGCTAAAATGGCTAAGAGGGGTAGCCAAATCTCCCTTGAGCGGTAAAAATTATGGCTACATGATGTTATTCCACCGCTTATTCATTATAGGAAAGCATACCCATAACTTGTGCTCACCTTATGCCCTAGATTACTTATAGTGATCCTAAAATGAGATGGGACACGTTCTTTATCATTTGTTGGTGTCATAAACATACATCAACAATATTTTGTCACGCTTATTAGGATTTCATTTATAATGATTTCCTTTTAATTTCAATGTTGCATGTTTCTTTCCTAAAGACCATATTATGTTACACTATTGTGACGCGTGATGATTGTAAGTTGTGGCATATGTATACACCATATTTTTCACTCTTATTAATGATTTCTCTTTACAGGTTATTGGTGCATTAATCTCCCCGAGTGCATGCCTCAATGGACATTTCAAGATCAAGGTTGGGATATTTAACAATATTTGACAACGAAGTTTTTGTTTGTGGCATCATCCTAGCTTTCCCAAACATGCTTTATAACCTTACTACCTTCTTACTACCCTTATATTACTTCCTCAATATTATAACCTTCACTCCTACTGTTTATGGGACCTTTGTATTACCTTCACACATGCTCCAAGTGTCTCATATACCTATATACTCTTTTACTCTCTGCTTTTACACCAGCGCGTTGTGCTTGATGGTATTGACCTTCATTGATGCCTCTAATATAAATTTATTTTGGTTGATGACATCGGCCATAGTCGATATTATTGACTAAGAGAGTTCACGACTTTGTTGTCACCCTCAAAATTCCCCTCATTTTTCAAGTCAAGCTTTTGAAAATTTTGAGTTGGTGCCTTTGAGAGATGTTTGAGCAGAGTGAGAAGTCTAGAGAGATAAAAAAATGTGCTTTGAAGAAGTGGGTGCTCATTTGCACTGTTAATTTAGAATCTTGCAGTCCACATGGTTCCTGTCTGGATGCTTAAAAATTGTTTCCTCCATTCGAATGAAATTGTCAAATCCTTTTTCTATGGTTGTGGATCGCATCGAGCTTGGTATTGTTTACAGTTCTTCTTTCCATGAGGAGTAGTTTGTTTTTAGGCGTAAATGGTGGAGCTTCCCCTCCTCTGTATTTTTTTCTATAGTCATGAGTGACGGGCGTATCTTCCTTGTCAATTTTGGCCCCAACATCCATGAGTATGTGGACATCTCTAATTGGATGTGGGAAGGTGGGTCATCGGGTCACTTTTGGAATTTTGGTTTTGTATGAAGAAAGGCAGTGTTCAATCGAGGCCTAAATCAGCTAAGTATAGAAGGACCACGGAAGGTGCCACATGTCTCTTCGGTGCACTTTTGGTATGGTGCACAAAAGCGGAGACTCCAAACATGCGCAGGCCCTCCACGTGGTCAGATTCCGAAAAAGACAAAGCCAACCGATAAATCGGCTAAGTATAAAGAGTCGGCGGAAGCCTCCATGCGTCCCAACGATGCACCTCCAAAGGCCAAGTTCAAAGCAGGATCCTAAGTGAGCACAGACTCACCATGTGCCTCATCGGTGCAACTTCAGAAGTGAGACCCAAGGGACAGACCCCAAATGAGTGCCAGCTCTCCATGTGTTCAGAGCCTCAAAAAGTTAAATCGGTCATTGAAAGGTCTAAGGCCAGTGGAAAGAACCATGTGTCAGCTCGATGTAACTTTAGAGGTGAAATACAAAGTGAGTCCCCAAACAAGCGCGAAGCTTCCACATGTCTAGAACCCAACATAGTCGCTCCTAAATAAGTAGAAGGGACCTAGCCAAAAAAAGAGAAAGAGGAGTAGGCCCAAATCGATTAAGTACAAAAGGATCGGTGGACGGCGCCACGTGTCTCACCGGCGCACCTTCAAGGGTCGAAGCCAAAGGTGGTCCCCCAAAAGAGCGCCGGACTTTTACGTGTCCTAGGTCGAAAAGGGAACATAGTCGGCCATTGAATGGCTAAGTATAGAAGGGTTTGTAGAAGCCTCCACATGTCAGCTCGGTGCAACTTCAAGGAAAAACTTGGAGGTAGGTCCTAAATGTGTGTTGAGCCTCCATGTGTCAGGATTAGACATATGGCCCCGCCAAACAAAAGGGACTTAGCCAAAACACAAAGAAATAAGGCGAGGTAGTGGAAGGAGCCATGTGTCTCTTCGATGCTCTTTCAGGAGGAAAATCCACTCGAGTCTCTAAATGAGCGGGAAGCCTCCACGTGTCCTGGGTCAGACATAAAGCCTTCGCCAACCAAAGGGGAAAAGTCAAATGTTAAGCCCGCGTTGAAAGTCAAAGTAGGAAGGTGGGCCGGCGGAGAACTTTGAGATTTTGAGCCTTGTTTCCATAAAAGGCATAAAGTGTTAAAGTGAACCGCGGCCCCACTCATACCAAGGAAAAATTCAAATGTTGAGCCCGCATCAAAAGTCAAAGTGGGGAGGCGAGTCGGTGGAGAACTTTGAGATTTTGAGCCTTGTTTCCAAAAGAAGTAAAATTATAAAGTGAGCCGCAACTCCATTACCACTCAGGTAAAGCCACGTGTTAGACCCAAATGCAAAATGTGAAGTTGTGGGTTATGGGGAACTTCGCATTTTGCATCTTTTGTGCTAAGGGCACAATTTCAATTTCGGGCCCGTGAGATCCATTTTTGCATTTTCGCCATTTTGTACGGATTCGATTCAAATATTCAAATGAGCATAACTTTCACTCTAGTGCTCAAAATTTGAAAAATTTTATACTGTTGGAAAGGTCTTGGTCTCCTCTATGCCATGGAAGCATAAAATATTATTTTCAGTAGGAGTTGATGGTTGGAAATATGGAAAATGTATTTCAAGCCATTAATGCGGAGATTTGATTGCTTCAAACAGATCAGATTTGATTTGATTTCCATCCTTTCTTCTTCAACACGCCAAAGACATGCAAAACTAGATTTAGCAGTTATGGCGGATTTGCGGGGGCATTAATGGTTGGTGGTTGAGCTTCTAAATCATATTTCTTTCCTTCTCTTCTTCTCCTCTTTTGCTTCATCTATAAATGTAAGAGCTTGTCTCATTGCAAATGTTGGACTCTAATACTTTTGAAGTGTAATTATAGTCGAAAGTAAATCAATACAGAAGATTTTCCCCTTTTTCTTTATCTTCCTCCATTGTCCCTTCTTACTTACCTAAAATTTGTGGATCATTTATCTTCTGTGATAAGAAACTTTGTGTTCTTATTGATATGATTTCTAGAACTTTGTGTCTATGGAATGATATCTTATGTTGTGAATGTGAATGATTATGTTATGTATCACTCTTGCTCAATACGTATAGGGTTATACTCTATTATTTATATTTCCTAAAAGTACTATTATATTATGCTCTTTCCTTTCTTCAGTTCTTCCATTCGTTTGTATTGATAATATTTTTTGGTATAAAAGCATTTCAAGATGTCAGAGGTCCAACCTTAAGATGAAAGTGTACATTTGTATATAATCTTTTTGCTTTCTTTCAATAAGGGAACCTCTCCCATAAAGAGGAGGGACTTGTTGTCCCCTAATTGTGGTTTTAATTAAAGTACCATTTTAAAACCCGATAGTTTTTGGCGACTTTGCTGGGGATTTTGTTTCAAACATATCCCTTTTGAAAGAACAACTTCAAGATCATTTTGATCGGTGACTCTACGATATACACATGGGAAGAAAGATCTCGGGGTTGAAGATTCTCATTTTCAACTTCTAGAGCAACAAAACTTCTCTCTTCTTCCAGCAAGAAGGAACAAAGGAACTCATTTTACAAGCACACCTCCTGTTAAAGACAAAAACTCCAAGAATAACATTCCTCCATAACAACTCAGCCCTAATCTTCTTGCTCTGATACTTGTTGGTGTTTCAGTTCCCCTTCAGAAAATCTTCCCACAGATGGCAACACCTCTGCCTTGGGGATAATGGATTGGGCCTCTTGCTCTTCCTCAACCATTACATGAGTTACCTAGGAGTAGTAGGAAAGGTTTTCCTAAATTCCGAGGTGATGGGAAGGTACACCCAGATGAACACATTACTGACCTTCAGCGTTACATGTGGGATTCTTGGGATTGAGCATGAAGACGTTTCTGTCAGGCTCTTTGTAGAAACATTGCAGGATAATGTTTGATTGGTTCTATCATCTTCCTACTAGGTCAATTATTGATTGGACCACCTTGAAAACTCAGTTTGAGCAACGTTTCAAACCTGTTGAAGATGTGCATGCTCTCTTGGCTCAAATTTCTCATATCAAGAAGGAACCACATGAGCCCATGAGAGAATTTGTGGCCAAATTCAACAAGCTCATTCATAAAATTCCATAGAACACTCATCCTATAGATCAAATCCAAAAATTCTTCTTCCTCAATGCTCAGTTACCTAAAGTAAGCTATACACTAAGGAGAGCTAACCTTGCAACCTTTGGATGTTGATCAGATATTGGCTATCAGTGTTGAGGATGATTTAATCATGTCTAGGTAAATTAAAAAAGAACCCTCCAAATCTAAAGCATCTTCTTCTTCCTCTTCCCCTAGAGCCAATTATGATCGGTTCAATACAAAAAGCTTGCAAATGATCTCATTGCTATAAAAAAATGGCTCAACATACTCCTTATCAAGATATTCCAAGAAGGAATTTTCAGCCTAGGAACTGGTTACCTCCTTCTTAGAATAAATTGGCTATTGAAGGCCCACCTATCAAGGTTCCAATCAATGTAACTTGTGAAGTTCAAGAACTTGATGATGAGGAGTTTAATGAAGACTTTGAAGACCCAGAAGAAGAGTTTGATGAAGAACAGGAGGAACTTGGTGGATCTCAAGTTCATTTCCTCACCACTGAAGGTATGGATGATGAAGATGAATATGATGAAATAGTGGCAAAGATGAATAGTGATTCATATGCTATTATGACTCGGGAGAAAATGAACAAAAAGAAAAAGTGATGCAACTGCTAAGAAATCCAAGAAGTTTCCTATAACTATTCCAATGGTTGCAAGAATAGGAGTTCCTATTCCCACTGCCTCCACGCAAAAGGTGAGTAATGTTAATCCTTCTCCTTCTACCGTTGTTTCCAAAACCTCTTGTCCTTCAACTCCTAAAACTGATAAATCAAAAGTCTCTCATGTTCCTAGTAGTGATGCCCCATCCACCTCTAGGTCTTTTGATATCATTTATCACCTCAAAAAGACCAAAATCCAAATTTCAGAGGCAGAGTTTTACCAAACCCATCCAAAAGCTTTTGTTAAAATGGTAAACTTTGTCAATTCCAAATCCAAAGCCTCGTCCAATAATTCTAAAGGTATTTTACCCACTCCCTTTTCCTCACCTCAACTAAGCCTTATGGTTACGGTCACTTCCCTAATGATAAAATTGAACCATTCTATGTGACTCTCCTCATAGCTGGCCATAAACTCAGTAATTGTGTTATAGACTCAAGAGCATCAGAAAATGTAATGCCTACAAAAGTAGCTCATTCTTTGGGCTGACTCTAACACGTGCCTTTGGTTCCTATTATTCCATGGAGAGTAGAGAAGTGCCTTTGGTTAGAAGGATTAAAGATGCACAAGTAGCCTTCGCTACTTTTCCAGAGAAAAGGGTCTTAGCCACTATTTTGGTAGCTAATATTCCTCCCTCATATGGTATGTTGTTGAGTAGGAATTTCTATAAAAAGGTAGGAGGTGAAATTTAGATGGACTGGTCACATGCCTTGATCCGGTCAATGGAAAAATGAAGAAGCTGCTACGTGAGGAAACAGACTGAGTATATCGTGCAAAAGACTGATGATCCAAAAGCACAAATACTCTATGAAGATATAGGGCATGTCACCTATATGATCATGTTAGAAGATGAGGCAAATCTCCTAAGGGAGTGATTCATGATCCCAATGGAATTTGGACTTTGGAGTTTGATGGAAGTTGTTCTTTAGCTAGTTCTAGAGCTGGAGTGGTGTTGATCTCTCCAGAAGGGAAGATTCATCCATTTTCTTTCAAGCTTCATTTTGAAAATACAAATAATAACTGAGTATGAGGATCTCATCCTTGGATTGAGCATGGCAAAAGAAAAAGGAGTAAAGAATCTTTGTGCTCATGGTGATGTAGAGTTGATTGTGAAATAGGTAAGGGATCTTTACCAAGTCAAGAATAAGAGATTGAAACATTATAGAAACCTTGTTTAGGATTCCATTGAATTCCTTGATGCTTTCTCAATTGAAGATGTGTCAAGAGAAAATAATACTAGAGATGATTCTCTAGCCGTCTCGAGGATCTTTGTTGATTCCCCATCCGATTTCTCTCAAGAGAAATTTACCATTGAAATGATTTATAGGCCCAGTGTACCATATAATGCAAGCAGCGATAGGTTTTCAATGATGATCAACACTTGCTCTCTTTCATGGAGCTTAAAGATAACTTCAATTAGTTATATTTTGAAGGAAGTGAAACTCTACCTAGAGAATATGTGTCAGATAATAAGGAAGATATCAAGGAAGAGATGGATCAGGATGGTTGTATTAAGTTGAAGGGTAACAAGATTCCCAAAGGAATGGTGAGTCTAGAAGATCTGTTTGACAAACATGATAGGTTCATCAAATTTAAAGCTTCTCAAGGGACTCGATAATCTATTGAGTATGAGAAGGTCAATATTAGAAGTAATGATGAACCCAAGGTGGTGAATATTGGAAAATGTTGCACTCAAGAAGAGAAGAAGAAAGTAGTAAACCTATTAAAAAGTATTTTGATGTTCTTTCCTATTCATATGATGATCTCAAGGCTTTTCAACCAAAGGAGATGCAACACTATATCCCTCTGAGACCTGGGATCAAACCTTTCAAGTAGAAGCAAAGGTAGTATAATCCTAAGGTTGTTGATACTATTTTTCAAGAGATCCAGAAGTTACTAAAAGCCAAGATTATTTTCCCTATACATCATTCAACTTGGATTTCCAACATTATGCTTATCAGGAAAAAGAATGGTGAGATTTGCATATGTGTGGATTTCAGGAATTTGAATCAGGCCTCTCTAAAAGACAACTATCCACTCCCCATGATGGATCAAGTTTTGCAAGCTGTCTCAGGCTCTGAGATGTTGTCTATGCTAGACAGATTCTTTGGATACAATCAAGTGGAAGTCAGTACCCCAGATCAGCACAAGACTTCTTTTACTACCCCTTGGGGCACCTTTGCCTACAAGAGAATGCCATTTGGTCTTATCATGTATCGGTGATACTTTTCAAAGGGAAATGGACTTAGCTTTTGGCATCCTTAAAGGAAGGTGTATTGTTGTGTACCTTGATGATTTGAATGTTTTCTCCAAAACAAGGGCAGATCATCTTCAACATCTAGAAACAATCCTCCATAAATGCAGAGAACATGGAGTTTCTCTCAATACTAAGAAGTTTGTCTTTTTTTATTATGAAGGCAAGTTTTAGGGGATATTGTTTCCAAAAAAGGGATCAAGATAGATCTAGAAAGAGTTTAAGAAATCCAGCTGATTCCTCTTCCCATAAGCAAAAAGGGTGTTCACTCTTTCTTTGGCAAGATAAATTTCTGAGGAGATTCATTCCAGATTTTATAGAATTGACTATGAGCATTTCTCAAATGATGAAAGGAAATCAAACCTTTGGTTGGTCTTCTGAAGGTAAGGAAGCATTTGAAGATATCAAGAAAGCCATTGCTAAAACTCCCATCTTAGCATGTCCTGATTTCAACAAGGATTTTATTATCTATTGCTATGCTCTGAGAGAATACCTTGGTTGCTGTGCTAACTCAAGAAAATTCTAAGAATCATGAACTTCCAATTGCCTTCATGAGCTATGTTCTGAAAGCTCATGAATTAAAATATACTATGATGGAGAAACATGCTTTTGCAGTGGTCAAAGTTGTTAAGCAGTTTCATTTTTATATTCTTAATTCTCACTATGTTGTGTGTGTACCTGATACAACCATCAAGTCTATTCTTACACAACTAGGAGTTTGGAACTAAGAGAGGCAATTGGGTAGCAAAGGTCCAAGAATATGACCTTGATATCAAGCTAACTAAGCTAGTTCAAGGTAAAGGCTTGTGTGAGCTTATTGCTGAAGGGGCTGATGAAGAATTGTCCACAAAAGTAGTTGATGTCCCTATTATCCTCTTCCTTAGTTCAACAGATGAGTGGTATGCTGATATTGCACATTTTCTTACTTATGGAGAATTTCCATCCCATTTGAGTGCTAAGGAAAAGAGAGCTATTAAGCTAAGGTCTACACAGTATGTATTATGGGAAAATGCTTTGTTCAAGCGAGGCATAGATGGAAGATTCCTTAAATGTGTGGACAAAGAGCAATAGAAGAGGTTGTTTTCAACTTTTCATGATCAGGCTTGTGGAGGGCACTTCTCTTCTATTGTCACTTCCCATAAGATCCTTTGTGCAGGGTACTATTGGCCTACATTATTCAGAGATGCATCAAAATGGGTAGGTAAGTGTGAAGCATGTTAGAATTTTGTTGGGAGACCTAAGTTGGCTGCTTTACCACTCAAACCAGTAGTGATTGATGAGCCTTTTCAACAGTGGGGATTGGATTTCATTGGAACTCTTAACCCACCTTCTAGTGCTGGACATACTCACATGCTAACTACTACAGATTACTTCACAAAGTGGGTAGAGGCTATTCCAGTCAAAAGCACTACTTCTGAGGTGGTGTGTAATTTCATCAAGGAGAACATCTTGATAAGGTTTGGGGTACCAAACAAGATTGTGACTAATAATGCTTCAATTTTTCTTCTTCTGAGATGATGGATTTATGTTATGGCTATGGAATTTCCCTTGCTCATTCTTCAGACTATTATCCTCAAGGGAATGGAAAAGCAGAATCAACAAATAAGAATCTAGGTAACCATTGTTTGGAAGCTTGTTAATGACTCTCAAAGGAATTGGCACAAGAAGCTCTATGATGCTCTCTGGGTAGATAGAATTACACCTAAAAGACTAATTGGGATGTCTCCATTTTAAGTGGTGTATGGTGTTGAAGCTCAGTTGTCAATAATAATGGAATTACCAACCTTGCACTTAATGAAGGCTATTGAGGATTCAAGTTTCATCAGTTCCTTGGACAAGAGGATCATGTATCTCTAGAAGCTAGATGAAGATAGGATGTAAGTTTTTGATAGGATCTCAACTCATCAACTGAAGGTGAAAGCTTTGTTTGATAAGAAGGCTAGGCCCAGAGATTTTCAAGTAGGAGACATTGTTCTGCTATGGGACAAAAGACATGAACCTCGAGGAAGCCATGGTAAGTTTGATTCTCTTTGGCTTGGTCCTTTCAAAATTAGACACTTTGCTGGAGAAAATTCTTTCTACTTGGATTATATGGATGGATCCTCTCTCCCACTTCCTTATAGTGGGTAGTATTTGAAGTTGTTCAAGTCCTAGGTGATTAGGAAGTCCTAGGTGATTAGGTAGTCCTTTTGTATATATTGTGTTCGTGTTTTTTTTTTTGTCTTTCCTTTTTGGTTTGTTTCCCTTCCGTGTGTGTTGTCTTCTGTATTGGTTTTACCTTTGACTCTATTTTCCCAATGGATAAGGCACTGGTCTACTTTCCTAGAGTTTTTCTATGGTTCTTGATCTTGCCTCGTTCCTCTGTCCCAGCCAAGTCATCCCCAGAAAGAGCTAGTTATTGTCACCCTCAAAATTCCCCTCATTTTTCAAGTCAAGCTTTTGAAAATTTTGAGTTGGTGCCTTTGAGAGATGTTTGAGTAGAGTGAGAAGTCTAGAGAGATAAAAAAATTCATGCTTTGAAGAAGTGGGTGCTCATTTGTAATCTCGCCTGTTAATTTAGAATCTTACAATCCGCATGGTTCTCGTCTGGATGCTTGAAAATTATTTCCTCCATTTGAATGAAATTGTCAAATCCTTTTTCTATGGTCGTGGATCGCATCGAGCCTGGTATTGTTTACAGTTCTTCTTTCCACGAGGAGCAGTTTGTTTTTCGAGCATAAATGGTGGAGCTTCCCTCCTCTGTATTTTTTTCTGATCGTGAATGACAGGTGTATCTTCCCTGTCAATTTTGGCCCCAACATCCACGAGTACGTGGACATCTCTGATTAGATGTGGGAAGGTGGGTCGTCGGGTCACTTTTGGAATTTTGGTTTTATATGAAGAAAGGCAGTGTTCGATCGAGGCCTAAATCGGCTAAGTATAGAAGGACTGCGGAAGGTGCCATGTGTCTCTTCTGAGCATTTTTGGTATGGTGCACAAAAGCGGGGACTCTAAATGTGTGCAAGCCCTCCACGTGGTCAAAGTCTGAAAAGACAAAGCCAGTAGATAAATCGGCTAAGTATAAAGAGTCGCAGGAAGCCTTCACGCGTCCCAACGACACACCTCCAAAGGCCAAGTTCAAAGCAGGATCCTAAGTGAGCACAAACTTGCCACGTGCCTCATCGGTGCAACTTTAGAAGTGAGACCCAAGGGACAGACCCAAATAAGTGCCAACTCTCCACGTGTTAGAGCCTCAAAAAGTTAAATTGGTCGTTGAAAGGTCTAAGGCCAGTGGAAAGAACCACATGTCAGCTTGGTGCAAATTTAGAGGTGAAATACAAAGTGAGTCCCCAAATAAGCGCGAAGCTTCCACGTGTCCAAAACCCAACATAGTCACTCCTAAATAAGCAGAAGGGACCCAACCAAAAAATGGAGAAAGAGGAGTGGGCCCAAATTGGTTAAGTACAAAAGGATCGGCAGACGAGACGGCGCCACGTGTCTCATTGGTGCACCTTTAAGGGTCGAAGCCAAAGGTGGTCCCCAAACAGCGCTTGAACTTTCCACGTGTCCCGAGTCCAAAAAGGGAAAAAGTTGGCCATTGAATCGGCTATGTATATAAGGGTTTACAAAAGCCTCCACATGCCAACTTGGCGCAACTTCAAAGGCAAAACCTAGAGGCAGGTCCCAAATGTGTGTTGAGCCTCCACATGTCCAGGATCAAACATATGGCCCCACCAAACAAAAGGACTTAGCCAAAACACAAAGAAACAAGGCGAGGTAGCGGAAGGAGCCACGTGTCTCTTGGCAAAGACTCTTTCAGAGGTAAATCCAAATAGAGTCTCCAAATGAGTGGGAAGCCTCCACGTGTTTTGGGTCAGACATAAAGCCTTCGCCAAATGAAGGAAAAAGTCAAATGTTAAGCCCGTGTCAAGAGTCAGCGGGAATGCAGCCGATAGAGAACTTTGAGATTTTGAGCCTTGTTTCCATAAAAGGAGTAAAGTGATAAAGTGAACCACACCCCACTCATGCCAAGAAAAAAGTCAAATGTTGAGCCCACATCAAAAGTCAAAGTAGGGAGGCGGGTCGGTGGAGAACTTTGAGATTTTGAGCCTTGTTTCCAAAAGAAGTAAAATTATAAAGTGAGCCATGCAACTCCGTTACCACTCAGGTAAAGCCATGTGTTAGACCCAAATGCAAAAAGTGAAGTTGTGGGGCTGTAGGGGACTTCTATACTTTTGCATCTTTTGCGCTAAGGGTGCAATTTCAATTTCGGGCCCGCAGATCCATTTTTGTATTTTCACCATTTTTGTATGGATTTGATTCAAATATTCAAATGAGCATAACTTTCGCTCCATTGCTCGAAATTTGACAAATTTTTACTGTTGGAAAGGTCTGGTCTCCTCTACGCCATGGAAGCATAAAATATTTTTTTAGTAGGAGTTGATGGTTGGAAATATGGAAAATTTATTTCAAGCCATTAATGTGGGATCTGATTGCTTCAAACAGATCAGATTTGATCCGATTTCCATCCTTTCTTCTTGACATGCCAAAGACACACGCAAAACTAGATTTTGCCATTGTAGGTAGATTTGTAGGGGCATTGATGGTTGGTGGTTGAGCTTCCAAATCATATTTTTTTCCTTCTCTTCTTCTCCTCTTTTCACTTCATCTATGAATGTAAGAGCTTGTCTCATTGCAAATGTTGGACTCTAATACTTTTGAAGTGTAATTATAGTCGAAAGTAAATAAATACAGAATATTTTCCCCTTTTTCTCTATCTTCCTCGATTGTCCCTTCTTGCTTACTTGAAATTTGTGGATCATTTATCTTCTGTGATAAGAAACTTTGTGTTCTTATTGATATGATTTCTAGAACTTTGTATGTCTCGTGGAATGATATCTTATGTTGTGAATGTGAATGATTCTATTCTATATCACTCTTGCTTAGTACATGAGGGTTATACTCTATTATCTATATTTCCTAAAAGTATTGTTATATTACTTTCCTTTCCTTTCTTGAGTTCTTCCATTCGTTTGTATTGATAATCTTTTTGGTATAAAAGCATTCCAAGATGTCAAAGGTCCAACCTTAAGATGAAAGTGTACATTTGTATATAAGCTTTTTGTTTGCTTTCAATAAGGGAACCTCTCCCATAAAGAGGAGGGACTTGTTGTCCCCGAGCGGTGGTTTTGATTAAAGTACCATTTTAAAACCCAATGAGACTTCAAGTCATGTACCCCTATATAAGGGAATCATTATTGTCATTTCTCTTATATCATCATTATATGATATGGTTTTCTTTCACTTCAAAATATGCCCTTAAAGGTTTGGGGTTTAATGGAGCTTATACTTGGAAGTATACTTTGGAAACATTGGGTAACTAGGAGCCACGAGAATAGGATTTGTGCTAATGTTGTTTTTGAATTATTTTGAGTCTTGAAATTTGATCTACGTAGATCTTCTACCCATCCCTTTTGTGACCCACCTACAAAACCCTCTCAAAAAGGTGTTACTAGCTGTTTGGAGTTAATGTGTTGATAATATCTTCGTAAAGGCAAGTGTCCTTAACCCTTCCTTTTTCTTTATGTTTAATGTGATTGATTATATTTTATGTATCATGCATTTTACTAGGATAGAGTAGCATATTATTGTCTATTGCATTATTCTTATTATTGGCCCTTATCTTTTACAACTACATAACTTTAGAACCCTAAGATTAGATATCTTATAATACTAGCTTACTATTGTAGACACTCAAATTTGGTAATTTGCACTTTGGAAACCCTTGATTTGACTATGCACTCTTGTTATGATAAATACAACTTCTCCATTCCTACTTAGCACTTTCCAAGGTCCATTGTTTAGCTTGTTTATCCTTACACACTGACATGTCAACACATTTTGAGAATACAATGCACAAAATTAATATAAAAACATCTGTTTATCAACTCCAAACTTCATGTGGCATATTTCCTACTCCAAGTCAGGACCATACAACATGGTCAATGATTTAACCTAAATTCATTGATTCTCTCTAGGGGTGTTAACCGATGGTAGATTATCCTAATCAATTAGTTTCCAAAGCTAATTGTATGATATTAGAAATAACCATTCGATAATGATAAACAACAATAGATAAAACACTAATGATGAGTGAGAGAAGACAACTTAGTTGATATCCTACTCTATGTGATGATCTAGACTAGTTTGACTACTAAAATAGGCTGAAAATGACCCATAAAAGCCTCGTTGTTGAAAATGCATGTTGAAGCGCCGCATAGAACAAAGTGGATGGCTTTGGCCAAAACATACCCCGATAGAACCCTTTATGTATGCTCATATCCTTCAAATCCTCTACTCCTAATACTTTATGGGTATGTGTATTGTCTTTTGATTTTCTCTTATTTAGGATTTTACCTTCCAAAAATTGTCGATGCTCACAATGTGCAACCAATTGATCATTCAAAACCTTGGATAGCCAAAAAGTCTTGCAAAACAAACATTAGGTGGGTTGTGAACACTCTCGTGCACCACGGATGTCGCCACTACCTCGAAGAGGGCTCAAACCACACATCATTCTCACCTAGCATGTGATTTATAAAATGTATGCAACTAAATAGATAACCATGATCTTGTAACAATGAGATTGTACTTGCACCTTTGCCCTAGCTTGACTTGGAATGATGATATGTTCCTTATATTTGCAGATATGAGTGGATGACTACCCTAGAAAGAGTATGTAGAGTATATGAATCTCAAAGGAGCCTTGGAATGAATCTTCTTATGATTGTTCTTAGTGTATGCTCATTAGGATCTTTGAGTCTCAAGTTTTCATGATCTCATCTTTGATAATGGATGAATAACTAGCTTATATATGTGTTCTTGATATGGAAAGCTTAGATAAGGTGAGTAGAAGTGTCAAAAAAATGAATTTGGAAAAGTGTCATTGGAGGGAAAGGGACTAAAGAAGATGGGAAGGGCCATAACGTACAAACTCTATGGCCCATTCTAGGTGCTTTGGTATGGGATGCATGTGTGAATGATTTAAAAATTGGAATTGTATTGTATAAGGGTTTAACCGATTCTATGGACTAATACGACCATTCAATGAATAAATGAGTTGTGTGTGTAAGCAAGAATGAATGGTATATAGATAAGGATAACATGATTAACTAAGTTGGACAAGTGTGGGCTAGTACAAAAGTGTTGTACAATTTGTGTTGTTACTGAGGCATCAATTTCCAAAATGAGTGTCTACAATCAAGAATTTATATCCGGCCTTGAGCCATTTGTATGATCTAGAACAATATGTCCTCAAACTTTGATTTCAAATTAATATCTTTCGATGGATCTTATACTTCATCCTGGGCTAGCCTTTCTTAGATAAATCATCTATGAAGCCCTATATAAGTAAGTAAACACCACCTCATTTGCTAACCTGGAACTCTTGAGGTAATGCATTAGAGATTTCACTTCATACACTTACTGAAAAAGACATCCAAAGCTCCTAAATATCATAATGTCACATCTCGAAGTCATTAGGGCAACACCCACATCAAGTATGAAGCTAAAAAAAAAGGTTAAGGTGAAAATATCTCTCATCTACGGAGCACTTAAACATCCTCTCTCTCGAGTATTTTAGCAAGAGCGAAGTCAAAACAATCATGGTCAAATCAAATGTTGAATCAGATTGATCTATCAAGATATCACATGTTAGGTGGATAATGAAGTGCACTTTGAGCCCTCTTCATAGTAGTGCTAACATAATGTTTATTTTTAGGACTCTTCATCCATATATAGGCTTTTAGATGTTGATCCCTCCATACAAAGTGTAGACACAAAATTACGCTCTTTGGGTAATCATCTAGTCATGATTACATAATACTATTCATATAACTCCTAAGTAAGAAAAGTACTAATTAGCCCATGTCTTTTGTCACATTTCTTTGCTTTTTATTGCTACTTTCAGTCTTACACCATTACTTGCTTAGTCAACATTTTTACTCTTTGGCATTTGTCATCTTAGACATCAACACCCAAACCCGGTATGTCAATGCCATGCACCCTTGTCCCCCTCAGGCGCCCATGTCCTCTTTGTACTTTACTCATACTTTTTGGGTCCTTTATAGTTGTTCTGAGCATCTTAATTTTTGGTGATCGGCCTTTTTGGGGTTAGTTACAAAATTCAAGCAAGGGAATCATAGAAATATAGATTGATGTGATCATAATAAAGGACCAAACACTAAGCATTAGTTATCACCACCCAAGGTTGCATCCATCAAGGCATTTAAGAGCTCCATTACATCCATCTAGCTCCATCACAAGGGACACAAGGTTGGTTTTCTACATCACACTTCATATGATGGAAGTTCATTCTATTCTCTGTACACATCTACTTACATCTTCTACATCTAGCCATTGCTCGTTATCAAGTACAACACACATAAGAGCCACCTAGGGCATGGTTACGCACACACACACACAAAAAGAACTATATTGGGTCCGAGATGTATTGTAACATTTAGTCGTAATTTCACCATTGTGACAACTGAGGACAGTCTAACCCCTCATTTTCCATATTTCTTTTTTAGGATTTAATGTTTATGTGAGGGTTTTGCGGTGTATATTTCATTCAGAGTTTCAAATGACCTCAACGATCTTGGTGCAACCTCAAAAGCGATCAATGATGACTAAAGGCAGACACCTTGTGACACCTTAGAGGAGGTTTTTAAGAATTTTCATAGACCAAGAGGTGCCAGTCTTAGGTCTAGGGTGCCCACGGGTTCCCTGTCCCTCTCCGAAACCCTAATCGAGTTTGTTCCTCTAGTTTTGCATTTTTACGGGGCTTACGTGTGACGATCATTGCTTCTTCTTTTCTAGTTTTACAACTCTATGCTATCTCCAAAACTTTGTGAATCAAATAAGCCTTTATACCCTCTCTTTGCACTTAGGGTTTTCAAATTACATTGCTTAGTTTGCTTGAGTGTATTACTGTACTTAATTTATTATTTATTTACTGCAATCTTGCATTCAGATTAGCCATATAAATTACATTTTAGCTTAATCATTTTGGTGAACCCCACTCGTGATCGGTCTTTTGGATCCTTTGTTCACACATCATGTTTTCTATCACGGCTCCTAAAGTTGCTCAAATTTATTTGTATGATTTAATTCAAATGCATCCTAATTTCCAAGTTGTTTTGAAAAAGCCTTAGACACCATGTATCTCCCTAGTGATACGCCACCACATCAAGTGAGTGCTATTTTAGATCATCTATCTAACAACCCTAGTATTCGTGATCCTCCATCTAATCAACCCATGTTGGACTCAATTCAAGATTTACATTATTTATTTCAAAACAAATTTAGGCTATGGAATCCATGATTACATCTCTTAAATCTGAAATCCAACATCTTAAGGATGCTTCTCATGATCATGTTTGTTCTTCTTCTACATCTCATATTCATTCTATGTTTGTTACATGTGCTCATATTAGTGAGCCTCAAGTCATACCATTACCAGAGCCTCTCACCTTTGATCGCAATACTAAGCAACATGACATTCTTACTAAGTTCATTAGGCATCAATTGCTCACTTTACCATCTACTCAAGTCTATCCTCCTTATCGATTGGAAAAATATTAGGGCCATCCATATTACAATTATCATTGAATCAATGGACATAATGACAATGATTGTTATGATTTATAATGAAGAATCAAGCATCTTGAGTGTTAATGTTTTATCTCATTCACTACACAACATTTTATTGTATGCCCATCTATAATCATTACATCCCAATGGGTTCCTAAATCTGATTTGTCTATGTCTAATGAACATCATGACATTACTTCCCACGTTCCTTCTATGGAAAACTAAGTGCCACCTAAGCAACCTCCATTAAAAATCAGTTCAACACTTCCTTCTACCAAGTCATCTACAGTATTACCAAGTCTAATTAAGTAACCTCCTCTAAAGATCAATGTAACTCCTCCACCTCTCAAGTCATATACGGTAAATAAGCAACCACTCACTACGTAAGACTACCAAAATCTAGTTAACCTCTTTCAAATTCCACCACTCAAGGCTCCTCCAACATTACCACCTCAGCGTCCCATCACTTTTATTAAGGAAATTACTCCTTACATTGATCCACTTAGCATCTTTGACTAGATCTTTGCACGCTTACATACTTGAGGGGCATTATAGATTCTTCCCCCACCTTGCATTGCTATCCAATATCAATATCATCACATGTACTTGACGCTTCATATTAATATTCTCTAAACATTTTTACACACCTCTTGATACATTTGCATCGTCATACCCCGATGACACACTAGTTATCTTGTGGTTCTTACACTCAATTCGGGGATCTCTTACATTAAGAACCTTGTTTCATCTTCGCATTACATGCTTCCTCAATATCTCTATTTATTACATAATCACTGTACACACATACATCTATTACTATATATCACCGGAGTCTCCCATGTGATACAATCTTTCATCAACTATCATGTCAGCTATACACTATCAATTACATTTCATCATCTTCACACCTCACCTATCTATCTATTCTAAACATCATTCATCAAATAACACACTCATCATCATGCACTTAGGGGGCATCGCACTTACTCCCCCACACCTTTTAGCCTTATCAACTATCATACATCTTACACATGTCGCATCTAGTATTTTACATTCACCATACACATCTCAATATATTTGCATCGTCATTACCCGATGACGCACTCTTGTGCTTTGGTTCACACTTGACTATTGAGGGCATACTATACACATGAACCTTACACACCACTTCGCACACTATGGCTCAGAATGTGACCCCAAAGAGCCATATACATGGTTAAGATCCATTAGAGCACCGAGGAGGGTCGAGGTTAGACCAGGGCCCACATGAGAGTAAGTAGTACCTCTTGGGCTAGATGAGGTAGATGCGATGATAGAAGTGATAGACTCAAATGATATGGGGTGTATGGATTGCCTATCATGCATGGTGGGAAACACATCGATGGGTATTCTTGTTTCCATTATTTGCAAAAGCAACAGGATTACCACATAGAGGAGTGGGAGAGGGGAAGCACATGCCCCGACAATGTAGCAACAATTGTAGCGGAGCGTGAGTATTTGTATAATTATGTTGTGATGTTTTATGCTGCGTGATAGTGTTGGTTATCTAATGTGTTGTAGGTGACGTGTATTGGTCGTTGATAGTGGACACTTCCATCCACACATTGACACGAGAATGTGTTGACCGCGTACATGTGGGCGAGAGGGATACTAGAGTGTGTGGATGACATTGCAGGTGAGCATGCCCATTTATTTGATTCAGTTTCTATATCATGATGAGCGTGTATTGTGTTCTTGGGTGAGAGGGATAAGGAATACGAGGAGACACAATGAGAGAGAGAGGCTGCGAGTGGTGGTCAATTAGTGCGGGATGTGTTTGCATAAATTTTGACCCTTCAAAGTTGTTTTACTAAGAAGTGTACAAAGAATACCCTATTACGTAGGCAAGTGGAGAGGTATAGGAGTCACGGTCAATGACATCGAGTGAGTGGCGAGGCTTCTAGTTTGAGAGCTCTCGTAGTACCAAAGAGCAATAGCGATGATGAGATTTGAGTTGTATTGTTGTATATTATGTAGGGGCATTACCCCCAGTGATGAGATGTTTTTGTAACATGATTACACTTGATTATACTGTATATATATATATATATATATATATATATATATGATGTTAGTGGCATTTGATGATTATATTCGCTATGTATTGACTAATGAGATATGATTTGTGAATGATTGTATTGAATGTCACTCATGATGTGTAGTTATTAGTATAATGTGATTAATGATGTATGATCCTGTGATTATTGTTGTAATTTATGAAATGTGGTGGATATTGTTTATGGTTGTTGATTGAAATTTTTAGGATGATGATAGACAAAAATGCATAATGTGATGATGATATAATGTTGACGATGATGGATGATGTATGTAGTGTGATTGTGTAACTAAAATTGTGATAAATGATTGATTAATATGTACTAATATAAATGACCCACATGTTAGTATGATGAAGATGGGGGAAATTAGCGATGCCCCCAACTGTATAGATGATGAGGTTCATTTAGTTAAGACCCTTAGTAGTCAAGAATGAACCACATAAAGCAAGAGTGCATCATCGAGAAATGATTGAGTGCGCTAGATGAATCGACAAAGCGCGTGATGAGAGGTTATTATAGAAAATCCCTCAATAGTCGTGTAAGAATTGTAAGAACACAAGTGTGTCATTGGGGGGTAAGGTGATAGTAATCACCTACCAAAGACTAAGGCGACGTGAAGTGGTGGAAGCATGTGACATGAGAGCAATGTGAGCATATGAACCAAACTGAATATCATGTGGAGCTACGGTGGGATGGATGAATGTGGAGGGATGTGGCAGTTGATGTGAAGAAATAACATGATGTGGTGGATGAGATGGATGAAGTATATGTGGTGGATGCGATGGTGAAACTATGGATGGATGCGATGGTGAAACTAGGGATGGATGCGGTGGAGAGAACATAGTAGTGATAACTATGGCGATGGACGTATAATAACTTTAGCATTAGATGGAGGAGAAAACTCAACCTGAGTAGAAACACACTAATGAGGTAGAGGAGAGATGGACCACTTGTGTGAGTGAGATCCAAATGAAATGATGCCCTTATCCTCTAATTGTTGTAATCTATCATGAAGGGTAAAGCAATCATTGTCCCTATGGCCATTGATACAATGATAATTACAATAGGGTTGATCACACTTGATGATGTAGACAATGTTGTGGATGATGTTGATTAGAGGGAAAGAGAATTAGATGCTCATTAAGTAAAACACACAACACATCATGTGGTCGAGCGTGATGAGAGAAGTGCAATGGCTCATGTGAAACAAATGAAGTAGATGGAGAAGTAGTCTATTGTGGAGGAGGAGGAGAAAGATGTATTTGTGATGTAGTAGGTTGATTTTGCTTACTAGGTAGAGATGGAGATTGAATGGGTTGCTCAACTAGTGGAAATGGAGAATAACTAGATGATATCACAATAGGAGGAGGTGGAGGATCAATAACACGTGCTGAGAGAAGGTCCTGCTCTAGATCAATAAATTTATAGTATAAGAGTATGAATGACTCGTATGTATCGTATTGCAATCATTTCTTAAGGGGGGAATTAGAACATGACAAAAGATTAATTACTTTTCAAGATCAATAGGTTGTAATACTAATTGATGCATATAAGCATTGAATCATAAAATATAATCCTTGATAGGTTAAGATGTGCCCTGATGTAAAGTAGGTATATGATCATAAGTAACTCTAGGGCCATTTTGATGATAAAATGATGGAGGAAGGCATCCTCCATATCATAGTAAGTACTAATAGACCCAAATGGAAGATGAGTGTACCATTGTAATGCATCATTAGTAAGACTATGTTGAAAGGCCTTAAGCAATAATCTATCATTAGAATAGGAAGCCATAGCCATGTGGTAATGTTGGAGATGTAAGTGAGGGTCACTAGTACCATCAAAGCATGTGAATGTAGGCATGATAAATTCCTTAGGAAATGTGGAGTTATGAATCTTCTTAGGAATAGGGTTACCATGTAATGAATTGTTATCAATTGAAGCATAATAGGCCCTACTTTCTAAAGTGAGTGAGTGAACTTGAGATTGTAATTGACTGATGGCATGCATGAGAGACAAAATATCTTGTGAAGGAATAGTAGGAGATGACAACAATGTATTAAGTAATTGTAACTTGCCATTGTGAGTAATCATGGGTACCTCAAGAGAAGATAAAGGATATTCTGATGCTAAAGGAACCCTAAGGATAGGTTCCAGAGAAGGAGATGGAATATCCATAGCAGTGGTAGGACTAGCATTAGAAACATCCCTAGGAGGTGAAGCAACTCGATGGAGATACCTCAATAGGAGAAGATGAACTAACAGATGTAGGTGAAGTGTTAAGAGGAGATGAGATGGTAGGAGTAGAAGAACTAATAGATGGAGGTGCCTCATGCATTATGCTAGATATAACCTTAGGAGAAAGTGGAGTAGGAGATTCAAACTCAACAATATGAAAATTAGTAGAATCATGACTATCAATTGTATCATCGACATCAGATAAAGAATCAAATATGAAAATGTCATTAAGCATACTATCAATAGGATCATCAACATAATATGAAAGAGTATGTGAATTAGTATGTGATGGATTAGGAGAAGCAATATCAGAAGTAGGAGAGTCGTGAGATGTAGCCATAGTAGTGGTCGATGAGGAGGAGAATCAATATGAGAGCTATTGTCAAGACCTAACATGTAATCAATAAGAGAATCATCTAGAATTTACTTAGATAGGTCAATAGGAGGATCACTAGTAGCAGTATAACATGGTGTACAATGAGTGAAGGCTATCAGATTCGAAACAATGCTAATGAAAATGGGAAAATTTTTAGAATAAATATTTTGTTTTAAAGATGATTTCTTGATTGTAAAAGCATAGTTAGTTTCCCATAATAGATATATATATATATATATGTATGCATTGTATGAGGGTATGAGAGAAGAAAATAGCAATTTTTTGCATGTTAGTTTTCTTGGTGAGCAAGAAAGAGTAGCTGAGTGAGGGAAAAATATTGAACATCCTGTGAGGTGTTGGAAGACAACAAATCTTCATTGTATTTCCTCTGTAAAGCACTGAATAATAATTTTGGTCATTTCTTGGTGGACGTAGCCCACACTGGGTGAACCACGTTAAATCTGGTGTTATCTTTCTCTTGTTTATTTTATCTTCTAGTTTATTTCGCATTCATTGCTTGTATGCTTTATCTGATTTTAGATCTGTGCAACATTGTTATATGGTTAACCCCAACAACTGGTATCAGAGCTTGTTTGGAGGTTTTGTGTGTTGACAGGATTTACTCAGAGGGTTTTTGATTGAGTGGGAGCATAACAATGGCAGAAGATAGTAAATACCGAGTAGAGAAATTTGATGGTCGTAATTATCAACTATGGAAGATGCAGGTGGAGGATTATTTGTATCAGAAGGATCTATACTTACCGTTGGATGAGCATGCATAGCCGGACACGATGACTGATGAAGAATGGAAGGTTCTTGATAGAAAGGCTCTGGGATCTATAAGATTGAGCCTGAAAACATCGGTGGCTTCAAATTTTATAGATGCAAAAACCATGGTAGAGTTGATGAAATCTTTAGAAAATTTGTATGAAACTCCTAGTGCTTCAAATAAGGTTTATTTGATGAAAAAATTGTTTAATTCTAAGATGCAAGAAGGTGGATCTGTATCTAATCATTTGAATGATTTCTGGTCTATTGTAAATCAATTAAAATCGGTAGAAATTCCATTTGATGATGAAGTGAAAGCACTTTTATTCTTATGCTCTTTTCCAGATAGTTGGGATAACTTGGTAATGGTTGTTAGTAATACAACATCTACTTCTAAAGGTTTGAAATTTGATGATGTGGTTAGTGTAATCCTTAATGAGGAAATACGTAGGAAAAGATCAGGAGAAGCATCATCTAGAAACACTTTAAATGTAGAAAGCAGGGAAGATCTAAGGAGAGATCATCAAAGAGAAAGAAGAATGGGAGATCAAAGTCAAGAAATGACAGATCTAGATCCAAGTACAAAGATTTACTTTTTGGAATTGTGGAAAGAGAGGACACGTAAAGAAGGAGTGTTGGTCAAGGAAAACAAAGAGAATACATCAAAAAAAGGTAAAGAGGAAAATGTTGCAAGTGAGGTAAAGCAAGATGCCCTTATTCTCTCCTTGGATAATAAATTAGAATCTTGGGTTTTAGATTTTGGAGCTTCTTTCCATGCTACCCCTAATAAGGGTTATTTTAGAAATTATGTTTAGGGTGATTTTGGACAAGTTTATTTAGGAGATGATGAGCCATGCAATATTATTGGTAAAGGTGATGTTCATCTAAAGTTGCAAAATGGAAATCCATGGGTATTGAAAGATGTGAGGCATGTGCCAAGCCTCAAGAGAAATCTAATATCTGTAGGGAAACTAGGTGAATCTAGATGCGTGGTTACATTCATAGATTCGATTCTTGGAAGGTTACCAAGGGATCTCTTGTTGTGGCAAGAGGTAAGAAGGTAGGAACTTTATATCTATCTACTGTGTTACTAATTCCTTTTTCTGTGCTATCTACTACAGATTTAGATGCAACCATGTGGCATAATCAGCTAGGCCATATGAGTGAAAAAGGAATGTAAATCTTAAAGGCTAAGGGTAAGTTATCATATTTGAAACAATTAGATCTTGAATTTTGTGAGCATTGCATATTTGGAAAGTAGAAGAGAGTGAGATTTCTCAAGGTTGGGTCAACAAAGAAGGAGCAAAAATTGGAGCTTGTACACTCAGATGTGTGGGGACCAGCTCAGGTAGCTTCTATTGGAGGATCCCAATATTATGTGACTTTCATTGATGATGCCACAAGGAAGGTATGGATTTATTGTATTAAGCATAAATATGATGTTTTTGAGACTTTTAAAAGGTGGAAAGCCCTTGTGGAAAATGAAACAAACTTAAAATTAAAGTGCCTTAGATCTAACAATGGTGGTGAGTACTATGCAACAAGGCTTTCAATGATTATTGTTAGTGAATGGAATACGAAGAGAAAGAATGGTTCCTAGAACTCCACAGGAGAATGGAGTTGCAGAAAGAATGAACAGAACAATCATGGAACATGCTAGAAGCATGAGGATACATGTCGGTTTGCCTTTGAAGTTTTGGGCAGAAGTAGTGGATACAATAATGTACTTGATCAACCGTGGGCCTTCAACAACACTGGATGGTGGAATACCAGAAAGAAGTTTGGGAAAAGAGGTAGATTTTTATTTTCTTAGATTTTTGGCTCAGAAGCTTTTGTGCATGTTGATAGGGAAAATAGGAAGAAGTTGGATGCTAAATCTAAGAGATGTACTTTCATTGGTTATGGCTCTAGTGATTTTGGATATCGTTTTGGGATTTAGAAGATTCTAAGATTGTTAGAGTGTGATGTTGATTGGAATGAAAAAATAATGTACATGGATCAGGTTTTGGTGCCTAAACATGAACAGGTTGATGAGATTTTGAAGGAAAATCAACTTTCGGATCTAAAATAGACATCCACAGACACCGACACATCGGTTCTATAAAGGTGGTGTCATCGGAGCTAACCTAACATCGGTATCATCAGATAGACGAGATCGGGTTGAGAACAAACAACTACTGGAACCAGTGTCGGTACTCCAAACCGGTGGGTGGTGAGCAACCGCACAATGATGGTCAGGTAGATAGAGGAACCGTGATCGGTTACAGACACCACATGGTCAATATCGGGAGATTGACGTAGGTCACATCGATAAAGAGATTGACATGAACATGCAACAAGCACAAAATGAGCCCCAGACACCCCAAATCTCAGTGAGAAGGTCACAAAGAGTAAGTAGACCTCCAAAGAGATTTTCACCTTCCTTTTCTTATTTATTATTGATCTGATAGTGGTGAACTAGAAAGCTTTGAAGAAGCAATGTAGGTAGATACCCACATGCAGTAGTGGGAGCATGACATGGATGAGGAGATGGACTCCTTGGAACAAAATCAGACATGGGATTTGGTCAAGTTGCTAAAGTAAGTAAGAAAGCACTAGAACAAATGGGTTTACAGGATCAAGGAAGAAGAGGGTGGACTAAAAAGATACAAGGTGAGGCTTGTGGTAAAGGGATTTACACAAAAAGTAGGTATTGACTTTGATGAGATTTTTTCTCTTGTAGTTAAGATGACTTCTATTTATATTGTTCTAAGTTTGGTTGCAACAGAAGATTTGCATTTAGAACAACTTGATGTTAAGATGACTTTTCTTCATGGTGATTTGGAGGAAGATATTTATATGTAACAGCCACTTGGTTATGAAGTCAAGGGTAAGGAGAAACTTGTGTGTAGATTGAAAAAGAGCCTATATGGGCTCAAGCAAGCTCCAAGGAAATGGTATTTGAAATTTGATAGTTTTATGCATGAGCATGGTTATATGAGATGTGAATCTAACCATTGTGTTTATTTTAAGAAGCTTGAAAATGGGAGCTATGTTATTTTGTTATGTATGTGGATGATATGATGATTATGATTAATTACAGGATCTAGTATGTAGGACATTGGTAAACTTAAAGAAAGGCTAGCTCACACATTTGCAATGAAGGATTTGGGAGCTACAAAGAAAATCCTTGGCATGCAAATTCACCGAGAGAAAAACAAGAAGTTGTATTTGTCTCAGGAGGCTTATATCAATAAGGTGTTGGAAAGGTTTAACATGTAAAATTCAAAACCTATGTTAGTACACCTATGGTTGGACACTTCAAATTGAGCAAAGATCAGTGTCCTTCATCACATGAGGAGGTTGAGTACATGGCACATGTTCCCTATGCTTCAATAGTAGGAAGTCTTATGTATGCCATGGTTTGTACTAGACCAGACATTGCACATGCAGTGGGAGTTGTGAGCAGGTTTATGGCTAATCCAGGTAAAGAACATTGGAAAGCAGTCCAATGGATTCTTAGGTATTTGAGAGGGACATCCGACATGGAGTTATGTTATGGAGGGTCAAATACTTCTTTACGTGGCTATGTTGATTTAGATATGGCTGGAGATTTGGATGGTAGGAGGAGCACCACCACTTGATATATGTTTTCACAGTAGGTGGAATGAAGTTAGCTGGATTTCAAGATTACAAAAGGTTGTGGCTTTGTCTACTACAGAGGCAGAGTATGTTGTAGCTACAAAAGCTAGCAAGGAGATGATATGGATGAGTAGGTTCATGGAAGAGTTGGGTAAGGAGCAAGAGGATTAGATTATACAATGATAGTCAGAGCGTGATCCATCGAAAAAGAACTCAACATTTCATTCAAGAACGAAACACATTCAGTTGAGGTATCACTTCATACGACAGTGTTGGAGGATGGGTAAGCTGAAGTTAGAGAAAATCCATATGGATGAGAACCCATGGATATGCTAATGAAGCCATTGGTAAAGGAGAAGTTGGAGCTTCACTCCACTTTTGTTGGTCTTGAGTTTGAGACTTGAAGAGGAAGAAATGGGCCAAGGAAAAGGATCCAAGGATGGTGATGTATAGTACAGTGCAACAATTGATCTCCAAGTGGGAGATTGTTGAGTGTGGAGCTTAATTGCTTCACAGAAAGCTTGTTTTTACATGTTGTTGGATTTGACAAAGTGACCTACATCGGTAGAAGTGAGTTGACATCGGTTAGATAGTGACCAACATCGGTCAATTATCAACCAACATGGGTCAGGAAGTGATCAACATCGGTCAGCAAGAACCGACATTGGTCAACTTGTGTGATGGTGCTTTTTTTTTTGGCCGAGAATTAGAATAAATATTTTGCTTTAAAGATGATTTCTTGATTGTAAAAGCATAGTTAGTTTCCCATAATAGATATATATGCATGTATGCATTATATGAGGGTATGAGAGAAGAAAATAGAAATTGTTTGCATGTTAGTTTTCTTGGTGAGCAAGAAAGAGTAGTTGAGTGAGGAAAAATATTGAACATCTGTGAGGTGTTGGAAGACAACAAATCTTCATTGTATTTCCTCTATAAAACATTGAATAATAATTTTGGCCATTTCTTGGTGGACGTAGCCCACATTGGGTGAACCATGTTAAATTTGGTGTTATCTTTCTCTTGTTTATTTTATCTTCTGGTTTATTTCTGCATTCATTGCTTATATGCTTTATCTGATTTTAGACAAAGCAAATTGTAGAAGTGACAAATCTAGCTAGACCGGGGCACTTGGAGAAGGGAAGGGCGCATGGGCGCCCTGGTTTGAAATATGAGCTCCCTAATATGCGAGTGACTCGTAAATTGAATCGATATGGTTCTTGAACCTTCACAATATTTCACCTTTGATTTGGTTGGTGTCGCACTTGCTTTGCTGATGTCATTGTAAATCTCCAATAAATAATCTCCTACAAAACCCCATACAAAAGCATCAAACCCTAAAAAAGAAAGATGTAAATGAATGGGTTGGATTGTCCTCAGCTGCCAAATGGATGGACTTATGAATGAGCATTGCACTACATCTTAGACCTAATGTAGTTCTATGTGCTTGTGTGTGCAATCATGTGCCTAGGGTGCCTTAACACCAATGACGCCAAAGTAACGGCAATAACTAGATAAAAATGCAGAATGGTGGATGGAATAGAATAAACTCCCCTTCATATGTAGTGTGTGATGCAAAATAGTGCCTAAATGCAGTCCCTTTCCTTATGTAGATAGCTAGCCCTTAGTAGAAATAGTCTGCCCTTAAGATAGTGTGTATGTTGTGTTTATATAGGGATCTCTTGCTCAAATTTCAACACTAATGACCGACATGCCAACTAGTGCCTAGGGGAATGGGAGAACAAACCATAAAGACCGACCTCGAACCTCTAAATTAAAACCAAGTGTGACAAGGACTAGGGGGCCTAGAAATGAGGACTGAGGCACCTACATGCACCCTAATCCCTTCCTAGGCGCCCTAGTCAAAGACAATCAAAGACTAGAGACGACAACTAAGTGAATAACGACGGCTAAAACTCCTCGAGAGATGACTAGAATTGTGCAAGTAAGTGATGACTGTGCAAGACACACAAAAATAATGACCAACTAGGTGATGACATGACTAAGGGATGGGTCATTAGTGAATACTTTTACTACGCAAGGTCCATATATAAAACAACATACTTGATGGTATAATTATATTAGTAAGTGTGTGATTTTGTGACTACATTAGGGCATGATTCCACACACACATACACAAAACTACATTGGAGTCCGAGATGTAGTGTAGCGTTTAGTCGAAAGTTCACCATTGTGACGGTGAGGATAGTCCGACCCCTCATTTTGCATCTTTCTTTCTTAGGATTTGATGTCTATGTGAGGGTTTTACAGGTGCATATTTCATTACAAATTTCCAATGACCTCAAATAACTTGGTGCGACCTCAGAGTAATCAAAGGAGACTAAAGGCGAACACCTTGCGACACCTCAATGGAGGTTTTATGAGAATTTACGTGAGACCATGCACCTAGAACAAGTCTAGGGTGCTTGTAAGTGCCCATGTCCCTCTCCAGGTGCCCTAGTCCAACATGTTCCTCTAGTTTTGCATTTTTCTAGACTTCGGTGTGACGGTTAGTGCTTCGCATTTTCTATTTTTATAACTTTGTGCATTCTCCAAAACTCTATGAATTAGCTAAGCCTTTCGCCCTCTTTTTTTACACTTAGGTTTTCACATTTCATTACTTAGTTTACTTGAGTGTATTGTTGTACTTAATTTATTATTCATTTACTACAATCTTGCATTCATAATATGCATATAAATTACATTCTAGCTTAATCATAAAGAACCTTGTTGCATGTGTGACAACTAGGGTTCGACAATGATATATAAATCCAAGAAAGTGAACACCCTATAAACTTACAGGAACCGAATCGAGTAGGTCCAAGTTTGTAGAGTTAGGTTTGGACTCTACGGTATGGTCCTAACAGAGTTTGGTATGACCCTGAACCAGGTGGATCCATAATCACCATTTCATTTTTAAAGGTTATTCAAGTTCAAATTACCCATTTCTAATAAAGTGTAGTATGTAATCAACTAAGTGCCTCTTTCCATCTCATTTGTACTTCAAATTGTATGTGTTTGATTGTATGAATAATTGATATGATCTAAAGTGTAAAGTGTTTTGAATAATGTAACATCCGTAATATTAATTAAAATAAAACCTAATTAAATTGACCTAAAATTAATTAAGGGTTAAATAACTAACTTTATTCTCACAACCTATGCTTCTAAGTAGAATCCCATCCCCTATCTTATACACAAGCTTTTAATCCTACATATGATAGTGTGTGGATTATCATCTTCAAATCCATGATTGTTACACCTCTTGGTATTTTATTTTGGATTATATGTTGGCCCTAGTATGATATTCTACTTATAGCATAGTTATATTATCGAGAAGAGAAAGGATAATCATATTTACCATCTTAGGTCACATATAATATCCACTTTAAATCCGTTATAACAAACAACGTAACCTAGTTACTTTGCCTCATTGGCCTAAAAACAAACTTAGAAAGCTTTGCATAAAGATTTTGTTGTTTGAGAGTTTGTAAAACATGATCAACATGGGTGCACATGGTCTTTTTATTTTTGTTCTATTTACTAACATATCATCAAGAGCACCCAAGACAAACTTACTTAAAAATGAATGAATATGGAAATCATCTGAATTTTAAATATAGAGGGAATTTGTGATATCAAAATACATAATATAAAGTCATCATGAACCTCATGTGTATGGAGTATCTTCTTCCTCAATTTTGATTTGATGATACCCCAACTCGAGATCTAGTTTTAAAAAGTTCCATCTAAATCATCTACTAAATACTTAATTACTTGAATATTAAACTCATATTTCACTAGTTTGGGCATAAATGCCAATTGTAGTACTTATTACACACCTTATAATTAGTAAAATATATTCAATTTGGTTGTGACAAATATTACCTACTTTCGTAATCTCTTAAACTAGTATCTCAATATCACTCTTTTGCACATACATGTATCTCGCATAGTCAAACAATGGGTGGCTTGATTGTTAGTACAATTTAAATGGTCTAATATATATCTTTAGGTAAAAGTCCTTTTATCATATCCCCAAATACAATAGAATGTTTATCAAATATAAATTAGTGTTGATATATGAATATTTTATGGCATTTTCTTAAACAAATGGCTATACCACCATCGATAATGATGAATTAGACTTTTGGGGTTGGAAAGATAAAGTAGTCTAAACATGCACTTAAATCAATTATCACATACACTTTTTGTTTCTCTAGAAATCTCATTACTTTCGGGGGTTACAAGGTACTAATCCTTAATATTAAATGATAATATATGATCGATTGTATATCCTATGGCATTTCCTCAAGTTACTTTTCTATCTCAAATTATTATTCATCTTCCTCCTCACCAACTTCTTCAATGTGGAATAGTTTCTTCTTTGTGCATTTATGTACTTTACCATATTTACTAACATAATTAAGACATAATCCTTTTCCCTTTATGATTCAATTTCATGAGGCATTAATATAGTTGGTTGAGGGAAGGACTATTTAAAGATCTTACATTCTTTGACGCTAGGGAATGTGTGTCTCTTAAGTAGCCCAAACCTTTTACTCTACTTGTTTTTCAATGGTAGTAGACTCAAAAAAAAAAATAGACCAAATAAATGTACTTCATGTTGAATGTGGTCTACTCTCAAGGATAGGGTATGAAATTATAGAATATAATCCTCGATCATACATATTTGTCTTAGCTTGGAAAATTGGTTAAATTAGTTATCCACAAGAATGTTATTATAGTGTGATATAAGCTTCCCCACAAAGGTAGACCATATGACAACACAACCCTTCTTTTAAATTTTGATTATAAATCCATTGATACTAAATTCCCATCATATGGATGCCATTGTAACTTTATACATGTATGGAACCAAATGTTGATTAAAAATACTCCATCTAGATGGTCCAGTTGAGTTGTTCTATAAAACTTGTGCATGCCTAACTTTGAAATAAAGTGTTAAGATCTTGAATTCAAATTGCTCATGTGATGATTTAGAGCTTTATTAGATTATGTATTGTGCATATTCAACAATCTATTTGAATTAATAATGTGTGGATTCAATGATCTAGTAGGAGCAATATAATGACTTGTCTCTAGAGTTTTGGGCCATTAAACAAATGTTGTAATGCTACAAAAATTGGATAGATATTGCAATCCAAACCACACTTGCACTATTGGTTTCTATGGTTTCTTGGAGTCGATCTATATAATCTTTCATAGCCATCTCTTTCGGTTTATATTTGACAACCTGTTGTGTTATGCTTTTGGGAGACTTTATTGTTTTTCCTCGGTTACCAATCCTATGGATCTACATTGGAGTCCATATGGTCCTTCATACTATTTACATTTTCTAGTGGCCACGTAAGATAAGCTTGTGTTGATTTAGTTAAATGTCTTTTCCAAATAGAAAGCAATTATCTTACTAAGTCAAGCTTGATCCTCCTCATGAGCCGACTACTCCTATAAATATGTAATAAAGAAATTATCAAATGACCAAGTCAAAAATATGTGTGCGATAGGACAACCAAACATATCCGGAGATACCCACTAGACTAAGGACATAATAACGAGTCAATATAATTATATATATTTTAAATATATTTAATAGTTATTGATTCATATAAAAAGTTGTCCGCACTGCAATTAAATATATGATCTCAAATCCTCCTACATTTAAGCCAAAGCTCCCTAAGAGCAATTCGTAGTGAGACTAAATTTCTTTCAAATGCGCCCATGTTTGGGCAAAACCTCGCTACGAAGTAGTCTAGTTAGGATTACATCTCTTTCATATCTAAAGTCTCTTGAATTTGTCAACATGGGGCACAAAAGCTATTAGCTTTTATTCACATTAGAGCAAAAAGATCTTTCAAACCCATCTACATTGGAACAAAAAGAATCTCGAAACCATTCACAATTGCATTAAAATATTTTACAACTATTCATGCTAAGGCTAAAACTATCCACATTTGAGTATACACTCTCTCTCAACCATCCACATTCAAAGTCAATTCTCTCTCAAACCCATACACATTAAAAACTAAAGTGTCAAAACATCCATAACAATGTCAAATATAATACTTAAAATATTAATAAGAAAAATTTAATTTCTAAACCAATCATATATTGAAATTATAACTTTCTCTAACCCACACATAAAACCTAATATATTAGTTAGAAATGGTTTAACCTCCAAATATATCACAACACCATCAAAGTAGCCAACAATTGGTGACCAAATGTGAATAATTCATGTAAAGCTCCACTAAACCTTAATGACAACTATCCCTCATATCTACATTACCTAGTCAAAGGAAATTTGATACCCTAACAACTTAATCAAAGGAAAATTAAAAGAAAATATGGAGCATTAACAACCTATTTGAAGGAAGAATGGTCAAATGGCCCTACATATAGTTAGTGAGTTTACTTCCCACCTCCACCCAAAAGGAAATTATCACCCAAATCAACACAAAAGGACAAGGTGAATGTGTCCACACAAAAGAAGCTTTCTTTCACTGAGGTTAACTCATTGGTTGTCAATGACTAAAAATAAGATAAAATTATACCATAAAATTCTCAATACGGTAGGCCTAGCAGGAGGTGGTCAAAGAGAAACTATTGAGAAACAATACATAACCATGAATTTCTTCTTGGTATTTGTTTTTTTCTAAAGGTGGTGTTGGTGTTTCGGTTTAAATTTTGATATTCTCCCACATCAAATTGGTGGAGTATATATCTTTTGGATGTAGAATTTGGTCTTTGCCCTGCCTTGCATTGCAATGGGCAATGTTGTTAAAATGGTGTTGTAGGCATTGCAATTGAACAATGCATGTTTCGTCTGCTTCTGCCTTCTTTCCCCTCCTCTCCAATATTGTTATTCCCCACTCTTTTTGCTCCGTTCTTCTTCTGAGCGCCGCCTCCTCCTGCACATTGCTGAGCTGGGTATTGATTGATTGATTGAATGAATGAATGCTTGAATGAATGAAAACGGTGAGGGCTGTATCACAGCAGGATCGAGTCTCACAGATACAGATAATCCTCTGTTTTTGCTCTAGGTTGGTCTAAGGTTGGTGCCTTCTGCTCCGATCGTATGACGTTTTTTTATTTATTTCTTGCAGGTCTTTATCTCCGAGTCTTCTTCTGGGAATAATTACCCTTAACGAAATTTGCGGAAAAATTCCTGCTATTTAGTTTATTCTTTCTTTTTAATGGGTGTACCCCAAAATAAAATCTATGCTTTAGTGGGCAGTCTCTACCTGTAAATTGAAAACAATTATCTGGTCAATTTTACAAGGAATTTGCTTAATGTGTTTGCTTTTTATTAGCCTTCAAATACCCGGAGCCATATTTATCATTTTTTGGGGAAAATTTTACAAGCAATTGTTGAATGTGATTGTTTTGTAGTCTGCTTTAAATTTCAGCTTTACTAATTTTAATTTAGAAGCTAAAAATAAGACTGGTTTGGATGTGGGTACTGATGGGATTGATGGATTTTTATAATTTTCTCCCGGTTAATTATTTTTAGATATTCTGTAAATTATTTTTGAAGGGCAATGGTACATTTACCTAACTGTCCACATATTTTCATGCCTGGCCTTTCTTTTGATCGCCTGGGTCCTTACAAATTAATTAAGTAGGAGGTTTGTTTCTTCAATACAAGCATTGGGGTTTTCAGGTGTCTGTTATTTGCAACGATGAATAGAAAGGCTCAATGATATATGTTTTTATGGTAGCAGTTGGGGATTTCTGGCCTAGGGAATAAATACTTTAGGTATAGGATTAGGGTTTTTAAGGGTCTATTATTGACAATGATGATTTGGAAAGCTGAATAGTATGGTTCTTTTTTTAGCATTTGGGGATTTCTGGCCTAGAGAACAAAGACTTTCTTTAAGCGGATTGGGATTTTTAGTTGTCTGTTATTGGCAATGATGATTTGGATAGATGAATGATAAGGATTATTTTTGGGTAGCGTCTGGGGATTCGTGGTCTAGGTAATATAGACTATCTGTAATTGGATGGGGTCTTAACTTTTAGGTTGTCACTGATCTGCAAGGCTGAATATATGTTTTATTTTTGTGGGGTTTGGGGTTTGGTGATGGCTGGACTAGGGGGTTCAGGTGTGTTTTGTAATGAATGCTTTAATGGTTGTAGTAGTTGGTAGGGCAGTGAGTTATACAAATTCATCTCTAGACCTGGCCTCCCTGATTTGGTTTGTTTTTGTTTTTTGTTGGATAGCTGAATATGAAAGGGACAAAGGCTGACGAGGAGGAGTTTGAGATGTTGCTGGGAGAAATACCCCGTGCAACCTCGGCTCCTCCTCATCTAGAGGAGCTCCAAAAGGTGAATAATAAGTCTCCCAAAGGAGGCGAAAAGAATGTTGCTTTGCAGAGGGAGGGTTCCTGCAAGCCTCCTGTCACAGAGACATATGGAGATTTTTATCAGAGCTATCTTGGAGTAAAGAATCTCCCTGCATCCTCTTCAGGAAGCATTCACACACACTCTCCCCGTTCCAATGGTCACCTTAATTCATTCTATAGCAGCTTGTCCTTCGAGAGTCCCAGAGGTGTGGGTTCTACACTACTTCCGGAAGACCAGATATCTCCATCAAAAGCAATATTGCATCAGCAGAAAAATATGGAACATGAAGAAAACCACACAGCATTATCAATTCATCAAAATGGGGTTGATGTGCCCCAACAACAGTTTTTACCAATGATCAGTCCCTTGCAAGTGCATTCGGAAATTTGAGTTTTAAGGAAAAGGGTCCAACTAAACAGCCAATTCAAGTTGTGAATGGGAATGGAGGATTTGGTAATAACTTTTTAGAAGATGGGCAAATTCCAAGTCACTCTAATGGAGCATACTCAGGCATTAATGGTATGGGTTTGTCTATTCACGAACCTTTTACTCACACATTAAGTTCTGTAGGCTCTGAACAGTCACCCCATACATTAAACCATCCCAGCATGTCAGCTTCATTTGAAATGCACGGCGTCAAGTTTCCTACTCATTTAAAAAATCACAATACAAATAGTAGAGAAATGGATATGATTTTGAAGCAGAATGCTTACAGTGCAGCATGTGGGACCGGTTTAGTTGGGCAATATTATGACCAGTCAGGATTGTTGCTGGACCATCAGCGCCAGTTTCCTCTGCACTCTTCGGGAAGAACTCTTCATGACTTGCCTGCCTATCAGATTCTGCCAAGTTCATCTAGGCATGACTCTGGTACAGAATTTCAGTCTTCTATAATGGGCTTGCAGCCACAATATTGCGCAGATTCTCGAATTAGATCCTACTTGGAACATCAACACACTCCTTTTCCTTCAGTACGGCAGGTCAATCCAATGCACTTGACATGGCATCAAATCGAGGATGAGAAGCGTAGCAGAATGAACCAGCAGTATATGTTATTGCAGCAGGCTCAGGCTTTTTCTGGTTTTCCTAATCAGGCAGCATCCACGTTTACTGGAAGTATCTGTAATATGGGTGCTAAGCCCCAAGTTCCTATAAAAAGCTTGCAAGGTCTTGACAAGCCTGTTAGCATATATCAAAGCAATGGAAGAGCCATGGCAGAAGGAGATTGCACAAGTCTGGTTCCAAATTTGGCAGGTGCATTGAATCAGAATTACTTAGAGTTTCCTTTGCAAGGTGGAAACATTTCTAGATATAACAGTCACGGCTTCTGTGGCAATGGAGAAAACTATCATTTTTCTGGTTGTCAGATGCAACCGATTACAAGTGCAAGAATGTCTGGTCCTTTATCACTTAAGGGCCCCCAAATGGTCACAGTTTTGGATCAACAGGAAAAACCTAATTTTCCTGAAAAGATTTTGACCAGAAACCGGATCCATGGAGTGAATTCCGTTACAACTATCAATCCATCTTCTGCAGGGGGCCGAAAGAAGGACTTCTTGACTAATGGACATGGTGCTTCACGAACATATCCAAATGGACAGTTTTCTTCTGCTATGCCTTCCGAGTCTTTTCAGTTGGATAACCGAGCAAATTCCAAAGGAGTACCTTCTATAGTCACAGAATTTGAACTTACACCCAAAGTCTTACCTAGTTCTCAGCAACAAACTAAATATAATTCACTGGAAGAAGTGGAAGGCCGGATCTATCTTATAGCAAAGGATCAACATGGCTGTCGTTTTCTGCAGAAGAAGTTCGAGGAAGGAATTCCCCAGGATGTGCACGCAATTTTTGTGGAGATTATTAATCACATAATTGAACTTATGACTGATCCATTCGGGAATTATCTTGTCCAAAAGCTTTTAGAAGTTTGTAACGAGGACCAGAGGTTGCAAATTCTTCTTGCAGTAACTGGGAAGCCTGGCGAACTTGTCAATATATCACTTAACATGCATGGGTAAGTTCTATTGGGTTTTGCATTGTTAATAAGATGGTTGATATTTATTGCAAATGGATGGTTACTGCAGTGATAGAATCTGTGGTGTACTTTATATAGCCTTTATAGTTTGAATTTGGCATATTATTCTGTATCACATGGTTTTGTGAATTGTAATTTGATTACTCTTCTTTAATAGCTCATTTATTTGCCAATCTATTCTGTTAAATACAGTTGTTTACATCCATTTTTGTCCACTAAAACTTCTTGTAGGACACGGGCTGTACAGAGATTGATAGAAACGCTAAAGACTCCAGAACAAATTTCTTTGGTTGTAAAATCACTTAAATCAGGCGTTGTTACTTTGATAAAAGACTTAAATGGCAATCATGTTGTACAGCGTTGTTTGCAATGCCTCAATGATAAAGATAACCAGGTACTTGTTTGCTATCTAATGAGTGCCTTGTCAAGTTAGCTTACATATCCCTAAAGCAATTTGTTTCTTTATAAACTATTATATTTATAACCAGTTTTTACATGGAATGATTTTTATTGTGCTTGTTATATTTGCTTGTGAGGCTTCTTCTTTCTTTTTCCTATTTTTAATGACCCTACTCGTAAAGCAAGGAAAACAAGTCAGAGTTTGTAATGTGGCGCTGTTGACATTTTACTTTTTAGTGATAGCCACTACACAAAATTTGGTAACCCAGCGACCAATATGATTTTTGCTGCTCATTATCTTTAAGTCCTGTCTATCTAGGTCTCAAATATCTGTGTAATAAATGCAAATTTTCAATTTCAAATATCTGGGTCTCAAATATCTGTAAGGTCACACTATCGAGGCAGTGAAGTATGTTACTGATTGTTTTGTTGAAAATTCCGATGTTTAAGATTGGAAATATGCTCTTTCTCCATTTGTAGCAAACTGATATTTCAATTTAGAGAATAAAATGCTTGAAGTTGGTACATGTTGATGAGGATGGTAGCAATTGAATGCGTAACTTCATGCTGCACAGTCGTGACCGATGTGAATCCTTATTGGAATAAAATGCTTGCATTAGAGTGATGAAAGATATGTCAACAATTGAGAACATTGCGTGAGATGATCTGTGACCATTGGAGAAATTATTGAAGGCAGAGCAATATACTAATATGTTAATTTTGACAGAACCCTTGATTGGGTGAACAACCGAGGATTGCATGAACGAAATCTTGTCTTCATGAATCTATTCTGCAAAAGATGAGAATTAGGAGCATTCATAAAGAACAGAAGTGAAAGCTACATGCATTGGTTCCGCAAATTACCCAAAGCAGTGTACTGCTAAGTAGAACATTCTGGTGCATTGAGACTTATTTGGAAATGGTAGTACTCTGAAAAGGTGATCTGGATATAGTATATACTTATTATTTTCTGCTATTATGATGATATACAATCAAGGACATAGGTCATGGTGCTAGATGTGGAGAGAGCAATATGTAGCTTCCAGTTTAGAACCTTGGAAGATACATGCTACTAGGAGTGAGATAAAAATATTTTGTTGGACAACTTCATATATTTTCTTCTCGGGTACATTGAAATTATCAGCATTTAAATGGTAAGAAACACAGGAATCATATGAGTGTGCACAGTTATTAATAGCAATTAATGGCATTATTGTTACATCATTCTTAGAACATGAAACGGAAGTTGTGTTTGATACTGCTATGAGTACATTTTGATCGAAGCAAAATGGGAGGAAGTCCCTTCAGCTCTTTTTTTGTGATAAAAGGTGTGTGTGTGTGTGTGTGTGGTGTATAATACCAAAATGATGGAGATAAATCTGGTCTTAACAAGTTACAATGAAGATCAAACAGCAAAGCACACTATGAAAGCAAATGGAGGTCGGGACATATTCTTCGACGGTGATGAAAAAAATTGAAGAAGCAAGTGCCATAGTGGAATATGTTTTGCTAGGTCACCTCCACCTCCTTATCTTTGTCAACCTATTTGCCCCTTCGTCTCAGTTGCTATAGTGAGCAAACATGAACGTCCCAAAGAATATTTTGTATTACTATAGTGATAAAGAAATCTCACAACACGAGCTGCACGTGTCAAGGTAAAGTCCTTGGTAGTTAGTGCTTGTCAAGTGAAAAAATCTCAGGTATAGGTATGCAGCTTTGTTTGTATTGGTGTTTCCCATGCATCAAGTCTTTTGAAAGAGCTTTGAGACGTGTTGAATACATTACTAAAGCCCTCTGAATTATACTTGGGGACTTTCTAGATATGATATGTCCGGGGAAAATAATTGCTTGCAATTAATCGATATTGATGTAATCTATTTAAGTGAGTTTGGTCCTTGCCATCTCCAATTTGAATAGTGCTGTGAGTCTAGGAATGTGGTCAGACAAGTGTTTTGTAATGATGCTCTGTATTTCTCTCTTGATGACGGGTCTGATGCTTTGTATAAACGTGAAACATTGAGCATACTGGTTTCTTTTTGATACATATCTATTCCAGAAAAAAATTCTATGAATTAAATATTTTTATAAATTAGAAGTGAAATAACTGGATTTCAATGACATAGCTGATCCAAGTCAGGCACGCAATTCAGTGGATGACACACTTAACCACAGAGCTTAACGTGCTATGGAAAAACTGAAATTGACAGAACTAAAACTGCAAAAACAACAATAGTTTATTGCAAATGAAAGTGTATACAAAAATGACAATCTTTGTAGGAGGGATGCATGCCTTGAATTCCGTGTTCTTCATTTCTATCTACTATAACTATACAATGCAAAATTTTGAAAGTTGCTTAAAATAGTAAATGAAGGATTCTGTATTGGAACCGAGGTTTCACCCTACATGGAGATGACATGTATTCACCTTGGGAGTGGAATGAACAGTCAGAAGTGCACAAATAGCCAATTTTAGTAGTGCCACTTGTCGAGCTCATATCTTGTAGTCCGTTGATAAAAAGCTCAAACCATAATATGCATTGGAAAGCTCATCAAGCAAACTAGTTTAGGTGCCCAATATACATGCCTTTGACAAGTATGTAGGACACCTGACTAAAGTTTAGGGTCCAAATTCTGCACCGAGGGCCTCAAAATGCAAAATACAAGATTGTAGAAAAAGCCAAAAGGATACATTTTAATCTTTTTCTTGACTTCTCCTTTGAATAGCCATTTGGATCAGTCGTTCCTCCTTGTGAAGCAAGAGTCCCATTGCTTCTAGTTTTTGGACTAAGTGTGGAATTTTTTATCAAATCTAGTTCCTGGGGACCCACTTTTCTTAGTGTGCCAACTACCTTGCCTTCACCACTTGATAGAGCGGGATCGGTTGATGCTTTTTTACCTTGACCTTTCTATCAATGATCTATTAGTAGTCACCGGTGTCATAGTTTGGGTTCAGCTTTGTTCTCTGCAATTGCTCACCAACATATGATGTGTCTAAGAGCAATGAAAATCATGGCGGAGCAACTCTATGTTGAACATTGGATACAACCTGACATAGGGTGTTAAGTTGAGCTTAAATGCATTTTCTCTCACTTGTTTGACAAGGTATATGACCCATATGGTAGAGGTTTGAGCTTCTTGTTTGGATCCTTGACCCTCTCCTTCTAAAGATGCAACTAAACTTTGTCACCCAATAGGAATTGATGGGGAACACAATGTTGATCATAGTGTTACTTTTACTTCCAACTAGTCTTCTGCAGAATTTCATGAACTGCCATTGAATGTGTTGAATTTATTCAACAAACCGGGTTCCCTTATTGAATGAGCAATGGTACATTGATGGGGCCAGTGGTTGGAAATTGAGACATACCCGAAACGGGCTGTCCTATGGGGCCATGAAGGGCTTGATTATAGCTATGTTGGACATATGGAAGTTTCTCATCCCATGTGTGTGGAGGTTTTGAATGGTCCATCTGAAGAAGATGTTCAATCATGTGGTGGACCACCTTTGTCTCCCCATGTCTGAGGATTGAATACAATTGACATATTCAATTTTGTGTCCATCATGGACCACATTGTAGATTACAAGATCCCAACAAATCTGCTGTCCCTGTTTGACACTGTGCTTTGTGGTAGGCCAAAATGAATACGCACATGCTTGAAGAAGAGTTTGGTAGTCTCTATTGAGATCCCTTTTTGCAGGGTGTTAGAACTGTCATCTTTGAGAGTCTGTTGACCACCACAAAAACACAATCACGACCATGCCTTTTCGCGGGAAGGCTGAACATGAAATCTATTGAGACAGACCCCCTAGGTTTTTCTAAAATTGGCAGAGGTGTGTACAAACTGTGCTTTTGATTAGCTGGCTTCTTGATTGTGTAGGCTTTGCAAGACTTGACGTATTCTTCAATATTATTTTTATAGCTCACTGCGTCATTTTCAAGTGGCGCGTACACCCACCTCCTTGTTCCCTTGCCCCCAAAGCGCTAAACACAACATAACTATTGCATGAAGGATGATATATTTTTGCAAATCATTGAGCATAGATTGAGTTCCATGGGTGTTTCTTCTTACTATTGCACCAATCCTTCCACCTCCCAACTCACGAGGACATGACTTGAGACTTTTGTTTGATTGCCATGGTTTTGGAAACTCAAACAATTGGGTGTGAAGGTTTGACATTGGGCTCTTGCTTGCATTTTTGAACTCTTGATTTACTTGAAAAGCCTTGGCAAGATTGTATTGAGCTCAAACTTTTAGATGCCCTTGTGAGAAGCCATAGTTCAACCTTCTTCAAGAGCTGAAGGAGCCTTAAAGGGACTCGTTGTGTTTAAATATAACACAACCCCAAGTTGTAAGATTTGGGCTTGGGCATTGAAAGTGTGACTGATTGGGTGAAGTCTCTGTCCTCCAATTAAATATCGATGTGCTCTTTAAGGTCTAGAGATAAAATCCTTTTTGAAATACTTTTTCTCATTGGTTTTGTTGACAAGAACTTGGTATGTTCACGGCGATCAATTTTTTCTTACCACTCTAGGCCAAAACGAAATGGAGAACTAAGGAATTGGATCTAGGCCATGTAACGAAACATATTTGCATTATTTGTAGAGAATTTTTGTGGTGACTGCCAAAATTATGATTACTTTTAAAATTTAAAGCTACTACTACAAACAAGTTCATACATTCATCCACCGACAATTCATCAAGTTTTACGTCACAATTACATTAGCATCAATAATAATTGTTCACATAGGTTAACAAGGTTACATATCAATATGGAATAAACAATGCTCTTTACAATCACAATCCTCGGGCTGGTTACAAGTTCTGATGTCAATAATTGTACAATCTTTCCTAACACATAATACAAGTGTAGAAGTCTCCATGATGGTTTTCTTTTGTTGCCTTGTTACTCCAATGAGGTTTGCTTGATGAGAGGAGGAAGGAATGAGGCTAGACGAGCCCAACCAATCACAAACAAGAACCTAATTAACCCCAAGCCATCGATGATGGATTGCATAGGTCAAAAGAACCATTCACTGTAGGGAATCATGTGACTAAACCATAACGCAACTGAACATGTGTATTTATTATTGCTTAGTCACAAAGCATACATTCACATAAGCATCAAGCCAATGTTTTAGAACACCAACCTTTTGAGTGGGGTGATGACATGACTCTACCTTAAGATGTAAAGAGATGAGGATACTCCTTACAAAAGGCTCCCTTGTCCACATAGGCAACACTTCCTTCACCATATTGATCTCATAAGACCTTTATTTACTGGATTTCTCTTTTGTGTAGCTTAACACTATGCTCTTCCGAAATTTTGAGGAGCTTGAGGCTTATTTCACCTTTGTCCTCTACCTATAGAGCATGTCAATCAATTACATGATTTGGATCTTTAACATATTTCTTAAGCAAAGATACATGAAAAACATAGTTAATGTGTGATTGAGCTGGTGGGAGCATGAGATGATAGGCTACATGGCTTACTTATTCAACTATAACAATGGGTCCCACAAATTGAGGATACAACTTTGTAATGTTCCCTTTTCAGAATTAATTAATTTTGGATATACGTAGCCTATTATTATTATTTTTTTTGCAGACAAAATAGAATTTATTTATTTATTATCAAATCAGCTATAGGGTAAATACCTAGGGTATTTGTATACAATTACTGGCTCAATTTTGATGATCTAGATACGTAGAACCTCTGATATAGAAATCACGATAAATCACGATTTATTGCAGATAACCATGAAAACGATTTATCTTTTCAAAAATTGCGATTTTTCTTTTGGCGATTTATCGGTGATTAAAATCATTGAAAATCGTGAAAAATCGTCCAAAAAATCGTGGAAAATCGTGTGCAATGTTTAAAACGTCAAAACAGGAAAATACATGCCCATTTCCATGTGTTTTGAGGTCATTTTCTATTGTGCGAGTTCATCATCCCTGTTTCGCTAGGGTTTCAACTGGGACGAGCAGGTTTCAAACACCATTAACAGGTTTGCATTTCAAACTTTCACGTTTTCAACTATTGCGTTCCAAGTTGTAGGTTTAGGGTTCCTTGTTTGTTTTGGTGACTGCAAAGTTCAAATAGTTGTTCTTTGTCATAATTGCGAATTGCATTTGCTTGAAAGGTTGCAAGTCGTGGATGCTGAGGCCTTTTGAATATTCAATAAACCCATATTATGCATATCCTACAATTATCGACCATATTTGTTTTGCAATCAGTCAACATTGAACAAGCAAAGTGATTAGAAGTTATCTAGCATTTCAAACTTTCACGTTTTCAACTATTGCTTTCAAGTTGCAGGTTTAGGGTTCCTTGTTTGTTTTGGTGACTGCAAAGTTCAAACAGTTGCTGCTGTACACTTGCGAATTGCATTTGCTTGAAAGGTTGTGAGTCGTGACTGTTGAGGCCTTTTGAATAAACCCATATTATGCATATCCTACAATCATCGACCAAATTTGTTTCAGGCAATCAGTCAAACAAAGTGAACAAGCAAAGTGATTGGAAGTTATCTAACAATGTTTTACATTTAATTTAAGTTTATTTTATGAATTTAAATATTTTTTAAAATAGCGATAAAGTTGCCGATTCTCGATTTTCGAGTTAAAATTTTGGCCTCGCCAATTAATTGCCGATAACGATTTTTTGAACTATGCGTAAAACACCTGCAAGAAATAAACGTGCAAGTTGAAACCCTTGCAAAAACTCTCCGGATGTGGCACTCAACATGGAATCAATCTCCCATGGGTGGCATCCAACTATGGAAGTGTCCAAGTATGCCTTGTAGATGTTTTTTTGAAGAAATCTTTGTCGTACTATGCTGTTCGGATGTTAAAACAGCCTTGAATATGATGCCCTAGCTGAACTGGATGAATATTTGAACTCCGAATGATCACTTGCAACCCTTGGATGGAATTGCCAAGCTTAGATATGAGGGATTACGTCCTCAGACCTGTGTGTAAATGAGGGTTTTCGTCCTCTATTACTGATGCAAAAGCAAAAGCTACTTCTACACAATGAAGTAGTTGATAATTTTCCAAGATGAATGTACAATAAACCCCAAATCTGCCTTTATAACCTCCAATCCTTCTCCAAAGTGGGCGCCCCCTTCTGGAAATACATGCATGCTCCATAAACAAATAAAATAATAACTTTATTCTCTTCAAGTTGGCGCCCCATCCTAATAATAGGAATATGCAATATTAAAAAGCTTTATCTTCACTTTATCCTAAAAATAGGATCTGATTTCTCATGCAGCCCACTCTATCCTTGGTGCCCCATTATAGACTGCTTTATTTAATTATTATCCTAACTTTGGTGCCTAATAATAGAAGTACATCATTCTATTATTATTTTATTCTATTTCTGCTTTTTAAAATATAATTCAAGTGTCTTTTTCCAAATAAAATATAAAAATACCCTTGGACCACTTATTTAATTTATTTTCCTCTTTTAATCTCCCCTTAGCCTACGGAAAATAATAAAAATAGGCTACAAGTATTCGGAATTAATTAATTTTGAGAAGGGGACATTACAAACTTGGCTGCCTTGCCAAACTTATTGGAACTTTCCAGGGATCATGCTCTAAGAATAACTTATCTCTGACCTCGAAGATGTTATGAGTCCTCTTCAAATCTGTATAACTTTTCTCTTGATCTGAAGCTTCCTCAAGTCTCTATTTGATGATCTTAATTTGCTGATCACACTCTTGAAGAAGTTCAAGACCTGTAGTAACTTTGTTTTCAAGGCTTTCCCATCCTATGGGAGTTCTACACTTTTTGCATACAAAGCCTGAAATGGGGCCATATAAATAGATTAATGTAAGAGTTATTATAAGCAAACTCCACCCAATGCAAATAGTCTTCCCATTTGCTCCGAGGATACAAATTATCTGCTGTGTGACAATGCTCAACCTGGAGTCACTAACAAACATCTAGCTATATAAACAAGAATGTCTTTCTTTATCCTTTCCAAAAGTATAATGATTTCAAATTTGTGTGCATTTTGGTGATTCTAGGATGAGCAAAAGAAGGTGTATCATGGGCTTCCTCAAAGATTTTTCCTCTCAATGCTCTTTCCAAAGGCACATAATTATGCCGGTGAACCTTACCAAAACAACATTCCTAGTGAGAAAATCACTGAAAAGTCTTTTACCAGGCTGTTGAAGCAACTTAGACTAAGTGTGCTGGTAAAATCCATAATGCTTAATCAAATCTTTGAGGGTTATCCTTAACTAAGAAACTGCCACAATTTGGCATGATGACTCAAGGCATTTACTACTCTATTGTCCTCTCCCTTGACATAAGAAATGACAGTCTCAAAATTGCAGATACACTCTAACCATCTTCTCTTCCTAACATTTAAATCTAGTTGGGTAAAGATAAATTCTAATCCATTATGGTCCGTATTGAGCTTAAACTGTCTTCCCATAAGTAAATGTTGCTAGATCTAAAATGCATGGACAATAGCTGCTAACTTGAGATCATGGGTGGGACAGTCAAGTTCATGATGATTTCTATACTCATACGTAGCTACCCTCCCATCTTGCATAAGCACATGACCAAATCCATCTAGCAAAGCATCGTTCCGTTTTACAAACTCTTTCTTAGGGTTTGGCTCTAAAAGAATTGGTGCTGAGGTAAAAGCCATCTTTGTGTGTTCAAATGCCACTTCACACTTTGCAGACCACTCAAACTTCGCTCCCTTGTGCCGAAGAGACGTAATTCAGTTGGCTACCTTGGAGAAATTTTCAAAGAACCACTTGTAATACCCAACCAAACCCATGCAACTCCCTACTTCTTCTACATTCTTTGGAGACGGCCAATCCAAAATGGATCTTCAACTATTCCACTTTCTGAAATCAGATGTCCCAAGTAATGGATCTTAGACTGGAAGAAAGAGCACTTGGACAACTTTCTAAACAACTTGTCTTCACACATTTGGTGAAGCACAATTCTCAAATGCTTTTCATGTTCTTTTCAATTTTAGAATAAACCATTATAACATCCAGAATTACAAGCACAAGCTGATCCAAACAATCATGGAACACGTGATTCACGAGGCTCATGAATGCAGAAGGGGAGTTAATCAAGCCAAAATGGACAATCTTGTTCTAAAAGCTATCTTGGACACATCTTCCTCCTTGATCTGAAGTTGGTGATAACCAAAGCTAAGGTCAATTTTAGAGAACACAAGTTCGTTCATATGATCAAACAGATCATCTATTCTTGTACCTATTTCTAATGGCGGCATTGTTGAGCATTTTATAATCTATGCACAAACGAAGAGTCCCATCTTTCTTCTTAAAGAACATCACAAGAGCACCCCAGGGAGATACACTAAGATGGATGAGACCTTTTTCCTGACAAGTCCTATAGTTGGACGAGGCCTTAGAAATGGTCTTCATTTTTAGAGGCTACATGATTATAAAATCAAACTTCCACGCATCAATGGGGTCATCTTCTAACTCTTCACCATAAGCTAAGAACAATTCACATGCTTTTCTTACTCCCTTCTTGACCTGCATAGTAGATAATGAACAAGGCACTTAGACTCTAACAACCCCTTGAAGGACTACATGTTTACCTTGGTCATCTAATGTTATTATGGAAGAAAGAAAAAATGAAGAGAATGGAAGGCACACATTGACATGTTTGTGTGTTTGTATTTTATTAATGAAAAAATAGTTACATATTTAGGTAAGGAGATTGAGGATGTTGATAACTGAAACACATTAACTAATAGTTAATGTTTAATTAGTATCTTTAAATCCTCCCTAATATCTAAATTGGAGACTACTCCAAGTATGATTCTTCATTAAGGCGTCATAATCACCTTACATAGTAGGCCCCGTTCAAGTTTGCCTTTTGCTTCATAATATTGCTATGGTTCAGATACCATAAAAAATAAAAAGGGAGAGCAAAGTGAACATGCTTAGCTGAATGAATAACCTTTTCCCCATTCCTCTGGGATCATGCATTTGATTGAGGAATTTCATCCTCCCGCACATCCTATATAGTGGAGTAAAATCACTTAGGCATCCATTGCACCGAAGGACCCTATAATGGCTGAATATCAGCCAAATTGTTGACCAACACAGTTTTATGTCTCTAATAGACCAGTGGGGTATGAGGAACATCAACCGTGGGCTATTGCACTAGCATATGTGATTGAGTACTAGATGAAATAGGTTCCTCATTTTTCAAAGGAATCACAACTCTAGAGTCAAATACCTTAGTGATTGCTTTCAAGTTACAAACAAAGAAGGATCCTATCTTTTTCACATCAACATCTTGACTAATGATTATCTTTTTAGTGGAAATATTAATAAGTCTATAGACCTTAGACTGGCCACTATAGCAAGCAAAAAAATATCTTTTACTTTTGGAATCTAGTTTACTTCGTTGTCTGTCAAGAACCAAAGTATATGCAGCTGAACCAAAACACAGATAATTGTTACTGTAGGTTTGATTCTAGACCAAGCTTCCTTAGGTGTGATATCCTACAAGGCTTTGCAATGACTCCCATTAAGGATATAATATTATAAACTGTCATGTTTATTGCTTCTGCTCAATATTTGCATTGTAGACCCTAAATGTGCATCATGCACAGAACCATCTTCCCTGTTCCATTGTGGAGTGTATGGGGCTGCCAACTGTCACCAATTCCTTCTTTGCTACAAAAGTCCTTGAATTGCTTGGAAGTGAATTCGCCTAATTTTTGCATCTCAATGTTTTAATCCATTTGCGTGTTTGGTTCTCCACCAATGGTTTGGATATTTCAAATGGTGCAAAACAAACAACAAAATAGACAAATTTATTTTTCAAGAAGTAGGCCTACATCTTCCTAGAGAAATCATCCACTAGCAACAAAAAATACTGTGCACTGAGAATTGTTGGCGATTTCAAGGATGGCGTGTGAATATTTGCATGAACGAGATCTAAGAGCCCCTTTACACATCAGGCACCATTAGTTGGAAATGGCTTCCGCTTTTGCTTGCCATCCAAACAGTCTGCACACATATCTTGTTTTTCTTGGATAGTCAGCAAACCAAGAACCATGTTGGCTCTGTTGAGTTTGGCTTAATATTGAAGGTTGAGATGTCCAAATCTCTCATGCCACAAAATGTTGGCATTACCCTCCACAACTAATGCATGTAAGTTGACTATGGTAGGGTCAACAAGTTTATACAAACCACCTTGCCCAATGCCCAAGGTTATTACCTTGTCATTCTTTACACCAGAAACAATACATTTCTTTCCAGAGAAATTCACTGAAATGTTGGGATTTTTAGTTAACTGACTAATAGATAAGACACAAGAGAATGAAAGACATAAGATAAGCATGTGATCTCCCATCACCTAATGAAACTGAATAAAAGAAACATCTGTTTCTGTAAATTTTACATACCAATCCTTATGACACGTGAAATTTCTAGATGTGCCAGAATTAAAGAACTAACAACTAGAAGCACTATCATTCGACCATGATGCCAGAAGGGCATACTCTTCCTCAATACCCTGTTCAACTTCAATTGCTGCCACATTTGCTTGACTTAGTGGCTTTTTGTTGTGGGAAAGAGCTTACTGCAAGTTTTGACAATCTTGTTTGACATGTTGACCTCATGATAGTTATAGCATTTAACCTGGTATTTGGAAGTAGGTTCGTCAGAGCTACATTTCCAATCCCCTTAGACTGAGCATGTCAAACAATTTCTGCCACATTTGCTTGACTTCGTGGCTTTTTGTTGTGGGAAAGAGCATACTGCGAGTTTTGACAATCTTGTTTGACATGTTGACCTTATGATAGTTATAGCATTTGACCTGGTATTTGGAAGTAGGTTCTTTAGAGTTACGTTTCAAATCCCCTTAGATTGAGCAAGAAATCCACTCATTTTGTGTCTGGAACTATACTCACTGGTCAATGTCTGCCTGCGTTCCTTCTGCAGCAAATGGGAACTGACCTAAAAATGTCAGGGTCTGGGTTTTTGCTATCATGTAAAGCCTCCACAAATGATTCATGGGAGGGTGGTAAACTATTCAGAACAAGAGCAACCAAATCAGCATCACACACTTTTTTGTTTATGGTAGTGAGCTGGTCTCGAAGTTCTTCCATTTGAAGGAGATGTTCTGATTGGGACCCACCTTCATTCATCTTTGCAGAAAACAACAGAGTCTTCAGATAGAGGACTCAACCTTCTTTGAAGTTTGATATATATTTTGAAGACTGGTACAAACATCACTTGTCTCAGTGGCATTTTGGACATCTGGAATCAAATCATGCAAAACAAACAATTTCAACCGCCTCCTTATGATATTTTTAGTAAGCAATAGGATTTGTATCAGGTCTTAATTTAGTTATGAGAATAATTTAATTGCAATCACGATACTTCGTGATTGTGAGTATTTTATGACTTCAGACATTACAATTTTGGCCAATCAATTTCCGTGCCTCTAGTAGAAACAGAATATTGGCTATAAATTCTGGTCTGTTGACCCAAACTGGTGGAAATCCTGAGTTTGGATGTTGTGAAAAATGCAACAAGACTGGTTATGAAAATAAACACCTGACTCTCAAGGAAAATCGTGTCATGCCAGGCTACAGAAAATGTTTGCAAGACTCATCAAGTCTTCTGCAATTTCTATTGTCATGTCTAAATCACGTTTCTCCTTTGGTGGTGCCCTAACACAATTTTGCAATCTGTGAATTCATGATTTTGTCTAGTAATCACATTTCTCCTTCTTGCAAAAATTGTGATTTACTAGTTTGCATGCTTGGTCTGGTCTTTTGCAATGTTCCTTATGCAAAAATCATGATTTATTAGTTTGCACACCCATTCTGGTCTTCCACAATGTTGTCTAGAAGGTTCAACATTCTCTTTTCACGTTTTTTGTCTGATATGTCTGCAGATTGGTAGGAATCTCGACCCTACCTCTGGAAAATCACGATTGTTTGGACGCGATCTCACGAATTGCAACTGTTTGGACACATGACCTCACGAATTGTGACTGTTTGGACACGACCTCACAAATTATGACTATTTGTACATGACCTCATGTGTCTTCAAATCATGACTTCACACGTTTTCTTCACTATTGTGTTTTCTGTCTCGTGCTTGTCTTCCTTTAGATCACATCTCTCCTGATGACTTGCCATTCATAGCCCTCTCTTTGGGCTTCCTTGAACATGTGGCTTTGATACCAATTTGTATGGAAGAGAGAGAGCATGAAGAGAATGGAAGACACACACTGACATGCTCATGTGTCTATATCTTATTAATCAAAAAGACGCTACATATTTAGGTGAGGAGGTTGAGAGCGTTGATAAATGAAATCCATTAACTAATAGTTAATGTTTCATTAATATCTTCAGTAGTCAATACTTCACCTCTTTGCCAAAACATCTGACTTGGCACGTTTGGGTCCAAACCAATCCATGTCTAGAATGATGTTATAAGTCCCTAAATTAGTCACATGGAGATCCACATGAATCCACATTATTCCCAGGTGAGCTCAGACATGACATACTTGTTACGTTCTTAGAGGCGATCCCACCAAACTGAGGCTTCGCCCTTCAACTGATAGCCTCCAATTTGGGCCTTTGTGCTGGAACTCACTCCTGTCGGGTCAAAGTACTTGTTCATGCCAATCAACCACGTCTCTACCTTATTACCACCTTTCCTTTCAAACTTTGGAGGTTGCATCTTCTTCGTCTTTTTCAGGGGAGGATCCATTTGGAATCTCACGTGCCAATTTTCAATTTAAGATTCCCTAGATGAGTAGGAGGGGCTAGGATCATAATCTGAATCATTGTCCTCTTCAAACTCATAAATCAGCCCATTCTGATGGTTATTTTCCGGATCCTTATTCCCTTAAATTTTTCAATTTGCTGATCTCAAGCTGCAATACAAGCCTGCAGTGCATTCATTTCTGCATGCAAGTCTTCTGGCAAAGCGACAACATGAGGGGGTCGCCTTACGTGCATGACTACTCTCTGCAACACCTTGTTTACGGGTGTTCCTTCTTGTGTGTCCTGTCATAGTAACCTGGTTACATAGACATGTAGACAAGAGCGGGGTTACTCGCAAGGGTACGGCAAAAGGCTGAAGCTTTTAGGATCCCAAGCAAACAACAAAACATGTACAAGCTAACAAAAGAAGCTCAATATCTGAAAGCATAAGCATTTCTTTCACTTGGCTTGGGTTTTTCATTTTAACTTTTGTGTGTAGGCTACATTAGGAAACATATAGGAATTTTTATATAAATTGTAATTAATCAACACAACTCCACAAATTTAACTTATACTTTGCCAAGTTTAACTATTCCTTGGTTTTAATCATTTTCTACTACCAAGGTTACTTTAAGTTAAGGATAAGGTATTCATCAACCACAATACCTTAATTAATTCAAATTTTCATGTTGCTAAGTTATTTAATTTCAGAAGTTTCTTGGAGTTGCAAAATTCAAGGGTTACAATTGCCACATTATCCAAGTGGTCTTTTCAGGATGGTACATAATGTATTCTCTTCCTTGGGTTCTTCCTCTACATCTGCAGGGACTTGAGGTACCTGATTTTCTTGAGTAAACTTCTGCATGAAAGCTTTTAGGGCAGGGTCAGAGATATAATCCCTTTGTCAACAACCCATAGGAAAACTTCCAACGGCTGATGACTTCTTTTTAATTGGTCATCACTCAGTCTGGGGCAGAGTATTTCTTAGCTCTTCAAGCTACATAGGTCTCGACTCTCAAGGATTCAGTAGCTATTCTCCTCTTCCTCCTAGAGTAGGTCTTAAGCTTTGGTGGCGAAAACGATGCCCGAGGCAACTTCTCATCCCAGTCCTTTGACATCTATAAACACAGGTGTCAGTATCTCTACTACAAGAAATGAGTAGTTCCACAACCCAAGTTCAAGTGCTGAACCTTGTTTGATACCAAGTGTGGCAACTGCCACAATTACAAACTTTCTTTTTTAATGCTACTCCTAATAACACATTCATACATTCATCCACTTACAATTCATCAAGGTTTACATCACACTTACATTAACATAAATAATATTTGTTCATATAGGTTTACAAGATTACAAATGAATGGGGAATAATCATTTTTTTAACAATCATGACCTTCAGGTCGGTTACAAGCTAAAATTTCAATAAGTGTACAGTCTTTCTCAACTGGGAATACAAGTTTAATAGTCTCAAATATGGTCTTCTACTGCTGCCTTGTTGCTCCAATGAGGCTTCATTGACAATAAGAGTAAGGAATGAGGCTAGATAAGCCCAACCAATGGTGAACAAGAACCCTATCTGCCCCAGCCAATCGATGATGAATTGCATAGGCCAGAGGAACCATTCATCGCAAGGAATCATGTATAGGAATGCAAAAATGCATATTGCTTAATTATAAATATTAAATCATAAATTCACATTAGTATCTTTTGTACTTCGTGACAGATTACTTCAGCTATAATCATCAAGGAGGAGGTGTGCAAGTCAAGTACTACAATTGTATTTCACATACATTATGTTTTTCTTTTTTATAACAAGGAAGTTAAGTGTTATACCTATAAGCAAGATATCTAATTCACATCTTGCGAATTCAATTAGCAGCAATGCTTTTTAATATAATTACACTAAAACATAATTAAATTAGAGTTATGCATAATAAAGCAGATTGCAAGAAGTGCAGTCCTAATACACCTTGATTTATGTTATGGAGGGTTCAAAATAGTTCACTCAATTTAGAAATGATAAAAGTAGTGGTAAGGGCATTACAATGGAACGAACTCACCAAGTAAGCTCACAGTAGATTAAAAAGTGTGCTTAGATGTCGGATAAAATCTGGAAATGCAGTCATCAAGGTGGTCAGGAGAAATCAGGATTTGTGGATGTTTAGAGGACGGGTTCGAGAAGGTTAGACAAGTTGAGGTTTGAACCTGTTTGTCTCAGACTGTACCATGTCTGAATGTGACTACAATGTATGGATGTGTCTAGGGAAGGTTGTATGAAGTTTGGTTTCTGTGTGCATGCTCGCTTGGATCTGCTCTTATGTTCTATTGATCTGAATGCTACAATGACTGTAGAAAATGCTGATATCTTCTCCTTGTGGCAAATCCTAACTTCTTGCTTGCTTGATGATGGGAGACCTATAAGAGGGGTTAGCTTTTTGGGTCGGACTGACCCCAACCACCCTTGTGAGGTTGGCTGTTGCCTTTGTACCAAATACTCCGAAGAGGGCTCAAACCCTCGTAGTTCTCCCAAGCTTGTGATGAGATGTAAATTATAGTAGAATATGCAACTTGTTAGTGAGTGTATAGGCGACTAAACTCCTACATTCTTGTAGTTGGCCTTATCATTGCTAACTAAACAATAACCTCCTTTATTCTCTCTCTTAGAATATCTTTGGTGAGTTATCACACCCACAATTCATGTACAACTAATACACACTCTCACTAATAACATTAATTATAAATATTAACTCACACTATAATATATTATTTCATGCACACTAATTTAAATACTCACTTACATGTGAGTACTAACAAGATATTTTTAACATTCCCACCCTTGGTACAAACACGGAGAAAACACCACTTTTTAAATAGCAGCATGCAGCTTTGGAGCTTGCACAAAAACTTCACATACGTGCCACATCGGAGCTTGCATAATAACTTCCACCGGAACAGATCAACCATAGATTGGGAACCCATCAACTAACCATGGGAACTCATCAACCATCTCTGATGGCAGGGAACAGATATATCGAACCAACCAAAAAGTAGTGGGACGACCCTCCTACGTCACCTGTCAATAACATCTACTACAGTACCTGTGGTCCAGATCTCTGCATTATTATTACAGCAAGGTAAAATTTAGAAACTTCACACAAATAAAACACCATACATGAAAACTGAAAAAGAAATGTTCAAGGACTAAGTCCTCAGTGTCTTTGTTTGTAGCCACCGCACATGATTGCTGCCACTTGATCATGCACAACATAGATGATCCCCCTCCCACTGGTAACCATTCTTGGCATTAACCATTTTGGCGCTGATGTTAGTTTGCCACTATTGCAATAAGCAGCCCTGTCACTAGTGGCTGATGAGAGGTTGTTGATCGACTTCCTTCCTCTAGTGCTTCTGCCCTCCAATGTACTCAATCGATTAGATCAAGCTGCATGGTATTTCCATTTGATGTCACACAAGAAATAACCCCCATGGAATGAACATGCCCATTAAAAAATGGATGTTGGGTTTGCCCAATAATGCATCCGTACAAAGAATCATATTTTTAGTTTGAAGACATTATTCAAACATTATAGTTTGAAAGTTATAGTTATTAGACATTATAGTTATTATTAGAACGCTATAATTCTTTGTCTAATAAAGCAGAACGCTATAATTATAAATAATAACAATTTAAATGTGTACTATTTAAAACACATAAATGTCTTCTTAGATGTTATTGACATAACACTAAAAATAAGAACTATAATAAATTAGACTATTTATGAAAATTTACAATCAAATAAATTTTGTGACAAAACTCAATAAGATCATACTCAATCTTTGGTGACACGTAACCCTATATAGAAGACTATATATTTCATCACAACTAATAAATCCTATAATTCCTTTTCATGTACTCCATGTTTGACATGGGTGTATGTGGCATGGACACAAAGATCTTTTGGATTGGCAATTTGTAAATGCGTACGGCTGTGAGGATAACTTTCAAATAGAAAACAGCAGATCAAACCTTTATAGTGAGCAGCATGCAAGGTCGAATATGAATTAATCCTGCTGACAATGTGAACTTTGGCATATATGGAGGATGCATAGCATGGCAGGTGACATCAACAATCAGCAACAGATCTAGAACATGGAAGCATCAACAATCATCATTAGATCTGCACTAGCATGACAGATGAACAATGAGATCAGAATTGCTGTGAGAATAGAATCGCTCCTTGATAGCTTATGCAGCACCTTTGATCCAGACGCCTCCTCCTACTGGCACCTTTCTCCCTTTTCCTGGCTTTCTTTCTGCTTCTACACAAACTAGAGTGCCACTCTCCTCAATACAAACGCCTTTTGTCAGTCAAAGCAGAGGCAGCAGACCTTTTAATTTGAGGGCGGACTGATAAAAATATGAGGAGCTCTCAATAAATATTGACATGTTTGCAGCTGTAGAAAACATAACGAGCAAATCTGCATACAGCAACAGCAACGTGAGGAAGCTCATTGACAAGGCAAAAAACAGGACTGCATACTTTGAAAATTTGAACTGCACAGACCGAGGAGGCTAGAGGAAGCACATGGCTCAAGGTGTGAAGAGAGGATGATGGTAGGTTGATCACACAACTGCAGGTTGAGCTTTTACTTTAGCTGCCACTTAAGACGTTTAGATGCTGGCCTTCTGCTCGAAACACATCTTCTTTTCTTCTTAAGTTGGACGTCATCTCCTTCACACCTTGTCTCAGCCTTGAAATTGGCTCTACAGATCCATACAGGCGCTTCCTTCACATACAATAACTACAATCACAAGGCTTTCCCAATGAAAAACTGCACCATATATAGAAGATATGATGGAAGGAGGACGAATGCGGAGGTAATATTAAGACTAATCTCATAACCTAATACTCTACAAAACTATGCAAGAAATGCCTACAGAACTAATCTAACCCAGCTTAAAATACAATCTATTCTCTAAACTCGTGTTTCTCATACACAAGGGCAATAAGAAGAAGTAGTGGCTTTGTCTCTCACATGTTCTCACAAATCCATACCTGCTTTGATACTAAATGTTAAATTTGGCCAGAGCTCACAATATCATTATCATAATAAACTCTTAGTTCATTTATTCACTTGACAGAAATTTCAAATATATAGGCAACCAAACTCCTACAGTCATGGAGTTGGCCTTATCATTGCTAACTACACAATAACCTCGTTTATTCTCTCTCCTAGAATATCTCTAGTGAGTTGTTATCACACCCACAACTCACGTTCAACTCGCACTCTCACTAATAATACTGATTATAAATATTAACTCATTATAATATATTATTTCACACACACTAATTTAATTACTCACTTCCATGTGTGTTTTAACAAGTTATTTCTAAGAGGCTGACCGTCTGATAGTAATGACATTTTATGTGGTATCTAGAAGATGGCTCACTAGGAATATATTTCTACTTCCCCTCCGATTGCATAGCAAATGCACTCTTTGTTTGTCTAGAACTCGACTCACTAGTCTGTGTTTGCCTGTGTTCCTTTTGCAATAAGCACGAACTAACCTGAATAAAAGCCAGGGTCTGACATTCTGCCATCAAGTGTAAAGCCTCCACAAATGTTTCATAAGAGGGTGGTAAACTATTCAAAACAAGTGCAACCAGGTCATCATCATCCACCTTTTTCTCTATGGCAGCGAGTTGGTCTTGGAGATCTTTCATCTCGACAATTTGTTTTATGAGGGACCCACCTTCATGCATCTTTGCTGTAAACGGAAAATTATTTAGGTATAAAGCCCCATTTGTCTCCGAAGTTTGATACTTGTTTTGGACATTGGTCCAAATATCAGCTATCACAATGGCATTTCGGACCTCAAGGGTTAAATCATCTGACAGTGACACATAATTTCAGCAACAGAGGGGCCTCTTCATGATGCTTGTCATAGTTGGAAAAAATCATTGCAGGTATTGATTCCTTGTCGAGAATAATTTTATTGCAGAGGATCTTGTGATTCTAGATGATGTAGTTTTGACCAATTAAATTCTGCTGTTTTGGCAGAACTAAAATTTGAATATTGGCCATTAAACCCATGATGTGGTGCAAAAAATAATCCTCGTGACTGCTTTGATTTGTCCACAAAAATACCTAAAAGCAGTTGGTAAAAATGTGAAGTATAATTACTAAAGTCTCACATTCTAGTTTGGACTGCAATCATGGTTCTGTTTGTTCATAGCAATGTAGTAATGATTGAACTGGTTATGGAAAAGTATTCAACTCAAATTGTGATTGAAATTGGTCTTTTATCCTTGACCACCATCATTTACTGAAGCAACATCTGGACTGTATAATTTGCAAATCCCATGGCTGTACACAAGAATCACGACTTTCAAGGTGCAACTGCAAGTTCATGTTTTTATTTTTTATTGGTCTGTCACTGCGCTCAAAAGGCTTTAGTGAAGTCTTGTCCTCTAAAATATTACAATTTGATTGGAAATAGCGTTTAGATGCCTGGAAATCACGATTTGATGTTTGCAGTTTTGTTTTGGCCTTCACTCAAACCGTTTTGGAAATCGCGATTGGTTTTGGTTTTCAACTCGCTTCTGATCTCTTCGCATCTGTATTTGGCTATTATCCTCATGATTTCTCCTACAACACTGTCTTTGTTAACTCACAATTTTGTCTGAATCGATGCAAAAATTATGACCTTGCTACACATTTTGGTCTGATAAACTGCTGTTTTTGGTGTTCTTGGTCTTACTGCAAATCGTGCACATTTTTTGGTCGTCATGTCCCTGCCTCAACTTCTTTGCCTTGTCCTCACTAGTTTCGTGCCTTAGATGCTCCTTCATCACCATTCTGGCATTTGCAGGTCGGCAGTACCACAAATCAATTCTCCATTGCTTTGAATCCTTGTGCCACCAGCAAAATAACTCACAAAAATAAATTTGCGTAGGGTCTAAAACTCACGAAATACACTAGGGATTTGGTCTTCCCTCTGCATCTTTCAGTTGTCATGACCCACATGACACCCGGATTATGAACACATGATCTTCACTGCTTTCAATTTATAGTTTGTACATTGTTAGGGTTTATATCTGAATTGCTGCGGGAACATCGCGACGCACAAGCAACCTGCATCATCCAAAAGATTTTGGGACGAGTGCTTTGCGCAACCTTGTGCATGCACATTGTAGTGTAGTTGAATAGAATTTTTGTCTTTGTGCAGAAGTGAATCCTTGTGCAAAAGTTGGAGTTGTGCTCTAGGCGCATAAGTGATTAAAGCCTGGTGCAGTAGAGTAGAAGTTTTGCGCAGCTCTGCATATTGCATAATAGTTTGTGTGATGGCACAGATTGGTTGTTTGTGCACACTTGCACTAATAGAAGATGAAGTGACATGCACATGTCAATCAGATTATGCGTTGAATTGGATGCTGCATGTTGCACAAAGAAGACCATGACAATTGAGAATGCATAACGGTCAGAGGGTGATGAGTCCAGGTGGATGATTGTTTGACGAGGAAGGCAAATCATTTCCGCTCCCATAACTATCTCTCATGCCTATAAATATGATGCTCGAAGTAAGTGAAGGGGTTGGCAGCCAGAGTATATGGATAAAAGTTGAAGAAGAAGACTGTGAGGTGTTGCAACCTGTGTGAGAAGAAGGTTCAAGGAACCATTGTTGATTCAGGTAGAGCCTCCCAAAAGCCGACAAGACTTATGTAGGAACATTTTGTTTTGAATGTCTCATTCGGAATCATGAAAATCTTTGAATTTCAATACTGTAATAAGAAGGCCATATTCTATGCCTGCAACTGAATTTCTTCCATCGAATTGATTCTATATTTTCTTGTGCTTTGCACCACATGTAAATTATTGTTTTGCACACCCATTCTTGGTTTTGGGTGCATAAGTACTGTGGGCTGCGTGGTCTAAGACCACCCTTCATTGGACTCTCTGACTGTGATTGCATCATGAACTTTGGACAACCTCTTCTTCTCTTTTCCGCATTCGTATCCTTCTCCAAGGGCTTCCGTAACTGCTTGTAGCTTGCTGTTCATATGCTTCTCTTAGGGCTTCCTTGAACAATAGCCTTAATACCAATGCTAATAATTATGAGAGAAAGAAGAGAATGGAAGGCATACGAGACACAACACAATGACATCTTGTGAGTATCTTTTACTAAGCATTAAAGAAGTTACATTCAGGTGAGTTAGTTATACGTTGATAACTAATGTACCTTAACTAAACTGGTAGTTATTTTTTCAAATTAACATAAGTATCAATAACTTTAATACAACTTAGGATGAAACCCTTGATTTGACTTTGACACTTGGAAACATGTACTTTGAGACCTTATATGCTTCAAAATCTTGCTCTTGGTTGATTTAGGACTGCACTTGGAAGATTTTGGAAGGATACGCTTTTTGTGTGTAGTAATCTCCAAAGATTTAAGTACAAATAGTTTGAATTGCTTTAAGGTGCCTTTTATGTATAGAAGACATTTCGTTAGCTTTCTCACTTAACTGACCCCAAAATCCCGCTAAGGCGACTAAGACAAATTACGTATTTGAAAAAGACGATCTTTGCGAGATGAAGGATGGGTTCATACATGTGGATAGTTTCGGGCCGAATTTGACCAAAGGTCATAAAACTCAGAATTGAAAGACATGATGTCCTGTCTAGAATGCAAGTTGGCTTTTATATATATTGTAATGGTTATGATAGTGCTAAACTAGAGATTGGGGGCATCCTTCTAGATTAGAGGGTGTTTGGAATGATGAAATATGCATGAATAAGGTCAAGATGTATTCTTGGACCAAATGTAGGTAAAGGTGTAAAAAGTGTTGTTGCCAAGTGTCTTAGACCAAATTTAGGGTACTGCAGATTGCCCTCCTTTTAATCTATTATTGATAAATGTTGGATTCAAAGGAATGAAAAATGCAAAATTTGAGGATTGATACGAGTGAGCACAAGAATGACTACAACTGATCGGTAATGGAACTATGTTGTAACAATTGTAATTACTTGAAGAATGTCATGACATGTACATGCCCTAAATAGAGTCATTGCTCTCTTAGAGTGAGATGCCCTTGTTGGGCAATGTTGCAAGCTTTTGAAATTTCGCTTTGTAATCTACATGGGTGACCTTTATCAAGGAGGAGGTAATGCAACATATTGCTTATGGAGGGTAGACCTATACTAAGGATGAGGTCAAGCGACAAATTGTTCACTTAAAGGGTGACCCATATCAAGGAGGAGGTCACGCATAAAATTGTACATTGGTATGGAGAAATTTTGGAATCTTAACTTGTGCATTATGGCAATAAATGAGCTCTGGGCAAATCCTATTGAGGAAAACGTTATTGAGGCGGAATTTCAACACATGGTGCTATTGGGGCAAAGGCTATTGAGGCTAGGGTATTTCGCTGCAGATGAAGAATCCTGAATTTTTAACTTCTAGAGGTCACGCAACAAACTACTCATAGAAAGGTTGACCTATATCAAGGAGGAGGTCACACAAAAAACTACACATTGGTATGGAGAAATTTGAAAACTTAACTTGTGCTTATGGCAATAAATGAGCTCTTTGGGGCAAATCTTATCGAGGCAAACACTACTGAGGCGGAATAACAACATAAAGTGCTATTAGGGCAAACGCTACTAAGGATAGGGTATCTCGTTGCATATGAAGAAACCTGAATTAGTAATTTCTAGAATGTCGGTAATGACTTGATAAAATAAGTGAGACTATTGGTAAAATGATAAAGGCTTGGTCAGATTTTGCAAAAGATTGGCTAAATTGGTAATTTTTGGCATAGGAATTGGTACTGGAATAATTGTAGGATGTTAATTGTATGTGAGTACATTGTTTGAAACTTGTTTGAATTTGTGGAGTAAGCCTATTGTAAGCCCCCTTTTGAGATAAGGAAAGGAAAAAAATGGAGCATGTGTATCACTCATCTCAAAAGAAAGAGTTAATCACACATGCGTTAAGTGTATAAAGATAAACCATATAGAACAAATATGCAAGACATGGTTGAATACGTGAATTATAGAAAAGATGTCATTGTTAGCAAGCATGTATGATTCTAAATCAAGACAAGTAATCAACATAGTGCAATTAAGCACATGGTAAAGGCAATGCATAATAAAGATCATGCCAACAATAATAATATAGTAACATAAGCATCACAAGAAGATATGCATGATATAGATCACAACAAGAAGTACATGTAAGCACTGTAATAAGCATCATGATCAAGAAGCATGCAAACAAACATGACTTGAGATGATAAGAGGATTCTCTAACATATTGACACATGATGTGATGACACATGACTCGATTGGGACCAACATGATAAACTTTACAAGGCGACAACGTGACAAACATGATGACTCAATGACGTAACTGGTACCAGTAGACAAGCACATAATAGGCACACGATTAATGAGGAAATACAGAGCACACAGTAACCATGTAATCAGTCAGTGAGTATTCAATATACATGGGATAATTAGTAACTAGTAATTATAGAATAATCTGCAGCTAGTAAGCATGGTGCTTCTAGTAATCGGTGAGCATAGAACAAGCAATGTTACTGCATAGAGGGATACATTGTTATCATCAAGTAAAAGCGCAATATAATATCCATGATAAGGGACATGTGAAATGCATAAGCAAGGGAAAAACATGTATAAGCAGTCTGAGTATCTATCTATCTTCAATGGACTAGCATAGAAAGATATAACTTGAAAATCATATAGGATGCCCTCAGAGTAGGCATGCCCCCAATGTGAAACAATTACCTCCAGGTATTGGCTTTGTATAGCTGTGATGCATCTGCGTATCCATGATATTGTTTGGGCTGTATGTCCCGAGTCTAAACTCATGCATATTGTTAAAATCATGTGCATAAAATAAATATGTTAAATGCTAAGAGCATGATAATCAACAATGTTTGAATCTCTATACCAATCCCAAGAAGACACAAGTAGGCCTTGTTTTGAATTTTTGGAATATTTGAATGTTTTTGGAATATTGAGTAATGTAACAAGCAAGAATTCAGTCAATCAAGCTGGTCAAGGAGTAAGGCTATGAAAATAGAAGAAATGGAAGGGTCCCATATGATCCATAGGCTGTGAAAGCGTAGAATGCATAAATGTGAAACAACAAAGCAATCTCAAGAGAGCGAGGGCAAGTGATATGCCCCCGGTGTGAATGCTAATGTTAATCCCAACTCATGTCTTAAAGGAGTATGTGCAAAGACTTGTAATAGTGTATATGCAAATGTCATAAGATATTTAGTTATTGGAGGGATATGATCATGTAAGCTTGATGCGTGCCATGACAAAAGCAATCATAAATAGTCAATGTGGAGACAATGGCAAATTATATGTTACTGATGAGGTGTAACATGCCTCAAAGTATGTATAGCAAGGTTAGACTGTTTCTAAAAATTGTGTATTCATGTCATTGTAGGATAGCTAGTGTGAATGTCCGGGATGGGATAAAAAGTAAAGTGGGCAAGGGCTAGTGAAACAATCAAGTCAAAGCCATGTGGTTAGAAGAATGGTCAAAGTGAAGACATGTACATGTCAAAATAGATGAATAGAATAAGCAACAATCAAGGTATGGTGACCATGCAAACAAGCAAACTAACAAATGAGAAGCTATGTATAGGAAAGGCTATGTGCCATAACAATAGATGAATAGAAGAAGCAACAATCAACTCAAGGGAAGGTGATCACGTAAGCAAGCAATCAAGAAGCTATGTATAAGAAATCCTATGTACCATAAGAAGCTATGTACAATAATCTGTGTAGTCGTCTTTAGCATAAGAGGTAGGTTGGGAATGCTAACCTATGATCTCGTTCAGGGGATGCTATGAAAGGCCTTATTGGGTAGTGGTACATGTATTTCATTGACGTCCTATTCTTCATCGGGATCAAATTCTTCGTAAGGCATATTTATAGTGGGTGTGGATGCATACATTAGTGTATTACTTTGCTTAGGTCTCCAAATTTTCTTAGTAGGTAGTACAAGTGCCTGGGTATCATGTATGTGCCATCGTGATCTAATATTACATAATGCCGATAGAATCAAAATGTGAGCATTTTATGAGTATTGCAATCATATGGTTAATTGTTGCTCTATTTAACTATGGTTTTGCAAGCATTGCATCATATTGCGTAGGAGTATTAATTACACAAAATGGATGCATTTCTTGTGGGCCAAATGTGGTGTTACCTCGATATATCCTAACGACCCCTCCAACTATGTTGTCTTGTTCCATTGATGGAGGTTGTGTCTTAATTGTTACAAAAATCATGACTATGCATGTTAACTTTTGTTGTTTCATCTACTAGGATCCGTTGTCTGTATTCCCCTTTGATGAATTCTCTGATGACCATTGGTTTGTTTGAAACTTGCGATTGTGGTCGAAGCATTTTAGTAATTATGGGTTGTTATTATGTAAATTTGGGTTGGATTTGATCTAGAGGAACCGGTCTTGTATTAGGTGTTTCAATGCAAGTTGTTTTGTTGTGATGATATCGTTTTTGATAAGTTTATCAATAATTTTTGACATTGTGACACAATTGTTGGAATTGTGCCTTGTCATTCGATGGTAGTCACAACATGGTTTATCTTGTTGTATCCATAGGCAAGATGTAGGGTGATGTCCGATAGGAGGTAATCTAATCAATTTCTTGTCAATTAGTGTCTGCATAACATATCTTGTGGTTTCTTGACTAATTTAACTTTCTTTGATAATCCCTTTGGTGTAATGGCAAAATCTAGGGTGCAATCGTGTCTTGACTAAATGTAGAATGGTCGAAACTGAAAATTCCTTTTTAGATTAGAGTTGGGAGGCCGATGTGGAGCTTTTACCTCATGATTGAGGGAATGAGAGTGTAAAAGTGTGTTCTCGTAGTTTATTAATTCAGTACAAAGTAGACTTGCTAACGATGAATTACTTTTCTAGATCCATCGGTTGATAAATTAACCAAAGGCATATCATCTTTAAATTGAAGGATGTAATTGCAAATGGAATCATTGTCATTTTGTTGAAAGGAATATGGATATTTATTTGTGAGTTTAGAATCTTTATCGATGCTAAAGTCGGGTAAAAATACCTCCTCAAGCTGAAGATAAGAACACATAGAACCATTAGGAAAAAAATCGAATAAATTTAAGCCATAATTGATTAAGCTCTTACGGAAGGTTTTAAGTAATAATGTTCCATTATATTCATAACTTCAAGGAATGTCCTAAAGCGTGTGAGATGTAAGAAGGATCTCTATACTCATTGAATAAGTGTAAGTTTGGCACGACAAATTTGTGAGATTAGTGAGCTTCAAGTATCCTGTGTACTACATGTTGGCCAAAAATGATATCACGGTTTTCCCAAGCACTAGATGCACTAGACTTGCAGATAAAACATTGATTTGCTTTGGTAACTCACCTAATGCATGCATCAAAAGTTGTATTTTGGCATTGATTTGGAACATTTGTTCCAAAGGTTCATGGGAGTATGTTTGTTATTGTAAATGCCATGGGGTCTCGAGAGGAGATGTTGTGGGATTCCTAGCTTCGGATACATAGCGTTCTTGTTCTAGATCCTTGCTAAAAGTATATATGTCCTCTATATCATTGCTCCTTTGTTTATATAAATTGTCATAGTCATGAGGCATATATTGCATAGGACCATCTTTGGCCACTCTAGGAAGTATTGTTTCTAACTCAAGAATAAAAGAACCAGGGGTACCAGGATGGGTGCATTGGTTGTCTCCAACTATAGATACAATGGGAGGAGGGATAAATGGAGCCACGAGTTCCACTCTCTTCGCATTGTGATAGGAAGCATTTTAGATTCCATAATTAGGTGAAATGTATTGATAGACACTTTGGGTATTTATGATTGGTCATACCCAACTATAGATACAATAGGAGGGATAAATGGAGCCACAAGTGCTTACTTTCTTTGCATAGTGATAGGAATCATTTCAGATTCCATTATTAGGTGAAATGTATCGACAAAGACACCATGGATATTTATTAGTGTGTCATTGTCATCACATGTATATGTTTTGTACCAAACCAGGAGTGATGTTCTATTGTATATATATTGCATGGAACATGTAAGTGCATCTAATAATCTTTGGGATTCACCTAGCAATCTATGAGAATTGGGGTTCTTTTCCATTGAGAATTTGCATACATTATTTGAATCCATGAAAAAGAAGCCATTTTTAGTAAGGGAAAGGGTTGAATGCAACCCTAATATCTGAAATCAACCTTGAAATCTAAAATTCTAAAAGGGGAAAATGAAACCCTAAGGTTGCATGTTTGAAAACAAAAACGGGTTCACCAAAATGTTATAATAAAATTGCACGAAAGTATAATTAAATTCATGAATAATAAAGCAGATTCTAATAACTTAGAACTATGAATAATAAATCAGATTCTAATAAGTGCAGTCCTAATAAAACCTGATTTATCTTATTTTGAGGGTTTGAGACAATTCACTCAATTTAGAAATGATAAAAGTAGTGATTGGAGCATAGAAATGGATCAAACTCACAAAATCAAGGTTGCAAAAGATGAAACAATGTGCTTAGATGTTGGATAAAAGCTGGAAATACAATTGTCAAAGGCGATCAGGAGAAATAAGAATTTGGCGTTGTGCAAAGGACAAGTTTGTAAAGGTCGGACAAGTTTTAGTCCGAATTTGTTTGTCTCAAAGTATTTCAGGTTTGAATGCGTTTGCAGGCTATAATGTCTCTGGACTCTAGGGCAGGTTGAATGAAGCTCAGTCTTTTTGTGTAGGTTTGCTTGAATCTGTTCTTTTGTTCTGTGGATTTAGAATGCTGTGATGATTGCAGCAAACATTAAAATGTCTTCTCCTTGTGCCAAACCCTAGCTTCTTGCTTGCTTGGTGATGGGATACCTTAAAAGGGGTTAGCTTTTTGGGTCAAACTAGCCCTAATCATGCTTGTGATGGTTGAGTGTTGCCTACGTACCAATACTTCAAGAGGGCTCAAACCCATGTAGTTCTCCCTAAACCTATGATGAGATGCAATTAGTCATAGAATATCCAACTTATGACGCAACTCTTGATTTGACGTTAACACTTGACAACATGCACTTTGAGACCTTGTATGCTTCAGAATTCTGCTTTTGCTGATCTCTGACTGCTCTTGGAAGATTTATGAAGGATATGCCCTTTGTGCGTAGTGATCTGCGAGGAGTGAAGTGAAGTTTAGATGGGTTGAATGGATTATGGTGCCTTTGTATTTATAAAGGATCTTTTGTTAGCTTTCCCACTCAACTGACCTCAAAATCTTGCTAAGGCTGACTAAGAAAAGTTACTCATTTGAAAAAGACGACTGATTGTGAAAGGAAGCTTGGCAAATGTGGAACAACTTCCTACTTAATCTTTGGAGGAATGAAGTGCAAAACAGACCTAGATCTCTCAAATTCAGTAAGAATATTAAACATGCAAGTAATCTGCAACAATATACAATCACATGTTTAGTTACATAGGACACAACATATACCCTAGGAAAACCCTTCTGGGAAAATCCCAACAACCTGAGAGCATTCAATTGTATTATTCAGTAATCAACATTCTATGGTTATAGACTTATAGTACAATGACAGAGTATCTACTCCTATAGTCGGGATCAGCACAGATAGAAATTATACAGGTTGCTTATCCTTTTTTGCAAATACCAAGAATACTGTCTCATTAATTGTATATTTATCTCTAATTCCAAGTGTCTGATTTATAGAATTTTCCAGCACTTAGAATAGAAGAGAATTAACAGCACTTGGAATGATTAGACTTCTCGGCCACCCAATATGCATGATAAATTAATAGTAGTTTTACTAAATATAGACAGTCCAAGAAGACTTCTTCAGTGCCTTAATTGCATGTTGAGTTAACAACACTTAACCACCAAAATTAGTGTCCCTTGTGCATGCTAATTTGGACTGCACTTGTGCTCCAAAATTAGTGCTTTATTTTTCCTAGTTCACCTGTTATTCTCCCTCTATGCATGCTCTTAATAAATAGTGCATGTGACAAAAAATAGCCACATCAAGTCGGAAGCATGTGCACTCATAACTAATACATAATAAGTAATTAAACTCCAGTGTCAAGATTTGCACAGCTGGAAATTACACAGGCCACTTATCCTTTTCTTGCAAACTACCAAGAATATTGTCTCATTAATTGTGTATATGTGTATGTGTGTATACATATATTTTGATTCGTAAATGCATTTGATAGGAACTATGAATTGGTATTACATTCAGTCACCACCAGCTTCAAATTCACTTCATTCAGCTACAAACATTCCAAATTCACATCATTCAGCCATGCCTGGCCTCAATTCAAGTTAGTACGACTCAATAGGGCATACACTTAGCGAGAGTTGAATTTGGATGGAATGGTAAACAACCAACCTAATTTTGATTACGAAAATATTGAAATTAATAGATGCCTAAATCTAATTGCAATGTAGCAATAAATGAATAAGCAATGAAATATAGAATTTGACCCAAGCAAATATGCAATTTAATATTGAAACCCTAGTTGCAAAGGAGAGATAAAATGACTTAGTTGTTTCGCAAATAATCCTGGGTTGTGCAAAAGTGACGAACTAATGGATAAAGAGGGAAAAGCGTCGCAACGATGCTCATAAAAATGCGAGAGATGTTGGAGGAAGTTGGATTGGGGCGCCAGTGCGGGGTCGGGGTGCCAGGGCGTTAGAGACCTTCCGGGTACTGTGATTGCTTAGGAACACGAGAAAACCAGCTTCACCTGGGTCGCAAGATGTTCGTTGTCCTTCGCTTCATGTCGCTAGTATGTCGCACCAAGTTCGCAGATGTCACTGTAACTTGCAATGAAGAAATGACTTGCAAAACCCTTAAAAGTGCATCAAATCCCAAAAAGAAAATAATGCAAATGAGGGGTCGAATTGTCCTCAGTTGTCAAACAAGTGATCTTACAACTAAGCGTTGCACTACATCTCAGACCAATGTAGTTCTATTTGTGTGTGTGCGGAATTGTGCCCTAGGTGGCTCTTGTGCGTGTCACACTTGATAGCGAGCAAGTAGCTAGATGTAAGAAATGTAAATAGATGTGTGCATGAAAGAATGAACTTCCCCTCCTATGCGTGTATGCAGAAGTATCATTCCCTTGCCCTTGTGTGTGGATGCTAGATGGATGCTTGAATGCTCTTGATAATGGCCTTTGAATGCAACCTTAGGTGGTGATAGCTAATGCTTAGTGCTTGGTCCTTTATTATGATCACATAACTTTATATTTATATGATTCCTTTGCTTGAATTTCGTAATTAACCCGAAAAGGCCGACTACCAAAAAGATAAGATGCCCAAACAGCTAGAAAGGACCCAAAAGATGTGAGAAAAGTACAAAGAGGTCGGGGGCACCCATAGGGGATGGGGGCGTTTGGTGCTAGCATCCTAGCTAGGCGTTGATGTCTAGGATGAGAAATGCCGAAGTATAAAAAGACAGACTGGGCTAAAAAGAGTGCTAAATCAAAAGTGGCAATTGAAAGCAAACAAAGATGGCCAAAGACATGGGTTAATTAGTACTTTTATTACTTAGGAATCATATGAATAGTAGTATGTGATCGGGACTAGATAGATACCCAAAGTGCATGATTTAGTGTCTACAACTTTACCAACCTGTCAACACCTCATTGGCTTATTAATTGTATATTTATCTCTACCCCCAAGTTCTTGATTTATAGACTTTTCCATTGCTTAGAATAGAAGAGAATTAACAACACTTATTTCCAAAAATAGATAGTCTATAATTAGAATTCTAAGCCACCCAATATGGATGATAAGTTAACATTAGTTTCACTAAATATAGACAGTTTGAGAATAGACTTTTTCAATGCCTTTATTGCATGATGTGTTAACAACACTTAACCATTAAAATTAGCTTCCTTGCGCATGCTGATTTAGCCTGCACTTATGCTCCAATATTAGCACTTGATTTTTCCAAGTTCACGTTTTATTCTCCCTCTATGTATGCTCCTAATACATAATACATGCGACAAAAAATAGCTACATCAAGTGGGAAGCATATGAGCCTATAATTAATACATAATAATTAATTAAACTCTGGCGTTAGAATTTGCAAGGTGTATGACACCTAATCCCAATAGTTTGTAGGCGAAAGACAAGTTTGTAACAGGTGGACATGTTCGGGGCCGAATCTCTAAAGGCTATGAACTTGTCCAAAGGTCATAAAACCAAAAATCAAAAGTTGTATGATGTTTGTCTAGAATGCAAGTTGGCTTTTGTATAGACTGTAATAGTTTTGATAGTGCTGAACTAGAGAATGGGGACAACTAGTGGATTAGAGAGTGTTCAGAACGGGACGCGTGGATAAGCTAAAAATGTATTCGTGGACCAAATGTCGGTAAAGGTAGAAAAAGTGTTGTTGCCAAGTGCTTTAGACCAAATTCGGGGTGCTACATAATGATACACGGTGCCATCCCAAGAATTAGTCCATAAGTTAGCATTCTGACCATTATGGATAACCCAAAACAAATGCTTTTTAATGATAGCTTCCCCCACTTTCAAAACAGCAAGAATAGGTGATCCCTTGGATGGAAGAGACAACCTAATGATTCTGTTGGGGGACTTGTTTTTGCATACTTGGCCCGAAGATTGGCAACCCATAACTCATTTGGATCCGTAAGCATTCTCCAGTATAGTTTAGTTGTCATAGCCTTATTATGCTTGGTAGAGGATTTAAATCCTAAGCCACCTTCCTGTTTAGGTTGACATAGAGTTTCCCATTTGACAAGAGACCACTTCCTTTTTTCTTGCAAACCACTCCACATAAATTTCTGGCAAAGGGAATCCAATTGTTTCAAAATTTTACTTGGAATATTCAAGATAGAGGAGACATATGTAGGCAAGGCTTGAAGGACTGCTTGAACCAATGTCATTCTTCCTCCCGAGGACAACCATTTATTGGTCCATTTCTGCAATTTTGTCTTAGTTTTATTTATGATCCAGTGCCAATCTCTAATTGGCTTAGAGGTAATAGGGGCCCCAAATATTGGAGTGGAAGATATCCTTTTATAAAGTGGAGGATATTAAGAATTTGGTCCTCCTGTCTACTAGAACAGTAACAGAAAATGATGCTAGATCTAGCTTGATTAATCAATTGACCTGTGGCTCTAGAAAAATCTGAAGGTGCTTCTGCAACTGTTGAGCCTCCAAGCAAGTAGCTTTACCTAGAAGTGTAGAATCATCCACAAACTATAGATGGGTGAGAGGACGAGCTTCTTTAGCTAATCTAAAACCATTGATCTTCTTTTCCTGACAAGCTTTAGTGACCAATCTGCCAAGGTACTCTGCCAGAATGATGAAAAGAAAGGGGGATAAAGGATCCCTTTGACGGATACCCCTAGAAGTCGAGAAAATATGAGATGGAGTTCCATTAACAAGGACAAAATAGGAGACTGAAGATAAACATGCTCTAACCCACTCTATCCATTCCATTGAAAATCCCAACTGTGCCAAAACTTTACATAGAAAATTCCAACCCACTCTATCATAGGTTTTGGATAAGTCGAGTCTAATAAACATAGATGGAGATTTTTGGATATCCATGGAGTGTAAGGCTTCCTGTGCTAGCACAATCTCATCATGGATTTGATGTCCTAAAACAAATCCCCCTTGTTCGGAGAGATGATCTTGTGAAGAAGAGGTTTCAATCGTTCTGCCATAACTTTAGTGACTATTTTATACAGAACATTACATAAAGCTATAGGTCTAAAGCCTGAAATGTCCTCCACTTCAGTAGCTTTAGGAATAAGGGCTATGAAGGTTTTATTAATTTCTTTTAGCATTGTCTTTGCTGTCCTTACCTCTTCCACCACTTTCAGGAGTTCGCCTTTAATAATGTCCCAAAATGTTTGATAGAATTCAATCGGAAAGCCATCTGGTCCTGGAGTTTTTCCTTTCTTCATACTGAACACCACGTTCTTCAACTCACTTTCTGTAACTGGAGTGGTTAAATTTTCATTATCCTGATTTGAGATAAGTCTAGGAAGAATATCTAATACTGTTTGTTGAGCCATCTCGTCCAGAGGTTGGGCTGTAAATAACTGATGGAAATATTGTGTAGCAATTTGTTGCATACCTTTCATAGAATACTCCTTCCCATCTTCCATAGTTAGAGCGAAGATGTGGTTATGAGTTTGTCTAGCCAACAAGGATGTATGAAAGAAAGCCGAGTTTTTATCACCTTCTTTTAACCACCGAATTCTAGATTTTTGCCTCCGCATGATTTCTTCTCAAGTTTCACATTCATGAAAAGCCACTTTCAATTTGAGTTCTTTTTGAAGCAAGCTAACATTACTTCTCGAAGTTCTAAGGGTCCCATTGAGTTCTTCCAGCTGTTCAAGGATTTTTTTTTTTTCTCCTTGATGTCTCCAAATTCTGTCCAATTCCAGTTTTTAGTTTGACCTTTAGATAACTCAAACGTTTGGCAAAGGAATACATGTGTGTTCCATACTTGGGTTTTCCTTCTACCCACCATTGTTGAATGAGATGACCTATATTTTCATGCCTTAGCCACCTCGGCTGGTATCTAAAAGGGGCATGACATGGAACTGATTTACCCATTTCTAAATTCATTGGCCAATGATCAGAGCCAATATTATTTAGAATCTGTGCCTTGGAAATATACTCTTTTAGCTGTTAGGATATCAAAATTTTAGTGCTCCACATTTGTACGTGTGTGAATAATAGTTACATTGGTAATTATTATTATAGTGAATATTAGTAAGTTAGTTAGTCATATATATTGTTAGAATAACAATATATTATGAATGATTATTTGTTATACCCGTAGCTATTATCGGGTTTATTGTTCTACTCACTTCCTATTTCCTAGGAAGTTGTTTACCTACCTTTATGGCTATATAATAGCCACTTGTATCTGAATATCAAATAGAAAATATAATATTGTTTTGTATTACATCCACTGTGCAATTCTGTACCAAATTTAATATTTGGTATCAGAGTGTTATGGAGAACACTATGGAATTGTGAAAATTGTAAGGGGCAGATCCGCTGCTAATTTTTGCCCCTGCACATGAAAGTTTCGAGTTTTATGGTTCTATGCATCCATGGCGTCCAAGGTTGTAATGTAATCTGGTCGGATCATAAGGCGTTTGGAGTTTTCTTTTGGAGTGTAACCCACCCCACACGTGGAGGATCTTATACTTTCATGGAGTAGTTTAAAATTTTATTTTCTGTCGACTATTCATTTGGAATCCGTTTGATCATTACGGGACTGTTGGAGAGAGGCAAAATATCCGGAGAGAATTTTGTAATCAAAGATATGCTATTATTATTCAACAAGGAGATATATTGAATTTATATATCTGTCTTTGCATTTTTCTTTGGATTGACGTTAAAAATTTCTTAGCGGCCAGAATGATCTCTTCAGGACTGAACGATTCTTGACAGACCCAACACGTTTTCTCTTCAAATAGCGGCTTTCACACGGTTCAATAATCTTGGTCTGATTTATCGAATCTCTGCATGAGTATTAGATTGATATATTGGCTCACGAGATTTGGTTTCTACATTGAATGTTTTGTTCAGTTCTGATATTTGGGAAGGATCTGGTATATAACAAGAAGATTGGATTGTTTATTACGGCGTCTCAGTCATTGATTTGATCAAAATCCTTTTCTCCGCCCTTGGCATCTAGCACGTCCTACTCCATTCTTGTATTGTCAAACTCAAAAGGAGGACATTTGTGAGGCTCTTCATTGTGAAGGCGTTCTATATCTTCAAGTAATTTCAGTGTGTCCAAGGAAGAGTTGGGCTTTGAGAGGTAGCCACCAAAACTTGTGCGCCATTGACAAGGATTAGAGAAGAGATTTGCATCTGGAGTCTGCTGAAAACATCGCTCAAATTATTTCTAGCTACGTGTTTGACAGTCTATTTCATTCTAAGCTCTTTATTACATTCAAAAGGACATCAAATACCTCCCTTCCTGTCAGCCTCAGGTTCTGTGTTGTACGTTTTCTTTTTATTTATTTATTTATTATTTCATTTCGGTAGAATTACTTCAAGTTTTATCATTGTTATTTGAAGTCCTTAGTTATAGTGTTAAGAGTCTCTCATCCACCTCAAATTTGAACATTTAAGTTTTGTTGTATAAGGTTCAAAATCATATTTTAAGAGTTATTCATAAGTTTTTGTGAAGTTAGTGTCGTAATAAATAATTCCATATAGGTGATTTTAGGTTTTTTTAATTCTCATTTTTATTTAAAAAGTAATCTCGTTTTATTACTTTTTAAAAGTTAGTCGAGTCTTCTTGTCTGATTCAAAATAGTCTTTGTCAAATCTGTGAGTTGTCGTCAAATGTCGTATAATTGTAAAAAGTCCGAAAAATAAAAAAATTTGCCTTACGGACGCATTTTCGGTGTTACCCGACGTCCAGTGAAAATAAAGTGTTTCACATTGCGGGAGGGAAGAAAAGAATAAACTCAATGTGGAAACTAATGTACTTCATGATCACATCCGGCTGAGTTAGCAGCTTATTATTGGAGGATGGAGGCAACGGAGGCAGGAGGACAATCAGCGTCCTCGAGTTCGTCACTACCTCAGAGGCCGCAAACTGCTTTAGTGACATCTTGGTGTCTTGTGTGATGAATAAGAACAGATGAGCATCCTGTTCCTGTGTGCAGTGCAGTGCTTGTGTGTCCCCCGTGATGATAAATTGTACCATTGATACTATTGCAGGAAGTGTTCTTGATCAGACTGATTTGATGGTTGATGTGAATTGGTTGAACGGTCCCAATTCATGTATTCATCTAATAGGTTGAACGGTCCCTGGATGATGTAGTTCCCACAGTCAGTGTTGAGGATCGAGACCATGTGCAAGGCTACGGAGCGGCATGTTGCTTGGTTGAAGATGGTGTTTTCCCCATGTTCGCACTAAGGGGGGGAATGTTAGGATATCAATATTTTAGTGCTCCACATTTGTACGTGTGTGAATAATAATTACATTGGTAATTATTATTATAGTGAATATTAGTAAGTTAGTTAGTCATATATATTGTTAGAATAACAATATATTATGAATGATTATTTGTTATACCCGTAGCTATTATCGGGTTTATTGTTCTACTCACTTCCTATTTCCTAGGAAGTTGTTTACCTACCTTTATGGCTATATAATAGCCACTTGTATCTGAATATCATATAGAAAATATAATATTGTTTTGTATTACATCCACTGTGCAATTCTGTACCAAATTTAATATTAGCCGCCAATCTTCAGACAACAAGAAGCAATTTAGACATTCCAAGACGCATTTTGATCCTTGTATTTTATTGGACCATGTCATTATCCCATTATCAATCGAACATCTAAATTGAGAGATTGAATGTATCTAGCCATATTTGATGAACTAGAATCCAGGTGTGAGATACCTCCCTGTTTTTCCTGTAAGTTGAGGATGGTATTGAAATATCTGTCAAGGATGACCGAAATATCTGGATAAAAACCCACCATAGAAACTATTTGCTGCCATTGGACCAATGTTTCCTCCGAGCACCCTTGGAGGTACATGAACCTAGCATTGTAATCATTGTTGGATCATCCATCCGAGAGTAAGCCTACAAAAGGAGAACACCCTTGGAGGCACATGAACTTAGCACTGTAATCATTGTTGGATCCCATAAACACAACTCCTCCAGAGGCTCCTTGAGAGCCAAGAGATAATGACTGGGCTTTTGACCAAATCCTCTCTGATAAAACATTCATAAGCTCTATCGAGGCCTTAGTTTCTTGAATAAACAACATCAGAGGATGATGAGTTTGAATCATTCTTTTAAGTTCCAAAATCTTAGAGGGGCTTCCTTTCAACCCCCTTATGTTCCATGTGATCACTTTCATTGGGAAGATTGAGTGAAGATTTGGGACAGATCCTTGATTGTACCTGTTTTACTCAATTTCTGACCTTTTAAGAGGTTGGTCTGATTTGATTTACACCCAACCTTAATATTTGTATCCATCTTCAGCTTTTAACTTTTTCTTGCACTATGCCTAGAGGGAGATCTGAATGTTGTTGCTCCATAGGATTGGCCATCAACATTAGCGGTTGTTCCTTCCTCTCAGTATCACCTACTTGCTGGTTTTGGTCATCAATCTGTTCTTGAAACTTGGTTTTACGATGATAACTTTTCATTGTGGAACGGACTTCTTCCTGCTTATGTGGGGCCTGAAAAATAGTAATGTTGTTTTTTTCTCTTCGATTACAGGTTGAACAATCATTGTGTCTTTGGAACTTGAGACTCCATGATGTCTTCATTATCTTGGTCTTCATTTTCCTGTTGAAGACTAGCAAACCTATTACTATGGCTCCCATCCACATTTTCTGAAACAAATTTGCATGCCCCTTTCTTTTTTTTTTTGGGGATGATAAAATCATCTTGGGTTTTCTCTTTTGCTTGAGGTGCCGGGGCTTTAATTGGGTAGACTTCTAGCAAATGCCCATATTCATAAGAAATTGACAACATAAGGGGATATTTTCGTAATCCTCCACCTGGAGAGAAATTTTGGTTGGCAAGGGTTTGCTCAGATCCATCAACACACAAATGCGTGCGTAGATCATTTGTTCCAACTATATTGAAGAATCTGCAGTCATTATATATGTGCCAAGAGTGTTACCAAATCATAGTAAAGACATCATTATTCCAGTATTCCACAAGGAAGTCAAAGAGCCTAACCCATACAAGAGCCACGCATTTACGAAAGTTCGTCATGTGCCTTAAACATCGGGTGCCAAGGTTTCATAAAAAGGCCCGCCCTTCCAAAAAACCATGGTCCCCCTTGGAAGATGAATTCTCTGTCTTTTACTGAGGCAAAGAATATCAAAAAAACATCCATTTGAATAGATAGAGATCATAAATTCCCCTTTTGTGTGCTATAAGTTCTTTGTCCAATCTTTGAATGTAGCCGAGCAATCAAACTGCAGTTCTCCAGTTCATCAAGCCCACCTTGAAAATCAGATTTTCGAAGTCGCACTACCGACAAACCTTCTGTTGCTTTCATGCATCCATTTGCATTTTTCCAAGGGTCAATTTTTAGCCAACTCGGGGTTTCTTTTGCAAATTACGACCTGACATCTGGATTCTCGATTCACCATGCAAAGTACCTTTGAATGATGGTTTTGCTGCCTCTCCTTTCCATGGCACATGCCCAACTCAATCTCTTTCTGAAGCCATTATGGGAGTCCCTTTCGAAACTGTCATCAAAGCAAAAGTAAACCCAACACGTTTGCCCCACTCGGCAAACGTGAAGATGGATAGGAAATCAAGAAAAGTTTTTAATGCCAAAGCCCTAATGTAGGTTATTAACCACCAAACTTATTCAATAGGTGATTACTAGCCTACAAAATAGGGATGCAAACCCTCGAAACACCTAGCAGAGTGGTCGCGATTCCTAAAAGGAACGAAAAACCAGTCACAGACTCGTAGAGCAAGGCAGATAGTCTAGAATCAATGCACAGTTGTCTCGCAAACCAAATTGATTACAAACTTCTATAGCTTAGCTTTTCGCTTGATTCCTGCTTGCATGCATATATTTAACATTGTTCTCCTTGAATATAGATGTAAAAACCTTTAAAACTCTCCGTAGGGATGATTGCAATCCCTAAAAGGGACGGAAATCCAGTTGTGAACTAGGTATTTCCTCCTACTATATGTCGAGTTCGTCACAGTCCAACGACCCCTCCACTTCAGGGACAAACAGAGATATTCTAGAGTCAATGCACAATTGTCTCGCGAACCAGATTGATTATAGACTTCTATAGCTTAGCTTTCTGCTCGATTCCTGCTTGCATGCATACATTTAACATTGTTGTCCTTGAATATAGATGTGAAAACCTTCAAAACTCTCCACAGGGATGATCGCAGAACCTAAAAGGGACAGAAAACCAGTTGCGAACTAGGTATTTCCTCCTACTATCCATCGAGTTCGTTACAATCCAATGACTCCACTTCAGGCACAAACAGAGATAGTCAATGAGATTTCCTTCTAGTCTTCATCGGCACATGCTTTAGGGGCTCTTGTTCGCCCTTCATTGCTATTTGTATTGATTTCATTACCACCTATGTTAGTGGCACACTGCTTTATTTGTCTTATGTATTTTGTTATTTTTCTTCTAGGATTCTCTCTTCCTAGAACTTTCTATTGTTAACTGTTGTATCCTTGAGTCCTATTGACCTACTTTTGGTCATCTGTGGACATTAATATAATTTCTTTCTTTTTTTCTTTCTATGCATGAAATGAATGCTACACAGTGCTAATTGAGTAAATTCTTTGTTGCATTTAATCACAATATTCTTGTAAGGGATCAAGTCAATCTTGAGTATGAAAGGGAGTTGTTTTGACATGGTGTCAAAATTTAAAAGGTAATAGCTTAAGGTCTTGGAAAGTGTAGATGTGGATTAATGGTGTATTGGCAGGTGAGCTGGATTGGACCACCTATGGCACTTTAGGTCGTAGCAACGTAGGTTAGGTTAAATTCTCATCCAACCCGCTTTGTAATAATTGGACATGTGAGGCTTATATGACTGGTGACATGTGACTTGTACAACTGGTGACATGGATGTCGATATGCTAAATTTGAGCATTGGATGAACAAATTGAGGTTGACAAGAGATGTGGTTGATTGAAATTTTTATTTTTATTCATATTTATATACAGTCCATGCCCATTCAACATGTTATAAAGTGTGATTGGGTTGTTCTAGTGAATTAGAGGAGAGGTCACTTGGCACAATTAGGTCAGAGGTGGGTTTTATGATATTTTGAAAAATATTTATTTTTAATTTTCATTTGACAGAGTTTAAAAGGCAATCTTCTGCGAACACAGTTTTGCATATGAGCTCTGTTTTCGTCCTATTTAAAGCATTGGAAAGCTATTGAAGAGCTCTACACATTTGCTAAGAGTTTATCAAATTTTGTGTAGGTATTTCAGATTGCCAAGAATTTCAAATATGGCTTCCAATCTTGGTGTTACTTTTCTTAATGGCCAGAACCATGTGGCATGGGAGCAAGAAATGGTGGATCTTTTGAAGAACATGGAATTATGAGCTATCTTTCAAGGGAAGACAAGGCCCCAATAGATTACGGGAAGCTAGTGAAGTACAACAATTGCCTTCACGAAGCATTTGGTCTCATTAGCTCCCACATCTCCAAGGAGCTAGTGTTTCATATCTGATTGTCAAATGGACATTTGGAGGCTTGGGACACGCTGAATGGGATCTCTTCAACCACACAAATGAAATAGAGTGGTCTCTCAACTTGATTCCATGAATTTTAACAAAATAGAAGATTATTTGGTCCGGATCAACTGCACTCAACCCTAATTTACGAAATGTAGAAAGGACTACTATCTAAAGGACTCTTCAGTTATAGAGATTGTATTATCAAATTTAGGGGCTCCATATTACATATTTCATTTGGGGTTCCTCGCTTTGAAGGCAATGCTGAGGGAACGACTACGGGAGATGAAGTTCGATTATTGTTGCTTTGCTATCATGAATGAGCAAATCAAACCGATTCAAAATGGCCGCTTGCTGCAAAAGGCACCCGATTAGTGGTGCATGCATTCACTTGAGCGAGCCCATCGTGCAAGAATGAAATAACTACCAAACGTTTAGGCAATCATATGTATATGAATAGAATGGGGATATTCCCATACATAATAGAACAGGAATATTGCCCTACGTAATAGAATGGGGATATTGTCCTACTTATCATTCATTATTTTTGTGCTAAAATGACAATTGGCACATTATTTGTACCATCCATATCTTCGCTCACTCGCTTTCTCTATTGTTGTGTGTTGTTGTGTATATATTCAAATTGAATGCTATAAAGTGCTCATGGAGTATAGTAAATGTTGCATCTAATCGCAATAGTCTTGGAAGGGATGAAGTAGATCTTGAGGACAAAAGGAAACTTTTTCATACAGTCAGGAGATTGTGTTGGCTTGAATTTAATGAAAGCTTTCATTGGCTGCAATCACGTAATTGTCGATTCCTTGTTGGCTATATTTTTATCCTGGCTGCAACAATGCAATTTAATGTTTGATAAATGTGTTTGTGAGTTTCTATAAGCAATCTGCTCAAATAAGAAGTTGTACAAACATGCCTTTTCTTTTTGGTTTTCCTGGGAGCTCTGTCAATTTGATTTGCTTTTCATTCTGCCCTGAATATGTGCTTTCAAGGATGTAGCCACCCTTGGGTATTAATCTTGGTTTCGTGGGAGCATTAATTTACGTTTCAAAAGATTTCTATTTTTTGGGGGTCCATCTATCCTTATGCATGTATTGCAAAAAAAAAAAATAAAAATATTTTCTGGAAAAAAACACTGCCAATCCGGACTGAATTTATCTGGGCTTGCTGAAAAATACGGATCTGGCTGCATTTAGTAACTATGCTTTTACCTTCCATGTATTGCATGATATTAGCATCCGAGCATACTGGGAATCTTTATTTAAACTTGCATATAATTCCAATTGCCCAGTCAAAATGTACTAATCACTGTTTATTCTTTTATTTAAAATATGTAGATTACACTTCCTTCCTAGTGTGTTCAGAATTTAAGATTACTTTAATGTTTTGGGACATCTGGTCAAAGTAATCATCTAACAGTTGTTCCTCTTCTTGCATTGAGATTAACATCGTGGTTGCTATGTTGGCAGTTCCTCTTTGATGCTGCAGCAAAACATTGTGTTGAAATTGCGACACATCGTCATGGATGCTGTGTTCTCCAACGATGCATTGATCACTCTGATGGATTGCAACGGGATTATTTAGTGGCAGAAATAGCTGCAAATGGGCTCGAGCTATCTCAAGATCAATTTGGGTACTCTGAGTTCTACCTGATGACTAGTCTTGTTAATGAAATAGTCTGATTCACATTGTCTTATACCCCAATCATGAGATTTAATTCCATATTGATAATCTCTCTCTCTCTCTCTCTCTCTCTCTAATATGGTTTTATTTCTTGTCTGAGTGTAGAAAAGGCTTTCTGATATATTCTATTCTCCAACCTAGAAAATGCAGATTATGTTTTTTGTCGTAGATGTGAAGGATTATAAATCTATAGACTATCCTGAGACTATTAAATTGATATTCCGAGTTTTAATTCTATTCATGTTTGAGTATGTATATCTGAAAAGCTTATCCTCGAAGGTGTCAGATAAGTTCTTTGGTGTGAAATGCAATTCAAGCTGCAATGATTAGGATATCTTCTCTAAGAGAAATTTTATAGGGCAACCAATCTTTTCATAAAACCATTACAATCCTACCTGACTTCAATTTGAATCAAAACTCAGTAGTTGTGTGCACTGAAATCCTCTATAATGTAATTCTTATTCAACACCAGGTATGCATGTACTGATTAGTTTTTCACATTAAAAAAGTAGATACCCAAAATGTGATTATTTGCAAATAGTGATTTTGGCATTTTCATGTTTTCCTTTTGATTTGTTTCAGTAAATGTTTTCTATTAATTTATTTGAAGGATTCTTACCATATATCAGCTGCAGATGTTAATCATAGTTGGACTTATGGCACTGAACATGGATAATACACTCAAGTTTAAAAACTATTGTTAATTGTGATGTTGTCATGTGCCCCTAATTGTGTTCTATACAAATGTACAACTGGCACATCATTTTCTTCTCTTCTTGTAACTTTGTACACTCTTAGTAAAGTACTTTGTTGTACCTTGTATCTCTTTATGAAAATTAACCTATGTACCCGCTCAAGTGCAACAAGGGTTTCTTAGGAAATTCTTGTTCTGAGAAATCATCAAGGACAGTCTCTTATTTTGGGACAATCTCTTATTTTGTTGGGCTGTGGATGTCTTTTCTGGAACTGCATGCAGCATGGAGGAGTGGGGTTTGTTCACAATATATTCCTAATTGTTTGTTGAAGCTTCTGGACCCATTGAAATAAGTCCCAAACTTGGGTATCTTCAAACCTTCTATCCTCTGATGCTTTCAGCACTCAAACTTACTTGCCATTTGCGATTCTTCATATACGAGTCCTAGCCAATATTTAGAGACCTTATATATGTCAAGCAGTCTAGTTTTTCTCATGGGGTATTGATCCTGAGATTTTGAAGGTCTTAGCATTTCTAATTATATCACTTTAGTTAAATGAGCACCCCACTCATCAGATGTTGAGAATTTACGATTCATTGCCCAATAAGAAGTTGCCTTGGAGCTTCTCCGATGACTGCCTCAACTATCCATTTTTCTAAAGGATTGTATTGTGGTTTCTAATATTTGCGATTCATGGATTATCTTATGTCCCTAACCGCCAGAGGCGATCCTTTAACCCCTTCTTGCTTGGTCCAAAGAGAGCTCCTCAAAACCATATTGCATGGATGCATCCATTATATACGTGATACAACCAGTCATTGGTTGTATATCCTGTCTTGTCAAAGATCCCCCCCAAGAAATATGGATGAGATGATATGGATCACCGGCTCTCTTCCGCTCGGCTCACCAGGAAGATAGTGGGGGTGCCATATATCTAATCTGAACTAGGAGGGGGTGGTGCCCATGCCCCCTATCTCTATGTGGCTATCTATGCCTTCGGTATGATAACTATAGATGGCAAGCAGGACTATAGTAGTATAGTAGTAGCCTGGTGCTGCTTCTATCCTCTATCTATATAGCCGCCATATATAGCCTAGCCATTCAGATCAGATGGATAGAGAGATCTAGAAGCTCAGCTCCCTATCGGGAGGAGTTGGATATGGACGGGAGAGGTCTCATCCATACCTCTTTTGAGAGTAGAATAAACAAAGAGTAAAAAAATGTGCCATGCTGAAAGGGTTTTATATACAATCACAATTTTCCCAGCTAATAGGAGACCATGATTGTTCTAAGCTTGGACATTCTTTTCAATTTTGTTTACTAATCTTCTCTGATGATCTACAGTAGAAATCTCAAAACTGTAGGGGTTACCCAAGTACCCGACTGTTTCATCTGCCTTTATGCTCTTCCATTTTTGTTCAGCCGATTAGGTGGATCATCTTGGCCAATGAGAAAATCCTCCTCACTCACACTGCTCTAAATGCTTCAGCAAAGCTGCCACTACAAAAATGGTACTTACACCAGCTCAATAGTCAAAACAATTCCGGTCGCTCATCTTTTATTACATCACATGCGACTCTGATATTACATCAAGTCAAATACATCTCTTGCTTAATGGACCTTTCAACTTTGATTCCCATTATTACATAAATGGGATGTCATTTGAAGGCTATGAAAAAAAAATCATCAAACTAGGTTATCCCACAGGATGATAGTTGCAGATTGGTTGTAGATATCTAAGATTTTTCCCTAGATAGTCCCATCATCAGGTTTCTTAAAAAAGGAATTTGAGTTTCGGGTTGCCCCCAGGCACATTCACAATGAAGAACAGGTTGTTAGCAGTGAGTGTGCTATCAGAGGTTTGCTTGAGAATTTTTTTGAAGACATTAGACTGGACTGTGCAGTGGCCTTGAGATATGCCAAATCTTTGAAGAACAGCATCACATATGAATAATCTTTGTCTCTGTAGAGGCTCAAGGACATGGATATTCTTGTGACCAAAGCTTATAAAGGGAACACTACAATGATTATGAATAAGGCAGACATTTTAAAAATTTATGACCAGCTTCTAAACAGTTGTGGCTACTGGAAATGGAATTAGAACCCCATTAGCAAAGTTATTAGCATTACATAAGATATTTCAGTTACTTTTGGGTTGCTGGAAATAACTTGCATCCTGTTTCCACTCAGCATGGCATGCATTCATCAATTTTGAAATCAACGGCATGTTCGACAACAACTTATGCATCCACTGCTGCTTTCTAAGACATTGGTATAGGTCAGTGGAAGATGGTTCTGGCGAGGGCCTTTTTGTGATGACTGTGTCAAGTCTTATGCCTCCTATATTTTTCTTAGTTGGTCTCTCTAAAGCTGGCATTCCCACCATGCACACCCTAATTGGAGTGGAATGGCTGCTGTATGATGTGGGTGAATTGATTCTTTGGAAGAGAGAGTAAATGAAGTATGAAATGCTGATCTCATAGATAATATTGGTGACCATGGATGAAAATTTGAAGGATCCAATCTGTGTATAGAATGCATTGGCGTAAATGACAGCACATCGCACACACAGTAAGTATAGAGCCCCCCACCCCCCATATATGGGATACAGGCCCCCATCTAGACTATAGAATATTGGGATGAATCCATTATTGTACCTTCCATTTCAAGATGTTTTGTTAGAATGCTAAGCAGATGGATCTCTTTCTTGACAGTTATATAGGAAGGAAACTCACATACATTTGTGGTTGCATGCGTCGTCACATCACCACTCCTTGCAAAAAGGAGGTGTGTTGTTTTAAACCCTAGCCAGCATGACCTTAAAAGATTTTAGTTTAGACGAAGATAATGTTGAAAAGAAAAAAGAACATCATATCTAGGTCTTTAAGAGAAATGGATACACAAGGACACAGATTTCCAAGACTTTACATAACGATAAGAGAGGTTCAAATTGTCAATAACTAGCGGTATATTATAGTGGCCCACCTCAACCATTCTAACTGTACATTAAAGGGATCTCTAATAAAATTGCCAAGTTAAGAAGGAATTAGAGGCCAACTTTTTTCCTAAGAATACTCTACACAATTTATTTAAGTTAGCAATTTACTCAATCAACCCCAAACAGAATGGCAGTGTCCATTGTCCACCACGTACCTTGTTCACGTGGTCTACCATAAAGCGGTGATTGAGAGAGATCAGTCCAAACAAAGAATCTTTGAGTGGTGTGTAGATCATTGGCTCAACAGGGTTAGCAAGTCAGCTTTGGCTTTGATACCAACTTAAGACTTAACAAGCTCTCTTGTAATTTAAATTTACGTATATGAATTTCCAGCAAGCATACAATGTTAATTCTCTCTCGATATTTAGCCAAACTCAACCTTTCTGTATCTGATTTGAAGCCTTTGCAAAGACGACAAAATCCTGAAACGGTTTAAGAACAGAATTATTGTTTGTTATTGGAACCTTATGCTGAAATTTACTAATTTAATGTGTTTAACCAGCAGTTTGTAAATTCTTGTTTTTCCGCAATACTATCAAAGGCTATCAAATCCTCCACTAAAAACTACATTTGCATTGAATATTTTGATGGTCACTGCAAGGGAGGATTACGACACAAGGTGTTGGCTAAGGGAGGCGGTAAAAATTGAGAAATGTCCAAACAACTTGAATTGGAATGATGGCTTGAGCTTAAGTCAATCATGGATGCATATCATCCACATGCATAGAAGTGGCCTTGGTCTGGGTTTGTAATATGATAAAATTAACTGTTTTATTTAGCCCTTTGGGTATGCTTGAAAAAGTTTCACATGGAATTCTTTTTGTCTTGGACTTGGAGAGGTGAATTATTATTTAATTAGTTTTTACTTTCATAGGTTAGGGTCCACCAAACCCTATGTACATATAAAACATTTTCTATGTAAGGAGCTCTAACTGGCAATCCAAATCATCCTTATTCTGATGATGAGTCGCAAAGTGTAACCCGAAATGTCAATTTTCTCATATAATTTTACCTAGTTTGGATTCAAAAGTTCTGTGTTCTAAAATAATTATGATTGGTGGAATCTTAAAAGCAATATTTACTTCTAGTCAACATGGGCTGCTATATATGATATATGGGGCATCAGACCTTTACAAAAGGTTGCATAGCCTTACAGGCCCGCAAATGCATAATTATGTGCTGTAGGACAGCCATTTGTAGAAGTGTTTCTACTTTCATGCAGGTAGATAGGTAATTTGATGATTTGAAACTGCAGAGCATAAAGTAGCAATGGTCAATGTTTTTATCTTTTTAAAACCCCATCATATTAGATTGAAATCAAAGTGTACATATTCTACTATGCCAGGCCTGAAAGCTATTAGTCCAAGCCTGGGCATTATGCAGAAAAGGATACATATTATGATTCATTAGGACAAATCAGAATCCAGTATCTTGAAGCTTGGTTGACCACCACTGAGGAGGCAAACCATAACAAGTAATGTTGTAGTTGTCAAGAGCCCAATTGGCTAACCCATCTGCTGCTTTATTGCGTTCTCTGGGTACATGGCTGAATTGAACCTCCTGGAACTTATCCTGCAAACTTTGAAGCTTCCCCAACTCTCTTACTATTTTCCAGTTTAGGATCAGATAACAAGCTAACAATTACCTTTGAATCAGATTCAATTTGGAGTTTTGCCACCCAATTTTGAAAGCCTCTTGCATCCCTTTATAAACAACTTTGATCTCTGCTAAGTTATTAGTTATATATCCCAATTTCTCAGCAAAGAAGAAAGCTACTGATTTATCAGAATATCTACCAATGCCTCCCATACTAGCCTGACCCGGATTGCCCCTTGAGGCACCATCCGTGTTCAATTTACCGTACCCAAAAGGAGGGGCTGTCCAATGTCTATCCATCTGACTTTTCTTTTAGGTTGAAAGGCAGGCATTGTTGAAGTCCTGGGTTGCAAAGAGAGTTGATTACATAAATGTTCCCATTCCAGAGTAAGAATCTGAGGTAGGCAAATCTTATGCTTGATAGATTCAGCTATATTAATTTTGATCTTCTCCCAAACGTAAGTGATATCCCTGCTGTTCTGCTGGAAATTTTTTTGTTTCTCTCCTTCCAAATGTTCCAGAGCATAAGGGAGATGCCAAACCACAACGTCGGGAGAAGGTTCTGACCCTTAGGCAGTTGGTTTTGCCATGCTCTAATCAACTGTTCAAAGGATTGAATGCTGACCAATGGAAGGTTAAACACTTGGGATAAATGCTGCCATAAGGAGACCACCCATGGGCATTGGAAAAACAGATGTGTGATAGTTTCCTCATTATCCAGACATAAAACACAGCGAAAGGGGCCATAAAAGCCTCGTTTCATAAGTCTATCCCCAGTTAAGACTCTCCCCCTTAACAATAGCCACACAAAGAAGCTCACCTTGGGCCATAAAGCAGGCTGCCATATGCGTTTGAAGATATCCTTCAGTGGATGAGGAGTACTCCTACTTAGAGAAGCATAGCTTGAAGAGACTGTATATTCACCTGTAGGGCTGTTCCCCCAAGCTAAGGAGTCAGGCATAGGGGAGGTTGTTAGAGGATGACCCAAGAGAATTTTATTTGTGTTTGCTGCTCTTCCCCAACTTGGATTGGCCATTCCAGAGAGGGAGTCCAACACTGCCCAATCTCCCAAGGATGAGTACTGGGCTGACAATAGTGAGCAACTTTAGTCCATCCTATTTCATGCAAAGCATCCATGGTGTTCTTTAACTCTGGAAACTGAGTAATGATTGGCGGATGCCCATCCCAAGAATCAGTCCAGAAGTTAGCATTTTGACCATTATGGATAACCCAAAACAAATGTTTTTTTATGAGAGCTTCCCCCACTTTAAGAACAGCAAGAATGGGTGATCCCTTGGAGGGAAGAGACAACCTAATGATTCTCTCAGGGGACTTATTTTCTGCGTACTTGGCGCGAATATTAGCAGCCCACAACTCAGTTGGATCCATAAGCATTCTCCAGTACAGTTTAGTTGCCATAGCCTTATTGTGCTTGGTGGAGGATTTAAATCCTAAACCACCTTCCTGCTTAGGTTGACAAAGAGTTTCCCATTTGACAAGAGACCACTTTCTTTTTTCTTGCAAACCACTCCACATGAATTTCTGGCAAAGGGAATCCAATTGTTTCAAAGTTCTACCTAGAATATTCAAGATAGAGGAAACATATATAGGCAAGGCTTGAAGGACTGCCTGAACCAATGTCATTCTTCCTCCTGAGGAAAGCCATTTATTAGTCCATTTCTGCAGTTTCATCCTAACTTTATTTATGATCACATGCCAATCTCAATGATCCACCACCTGATCCCAATGATCCTCCTCCACCTCGAGAGAAATTTTGGTTGGCAAAGGTTTGCTAAGATCCAACAACACAGAAATGCATGCGTAGATCATTTGTTCCAGCTGTATTGAAGAATTTGCTGTCATCATATATGTGCCAAGAGTGTTGCCAATCGCAGTGAAGACATTGTTATTCTAGTATTCTGTGGGAAGCCAAAGAGCCTCACCCATACAGGAGCCACAGACGGAAGTTCTTCATCGGTCTTAAACATCGGGTGCCAGGGTTTCATAAAAAGGCCCGCCCTTCCAAAAAACCACGGCCCCCCTTGGAAGATGAATTCTGTCTTCTGCTGAGGTTTAGAATATTAGAAAGTATCCATTTGAAACTCACCTTTTGTGTGCCAGAACTTCCTGGTCCAATCTTTGAAAGTAGCCAATGAAGGACGAAATCCAAGAAACCGACAATCAAACCTCAGCTCTCCAGTTCATCAATCCCACCTTGCACATCGGATTTTTGAAGTCGCACCACCGGCGATCCATCTGCTGCTTTCATGCATCCATTTTCATTTTTCCGAGGATCAATTTTGGGCATCCTCAGGGGTCTCTTTTGTAGATTACGACATGGCATATGGATTCTCGATTTACCACGCAAAGCGTCTTTGAATGATGGTTTAGATGATTCTCCTTTCCCTGGCACTGGCCCAACTCGATCTCTTCTCGAAGCCATCATGGGAGCCCCTTTTGAAACTGACAGCAAAGAAAATGTGGATCCCACACGTTTTCACTACAGGGAAAACATGGAGATAGAAAGGAAGTCGAGAAGAGTCTACGTGCACAGAAGACCAAGAAACGACAAGGAAGAAAGGATGCAGAAAACACCAAAACCTAGACACGTCACTATAGAAAAAGGCATGATAAAACCGAGACGGGAAACAACAAAGCAGGCCCAAAAAGCGACAAAAGCGTTCAGAAAGAAGAATTGAATCGGTGGTGTATGGCATCGTTTTCATCAGGAACTCATTACTTCAGAATTTCAGATTTCAAATAGTCACCATTTTTCAATGGTCAATGCTTTTGTTTTGAAGATAAAGCATTAAATACTTGGGGCATGTTTTCTCGCAATCAGTTCATGTTAACTTGGTTTTAAGTAGTATAATGGAGCGACTATCAGGGGTACCTTGCAATATGAAGTAAATATGAGTTAGATATATCAGGTCAGACAAAAGAACTAGCATAAGCACTACATCTTTGAGATTGAAGCTCAAATATGGACTATAAAAAAATCAAAGTATCGCATTCTAATATTATCCTCGAAAAGAATTGAACAGTGAACAAACTAATATCAAGTTGACATGATAGTACCATGTTCTTATACAAATGGAGACAGGTCAAAAGCAACAAATATTTCAGCTCATATTTCATGCTTAATCTAATAGGTAGGTAACAGGGAGCTGCAGCGGATTAAGATTTGATGTTTCAAAAGTTTATGGTAATTGATGGAAAGTTTCACAATTCAATTCACTGAATATTGTTTTCCTATTGCAGCTGGTATTGAAACTGCCCATGGAAGTTGGGATGTTCTGGAATTCTTGCTCTTCAAAGCCTTATGTATTAATTAATCACACCGTAGGTTCTTTTCCTGCTATTTTGGATACGATCAAATCTTTTTATATACTCTAAAGGTAGGAACTATGCACATGGTGCATATTTGTCACCTGGTGCCGTTGGTATTGGAATTGGCCAAGATGAACAACTAGCTTGGAACAAAAAGTGGAGATTTTCTTTATCTGTTGCTCTTAACTCCAGAATATATCAGCTCATGGTGCTATTCAAGTAAGACCAAGCTCAAAGTTTCTGATCATTATAAATTATCAGAGACTGATATAAGAATTTTCTGCAATGGTATAACTTGCAAGATACTTCCTATAAGGATAAGAACAATGTGCATGGGTTTTACCTGATTTGAAATTCTTTGTAAGTTTCAATGGATATCAGAATAGAAGATATAGAAGTTCAAAATATTATGATTATACCCAGGTGTGCTATGTTGCGGTACATTCAATGGTGTTCTACTATGTAGCTCGTTATCGACAAAGATTAATCCTGGTCAAAGATTCAATCAGCGTTTGGACACCTGTTAATCGGCAAATAGTTAAAATCTGAAAATATTCAGCTTACAGGAGTAGCTTCATGAATAGAGTAATTATGGTTGATCAGTGTGTCATAGGTCTCAAACATTTTTGAGATAGATTTGATGGCTAGAATAAGAATTTGACTAAGCAAAAAAGATTCAATTATGTGTAGACACATTGAGCTAATGGGTGTAAAGATTAGATATTCTTGTGTCATTTAATCAGTGCTGTATGTCCGTTCCTCCAAAAATATTTTTCAAGGATCCCCATGAAACTGATATAGTTTCTGTGAGGCTAAAAATCTGGGTAAGCTATTGGAGCTTGAAAGTAGTATAGTGAATGTGTTATTATGGTATAGAGGTGCCCATACACAGTGTGTTTTAATGAATAGGATAACTAAATTAATGTAGAATTTCTCATTGTTGGTTTTGCAGAAATTATGTAGTCCAGTATATTTTGGAATTTGGAATCCCATGGGCAACTGCAAAGGTTATTGCTCAACTTCAAGGCCACTATGCATTGCTCTCAATGCAAAAATTCAGCAGTAATGTTGTGGAGAAATGTCTGAAGGAGGGTAAAGAAGAGCACCGTGCAGCTATTATTCAAGAGCTTTTAAACAGTTCTCAACTTGGGGATCTTTTGCAGGATGCTTATGGTAATTATGTTGTCCAGTCGGCTTTGGGAGTTTCAAAGGTGTGCTCTCCCTTGACATTGCTTTTTGTCCTTTCTTTATGTCCTTCCCAAATAATAGAAGGTAAAAAATCACCTAGTGAAGCACTCGTGATGTTTTCACTGAATTAGATGGTTGGATCCTAATTCACAATTTACTTTCATTTTTGTTTACAGAACCAGGTGATGGTTCATGCTGCATTGGTCGAAGCAATTCGACCACACATGCCAACTTTGCGGAGCTGCCCATATGGAAAGCGAATTCTTTCCCGTACCAATTTGAAGAAATAATATTTATCAGCATGTAGTAATTACATGGTTTTAGAACATCTCTTGATTATTACCATAGAGAAAAGAAGGCTGTGGTGTTAAATTGCTGCTTTAGAGGCTGCAACTATTTTTCAAGGGGTATAGTGACTTGTTATTTCTACCATCATTCGTATGGAATGTAAAAATTAAGCATTTAGCTATGTAACATTGCAATAAAACTGTATCGTGAGCTTGAGGTTTAGATCATAGAAGGAGAAGCAGGTCCCCAGCTCACTGCTGTATAACATAATGGCATTGATGATTTTTCCTAGGGGCAAATACGAATTTTCTTGATACCCATGCCCCTACCAAGTATTGACGATTTTTTTTGAAAGGTTTTGGACGCGAGTTATGCAGAGGAACAGACGATTCTTGACAGAGGTATTTTGTACTTTCTGGGATTTCCCCTTGTGGGACATGTAGCATTGGCTAAATGACAGTAGGTATTAGAAAAGTAGATACCACGAACATCATAGTTATTTTGATATTTAGGTGCTGGTATGCTGGGAAAAGTGGCAGTTCCAGGCCAAAAATTAATCTAATAGGAAAACTCTGTTCTGCCAAAGAATTGAAGATCTACAACCAGGCTTTGTAGGAAATGGTATTGCCTGGCTGTGGCAATAAATAGAGTTATCCAAATTTATATGGCTAGTAATATCCTGGATATAGCATTTCTGGGGCTGTACTATTGTACCTAAAATTGTTATATTTTGCAAATACAAATATATCCACTTGCATATTTTGGTCAATTCCGTGATTGTTTATACTCAAGTGGACCTTTTTGTCTATATTTCAGATTGTTAGTTGCTAAATTGCACGTCTTGTTTTTTTTTCCCAAGTGATAGTTTACATATTCCGCCAGGTCTCTATAACTTTCTATGCAATTTGCTTTAATTAATTGAGAGTATTAAATCTTATTGTCCATTTTAAAATGAAATAAAACATAGACTTAAAGTTTATTTAACTCTTACAATTAACATCAGCAGATTTCCCATGTTACAAAGAATTTTACGTAGTTTCACCATGGTAACTGGAGTTGGCTCTGTTCTCTATCCTGATCTGATTAAGTCTCAAGAAAATTGCCAAATTGTCTAGGATATGCCCTGCAAACTTTTTCTGCTGCAGGGACAAAAATGTTTTACACCGCAGGAATTGTCAAACAGTTCAAACAAAAAGAGAAGAAAAAGGTAGAAAAAAATCATTTTATTTTCCACAATGACTCACATCTAAGAATAGTGTGAGGTAGCTGACTGAACTCTAATTATAGGTCATACGTAGGTAGAGCTTAGTTGATGCCCTTGTCAAGATTCTTGCACAAGGTTTGTCTTTTAAGAAATTCAAAGCTGATAATGCTAATCATGGCAAATATGTTTCCTTGGTTGAACATTCAGTTCGATACCACCCTACTAGGCATATGTTGTATGAAAATTGTAGCTTTGAATGTTCGTTATTGTCTGCATATGTTGGTAGGTTGCATTTTTCGCATCTCCAAACCACTCTTAAAAGATGATTAACAAAAATGGTGCTAGATAAGAGTCCAGCAAATGTAGTGGAATTTATATTTGCAAAAATGAACTGATTGAAAGTTGCCATTATTATAAAGAGCCATTTCTTGGGGAACCTAGAATTTAACAGTAGGGTTTGGGAAAATTGCATGCTTTAAGATTTCTAATAATGCTAGCATAATTGTGCCTTTGCTTTAAGATTTTTAATAATGTAGCTTAAAAATTTAGTATTTAACAAGTATTCTGCCCTTACTAAATTTTGATTGGGGGATAATTAGCTTACAGGCTTTTGAAATGGACATTCATGTCCAAAAGCTCCCTGAAAATTTGTCTCACTTCTGAAAATTTGAGAGGAACTTTTTATATGACAAACTGAGTTTTTTTGGGAGACAGGATAAACACTTCAATCCATATGGAAAGATATCAGTTAACCCTCAAACGACTTTTAACTAGGACTTGATTAGTGTGTTTGGGGTGGAAGCGTTGGACATTAGTGTTTATGACAGATAGAAAGCCAAATTTTCAAGTACAATTTACTCTAAAAACGTGGCTTCGTTTCCTTCTCAAACATGTAACACCAAAAACACCACTTTCAAATCTTCAAAATGTCATTCCATTGAAGCTGCCCAAACTTGCGGAGTCTCGAGAATTGGAAAGAGGTTATTCAACGTATGTGCTTATTCAAACGACGGAGTTAATTCCACCTACTACTAAATCTATTACACCTTTTAGTTGAAATGTTTGGGACAGTGGAATCATAATTGAGTTTGTAGTTGAAGAGAAGGAAGACAAAGGTATATAGGCCAACACTTTCAAACCCTTTACAATGACCAGAGTCGGGTCAAGTCAAATCAGGCAACAAAGGACTTGGCAAAGCGTATGCAAAGAATCTTGCTAGAAATTGTGGAATGTGCAAAGTTTGAGAATTTGAGATATTAATGAATGAATAGACAATTTAAATGTCTACTAGACCAAGTACTCTATGAGACCCAAAGTTTCAACTGGAGTGTACAAAATTACCCCAAGAGTTGCCCTAAAAGTTTTGTATAGAGTCCATTGCCTTTTTGATGTTGACTCTTCGGCTGTGGTTCTTGACTAAAAGATTCATTATTTTGACAAGTCTTTCCTCCTCAAATAAGGATGTTAGGTTGTCTACTTTCAAGTTGTCCTCATATTTGATACAAAGGTCATTGTATGATGTGCATTCTATAATGTAGAGCCATCATGTTTCTACGAACGCTTTGTTGTAAAACATGCACATTCTTTCTTCCCACTATTATTTAGGAGGTGTCCATATATCAATTTCAAATCTAAGATGGTGTGAACTAGTACTTGACTGGGCTATCAACATTCTTGTCTTCCATTTGATATTCGTCCCTAAGTAGGCTTTTTCCCGTGGTCACAAGTTGGATTAAATTCTTTGATGTAGTATTTTTTCTTCCACCCAAATTGTTGTCCACATGGCTATCTTGAATTTTTCATTCACATATTTTTTTATATTTTCTTAAAAGTGTTTGGACACTCTTGCGTGTTAATATTCTATTCACTCATCCATTTGATATTATGTTTCATCCACATGTTCTTCCTCCTACCTAGATTTTCTTCTATAACCATTCTAGGCCACATGTGAACTTCCATGCTTTTACTTTCTTCAAATAAGTTAACAATTGAGTTATTGTTGATGCCTCTAAGGGGAAGGTTCCCACTTTAGCTTTGGATTCTCTTTATCTCCACTTAAGATTAGACACATTGCTGCCCCAAACTTCACAACCATAAAGAACCACTAGTGTGACAAGCAAGCCAAACATTTTTTTGGTTTTCTAGTTCCATAATTTTGCACCTATTTTGTAACGAGTATAACGCCTTCCACCCTCGAATTCTTTTTGCCTTGCATGTTTCCCAACCGAGCTTGTTGTGAAAATCCAACCCAAGATATTTGTATTCTTCCACTACTTCCAATGATTTTTCCTAAAAAAGAAAGCTAAGTTGCTTCTTTTCTTCGTAGAGAAAATATTGCGACTTTTGTTTTGTTGATGTTTACTTACATTCCAACCTCTTGGTAGAAGAGCTCAGGGGCCCTCAAGTGCTATCTCAAGCTATGTGTTGTATTTGCAATCGGGATGAGATCATCGCATAGAGAATCAATTTTATTACAAAATTGACTAAGTGGATGCCTCCACCATCCATTTTGTTTATCCACTCCTCTAGCTTATCAATGTAAAGCCCGAATAAAGTGGGTGAAAGTGGGCATCATTGTCAAACATGCTCCAAAAACTTTTAGACATTTCCTACCCTAATATGATTTTGGCCCTGACTTGCTCGTAGAGCCTATGAGCAACCTTTCTATACTCATACGGAACTCCAACTTCCTCCATTTTCTCTAGAGTTTATTACTAGTTATTGTGTAAAATATGGTTTTGAAGTCCACAAATAAATAAAAAGACTTTTTCACCTTGGTTGTCCCATACTTTTTCAATCAAGTGTCTAAGAGTGATGCAATGGTTGATAGTAGAATGTTTCAACTCCTACCCCTTTTCTCTTTTTCCATCTTTTTCTTCGCAAGTACTAATTTTGTTCTCTACCATAGAATTAAAAATCATGCAATGTGCCAACACATAGCCCTCACTTCCATTGAGAACGATAGATGGAGCATTTATGTAAGTATATTTCTAACCAAACTAATTGAATAACTTATATTTAATGTGTACGGATAAGATTCAAATGATCAAGAATGGTCAATGGGATTGAGGACTAATGCATGAGTTTAGTTTATCAACAATTGTTAGTTGATTTGCATTACCCGACAATGTAGTAAGTTTAGATTTAGATTTAGATTTAGTATAAATATGGGGTTGAGATATGGTGGACTCACTAGTAAGGGTAAGGTAAACTATGATGGGAGTTGTTCATACTTGTGATAGTAGTTCGTGTTAAGACTTGTGTTCTTGAAGGTATGTGTAGGAAGGGAAACACAACTCTTCTTCCTTAGAAGCATGATAATCCCGCAACATTGTAAAATCCAAAAACTAGTGAGTTACTAGGTGCATGCAATATCCCTTCGTTATTATTAGGCTCTTAGGATTTTGAATGGTTAGGAAAACAACACATTATACACTACCTCAAAGCATCAACATGGGGGTGGGGCTCATTGTTGCCAAGTCATCACACTCAAAGCTTCATCTCTTGCGATTGATAAGTTCCCAGTTGGCTTCAACAATTTTGTTGCCCAGGGGCCAAGATGAAGAAAAGAATGAAGGAACCGAAACTATTGTAATTAGCTAGGAGCACATTCCCGATGGTTAGGACCTTCCAAATAGTGGGTTGGGCAAGCACGACAAAAGAGATCGTCCTTTTTCTCTCTTCGTAGTTGTTGCCTAAGTTTCATGTCTTCTTGTTTTATGTGTTGATTTTGTAATCAAATTGTAGTCCTCGGGCTTGTATAATTTTGTTTTCAATTCCAATGCCTTTGGAATGGTTTGGATTTTGGTAGCGCTACCATACCACCTTTTTTTTGTGAATAGTTGTACTATTTTATTTTTAGTAATGTAGTAGTTATTTCATCATTTTTTCATTAGTTTGATTTTGGGATGTTAAATTTTAAATCATAAATTACGTGTTAATAACTAATAAATATTATTTTTCTATAAACATTTATGATACCATTTTGTCTATTTCTTATTAATTTTTTTATATATGTACACTTGAGTTCTATTCCACCCCATTGTTTTGTACTATTGTACTTATAAAAGTAATAATATAACAAGGCCATGATATAGTGGATCCAAGTTAATTCATTGTGATTATATTTAAGTAAATAATTGAAAATGGTGTAGTTCGACAATGGTAATAAGATTTATAAAATATATGATCTAATAAAATATAGTTTTAATCACCAATAAAATTATTAATATATATATGCAATAAGTTCGCAATGAATATGTCGATAAGAAAGCCAAAGGTTCTAACTTCTCATTGGTTGGTGATAGATGGCCTCAATTTAAACACCATTGCATTGGGTATGGAAAAATTAACGGAAAAAATGTCTCCAAACTCCACGGTGCGGACAAGATATTACGATTTTTTAACTAACCTCCTAAGTAAAAGGAAAAACTTACAAACGAAGGTCAGTTGGACATAAAATTTATGGTTGAAACTACCTTAGAACATTTAAATGAATGTCAAATTCAAACCCATCCATTAATTATTAGCATATTTATGGACATTACAACTCAACTCTACCTCGCCTACCATTGTAGGATGCCTCTCAACATAATAATTTGAGTCACTAGAAATATTGCAAGTATATTGATAATATTAAATAGATCTCAAATGATTTGAATTACTCATTACATGATGTGATTTGGAACTTTTGCTTATATGTGAATACTCATAATTTAAACTTTTTGTTGATTTAGTAAATTTAAATTGAGGATTCATAGAGTAACTTTACATGGATAAATTTGACTAGGAATCTATTCAAGTGTTTGGTTGTGAAGTGGTATATGATAATTTTGACACCCACAATACACGGGGATGATAATGGCTCGACAATTACGAAAATGGCCAACATGAGTTTTCATGAGCACATGTCAGTCACACTTGACTCACATTTTCCAACGGTTGGTTGGTCATGCGGGATGAGTTCGTTTTCTTTCTCGACCTTCTCCACTCCTTTGTGGCTTCATAAACCAGAAAAATCTTATTGAAATACCTATAAATACATACCTACTATCCCATGTGAGATAAGCTTCTTAGGTCATTTTGGAATTGCTTTTACAAAAAAATTCTTAGTCATTCAAAACATTAATCCTCGCTAATTAGTAAGCTTAATTTGTAATAAGGTATAAACCCAAAAATTATTCTTGTTATACCAATAAGAGTGATGTCATAACGGAAGTAGCCCTCCTAACCATAAAACATGGTCCAATTCGTTTAACGAATATGTCGACCCATTATTTCCAAAATTGTGTTTGATGCAAATGAAATTGACAAACATATGATTGTATCTATAAAGATTTAGTTGATTCAAATAGAGGGTCCAAATAATACCTTTCCATGCACAAATCTAACCTCCACACTATATAGGACATGATGATGATTCAAGGATTACGAAAAGGGTCGCCATGAGTTTGATTCCACATGCCTTCACACCGACTCATATCTTCCAATGGTTGGTTGGTTGTGGGATGGTTACATTTTCTTTATTGGTCTTCCCCTCTCATATGTGGATTTATAATCCATTGTATGATTTCTACATGTATGGACCATAATTTTAGCCTTTAACCAAATCATGTATAAACCCTATTTCATTTGAAATTGTTGTTATAATTACATCATAAACTTTGCACGAATTTTATATTGTTGATTATGCTTTGATAGGAATTTCGCTTTTAGAAGCAGGATATCATGTATGACACACGACAAGGATCGAACAATAGTGGTTTATTATGGGGTGTCATGATGTGACGAAATTCTTTAGGTCATTTATCCATATTGCAGTGAGATGAAACCCTAGTGACCTCTTGATCATTTGGGATTCACGTGAGTAGTATCATGTAGATAGGTTCCTTTCCTCTAAGGGTAGGGAGAATGTGGACATCATGGGAAATTACTTGAGGCTTTACCCCTTCGAGGCTTGTCTACCATTCATTTTTGGGTGGCCAAAATACGCGTAATTTCCACTGGCTTCCGCATCACAACATCTCGTGGATTTGTTTGAGGTCCTCCACTGTCTTGTGAGATGAAATATTTGCTTCATATTGTTTCCCTCATTATCCTTTGTTTTGTGATTTTTTAAACATATGCAGAAGCGATAAACAAAAGGTTTATTACCACTGTTCCCATCTCTAAACCTATTTTGTGAGTGCAAATGGATACTAAGATTTGTTGATGATTGTTGCTTGACGTGATCATCATATTCTATAATGGAGAGTTGCGGAAGTTATGGTGGTGGAGAGTTTTTGGATTTACATAATTCATATGATTTTGTTGACGTCTATTATATCTTCACGAAGAGGATAAGTTGAACGAGGAGGACACAATCTTTGTTCTCTAGGTACAATCTTTATTTTCTCTCTAATTTTCTACTTTCATTATTCTCCATTGGGAATTCATTCATGTTCGTGGTTTTAACTTTTAATAATAGGCAAGAAATAATACTTTGAGGAACCGACATGATGACGATGCACAAAGGAAGGTGCATGACGAGCCTGGAAGGTGTGGTGGGAAAGGGAAGAAGCTTGATGGAATCTTCCATGTCTACGGTGGTGGTGAAGGATCTGCTAATGCCTCCACATTGCACCCTCTTATTGTAGGTCTGCCTCTCCACTCAAGACACCAACACTACTAATGGAATGTTTTGTGTTTCGAGAGGGAAGTGGTGCCATCACCACGGTCAACTTGTGGATGGTCTTTGTTCTCTAGGTAAAACACAACATATTCTTTATTTTTCTCTCTAATTTTGTACTTTCATTATTCTTGGTTAGGAATTCATTCATGTTTGTTTTTGCAAGACGAGGTGGAGGGCATGGTGGGAAACAACTTAAGGGTAAGGGTTTCAGACATCTACATGCTTCCTTATTTGCAAGTGACAGTGAAGGAGATGTTGTGAATGCATCCACCTAGTCCCCTCCTCTCGTGGGATTACCTCAACACCAAGGACACATGTTTAAAGTTATTCGCTATTTTTTTGTTAGTAATAGGAAGAATACACACACACACACACACACACACACACACACACACACACACACACACACACACACACACACACACACACACCCTTTAATGCTTGTTTAAAACAATATTTATGTAAGTTCTTGGGGAAATAAATATGTGTACACATGTTTTGTCTTATGAATCTATGAACAATGCTTCAGATTTAATTTTGTAAATATTGCTCTGGCATCTTCGCTTCTGCAACAACCGGAGCAATGTTTTTGTTTGGTTATGTGTCAAGACTTAATGCCACATTTGTTCCTATTTGATGGACATATATTTTATTAAAAATATATTATCAAATTTGTTGTAGCCATTATAATATGTGTCAAAATTTATTCTTGATATACCATGTTTCTTGTTATGAAGTATTTTCTATTTTCATTGTGTTTACAAATTTTACTACATTAATTCAATGTTTGCTAATAAACCATATAATAATGTACTGTAAAAATCCAAAAAGTTGTAAAGCCATTAAAAAGGATTTTTACATTGACGCCTATTACAATAGATTTAATACGCAACAATTGTTTGCATCAATTATTAATATTCAAGTTCATAATGGCAAAGTTACGATTTAATTTTAGTCTAAATATTAGTGTGCACATGGGGCCAAAGATGGCCGACTGGAATGAAATTCAAATAGAGAGAAATGTTAAAAGGGAAATAAATAAACGAGGTTTTGAGTCTATTATATTATTGGTAGATTTGATGGACGGATTTGAGATGGTGGGAGATTTCAATTGGGATGACTTTCTCCCTTGGCTTTGCATGCATGAACCCCCTTTAAAATCACTTGTGTTTTTCTTTTCTTTTCCACATGTGAGAGGCTCTATTGGGAATATAATTGAAGACACAAAGATGTTTCCCTGAGCATGTTGTGTTCTTATGTACCCTAAGAAGCCAACCAAACATTCTTGTTATTGAAGTTTTGGGTAGATACGATTTCTCAAAAAATACCACCATACAATTAGAGGCCCCACATCGGAATGGCGACTTCATACAATTACAATTCCCTTATCAAAAATCACTCTAAATGATTTTAGTTTCCATGTTTGAATGAAAATTGGAATCATGAATAGCCACAATAATAATCAATCCATTTTTGCCATTTATTGTTTGAAAGAAGAATGATGGTATATTTGAGCAATGGATAATTGATCTCAACATCAACAACTTTTTCCATGTCCCACTCAAATTTGGTAATTTGCACTTTGGAAACCATTGATTTGACTATGTACTCTTGCTATGATAAGTATAAATTATCTATTCCCTCTTAGCATTTTCTGAGGTCCATTGTTTAGTTTGTCTATCCTTGCACATTGACATGTCGATAAATTCTAAGAATACAATACACAAAATCAATAGAGAAACATCAACTTATAATCTCCAAACGTCATTTTGCATGTTTTATGCTCCTTGTTAGGGTCGTATAGTTTGGTGAGTCGTACCATCTGACTCCCCGACCTCTTTGTACAGTCTTGGATTAACATGTTCTCCAACTCGAACTTTTAAATTGACATTGTTCGTTGGGTCTTATACTTCATTTGGGTCAAACCTTTATTAGAAAAATCATCTATGGAACCCTATATAAGCAAGTAAACACTACCTCATTTTCTAACTGGAACTCCTAAGGAAATGCACTAGAGAACTCACTTCATACACTTACAAAAGGCATCCAAAGCTCCTAAATCTCAAAATTACACATCTATAGTCATTAGGAAACACCACATCAGGTATGAAGCTACAAACCAAGGTCAAGGAAGCCATATCTCTCATCTATAAAAATCCAAACATCCTCTCTCCAAGTATTTTAGCAAGAGCCAAGTCAAAAGCAAGCATGGTCAAAAAAAATGCCAAATTTGATTGATTATCTAGATATCACATGCTAGGTGGAGAATGACATGTGGTTTGAGGCCTCTTCAAAGTAGTGCCAATGTTGACCATGCATGGGGTGCCCAAAACCCTTCTAATGTTTTTTTGTAGGACTATTCATCCATGGATAATAGGGTTTGAGATGATGATGATAAGTCCATTCATAGAGATTCGTTGCATGTGTGACAACTAGGGTTTGAAAGCGATAGACAAATCCAGGAAGTCGAGCAACCCAAAAATTTATAGAAGTAGATTTAGAGTAGGTCCAAGACCATACAAAGGGCTAGACCATATGGTATGGTCTCTAAATTGATGGTATAGTCTGACCCTAGGTGATTCATGATTATAGTTCCAATCAAGGTTGTGAAGGTCATTCAAGTTCAGATCTTCTAGAATTTCACTATTGCACAATCCCATATCTCTCCTAAATCATCTAAAATCAAGCTAAGTGCCTCTATACATCTCATTTTTAGATTTCAATTGCATGTTAGGTTGATTGGTGTATGTAAATTATTTCTATTTGATTGATTTAAATTAATATTGTAATTTTATATTAGAACATCTTTGTAAGATGTAATCAACTCTAATATATTCTACACCTAATTAAATTGACCTAAAATTTAATTAAGGGTTAAACATTTTGGTGAACCTACTTTTGATCAAACCCTTCACCTAATCTAGGATTTTTATTCCTTGTGTATTAGGCCATGGTGATATGATCCAACCCTAGATTCCTTAGGGGTAATGTTGTTGTGCCTTCTTCATTGGCTTATATTATTTCAAATTACACATGCTTTACTCTTATTCCCTTCCGACAAAGTGTTCGTCTTTCCAATCAACCCATTGAACATTTTGAGCTTTCTCCTCCTATTTACAAGCATCATAATTCCATGGCCTCATCTCTAATGCATATTTTAGAAATCCCCTATTATGGACCAAGCTAATGAGGTCATCATTGCATGATCTCAAAACTCATAGTGAGCATTTTGATGACTTTTCCCATGATGATGATAATAACATTTTGGATATTGATCAAGTACAAATTTGTCTATAATTTTCATGAACAACTTCGTTCAGAATCCTCACCACATTGAGCCTAAAATTAAATTCTTCTTTTTAACTTTTGGACTCATGATTGTGATCAAAATTCTAGTGAATAATCCCTTGTAGGCCAACCCCAACCTTCTTCAACTTAAGCTTTTCACACATATGACATCTTTTTCCCACATATGTGGTTCCTACCCCTTTGGGTGTACCTCATCTATCAATGCCAAATGTCTTTATGTCTATTCCTACTGACCACAATTGTTACTACACATCCCACATCTACTCCTCATGGTTCACATGTATCTTCTTCTATCACACAAGCTCTTGAATCCTTATTCATACTTTACAAGCACAAATCTTACAATTACAACAAGGTGCATCCACTTCTTCTAATGTTATGGATTCACACATAATTACTTCACAATCCCCTTACACCCAAAGTGGTTTCTTATCCATTACTTATTGGTTTTTTTTCTCTAAATTTCCTATATATGATGGAAAAGGGGATCTCCCGTTGAGCATCTTCACTCATTCCATGTTGCTTGTTTGATTTATGCTTCTAATGACATATTTCTTACCAATATTTTCCCCAAAGTCTTAAGGAATTTCACATTACATTGGTTTTACACTCTCCCCACTCATTATGTGCATGCATTTATTACTTTAGAAAATCTATTTTTGGACAATTCTCTATCAATATTGAGGAAAAATTTCTTTATGCAATTGGCTCAAATACAACAAGGCCTATGAACCTCTTAATGCTTATGTGTTGCATTATAAGACCTTGCTCACCAAGATGAAAAATCTCTTAGTTGATAATGAATTATAAGACCTATTCACTCAAATCTTATTATCCCTTTGTAAGATTCGATCATGTTTGATAAGTTTTTATATTTTGACCATCTATGCCATACCTTGAAAGAGCATGAGGCTAAATTATTACATATGAACAAACTCAAGTACATTACTAGCTCTCCTCCCACATCCATTGCTAAGTTTTCAAGAAAACCCACATTCAAAATAAAGCCTAATGATGTCAAATATTCTTCTAAAGATATTGTTAATGTTATCTCGCAACCTATTAAGCTACAACCCCACCTGTGCGTCATTAATTTACTCACTTTCCAAGTCCTCCTCACATTGTATTGAAACAATTTCTTGAGTGCAATCTCATATCTCCCTCCACCATTTGAGGTTGATATGAGTAGACCTCAAGGAAATAAGTTCAATGCCAATGCCCATTGTGATTATCATCGATGTATTGGGAACTCTATAAACAATTACTTAAAGCTTCATCATGTTATTCAAGATCTTATCGATTCTCAAGCTATTGAATGGGATGAGCCCACTGAATCTTCAAATCCAATCAATGATAACTCTAAGCTAAAAATATTCAATGATCCACTTCCTAAGCATGAAACTACAAAATATTCTTTGGATGTACATAATGCTTATCGTGGTGCCTCCACTGCCCTCTTATGATCACCCCTTGGATGCAATGATTGCACATATTAATCATACACTATCTTCTACTCAATCATCAATTTTGATGACTTTGATATGATACTACGCTTATTTAATATACATTTTCTATTCTATTTCTATTAATCACAAACCCATACGGGGTGTTTTGGTCGATCCACACAATAAGGACAATGTTTGTTCTCTCACATTGCTTCAATATTTGGGCATTTCTATACACAATCTTGCACTTGATACAAATCCTCACTACCATCACATTGCACATTACTTTACCCATCATTGTTGGTCCTATTACTACATCAATTTCATTTTGGTTGCATCTACTCTTAGTTTTGTGTGCCCTATGGTTAGGTCTCCTTGGCTATGTACTCTTAGGGATATTCCCTCAATATATACCAATGTGTTAAGTTCATCCACAATCAACAAGGTTATCACCATTAGAGGTATTCCCTTTGAGGTTTCCCCTCCTAGCATGCCTAGTTCTCCTTTTGTAGTTCCTCCTCCTCTAGTCCCCTATAGATATCTTTCTTTATTTAGCACAATGTCTCTGTGCTTCTCATGTTACTCCCCTAACACTTCTATGTTACTCCTCCTAGGTTAGTACTCCGACTCTAGTTCCAATTTTATGGATTCTCCTAGCCCCTTTTACACGCACTTCTCTCCAGAGTTGATCCTCTCTTAGGTCTCCTAATAGGCCTTGGTTGCACACTCTACATCTCATGACTTTAGGCCTTCTCATAGGATTGCCATCCAAGCACATTTTCTCATTGTTCTCACTCCCCTAGAGTTTTTTACATCAGTCCTCTAGTGTACACATGTACTACCCCATATATCTTCTTGATACCCTCCTAAGTGGTTGTCACACTTGTTCCTCTAGTCCACATCACAAACGACACTACTTTGTGCATGTTAGTGCTACATCTATTAAGCCTTCTTTGGAACATGTTACTACAACAATCCCACGTTAGTATTTGCATCATCACCATTGAGGCTTGAATCTCCATCTTCTATGGAATCTCCTTCACCTCCTCAGGAGGTTCTCATTGGTTAGCTATTTTTCTCCTCACATATTTTGTACATAACTATGCATTGTGATATATAAAAAACATTCAAATATTTGTAAAAATATAAAATCAAGACTTGTGCATTTTACTTGAGTTGTTAGCACTTTACATTTACATGTGTTGTTTTCACTTTGGTTTGATAGATAACATGTTTTATTTCTTTACACATGCATTCACTTGGTATATTGAGTTGGATGTAGGACATTAGATTGATACATGCTTATAGGAGCACTCATGTTTCCTTACATTCTCATCATTTGGGGAAATTCCTCCACATCCTACAAGTGTTATTATTCTATTATAGTTCATTTTTTCACTTCCTCATTTATTCTCAATTATATACATTGTGTACTTGATTATTTTCAAACTAAACAAGACTAACACATGTGTCTTGTGCAACATTGACATCTCTTGTTTCATATATTTCACTATGTTGGTTACTACATCATATTATCATGTTTTGACACTTTTTTTCATGTATACATGTTTGTGTGTGTGTTATTTGTTTTTTTTTCCTTTGGCTTATGTGCCTATATGCCTTTTTCTTATGACACCATGGGTGTCCCATGTTTGTGACATCATGAATATCTTGTTTACAATTTCTTGATCTTGTTTAAGGCCTATATGCCTTGATTGTCTTGTAACATCGTGGGTGTCCCATGTTTTCAGGCCCAAAATCCTTTTGTATGCTCTTGTATGTCATTGTTTGCAATTGGATGCTATGATGATGTTATTTGTGTTTTTCTACATGTGTTGTTTCTACTATTGCTTTAGTTTCTACTATTATCTATATTTGATTTTGTCACTAGCATTGTTTTTATGTGGTCCATGGTTCCCACCATGCGTAAACACTTTCCTTTTATAGGTACAAGTTCTCCAAGGTGTCTACCTCTTCAACACTTCCACATAGCTTCTCAGACATCTCCTTCATTAGTACATACTATTTCTTTTGAACCACATGCTCAAACATGGTTTTCACACATGCCTCAAAAGAGGGGGCATCTATTTGAGTTTATTCTACATTTTCAAGCAAACATAGACATAATTTTGAGGGTAGATGCAGGTAAAAACATGGTACAAGCACCAAAAAATGTATTCACATAGAATTTTGGCAAAAATAGCACATGTTAAAAAATACACTATTTTGGTCATAGATATACAGTATGGTCTCTTGACCCCCCACACATTTTTGACTAGGGGAAATTTTAATAGTTTTTCAACATTTTCATATTTTCACCTATATATACAAGTTTTTACAAAAAAATTTCACACATTTAGATTCAGATCAATAGTATGGGGCATGAAATTTTCATTCCTTCTTCACACCAACACTCACTTTTACTTTAAATTTTAGGAATCTTGGGGCATGGGTCTCCTTCCTAGTTTCATTGTTAGCACATTTTCAACATATTTCAATGTTTGTTTCAATTCATACTCAGTTTCATTCGGCATATGGGGAGAGTTTGGGGCACCTATTCTCTTTTGTATTGTATGTCCTTATTTACAAAATCAGGTCTAGATCCATCTACAATAGTGTGATCCATGGGGTTATGGAAGGAAATGAAGTAGCTAAGGATTTTCGTGGGAAGGATTTCCTCTCTTATTACACTTAAAGGGAAGATATAATAGTTGTTGAATAACTTTGGTACATGGTCTTCTTCCTTTGTGAAGGGGTGCATTTGTACCTCTTTCTTTTTCTCTTTTACACATTTCATGTTGGGTTGCATGCACCTAACACTTTGGTTTCTCCTCACATTGATTGGGATTGATCACCCCAATCCTTCAAAAAAGTTTTAACAATACAAATCTCAAGCAAAAAACAAATACATGAAAACATGTGTATAATTTTTCCTTGTTTACATCTTTTCACTTTACATATATGCATGCAAATCTTTTCCATTACATGTTTATTTGAGTTATGATCAATTATCTATCATGGACATTGACTACACTTATGTGTTGTAGGTTTCATCATGGAGCATGCCAACACCAAACACAACAACACAACTATGCAAAACAAACATTCGAGTAAAGGAAAAGTGTGTTTACACACTTAGGTACAATTTCCTTTAAGCATGTAATTTTCAATTTCATACTTAAGGGGGAAATGTAGACACTCAAAATTTGGTAATTTTCACTTTGAAACCCTTGATTTGACTATGCACTCTTGTTATGATAAACATAACTTCTCCATTCTTGACTTAACACTTTATGAGGTCCATTATTTATCTTGTTTATCCTTTGCACACTGACATGTCGACAAACTATGAGAATACAATGCACAAAATCAATATAGAAACATCAATTTTATCATCTCCAAACTTCATTGGCATATTTTGTTCCTTCCACAGGCCATATAATTTTGGTCAAGGTCATACCATCTAGTCATGACCTCTTTTTACGGTCTTTGGGTGACATGTTTCCAAACTTTCAAATTAATATTTTTTGGGTCTTATACTTCATTTGGGTTGGCCTTTCTTAGAAAAATCATCTATAAAACCCTATATAAGCAAGTAAACACTACCTCATTTCTAACCTAGAACCCTAGGAAATGCACTAGAGCACTCACTTCATACACTTGTAAAAGGCATATAAAGCTCCCTAAATCTCAAAATTGCACATCTACAATCATTAGGGAAACACCCACATCAGGTTGAAGCTATAAACCAGTCAAGACAACCATATCTCTCATCTACAAGCATCCAAACATCCTCTCTCCAGTATTTTTTAAAGTCAAGAGCCAACTCAAAGAAAATTTCAAATTTGATTGATCTATCTAGATATCACATGCTAGGTAGAGAACGATGTGTGGTTTGAGGCCTTTTTAAAAGTAGTGCTAATGTCGGTGGTGCATGGGGGTTTCCACAACCCTTATAATGTTTGTTTTGCATGACTCTTCATCCATGGCTAGGGTTTGAGATGATGATTAGTATATTCGAGAGAATTTCACTACGTGTGTGACAACTAGGGTTTTAGAATGAAAAAACCGAGGAAGACAGGTGGCCCATGAAGTTACTGAAGTATATTTAAAATAGATCCAAGACCATATAAAGGGAATAGACCGTATGGTACGGTCCCGACCTAGTAGTGCGATTCTGATTTCAATCTAGGTTCAAAGGTCACTTAGGTTCAAATCTTCAGTATTCTTTGTTGTATAATCCCAGATCGTTCCAGAAATCATCAAAAAGTAGCTAAGTTTTTTCATACATGTGCTTTAAGTTTTCAATTGCATCTTAGGTTGATTGGTGCTGCAAATCATTCCTATATTTGATACGAGATGTATATTTGAGCTAGGATTCATATTGTAACATATTTTTAATATTTGTAATCAACTCTAATCTACTCTTCACCTAATTAAATTGACTAAAATTTAATCAAGGGATCAAAAAGAAGAGGATCATAGATGGAAGTAGAGGGATTTGAGTTGTTGGGGGCTTTCAACTAGGATGACCATATCCCTTGGCTTCATTAGTTATATCCACTTTGAATCCACTTGTGTTGTGTATGTCACGAATTAATCTCCCCTACACTCGATGTAACATTTTACAAATAATATTTAAAGTTATCAAATTTTTGCGACCCTTTGATGTGTCGAAAAAATATTATTAATATACCATGTCTTTAATCTAAAGTATTTTCTATTTTCATTGTGTCTAAATTTATTTTTTTGCATTAGTTCAATGCTTGTTATCAAACCTTAAAATAATGTAATTGTAATAATCCCAAATAGTTACAAAGCCATTAAAATGAGGTTTTTTAGGTCGGTGGCCTTGTTGTGATCTCAACAAACCTGCAACTCAAAGACACTCAAGAAAAATTGCTTAGATATTTTATGCGGGGGCTTCCCGACAAAGCGGACCCGAGAAGCGTTCACTTCCTCGGTGGCTTTTCAACCCCGTGTGATAAAGAATAATGATAAAATGCAAGATAAACGGATAACATGTAAGCTGATGAACAAAGAAACCTAAAGATGTTGGTATGTAGATGAGCTATCGATCTGATCCAAACACAACATGCAACATGAACCAAGCTAAGTGAACCAAAAATTAGGAGCAGAGTATTGTGGGGATTCCAGTGTCATTACAAGGACATTATGAGGATACTATGATAAACAAGCGGCTAAAAATTCAAAACAACATTTTCCCAAAATTTTCAACTTGTTTGAATGAGGGGAAGGCCCATATTTATAGCCTAGGGGTGAGGTTAGATTGTGGGTTATTAGGTAATCAAGGTTGGGTAAAGTAACCCCGGTTAAGGGACATGATTTGAGTAGTTAGGTTTGATTTGGATATGATGTGATCAAGTGGGGCTCATGATTTGAATTATGAGGTCAAATAAATAAGGATGTGATATGGAGTGGGGAGCATGATTGACATGGTTAGGTGCAATAATGCATCCCATTTTTAATTTAGGAGTGGGATGTCGGATGTGTGTATTATTTCCCATGAATTGAATAAATTTGGGATATGTGAGATAATGCCAAATTTTAATTATCAAATGGGTTTACATGGAGCCCATTAATTAATTAATTAAGGGTGAGTAAATAGATGGAATTTACTCAAATTTAGGGAAAAAGAAAAGTGAGAGGGAAATTTGAATGAAGGAGAATGAATGTGGGATGAAGGAGAGGAGTTACACCAAAAATTGGTGTCTACATTTTGCCCCTTTTTGTTGAGTGGTTTGCGATAGCAAGCCATGAGACAAAAAAAAAAGGATTGGATGAAGTCATGTGTCCGAGGATGGATAAAGACATGACCAAAGGAAAGATGCCCCAGGAAAAAAAAGGATCATAATAACAATGAAAATATGGTGGTGACCCCAATATCACATCGGTAGAGGAAATTGTGGTCTCAACAGAGATGGGTGACAATGTTCTATGGACCAGTGAGTGGGTGGAGACCACTGTAGTATGGATGTAAACCAAATGACCAATGGGTCATGGGAAAACATCAGAATATGCGCAGTGAATATGAAGAGTATGTGAAATCCTTCGTATGCGAGGAATCAAGTGAAAAATCATCATGTGTCCAAAAAGGGACGAGGATGAAAATAATGATGCCCCAACACATAGGGCTCAATATAAAAGGTGGATATGTAAATAAAATCCCTAGGGGAATGAGTGTAATCATAAATGTGGACATGATGAGTAGATAGGATAGAAATGTGAGATAAAATGCCCTAAAAGGGTGATAAATATGGTGATAAACATGTTTCATAGGAAAGATTCATAAGTGACGGAAAATTGGTAGATGAAAAAGAGAAAGTAGTCCCACTTCTTGGAAAGTAGGATAAGAAGTCAAGCTACTTTTGTGAATGAAACAAAAGTAGAGAAAACATTCATGGAAGAGAACAAGATCAGATAGGTGGTTGCCGTTATGGTATCCTCCAAGACAAAAATTCCATGGGAAGATGTGATGAGGGATATATATGATGATGTCTCCTTGAGAGGGTTGACAAGAATGGAAGAGATGACACCGCTCCCAAAAGGAGAAGAGATAAACTTCATAGAGAAGAGGAAGAGGACATTGAATGGAGTAGAGTAGATGTGGTGGAGGAGGAAAAAAATGAAAGAGGATAAAGGGGATGAGGTGTAATAGGATGGAGAAACCATCATCATGGATAATGAGGAGTGTGAATTGTGCTTGATTGTGATGGAAAGAAGAGGAAGAAGAATAAGAGAAGAAGGAAGAAGAGAGAGAGAGAGAAGATAGATGAAAGCATAGAAGAGGGAGAAAGATAGGTAATATGAAGGTAGTGGGAAAAGATAAGAGGAGAAGAAATAGAGAAGGCGTGATGGGCCTGGAGAAAAATAAAATAGAGAAAGAGAATAGGAGAAGAAGGGAAGGAGGAAGAACAAACAAGAAGAAGATGAGATGAGAAGAGGGAAGAGATTAGAGGAGATAGTGAAAGCATAGAAGAGAAACAAAGATGTGCCATAGTAAAGAAGCAACATATATAATAAAGAGGGGAGATGGTGGAAGAAAGAAATGATGAAGGAAAAAGAAGAAGAGGACAAGAAAATGATAGAGAAGATGGTGAAGGAGAAAGGAAAAGTAAAAGGGAAAGAGAAGAGAGAAGAGGATAGAGTGAGAGGGTGAAAATGGAAGAAAGATGTGCAATATGAAAGTAGTGGAAACCAAGAAATAAAATATGATTATATGAGAAAAGAAAAGAAAAGTGAAGAGAGAGGAGAAAAAAGGATGAAAGATGGAGAAGGATATAAGAGATAGGGATGATAGGGGAAGAAGGAAAAAACAAGAAGAAGACAAGAAAATGACATAAGAGAGGGTTAAAGGGAGATGGAGATCAAAAATGAAGGGAGAGAAAGAATGGATCACGAAAGAGATGATAGAGATGAGAAAAGGAAGAGGTGAAGAAGACATAAATAGGTAGAAGAATATTAGAGAAGGATGATAGGAGAGATGAACAAGAAGATGTGATGAGGGTAGGGGATAACATCAGGAAAAAGGAAGAGAAGGATGGAAAGATGAAGGGGATGAAGAAGATGAAGAAGTTAAAGAAGATGAAAGAGGAGGTAGAATAGAGAAGAGAAAGAAAGAAACAATGAGGAGCCAGGAGGCTGTAGAGGAGATGAGAGAATGGAAAAGAAATTGATATATAATGATGGAATAAGGTAGGGGTGGTAAAGAAAGAGGTTTGGTAATGGGAAGGTGGAAATAATAGGAAAAGAAGAGATGATAGAGCAAAAACGGGAAGAGGATTGAACCAAGGTGTTAGGAGTAAGACCAGAAAAAGAATATGAAATAGACCACATGGAAATGCATGTGGAGAATGGGATGATAAAAAAATATGGGACAACGTTGGTGAGCCAAGTTATTAATGGGGAAGTAAGATGAAAGCGAGGGGAAAAAGGGATGAAGATGATAGAGAATGAAGTGAAAGAAAAAGGAGTAGAAAAGGAGAGAGAGGAAGCAGAGAAAATGATGCAAAAGGGAGGAAACCAAAATGGGAGATATATAGTGGAGAGTGAGTAGTATAAGGAATGTAAAGAGGAGTTGGAAGGGAGGGATAGTATGGATTGGAAGAAATGCGAGAGATGCATGAAATGAGGATAAGTTGATGATGAAAAAAATGGAGGAAGGATGTATGAGGAAGATAGTAGAGATATTGAAGAAGGTGAAGGGAAGATGGAAAAATAGTGAAGAAAAAGAGAGGGAAGAATAAAAGAGGCAATGCCAGTGAAGGGATGTTAGGAGAAGTCCCCGATAATGATTAGAGGGCACAAAGGAAGGAAGGAATGAAGATAAAATGGAGGATGGAAAAGAGAAGGAACAAGGCCATGTAGAATGGGGATGAGTGTTTTTAGGAGAAGTCCACCGATAATTATTAACGTGGAAATGGAAGATGATGATGAAATAATGTTAGAGGAATACTAACAACAATGGCGGGTAAACAAGGTGGTAAATATGTGGGAGAACTTGAGAAGGTGGAGTGGAAAGAGTAAAGAAAGGAGGGATAATGATTTTGTGCAGAGATGAAGGTGAGGAGAGGATGTAGTGGATGAGGATGTGGATGAGGATGAACGAGGTAAAGATGAAGAAATGAGACATAGTAAGAAATGGTATGAAGTGGTTAAGTGAGATTTCCAAACGAGGGATGATGGAGATGATATTTAGGGAAGTCGAGATATTTGGTGTGAGGAAGAAAGAGGAGGGAAGAGGATGTGTTTATGGGGAATGAAGAGAAAATGTGGATGGTGGAATGTGGAGTGATGGGGAAAGGAAAGGAGACAGATCATCCCTAAGAGAGACTCTTAAGTAAGATCGCCATGCCATGCAGGAATGGTTAAGTAGGATCGCCAAACCGAAGAAGAAGAAGAAGAATGATGAAAAGAAGTGGATGTTGGAAAGGTTGATGGTAAGAGTGTATGACAAAATGGACTGAAGGGGAACCCTCAAGTACATTTTCCATACTGTGAAAGTGTGTAAGTAAAGTGATCGAGGAGAAGATGGATACTAAGGTGATAATAAGGAAAGAAGGAAACAAAGGAGTGTAACATAAATGGATGGAGGAATGTATGTGGTGTAGGATGGAGAGTGTGAGGGGAATCCTTAATTAGGATGCCCATGTTGTGAGAGTGATGATGCGTCAGAGCATTAAGTGGAAGTTATGGAGCGGGAAGACATTTCTAGTGATGATTGTCATTTGATGGAATGGAAAATGGTGGAGGAGTTTCTACAATGGCAAGATCTTAGGAAAGGGATATATTTCAATTAAGAAGCCTGCATGAAATGGGTGATTAAGTAAGATCATCAAGCTGAAAGTTGAAAGAATGAAAGGGAAACAAAATGATAAAATAGATGCCAGTAAAAGGATATTAGAGGAAAAACACAACAATAATTATCTAGGTGGAGGATGGGTGAAGGATGAAGAAACAATGGAGAAGGACAAAGTGGGTGAGAAGAGCATGGAGAATGAGATGGGGTGAATTTTAGGAGAAAATTGGGTCGACATAGGAGACTAGGAGGAAGGAATGGTCAACAGACGTGATTACGAATGAGACCTTGTCCAGAATGATAGGTCTACTTTGAGTAGGATTTTCATGTTGCATGGGTAGTTATGTAGATGTGCCAAGTGGGGATGAAAATCTGGAATGGTGAAGAAGATGATGTGTGCTAAGTGATAGACATGAATAAGAATGATGAGAAGGGTAATGGGTGGATAATTGGTGAGAAGAGAAGGATGATGCGAGAGGATGGATGGAGAAAGGTCATATTGGTCATGGTGGGGGATGAGGAGTTGTTGGATAATGAATGCTACTTGAGAGATATCCTCAAGTAGAATTCACAAACTGCAACATAGATCAAGTAGAATTCCCAAACCGAATAGTGCATTAAAGAGAGTGTTTAGAAATAGTAAATGATTTCATGGATTTATGGATGACGTTAATAGGGGACATCCTTAAGAGTAAATATGTGGATGTAGATTCATGATTTGAAATTTGATTTTGAAGAATGTGATTGTGATAAAAGATGACCTTAATGAGATGAGTGTCACATGACCATAACAAGGGGTATGTAAAAAAAATCATGCTTCAAACTAGATAGGAGGTAAACAAGAAAAGGTACTACTCAAGGCATTGCACTTGCACCAATAAGCAGGTGTTAGTACATAACCAATGATAGTTGATTATACCAAAAGACCCTGAAGGAGATATAAATGAAATATTCTCATAAACCTAATGTTGACATGACAAGGGGTTTGAGATGTATCTTGTATGTGGGAAGAGGGTTCTCTAAAGATGGTGTTCCTTGAGTCTATGCCCCAGCTCTGGGAAGGGGAAGAATAATAATAGAAGAAAGTTGATCAATGCGGGAAGCTTTATGGGAATGTTGATAAAAGGAAAGTTGATCAAAGTGGGAAACCTTCCAAATGCCATAATAAAAGAGTAGCCATCCTTTGAGGGTATGGTCTACTTTATACATAATATGGATGGAAAGAATAATATATATGATAGCCATCCTTTGAGGGATCGGTCTATTTCTTGTGATTTTTCTTTTGACTTTGATTTGCATGATTTTTTTTTTTTTTTTTTTTTTTTTTTTTTTTTTGAACATGAACAATTGTCCTTCGAGGGATCAATCTATTTTTAATAACTTTGATTTTTCTTTTTGCATGCATGAATTTTAGCTTTACATGGGGGAGAGCTGGGAATAGCTAAGTAGACCACTTAGGAGGGATGATGATTATACAAGAGACACCCCTGGACCCTTTGCATGACTGCAATAGGAGAATGAGAGGGTGATGGATGTAATGATTATGGAGTTCTCACCAAATGGGAGAACTTATCCACAATGAATATGCTATGAGTAGATCCATGGTACTCATATTCAAGGTCATATCAAAGCAGTGACGGTAGACCACATAATTCATATCATTACCATGATAGATGGAAGGGGCTAATGATGGAGAAATGGTCTAAAGATATGACTATGCTCATAGGTGCATGTACTAACAATAGAATGGCCGTAAGTGCAATGCATTAAGAGGTTTAGTTTTAGGTTTACCATCGAGGGAAGCCAAGCGATAGCCCCAGACCCATACTTATGCGTGATAATATATGGTTTGATCCAGTTGGGAGAAAATTTTCTCCATCGACTCCTTGATTAACGTCGTGTCCGAGATAAGATAAGAACTTGAGATAGGATGAGTGAAGGTAAAAAAACTATGTGCTACCCTTTAAGGAAGCGAAAATATGTGTCCCTAATGAGATGAGTAGATGGTCCCCTAGGGGAGGGATGAAAATGACCACAATGATGAGTTTAGGATGAAAGTGAAAGATTAGATAAGACGTCACGAGACAAGATAAGATGGAATCTATGTGTTGCCTTTAAAAGTGAATAAGAAAGAAAAAATATATGCATCCCAAGTGAGATGAAACATGGCCATAAGGTGGGCTTATGATGAAAATATGGTGCCTCCAAGAGAGACACAATCATGGCCACAAAGGTGGACTTTGGTGAAAAATATGGTCCCTCAATGGAAGGACAAATATGGCCTCAAAAGAGGACTTTGATGAACATAAATGGTCCCTTATTGGAAGGAAAAACATGGCCTCAAAGGAGGACTTTGATGACACAATCATGGCACAATCATGGCCAAAAAGGTGGACTTTGATGAAAAAAGATAGAAATATGGTCCCTTAACGGAAGGAAAAACATGGGCCAAAAATGGGCTTAAGATGAAAATAAATGGTCCCCTAAGGGATAGACACATATGGCCACAAAAGTGGGCTTAAAATGAGATGAAGATTTGGATGGGGTTAGTTTAGATTGGATGGATTTGGATGAGGTAAATAAAACAATGTCAAGGAGTAAAGCCCCCACGTCAAAAGGGGGTTGTTTAGATATGAAATGAGTTAATACAGATGATATGCTCAAGGAAGAGGGAGGCTACTCCCCAATGAAAGAGATTATATCATTGTAGGAAAATTGGATGTGGATGAGTTAAAGAGATTGGATGATGATAACTTTAGATTTGGATTAGGTAGATGAGTTGGGGATCATAGGAAAACAATGTTTATGAATAAGGAGGACCTTTCTGTATGAGGAATAACATGTGAAGGAGAGATGTTAATGGAGGATGGAGGAGAAGACTTAGAGACTTTGATAGATGTGGAGTTAGTTGTGGATAAAATGGTAGAGGGACAATCCTCGAAAAAGGTCATCTCTTTTAATGAGATCATGGATGAAATTTGAAGGGCCTTACAACATTCAGTGTCATGACCCGGAGGTACGATGGTAGGCACAAATGAGGTGGGGATCAAACCACGATGGCTTCTTACTATTTGGGTTAAATGCCTTGATAGGTGGGAGTGTGATGGCGGAAATTTGTAATAAGTGTTGAAGGGCTTCCGCATAAGATTCATTTGATATGTTAGTATATGTATTTTCTTTGGAATCTTTAGACTTAGATTTGGATGCAAATGCTTGGGATGTGGTTGTCTGAGCTGTCTCGGAGGATTGAGTCATGTCATTCCACAATTTTGATTCTTGATTTATGACACTTGAAAGTTTAGAGGAAGATTCAGATCTCGAAAGAATGTTGGATGGTTTTGATTTTGTTTGGTGAAGTGATTGTGATGCCTTAGATGAAGAAGGTGGCCCTAGAATAGATGATGTATATTTGGTATTTGTTGGAGAAATGTCTATCTTCTTTTGGGGAGGCACAAGAGATCATTGTGGATGTATACCAAGGTTCTTGGATTTGGATTGTGAAGGAGCATTCTTGGAAGGGATGACAATGATTTCAGCCAGAGGGTCTAAAGGTTGTGTTATAATTGATATGGGTGGAAGGGTTAGTGTTTTCATGATAATGTCCAATGAAGGTTGGTTTGTTGTGGAAGTATTTGTAGATGAGATAAGAGGGGCATTTGAATTTTCTGCAAGTTGAAGTGTTTTCCAATATTCTTCAAATGATGTGGAAGAAGAGGATGATGTGGTCACAGTCACACTAGTTGATGTGATTGGCGTGGGTAGAAGTGTGGAAAGAGGAACTAGGATAGAATCTATAGATGGCATGATAGGTAAAGGTGGAATAGATGTGGATGGGGGAGTCTTAGGAAACCCGATGGATGGGGATGTAGAAATATGAGTTGTATTGGTTGTGGATGGGGAAGGATGTTCCCCCTGAATGAGGAAATCATCTTCCTCAATAAGGTCATGGATGATGGTCTGAAAGGCCCTACAATGCTCAATGTCATGGCTGGAACACGATGATAGGTGCAAATGCAATTGGGATTGAACCATGGTGGCTTCTTATTGTGAGGGCTAAAGGATTTGATGGGAGGAAGTGTGATCGTAGATGTTTGAATTAGATGTCAAAGGATATCTGCGTAGGACCCGATCGAAGTGTCAAAAAGAAGATAACTCTTATGGGTTTTAAGATGATGTTTTGGCTTGGATTTAGACGTGGAAGTTTGGGATGTCGATGTATGAAATGATATAGATGTTGAGGATGGGGTGGATTGATTGTTTGGTTTTGGTGTTTTAGTTTCATTTTTAGTGTTGGTTGATGATTCAGAGTCACGTGGGATGGAATGAGCGGTCACTCGAATAATTTTCATGGAAATGAAGGATTCTCTTTAGATGAATCTTCATTTAAAGGTGACATGGTTGTGGAAGTTTTGAAGAACAGGGGACATTTACATTGGGATAGATGAGGTCAAAGGTGTGGATGTTGAAGTGGAAGGAAGAGATTGGTTTGGTTTGGGAAGAAGGTATCCTTCCTTAATGAAGTCATGAACAATGGCTTGAAATGCTCTGCAATGTCAATATCATGTCCAGGGTACGATGATATGCACAAACAAGGCTGGAATTAAACCATGATGGCTTCTTGCTACTGGGGTCAAAGGCCCTAATAGGCGGAAGTGTGATTGCAGAAATTTGTAACAAGTGTCGGAAGACCTCCGTACATGATTCAACCAAAGCGTTAGGAGGTGCTTTGTCTGTGTGGAATCTCTTGCTCTTTGGAGAAGAAGTGGATGTTTGAGATAATTTGGATGTTGAGGACAAATTTTGAGCATGTTTATGTCTTGATGGCTGGAATTCAGTTGTGGTTTTCATAGTGTTGGATGATTTGGTTTTAGTTGAAGGGGTGTGGGGTTGGATTGTTTAGAGGAAGGAATATTAATTTCTGTATAAGGGATTTTTGAGGCAATATTTGAGAGGTTGTGTCCTTGGGAGGAATGATAATAATTTCCACCGGAGGATCTGGAGGTGGTACTGATATAGGCGTAGGAAGGAATATTTGTTGTTGGAATCTAAGGAAGGTGGAAATTGATTTGGTTGTGTTGATGAGGTAGAAGGATTATTTGAAGTTGAAGTAATTTGAAGTTCTTTCAAAGGTTCTTCAAATGATGTAGGAGGGGAGGATGATGTGGATGTGGTCTCAATGACTGATGTGGTAGGTGCAGGAACTGGGATTGGATCTATGGTTGGTATTATGGGTAAAGATGGAATAGATGTGGATGATGGAGTGGATGAGGTATATTCAGGTGTGGAATCAATGGTGGATGTGGGTATGGGTATTGAAAGAGGTGTTAGATGTACAATATTAATTGAATAAGAATCAAAATCGTATGGTGTGGAAGGTAAAAATGGATTTGTTGATGGTGGATTTGGGAAGGTTTGTTGGAAGATATCCAAGAGTTGAGATCGAATTGGTTGGGAGGTTGTGTAATGTTGGGAAGTAGGGACATAGTAGGATGGATGATATTGTTGAGGTACATGGAGTGTGGTAAATGAAGCAGGTGTAGCATTGGCATAAGGTGACGGGGATAGAGTAGGACTCTGTGGTTGAGAACTAGAGTTATGGTGAAAGTATTTGTAAAGGGGGCTAGATGGAGAAAAACATGAGGTATTGATCATGTTAGTTGTCCGAGGAGTAGTAGTAATTGATGTGATAGGCATGGAGGTTGTAGTTATGGTGATGTGTGTGTGTAGGATAGGTATAAGATGGTCTTGGTTGTACAAGACAAGGAGTGGATAGATAAGGATATAAGGAAGCTTGGTATGTTAAAGTTGGAGGAGAGGTGTGATAGGATTCTTGAGGTATAGGGAAGGGGTATCTGGAAATGTCAGGGAGTGACGAAAATCATATGTGTTGATGTGATCTAGAAGGGGATAAGCGTTAGGTGTATCAATTGTGATAGGATTCTTGATATATAGGAAGGGATCTCTGGAAATGTCGGGGAATGATGAAAATTGTGCAAAACATGAGGTTTTGTGGTGACGTTTTGTGCCATTTGAAGTTTAGTGCCACAAGTCAAGCAAACAATTTTTTTTTTGTTTTGTTTTGTAATTAAGGAAAAATATGAAAAGAAAATGGTTGTAAGCGGACCTAAGAGGATGCAAACTATGTTTGGTTTTGGGTAAGTTGTGGCTTGGAAATGTTTGAAATGGTTTGTTGTTGGGTGATCAAATCCCAATCAGTAAACCGGTGAAAATGGGTGTTTTGATGTGTTTATTGTTGCATGAGATTTTAGGCGTGTGTGGCCAAATGTGTGATGCAAAAGATTAAACCTCCTATTTAAACTATCGATCAAGAAGGATGCACGGGGTTCATTTTAAACCAAAACAAAATGTGATCTTTCAATGAGAATACACGCAGAAAAGGGGAAATTGTGATATGAAAGGAAAAAATAGGAAAAAAAACGAGGAATACATGTATATCGCTTTCCCCGTTATTTGATGACGTGATAATAGTGTATGTGAAGGCGATGGTGTCGTGAAAGGGGCTAGGAACATCTGGGTACCTTAAAAGTGAACCATTCACAATCGCGGATGGGGTCAGTGAAAGGGATTTGTGGCATGTTTATGTTTCAATAATTGGCTTTTACAACATAATGTTGTGGTCGCCACATTGTGGATTTCACGACACCTATACAAGGTGAGAAAAAGAAAAGTGACCAGAACTTGGGTCTAGTCTCATCGACGAGCCAAATGTTGATCGAGTTTCTGCTTCCTAGTCGGCTTAGTGTGCGCGACATCAATAAACACCAAACAACCTCAAATATGCAAGGGCTTAGTACCTTGGAGATGGTGATGACTGATACGGGTGTAAAGTAAATGATGAGCTCCTCGTGCGATCTCAAAGAAACCTGCAACTCAAAGACACTAGAGAAAAATTGCTTAGATATTTTATGCGGGGGTTGCCTGACAAAGCGGACACGAGAAGCATTCACTTCCTCGGTGGTTATCAACCCGTGTGATAAATAATAATGATAAAATGCAAGATAAATGGATAACATGCAAGTTGATGAACAAAGAAACCTAAAGATGTTGGTATGTAGATGGAGCTACTGATCTCATCCACACAACATGCAACATGAACCAAGCTAAGTGAACCACGAAATCATGAGCTGATTATTATGGGGATTCCAGTGTCATTACAAGGACATTATGAGGATACTATGATAAACAAACGGCTAAAATTTTGAAATAACATTTTCCCAAATTTTTCAATTTGTTTGAACAAGGGGGAAGGCCCGTATTTATAGCCTAAGGGTGAGGTTAGACTGTGGGTTATTAGGTAATCAGGGTTGGGTAAAGTAACCCCGGTTAAGGGATGTGATTTGAGTAGTTAGGTTTGATTTGGATATGATGTGATCAAGTGGGGCTCATGATTTGAATTATGAGGTCAAAGAAATAAGGATGTGATATGGAGTGGGGAACATGATTGACATGGTTAGGTGCAATAATGCATCCTATTTTTGAATTTAGGAGTGGGATGTCAGATGTGTGTATTATTTCCCATGAATTAAATAAATTTGGGATATGTGAGATAATGCCAAATTTTAATTATCAAATGGGTTTACATGGAGCCCATTAATTAATAAACTAAGGGTGAGTAAATAGATGGAATTTACTCAAATTTAGGGAAAAAGAAAAGCGAGAGGGAAAGTTGAATGAGGGAGAATGAATGTGGGGTGAAGGAGAGGAGCTACACCAAAATTGGTGTCTATAACTATATAAGTTTGTAATGGCGCAATTACAATCTAATTTTAATCTAAATATTAGTGTACTCATTGGGCCAAGAATGGTCGATTATCGAACCGAATTGAACTAGAATGGAAATTTATAAAGGGAAATGAATAAATGAGGTTTTCATGGTCCATTTTAATATAGGTGAATTTGATGGAGGAGGAGGGATTTGAGTTTCGGGAGATTTTAAGTGGGTTGATTGTCTCCCTTTGCTTGACATGCAAGAGAATATAATCGAAGGCACAAAGATGGTTCACTAAGCTTGTTGTGTTCTCGCATACCCTAAGAAACCAACCAAACATTCTTGTTATTGAAATTTTGGGCACACAATGCTTACCCAAAAAATCCCACCATACAATTAAAATTCCTACAACAAAATGAAAGTTTCATAGAATTTCAAGTCCCTTATTAAAAATTGCTCCAAACAAATGCAGGCCCATGTTTGAATGACAATTGGTATCATGAATAGCCATAGTAATAATGAATCATTTTTGTCATTTATTTCTTGAACGAAGAATGAAGGTATATATGATATGGACCATTGATCTCAACATCGACATATTTTGCCATATGTCATTCATGTAGGTCACACTCCCTTTCTCCTTCGAGTTGCACGTACAAATGACACATAGTCCATATGTGACTTGTTTACAGGAAGAAGAGGACCATAGATGGAAGAGGAAGGATTTGAGTTGTTGGGGATTTTAACTAGGATTCCCATCTCCCTTGGAATCACATGTTGTATCCCCTTCGAATATACTTTTGTCATGTGTAATTCCCGCCACGTGTAACATGCTTAGTTTAAAATATAACCCAAGGTGTAAATTCTCAGGCCTTTTGCAAGTGTTTCTTTTGGCTCCTATTTCCAAATTCCCCAAAAAAGTATTTGTTTATATCTTTGAAGGATTCATCGAAATTATGTGAGCCCGAAAATGAGTCCCATAGTCTATTGTGTTCTCACATAACCCAAGACCCATCTTCATCACCCCTCTTCCTCTTGCATTATTTCACCTTCGCTCCTTCCACTCTTAACTTCCTTGACTCCTCCCTTTAGTTTTCCTCATATTGCTTTTCCTAATTGACTTGTGTCACATACTAGCTTTCCCACATCATGAAATGTCATATTTTGGCAATGATTTATCATTCTCATTGGTGACCTAGGCCAATACCTTATGTCAAGGATATATCTCGCGTATGTTGGGAATTCATATGGGGCCACCCTTTTGAGAACCTTTCAAGTGTTTGTCACTTTGCGAAAAATATTCCTCTAGTGAAATTTTGAGCCAACATGACAATCCACAAATCTTGAGGCCTAACATTACAGAAAACAACTACACAAATTGGAGGTGTTGAATGACAAAACCTTGTTTTCACATTCGTCCCCAAAGTCCACAGCCTTGAAGACCTACACATTTCGCCGCCTTTCTCGCTCCAACGCTCTAGGTCTCGTATGTCAAATTCAAAAAAAAATAGAAGAGGCACACCAACAAGCGCCCCAACTTTTCTCCGCCAACTAGACATTTACAACTCTCATCCACCTATAGATAATTCCTCCCAATTTTCAAATTTCTTTTCCACATTTTGTTTCACTTTTCAACGATGGCACACATTGCTATTCCTATTGACATCTCTATTACACCATCTACAATTGCTAGTTAATATAACCAAAAAAACATATATGTAACTCATCTTGAATTTCGTATCCACTAATCCCTTGCAGCTGCCCAGGGAACATGTGCTAGTAAGATAATGTGAAGTGTGAATGGAAGGGCAGAGATGCGAGAGAGAGCATCTTGACCTGCAGGGAGGCCGCCATGAGGTAGAAGATGTTACCCCGCCTCATAATGGCAGAAACAGAATTCGAAGGAATGTGGATACATCTGTTGGCACCAAGACAAGCAAGTGCCCTCTTTCGCAAAGCTCCCTCGCGGAGGAAAAATACCCTAGCGGCGGATGGCTCCTTCACGTATTAATCGGATCAAGATTCAGCCTTTTCTTTGGCAATCATTTCCATGGTTAGAAGGCCTTGTGCAAGAATTGGATGTATAACATGCATCATAACACCTCTGTGTTATGCAGAGCTTGTAATACAATCATTGCGCAGATGACTGAAGTATGCCAGAGAATTGAGTAGCCTTAAAAACACGTGCTATAACATATCAAACAATTCATACACTTACATTACGAGGGAAGATTTCCCTTGATACCCTCCCATCCACACGTGAAACAATGATCATTGGATTAGTTCTTGAAATAAGATGTTTGTGGACTTACAACACAATGGTGCAAAAGGTTTTTGATAGCACCAATCGCGGTAATATCTAATGGGAAACCTTGAGATTATTATCAGGAGCCGACAAAGACTTTACTTCTTTCAAATTTTGTTTGTTGGTTGACTTGAGTTTGCAACAGGTTGAACTATGATATGGGCCCTTTAAGCCTTATCTTTTGTTTAAAATGTGTGACACATTTAGTTGCTTATGGGCCAAATGTAGTTAATCCGATTAAATGTAAGTACTTGGTGTGTCTATATAAACACATCACTACATATGTAGAAAGCATGGGACCCAAATTGAGAATTAGTTTTAAGTGTGGTTGCAAGGAGTACTACAAGAGATGTGTCCTGTAAGTCCGAGTGGGATAGTAGGATTGAATCCTTTGGGCATATTATATAAGTGCATGTTGAATTGTTGTAATAAGCCACTAGATTGGTAGAGTGTGGGTAAAGACCATATATTGTTGCCAATCAATCTCTAGGTTGTTAATTTCTTATTGATGAGTAAATAAGTTGATGTAATTCTCGGTGTAATTCTAAATGGAACATAGTCTAGGAATCCTTTCATTAGGACAACTAATTGTAGTTTCATCAATTTAATATCAAAGCGAGGTAGAACTTTGGGATTGAAAATCCGAAGTACTCAATCTTTGCAAGGTGGGTTGGGAACACAATCAAACAAGGTGAATAAGTGATTTGTGTACGTTTGCATGGGGTGTGATAGTAGATCTAAACTTTACAAGGAAGATAAGATATCGTCAAGAAGAGTAGGGAAAGGATGTGCATTAGCCAACAATTTGGCGGAAGGCTTGATGATATTTGGAATGATTGCAAAATAACACGTATTAGATTGACTATAATAGAGGATTCATCTTGATGGATGTTGTGTGTGATGTCCAAGAAGAGGAATCACAAGAAGCACTCGAGGGTCACATAAAAGCAATAGTTCCATTACAAGGTTGTTTGGACAATGGAGAAGAAAGGATTCTCAAAGCCATGTCAAATATTGGAAGAGGAGTGTAAATGGAGGTTCGTTATTTCTGGGGACATTGAATGCATAAGAGCTAAATAATGGGCTCATGGTGATAAAAAATACATTATGTTTGATGTGATTGTGGATGAGGGAAAAGTGAAGAATAATATCATGTTGAAAGGCCATGTGACATTATGGTGAAAATAAGTTTAGTTGGATCACATTAGAAAGGGTAAAGACAAGATCGCCCATTGGGAACATGTGGTGCGTAAAGTTGAAAGAATTTTTTTCTAGTTATTACTAGTTGCATGCATCAAGCGGTTATAAAATTTGTGAGAATGAGACAAATGTGAAAGAATAAATTAAAGGGCCTTAAAAGACCACTATTCAAGTTGGTCACAATTGATTTGAAAACCAAATTTAACTAGCAATTGTGCACACACACTTTTCTTGCTTTGTATTGATTTTCGATTTAAATTTGTGCATTATTTCTTTTTGTATTTTTAATAAAAGAATAAAAACTGCAAGTACTGTGCAAATACAGAAATAAATGAAGAGAATTCACCAGCAACGTGACGCGAGAATTGATAACGGAGTTCGGCGCTTGAGGCCTACGTCTCCGGGTCCGGTTGAATGGGACCGATCTATTAAAATCTTGAAAATAATCCTTTACAAAGAATTCTACAAAATTTAGACCTTCTCACAGTCTTCCTCTGTCGAAAATAACAGGGGTTGCCTTTTACATCTCCTTCAAATTCCACCGTTAGCTCAAGATATGAGCAATACAATATTTCTACACAGTCCGAATGCATTACAAATAAAATGTCACCCTATTTATACTGTTTGTGCGCCTCCTGGTCTGATGGCTGGGTGCTTATCTTTTTACTACCTCCACCCGAGTTCCATTCCCCTCCATGTCTTTTGGCTTATCCTTTGGGAATAAAATCCCACATTGGGCGCTTGGAGACTTATCTAATGTTTTAAATAAGAAGGTGGGTGCGCATTTCAAGTGGCAAGTAAGCCACCTAAGCCTATGTGATAGGCGCTTTGACTTTGAGCGCATTTCTTGGGAGGCGCATGTCATAATTTTAGGCGCCCAATCCCTTAAATGGTGGACAGTTGGAAATAAGGCGTGGGAAATTTAATATATGCATGGAAAGTTTAATATAGGCGTGGAAATGAATAGACATAGGCGTGGAAAATGCAAAGAAGTTTATAAGGCGTGGATAATTTAAATCAAACCTGCCCAATATCCCACATGCATGGCGCAATAGAAAATATAGAGGTTTATATACACAGTATGTTGAATGGTTAAATGAGAAGGAGGCCAAGGCACCCCTCCTAAATCGAGTGTGTCGAACCTGGCTGAGGGCCCCCAGCCAGTAAATAGCGGGGTCCATTTGTCCGAGATCGAGTGTCCAAGACCGGCGTTCCAAAACCCATTTTTTTAATACGTCACACAATTCGTCCACGTGTCGCAATACGATCGCAACACTTGGCGAGCGTGCACACGTCCAACCTGCACAAAAACCCCAAAATTCGCCAGTTGCCCAAAAATTTCAGCGGGCTATAACTTTTGCAAACGAGCTCCGTTTCCTGCAAACAAGCTGTCGTTGGAGTCGTATAATTTTTCCCCACGCTTTAAAAATGACTGCAACAATTTCTGAGAAGATCTTAGATCGGTGTTTCTCTGTGAGGATCCTCTGGATCAACAATGAAATGGACCAAGATAAGGTAGTGTAGTGTATCAATGGATTAATGTGGAGGATCCAAGATGATATCAACATAGTGAAGGTGCAAACGATAGAAAAGGTATACCGATACGATTTTAGAGTGAAAGAGAATTTGGTGTGCCGAATAATGTGGCAAAGAACAAAGGGAAGCTTGGGGTGGTAGAGAACCAACGAAGCATAAGCATGAAGGTAAGGAAAGCACAAACAATGCATAAGGACAATGAGATAGAGATAGAACAATGAATTCAATGTTGTGGAATGTCACTCATACTTTGAGGGTAGAGAAGTAATGAAGTATCCCACGCTAAAGTAAATTGGAAGCACTAACTACAAGAGGAAGAGCACAAAGAAATTAATGAAATTTTGGATACACACATAGCAAAGGCAACATGCAAACAGGAATATAAGGAATATCTTATAAAGTGGAAAGATAAAAATGTTGAGGATGCATCTTGGATTAACACAAACAAAATCCCTAAACTTTTCGCTCCTTTGAAGACCTTATGAAACCTACATGAGAAAGGACTCATGTTTCTTCTTCCCAAAGCATATGATGTAGGGACATCCAAGTTCCCTTGCAATCTTGCATCAACAATAAAGAGTTAAAATTTAGGAACATAATGATTGGTACAATTTATGTAGCCTTGCGCAACTTTCCACTTTCTACACATTTCATAGATTAGAATAAGGAAGACATGCAATGAAACATTTGAGATTTTGGTAGTCCTTTCAAGTTTTGCATTTCCAAAGGTCCTTAAGTTGTGCATTTGTGTGTTCTTATGTTCATGTCACAGATGTTATACCTTTTAGCACCTTCACAAAGCTCAATTTTCTTTGTGTGTTTCAACCCCAAAACGATTGGATTGAATCACATGGGTCTCATGATCCCCTTATCTCAACAACGAGATGTCCGAGAAATGTGTTTAATTTTGATCGAACAAATATGTCATGAGTGATTACCTACAAACTGGATGGATTGAATCAACAAAGTGATCTATGTGATTTATGGAATATTTGCAAGGATGTCTTTAATTTCAAAGACATCATTACTTCTCACCATATTTTTCATATAGAAGAGAGCAATGGATGTGTAAAAGAACCAAAAGTTGAGACCTTCATTCAAGGAAGGATGACTTGCCAAATTAATTATGTTGCAAAGCTCCATTGTCCAAGGAGCCAAATTCACTTCTATTAAACCTTTACATAATCTACAAGTTTAGCTAGGATAGATCCAAGGATGTAACTTCTTTGGGAATTTCTACAGTTTGTCATAAGACTATGGTAATGTGAGATTGTAATTATACTTAAAACTATAATCTTTTCCTTATCAATTAAAAGAAAAAACTATTACTATGTGTTGCAAGTTGTATTAAAATAATGCTTTCGTAATATCTAACTCGTAAGAATTGTGGGTTCATAGTCTAAGGCACCCTTGAATTATGGCCCTTACCTATGTGTTGCATCAAAAGGTCTCATACACTTATTATTAGAATAAAAACTTAACCATATTGTTACACTTGTCATCATCTCCCAAGTTGAGCCTCTTGTTCCCTCTCATTCCCTCGCTCATTGAATTTCACCTATTATATGCTCTTATTCATCTTTAAAAATTTACTTGTAGCCTCGGGCTCCATCCAACGCTTGATATCTATTCCACATTTTGCTAGTATAACCATGTAAGAGATACAACTTCGACTATACTATTTGCTCTCCTCTTCCTTGGAATTGCACATGTTATATGCTTACTCATCTTTAAAAAAACACTTTTAGCCATAGGCTCCATCCAACACTTAATATTTATTCTCGCATTTTGCTAGTATAACCATGTGACTACACCACGTAGGAGATACAACATCCGTTATATTATCAACTAGTATTTTAGTTTCAACTTTGTGATGTAAATTCATTAGATTTGTTGGTGTTAGCATTTGACACATTTAATACTCTTTGTGAAACATTGCATGCATGCTTTAGAAGTAGAAAAAAAAAGCTAAGCTCTAGCACTAAGTAAATCATAATCTACCACTAATGCAAATACATCAAGATAAAGCAAGAAATGGAAGAAAACACAAATTGAATAAGCATAACATGGAAATGCAAATCTCCCTTTCATTTGTGGATTTGCTTTGGAGATGTGGATATCCTTAGGAACCAGGTGTAAGCCACGAGTGGTTTACATAAAAGGAGGGAACTTGGTGAAGCAAGAGATCTCTTCAAAATGGCCAAAGCCATGTTTGAGTCTTCAACCAAAGAAGGTTTTCTCACTCTTTGCTTCAATCTCTTTTGCAATAACTTAGTATGAGAAAGTAGGAGTCGCTATGTTTTTTGGAGGGTGTACTAGGTTGCTTTTATAGCTTTCCTCTTTGGGAAATACACAACTAGTAATGAATGTGGGATAATGGAGATGTAGGATTAGGAGTGGATAAACATGATTAAGAGTAATTAATTAAAATTAATGACTCGTGAGAATTAGGGAGACTTAATTAATCACTTGGGATTAATTAATAGGCCAAGATTAGCTTGTAGAAGCTATTTAGAAGAAATGTAGAGGAAAATTAGTGGGTTTAGAGGGGTTTGAGAGCATGATTTAATTAATAAAGTGTTATTAATTTAAATAAAAGATCAGGATTTGGGTAATTATCTAATAATGGGTTGATCTGAAAATAGTTTTCACCCCTAGGTACCGTTTTAATTTATTTCGGATTCTTAAACTATTTGAAGTTAAGAATTGATCAAGAGTGTTTTTTTAATCCCTTTGGGTGTTTTGAACCCCAATTTTCCTATTTCACTCTTTTACGATCAATTAAACGTTTTAATCCAACTTTCATGATTCAATAGATATATTACAAATCTATTAATTTTCTAATCACAACTGATTATATAATGCATTCAATTTGATGATTGAATCAAATTGACTATGCATTCATTTTGTCTGTTGTGGGTGATGGATTTGTCAATTTTAATTGAAATCCAATTTTAACCAGTTTATTGCTTACTTTATCAATTTAACCAATTCTTTAGACTGATTTTTATATGATCAAAAGCTTCAAAAACGAAAGAAAATCCACAAAACTTGTTAACGGAGTTCACCGAAGGCTACGTCTCCGGATTCACGAAATGTGAATCGATCTATTAAATGTCAAATGAAGTACAATTTATCACCTTCACAAAATGATTAATAGATATTTATACCTATTTTTAGAGCTTTAGTAGATCTCTGAGACTCTAATTTCTTGTCAAAGCATTTGTCTACAATTTCACATGTGGCTCTACGGGCTCTCCACGGTGCCCTTTCGTGCAAATGTGATCGAAAATCACCTAGACCAGAAAATATCCAACACTTCATGGGAAAATAAGATTATCACTATCTTTGTCTCTGAATTCTAAGAAACTTTGCTTTTTGCACAAAGTCTTAATTCGGCCTCTAAGCGCTTCAAAATTGATGATCTCTACAAGTTGCTCTATTTTGCCTCAGACGCAAACCGTCCAAAAGTCATTTTAAATATACATTGGCCCGCTTTATACCTCATCGAGCCACCCTGGCTCAACGATGAGTCATTTTGTTTGTACCCATGAGGTTGTGGGTTCGACGCACACCTCCACTTTTGGTGTTGACGGTTTAATACTATGTGTGGGGATTATCCCACATCTTCCACGGATTGCCTAGTTGTGTGTTTAAAAGGGCTTAACCGCCCTACCTTGTTTTGGTTGCGGCCATTTGTGCAACGCGTTTTGTTGCCATGCACAATGGTTGGCCGGTGCAATTGGTTGAACTACCCAATGAGTGGGCCAAGTGGTGTGTTCATTGTGGCTTGTTTGTTAAGGCCATGTTGATGTGGTGAGTTGTATTGATAAGGTTGCCCACTCTATTGGGTCGAACCGTGTGGTGAACTCATTGCATTGACTATGCCAATGCATTGGCATTGTAATCCACCGAGCTATGTGGTCAATTGGCTATTGACTCGCCACGTAACAAGGTTGGCTTGTTATATATATATATATACATACATATATATATACATACATATATATATACATACATATATATATATATATATATATATATACACACACACACATATATATATATATATATATATAATTCATCGAGTTTGTATGAACCGTGTGGTTGAGTTGTATGGAATAATCCGAATGTTGGGCGACAATGCAAAATTGATCGCAAACGTCGAGTTATAAGGGTTCGGCCCAACCGCGTTGAGGAGATAGGATCGTCCGACGTGGAAATAATATGATCAACTTAGTGGGAAGTTGACCACCACACCGAAAGCGGGTAAGTAGCTCGCTAAGTTTATCCAATGTAATGCATATACAACCCCGCAAGTTAATTCAACTCCGTTGTACAAAAATCCCACATGCAAATGAGATATAGAGTGAAGGCGGCATACAAATGAAATATCAATACAATGATATAATGAGTTGGAGGCCAAGGCACCCCTCCGTTAAAAGAGTGTGTTGAACTTGGTTGAGGGTCCCCACCAAAGAAATATCGAGGCCCATCGTTTATTCGTGTGTTGTAGAGTAGAGGCTTTAAACACATTTTTAGTCTTTTACCATTTTTTCCTTCCGCACGTGTCACGTCTTGATTGGGTGTTGACCAAGTTTGACCCTATTTTTCGCAAACTTTGACTTGCGATAACTTCGCATATGAGCTTTGTTTTCTACAAACTTTATATTGATGGAAAACTCTCTAAACACTCTTATGCACCTTTGTAATGGTTTAGGAGATTTTGGTAAGATATGAATGTAGAATATCCTTCGGATCACGCGTAGTTAATTAATTGAAAAGGGGATTTTAATTAACAAAATGACGTTGATTTGCATCTAAGAGGGAACTATTAGTTAGCCAATGGAAGGTCATTAATTAATTGGTGATGATGGCAAATAGTGCAATTTTAGTATTAAAATTGTGTGGCGAAAAGTGTGTCTCTACATTTTCCCCTCTTTGAGGTGGTTTCATGCGAGGAATGCCATTTCAAAGAAAGTAGACGATTTTAGTTTGCGTAGGAGGAAGAAAAATTAGGTGGATGTGAGATGCCCCTCGAGTGGCAATGGAGTGATAGAAGAAGTCAATAAATGGTTTTAAAAAGGGGGAAAATGATCACAACGGGAAAAGAAGTCATCGCGATGGTCAAAACCACCACGACGAGGGCTATATGTAGGGGAGAGTAAAAACAAGTCATTTTCACCGCAATGAATAATAGAAAAAGAGCTATGGGCGATCATGGCGAGATGAGGTGGTAATCCCGGTGTTCGAATATGGAGCAAAACAAGTCTAAGACTACCGACTGACGCCAAAACACAATCAAATGGTAGGCGATGTCATTAAGAATCATTGTCATTTTTAGTTTTTTTAATTTCAAGTGCATTTATGGCCCCAAAATGGATGGCATGCAAGTTCGTTGAAAGTAACAATTATCACTTTGAGTGACCTCGTGTCAAGTCATAGTAGATATAGAGAGTTTTGGCGAACTCTCCATGTAGCTACAATTTTGCTACAAGTCGTAGCAAACTCGTCATTGATAGCGAACTCGCTATGTCACCTAGTGAATTCACCATTAGTGAATTCACAACATAATGTAGCAAACTGCGCAAAATGGCGATTTCGCTACATTGTGTAGCAAATTCGCACTAAGAACGAACTCGCTACAACTTGAAGGCGAAGTTGTGCTAAAATAGGCTAAGTTCTAAATTTTGATGTGTTTTGCTATGTATACGAAAAAGTATGAAAATTGGTTTTAAGTATAGAATTTGTTTGTGTGATTACAGGCGAGGTAGGCCGACCGTGTTATAGTTATGTGAGTAGTGCTCCAGAGCATCAGAGCGGATCTCGATCATTGTGTCCACATGACTGGTCCATATTAGAGGAGTTAGGATTATACTATGTTGCCCCGATGTTGGCCTTGAGGGTGGATAAACCATTATTGATAGCACTTGTCGAGAGATGGCACTTAGAGACAAGTACATTCAGTTATTCTGGTAGGGGATGACGATTACATTAGAGAATGTGCATCGATTTTGAGGTCGTCACATAATTGGGGACCCTACTATTACGATGCCATATACACAACTAGAGAGATGATTCAAAATTATGGTCATTCGATTTTCCCTTAGATAGGACTGGAGTTGTGCTTACAAAAGTATTCAACAGAGATATGATAGATGATCTCGCCTTAGTACTAATGAGCCTTATCGGCGGCATCTTGTTGCCTAATAAGTCCGATTGTTACTCACCAATGGGGTTTATGGAAGTGATTGTCGATATGTGTGAGCAAGACATGGGATTTGCATGGTGTTCACACGTCCTTGCACATTTGTACGAGATATCACCATCGTGTCGTCTATAGAGGCATAAAAATATAGGTCATACCACTTTGTTAGACATATGGGCACGAGAGCATATAGTAGTTAATCGCCAAGTAGGTCCATTCAATCACATAGATGATGATGATCCATGGGATTAGGGTGGAGCAGGGTAGGCCAAGGCATGGAGTGATGCATGGATTTGTTTGCTCGCATATGAGCATTAGATGGGTTCGTAACCACGAGATATTATATGGAGGTTTATCTAGTGATAAGGACTTCACGAGAGACTTTTACAAAGATGGTGTGCGATCGCTCGAGTGTTATCCGGTCGCAAGTAGGACTTTGGTGTAGAGAGATAACAAATTGGGGGTCGACAATATATGCAAAGAACAAAGAACAACAGAGATTGGGCCGGAGTTAGAAACGTAGGGCTAACACTAGAGTATTAGCGCGGCTGGTACAAGTGATTCCAAACCGATCAGATTGATGACTACATTGACAGGCGATTAGTGCCACCGAGGTCACGTAAACAGTACACATGAGGAGGCATCCATATATGAGATAGACAACTCCTCGGCCTAGAGTACTAGTCATCAATGCATGGGATAGAGAAGGTGAGAGATTCGGAGGTTATGGAGGAGATGGGACAAATGGAGGTGATGGAGGAGATGGTGGCCATACGGGGGTTAATGCAAGTACAAGTGAGGATGCATGGGATGAATGGGGTACACCGATAGGATGTAATGGAGGCCATAGATGGGCGACAAGGACATGTACGGGAGAATCATCCCTAGTGTATATACGAAAGAGCACGAGAGGTAGCCTAGCAGGCATTGCCTTGGCCACGCAACGAGTTATACGTATTATATCCACAGAGATAGTTGTCGGGAGATAGAGCTAGCAAGGTCGATGATGCAAAGTTATTAGTGTCGATAGAGATGCATGTTCTTAGTGTCGATAGAGATGCAAGTTCTTAATGCCGATAGAGATGCAAAATGTCTAGGATCACCATTAATGCGGTGTGCCTAATTGTCGAGTTAGCTAGCGAGACAAGCTTGCACTGACGAGGATACACAAATTGCCCAACCGATGGTGGAGAGGGATGCGCTCTGGAAGGAGCGCAACACGGTGGCAGTGGAGTGAGACCGCGTTCGTAGAGAGCGGGACACATCACGATTAGAGGCACAGAGACTACACCAAGAGAGATGTCGCCCATACTACCCTAGGGGCACATGGCATGACAGAGACACTAGACATGATTACCTGTCTACAAGACGAGGCTACATATTACATACTCTATATGAGGTTGTCATGTTGGCTAGGAAACATGCCCCTAGCTACTCACAGCCAGTCTAGGGCTAGTTAGTCAAGCAGACCATCATCAAGGTCGACGAGATCGAGAGCCTCAATAGGGACACCCTCGTGATGGGTCCACCAAGGTCAACAATAATGACGTTTGCAAGAGGAGCGAGACAAGGTTCTCCATTGCCCGGTCCATGCAGCGATCAACACCAAGAGAGAGTCACGCAAAGCAGATTAATCGGCTTAGAATTAGGATTTCGGTTGTTGTACCAAGATGTATGGCATACTATTTTGATATCATTGTGTAAACTCTTATTCATGGATATTTCTACATGATGCAATTTTGGGCTTCTATGTGTTCTCTATTATACACTATTGAAATAACATTTCATAGCATTTTATTTTTAGTATGTGATGATAATGATGGCTAGATGGATAGAGGTATGATTAGATTAGATGTGTTGATGTATTGATGATTTATGGATGATGATGTTGTGTTTGTATTTTAATCGCCTTGATGTGATCTAGCTAAGGTGATATGATGCTTTGTGAAACATTTGTTTGTTATTTACCCGATTGTATGTGTATGTTGACATCTAGTCACTTTGTGTCTCGGTGGGGTAGAAGACATGGAACGGTTGGTTAGAAGAATCGTTTTTGAAGAGGGGAAGTTAGATGATGATGTGGGATGGGTAGATATTATAAGTAAGAGATGGAAAACAACGTTGTAGTTTGCACATTGATACGGTTCAATACAACCTTTATTTGATATAAGCATACAACTAGTACTATAATATGAGAAACCATAATACCATAAGATGCTATAGGACTGACACAAACCAAAGTACAATGCAATGTGAGTACGCAAATAAGCAAGCAATCAAACAAACAATGTTTAGCAAATGTATTGATATTTTGTTTTGTTGTTGTAGTACCCAAATGTTGTAATTATACGACAAGGGTTAGAATGGTGCCCTAAGCAAGGAAATATGCAAAAGTAATAGATGAAGGATAGATAAGCACCGAGAGAAGCTAACGTGCACTATGATAATGCCCGAGCAACAATATATGTCAAGAAGGCGGACATAACAAGCATGTAAACTTGATGAAAGAAGGAATTAAGACGATTTGCATGTCACACACTATAACAACTAAGCCTTGATATATGACATTTTTAGTAGACACTATTTTTTAGAATTTTGGTAAAATATTCTAAGTATTCAGACTTTTGAATTTTTCTAAATGTTTTTGAATTGGTTAAAAATATTTCAATATTTTTGAATTTGCTAAATTTTACCATATTTTACAATGTTTTTGGATTTTCTAAATTTAACAATATTTTTGTTATGTAAGTTCATCAGATTTATTAGTGTTATGATTTCAGATACATTTAATACATTTTTCAATGAGTATTCACCCTTTATGAAACCTAAGCATTGCAATGACAATGCCATTAATATAGCCATATAACTACACCATGTAAAAAGATTCACAACATCCACTATACCATCATATAAGTACTCCTTTAGTTTCAACTTTATGATCCAAGACAAGTTCATCACATTTGCTGGCACTACCATTTCACGCATTCAAAACACTTTCAAACAATAAGAATTCACGCTTTGTGCAGCCTAAGCATTACAACGACCATGCCATTCGTTGGCCAAATAACAGGTCCTACCCTGACCTGCACATTGATAAATGAATGTGATTGCCATCATATATTATTCCTAGACTTCCAACTCGACCAAGAGTAGTCGCTAACTCACACCTTGCACAATGCAGTTATTTCCTAGCAACCCTATCTGACCTATTTTGGTGTCTCGTGCATGTGTCTCAAGACGTGCAAGAAAGTGGCACCACATGTTTTCACTTGTAGCAATCGCTACATACGGATTCAAGAACCCGCAATAATTTGTTGTACCACAATAGAGTTATCAGTTTATCAATTTATCAGGTCACATGTTTGATATTTTCTCATATTGTTGGGGAGTGCAATTTATCAATTTATCAGGTCCCTTGTTAGCGATTTTCTTTTTCTCGTCTTGTTCGGCAGTGCGATATGTCAATTTATCAGATCACATGTTTGATATTTTCTCGTATTGTTGGGCAGTGCAATAACTATTTGTATCAAACAAAAATTATCAACTGATGCTGGTTACTCGCACATTCTTAGATAATGCAAGTGAACCACACAATTGCATGGAGACGAGAACGAGGCATTTATTATTCTACAAAAGTAAATATGTAAGCATGCAGATGTATATAACATAACAAGCTCTGTTGCACTAGGCATTTAAACAAATTTCTGTTTAATGAGGCAAAATATCAAATTCTAAATGCAAAACCCAGACAGACGAATGGCACCCCTCTTAACAAGATTAAAATAAAATAATCATACTTCTTCTATCATTGACATATGGTAACTACCTCCTCAGCTCACACACTCGGAATCACTACTACCATGCCCCTGATAGCATAAAAGATAATACAAGTGAAATTGAAAGCGAGACATGCTAATAAGTAAAATAAATCCACTCCCATTCGTGGAAATTGGGTAGATACAGTACACAATAAGAATTCCTTGAGAGCTTAGTCCTTAAAAGAGAGAACTGTCGCATGCAATATCAAATGTTTAACTTCCGTAGTAATAACATTCTAGCAGGAAGCCCCGAGTTCACTACATTTGGATTTGTCAAGTCTCTCTCCTCGGGATGGGTGGAAGCAGAACCATTAAAGAGAGATCTGTCAGTGCAATATCAAATATTTGATTTCCATAGTATTAACCCATTCTAGCAGAAGTTCTGAGTTCACTACATTTGGATTTGTCTAAGTCTCTCCTCAGGATGGGTGGAAGCAGAACCAAAAATGTTGTGGGGTCATCCAAACATTGGGGAAACAAGAAACTTCAAGTGAGTCAGGAAACTGGACTCGATTTGTCAAAGATTAACAAGATCAACAAACATATATTGAAAAAAGAAACTTTTGGTGGAATGTGGCATTATCCTGAATTTGAAACCATGTTTCCAAGAAGATTATTTTCTAATAAGATGATTCCCTCCAGTTTCTATGAAATGTTTTTACTTTGAAAAATTTGCAATAAGAAATTAGGAATTCAATTTTAGTATCTGCACCTCTAAACGAGTATAGTCACGTAAGGTTTCCCCAACAAATAAACTAGATAGTCCCATAAAGATTTCCCATACAAATAAACTAGTGTCACATAAATTTTCCCACCAAAACAATTCACTCAGTCCCATACAAAATTGTGTGCCAAACAAAACTCATCACCAAGAACTGTTTTCCCATAAACAAAGAACAGTGAATATGAAAGATAACTAACCCATAACTCTTTAAATGTCAGGTTAAGAAAAGTTTCCATCAAACCCATCCATCTTTCCCATCCAGCTTTCTTGCATACATGTGGAGTTTATGGGTTCTAAGAGTGTGGTCTCATGTTGGGGGCTAGTGTTTCTATTTATTTGATAAATGTGCTCTCATGTAAAAAAAAAAAAACTTGCTGCTAAAATCCAACATAACTCCTAAATTTTCTAAGCAGCTCTATTTTAGGGAGAGGATTTCTAGCCCCATAAAACAATTGGGGCACAAAAATAATTCGCTGCTTAAAAATTTTTGGGAGTTTTTTTGACACTTGGCATTTATGTTTAAGCTTCCCTCCCTTTTTCCTTCCAATAGTTTATTTGAGGTTCATGGGACCGTACTTTTGCTAATACTAAAGACTCCTATTTTGTCTAAGCAGAGAAAAATAAAAATTCATGGGACCTTATCAATGCTAAAATATCCTATTTTTTCTCTCCCACACCTGCTCAAAAAAATTAGCTTGCCCCTTGCATGGGACTGCAGCCTAAGGGCCCCTCAATGTAAGCAGTAAGGCATGTAGAAACCAGTAAATTTATTCAATGCAATGCAAAGTCGAACGCCATGTGAAAATAGGTATTCTTAATCCGATATCCAATAAGTGTAGACCAAAATAAATTAATCGCAAAAACATTGCAAGAAACCCTTTATACGCTTTTCATTTTCAACAACATGCATAAACACTGATTCATGCCTACACTAAACCATGCAGTACCCAGCAAAATGAACATGATAGCATACACAATTAGTATTACTCTTCAAAATAATAAAATTCTACAGAAAAGGGAAGGATCATGAAGCTATTTTGCCAAGCAAAATTTCATATGTCAGAATGACCTCATTTAGAAACTGCAATTCTCTTGATCCTTCAAAGTGTGTGACAGCAGAATTTAAAATTCCAAAATGCTATAGGTTTGGAGCAAGTCATAAATTCATAGCCTGCTTTTCAACAAGATAGAAAAGAAGAAGAGCTACCTGATAGAAAGGAAGAAAAGCTACCTAATGGATAAATGAGGACTGATAAGCAGGAGGGAGGGGAGGCAGGCCACTGCCAAAATGATGACTGTAGTTAGTAGAGGAATTGTAAGAACCAGAACCCAACAATGAAGGGCCCACATTATCAGAGGGATACATGTAAGACCTTGGTAGTGAAACAGGACTCCTGTTTCCAATGCCATAGGCTGAACTATAGATGCCCTGGCTTGACCTATCATAAGGATTCTGACCTTGTATGTTGTAGGAGGCAACACCCGGAGCTGCACCAGAATACTGGACTCTATCCACAGGTCTATAGAAGCTCCTGTCTGCAGCATTAGATGGAGCATACACGGCCGAAGACCTTTCGGCTGCACCTAGAGGAGCCACATAAGCACTAACATTTCCTCCATTAGCACGTGGACGTTTAGGCTGAGACTTAACTGCACCTGCAGACCTTTTTCTGTCTGCCTTAGCTTTCTCCAGCTGGGCTATACGTTTTTGAAGACTGTCAGGTGAATACTGGGATTCAAGCTTGTGCTCCTCAATGCACTTGATTACAGCTCTATAAGCAGAAAGCTCCTTTGTGTTTGCTTCGTTCTGCAGTAGTACAGGAATATATTGGTAAAAGAGGCAAATCAGAAATTACTCATTAAATAAAATGACTTATCCTGTACAGTAATAGAGACGAGCATACCTGTGCAGCAGTAGAGTTATTCCCACTTTTTATAATTGCCTGGGAGGCTTTCTTAGCATCCTTCAGATATTCCTTCAACAAAGGAACAGGCGGAAACTTTTCTGTCAACCCAAATGCAAAAGAAAAGTTAACTGCCTCAATTTGCTTTCCACCATTGACCAGGATTTCTACAAGATCTGCATCAAACAGTTTGGAACACGTTCAGTAAGTCTTAAGAGGTCGTGCATATTCTGTTAGAACATATAATTTAAACACCAAAATGCAAACAGAATGAGAAGCACTGAAGAGAAAGAGAACAGAAAAACCTTAACCTAAAAACAATTTACAAGGAGTCCAGAATAGTAGCGAAGGCAATGAAAATGGAAATATCCACTCAAAGGCAATGGAAAAATGAGATCAATTTAATGATAACTTTACTAACATCAACAAAAGGCATATAAAATTGTTCACCCTCAAGTATTGAACTCAACATGAAAGGTTTCCACATAAGCTTTAACATTTACAAACACATGAAGGTAGCATGAAAAAAATAGTAAAACAATCCCGAATTTGACCCACTGCAACTCATTATACCACCAAAGCCTACCTCTTTCAATGAGATAATTCTTCTGACTGAAACATAATTTTTCTTTCTGACATTGTTTTATGAATCATGATGTAGAAAACCAGCCTAACAAAAATAGAGACTCCAATGATTGTACTAAGAGTAAAAGTGGTATTTCGATATTACCACCCTGCTTGCTAAATTCAAGCTTTTACTCAACAGATGACTATAACTAACCACTTTATTAAAAAGAGGCAATCCCTCTAGCAAATACCAATGGCCAAGTGAGAAACAGACAACCTAAGTAGAGATAACGCGAGGAATCCAGTATAAAAATAAGACAAGCCTTTGCCAAGTATTGAAGAAAGAGGAAATTTCCCGCAAGCAAACAGGGATGGAAATATCTGTTGATATCACCATTCTGGCTAATGTTAGAGGAAACTGACCAACCAACCTGGCATTTTTGATGCAAGTCCAAGGGAGCGACAGAGTTCAGGAGTCTGTCGTCGTCGTGCAACTGCAAGAACAAGCTTGCAAAGATCGTCTTGGTTAAACTCTGAAGCTATTCCAAAAGTAGCCAGAAGTTGCAGGAAGGCCTGAGCCTCCAAAGAATTGCCATTGGCGGCATCTCCCTCAAGGTCTATCTTGGACTTCCACTCATCCGCAATGGTTTTGGCCTGCTCCTTTATATTGGAGGGAACGACTGGATGTTCAACACCCAAAACAGGACCTGCCAAAACAGCAACAAGGGATTCCAACAATAATATACAGGCACGGCGTTGGGCGGAAGCCCAGACTCTTTTTATCTCCTTGGTTACCAGGTGACTTTGGTTCAGGTGGATAAAAGCCCTCCAAAGACTCCAATACTAACCTTGATGGGTCAATTGCGCAATTTAATGCAGATGGAACCTCACTACGGAGACCAGCTGCATCTTTTCTATGCTCAATAATGTACTTTACAAGCCCCATTGAATCCATAGTTTCACACAAGATTTTCAACTGGGAGCGAATCTGAGCCTGTACCTTTGCCTCTGATTTTGCTTTGGGACTTGTCACAGCCTCTTTATTGGAATTACCCTCTGCACCATCATCAGCAGACACAACATCTGGATTTGCTCCACCATTTGATTTTTCTTTGTCTGAATGCTTTTTGTTATCATCATCTGTAGGCTGCTTCTTTTCAACTGCATTCGATAGCTCTTCCTTCAATTTTTGTCGTTCTTCAAATATTGCAGCAAGGGCAGCATCCTTTTGTTCCTGAACACGAGCCAAAGAAGCCTGCTCTTTGGCAGAAACAGACTGCTCGCGTTTATCCAAAATCTCTTGGGTTTCCTTCGCCTTGGCCTCAAAAGTTTTTTCTCTCTCCTCCACATCTTCAAGCTTCTTCTGTATATTCATTTCCAGTGAAGCAAAATGCTCCTCAATTCCTTCCATTGAACTGTGCACTTAGTCAAAGCTTCTCTATGGTCATCCAGATCCACAAAAGCCTTCTGCAATCGCTCCTTCCTCACATCCAGATCATCCATGGTTATGCAAACACCACAGTTTCTTCAAATGCATAAACCTGTATTCCACAAGACACACACCCCAAAACCAATGATTTCTGAAAAACTCAAAACCTTCTTGTTGTTTCTGCAAGCCAGTTCTTTTTAGTGTGATCCTATATTGCTAAATGGAATAAACAATTCAATAAAATAACAGAATTAAAAGGAAAATCTCTCCCTTCATAGGCCAGAAAAGTTAATAACCAAGACCGTACCCCAAATGGCAGTGACTTGACATCTTAGTCAAAAATTTACCTCCGGTAACACAGTAAACAATGATTTCTGAAACACACAAAGCCTTATTGTTGGTTCTGCAAGCCAGTTGTTTTTAATGTGACCCCATATTACTGGATCGAATAAACAATTCAATAAAATAACAAGATTATAAGAAAAATCTCTCATATACAAGAAAAGCTAGCAAATGAAAACATGCCCCAAATGACAATGACTTGATATCTCAGTGAAGAATTTGCTTCCGAAAACCGAAAACTAGGAACCTACCGCCTTAAAAAATGGTTCGTAAACTCTCAAAACCCTATCTTTTTGTTTCATAAGATAACATAAATTCATTTCAAAATTTACAAAAAGAAATAATTATAAATCTGCATCGTTCCTACATCTCCATCCCCCAAATACTCAATCTCTGTTGTGCAAGATACAAATTTATACTGAAATTCACAAAACCCAAACCAATAATTACAAAACGTCATCAAGTCTGAACTTTGAGATGATTCCCTAAACCCTTAAAGCACCAATTATGTGATATTCAAGGCAAAATTATAAAGTACACTGAAATATATACAAAACTGAAAAACAATTACAAAATCTTATCAATCCCAAGCCTGTAACTGAAACTGTGAGGCCTTAGACCAGTAAAGCCTAAATTAGCAATGCACAATATTAACTACAATGAAATCTAACAAACCCAACATCACTGCAAAACTGTATCTAAGCTAAAGCATAGACCCAAATAATTACAAAACCTTATCAATCCCAAGCCTGCATCTGAAACTGTGAGGCCTTGGACCAGTACAGCCTAAATTAGCAATGCAAAATATTAACTACACTGAAATCTAACAAACCCAAGATGACTACAAAACTGTATCTAAACTAAAGCTTCGACCCATAACCCTTAAAACCCTAATTGTATGTTCTCTACGTACACACCCCAGAACAACGATTCCCAAAATCCTCAAAAGCCGATCGATTTTTTTGTTGCAAACAGAAAACACAAACCTACATCAAAATTTACAAAAGCCGACGAACTGCATCGACTCTGAAGCTTAAAACCCTACATATAACAGTTCATGTTTTATTTTTTCTCCAAGTCGAATTCTAATGCACTCGATCAAACACAGCCCAGCAAAATCTACAATTTCACATCCACATAACACAACATTAACAACATTTATCAAAGCAAACCCACAAAATACCCCGAATACCAAACCCCAAAAACCCGCATTTCAGCTTCAAAAACCGAAAAAAAAACAAAAACAATTTCAGGAAAGCCAGTAAAACATTGTGTAAAGGAGTGATCTTAATCATACCTTGCAGTCTGATGAATGTGTTGTGGGTATGTACACTTCACCGATAAAAAAGTTCAGAAAGTAAGGATATTATGCTATTCACTGAATATACAGGATAAGGGTATTTTACTTAGCCCGTGAGCAAATGAAAAGAAACCCTAGTGTTATTGAAAGAAAAGATTTTGATAAAAAAAAGCAATGAGATGCATTTATCGTGCGGCTGAGATGAAATTATCCACCGCCTTTCTTCCTTCCTTCCTTCCCAACTAATACCAAATTCTGGACCCTCCTAAGCCAACGCTTTTATCCTCATTTTGGGGGTGTCGTATTTTAAATTATTTTACATCGCATAGCAATCATCAAATTCGAGATCCGCAGCGGGAAAGGCCTTCCAATTCCATTTTCCATATGTACGACTACCAACTATTCTGCAAAAATAATGTTAATTTTTTTTTTTAAATAGTGCCGATGATAATTTTTAATAAAATTATATTATCTTTTATTCTCCTTTTGTATATCCGATCTTATGGAATTATATCTTCTAGAGATTTGCAAGTTAAGGCTTTGTTGCCCTTATAATGGAGTGCACTAACCACATCTAGTTAAACCTAATACTAGCGACTCTACAATGTGAAATGTACGATGGAAATGTTGGAGGAAACATCGATTGTTTCTTATATTAATTTGTGTGATCCCTTTTCAATTTAAAGCTCAAGTAATTGGAGGCAAGCAATACATGTAACCTATTGCCTAAATTACTACAATTATATTAATATTTGTATGAGTAACAAAAGCATATAACTAATACAAAAATAGTATAACGAACATAGAAAATACCTAAAAAAACATGCTATATTAAGAATGAATTTCGACACAAATTCAATAAATTTAAGTATTATTAATAGAAAAGGTCGCATACATTGGAAGACAAGGGACAATAGGGTATGCATGAACAAGCATCGATAATTGAACCTGCCCGATGGATGGTCATACGAGAAAAAATATTTGTCAATTGAGCTTTATTTTTTTATTGTTTTTTTGTGTGACATCGTCAACTGAACGTTATTTAATCTAGCATATAAGACGAAGAAATGTATGAAAACTTGGAAATTATATGATGGAAATTAAATCATGCGTTGCACCTATTCCACGGCTCAAATTGTTCCAGCCCCGATAATATCTATCATCTACACTCCACTTTATCTCATGGACATGGAAGTGATGCCACTCTGAAGGCCTTTGTTCTTGTTAACCGACATCTACTAAGTACCAAACACTATTTTATTCAATTCAAGGGATATATTCCACAATAAGGAATAAAGGAATCTTCCACTTAATACAAAAAGTAATAATAACCAATTATGTCGAGTTAGGAAAAACTAATTGCTATAGTATGGACTAATAAATACATAAAAATAAATATTGTAGCTCTTAAGTCATAAGTATGGAAGGATGGATGGGGCATGTATGGATACATATTTCCATATATCTCTATAACATAGATGTTTCATATGTGTGTTTAGCTACAAGATCAGCTACTTCCCCATTAGGGCTAGAAATTGATGGCATGTAGGCTAGTTTTTGTGATTTTTATCATATATGATTGGTAAAAAATTTGAATTAGAAAATCAAATAATTTTTAAAATATTCCCTGATAAATATATATGTTATTTGTGAAAATATAAAACTTATTTCTATGTGAAAGAATCATGAAAAATTGTATATAAAAATTTGGAATTTATTGCCACATGAAAGGAGAAAATCGTGGGCAAAATTTGATTTTATGGGCGCGATTATTTGAAATCGTAACCATGTTCCCCATGGTTTAAAAAAAGCAGTGTAATTCACAAATGAGCTAGATTAAATTTAATTCTATGTATGATATAACTTGTACCACATTCATAAACAAAAACATTTACAATATAATTATGCAATGTTCAGGAACTAGTTTATAAAGCACAAAGACGTAACAAAAGCCAAACCATGTGTGTTATTTTCATATTTATCTATGTACACATCTTGGTCATTGATGTGAACATTTTACCAACGGATGTTGTTAAATACAATATGGTGCGTAACCATCGCTTGGCCTACCATGATGTATGTTGTGTTTTGTGTTTGATTCCTCATGTGGATGATGCGAGATGTTTTTAATAGACAACCATGCACTGATTGAAATTGTAGTTGTAAATTTTCACTATTTTTCTTAGAGATAGGAGGGTTTGTCTAAATACGTAAACACCTTCAACGTAGTTAAATTGTGCTTCCAGAAAGTAAATTTACAAGTGTGGTTGGTGTAATCACAATTTGTTTTTCTACAAAACATATAGATTTGATAAAGAGATAATGTAGAGGACTATAATTAAAGGTTTGGGTTGAGGTCAAGGTCGTATTTGGTTAGAAGAAGGGAAACCGCCATCATGTGAAATGTACGATGAAAATGCTGAAAAGAGATGTATTAAAGATGTTGAGTATGAGAGAGAGAGATAGAGAGAATTTGTGGGAGATTAAAATGGTTGGAGAAGAGGGGGTTGAGGGAGGAGAAGAGCTAGGGTGGGAAAACATAATGGAAAAAATGTGAAACTATACTCTCCTACAACCACCTGATAATTTTGTCAATCAACAAATGGAGAAAGGGTTTGTTGTGCAAGTTGGCGAGGCAACATATTCCAAATATCTCAAAATACTAGGAGTGCTTGAATAATGTTGCCAAATCTAATAGTTGTTATTTGTAATCGCATGTGTATATGATTGACATCATCTATCTAGTGAACTTTTCTTTTTTAACGGCTTCGAAGTTGAATTTGGTAGGTAAGACGAAGACATGAATGGAAATTGGAAATAACAAGATGGAAATTAAATGCATAATTGCTCCACACTTATTACATAGTTCAAGTTGTTCCCTCCCAAATAATAACATCTATTTATGCTCCACTTTACAATTGTGATCTCATTCACACTAGGGATTTGGGTAATGGTGTTTAATTTGGTAGGTAAGTTGAAGACATGAATGGAAAATTAGAAAAAATAGGATGGAAATTAAATACATACATTTCTATTTCAAAACTTAGATTGTTCCCTTCCAAATAATATTTACAATATGTGCTCAACTTTATAAATTTGATCTCATTTGCCCTAGGGATGTAGATGAACAAATGATCATTGTTAAGTAAACTCATCCAATAATTGATCATGTGAGCAAAATTATTTGTCGTTTGAATTTTTTTTACAACTTCAAGGCCATTTATTGGATGACGTTTAATTTGGTAGGTAAGATGAAGACATGAATGGATAGTTGGAAATAACACGATGGAAACTAAATACCTATATGTCATGTACCTATTCCATTTCATATTGTTCTCACCCAAATAATGTCTACTATATATCCCAAATAATATATGATATTTGTGCTCCACTTTATAGTTATGATCTCATTCGCACTAGATATGTGGGAAACAAATGAACAAACAATCATTGATAATTAAGCTTATCCGATGGTTGATCATGGGAGCGACATTATTTATTGATTGAATTTTGCTTTTTCTATGGCTTAAAGGTCATTTATTAAATGTCATTCAATTTTGTGAAATAAGAATATGAAAGGATAGTTGGAAATAACGTGATGGGAATTTCGATCTTTTTCACTAGGGATGCGGGCAATGAATGCAACAATCATTGTTAAGTAAGTTCATCCAATGGTTGATCATGTGAGTGATATTATCTATTGTTTGAATTTTGCTTTTTTACGAATTTAAGGTCATTTATTGGATAGAGTTTAATGTAACATGGAAGATGAAGATATGAATGGACAATTAGAAATAAAAAGATGGAAACTAAATACATATATGTCTTGCACTTATTACATATCTCATGTTGTTCCCACCCAAATAATATTTGCTATTGATCCCAAATAATAAGAACAACACACATCGATACAACTATCATATGCACTATGAGTTTCCACCAGTGTAAACACATTTGACATCATTAATATCCACACCAACTAAGAAATTTTAAGAGTGAGTCTCCCATGAAACCACTTAGAAAATTTAAGGGCGAGGGGACCACTTCCTAATATAAATTACAATGCAAAAAATAACTTAGTCTACTATGTGGCACTTGTTAAATATAAGATTGTGTTCCAATAAAACTTCCTATCATAAATACTACTTAACTCACATCTAATTTGTCCGCTTTATGCAAAATCCAATTTCGCTTTATCCATCCCACCTGGCATGTCCAAAGTTTTATTTATCAGCTATAATATATTGTTCTTTTTGAGTGTAACCAAAGTTAAATGTGGAAGAAAACCCTCGAGCATCAAAGTTGTGTTCAAATCCATTTATGCAAGCACACAATTCAAGGTATGAAACATATTATCCCTTCTTACATTAATTCCCAAGCTGGAGATGGTTGAATAATAAAAGGATAAGGTGGGAAAGGGTAGAGTGAGGGAGGGAGATAAGAGGAGAAAGAATTGGGGAAGAATCACATGACAAATGTGAAAGATGGTAGTAACTATGAAAGAAGAAGTGGCGAAGAGCATAATGGAAAGGGAGATGATGACTAGGAAAAGGAGTTATAGTTACAAGGTGAAAAGAATTAGAGTCAACATATGTTGATGAGAAGATCATGATTTTTTAAAGGGGAGAGAAATCTAAACACAATTAAAAAGAATCATATTTCAAAGTCTAGAAGGAGAAACAAAGATAATAGACATAGTTGTAGTTGGAGAGGGAGTGGATCTAAAGTTGGCGATTTACATTGTGGTTTGAGGGTTTAATCAAGGGTGAGAAATATATATAAACAATAATCGAATACTCTTTTTCAATATTTTCTATGAAAAAGTAAGAATAACAAGAATGCAAACCCAATCAAACACAATTTGAAAGCAATACGTGATATATGATATTTATGGGTAAAGAGATAAACAATGCAAAATATGATCGGTTGTTTACACTACATCTATATCCTTCATGTTTTCATGAAGTGTAGCTTTCTATTCTCTTAGGATAAGAGGTGGGAGCTAAGGCGGGTGCCTTATCTATTTATTGTTGTTTTCTTATAACTTGTGAGACTAACATTGAGTTTTGTTGTCATTCTATGTAAGATGACACACAACTGATATTTGAGGCAATGAATTAGTGAAATTTTCATTTGTTATCACATTGTTTAACTTCATTGCACTATGAGGATTCCATATAAAATAAAAGCCATAAAAAAATTCATTATCTTTAGCATGGTCTATGGGACTCATACGTGTTTTTCATTTAAATCAATGGCTTAAACAACCTTTAAAATTGTTATTTTGTATCTCATACATCATGCTCAATTTATTTTAAACATTGACTAGTCAATCATCGGTAACTAACAATCACTACTCGCTAACTGGTACTTTTAACATATTTCCTTTTAAAAATGATTTGGTGGCCTCTGATTGACATCGATATATGCCTTCAGGCGTCATTTTAGAAAATGATATCAATCGAAGCATAAATCTACTCTACTATGAAACAAATTGTCCACCAAGATGATGCCATTTCTCATTGGTTATAAATCAGTGAGTACCATCCCATGTGGAGGAAAAACTGTAAAGTAAAAACATCTAGATGCTAGAGACTTTTCATATGATATAGATTAACTGAAGATGACCATCCTTACGATATGGTAAAAGAAGATGTAGATTAACTGAGAGTGGAAGAAGATGTGGTTGTTGAACAAGACATGATTCTCATAAACACATATTTATGTTGTGATGATCGGCGAGATCTTATGTCTAATATAAATCAAACATTTCAAACCCTTAATTTCACGATAGTAAAGGTAGAAATTTCTAGTTGCGAACACGTGAAGCTTTGATAGTGGTAATAGAGAAGGTTGTTGCATTTCAAACAAAAGGTAGAGGATTATATCATCTAACATCGAAGAATAAATATAAAATCCAAGGACATGATGAATGAAAACTTGTACAAACAAATCCTAAGCCCTGGGCCATCGACACAAACAAGAACCCATTTATCCACACAAAGGGGAAACCATTAATAATCAATAGAAATGCAAAACATATAAAGAACAAGAAAACCTACTTGAGTACACTCGCATCACCTACATCCACCGATGTTGATCTCTGCAAACCGCAACTGCAACCCCCTCTTAGAGTACCCCTCTGGTTCTCCTCTTATGGCTTCCAAGTGCATCATCATCACACAAGCTTCATGCACAACGATTAGGGAAAAGCTTTGTATTACCCAAATCAATAAAATCCACTTTGGACTGTAACCCAAAAATCAAACTTGCTCTAAAATCACCAATATTGGATGAATGCAGGGCATACATTGAATGAGGGATTGTGTTTTTCTTGCAAGATCACTTACACTATCCACAAAAAATGCATCTGCTAGCAGATTTTACTAGGAGAATAGAATTTATGTGATTTTGAGATGCACGACATTAAATTGGCTTGCAGAGATTATGGTTGATATATATGTTGTTTTAGAGGTTGATATATACAATGTGTCGATGGTGGCAAGGATGAAAAATGTTAGGAAACAAACATGGTCGGGATCATTTTAATCGATGTCTATGCAGATAATGCTTTAATTTGTTTGTGTGTTTGATGCAAGAAACCTCACTCCCATTTGGAACGCCTTTTGCGTAAACATTGTTAAAAAACTAATTAACACTTGATTTAAATGATTCATTAAAAAAAGTAATATTATTTTTATAAAAATTCAAACATGTTTTTATGAGCAAAACACTTATAGAAGGGCATCAAACCTATCCCCAAAAATCCAAAAAAAATGATACAAATTACTCCTGAAAAGAATCAAGTCCATTAAAAACAAACTAAGCTGAGATCATAACACCAAGAGCTTCTTGAAGAACTCGTTTAAGTGAGCTACAATAAATCTAACAATAAAATCTTGGTCAAAACTATGTGAGCTCACTAGCATTGAAGTACATTGATGGGGAATGGAAAGGGTCTAGAGATACAAAAGGAAAAAAATATTATAAGACATTATTAAAATGACTGAAAAATCCCCACTTTGTTCATAGATAATGTCAATCTGAGCCATGACAATCTCTCGATCTTCTCCATTCAACTTCTTCATGTCGATCATTGGAACAACAGTAACACTAGCCATAATTTTTAACGTTAAACAATGACAAATATACGGTAAAAAAAGATTTAAAGATCTGATGATGATGTTTTGCGAATTGGGCGTGGAAAACTCGTAAAGGGGCAACTGTTGATATATATATAGCCATAAATAAGATAACTAACAAGTTTTTAGGGTTGATTTATATGGTGGTTTTCCTTTTTTGTCGTGATTCATTTTTTTGAATTTTTCTTTTACACTCAGTAGAGTCATAGTCGATCACCGATAGGTGTGTCATAGGTTGATATATACGTTGTGTTAGAGGTGGCGGGGATAAAAAAATGTCGAGAAAACAAGCATCGAGATCATTTTAATCGACGCTTATGTAGATCAACGCTCGTGATTTATTTTCTATGTTAGTTGCAGGCAACCTCGCTCCCATTTGGAACACCTTGACATAATAAAAATCAAAAATATTTCTTTTATAAATATAAAATTTTATAAAGGTTAAGAAAATTTAGAAAATATTGAGTAGTTGAAATGTTTTAAAGGAAGAGAGAATTGGGGTTTTAGGATAATTTACTAAATTTGCAATATGCTGACAAGTTTAGATCCCAAAGGTAAAATATGTCTAGAAAGAATAGAGAAATTCATTAACTTTGACTAGATTCATGTAAGTACAAAAATGGCTCACTACTACAACTATAATTCTAATCCAAATGAATATGACAATTTGGTTCCAAGCTCCACAAACCTCGTTCATTTTTTCTACTTCCATTGTGAATTGTTAGGAAACTATTCTCCTTGCTCCAAGCCCTAATCTGAAAATGTTATGTCCCTATTTCCAAGCAAGTGGACTAGGAGGCCTTTCATCTGTCTTAGCCTTGGTCATGCCCAAGGGGCTAGTGACGTTGATGGTAACTGGGTATGGTTTGCACCTTCATTTCACTTATATTTTATGTTTTGGAGTTGGACACGTACTTTAAGGTGACTTAAGTGAAATAAGGTTGTGAGATGCCCCCTAAGGTACTTTATGTTATATTTAGTCGATGACTTAAGTGATGTGTGAATTTCTTCGTTTGGGGTGACTTAAGTGCACTTTTGGCATGTGTGGAATAAAGTGACTTAAGTTATTATAATTAATTAAAGAAAAGACCCAATAGGGTGATTAGGGTTATTTTGGCCTTTTTGTTGCAATGATAAGTTATAAAAGGAAGTGTTTGGGGCGAAAAGGGAATTCATTCATACACTCTCCTATTTTGATATCGGGGCATTGTTGTTTGCACTTTATTTGTTTATGGAGTAAGATCCCACGAGAACCCTAGCTTCGATGGTGAAAGATCCACACCTAGCTAGCAAAGCACTCTTAGGTGGTGAAAGATCCTCCTGGTTTTCTATTTTGGAGCTTTACTCATATTTTTGGATCAGATCTAGAGAGTAATCAAAAATTTAGTTTCAGAGTAAGAGGACAACCCTTCTTCATCAAGGGTTTCAGTTCATATTTGGAACAACTATTTTCTAGGGTTTTATCTACTCAATTCTTGATTTGTAGCAGTGTTTTTTAGGGTTTCCATGTGTCCATTTTCAAATCTAGAGGTTGGGATCATTTCTATATATTTAATAGATGTTATTTCCAGAAAATCAGATTTTTATCAATTGTATTCACATAGTTATGAATTTTTGAAGTTTTTCAACATTTTAGGGCTTTCTGAAAATTACTAGCAGTTATATATTACTCAGAAAAATCAAAAATATTTTTCTAGTCTTTGTTTTCACCTTAGCAAGCTCTTTATAAAATTTCGTGCGATTTGGGCAAGTATTTTACAAGATATCTATAAATTTCAATTTGATGCCCTAGTTGGTTCATTTCCATAAATTTCATAATATCATTTGTTGCAAATTTTTATTAAATTTTGTCAAATTTCAAGATTATCCCACAAGGGATATTTCAGTGGTATCAGAGTTGACTTTCCTCCAGCCTGTTGGGTAGCGAAAAGAAGGTCAAAATATGGCAGATCAGAAAGATCTCAATGTGGGTTTTATGAAGAAAATGTTCATCAACATGGTGAAACAACAAGAGACAACCAACTTCTACTTGAGCCAGCTCACACAGAACATGAATCAAATCAGATATGGGAATAATGGGGAAAAAGGTGAGAACAGTAATAAAGGGCAGCTAGTAGAGGTGATTGATGAGGATTCTTGTTGGAGGAAATACCAATCTTTGAGTAAGGGTTTCAAAGATAATATGCCATTTTCATATTATTGCATGATGAAGATTGGTAGCAAGCCCAAGCGAGATCATCATATGCCGATACCTAAATTACAAAAGAACTCATTTGAACAACCAATAACAGCCCACATGAGGTAATTTCAGATGGAGTTGATGGAGATAATGTTGATCCAAAGATGATTGAAGACCAAGCGAAAGAAGAAGAAGCTTCTAGAGAAAAAGGTATGACTTTTGATGAGCAAAATATTTGTGGCAAAGAGGAACAAACATGGCTGGTTGGTTGCAAAATTGAAAAAGATATTTCAGTCCAAAAGGTACCTATCAATCCTCCAAAGAATAAGTCATTATCATATGGGATGGATTTACCAAGCAGTAATGAGCATAAATTTGTGAAAGGTGTTGATTCTTGTTCCACTTGTTCTCCATCTAAAATCATGAATCACAATAGGGATGGTGTTATTTTGGAGGTTTCTAAATTATAAATAGAAGGTTAACCTTTTGATGATATTCTTTATAAGGAGGTAGAAGTAGCGTGGATTTATTTCATCGTCTTCATCCTATATCATTACAATAGTTTTATCATGATGGTATTGCCTATTGTGGATAAGAATGCTAAGGATTCGACACATCAAATTCAAGTCATCATGACGACAAAGAGTTAGGATCTTCTTTATGAGGAGATACAAGAGAAGCAAATATGAAAGACCTTGCATGATACTGAGGGTTCACGGGTATTATAAGGTACGAGATCCTGGTAATATGTTGTAATCGTCAAAAACTATCAATTCTAATTTTGAAAGCGTTGTGACTGATTTCATAAGAAAAAGAAGGAATTCAAATGTATCTTTTGGGATTACAAGTGTTGTGCAAGCGGGGTTTGGGAGAATCGGGTGTAAGAAGGAGAGAATCTCTCAAAGTACTAGCGCTGATTTTCTAATTGCTAAAAAGGGTAAGAGAATATATTTTAATCATCTTCAACTTGTTGGGTGTGTATAACAACAATCATAAAGAGAGGAGAAAAAGCCTTGTTAATAGAACCCACGATTAATTTTTATATCAGCTACATGGTGGAACCCTTAGAAGGGTTATCGGGGCATTTGGTCCTCAAAGTGCTCAAAGAATCAAGGTGCAAGTATCTTTGTTAAAAAGAGGAGTTGAATTCAAGGGGCATTCATAACTTTAACATCCTAAGGCATGAGAATGGTTACCATTTTCCTAATTTTTTACATTCTCTATGTTGTTTCCATGTTTTTATCATTTGGGATAACGTGTACATGATTGGATGATTGAGGAAGACTATTTCATAATCACGTCTCAAGGTATGCTAGATGGGATAAACACATCCTCCATTCACATTGCTTTTGATTCAGATAATGAGCATATGTTGGCAAAGGAAATAATGCAGAGACCATGATATTGAAAGGACATGATGTATGTGGTATATTTATTGTGGTTGAATTTGCTTAGAGGTAAAGCTATTTTTAGGATGCATATGGTTGCATGATGTTAAGAAAGAATGTGATGCACGTGTTGAAAAATCAAAGGAGAATGAATATATTGATCCTATATCATAAATTATGAGTTGCGAAAGGTATGATGAACAACCCCAATTATGCTATTTCAGATGTGTTATCTTCGCTCGTGATGTGAAATAAATGGGTACAACAAAAGGTATGAAGTTCATTATGATAAAGTTTAAGGATGCATGAGTTCTAATGTTGATTTCCTTTCTCTCGCATTTACGATAAAATGAAAATATGGGGAGAGAGAATAAAGCATGATAAGGGGCAACCATATATATATTTCAACATAGAAGAAATCGGTGACCTATGTCCATAGAAAGAAATGCCTTGCACAAAGAAGGTAACTTATTTCTTTATTTTCTTTAAGAGGTTTGAGGTACTTGAATGTTTTTGTACAATTGGGCTACTTGAAGTAGGGACCATTCATTGGATACATTGATTTGCCATATTTTGGGAAAATTGTTTTCATTCACCATGTTGACAAGCTGAAATTCAGCGGTAAAAATTAAAAAATCAGAATTCAAGGCAAGAGGGAATGGGTGAAATCTGAAGTGGACTTTGAAGTACATTGTGGGATGTCCTTTCACATAACAACTAATTGGGAAAAAGTTATTACGAGTTGTAGATATCAAAAATCAGTTTGTTAATTATGATGTGAAAGGATTGAATTGGGTTGCACATGCAAGAAAATAATCACTAGCCATCTTGGGAGTAGAGAAAAAAATTATAGTAGCATATAGAGCAACAAAAGTAAACCTTGGGGATGCCACTTTGGGGAAGAATTTGTGACATGATCATTAAACAGGATATGAGGATCAGTTTTTTTCCTTTACCTATGAGAGTTGGGAGTATCCTTAAGAGCGAGCTTGTTCAGTCCACTTTTCGGGTGAAACAAGTGGGATATTTGATTACTCTTATTCCAACAAATTATTTGCTTCAGATACAGAGCACACCATGATGACTTGTATGGAGAGTGATTCAGATGATGTTGAGAGTCAGGGAATGAGTTAGGTATGATGGATACTTTGACTCCAAATGAGAGGGTGAGTGGAGTCATGGATGTGGGTGTGACCAGTAGTGTTGCACATGAGACAGTTGCAGAGATTGGGGTTACAAGTTCAGATATCCTAAGTCTATCATTATGTTGGTTATCAGAGGTTTCAGTAGATTGGAGATCTCATTTTCTTATTGAGTACTCCAAGAACCGACACACTTGTGAGATTCTAGATGGTCATATACAGGATGACAACTACATATTGGAGGATGAGATGATCTTCTATCGGGAGGAGAATTGTACCTTGTGTCAGATTCATGGTTAAGGATGGAGATACTACGACATGTGCATTATTCTTTTGTGAATGGACATTCAAGCTTTAATGAAACCTATAGGTTCATATGGGAGAGGTTCATGTGGCATGGGTTGAGGAGGATATCCTCAACTTTAAACGAGGATGTATAGTTTGTCATTATGACAAATCAAAGCTTACTGAGTTCACCATTTTTACGAGCCGACATGGGATAACACTCATTTGTATTTTATGCTTTTATGCCCAATGAGCACTTCACCCATGTCTAAGTCAGTAGAGGGACGAAGTTGACTCAATTTCTTGGTTATTCAAGTAGGTTCACATTCAACGAGAAGGTGGACTATGTAGAGTTGATATTGTCGGTTGACCATTTACTAGAGGCTCGAGACTTTTCCCCACATGACACATTAAGACACATTATGAGGAACCTCGCTCTCACACAAGTGTAAGTCATGTGAGAGAGTTTGCATGCTTAGTTATTATACAAGATGTTTCACATGTTGATACGAGGGGATGATATAAGGTTGAGTGGACTTTCATGCCTATGGGTTTCTTTGGAGAGGTAATAATTGTGATTGATCACATGATGGTAGCTTCACATTGGAAGGGAGTGTATAGAGTAGAAATTTTAGTGTGGGTATCGGTGAAGAGTTGGTGTGGGCATCATGTTACTCGGGGCAACATTATTCTCTACATAGCATGGAGAGCAGGATGACTACACGGGGTGTCTTGGGTACATTAGATCACACCGATCATTAGGTGACTACAGAGTGAAGTGAAGGAACTTACTTTGTGGTATTCAACTTCTACAGGATAATGCTTGGGGTCAAGCATTTCTCGGGAGGGGAGGATTGTAATGCTCCCACTTCGAGCAAGTGGCCTAGGAGGCCTTTCATCTGTCTTAGCCTTGGTCATGCCCAAGGGGCTAGTGACGTTGATGGTAATTGGGTATGGTTTGCACCTTCATTTCACTTATATGTTATGTTTTGGAGTTGGACACATACTTTGAGGTGACTTAAGTGAAATAAGGTTGTGAGATGCTCCCCTAAGGTACTTTATGTTATATTTAGTCGATGACTTAAGTGATGGGTGAATATATGGTACTTTATGTTCTAATTCTTCATTGGGGTGACTTAAGTGCACTTTTGGCATGTGTGGAATAAAGTGACTTAAGTTATTTTAATTAATTAAAGAAAAGACCCAATGGGGCAATTAGGGTTCTTTTGGGCCTTTTGTTGCAATGAAAAGTTATAAAAGGAAGCACTTGGGGAGAAAAGGTCATTCATTCATACACTCACCTATTTTGATATTGGAGCTTGTTGTTTGTAATTTCTTTGCGTGTGGAGTAAGATCACATAGGAACCCTAGCTTCGGTGGTGAAAGATCCTCTGTTTTGGTTTCCTATTTTGGAGCTTTACTCATATTTTTGGATCAGATCGAAGAGTAATCAAAAATTCGGTTTGAGTAAGAGGATAACCCTTCTTCATCAAGGGTTTGATTCAGATTTGGAACAACTATTTTCTAGAGTTTTATCTACTCGGTTCGACTTGCAACACTATTTTTAGGGTTTCAGTGTCCATTTTCAGATCGGAGGTTGGGATCGTTTCTATATATTTAGTAGATGTTATTTCCAGAAAATCATATTTTTATCAGTTGTATTCACATAGTTATGAATTTTTAAAGTTTTTCAACAGTTTAGGGCTTTCTGAAAATTACTGGAAGTTATATATTACTCATAAAAATCAAAAAATATTTTTCTAGTCTTTGTTTTCACCTTAGCAAGCTCTCTATAAATTTTCATGTGATTTGGGAAAGTATTTTGCAAGATATTTATAAATTTTTGTTTATTGCCCTAGTTGGTTCATTTCCATAAATTTGAATATCTTTTGCTGCAATTTTTTAATTAATTTTTTCAAATTTCAAGATTATCCCACAAGGGATATTTGAGAAAAATAAAGAGCGTTAATGGGGGCATGATTTATCCCTCCACTATTATCACCCCTAGATTTTAAAATAGTTTGGCAATCAACACTTGATGAAAGTTGACATAATTCAATATATGTAAGTGTCTCAACCTTATATTTTAATTGGATGCAAATATTTACTAAATGCTAGAATTCTCTTTAAATGCTTAATTTCTTCTTTTGACATGGGGATGCTTTTTAAGGACTAAAATTTTTCTCTTACGAATTTAATACTACTCTTTTGCAAATCAATTATTTATCATCTTATTCTTTTCAATGCACTCATATATTTACAAACTTCTTAATTTCAAATTAGGACCAAGCTATTGATGCCTTTGGTTGACACCTAACGACGAGAAAGTGACAAATAGAAATCAAAACCACGAGTAGTTCGTAAAAGGGGACAAAAGGGCCCACAAAATCGAGGACCATAACCATACAAATACAAATTTGTCTAAACATATCTCATAACACCGGGAAAACATGGGAAGGGAGAGAACTCAAAGGAAAGAGAGGTAACATGGACAAAACAAGGAAGAACACAAAGAGATAAAGTCGACAAGAGTAAAACCATGGTTGTATGTGTTAGAAGTCATGCGACACATAACATAAACAAGTCTAATTTTGAACAACCTAAGGAATGATGCCAACAAGAGCTTAACTTTAACTAGTGAATAATAAACACATGAATATGCTAGCACCATAGTAATTAACTTCGCACCAAAATCTATGTTAACATAATGCCCCACACTAGTAGATATCTATTTTGTGTTTAGCATCACAATTTACATCTTAAAATTGTGAAAATTATGAAGAATTATGATTTTGTTCTCTTGACATATAGACATATTATCATGATTTACATCATGCATCCTAGCTTTAAGTGACATTTTTAGTCAATGGATTTAATTATGATATTGATGGAAATCACATGAGCTGCTTAGTATCATATTTGTGCATTATTAATTAGTGCCAAAATTTTGAATTTGTAGAGTCGCCTTTTTTCCTTTTTAAAACAATGTTACATCATTTTTGTGTCGATGTTACTTTTTTGGAAAAATTTAAAAGCTTGAGATAAAATTATACTAAGGACTTATTATAAGTTATTTTATTAATAAGTATGGTGCATTATTTAATTATCAATTACGAGATAAAATTTATTTTAATTTGTTGATTTTGTTTTGTAACATTTAATTATTATAATTTCAATGTATTCTAGATGATTTATTCAATACAAAAGAGCACTATCAACAACTAAGATGTTACAAAACAAATTAGAGAAAAGAAAATACTTATTTAGAGTTGTCCATGATGGCTCAATTAGTTTACACCCCTCGTTGTTTACAACAAGGTTGATTCGTCATGCGTCGATTTTTAAAAAATGCTTATTCAAAGTATTTAGACAAATTTGAAATTCATGTTTAGAATGAACATTGTATAACATTATATTATACGGTGCATATCCAAAAATGTAAATAGTAATATTATTGTATTATAATAGTTTTTACAATACTTTTAGGCAAGATATCCATTTAATGAGAACATTAAAAAAATTACTAATATTTTCACTAGTCTTCATTTGTATAAATCGATGTTGCCATATATGCATCTTCTTGCCTATAAGAAAAATATATTTTATAGAGAAATGTCTTAAATTTGAAAAAACAAATGTTGAAATATGATTATATTGATAAATTACATATATGAGAGGCATTAACATTCGCCACATAAGAAAAATACAAATATTGAAGTTATTATGTTAATAAATAGTACCTTATATTGAAATTTCTAAACATGTTAATTTAAATATCATTGTAACATAATCTTGAAAATTTAGTTGGATACCTAACACATGTATAAACTAATATTAGTCAATACTTAATTAGACGTCTTTCACAACATTGATGCATTTTAGGAGTGTTGTAACCTTCCTCCATTGCCACATTGATATGATCGTTAGGTGGCGGGACATGGAACTTGGTCTCTAAAGGGAATAAAAGTGGTAAAATTAAAAAATTATAATTAGCTACATAAAAATAATAAAAATTATAATTAACGTGTTAGAAAAACTATAAGACATTAATAAATTAACTTACATATTTTGAGACAATATATTCTTAAAAGTCATGGGTTTTAAGATATAAAACATCATCATCTGGTCAATATTCAAACACTTTATATTAGCAAACAATTAAAAAAATGTTATTGAACAATAATTAATACATAGCGAGTTCAAATTAAATTATTTAGAATAAAAATGAAAGGAATTAAACTTACAAAATAACTTCATTTATTGACCTTTGGTTGTTTGTGGAGGGAGGGAGGAGGATTTGGCCTGCTAGGGTTTTTCTCACATGATTATGCTCATGTTAGCCTTTTTGCCCTGGTCTTTTCAAGCTTTTTCTGTTATTATTACCATTTTTCACAACGCTTTGGGCATTTATTCCGCCCATTTTGGGTGGTCTCAAGCCCTTTAAAATGGCCGCAAACCATTCCGTTGCAACATCAGTTGCACACGGTGGTGAAGATGGCTCCCAAACACACGAGGAAATTCATCTCAAAAGTGTACGACGAGGTAATGTCTCTGATTCCCCTGGATGTTACTATTGAGCTTTCTTTTGTTGATCTTGTTGTTGGTTTTACCATAACAATTGTTTAGTTACGTATTTATGTGGTCGTATTTCATCTAAGTCTTATCTTCAAAACTGGATTAAATCCCATTGGGAGTCCGCCGACATCCAGGTTACTGGTGTTCGGAACCTCACCAAGGGGTTTTATTTTTTTACTTTTCGTGAGCCTTCACAAGTTCAACTACTTCTCGAGCATTTCGCTTGTTGGTACCTTGGAAACACTTTACTTGTTTTATCATGATGGAGCCTTGATTTTAAACCCAGCTAACAAGTCTCTCTTGAGTTCTAGTTGGGTTGAACTTTTGGGTCTTCCATTACAACTCTGGCCTTTTTTGAATGATATTGTCCACCCACTTGGCCGTGTGATTTGTCATGAGCCTGACCATTTCTTTTATGCTCGTCCGCATAAATGGGTTTGTGTTGAGGTTGATTTAGCATCTGATCTGCGGGACCACATTGACATACAAGTTGGGTCCATGTGTATCTCGTAGAAGGTTGTCTATTTCAACCTTCCTAACACCTACTTTTGTTGTCAAGTGTCTGATCATCGTATTCATGATTTTCGCTGACCCAATGTGCCAAGCCCTCCGATGCGCATACTTCATCTATCTTTCGCAGGCAAAAAATGTTGAAGGTTGGACCTAGGTTGCTAACAAGAAGGTGGTGAGCAAGCCTGCCTCGGCAGCTACTTCCACCTCCCCTAAGCAACCCTCGGCTCCTCAACCTTCCACTTCTTATTCTTACCAAGCATGTTTCAAGCTACCCCTGTCATGCAGAGCCAAATCACTCTAGTTCAACAAATAGCTGGGAAGTCGGTTGTTCTTCGTCATCTTCACAACATCACTCCCAAGAGCCCCTCTCGGGACTCTATGGGAACATTGGACCGAACGGGCCTAAGCATCATCCTAACCTGATAGAGCCACTTGCTTCAGACTAGTCTAGTTTTTCTGTCAAATCACTTTGGTATTTTAAATTCGGAGGATATGTTGCAAGATGGACAGGAGGAAGAACATTCCATGTCTATCTTTTCATGAATTGTCTCTCTGGAATGTTAGAGGTCTCACAAAATCCTCTCGAAAATATTTTGTGAAGCACGCTTGTCAAATTATTGGTAATATTGATATTGTTTGTTTGCAAGAGGTTAAGATTACTTGGTTTTTTTGCTTCAGACTTCCTTATCATGTATTGCTCAAATTTTCTACATTTTTATTCCTCTCATTGGAAGGCAAAGGTGGTGTTTCTATTTTTGTGTCACCTAGATTTTCTGCCATGATCTCTGCCATGGGTCATGATCCTGACAACAGGGTGGTTTGGGTGCTTTTTAATGATAATGGATTTTCTTTTGGTATTGTTAATCTTTATGCCTCTAATAATGGTCGGAAAGGATGGCGTTATGGCGATGGTTAGGGGATAATCTACCTTTTTCTTATTGGCTATTCTGTGGTGACTTTAATATGGTGGAACATCCGATGACAAATTGGGTCTTCTACCGATGAGATGGTGTGTTGGAGAGCGTGAAGCATGGTTCTATTTCAAAAGTAGGTGGGGCATTAAAGACCCTCTTTTTAAAAGGCAATGAGACTTTACTTCTCAAAATTGGTTTACTTGGTCCAATTTTGAGAAGGCTTGGCAATGTGTGCTCAAACGGCTTGATCGTGTCATGCTTTCTCAACACCCAGGTTTTGTGTTGGCATCCAATAGTCATTCTCTTGTCACCATGTGGCCTGATATTCTTTATCAGATCACAGTTTGATATCTTTCATGCTTACTTGGGATGGGGCCTCTATTAAAACTCCTAAGCACACAATTTTATATGAATGTATCCTTGTTGCATCATCTAGGGGTTTGGCGTACATTTCCCAAGTCTAGAATATGGTGCCACGTCCTCCTCCTTATTGACTAGATTTCATGGTGGAATGAAGCTATTCAACACTTGCCAAGTTTCTTCGCCACTTTGGAAAATAGGTGGCAGGGTCCGTAAGCATGTTGATGAGGCTCTCCAACAAGAGTTCCAACACACAACTCGATTGCTCGAGCTCCAACCATTTGACACCATTGTTCAAGTCCAGAGTTGCTAAGCTTCAACATCAGCTCAAGGTTATTGAACAACATAGAGCCAAAGGAGCTAGATCTGGGCTCGCTTGTAGTGGTTGAAGACTGGTGATAGGGCCTCAAAAGGGTTCTTCAAAATTCTCAGAGCTCGAAATGTCAAGGAGAAAATCAAAGTTGTCCAACTTTCCCACGCTCGCGTCACACCCTTCTAAAAATTTCTTCTACCTTTGTTGACCATTATACTCTTGTCTTTCAAGCGTAGGAGCCTTTTGTTGAAAGCACTACCACTCTGTCAATGTATTGAAGTGGTTCCCTGTAAGCTTAGCCCGTAGGATCAAAAGCATTGTGATGCTTCTCTTTCTCTGGAGGAGCTTCATAATGTCCCTTCTTTGTCTTGTGGATGAAAAATCTCTAGGTTTGGATGGGTTTCCTTGTGAATTTTACAAGGCAACATGCACATTGTTGGGCAGATCTCTTACAAGTTTATCAGGAAGCCCTGCAATCGCGATCCCTTGGGAACTGTATTAATAAAGGTAATATCAAATTCATCCCCAAGGTTGGTAATCTAGAGCTCATAACCAACTGGTGGCCCATAATGCTTCTTAATGTTTCTTATAAGATTCTGGCGAAGGCTCTTGCTCTTTGGGTGGCTTCTTTGCTACCCAAAATTGTTCGAACCTGAACAATCTGGTTTTGTCAAAGGCCATTTCATTTTGGATAATCTTATTGTTATTTGGGAAGGGTTGGAATGGGCTCGCTTCTTCTCTTAGAAGGTGGTTTTTCTCAAAATTGATTTTGAAAAAGCTTATGACCGTATAGAATGGCCTTTCATTCTTGCCATGCTTAAAGCCTTGGGGTTTGGTGATTTCTTCCTCAATGTGGTTTAGCACTCTCTTCGTTGATGCCTCATCTTGTCTCACCATCAATGGACACTAGTCTTCTACCGTTGTTGGGTTATTTTGATCGATAAGGCAAGGTTTCCCTTTGGCTCTCGAGCTCTTTTTGTCCTAGCAATGGATGCTTTTGGTTACCTTCTTTCCAATAGAGTTGCTCAAGGGAGATTAAGAGGCATATATCTTGCCTGATCATCAATCCCAACTCATCAATGGCCACTTTGTGGATGACTCTTTTCTCACTCTAGTTGAATCGAACAAAATGTGCAGGAGGCACTTTCTTGCTTGGATATTTTTTGTAAAGTGTCGGCTCTAAAGTTTAGTTTTCCAAATCATTGGGTTTCACCAAAGTCCTGGCATATGCCCGATTGGTTGGTGGCCTATCCCTAGCATTGGATTCAATGAGGAGAATGATTCCACTTTTGGGAATTCCTTTTGCCTTTGACAAGTGAGTCTTCCACCTTGTGGCAATTTGTGGTTGATCGAGTTGAGTAGAAAGTGCAGAAATGGATCTCTCATTCATTATCTTTGGCCGGGAAGTTCCAGGTTTGCACTAAAATTCTTGCTGCCACTCAGGTCTATTATGCAACTTGTTGGTGTCCCTCTCGTGCCTCCTTTGAAAAGATGGCTAAGCTCTTGCGGGATTTTCTTTGGTCTAGCTCTAAAGCAGGTGGTTTTCATCGTGTTGCCTGGGAGGTTTGCACTCTTCCCTAGGGATCAGGTGGTATGGGTGTTGTTGATGTCTACAGGAAGAGTATCTCTCTATGCGCTAAGTGGGTTGTTTGTTGTATCCAGAGAAACCAAGCTTGGCAAGTTTTGTTATGACATTGTATCTCTTCAGAGCACCATATGGTAAAAAATGTTGGAAAAACATAGGATTTCATACTCTGCTAATTACTAAAGTTCTAGTTAAAATATACTGGCACCTTTGTGGTCAAAAGCATCTGGAAAGCATTTGAGATGGTCAAACCCTTCATGCGGTGGGTTGGTGATGGATTCCGAACAGGTCTCTCTTTCAATGAGCACAATCTGTGGTGGTCACCTATTTTCTCTCCGATGATCTCCCTTGCAGAAAATCCCAACATTAAAGCAATGTGGTTAGCTCGTAAAGGCATCTCTACCATCGGGACCTGGTTTCCTCCCAGGATTGGCTTCCTTGGCCAGCATTGAAACAGAAATACAACCTAGCTAATTCTGATTTCCTTCAATTTTGGCTATTCAGTCTTTTTTCCCGATGTTATGCTACACAAGTTGGGCCTTCACCACCCAAGGCTTGGTGGAAAGACTGGCATTGGAACGTGGACATTCCATTATTACAATATAATTCAGGAGTTATCTACTCCTTGTTATCTCCTATTTCATCGGCTTTAGATAAGCTCAATACCAGATGGTCATTACATTCTTCTCATGTCACTTAGTTAAAGTGTCTCCAATGAGCCTGGAACCCCCTATTTGATCTAAAGCTCAATTTATTTCTTTGGTGTCTTGATCTATCAAGGCCTACCATTAGGGGAAAGATTAAGTCATATTGGCATTCCTAATCGATTTGTAGTTGTTGTGGTCACCCAGAGTCCTTCAAACATGTCTTTTGGTTTTTCCCTCATGTGCAACATGTTTGGCATTGGATTCACTCCCTTTTTAGCCATTTCACCCTGAGTTTTTTTATTGGAAAGTTGCTTTGTTTGGTGACCATGCTACTTGGCCTTCCTACATTGCTTCCCTTTGGCATTTATTTCATTTTGTTATTTTGTTTCAGCTCTGGAAAGCTAGGAATATTGCCTTATTTCAGCATTGTACTCTTTCTATTGAACTAACCATTAATGAAAAGGTGGTTATCTTGTCTTTATTCATATGCAGATTTGCAGCACAAGCACAGAAGGTGGCGTTGGAGTTTTCTCATCTCTAGCAATTGCTTGATCACTGGGGTAGTGCACCTTGTACTATGAGTCGGGTTCCTCGGATGATGATGATCGATGCCCCCCGCCACCCCAACCACCTCATAGATGTCGTGGGTCGATCCCACAACCACTCCAAAAGCACCCGACCATCTCTCATCGCCAGCTCGCCCAAGGCCCTCTTCTTTGGTCTGGGATGGAGCCCCGGTGTGTGGCAAGGTGGTGGCTGGCTCTTCCAACTGGGCTCTCCGCCTGGTGGGGCTTCCCTAGTTTGGTGGCTCACCACCCCAGGTGGGGAATTATGGTTCCTCGCTGAGTGTTCAGATGCCCAACCAGGATGGTTGGCTGCTCAATCCACCTTCGATGACGATGAGCATGCTCCTCGGCTTTCTTTGTCGCGGGATGATCCACCTCCTCCTCCGGGTGTCATGGCTCCTTGTGCCTAATAATCTATTTTTCTCTTGATGTAGTTTTTGGTGCTCTCTCTTCCCATTGTTGGTTGTTTTTTGTAGCCCTATGTGGCATGTTTTTGTTTTCCCTCGTGGCTTGTCTTTTGTCTGACACCCACATGGTGGCTTTTGTATTTTTTGAGGCATATGAACACTAAGCTCATATTCACTAGCCTATCATATCCCCCCAAATCCTTTACTATGTAACACTTTGTATTATTTTGTCTATAATTTAATATAAACCTCTTCTAAACCAAGTCAAGAACAAGTCTTATCAATTCCAAAGCACTCAATCCAAGTCAAAAGCAAGCAATATCAAAGGTCAAAGATCCAAATTCCAATTTCATATATATAGATGAAAAGAACAAAATTGCACTTCTAATATGTGGGAGATTTATATGGGGTGTGATGCCCTCTTGAAGTATTATTATGTAGGTGGAACAACGGTGCTTCAACCCAAACCTCTAACCCCTCTTACAAAACTTTCTAGAAGTCGGGTTTTAAGAACGAGAATATTGATTTTTATAACTTGTGCACATCTTTCGGATCCAATATTGCATAGAAAAGCCACATATTCGATATTTTGAGATGTCATATAGTTACATATCCATTTCTCATAGTAGGATAAAATTGTTGAACACAGGACAAAATCTACTACCTATTTTGTCGCTACTTGCCAATTTTATACCAAGTCAACAAACTTCCAATTTTAGAGATGAACTGGAACTATATCAATATTATTTCTTGTTTCTCCTTGTTTTAATCCCATAACAATCATCAAATAACATTAAAAAATAAATGTGATATCCTCATGTGATTTACTATGTTTATAATATACCCTATTTAATCAAATATTTGGTTATTTATTGTTATATTAGATATGTACTTGAATGTTTAATTTAACAATATGAATATACATCCTTTAGAGATTTCAAACCATAAGAACTATAATGTCTTCCATTCAGGGTTAAATCATTTGGTGAACCCATATATTGATCTTACATCACCCTTACCTGCCTTGGGTTTTTTATTTGTCAACTTTTTCCTTTCTTTGTTTTGTGCATGCTTATATATTATATTTTTGTGGGATTAAATTCTCTATTATGGCTTTAAGGTCTATTCAATCTACAAATGTGTCTCCAATCAACACCCCTATTATCAAACACCCTCTTGAAGATGCTATCATGATGGTCCTTACCAAACCTTCATAAGGGGAAATTATTCAATATCAATCATGTTACTTGCTTAGAAGATTTTAAGCTATTAATGGGCATGAGTTTACAAATATAGCAATCTTAATCTTGATCAAATTTATGTGTTATTATTCATATCTAGAGATGAAAATAAGAAGATAGCCACATTCACTATTCCTACACCTACCTTTGGTATGGGGCACCTCATACCCCCACCAAGTTTTAATGTCCATTCCATCTCACACTACAAATTAGTCACCTCTTGTGTATACATTGGGCCCTCACCCACCTAATTTTCTACATGTTCCCTCAAGTAGACCATTTTTATTTGCATGCTTTAAGGTGTTGTAGTTAGAGAAGAGTGTGTCAGAGCTTTGTGTCATGGATTCAAATATCTTACTTCATAATTTGTTGGCTGAAGTGGCATCTTATCTTGTACCCATAGGATTTTTCACTCCTAAGCTTCTAATATACGAAGGTAAATGGAATCCCCAACAACATCTTTGATCCTTCCACGTAGCGTGTCTAGATTATGCTTACAATGATACACTTATCATAAAGCTATTTTTAATAAGTCTTAAGGTGTTGATCAAATTTTCTCTTTCATGTTCATATTAGTGGAGTAGATACTAAAGAAAACCAAACAACTCCAAAATGTAAGGGTTTAAGGCACCCTGATGTATGATGGATGTAAATGGATAGGCGCAAAGTAGATGACCTCGCTGCAAACTCGATGAACCTACACAACAAAGGTAACTAGAAAGAAAATGGATTAGATGGTAGATAAGGGGTTGCAGACGAAGTCGATTTATATAGCGTTAACTTCCTTATGTTGGTGTCAACCCCGTATTCGATAAAAAGGGATGAAATAAATGGAAGGACCTGAATAAAATGTAGAAACTGAAGCTAAAGAAAATATGGAAATTGTAAAAATGGATGAAAAGTACAAATTTGATCTGAATCAACACAAAATAAAATGATACTTGATGGTGGTCGATGACAACCAAGGCTACATAAGGCAAGTGGCAACCTAAGTAAATAAATTTGGACAAAAAGCTGGAAATGTAGATCCGAATGCAAATCAGATGATCACAAAGGCCTAAGAACACCGAGAGTAACTCGTAGATGAATACCTTAGACGAAACAAAAAGGATGCCAAAAACAAAGATTTTGGTGGATTGGATGGAAATAGGGCTCGGGTCGATGATGACTTGGCGGGGGTTGGCGGCGTGACTAGAAATGGGCGAGAATAGATTTAGAAAGATAGAAAGATAGTGAAAATTTTGAGAGCTTAACACAATAACATAACCGAGAACATGTTGATGAGGACACGAAAGGTAGAATAGGTGACAAAACAGAGGTTGGGTCGGACGACAACCCGGGAGAGGAGCAATGACAACACAGGAAGTATAAGACAAGGTCAAGGATGGATGAGTTGAATGGACAACCTACAAACAAAATGACTGGAAGGAGAGGTTGAAGATGAAACTTTGATGGCAAAGTTGAACCTATAAAATGTTAGTTCCTGAAAGATAATAGCAATAATAAGCAATGATAACATAAACCAACACAAAGTAAGGATAAACTTCCCAAAGTCTCCATAAGTGATGCAAGACAAGCTCAAATGGACTCCAAGAAGGTTGACACAACCTGTAAGGATGCTCAAGCTCGAAGATAAGTTCACACAACACAAGAAAACTTTGATTATGCCTCATTTTTAAGGGGGTGAAACTAGCTTTATAGGGTCGATGGTGACGGGTGGGTTGCCACCAACTACGGGGAACTGTCCCTTTAGGTGGTGGATGGGTGATTTATTCAAGATATGGGGATTTTATGGATTAGGATGAGTGTTTTAAAGCATATAGGTGGGTTAGGGTTTCTAGGAAGTGTCATGGGTAGGTGGGAGATAAAGATGGATTAAATAAAAGCTAGAAAAATCATAGGGATATGGAACTAGGTAGTTAGGGATGATAAACAACCTAGGGAGGAGAAATGAAAGCTAATTAGAGGTAATTAGCTAATGAGATGAGGATTAGAAAATGATTAAATGAAGATTAATTAAAAATTAAAGTTGATAGGTTAATAGATAGGAAAGGTGAGAATTAAAATATGAACATGAATTAAAATAAAGGGGGTCTAGATAGGACCATGGTGAAAGAAGTGGACGCGGGTAACAAGGGTAGCGATACTAAATTTTGGTGTCTACATTTGCCCCTTTTTGTTGAGTGGTTTGCGCTAGTAAGCCATGAGACAAAAATTATAAGAAATAATGATTAAGATGATCAATAATTGATGATGATCTCCCCCTCAAACGAGGGATTAAGAACATAAAAGGGAATTGATTACGAGGTTGAAAGAATTAGATGAAGAAGGGTGGGTGGGAAAATAAATATGGGTAAAATGATAAGGTGAGGCAAGATGCCCCAAGCAAGAAGGATCTGAATAAACAAAATTAAAAATATGGCGGTGATTTTAGGAGTCACATCGGCAAGAAACAAAGGCCATGGTCATCGAGGAGACGATGAAAATGTCTTACGGGCTTGTGATTCGGTGAAAATCACAAGCGAAATGGAGGGAATCAATGGGAAACCACTCAAATGGATGCAAGTCATGAGGACCAAAAGTTTATGAGAAAACATCAAACTATGCACAAGTAAATGCAAACATAATGTGAAATCCTGCATGTGTAAGGAATCGATTGAAAAGGTATGTGTCATGAATGGACGAGGATAAGTAATGGTTCCCAACACAGGTACGAAAATGGCCGAAAAGGAAAAATATATCAAAAGTGATGAAATAAGATGCCCTAGGGGATATAAATATGGACACAAAGGTGGATTTTGAGGGAAAACGGGAAAAAATAAATGGTGCCTTGTAAAGGACACAACAATGGAGACGGAAATCCAAAACAAGGGTTGCAAGCGAGTCGACGATGCCTAAGGCCGATTAACGGTGACCTAAGGGGTCAACGAAGACTTTGTGTTAACGGCTATATAAGCCCGAAATTCGGCCGATGATGCTCATTTTGATACCTGTAAGCGATGAGTGAGAGTTGAGAGCTATAGAAGGATATTAAGAGATGGAGGTCGGAGTAGCAGCCAAGAAATACTAGAGGGTACACCGGATGGTGAGTAGTAAAACCCATGATGTTTTTTAATTTATGTTATGTTTTATTTATTATTATTTTCGTGGTTGGATGGTGAATATATAATGTATGATGTTTAAAAATAGATGTGATAAATGATATACATAAATGGTGATGGATAGGGATATGCAATTAAATTTGAGATGGTTGGAAGATAATATGCAAATAAGTTAGATAAAGTGAATGTTATGATAATAAGACAAAGCTGAAATAAAGATAGATAACACGAAGTAGAATAGAAGCGCAACTTGATGATTGACAACCTATAGGTATGAATAAAGCTACATCATATCAAGAAGCATGCAAGGAAAGGATGTCTCAAGAACATCAAGGTAAACAAAAAGGGGATCTCACTAACACAAGGCACGTGTGACCAAGACATATATTAGCATATAACCAACGATAGTTAGTTATATCAAAGATCGTTGAAGAAACATGGATGGAATGAACTCATAAACCTAATGTTGACATGACAAAGGGATTTGTGATGTAACTTGTACATAGGAAGAGGGTTCTCCATAAGTGGTGTTCCCTAAATCTATGCCCCGATTAAGGTAAGGGAAAAAGAGAGCAGACGATCAATGAGGGAAATTTTCTAGAAGAAAGTTGATAAATGCGGGAAGCATTATTAGGATGCTAATAGAAGGTTGATCAATGCGGGAAGCCTTCAATTCCATGATACAAAAGAGTAGCCATCCTTCAAGGGTATGGTCTACTTTATACATATATGATATAGATGAAAAGAATGATATATATGATATCGTCCTTCGTGGGATAGGTATATTTATTTTTATTTATTTATTTTTACATGAACAAGTGTCCTTCGAGGGAGCAATGTATTTTTATAACTTTGACTTTTGATAAGAGTATCCATGAATTTTGACTTTTACATGGGGAGAGCTGAGAATAGCTAAGTAGACCATTTAGAAGGGGACAATGAATGTACAAGGGACACCCATAGACCCTTAGTGTGGTTCCAATAAGCAAACAAGAATGTGATGCATATAATGATCACAGAGTTCTCACCAAGAAGGGAGAACCTATCCATTAAGGAAAATTCTATAGGCAGAGCCATTGTGCCCATATTTAAGGTCATGCCGAGGAAAGTAACAGTAGACCTCATAAATCCATATCATTAAAACAATATATGGAAGGGGCTAAGATGGAGGAATGATCTAAGGATGTGACTAAGTGTTCACTGGTAGAAATGCTAACAATAGAATAGTCGCAATTGTAATGCATTAAGTGGTTTGACTTCCAGTTTACCATTAAGGGAGGCCAAACAATAGGCTCATGACCCATACTTATGTGTAATAATGTATGGTTCAATCTAATTGGGGAAAACTTTCCACGTTGGCTCCTTTCTAAAGTAGTAACATTATGATTTTATTTAAGGATGAGGTCATCAACATTAAATTCATGTTCCTTGAGGTGCTTATTATAAGCATGCTTGATGTATTATTAATAAATGTGATGATGCTCAAGAGAAAGAAGGTGACATTTGTCTAACAACTCAAGTTGTGCTAGACACTCTTGGCGATAATCTTCATTAGAGATGAATTCATGAATAAACACGCGCAAAGATGGAACTTGGACTTGAGAGGAAGAACGACTTCAAAACCATATATAAGAGAAAAGGGAGTAGCACCTGTCGGAGTGCGGATTTTAGTTTGATAACCTCAAAGAGAAAAAGGGAAATGAAGGTGCCAACTACGACTTGATTGATCAATAGTTTTTGTAAGAATGTTACGAAGAGTATTATTAGTTACTTCGGCTTGGCCATTAGCTTGAGGATAATATGGAGAAGAGAAGCTAAGTTTGATATTGAATGAGTCACAAAGTTTCTTGAGATCTTTGTTTTTAAAGGACTTTCTGTTGTCCGTGATGAGTTTGTGAGGAACGCCAAAGTGACAAATGATATGCTGGTAGATAAAGTTAATAATTGGACCAAATTTAGTTGAGGTGAGGGGAATTTATTCCACCCACTTGGTGAAGTATTTGGTTGCAGTGATGATAGAGTGATGCTTCGTGAAGATCGAGGATTGATAAGACCAATGAGATCAAGACCCCATTGCGAGAAGGGCTAAAGGTCTGAGCCGGTTGCAAGTTCTGACTAGGAATGTGAATAAGATTGGAATGTTTTTGGCATTTAACACATTTCTTAACATACTCACAACAATCATGATTGAGGAAAGGCTAATAATAGCCAAGATGAATAATGTACTCAACGATGGCTAAGCCACTAAAGTGTCTACCATAAGTACCATCATGGAATTTTTGGATAGCACGAGAAGATTCATGGGATTTAAGGCATCAAAGGAGAATACCATCAAATCCATGCTTATAAAGAATGCCTCTAAGGATAACATATCGGTTAGTGCGCTGAAGGAAATACCTCATAACATTCTTGGATAGATAAGAGGGAATGATGGATTTAGATAGATAATCAAAGATTTGGGAATACCAAAGATCCGATGAACTGGATTCGATGAGATTAACACGAGGTAAGTCATGGAATGGTTGATCACTATGATGAACGACAACAGAAAGCTTGGATTATTTTGGTGTACATGAGATGAGAGCTGCAAGAGATGCCATCATGTCAACGAAATGATTGGACGATCGAGGAACAACTTGGATAGTGTAAGAATCAAAGGCCTTGAGGAAGAGATGAACGATGTCTCAATATTTTTGAGAGTATCATTTTTACACTGATACTCACATGTGACTTGTTTGATGATAAGTTTAGAATCCCCATAGATGTCAAGAATTTGAACACCTAGAAAGACAACAGTTTCAAGACCTAAGATAAGGGCTTCGTACTCTGTCATATTATTTGTGCACTCAAAATTGAGTTTGTTTGCGAGGGGAATAGGAGCATCCCAGGAGGAATAAGAATGACACAAGGGCTTCCCCTTCACTGACACTTAGAACTTTCAAAGAAGAGGTTCATCTTAAGGGTGTCATACTCATGATGAAAGTGATTAATTGATTCATCTGGGAAATGCTCATGAGGAAGATGTAAACTAGGAAGAGGGGCTTCACTAATTAGTTTGTAATAGCTTGGCCCTTGATAGATTTTTGAGAAATGAACTCAAGTTCAAACTCAGTCATGAGCATGAGCCATCGAGTGATGCAATCATTGTGATATAACTTAGAATGCATCATATTGAGAATACAAAGCCAAGAACGACATAAGTCTTATGATTAAGAAGATAGTGTCGAATCTTAGAAGTGATAAAGAAAAGAGCACAACACGACTTTTCATCTTTAGTGTAGCGAGTCTCGCATTCATGAAGGGTGTGAATGATGTAATAAACGTCCTGTTTGTGACCTTGGTCATCACGATGTTCTAACATAGCCCTTAGAGTGTGATTAGTAGAGAGATGTATAGAAAAAGGATCCCCTCACATGGAGGTGTAAGCACAAGTGGTGGCGAGGATAAGAGATACTGCTTAAGATCATCAAAAGCCTCCTAGAAATTATGATCCCAATTGAAGTCCATGTCTTTATGAAGAAGATGATGAAAAGGTTGGCAACGATCTAAAAGTTACGAGATGAAATGGTGGATCGATTGAAACCAACCTTGAAGACCGCATATTTTCTTAAGATTAGAGGGAGGAGGCATTTCAATTATTGATTTGATATTTACGGGGTCAACTTTAATGCCCCTAATAGATATGATAAATCCAATGAGTTTGTCGGTTAACACTCTAAATACACACTTAGCTTGATTAAGATGAATGAAGAAATGAATAAGGCACTCAAAAAGAGCTTCGAGAATGGCAAGATGGTCATTTTAATGTTTAGATTTACCCAAAATATCATCGACATAATATTCTATTATTTTGTGGAAGAGATCATGAAAAATGTAAGTCATGGCCTGCTGGTAGGTGACTCCGGCTTTTTTAGACCAAAGGGCATGATGCAATAGAAAAGGTCCCCAAGGAGTGGTGAATGAGGTCTTATGTTGCTCTTCTAAGTGACGAGAATCTGATTATAATAAAAAAACCATCGATAAGAGAAAGTATTTCATGACTGCGATAAGATCCACAAGTTGATCGATGCTGGGAAGAGGGAAGTCATCTTTAGGGAACACAAGATTTAGATCTCGAAATTCCATGCATATGCGAAGCTTACCAAATGTTTTAGCGATAGGTATGATGTTAGAAACCCATTGGGGATAGTCAATGGGGATGATGAAGTTGGTAGAAAGAAGACGTTGTAACTCCTCTTTGACAAAGAGGGCAACTCAAGGGTGCATGCAACGAAGCTTCCAATTAACCGGTTTAGTGTTGGGAAAGGTGATGATATTATGGATGATAATAGAAGTAGCAAGACCTCACGTGTCGAATATGACCATGCGAAGGCTGAATATGACAAGAAAGGAATGCGGTGAAAGACTCAAGCTCCTCATGGATCAAGAGATTGACCCACCTTGAGGATGCGAGGCTCTTAGGGAGTCTCAATATTGATGTCGATGGTGGCTTTGTTGAGAAGAGTGGATGTGTTGGATGGTAATGTATTATGAAGATAAGAATCCTCTGCCCCCATATGGGAAAGAATGAGATCGTTGTCAGCACATTAAAGAATGTCGATGGTAGAAGATTCTTCTTCTATCATCTCCGGATGGCGAAGGGGAAGGAACCTAGTCTGATTCTAACACTGATAAGTGATCGGTCCCAAGGCAATGGTGGAGACTAAAAAAAACTAGAAGCAATATACATAGTGTCTTCTGCATCTATGGCCTTATGGGATGGTGAAGATGGAGAAGTCATTTCCATGCACATCTCAGATGGTGGGATGGGGTCGAAGGGGTTGCTCCGATACACCAACCCAAAATTTTCATGAGGCTTGCGGCATTGATCGATAATAAGGCCATGTGGCCCATGCTCATAACATCCCATGCCAAATCCCTTCCATGTGCAATAATGGAGATAGGTGTGGGCAAAGGATGGTTTGTTGAGGAATCCAAAACCATCGATATAAGGTTTGGTGTATGGATGATCAATGATGTGATAAAGATGGGTATTGAAACCACCATAGATGAGATTGGTACGAAGATGTGGAGGATAAAAGGAATAATATCCCCAACACTGGGTTGGTACATTAGAATTTTTTTGGGTTTTCCGATATGGTGAGGAGTGGGAAAGGTGTTGAGTGTAAGAAGACAATACTGCCCCAACATAATTTTGTCCATTACTCGTCTAAGGAGTCATCGTTAGGAAGTTTGGATGAAGAAATGGATGAGATGATGGATGGTGTAGATAAATCATTGTTGGTAACAAGGAAATCGTTGGGTCGATAGGTCATGTTGCACATTTAGAAGGGAGGAGCGTCCCCAAGAAGTGTCAATATCTTCCCCTCATGCTCATACTTAAGGAAGTGATGAAGTGTAGAGGGGACACAACACATAACGCGGATCTAAGGTCATTCAAAGAGAAATTTGTATTGAAATTCCCCTTCTATGATGTAGAATACCTCGTGGAGGAGCTTATCACCAACGCGTATATGAAGAACAAATTGTGCCCAAGGTGGGAACAATAATGTTGTTGAAGGCACGAAGGACCGCAGGTGTTTGGGCAACGGTGGATTTTGGGATCTTGAGATGATCAAACGTATGTGATGGGATGATATTAATGCTTTCCCCATTATCAATCATGGATCATTGAATGAAGGTATCATTGATCCTAACCATGATGAAAAGGGGAAGGTCATGTTCCTCCGGTGTGATATCTAGAATCTCAACATCATCAAATGAGATGGCAATAGAAGCCATAAGTGCTCCTACAAGAGATGTAAAAGGCTAAGTCTCATCACTGGATGTTGGAATACACTTTAAGGCTTCAGTGAGATCCTACCTATGGTTTGGCAAGATTTGGATGAGCTCGTAAAGTGACATCTTAACTGGGGCCTGATGAAGTTGTTCAATGATACTTTGGTCAATAAGCCAAGGGGTAGGTAAGATAGAAACCTTAGGTTTCGATGATAAGGTGAATTCTTAGGAGGAGGAATGGTTACAAAGGTCTTGGATTTTAGTTGGGATGTTGATTTAGGATCACGCGGACCTGATCGAGTGGATATCCGAACAACATTGATGAATAAAGGGGGACCATCCTTGGAAGAATCATCATTTAGAGGTGGGATGGCTATAAAAGTCCATGATGAATGAGGGGACTTATGCATTTGGATGGATGAGGTCGTAGGTGTAGATGTTGGAATGGATGTGGAAGGAGGAGATTGGTTTGCCTCAAGAAGAAGGTCATCTTCCTCAATGATGTTGTGGACAATGGTTTGGAGTGCTTTGCAATGTTCAATGTCATGTCCGGGGTGCAATGATAGGCACAAATGAGGTTGGAATCAAACCATGATGGCTTCTTACTATTTGGGTCAAAGGCCTTAATAGGTGGAATCGTGATGGCGGAAATATGAAATAAGTGTTGAAGGATCTTTGCATATGATTCAACCAAAGTATTAGGAGGTTTCTTGTCTTTGTGAGATGTCTTTGTCTTGGAAGAAGAGGTGGATGTTTGAGATGATTTGGATGTCAAGGGTGGAGTTTGAGTATTTCGAGGTTTTGATGTCTTGGATTTAGTTTTAGTGATGATTGATGTTCTAGAAGAAGAAGTGTTGGATGGTTTTGGCATGGGCTCATTGGTGGATTGAATTTTTTTATGAAGGGGTTGGTCCTAGAAGAGATGGATGTGGTCCTAAGATAGATGATGTGGCTTTGGATTGCTTTATCTTAGGTGGGGTGATGTCTATCTTTTTGCGAGGACATGAAAGAGACCTTTGAGGAAAATTTTCAAGGGTTCTAGATTTTTTTTGTGAAGAGGCACCCTTGGGAGGAATGATGGTGATCTTAATTGGAGGGTCTGAAGGTTTGTTGTGGTTGATACAAGTGGAGGGAGTAATTTATGTTTGATGAATTCTAAAGAAGGTGAAGATTGGTTTGATGTGGAAGTGTTTTGATTGTGTAGATGAGATGGGAGGATCACTTGAAGTTATTGTAAGTTGAAGTGTTTTAAAAATTCTTCAAATGATGAGAGTGATGTGGAAGGGGACGATGATATAGATATGGTCACAATAGTTGATGTGGTGACCGCAGTAAAGAGGAATTGATATTGATGCTAAGGACGGTATATTGGGTAAAGGTGGAATATGTTAGGTTGTGGAGCCTGTTTACATGTGAGAAAGTGTTGAAGGCTGTACACTAAGAGTATTGTACGCTTTCCACACTTTGTACATGCTTTTCTCATATGGGCGAGATTTTTTACCCATAGGTTTATGGGACGATTTTGGCCCATGGTTTTGATACCCACCGTTTTGTAAAACCGCTTAAGTAGTTGTTTACTTATATGGTTTTATGCATATGGTAGGTATAATGTAACATTGTAGACATGTTTTGAATTCGGGTGTGAATTTATAGAGTTTGTTGAGCATAGCTCAAACAGACTTGGGTATTGTATTGAGAGAGCGGTGGCTTGTAATAAAATCTAAGCAAGTGATTCTTGGTGGACGTAGCCCAAATTGGGTGAACCACATTAAATACCATCTCTTTGTGTTGTGTCATTTTATTCTGCACTTTTATTTGAGATCTGTAATATTCTGCATATTAGTTTCTACTGTTGTGAATCTGTGAGGGATTATTCTACATATTTTATCCCTTATTTTCCTAACAATTAGTATCGAGCCTAGTTTGGTTTGCCGAAGTGTTGAATCATAGGGAAATTTTTATCTTGAGTGGGAGCTATGGCAGATGATGGAAGATCTAGGGTTGATAAATTCAACGAGTAGAATTTCAGTATTTGGAAGATGCAAATGGAAGATTACCTTTATCAAAAGGATCTTTATATTCCGTTTTCTGAGAAGGTGAACAAACCCTCGAGCATGATAGATGTAGAATGGGATTTGTTGGATAGGAAGGAACTTGGGACAATCCGGTCGTGTCTTGCATCTTCGATATTATTTAATGTTTCAAAGGAAAAGACTACAAAAGAACTAATGGATGCATTAGGAAGTTGTATGAAAAACCTCGCCTCTAACAAGATATTTTTAATGAAAAGTTGTTTAATATGAAGATGTCCGAGAATGGTTCAACAATGAAATCATTTAAATGATTTTAATACGGTTGTAAATATGCTAGCTTTGGTTACAATAGAATTTGATGAAGAAGTTAGGATTTATTAATTCGTGCTCTTTACCCGAGAGTTGGAATAGTCCAGTAATGGCGGTAAGCAATTTGGTTCAAACCTAACTCAAAGTTGAAGTTTGAGGATGTTGTAGGGGTGATTCTAAGCGAGGAAATGTGAAGAAAAAGCTCTGGGGAATCTTATACTTCAGGGAATGCTTTGAAAGTGGAAACTAGAGGGAGACAGAAGAATAGAGGAAGCCATGGAAAATCAAAGGATCAAAGGCGGTCAAAATCCAAAAGCAAGATAGTATGCTAGCACTTTGGAAAGTCTGGGCATGCAAAGAAGGACTGTTGGGAACTTGGGACAAGAAGAAACAACAGGAAGAAAACAAGGAGGCAAATGTGGCAACGGGTAATGTATGTCAGATGCTTTGATTCTTTCTTTGCACAATATTACTGAATCTTGGGTTTTAGATTCGGGGGCTTCTTTCCATGCTACTCCACATAGGAATTATTTTGTTGATTATGTTTAAGGAGATTTTGGGAATGTTTTTCTTAGTGATGATGAACATCGAACATAGTTGGAAAATTTTGTGTTCAAATTAAGATGAAGAGAGAATACTTGGCTATTGAAGGATGTCATACATGTGCCTACATTAAGACGAAATTTGATATCGACAGGAAATTGGGAAGTGATGGTTGTCTTGTGATATTTACAGTGGACTCTTGGAAGGTTACCAAGGGTGCTCTTTTGGGTGGCAAGAGGTAAGAAGATTGGAACCTTGTATTTAACCACTTATAACACTAATGTTTGTAATCTTGTGGCTTAAAGTAGATACAACATTGTGGCATTATAGGTTCGGTTATATGAGCCATAAGGGCATGGAGATCATAAAGAAGGATTTTCTGGATAAACGAAACAAGTTTGGAGTTCCGTGAGGACTGCATATATGGGAAACAAAAGTGAATAAGGTTTCTTAAGGTTGGACTCGCAAAGAAAGAGAGTAAGTTAGAGTTGGTGCACTCTGACGCATGTGTGGGGGCCGGCTTAGGTATCATCTCTTGGGGGTTCAAGTTATTATGTTACTTTTATTGATGATGCAATAAGGAAAGTTTGGGTTTATTGTATTAGAAACAAATCTGATGTATTTGACACTTTTGTTAAATGGAAAGCCTTGGTAGAGAATGAAACATGTCTTAAGCTAAAATGTCTCAGTCAGGATAATGGAGGGAGTATTCAGATAATGAATTTGATGATTATTGTTCTAAGAATGGAATCCGAAGGCAAAAGATGGTTCCAGGAACTCCGCAATAGAATGGGGTGTCAGAAAGGATGAAAAAAATAATGGAATGTGCTAGGAGCATGAGGTTACATGCAGGATTGCCTCTTTATTTTTGGGCAGAAGCGGTGAGCATAGTTGTGTACTTGATAAACAGAGGACCCTAAAGTGTCTTGGATGGAGGCATACCCAGGAGGCTTGGTATGGTAAGAAAGTTGATTATTAATTTCTTAGAGTCTTTGAATGCGAGGTATTTATCCATATAGACAAGGATGATAGGACCAAACTAGAGGCTAAATTATAAAAATGTACTTTCATTGGTTATGGTGGTGATGACTTTAGATATACATGTTGGATTATTAAGGACAAGAAAATCATTCGATCTAAGGATGTGGCCTTTAATGAGAAAGTCATGTATATAAGTAGCGATTATAGGAAAATAGGGAAGAATCCAAGAAATAATATGAAAGAGAGGATCTTCCAGATGGGAAAGTGACACATGAATCGGTTCAAGAACCTCCTCAACAGAACCCCAAACTCCTATATTGAGGAGGTCTTCTAGGTAAGAAGATAACATGAACATTTTTCTCCTTCTCTTTATTATTTATTACTCGGTGATAGTGGAGAGCCGAGAGAGCTTTGATGAAGCAATGCGGGTAGATGTCGGAAGAAGAAGTGGGAGCAAGCCATGGATGAGGAACATCAGGCTCTCATGAAGAACCATACATGGGATTTGGTAAAGCTACCCAGAAGGTAAAAGAGCATTGCGAGAACAAGTTGGTGTTTAGAGTCAAAGAGGAAGAAGGAGGCAAGAAAATATACAAGGCCCGATTGGTGGTCAAATGGTTTGCAGAGAAAAAAGGTATAGATTTTGATGAGATTTTTTCTCCCGTAGTCAAAATGACTCTATTAGAATTTTCTAGGAATAGTTGCAAACGTAAGACTTGCACTTAGAACAACTTGATGTCAAGACTGCATTTATCCATGGTGATTTGGAGGAGGAACTATATATGCAGCAACCAGAGGGCTATGAGGTCAAAAGTAAAGAGGAGATGGTGTGCAAACTGAAGAAGAGCTTGTATGGCTTGAAACAAGCTCCACATCAATGGTATAAGAAATTTGATAGCTTTATGATGGAGCAAGGTTATATTAGATGCCATTCTAATGATTATGTGTATACAAATAAATTTGAGGATGGAAGTTATATTATACTGTGTTTGTATGTAGATGATATGTTGGTTGCAGGTAAAAAAATGCAGGAAATAAAAGTACTCAAGAAGCAACTAAGTGAATCCTTTGCCATGAAGGATTTTGGGGCAGCCAAAAAAATCCTTGGTATGAGGATATCTCGGGATAAGAAGGAATGGAAGTTAAAGGTCTCTGAGAGGTTTAATATGCAAGATGCTAAACCGGTTGGGACTCCTTTTGAGCCATTTCAAGTTATCAAAGGAGCAAAGTGTCCCAAGTAGAGTAGGAGAGAAACCAGATGTCTAAGGTACCTTACTCATCAGTGGTTGGTAGTTTGATGTATGCCATAGTGTGCACCAGGCCTGATATTGCCCATGCAGTGAGAGCAAGTGAGTAGATTTATGAGTGATCTAGGTAGAGATCACTAGCAGACAAGAAAGTGGATCCTTCGATATTTGAGAGGGACCATGGGGACATTTTGTGCTACAAATGGACCGAGACACCACTTTGTGTGGTTATGTAGATTCGAATATGGTGGAGATGTAGACAGCAGGAGGAGCATGACAGTTATGTTTACGCCGTAGGTCGGACAACAATGAGCCGGATTTCACGACTATAGAAGCTGGTGGATTTGTCAACCACAGGTGAGTATGTTCTTTGCCATAGAGGCAAGCAAAGAAATGATTTGGTTACAACAATTGCTTGAGGAGTGGGGCATAAGCGGGAGGAAGGAAAGCTACATAGTGATAGTCGAGTGTTATACACCTAGCTAAGAACTCGATTTCCACTCTAGGATGAGTCATATACAATTAAGGTACCATTTCATCGGGACATCTTTGGAGGAAGAGAAGTTAAAGTGGAGAAGATTCATACCAGTCAGTGACTTCGCATACATGATGACCAAGGTGGTCACAAGGTAAAAACGAAGTTGTGTTCACTTTGGTTGGTCTTCACCTGAAACTAGTGAAGTCTTGAGAAGCTTTCTCGAGGAAAACTAGTCTCCAAGTGGGAGATTGTTAGGTTATGGAGCTTGTTTTCATGTGAGAAAGTGTCAAGGTTGACACTAAGAGTACTATACACTAAGAGTACTATACACTTTCCACACATTGTCTCGCCGGATTTTTTTGGCCTTAAAATGTGCCCGATATACCGGGAAACATGCTTTTCTCATATGGGCGGGATTTTTGACCCATACGTTTATGGGATTTTTTTTGCCCATGGTTTTGATACCCATGGTTTTGTAAAACTGCTTAAGCATTTGTCTACTTATATGGTTTTATGCATATGGTAGGTATAATGTAACATTGTAGATGTGTTTTGAATTCGGGTGTGAATTCTATAGAGTTTGTTGAGCATAGCTCCAAACAGATCTGGGTATTATATTAAGAGAGCGGTGGCTTGTAATAAAATTTGAGCAAGTGATTCTTGGTGGATGTAGCCCAAATTGGGTGAACCACGTTAACTATTGTCTCTTTGTGTTGTGCTATTTTATTCTGCACTTTTATTTGAGATCGTAATATTTTTTACGCATATTAGTTTCTATTGCGAATCTGTGAGGGATTATTCCACATATTTTATCCCTTATTTCCTAACAAGAAATAAATGTGGATAAGGTAGTCAAATCCAATGAATTGGATGTGACAAGTGATGAAGTGGATATAGGCGAGGAATTAGATATAGGCGTAGAATCAATGGTGAATGTAGAATCAAGTGGGGGTGGTTGTTTCATAAATGTTTCAAGGGGCATCATTGATATACTTGCGAATGGGGAAGATGTGGTAGTAGGTGTGGATGTAGGAATAGATTATGAGATAGATGTAGACATGATTGGTGTGGTTATAGGGATAAGTGTTGATGGGCTTGTAGATGTAGGAATAATGTCTAAAGAGGTGGATGTGATAGTTGATGAAGGAGGTGAAGTGTGGATGGGGTAGGATCTTGATCAACGATGTGGATAGTGTTTATGGTATGAGCGTTGGGTGCTTGAGATGTAGAAGAAGTGGTGGTTTGACTTGTTGGTGCATGGTTAGGGAATGGTTGTTTGAAGATGTCAAGTGGTTGATTAGGAGATGCATTAGGATTGTCCACTTGAAGGTCACCTTGATCAATGAGTTTTTGGACAATATCTTTAAAGGTTCGACATTTCTCTATATCATGTCCTCAAACTTGGTGGTATTTACAATAATGATCTTCACGATACCACATGGGTTTTGGTCCTGATTCATTAAATGGTCGGATAGGGGAAGTGTGATGAGATTAACCACCATCAACTTGTCGAATATTAAACTATATGAATCTCTAAGAGGAGTATAGTTAGGCGTAGGTCTAGGGGCTCATTGTTGAGGCCATGTGCTAGAGGTAGGTGTAGAAGAATACTTAACCACCACAACATTTGTCGTGCTCTTGGATTTTTCATTATGCGTGGATGGTTTGGTAAACTCAGTTTTTTGTTTGTTCGATTTAAGTTTAAGTTGGCCTTGTTCAAGGGCTCGAGTCTCGAGTTTACAAGCCATGGTGAAAGCTTCTTCAAATGTTTGGAATGATTGGATTTGTAAGGTAGATGATATATGCTTTGCACAAGAGCGTGAAAATAATTCAATAAGATCTATGTGTGGAAGGAAAAATATTAATTAATTTATAATCCCATGCCATTGAGCTACAAATTCTATGACAAATTCGTCATCGAATTTTCTAGTGGCATATAATTTCGTGATGGTGATCTTGCGCACAATGTTGATTGAAAAGTGTTCTAAGAAGACTTGCGTAAAATGGGTAAATGAGAATAATGAATATTAGGGAATTCCATTATACCAATCCAACGTTGGAACGACCAAGGACATAGGGAAGGTGTGAAGCATGATGTCCTGATCATGTGCAATAAGGTAGCATGCATGCCTCAACCCACGAAGATGCCATTGGGGATTCTTTACTAATAAACTTGGTAAACTTGGGAAGCTCCCAATGAGGGGGGTAATGTTTGATTAAAACCAATTGATGAATATGTTTGTTATAAATCTTTTCACAACATAATGTAACCTTGGGTCCCAAGGTAGCGGCCTCAAGGCTAGCCAAACCTATTGACCAAGGCATGCATGGGATCATTTTAAGTGGTTAGTTGGGACATGAGTGGTTGCAGTAACATGACATGAGAAGTGGCTAGATAAAGTTGTTGAAGAATTCGTAGATGTGTGTGTGTTTGAGTAATTTCTTGATGAGGGTGAATGTAAGTCATTGGTTGAGATTGAAGAGGTTGTTGTAATGATTTTTGTTGAGAAATGGGAATGTGAAGTGATTGTTGGGATTGGGTTGGTTGTTGTGGTAAATGATGAGTGGGAATGTAGGTGTGGATAGGTTCAAATTATTGATGAAGTGGATTAGACACCATATATTGCAAATCAATCATATGAGGAGGTTGGGAAGTGATAACATTTACATGTTTGTGTGATGTGAGAGGAAAAGAATAGGTATGCTATTTAGATATAGGATGTAATGTTTGGGTAGATTAGATAGGGACACTAGTGATGATAGTGGTCGAAGAGGTGATAGTAATGGAAGTGGTGATTGTGGTATTGATTGGGGGTATATTGGGAGGAATGGGTGTGACTAGTTGGGTGGTTTGATGAGGTGGAGGATTGGTTGAAGAAGATGGACCGAGCTCACATTGGGCTATAGTAAGCTTGTTAATGGCTTGAGGGAAAAACACCACAAGTTGTGAAGAGAGCACTTGGGTTGTTTCAGGGTTGGATTGATAAGAATAGATTTTTTGAAGTGGTGGTCCATCAATAGGAAGTTGGGTTTACTTCCTAAGAAGGTAATCATGAAGAGCTATGGGATTAACATCCAGAAGCTCTTGGAACTCCACATTACCACGAGGGATAATGGGAGGTCCAAAAGATTCAAATGATGCAATAGATGAAGGGGTTGTTGGTCTAGATGGGATGGATTGATGATATAAGAAAGGATTGGTCTCATCTATGGTAGTGGTTTGAACAAGAGGTCCTTGATGAGGCACACGATGATCAATGGTTGGGTGCCTATAGAAGAGGTAACCATAGGCATGGATGAGCCAATGGTCACAATGGAAGTTGGTTGGGATGATATGATGGGATTGTTTGATGCAATATTTTGTTCCATTTTCTTAGCTAAAGAGTGTGTGATAATGGGCATGAAACAAAACAAGAAAACACTAACTATACTGATTATGGAAAGCAAGTCAAGCACACAATGTTTTATTTATCTTGATTTATTAAGAAAGTGTGAAAAATAAAGAGGGGAGTGGATAACGAAGGTACCTAGGAAATGGAAATATAGGGTTGGTTTGAGGTAGTTTTGGATGGGGATTCCTTGATATACCCAAAGGTATGTGAGGCCCGAGTTTGTGTAGGATTTATAACACAATCGAACACTATGGCAATTTTCCTATTGGGTGATGAAATCCCAATCAGTTCCACCTGGTAGGAAATGTATAGATGTGTGAATTTGGTTGTGTGATAAAATGTGAAATGCAACCAATTAAACCCCTACTTTAGATGAGAAAGTAAGGATGAAAAAGGTTTGTTTTAATCCCAAAACCAAATGTGAAAGTTTGATGAGAACAAGCACACAAGAAAGGGAAAATGTGATGCAAAAAGGAGAAAACAAGACAAAAAGAAGAATACCTGGAGAATGATTTTCCCTTTTATCTGATTTTTTAAAGCAAACGGAGAGCAAGAATCCAAGAAATCCAGAAACCCAACATGGGCAAGAAAAAATGAAGACCTCTTCTACCGCAATGTTAGTGGAAAATGGAAGAAATATAAAAAAATGACAAGAAATGCAAAAGACTCACCTAAAAGGGTGGTCCCACCAGGTGTGCCAGAATGTTGATCAAATTTTCTCTTTCCTGTTCATATTAGTGAAGTAGATACTAAAGAAAACCAAACAACTCCAAAATGCAAGGGTTTAAGGTACCTTGATGTATGATGGATGCAAATGGATGGGCACAAAGTAGATGACCTCGCTGCAAACTCGATGAACATGCACAACAAAGGTAACTAGAAAGAAAATGGATTAGATGGTAGATGAGGGGTTCCCGATGAAGCCGGTTCTAATAAGTGTTAACTTCCTTATGTGGATGTCAACCCCGTGTTTGATAAAAAGGATGAAATAAATGGAAGGACTGAATAACATGTAGAAACTAAAGCTAAACAAAATTTGGAAATTACAGAAATGGATGAAAAGTATAGATCTGATATGAATCAACACAAAATAAAATGATACTTGACAGGGTCGATGGTGACCCAGTGAAAAAGGCATGTCAATAAGAACTGAGAGAGATAAATCTAGACAACAAGCTAGAAATGTAGATCTGAATGCAAATCAGATGATAACAAAGGCTTGAGAACATTGACAGTAACCTGCAGAGGAATATCTGAGACAAAGAAACAAAAAGGATGCCAAAAAATATAGATTTCGGTGGATTGGATGGAAATAGGGCTCAGATTCGATGAAAGATTGGTAGGGTTGGTGGTGACTGGAAACGGGCTAAACATATTTAGATAGACAGAAAAGACAGAGTGACAAATTTGAGAGCTTGACACAATAACAGAACCGAGAACACATTGATGAGGACCGAAAGGTAGAATAGGTGATGAGAATAGGGGGGTCGACAACGACTGGGAGGAGCGACGACGACACTGGGTAGTGTAAGAGAAGGCCGAGGAAGGATGAGTTGAATGGATGACACCGTAAACAAAATGTTTGGAAGAAGAGGCTGAAGATGAAACTTTGATGGTAGTTGAACCTGCAAAATGTAAGTTCTTGAAAGATAATAGCAATGATAGCATAAACCAACACAAAGTAAGGATAAACTTCCCAAATTCTTCACAAGTGATGCAATATAAGTTCAAATGGACTCTAAGAAGGTTGAAATAAGCTGTAAGGATGCTCAAGCTTGAAGATAAGTTCACACAACACAAGAAAACTCTAATTATCCCTCATTTTGAAGGGGGTGAAACTAGCTTTATAGGGTCGACAACAACCCAGGTGGATCACCGTCATTTGTGGGGAACCGATCTTATGGGTGGTGGATGGGTGATTTACTTGATATATGAGGCTTTTATGGATTAGGATGAGTTTTTTTAAAGCATATAGGCTGGTTAGGGTTTCCTAGGGAAGTATCGTGGGTAGGTGGGAGATAAAAATGGATTCAATAAAAGCTAGAAAAAGCATAAGGATATGAAAATATGTAGTTAGGGATGATAAACAACCTACGGAGGAGAAATGAAATCTAATTAGAGGTAATTAGCTAATGAGAGGAGGTTTAGAAAATGATTAAAAGAAGATTAATTAAAAATTAAAGTTGATAGGTTAATAGATAAGAAAGGTGAGAATTAAAATATGAACATGGATTAAAATAAAGGGGGTCTAGATAGGACCATGGTGAAAGAAGCGGATGTGGGAAACAAGGGTAGCGATACCAAATTTTGGTGTCTACATATGGATTATACACTATGATGGTTCTTTGACCTTCATCTCCAATCCATGATGTCATTCAATCCTTTTTCTTATCAATTTCTAGCCCATTTTTTAATCAACATCGAGTTAAAATTTCTCTTACACATAAATGAAAAAGCTAACACTCAATTACTTTGTGTTGAGATACAAAACTATGCTTACTAATATGACCAATTCACTTGCAAACAATGAAATTCAAGATTTATTCACATAAATTTTACTAGCACCTTTACAATAATATATCATGTTCTACAAATTTTGATCTTTCGATGAGCTATGTTTGACATATTTTAATCTTTTGATGAGCTATGTCACACGTTCAAGGAAACTTAACTCTAACTCCCAACATTGAATAAGCTCAAGTATGTGCCTAATGCACAAACAACATTTAATGTTGAGTTTCAAGGGAAACCAAGCTGAAAATTTATATATAATGACGGTAAGCATGAAACAAGGTAATAGCCAATGTTACATCACAATAAGTTATTAAGCTTTAACTACAAGATCCTCTTAAATGAAATTTCACATGGATATCATCACCACCACATGCTATACTTCAAAAATTATTTAAGAGTGACCTTGTATCTCTCCCTTCACCTATGGAATTTGATATGAGAAAAGCTGAAGCATAAATTCTTCTATTCTAATGTCTATTGATATTATCATCGATGTGTTAGACATTCTACAAATTGCTAATTTGAGCTAAACCATGTGATATAAGATCTTATTAATAGTCATACTATAGAATTCACCACACAAAGTAAGATGAATATAGGCCTTGGGAAAAGGAGAATGCAAAGCTAAATATATTCAATGATCCATTAGCAAACCGTGGTAAAATAGAAAATAATGGAGCTTTAGAGGTGTGTCATGCATACATTCGCATGACCTCCTCCAGCCTACATGTGGTTGTTGTCTAGGTGCTTTATTATTGGAACAATTACTAATACTCCACCTCTATGGCATGTGATTCAATTTGATGACACTAAAATCATGGATGATGAATCAAATAGGTATGGAATCTTTATTTGAGATTATATCATTTAGAAACATATCCACAATATTATGGTTGATAATGATTAAACCGGAAATGTGTGGACAATGACATTACTTACTTCTTTAGGATATAACAAGCAACATTCACAACTGAATTTGTGGGTTATTAAAGGGTTTATCAAGCATGCACGTTGTAATTTAGGAACAAGGACGAAAGCTTGACAATATTATTGATATTGGATAACCATGTGCAAACAAGATGTTATATAGGTACAACAATAAACACAATAGCTTCCAAAATACATCTAGGAAGCATAACCAAATTAAATACAAACAAATATATTTGTTACAACTATGTAACAAAGCAACCTATGTGAATAATAAAACAATACAAATGGTTATGCACTCATAACCATATAATAATATCAAATTACCATAGTAAATGCCAAAATTAAGTATAGTAAAATATGTTTACCCTAATATTCCCCCCCTTAATTTTGCATTGCCTCAAGGGATGAGGAGAGGAACTCTTTGAACAACTCAAACTTGTCACGTGCAAGTGACGTTGTGAATATATTTTCTCATTATTCATTTATTGGGAAAATTGAAGTTGTATATTGTGTTTCAAGACATGCTCACATATGAAATGTATATGTACCTCAATGTGCTTTGTTCTTTCATGAAACATTAGATTGCAGACAAGTTTGAGAACACCTTCATTATCAGCATACAAGGTGGTAGGTTTGTCCTGTGGTATTCTAAGTCCTTCAAGTATGTGACGTAGCCATATCGCCTCGTAGATAGCTTCACCTGCAACACGATATTCAACTTCTATAGAAGAGCGAGAAACAAAGTGTTGTTTCTTGCTTCCCCATGATATTGGACCAAATCCCAAAAAAGAATACAAATCCATACATGGATTTCCTATCATTAATGTAATGCTCTTATGCCTTTTTGCAAGCTTAGGTGGTGATAGATAATGCTTATGATGCTTGGCCCATTATTTTAGAGCAATAAATAATTATATATATGATTCCCTTGATTGAATTTTGTAATTGAAAACTGAAAGGCCGGCCCAAAGTGTTAAGAGGTGACCAAGAAGTAAAAGATACCCAAAAGAATAAGAATAAGAAAAAGAAGGGCATGAGTACAAGGAGGGACAATATCATATGGGCACTTCTATCCTAACTAGGTTGTAGTGTCCAAGGCCATAAAAGATACATCCGTCAAGTAATCGATAGAGCTATAATATGTGTAAGACTAGTAAAGTGTAAGAGATAAAACAATCAAAGAGCCAAAAAGAGTTATCAACCACTAGTTTTCTTACTTAGGAATCATGTATACATTAGTATGCTTTAAGACCTAGAAATGTACCCAAGTGCATAGATTTTGTGTGTACACTTCCTAGATTGTTATCTGGATCAATAATACAACTTCGATTGCCATATTTGAGTGAAAATGGTGTGTCTCCTATTTGAGTATAGTAAGATGTGCAATAGGCCTAAAGGCTGGATTAACTTGTGTATGCCAATTGAAACCATGTTTGTCAAAAAATATTTTCCAAGATGGACTTAAGCATTTTATTATATGCTTCAACTTGGCCATTACACTACGGTTAGTATGGAGTGGACCATTTGAGGCAAATGTGAAAGTGTTTGGCTAGCTCTTTAACAATTTTATTTTTAAAGGAATGTACCATTATCTATAACAATGGAGGAAGGGATGTCAAAACAAAAATGAGATGGTTAAATATGAACTTGAAAATATTAGTACATGTAACATAAGTGAGAGGAATGGCCTCTACCCATTTGGTGAAATATTTGGTTTTTGTGATAGTGAATGTATGGTCATCAAAAATGTGGGTTTGATTTAGCCTATAAGGTTAATCCCCATTGATAGAAAGGCCAACGTGTGGTGATGGGTTGAATAGCTTGTGAAGGGGCATGAATTAGATTGTCATGTTATTGGCATGCCAAACATTTCTTGACAAATTTATAGGAATTAAACTCCATAGTGGGCTAATAATAACCCACATGTAAAATATTTTTAGCTAGAACCATGCCACTTGTGTGTGTGTTACATATACTAGCATGTACCTTAACTAGAGTTTGGTTTGCTTCATCTTGATTGAGACATATTAGGAGAGTTCCATCATATCCTCTTCGATATAAGGTGTCGGCGAGGATAGTGTAGCACAAAGCATGTTATGTTAGGGATCATTTGTGTTAGAAATTCATATTGTCAAGGAAAGTTTTATCGTGGATGAAGGTGTAAATATCATGATACCAAGGGTTTTCAGGACCAACTATTTCACATATCATAGTTGACTCAGGAAAATCAAAGGCCATAATTATAAGATGCTTTACAAGAAACGCATTGTGTGTTTGATTTGGACCAAATTCAAGAAGATATTCGATCGTCGCCATGACATTTGCTGATTTGTTTTGTATGCAAGGAAATTGTTCAAAAGTGATAAGTTGAAAGTAACATTTTAGGCTATCAACCATGAGCTTATATAGAACCAATTTTTCATCCTTGAATTGATATTCACTAGTGACTTGATTGATGACCAAGAGGGAATCACTGTAAAATGTCAACTCCTTGAGATTCCATGAAATAACAAACTTTAAACTTCTTTGTGAGATCTCATGTAATCGTAATATTGTTGGTGTAGGGGAAGCTAATGCGGAAATATTTTTGAATGACATCGTCATCTTGTGTGAGTAGTAGAATTCTAGCTCCTAACACATGGATATTACAAGATCTGTCAAAAATAGATTCCAAGAAGGAATTGCATCAACATACAAGAGTTCTTCATCTGGAAATTCAAAGTGAAGAGGTTATGATCCTAGTAAAGGTGTTACAACAAGCTGATCTGCAAGGGCTTGTCTTTTCTTTGGATTTTTATTAACAAATTATATTTCAAATTCGCTGATTAAAATAACCCGGATAGACATTCTTCATGTTAAGGTAGGTCGGATAGTAGATATTTGAGTGGATCTACTTTTGTGATAAGCTTAGTTGTATGATTGAGAAAATAATGACATAGCTTGTGAAATGTGAAAGCCATTGCTAAGCATACCTTTTCAACTTGGGAATATTTAAGTTCATGATCAATCAAGGTCCTAATAGAGATAGTAAACAACATGTTCTTTTCCTTGATCATTATGTTGTGCTATTAATACCCATATTGCATATTTTGTGGTACATATATAGAGAAACATTGGTTTTTATGGAATAGGTGACATGAGCACCAGAGGATTTGATAGATATTCTTTCAATTTGGAGAAATATTCTTGACATTCTTGATTTCATTTGAACTGTATATCTTTTTTGAGCAACTGATTAAATTGATGGCACTTGTCTACTAGTTGGGAAATGAAACATTTGATGCATTGGATTTTTCCTTGAGGACCTCTTAGTTGTTTAAGACTATGTGGCGAGAGGCATTTCCATAATAGCTTTGACCTTTGTAGGGTCAACTTCAATACCTCTTCATGAGATAATGAACCCCAAGAGTTTTCCTGAAGTTACACCAAACACACATTTCTTTGGATTGAGTCTGACCTTGTATCCACACAACATTTCAAATATGTGCCTCAAAAGCTGATTGCGATCAAATCTCATTTTTGATTTTACTAATATATCATCTACATAATCTTCCATAATGTCATGTAGCATGTCATGGAAGATGATTGTCATTTCTCTTTGATAAGTGACACTTGCATTTTTAAGGCCAAAAGGCATGACCTTATAATAAAATGTGCCCCATGGTGTAGTGAATGTTGTCTTGGGTTGATCTTCTTCAGCAATTTTTATTTGATTATAACTATAAAAATCCATCCATTAAGGAGAGCATTTCATGGCCTGCCATAGAGTCAACAATCATATCAATATTTGGTAGCGGGAAGTCATCTTTTGGACATGCTTTGTTTATATCATGGAAATTTGTGTAAATTATAATTCATAGGGTTTTCTTAGAACAAGTACAATGTTTGATATCAACTCGAATAGTCAAATGGTCGATAAAATATGATTATAAGAGTTTCTAAAAATTTTCTTTAATATACTATAAATGGTACATGAAAGAGGCTCGTTAGCTCAATGACATATTGTTTGAATAGGATCCCTTATATGTAAGTTGGTGATGTCCCAAACCTTTAGGATTTATGCCCATTGACCAATGACATCGGAAAATGGGGGAATGAATGTGTATGTCATTTCCTTATCTCTCCTAGTTATTTATAAGGTTGATGTCATAGACTTCGTTGTTGCGGTTGTGTTAGGTAGAAAATCTAGTAGGTCAATTACGACGGCTTCACTCATAAATGTGACTCGAGAGGCATAAAAATATTGAGCACCGCTTATGAAGCTTTCTCTTTGTGATGTGCATGACATATATGAATGAAAAGAAAAGTAAAAACTTATAAGCACCAACTATTACGAGTAGTATATAAATTCACAATACGTAAAATAAATAGGTGTTACTTGGAGCATGAATGTCATGTTTATGTGTTTTTGATTATTTTTGGAGTCTTGGACAAACAAATTTGCAAATTTGAATGCCAATAGTTTCTGCAAGTGTATCCTTAGACATATGATTGAGCAAGCTATAAAACATGAGTTAGAGAAAATAAAAAAGAAAAACCGCAACAAAGAGAGATTAACAAGTAAACAATAAGCGAAATAAAACAAAACCAATGATAAAAGGTAGTTAAAACTAGCTTTAATATCAAAATATTATAGACCTAAAATGAAAATCATGGGTTGGCTTGTCACGGAGGTTGTTCTTGAGTAATCCAAAGTAGCACTCAATAATTTACAAATGTTTGGTAAGAGCGTTTATTTGTGCTATAATAAGTGAGATGATAGGATAGACCCAAAGACTAAATAATGAAGTCCTAGGTCAATGTCATCATGATGAGGGCTAATATTGGGTTGGGCTACGATTGGTTCGAATGGTAGTCTCTGTGGATGATTTTCACTAGGGATGGTCATATGAAATTCACTAGTGATAATTGGAGAACTTGTATGTGAGCTCGTATCTAGACTTGTAACATGAGATTAATATGTAAAAATGTCTTCTTGGTTTTATGAGGTAACAAGTTACATCAAACAAGCTAGAACAAACAAATTGATTTAGAGAAATAAAATATTAGTGTACTAGCATCAGTCGAAATAAGATAAAGTAACTAATGGAAATCATCATATATTATCTGCAATCACAAAATGTTATTTACAGTAAACCCTAATAATATCATGGATTATCTCATCTTGGAAGTTGTGCTCACTCAATACAATATCACTCAACGAGGTCAAGGTGTTCATTCAAAGTGTTTAATTATATTTCAATTAGTGGCACAATGGGGGTAGTTTGGTAAAATGATAAGAATAACCCTAAGTTGATGTCACTCTAATAATGGTCAATGTCAGGGCAAGGTGACAACTAGTTCATAAGGTTGTTGTTGTGGGTGTTTTGTGTTAGGAATTGTCATATGGGTTTAATCTATAATAGCTCGTGATTGAAGAAATTAAAGGGGGCGTAACTTGTGGTTTTTAAAGGCCACAAACAATAAAATCAAGTATTATTATTAAAATTTAGGCATTTAAATGAAAATTAATCCAAAATTACAGTATATAAACCAAAATTGATCTAGATTTTTTTAAACAAAATTAATTTAATCTAAAGTAATCAAGATTTTTTTAAATCTAAACTTCAAAATATTAGTATAAATTAATCTTGGGAACAAAAATTAATTTAAAATTCTAAAATTAATAGATGGAAATGAAATCTAGGAAATCCTACACAATAATATAATTAAAAATAAAAATATTTACTAACCAAGGAAAATGTTAGATTAAAAAATGAGTAAAAGACTACAACTATTTTTATTCTTAGGATCACTCAAGAGTGCGATGGAAGAGCATATAGTATAAGTTAACATTGAAAAACAAAATTACATTTAGAAATGAAAGAAGCAAAATCTGCGGTGATTTTTGATTCCCAAGATCACCCAAAAGTGCGAGGAAAGAGCATATATATCATACAATCTAAGTTAACATTACAAATAAAATTAGATTTAGAAATGAAAGAAGTAAAAGAATACAACTATTTTTAATCCCAAGATCATTGAAGAGTGTGATGGAAGAACATACATAACATACGATATAAGCTAACATAAAAATAAATTTATATTTAGAAATAAAAGAAATAAAATATTGCATTTATTTTTCATTCTCAAAATCACCCAAGAGTGCGCGGGAAGAACATACATAGCATACAATCTAAGTTATCATAAAACTAAAGTTAGATTTAGAAATAAAAGAAATAAACCCACAATCAAAATTGGTTCCACTTTGTGGGCACCAAAATATAGTGCATGGATTGGATCACTGCAAGATGTGTTAGATTATAAAATCACCGAAGTTATGCTACGTAAATAAACGAGCTTATGCTTACCATCGTTTAAGATGAGAAGGACAACAATGGATTCTTGCTTGATGAATAAAGTGGGATAAATCTCTCATATCTAAATCTGAAATGTGCATAAAAATACTCAAAACATGTTAGTTATTTTTGTGGCTAGGGGATTTGCCTCAATCAAATCCCTAGCCCTTTTCAAGGTTGATAAAAATAACATAAGGAAGTATGCAATGATAAATGAAATAACTAAAATGAAATAGTATACCTGCTCTGGGGCCCAAAGGGACCAAATTGTGGTGTAGGGTTTGTGTTTTTGCTGATTTGAAGTTGTTATAGTTACAACTTAGCCATGGATGAGATTTGTCTTCTCCTCTCTAATAACGTACAAAAATAAACAAATGTAAACAACAGGGATGGGAATCTAGGCAATTTTAAGCATAATGAGGGCATTCTCTTAATTCTTCATGTCTATGTTTAGGGGGGAGGATATATTTATAGGTTTTCTGATTGGATTAATTAGGAAAGACTAATTAATCATGTTTTTCAAAGATAATGGGTGAATAGTATATGAATAGTGTTGGAATAGTACAAGCTCTTTGAACGTGGAGGGCTAGTGGATAAATGGCCACATTATTTTATTTAATAGTGGAAGATAATGGGAGATTTGATCATAATATTTTATTTTGATAGTGGGGATTGAGGACAAATCAAAATATTTAATTCTGATGGTGGGGGTAGTGGAGAATAAATCGAATATTTTATTCTCGCGGCGGAGGACATGAGGATAAATCAAAATATTTTATTTTGACAAAGTGGGGTGTAATGAGGACAAATAAGAATATTTTATTCTAATAGTGGGGAATGAGGACAAAACTGAATTTTTATTCTAATAATAGGGGTAACAAGGACAAATCAACATATTTTATTCTAATGGTGGGGGAATGAGGAAAAATCGGAATATTTTATTCGGTGATGGGGACATAAGAAGAAATCAAAATATTTTATTCTAATGGTGGGGAATGAGGAATTTTTTTTTTTATTATTCTAATGGTGGTGGGTAGTGGATGATTAATGTGGCGTGTGATGTGGAAGATTATGTGGAGGATTCAATTAAGTATTAATGGAGGTTAATCAATTGATACATCGATTAATCATTTATGATTTTTATGGGAATTTGATGGGGTGAGAAATTAGTTAATTAATGTGGTGACAAAATCAAGTGTCTACAACAAGAAAGTAAAGATAAATAAAATGTACATAGAACAAGACGCACTATTCTAGACAAATCATATGTATTAGTATCAAATCCTAGTAGAGTCATATCATAATGTAAGCCATGAACATGAATGAGCTATACAAAATAATATAGAAAGATATAACCTTATATAGTGTGATTTGAACAAAATTATGCCTTTATTAAGGCAAGACCACAAGGAAAAGGGTAAGTCCAACATCTAAAAGACGTACATGATCTTTTATGTCTGACATCAAGCTCACATACCACATGGACATATATGTGCTTGGAAAATATAATATGATATCTACCAAATCATGTGATAAATAACATATGTAAAGTATAAAACTAGTAACTCAAGTCATGATTAGGTCCTTAATTTTAATTTTGTTTGAATATTTTGAATATTTTCTTAGAATATTTTTGGAGGGTTTCAAATCAATTATTACATCAATTTTAGGGGGAAAACCTGAAGGTTTTCTTATGTTATAACGTTGAAGGGTGACACACATGGGATGAAAAGTGCTAGATGTGGGTGTGTGGGAATCCAATATGAATTAAATTTTGTAGTGTAAGGATACCTATTCATAGGAGGGTATGAGAAATATACAATTCTAGGAGGATTATGCCTCGGTGGAGATTGTGTCATTGCAAGCTTCAACTGCAAGAACTGTTGATTTACTCGAGATTTTTTTTGTATAAGTCATGAAAAAAAAAAAAAACTCTACTGTTCTTTTGTTGTAGAGGTGGTGATGTAGGAGTGTCTACCACTTGATTAAGTACTAGAAAAGATAGATTTATCATAGGTCATATAGCCTCTTTTGTACTGAGGATTGTTGTTAGAAGGAGGAGTAGATAACATGGGTTACTGAAATGGTATTCACATGAGATTCCCAAAACATCAATAACTTGGTTGCAACATATTTATGTGATGCATTTATGCACTTTAGATGAAACTACACAAAGTGTTTAAGGCTAAGGGCATCCTACCTATTAGAAATGTCTTATATATTTTCATGAGTAACCCCATTTCAGACTATATAGCCATGGATTAAGTAAAATATGACACTCGTATAGGTGGTTTAACTTATGTCATAATATGATTGGTTAGATAACTTGCGATTATGATGAAGCTGTTATGGTATGTATTCTTGGCCCATTATTTTGGTACTCGTTGTATTGTAATAGCATTGCAATGGTTACCTATTGATGTGCTTACATATATTTGGACATGTAGTAGGATAGAGTAGAACTAGGAAGTACATTATTGTATGGTAAAACATTTGATTTAATATAATAATAAAGAGAAGATTGTCTGGGTTTTATCCCGAAAGGGTTTTCCAAAGATAGATCTTGTGTATTGTGTTATCTTGTGTGCGTGCCATTTTCTCTTTTTGTTCTATCTTACATATTTTATTAATTACTTATTCTCTCGTATTTATTTATTCGATTAAATTCTATTCACTAAAAACATGTCACATATCCTTGTACTTTGAATGATCAAAAATGGTGTGGCCAAAGTAGTTGATTTGACTCAAAGTGGTGACATGATATTTTCCAATACATAAATGTTAGGGTAAACATAGTTTACTATAGTTAATTTTGTCATTTACTATGGTAGTTTGATATTATTATATGGTTATGAGTGCATAACCATTTGTATTATTTTATTATTCATGTAGGTTTCTTTGTTACATAGTTGTAACAAATATATTTGTTTGTATTTAATTTGGTTATGCTTCCTGGATGTATTTTGGAAGCTATTATGTTTATTGTTGTACTGTGCAACATCTCGTTTGTCTACACATGGTTGTCCAATATCTATAAATATTGCAGCCCTCATATTGTATTCTAATTTTCCTGAATATCAATAATATTGTCGAGGCTTTTGTCCACGTTCTTAAATTACATTTGAGTACAAGAGTAGGAGACCCTATAGGTTGGACAGAGGAGGCAGAGGTAGGAAAAATTTTGGAGAAAAATCTTTGCGTCATAGGAGAGCCGGTTTGCCTCCAAAGAGCCCCAGAATGCCTTGCATCCCCACAACCTCCTGTCATTCTCCGGGTAAAAGAAAAGCAATTTTTTTTGCCTTGGTCCCCCTACACCAAGAAAAATTTGCCTCCTAGAGCCATTCGATTCAAAAATCAGATAAAAAAATAAAAATAAATTTTTTTTTCCCCATTAGGGGTTTCTCCACTAAATTTAGTGGATATTATACTCTCTGCTAATTCTAGCAAACTACTCGCATTTAGAGGGGACTTTGTCAAAGTTGAAGTAGACCAGAGCTCTATGAGCCCGGAGCAATCTATACACCGAGTTGGTGGCTTGTATTATGACCGAACTGCATTGTTTAGTCTCCATTGGCGAGGCCGAGATCCTCCAGATCAAGCCACCAATCATTTGGGAAAAGCACACCGCCCACGGGTGTAGATACTCCCTGCATTACAAAATAATCGGGCTCTAAACATTAAGGAGGAAAGGTAAGGATTACACTAGCATGTTAGTTTCCACCTTCCACCATTTGGCTTCTCCCGCTAAGCACTTTTTTTGGATCAGGCCCTCCCCCCTATCGATCAAGTGTTGCAAAAGCCCTACTCGAAATTTGGATCTAACAAGGGGTGAGCTGTTTTGTGTATTGTCCAACAAGCCCCGTCGAGTTCTTTGTTGTATTGAGGAATCACACCAAGCGGGACATCCACCGGTGAGTTGGGTTGTTCATTCTTTGGCCACCAAGCTACCTGCTTTTTTCATTGGAGCCGTGTAATCACTTCTCGTTGGGCCGAGCCCATCCAAACAGACGACCCACAAATAGTGTTCCCCACAAGTCGGAGGACCTGAGCCCCCTATCTATGCAAACTTGGAATGAGTCAATATTGGAACGTGCTACACGCCTATGGCGAACGAACCTGCAAAACAAAGAATAACATGATGGCTCAATAAAAACACGATAAAACAAACAACAAATCATTTAAAAGCGGTGAATGCAAATACAAAAGGTAAGTGATTCCATTTGAAAAGCGATATTAACTAGGAAATATCTAGTTTTCATGGAAGCGGCAAACCCTAAAACAAAATCCACGCGGATCATCCAATAGGTGCCATGTCACCTTTCAATAAGGTTAGTCGATTTGTTTTTGGTTTAAATAAAATAATCTCCATTTCATTACATAAGCGCTATGAGCGTTGTGGTGGTTAGTGGGAAAGCATTGGGAGTGGGAGTCTTGGCGTTCAACCCCACGCCATCTCACTTTATTTTTAAACTATTGAAATTTAGCAAAACTTTTAGCATTGACCGCCTTTAATATAGAGGCAACACACTATTAAAATTGCTTAGTGACAACCAAACCCACTACCAAAATTAGCGAGAAAAACCCTAATTAGGGCTAAAAATTTTCTTTCTCCTACTTTAATTAAAATTTGATTATGAAGTTTTTTTTTCCAAAGGAGGAATAGCCAAAAATTGCAATTTTAGCTATTTTGTTGCATTTTTTCACACTGAGAGCCGTATTGAGCTCCGGAGGCAACTAGGGCCTCAAAAAACAAAAAAAAATGCCTGTCATTCAATTTTTCTACATATTGAATGAAATTGTAAAAATTTAGTGTATTCTTCAGTACATTGTACTAATTTGTAGGTTGTCATATTCAACATATGCAAACATATCAGAATCTTTAAAAATTGGTAAAGCATTGTAACAAAATTATTGAATTTTTTTGGTTCTGTAACACTCACAAGATCTTCGAATCTCATTCGCAACGTTTAGTATAAACAATGCCTCTGGGAAGCACTTACAGGTAAAGTCGTCGTGACTATTACCGCACTTAATGCCTAATATAGCTGCAACAATGTCATTTGGGCATCGCCCCTAAAATTGATGGGAGTAATAAGGACATCGTGCACACACTTTGAGCCCTCCCATCCATCTCGTGAATGATTGGACGACGTAAATCCAGGACAATCGAAATTATCCGAGTATATAAGCGAAGTTACGCACGGGTATGAGGATATTTCTTTGAGCCGGTGTCAATAATCACACAGACCCCTTTCAGTACTATCTTGGTACCATGTATCGGATTCTTTCATGTATGTTAATAATGCCTCTTTCACGTACTACCAAGTATATAGAAAGGGCGAGCTTCTTCCATGTACCGATGAGTATATCGAAGGGCACATATATAGAAAGGTTCGGTATATCAAACTGACAGGTATATAGATTGGGAGACTGTATACCTAGAGTGATAAGAGCCTTACCCTTTGTTGTCAATGAATTTGGAAAATGGGCACCAATGCCCCCAAGTTCTTTCTTCTAGATTCTCAACTTCTAAGAGGAGATAACTATGCAACATGGAAGACAAAGATCAAAACATAGCTTGAGTTTGAAGAGATTTGGAATGTTGTGGATGGTTCTTTAACTAGATCAACAACTGATACAACCCAACAATGACAGTTTGATAGATCTAATTAGAAGGCCAAGATGATAATCTTGTTTGTAGTGTCTAACGACGTGCAACCCCACATTTGTGATGCCAAATCAGCCAAAGAAGCGTGGGATAAATTGAGCACAATGTATGAGGCCAAGAACAAGAATACAATATTGAATTTGTAGAGTCAGTTACACACACTGAAGTTCAAACAAAATGAGAAAATTGAAGCTTTTTTTAGAAGAGTTGCATAATTGAGGGCTTCACTTCTAGCCATGGGAGAGGAGGTCATTGATGAAGCTCTCATTCCCATTGTTCTGAGAGCACTCCCTCCTTCATAGAATTTTTGTAATGACACTCAACTTATCGAGATCATATAGTTAGCTTTGACAAGCTAGTGAATCTACTGCAACAAGAAGAAGTTATGTACAACAAAGATGATGAAGAGGAGAAGGCACTTTCTTCTCATTAGAAATGGAAAGGAAAAGGAAAATTAAAATCTCATTCCTCTCAAAAGTCCCAAACACAACATCAACATGGGGAAAAAAAAATAAGAATAAGAATAAATGTCTTATTTGCAAGAGAGGACATGATATAAAATATTGTTGGTTCAATACCTATAAGAAAGGTTCATCAAGTCATTCTGGACCTCAAAATCAAAAATCTCACAAGGGACAATCATACTACAATCAAGGGTAGAAAAAGGGGAACTGGCGAAGAAAACCCTATCAACAAGGAAATATAGTTGAACAAGAAGAACATTTGGATAATGAAGACTTCTTGTACATTGCTCGATCAAGTGAACCTTCCACATCATCTAGTGATGTTTGGTATGTTGATTTGGGAGCCACTCAACACATGATCGGCCACAAAGACTGGTTTACCACAATGAGGGACACGCCTTCAAAAAATCATGTTTCGTTAGGTGATGATTCTTTATACACTGTATAGGGGATTGGGAACATTTCTCTACCTCTTGCTTCGTGAAATTGTAGAGTATCAGATGTAATATATGTCCTTGGGTTAACAAAAAATCTATTATCAGTTAGTCAACTTCTAGACCAAAATTTAAATATTGACTTTGATAGTCATTTTGGCAAGAAAATGTGTTTAATTCGAGACAAATCACGAGGCTCAAAAATTGTTGCAAAAGCCTCTAATGTGGGACGTATGTTCCAACTTAATTTTGTCCACATAGATGATCAGGAACTTGTGGCTAAGAATTCTACCTCTGCATAGTTGTGGCATCAGAGACTTGGTCACATCATTTTTAAATATCTCGAAACACTTTGCCAATACAACATGGTAAAAGGATTGCCATCTCTTAAGAAGGATACATATAAGTGTCCTCACTGCCTAGCAGGAAAACAACATAGAGCTTCCTTCTAGAAGAGTACTTATCGAGCTCATGGTAAGCTTGATCTGGTTCATACTGAGATCTTTGTGGTCCGATACAACCGAGTCATTCGGATTTCTAGTACTTCATGCTTTGTATTGATGACTATTCGAGAAAAACATGGATATATTGTCTTCATAAGAAAAGTGACGCTTTTGAGACCTTCAAGAAGTTCAAAGTGGCTTTTGAGAATGACAATGGTTGTCACATCAGATCTCTCCACTCAGATCAAGGGGGAATTCATGAGTAACAAGTTCAAAGCCTACCTACAAGCTCATGGGATTCATCGAAAAATGCCTCCTCCACACACACTGCAACAGAATGGTATTGTTGAGAGAAGAAATCATACTATTATGGAAATGGTGCATTGCATGATCGATGATTCTAAACTGATGAGGACATTTTGATAGAAGAAGAAACAAAGATAGTTGTATATTTTTTGAACAGAGTGCCCACAGTTTCTCTTAATGGAGTAACGCCATATGAAGCATGGTCAAACTAGAAACCATTTGTTACACACCTCAAAGTATTCGAGTGTAAATCAAGTATGCACATACCCAAGCAAAACATAAAGAAGTTGGATATGAAATCACAAAAACTCATCTTCGTTGGCTACAGTGAAGAGAATCTTCAAGACAGATTGATGGATCCAATGACCAGAAAGTCTACACCTAAAAGATGTTGAGTTTTTGAGAAGAAGGAAGCAGAGACTCCCTCTAGACTCACCTGATGTAGATTTTTCACCTGTTGTAAAAACATAAGTTGATGTTCCTGAGATGATGACAGTGATGATGGGGATGATGGTGATGATCAGATAAAACCATGACCCATGGGAGTAGTACAATGTATGCCCAAGTTGTATACTAACATGATATGAGATGCAAAATTGGATGCTCCACTGGATACATCCACCACTGGACCAAGGAATCGCAGTAAAGCACGAGAAGAAGTAAACTTTGCTTTGATGAGTAGAGTTGTTGAATCATTGAACAATCTCGTGTCCAAAAATCCCTATAGTCAAAAGCTTGGAAAGATTCCATGGATGTTGAATATAAATCAGTGATGAAAAACAACACTTGGTAGCTTGTTGATCTTACACTAAGGAAGAAACCCATTGGTTATAGATGGATATTCAAAACAAAGTACAAAGCAGATGGGACCATAGACAAGTATAAAGCAAGACTGGTAGCAAAGGGGTATGCACAAAAGGAAGGCATAGACTATGAGGAGACATTTTCTCCCACAGCTAAGATCAAAATGATCAGATGATATTTTCTCTAGCTACATAGTTTGGTTGGAAAGTCCATCAGATGGACGTGAAAAGTGCCTTTCTGAACAAATATCTACAAGAGGAAGTCTATATGACTCAACCTGAGGGATATGTTGTACCTAGAGAAGAAATAAAGGTATACAGACTCAAGAAATCTTTGTATGGCCTTAAACAGGCACCTCGGGCTTGGTACATCAAAATAGATGAGCATCTCGTACAACATGGATTCGTCAAAAATCCATACGATCCCAATCTCTACCTCAAAAATAAAGGGGGGATTTTGATTGTTGTTATTTATGTCGACGATCTAGTCATCACGTGATTCGAGTGAAGATGATCAATACAACGAAGAAAGATCTTAATCGATCATTCACCATGAGAGATCTTGGGATAATGCACTACTGTCTTGGATTGTAAGTATGGCAGAAAGAGAATCACATCTTTGTTTCTCAGTTAAAATATACCAAGACAACGCTCAAGAAATTCAGGATGATGGATTGCACACCTATTGTTACACCTATGGAGAACAAATTGCAATTATCTTGTTCAGATCCATCTCCTCTAGTAAATGCAACTCTTTATCGACAGTTGATTGGGAGTCTCATTTACTTGACCTATACTAGACCAAATATCAACTTTGTAGTGAGCTATCTATCCATGTTCATGTAGGAACCCAAAGTTTTTCATTGGAAGGTAGCAAGGTGGATCTTGAGATATCTCAAGGGTACAGTAGATCTTGGTTTAGAGTACAATGAGAACGATAACTTCTTTTTGATTGGATATTCAAATTGGACACATCTTGCATACTTGGTACATTCTAGATCTAGCCCACTATCATATTGGAACTTGCATAAGGGAAACCTAGGGCATCATTACACACACAAGCACAAAGAACTACATGGACTTTGAGATGTAGCACAATGCTCGGTAGTAAGTTTACTCTTCGGGTGATCGCCGAGGTCAATCTAACTCCAAATTCAACATCATTTTTATTAGATTTGATTTGGTTTGCGGACATGTGCAGTAGTTATATTTTTGTAGGTTACATGTACAACTAATGATGTAATAGCGTAACCAGAGTGACAAAAGAAGATCAACAATGAAGCCACTCTAACCCAAAAAGACTAGAACCTAAGCATCCGAGCATACACAAGCACCCAGTCAGTCACACTAGTGCCAGGTGATCCTATCCTCCTATGGGTACTTATGTCCCTATCATTTCTAGGGTTTTGAACCCTCATCGATCCTTGATGACACTATTCCCACCAAATCCAATAGATACTCGGTCGAGATCACTCCCATGTCACGCAAAATCAACTAAGTCATCTTCCTCCCTCATTTGCTTAGGGTTTTATATCTTTAAATGCTTTTTGCTTGTCTATTACTGTATATTATCATCGGTATATCATTATTTATAGTAATTTACTCTAAAATTAAGGTTTAATTTAATTTAGATTAAATCATTTGGTGAAACCTAACTCAAAATCAACCACATAGATCCTTATTCGCACTCTAGATCTTAGTATTGCATATTACCTCCATCTTTCATGTCACCCTAGATACCCTTGGATCCTTCCATTTTCACCAACATGAGTGTCTCTCTCACCAATTTCTTGAAGGCTAATCCCGAATGTGCGTGAAAAATGCAATTCTTTCTGTCTAACACTTACATTCATCCTAAAACTTCTCCCGAATATGTTTATCATAGATTCATTATGACATTATATTTTAACCAATATCATATTACCTTTAAAACTATTGAAATTTCTTCTCAATTTGTTTTAGATAACGATCCCCCTTTATATTCACGTTTGCATCCATAATATGGTGGTTAAACGAGCTTTAGTTGATAATGGATCTGGTCTTAACATTTGTAATCTATCATTCCTTCAAAGCAAATTGGCCTTTCAAGCATCCTTAACTCCCTCATCTATTTGTATTCGTAGCTTTGATAATATTCCTAAAAGGGTCTTAGGTACAATCACACTTCCCATTACTATTGGGCCATGCACTTTGCTCGTCCTATTCCATGTAATGCCTAATAATATTAATTATAATATTCTTCTCGAGATGGCCTTGGATCCATGTCATGCATGTGGTCCCTTCAACCCTTCATGCGTGTATTAAATTCCTATACCAGGTGTGGTCTATGAGGCCTTAATAGATCCCTCCCCATTTTCCTTTTGCAACATTATTGATCATTCACCTAAAACCCCTACTTCTGCCACATCTCCTCCTAATTTCACAAAGTATGGTCCTGGGTATTAGTATATGCTTCGTTATGGTTCACTAGCACCGGATTAGGAAAAATGGAAAGGGATTCACAAATCCTCTTTCTATTCCCACACAATCCACTAAACTCGGCATCATATATCTCTCTTTGCCTAGTTCCTTTTATTCCGCCACATATTCTCTTGAGGTTTACACTACTTCACTATACCCTGAGCCTATTGGTGATCTTGTTTCTCCTACTTGGCCTTAATTGGATACATTCCTTATTAATGATGCTTTATTCAAACACATGGGAACTTACGACTGTTTCTCCCCTCACCATCACAAAAAGAATTTTCCATCTGTTCTCAATGCTCTAACTTACCTTGGAAAATATGATCCTCCTAACACTAATACCAATACTTCTGACCCATTTCAACATCTGACACCATGACATGGTCTCTCTCGCATAATCATATATATCTCCATCTCTAGCACACTTGGGGGCATCAAAATTGCCCCACCCATAATCACACATTATAATCGGTAGTTGCCTATCCATACTATTCTACTATTCACATACACATCTATACCTTGCTTTTGCTTTACAATTCACATCAACCTTTCTATCAACACTTTTTCTTATCTACACTATGAGCACACCTTGCTACATCTATTTATGTTCATATGCCACTCCATATACGCTTTGCTCCTCATGCTTATTTATGGATCTTGTTATTCATGATACACATACTATACATACTTTGGCTATTCTTGCTCAAAATGATCACATACACAATTACTTCTTATACCATTACTTCTTCCTATCTATATAACACAATGTTGCTACTACATACTCTATGAACCACATACAATACTTTTGGCACCCAATGATGCACTCGTGTTCTCAAGGTTCATACATGACTGTCAAGGGCATTAAATGAACCTAACTCAGACACTTGGGGGACATCACAATTTCTCCCCCCTCCATTACTCTTGTCTATCTCTATTATTTACTCATAGTTTATCTACTACAACTCACGATTTGTGCTTCACGATAAATCTTTCTTAACATTTGATCTCTATCACATACAATATCTTCATTACCTAATGACACACTCTTGTTCTATGGTTCATACTTGATTGTTGAGGGTGCAATTCCTCCATGAACCTCACTTGTCACATCTTGGATACTCTCTTTCACTTTGTGCTTCATGACTATCTTTTTAGCATTACCACATCTTTGGTTCACATACTTTATCTTCATTACCCAATGACACACTCTTGTTCTATGGTTCATGTTTGAATGTTGAGGGTGCAATTCCTCCATGAACCTCACTTGTCACATCTTGGATACTCTCTCTCGCTCCGTGCTTCATAAATATCTTTTTGAGCATTACCACATCTCTAATTTGCATACTTTATCTTCAATACCCGATGGCCCACTCTTGTTCTATAGTTTATGCTTGAATGTTAAGGGAACATTCCTAATTAAACCCCATCACACACCTCTCGTTGGGGGACAACGCAGCCCCCTCTCATCTACACATTTTACATATCACAACACACCATCACATTCACACAACATCTACACATCTTGGTTGTATTTACTCTTGTTAACTTATACTATTTACATGTTGCACTTTGTTTCCTATGTTAGTTGGATACTTAGTATGTCATTATATTTTTCTATACACACATGCGTGTTCATGTGGTATCTTGAGGTGAATGCAAGACTTCCACATATTCTTACATGATGCATGATGTTTGACACTTCTCTTTACCAGTCCCGCCGAGGCTCATGGGGGCATCTACCTTTACTATTCTCCTACTACACATCATAGGTCCTATTGTTACAATACTTACTACTTATTGTCACTATCACTTACTTTTCACTGATATATACATGATTTGACATACTTATCTTTATAACATGCTAATGGGTGCTTCATGTGTAGCATTTTCCTTACAGGATTACATACAACCATGATTATCTCGATACTTCTTGTTTTCCATTGTTTACTATTGTTTGTGGGCTATGTCTTATGTACTTGCATGATCATTGTTTGCTTATGGCCACTTTGGCCCTGATTGTCTTGTGACATTGTGAGTGATGTCCCATGTATGAAACTTTATTTTTGTGGTCCCTCTTGTCTTCATAGTTTCTTGTTACATTGTCTTCTATTACATACTAGCTCTTTTACACTAACACTTGTTTACTAGTCCATCTTGTTTGCATGTGCCTTGGTTTCTACCATGCACATCCCCTACCCCCTATAGATATCCACTCACAGATATGCATATTAGTTTTTTTTCCTCTCCTTTGGTCTACATCCTCCTACATTTGTCACATGCACCCCAAATGCGAGGGGGTATATATTGGATGAACAAATCACCCTTCCAGCAGCTTTAGAGCTACGAGATCATAACAACACAATACATAATTGGCCAAAGCACATAGTCACATATTGGTCCGTAATCTAACTTGGAAAAAAACACATAGTGGATGCTAGCGCCCAATAGCAGACAAGAGCGGTGGGTGCTTGTGTCCCACTTAGGTGTTTGTGTCTTGAGGGAAAAAACATACACTTTCTCGGTTTAGCACAATTTTTAGCAGGTTTTCAAGACAATTCGACAAAATCAGACACTTCTCTCCAGTTATAGAATTCAGTCAATTAGTTACAATTCAATTCAGTTATAAATGGTTACAATCGGCAACAAATCGGGGATGTGCTATTGATAATGGCACTTATTTGAGAAGTGTCATGGATGGAGAGAAAAATAGACCTCTCTCCCCAACACTTTTCTCCTGGTGTGAGATCACCCAAAAAACTCGCCCTTGGCGTGAGATTGCCCAAAAAACTTGCCCTTGGCATGAGATAGCCCAAAAACTTGTTCTTGGTGTGAGATCACCCAAAAACTTTCCCTTTGCATGAGATCACCCAAAAACTTGTCATCGCCCAAAAACTCACTCTTGGCGTGAGATCACCCTTTGTGCAACAAAACGCTCAAACCAACAACATATCCAAGGCAAACAAGAAAAAAATTATATCCTTTACACTCTTATACATCAGGTGCACTCTTTCCTTAACTATTACTTTCTATACATTTTCACTTACTCATACATACGTTACTCTAATTTTTCACATATGAGACTTTAACTACTCTTTTTCTCTTCTTTTTGCAAGACCATTCTCACAAGAAGCAACTCACATCTACAAGCACAAGCTCCGACTACACCCTACTACGCATACACTTCACCCATAAGGTCTACCTCCCTTTCCTAGTTGTCATGCTTCACATCACGATCACTTCATGCTACTTGTCCACTCGCACGCTATCGACTACATTCTTCTCTACAGGATTATAAGGTACACATCTTCTATCTAATTTATGCTATCAAGTATTCACTCAACAACATAAAGTGGGGAAAATGTAGACACAAAATATATGCACTTGGGTACATTTCTAGGTCTTAAAGCATACTAATGTATACATGATTCCTAAGTAAGAAAACTAGTGGTTTACAACTCTTTTGGCTCTTTGATTGCTTTATCTCATGTACTTTACTAGTCTTACACATTTTATAACTCTGTCGGCACTTGATTGATTTATCTTTTATGGCCTCGGACACCAGAGCCGATTAAGATAGAAGTTCCTAGGTGCCCTGTCCCTCCAGGTGCTCCTACCCTTCTTTATCTTCTTATTATTATTTTGGGTCTCTTTTACTTCTTGGTCACCTTTTAAAACTTTAGGTTGACCTTTTAGTTGTCAATTACAAAATTCAAACAAGGGAATCATACACACACACACACACACACACACACACACACACACACACACACACACACACACACACTTAGTTATCTCTCTCATATAAGGGGCCAAACATCATAAGCATTATCTATCACCACCTAAGCTTACACAAAGGCACAAGAGAATTACAAGGACACATCTAGCACTTTCATACAAGGGACAAGGGCTGCATTATTTTGCATACATGACATAGGATGGGAGTTTATTTTATTCCATCACATACATCTTGCATACTTGGTACATTCTAGATCTAGCCCACTATCATTATACAACTTGCACAAGGGAAACCTAGGGCATCATTACACACACAAACACATAGAACTACATGGAGTCTGAGATGTAGTGTAGTGCTCGATGGTAAGTTCACTTTTGAGGTGAATGTCGAGGTCGGGCCGACTCTGCGTCCTGCATATTTTTTATTAGATTTGATGTGGTTTGTGGACATGTGCATGTAGTTATTTGTTGTGCGGGTTATAGGTATGAATGACAATTTAATAACGTAACCAGAGTGATAGAAGAATATCAACAATGAAGCTCCTCAAGCCCATAAAAGATTAGAACATGAGCATCGGAGCGGACACAAGCGCCCATTCCAGTCACTAGTGCCCTAATGCTCTTGTGCTCATGTGGGCACTTCGTCCCCGACATTTCTAGGGTTCGAACTCTCATTGAGCCTTCGACGACATTGTTCTACCAAATCCAACAGATACTTAAATCCAGATCACTCCTAGGTTACGTAAAATCAACTAAGTCATCTTCCTCCCTCATTTGCTTAGGGTTTTATATCTTTGAATGATTTTTGCTTGTCCATTACTATATATTATCATCTATATATCATTAGTCACAGTAAGTTACTATGAAATTAAGGTTTAATTCAATTTAAATTAAATCGGGAAGCAATTCTAGTGGGACAACTTCAGGACTCATAAATTTTGCATTGTAGCTCGATTACTCCGTCCAAAATGTGTCATAAAGATTGGAATGCATTGAATATGGTAAAGGGGTGCTGAAATTTGGTTAGCAAAGCTTGAGCCTTGAAATATGCTTCTAAAGGCACGGAAATGAAATTTTTGTAGTGTTGTCTAAAAATGTAATTTCATGGAATGTTTGCATATGTAATTCATGGAAGGTGAATCACCTCATCTCCCTTGATATTGGTGGCCTTCCACATTCTTCTAGATGTATCTTCATATTTTTATATTTAGGCATATAATTATTTGTAACCCATAATGGAAGGAAACACATCTCCTTGCAAAGATAACTATTGTAATTCATGGAAGGTGAATCACCTCATCTCCCTCGATATTGGTGACCTTCCACATTCTTCTAGATGTCTCTTCATATTTATATAATTAGGTATATAATTATTTCTAACCCAAAATGGAAGGACACACATCTCCTTACAAAGATAACTATTGTAATCACAATATTTTGAATAATATACATCTCTTTTCAGAGCTAGATTTACTATCTGGCACAATTGTTATTTTTTCCTTTGATTCCAAAACCCATGTTTTTGGATCAATTACCTATAGAGTTTGAGCTCCCATCACTCTGTATATCCCTCAAAGAATTGATCAATGAAGACAAATACAGAAAAGCTCGTCATGCTAAACTTCACCTCTTGGATGAAAAGAGGCTTAATGCTTTGGATCATTTGAAAGTGTATTAGAATTAACTTCACCATGGCTACAAAAATAGATAAAACCTAGAAAATTTGAAATTGGTGACCTTGCACTAAAGGAGAATTAGAAAAACACAACAAAAGATCAGGAAAAGCAAGGAAATTTTAAACCTAATTGGTTAGGTCCTTATGTTATCACTCGTAAAATATGGATCTGGTGCATACAAGCTATCCATAAGATGGCCAAGAGCTTAAAGATCCCATGAATGTGGTTCATTTGAAGAGATTTTATTCTTGAATCATCCATGAGTACCCTTTGTGTTGGGGGCATTTTGGCACAACCACCTATATCGCTCCTTCATCCTATTCCTCTTACCATATCATCCCAAACCACTTTTTGTCTCTTGCTCCTTATAGTTAGGATGTTTACCATTTGTTATACTTTTCGTATTCACTCATATCCATTTTCATTCATCCCTTGGTCTCATAGAGCTCTTGTGTTCTTATGAATGCTCGGATGGTTCTTAGATCACCTAGAGTATCTCATTGGATACTAAACATTCAAAAACACAAAACCCCAAAACATTCAAAAACACAAAATCCCAAAACATTCAAAATATTTCAAAAAAACTGTAAAATTTTCCAAAATTGCCAAAAACATATAAAATTAGTCAAAAATCTACCCAAAAATAATAATAAATCACTATCAAAATTATCCAAAAATAGAAAACATTTGTAACAAACTAAAAATCCTAAAGCTCGACACATTGTTCTTATCCTAGTCAATTCCAATATCTATCAATAAAAACAAACTAACCTAAATCCCTTGCATGTATGGGCATTGACCCAATCAATCCCAAATCATCTTACCCCTAGCATGCATCCTTCCATATGGGGAAACCAAATCAATCAATCTTCACTGTGGAACACATTAGGGACATAATTAAGTGTCTTTATAATAGTTGTGTTTCATTGTTACATTTTTTAGTTAGTTGTTTGACTAATTACAAGTTTATTGTTTGTCATTTTGGTTATTTTATAGCTATGGTGTGACCATCTATTGTGTATATTGGGTTTGTTTTTACCTTTCTTAGTTATTTTTGAAACAATTACAAGTTTATTAATTGTCATCTTGGTTAATTTATAGCCATGGTGTGACCATCTACTATGTATATTGGGTTTGTTTTACCTTTCTTAGTTAGTTGTTTGAATAATTACAAGTTTATTGTGTGTCATATTACTTAATTTATAGCCATGGTGCAACCATATACTATGTATATTGGGTTTGTTTTTACCTTTCTTAGTTAATTGTTTAACCAATTACAAGTTTATTATTTACTATCTTTGTTCATTTATAGCCATGGTGTAAATATTTATTATGTATGTTGGGTTTTTTTCACCTTTCTATGTGTTGTGTGCATGTGTGTGTTTACGCACATAATGGGTTGATCATCATGGTTCTTTAATAATCATGGTGCTAACTCTATTATGCAAAAATAAAAGTAGGTTGCTCCAAAATACAAAATATGAATGGAAGCTCAAGCTACGAGCAATGTTAGTCATATCGTCATTACATTCATTCATACATCTCATTCAAAACTACAAAAAAAACAAAAAAAAAACATTACATCATCTCAACATAATTCATTAACATACATCTATAACAATGTGTAAATGAATAAAACCATCCAAATCATCATCTATATAAATCATCATATATAATGTCCAATGTCTCAAAATGTTATATATACAATGTCTAATGTCTCAAAAATGTCATATACATATATACATCATCATGCCACAATGGGCATCTATACAATGAATGTGCCTTCATCATGAGGCATATACAAAACAAATAGATGTCTACCATACAATATCAACCATGGATCTCGCCAACCCTTGGACTTCCTAGTCTATCATCTCACCTCGGTGGTGGCATCTGGACTGATCTAGCTGATCTAGATGGCCCATGTGATCTAATTGATCTCCCTGACCTCGTCCCTGTCCTATCCTCTAGCTATAGCTATAGATCTCTCTTGGCTCTCTGGGACGATTACCTCTTGTATAATCCTCTATAATAACCCACATTTTGGGTCACACATCAAAAGTTCATGTAATACATCCCCCATCCCACTAGCCTCGGCCACACGATGAGACACACCTCTCTCTCATTGTCACATGTTAGTAGCTTTATTTTCCTCTTCTACAACTAAACCCTCATAGAGTCCAACTATTCTACAAATGTTTGAGCTATAATGAAGAGGATCTCTCTGTCACAATGTTTTGTCTCTTTGTGTTTGGGCTACATGTAGCTCTCTATGATGGACATATGAGGGTTATACTAGTGGTATTTGACTCACACATCATCCATCTCCCCTATCTCCCCAACCATTATCCCCATATCTATCGCCATATCCCATTTGTCATCCCCATCAACTCCTCCTCCTACTGGACTCGGTGCCCTTTGTGGAGAGACTAGTACCTATGCACCCCGAACCTTGTATAACCTATCCAACATGTGCATGTATACCATGTCATCTATACCCTATATATCTATGTCCATCTCTTTCCTTTCTCTCATGTACGGTACATGTCCTGGCCCCGTGAGCCTCTCCTCTCCTCCTCTCTCCACCATAAGGCTACCCTCATTGTATGTTGTTATCCTATCTTGCCATAATTAATTTAAGGGATAGTTAAATGAATAATTACATGTATTATCACCGCATACCCTATTGATACACTTGGATCTATAATACCTACTCATGCATCCCATACATATGCTAAGAATCTCCAAAATTGGCCATCTAATGCTAGGCCTGATGTGTGGCCCAAAATTTGTAGTCTCTCACACTACCCATGCATACCATTGCTCTCCCTCTAGTATATCATGTATAAATCCAAGTTGTCGCATGACCCTATTTGGTCTATAATGCTCAATGATGTATGACTAACTCCCAATGATATAATGATCTACCTCATTTTCCCCCTCTCTCGCATCATTTTTTGTCACCCACCTATAAGACTGTATGACCTCCATATGATATGGCGCAAATGAAGATCATCTATAGCTTATCTATAAATGCCAAATCTCCTCGGTGACCTCTCTGACCACCACCTACTATCTCCCATCCAAAAACTAATGGCTCCTTTAGATTTTTGTCTCTCAATATCCCCACCAACCCACTCTATATGGTCCCACCAAATGTACATATCAAGCCCAAACTCCCTTGACTTCTATATACACCATATGCATATCTTTGTATGAATGCACTATCCATGGTCCCCATGTAAAAATGTTTTTAAAACCAAAACTCCACAACCACGCCAATCAACCCAAGTTGAAAGTGTCTCCCAGTCTTATCAGGAAACAAGTAGCCACTGATAAGAACCATCAAGTAAATAGGAAGATGAGCTATCCCATCATCCTCTATGCACTCTTCATGGTGTACCACCACATACCCTTCATGAATCTCCTCTACTCTAAACAATAGTTGTGTTGTGCCCAGATATGTGATGCTCTCCCCCTCCTATATTGAATCAAATGACCCTGCATCGACACCCTTAGTATGTGTACACACATCCTATAATGTCACAGACATCTCCCTTACTGAAAATATGAATGTTTGTGACTCACTATGACATCACTCCAATAAAGAATTCAATAAACAATGATCAATATGATCTTTGACATTGTGCTATGTTTTCCAAATCTATCTCCTCCAATATACACCACACAATGTTCTCCACTCTAAACTTGTCATCCATCTCTTGAATGATCTTAATCGTGAATGTCTCTCTCAAACGTCCAATGCATATAGTCTCTCTACACACATTGCACCAATTCATTATTCCCTTCCAAATCATTTTTCACCTTTTTCTCATTTCGATAGCTTACATGTTCCCCTAACTCACGCTAGCACACATGTTTTCATGTTAGCACACTTCTTCACATGCACATTAGTGCACACATTTTAACACTAATGCACTCAACACTAATGCATTTCACAATACACTAGTGCACTCAACATTACACTAGTGCAACCATTACGCTAGCTTGTGTTGTTTCACTAAGCATTTACCTTCACATGCTACACATTTTCACAAGCTACGCTAGCACATGTACTTCATTGTGCTAGTGTTTCTTTTCAATTTTATTCTAGCCATAAAATGTAATAAATGCATAATACTCATTAATTTTTTATGTACTCACTAGACCGTCATCGTCATTAGGACCTCCGAAACTCTCAAACTATGATCCACATGATGAATACATGTTGGATATTACATCATCTCTCTCACAATCTGAGTAGCAAAAAATCAATGTATAACAAAAAATTATCTAGTAGCAAAAATGACCAATGATTTTTTTAACTCCCACCCAACCCTTTATTTAACCCTTCTTCAAACCCTAATTCAGGTCTACAACTCCTAATTTTGTCCTTTTACCCTTTGTCTCTCATTTTATGAGCCCATTTTTTCTGTCACTCCTCCAATGTTCTCTTATTCCTCTTATTAAGCAATTGTCCACCACTTTATCGCGTCACCCATCCACTCTGAAGGGGAACTCCCTTAGCACAATCTCAAACCGTTGGGGCATCCAAATGTTTCACTGGGAAAAATAGAATTCCACCACACTTCTTTATCATTTGTTCACCAATCTACACATGTATACTATCTTTAAAGTGCTATTACTTCATAATAACACTTTAAAGAGGGGAAAATGTAGACACCCTAAAATATCACATTACACATTCTAAACCTCCAAAATCATCCCGTAATTACTTCATGACACATTACGACCATTTTAACCATTTTTGATCATTTTTGATATATTTTTGCTATTTTATGACCTTTAATGACATTTTACGACATTATCCCGAATAAAATTCTATCATTCCTATCACTCACACATGGTCTCAAATTATTAAATATTCATACTATAAACCTTATTACACTTGTATCTCATTCCTAAGATTAATTAATTAATCCTTATCACTCTTATTATTCATCCCCTATCTGTTCTAATTTTATTAGCTAATTTCATATTAAAATAATTAATAAATCCTACACATATCCATTTCCACCTCACCTCTTATCCACTTTCACTTCACTAATTAACATCTCAAGTTAATTAGAGCAAAACAAATCAATTAAAGATAAAATCATTAAATATATGCAAGAGGAAAGTTTAGATTAAATCAAATCATGCATTTGAGTTAACTAAACATATCCCATAAAGCATGGCATTCCAAAATTAAAGCAAATCTCCTCAAAGCTAAAACTCACATCACTTTTTTGGGTGAATAAAACAAAATACATGAATTTAATATTTCAATGCAAAAGCTAAAATATTCAAAATACATGCCACTTTTGTCAACTCAATGATAACTCATTCAATCAAGATCAAAACAACAATTTATCTTGTCAATCAAGTTGGAAACTCAAACAAATATCTCCAATCATGCTTTAGTTAGCTTCGATCAGACAAATCAATCACATAAATCAAGGATTTGGGATTCTCTTCCCTCATCTATAAATAAACACTCATTCCTCTCCATTTTTCATCTTTGGAAGCTTGAGAATATATGTTGTTATTGTGTTGAATTGTTATTCAATTTTACACATTGTTACACTATCCATTTGATCACGAATCTCAATTAATTCAATCATCAATCATTTGCATTACTCGAGTTGAAATCCACTTCCATTCGAAACATTTCTTGGAGCATCCACATCCAATTAATCTAGAGATTCAACAAGCTCGATGCTTCATTCCAAGCTTCAACCAATCTCATCTGAGGTTGTAAGGAGGTACGAAGGAAGGATCATGTTTGCTTATTGTTTGTTTCTTTCCCTTATTTAATATTTTCTTTGTATACAGATTACACACTAGAATTTTGAAGTAACATAGAGGCATATGTATTGTTAATTGTTAATTGTTACTCAATTATCTTATAAAATGAATTTGTTGGCTTTAGTAACCCATTTAAATTTAGGAACTTGAGTTGGACGACCAAGAGAAGCTCCTCTCAGAGAAACACCTCTCGTAGGAGATTGAGAAACTAATATGTCCGAGGAGGACCATCATGGGTGATCGTAGATTCCGTAGAGTGATGCCTCAAAGGAGGAGAGAGAGATCTATTATAAACTCGTGTATAAAAAGAAATACTCCCTTTTATTCAAGTAATACGAGCTTATGATCGATGCATAACAATCAATGTCATGGTGTGCATTGATGTTGTGAAAGTACAAAAAGGTCAACTTTTTTCACGTTTGAGTGATGAGGAGGATGGTGATCATTAGATAGTAACCGAGTGAGATATTTATCAAGTAGGATGAGAAAACTATCATGTGGGTGATTACATGATTTATAAAAACGAAGTAGTCTCTACTTAGGAGCAACATGAGGCCTTATGGGGTTTTTAAATATAACATTAGTACGGTGGAAAGCATTACCATGATGCAAGACCTCGACTTGATCCTAATTAAAAGCCCCATCAATCACAACACTAGTATCAAGCTCCTTAGAGAGAATAGGATAATGAATAGATGAAAGCATAGACTCATGGGGAAGAGCGAGTTCTCGTGGAATGAATCACAATTATCATATATTTATTTCTCCTTAAGCAAGAACACACAATCAAATCTCATGCAATGAATCACAAGTATCATATATTAATTTCTCCAAAAAGTGAATAAGCGAATCCATGAGAAAAGATATATTCTGCCTATGGATGAGTGGGCTGATAAATTAATTACCTTATGCATACTCAATTTTTTTAAAAAAATGACATACCTACTCAAATATTCCATAACGAAAGGTAGGCAAACTCTCGTAGGTGATTATAGTTCTAAAATTGTACTAGTCCATTCGATTCATTTAGTTTGCAAAAGTCAGCAGTTACATCTTGAACAACCTTCGGTATTTTATAGCATGGAAAGTTCGATCATAATTCTCTGCAGAACATTCACCAGACCAACTTCTATCTGCGATTGCTCTCATTACTGCATGGGAAAAATAAAGCCGTGATTTTCTTAAGAATGACAATTTTAATTTCCTCCTCTTAAAACACAGTTTCTAAAAACTTGGATAATGCCATAATGATAAAATATTTTCCACTATGCTTCAGAATGCCCAATTCATTTTGTTAAAATATTCGTTTCAATTTTGTGAATGCCCGTTTCTTCTTTGAACGCCTATTTAGCACTAATTTCTATGTTTTATTGTTCATTATCATATTCAATTCATAATGTACTTACATTGTACCAAAAAGAGGTGCAATGTTATGTTGATAGTAAAAATACAAAGGTTTGTAGAGTTGTTGAAGTGATTTCAAGATGTATGGAAGATGTATGTTTAATTTGTGCGTAAGGTTTGCAGAGTCATCGAAGCAATTCTAAGATGCAATTAAGAGGCATATCCAACCCTGGTAACAAGACAACAAACATACATATCCCACAACCAATCAACCACTATGTCATTGAGAGGGACATCTCCAATATAGCTTCACCCCTACTTGGCATAAGGATTGTAATATTTTTAGAGTTGTAGAAGCGCTTCCTAGATGCATCAAGCTCACAATACCAAGCATGTCCGTTGTCGCTACCTCCGACATCAATAATGTCGCCACCTCCGACATCAATAATGTCGCCTAAACTAAAGACAAAGGAACATGGAGTATATCCGATCCGGTGCTTATTCATGTACGCTAACTATGTGTTTGCAAGAAACATGGAACAATTATAATATTTTAGAAACATTTTTTTATAATTCATAAACTAAATTCTTTTGATTATTTTATTGGGAGTTATTATTTTGCTAACTACTACTTTTTAAGATATTTATAAGAAAATAATTTGTATCATGTAAAATCATTTTTAGAAGTTCATAAACCATTTTTATTTTGTGTTTTATTCAATATGAAATATTTCTAACACGTTCATAATTTTTTAAAAATTATAAATTTCATTATTCGTGTTTGAAATAGAAATTGAATAAATTACGTGAGCCATATTCTTAAAGATTTTAAGATTCAAAAAGGAAGATTAAAACAAGTATATATTTTAGAAATCAATGATATATCGTATACTTAATATGTCTACATAAATATATTTTTTTGGTGTAAAATATTGTTTATTGTTGAAGGTGATCTGGCCAAGATGGCTTCTCCGCGACAAATTCAAGGGGCGTAACTAGAACTTTACTTAACACTATTATCTCTCTGCTTGTAATAATTATGTTTTTTTATTATTATTGAATTAAAACATTATTTAATTTTTGGAAGACGGTATAGTTTGGTGAAAAACATTGAATCCCATATTTATAAAAAAAATTGTTTCCTTTTAAAAGAACGATCATTAAAATATAAATAATTATTAACAAAGACGAGTAACTTTGTAAATAATACTAAACACATATGACATAACATTTCCAAATCAATGAATAATACAACACAATAGTGAAATCCTGCAATATAAATACTCCACTAAAAATATACTATGGCTTTTCTAACTTTGACTTATATTTTTGAGTGTAAATAATACAAATAACTAGCATTTGTATTAAAACAAGGTATAATGTTATGCCGGTAGTAAAAATATAAGTGCTTGTAAATTTGTTGAAGCAATTTGAATATGTTCAATCTAGATAATAAGGCACATAATGTTTGTAGGGTCATCGAAGTAATTGTAAGATGCATTGATGAGTCATATTTGACTTGGTTTGTGAGGCAACAAATATATGTGAGAGGGCTACCTCTAGTGTAGTCGTGCCCCTATTGGCATAAGGATCGTAATATATTATCACAGGCGAGCAAGGCCAACCAACCTAGTGAGATTGATTTTTAACTAAATGTGGATTATTACACTAGTAGAATTAATTCTTATATGCACTGAGCCTGCAACACCAAACATGTCTATTGTCACCGCCTCCGACGACGTCGAGCATGTCATCCAAACTAAAGATGGAGGTGTGGGTGTTGTATTTGATTTAGCTCTTGTTTGTGCACACCAACTATGTGTTTGCAAATAACATAGAGTAATAATACAATTTATTAACATAATTGTGAATGTTTTTTTTTATTATTGGCAAATAGTTTTTTGGAAGGGACTATACCCTTGTACAACAAGGCTCAGAAGCCAGAATAGAAAAAATAAGCACAAAGAAAGGGATCCGAATCCAGATATAACAATAAGGACCAACTGCAGAACATCGTCTGGAAAAAAGAAGCAACAACCATCAACCTCAAAGAAGAACTAAACAACTGCTGAACAGCGAAAACCCAGCAATAGTACACCGACACCATTGGAAAGCATGCTGTAATCCGCCACAAAAATGATAACCATGTACTCCGGCCGATCACAAACAAAGAGAATCATCCAGACGGATAGCCCTCCTTCAGGGTGAAATTTTTTTTTCTTCTTGCTAACCGTAACCCAACCTGAAGGAGTCTCCACTGTTGGAGGAGAAGTCAAAGGAGGGGTATTCTCCTTAGTCGCATTTGTCCCAATTGGGACAGCCACTACCTGAATCATATCCGTGTTGCCCTCAACAACTTGAGCATTATTCATGCTGCTAATAATTTGATTTTCGGATAGAGGGGTTTCAAGGGTAGTTTTGGATTCAGTCACTGTTTCTACTTTTGATTCAAGATCCCTTTTAGCATCAAAAATTAGGTGCTCTGGGAGTGCATCTTTCCACCAATTTCTCTTTTCATGTTGACGTTTTTCCATCTCACAAGCAGTAGAGGTGTGTCCTAAGCCAAAACACCTTCTACAGCGGAAAGGTAGACCTTCATAATCAAGAGTTTGTGACCAAGTTCTATTTTTCACTCTAAGATCTATAGTAGCAGGAAGATTTTTATCAGTGTCTAGTTCCACCAGGATCCGGGCATAGGTAGTATGGGTGCAATTAGTGGTTTGAGAATCTATAAAGAGTGTAATTCCCAAGGTGTTGCCAATGGCTGTCAGACAGTCATGACTCCAGAATTGAATAGGTAAGTGGGGTAGCCTGATCCAAACAGGTTTCCATGAGAAAGATTCTGTGTGCGGGTTAAAGGATGGGAACCAGGGTTTCATGACCAAATATTTAGATTGACAAGTCCAGAGTTTGGAAGCAATGTTTTCTTTATCAGCTATTGAAGAGAAAGTCACAATGAAAATTCCCTTAGCACACAGATGTAAGTCTATCTTACCAGTTAAAGTTGGAGTCCAATGCTGAGAGATCCATGCGTGAAGAGCCGGAAGGCTGGGCCACAGTCCCCCGAATCTACAAATCAAAGCATGCTCTTTGTAGTAAATCTCAGATGAAATAACATCTTCCCCAAATGTAATACACGGGGTAATGTCTGCAGGTTTCATGGAGGACTCCTTTCCCTTTAGAATGTCTTTGAAGGAGGATCCACGTTTATTCTCTCTATCTAATGGTTGAATAACAGGAAAAGTACCCTGCTCCAGCCCCCCACAAGAAGAGCCTTTCAGCAAGGGTTTGAGAGGGCCATTGTCCAGCATATTCACAAGATCATCCCCAACTGGAGTTTGAAAATGGGTTGTGCCGCCATCCTCGGGGCTCCCCGCATTTGTGAAGGCCAGATCGATCCACGAAATCGCACCTCCTCCATCCCTTTCAACATCCTTGCGTGGCGGGCTCGCAGATTTGCGTGGATCCAAGGCGTTTCAGTGGTAACCTTTCCCCATTTAGGGTTCATGGGGGCCTGCCAGAATGCGTGGATTTTAGACCGAGAAAGGGCGTAGCAACCATCGCCGAGCGGAACATAATTGTGAATGTTATTGGTTAATTTAAGTATAAATATTTGAAATTTCTATATTGATTAACAAAATAGAAACCCCAATGTATTTTAAAAGCAACATATTAAATATAACTAAAAATTAAATTAAATTAAATATGTAGTTGTCTTTTTTTGTTGTTTTTGAACTCTTTCTATATAAAATCGAAGCATTAAAAGAACCAATCACACTTTAAATATAACCATCTTTTATTTTTAAATATTTGATCAAATTCATATAATATTACATTCTAATATAAAAACAAATTTTAAAATGCTCTTAATAGATCTCACAAATACTACTCATCTTTAGAAATACAGTTTGACCGCCTTCCATATTTAATCCTTTCCATATGTAGTTTTTATTTACTATTTATGTATTGTATTGAAATGAAATGAAAGATTTTAATGACATCCATGAGACCAAACAATCTATGGGACCAAAGCCACAAGCCCTAAGATATTTTTAGACTTCTTTCAATATCGGACCTCCTACAATGGATCTTGATCGAAAACCAATAATCTTGTTAAGCCTTGCTTCTTCAAATAACTTGCTTAGGCTGTCCACTTTCAAAGTTGCTTTCATATTGGATACGAATATCATCATAAGTTGTACATTCCATGATGAAGTGCCATTCCATCTCCACCACCCCCTTACTACAAAAAAGACAGGTTCTCCTCTCCCAATCCTCCTTAGGAATAGTCCATCTACCGGTCTCACACGAAGAAAATGATGTGATCCAATCCTCAATCTGTGCAACTAACATCCTTGTTTTTCCCTTGATGGTCGCACCTAGATATGTTTTTTCATCATGTTCCCAGGAGGAATTAAATTCTTTGATGTAATGAGCTTTCTTTTGGCCAATCTGCCATGTCCACATGGTAGTCCTAAATTTTTCTATCACAAAATATTTTATTTCCTCATTGGTGTTAGGACACTCTTGCAAGTTGATGCCCCATTTTCTCATCCACTTGTTGTTTTGCTTCATCCAAGTTTTCTTTTACGTCCTAATTTCTCCTCCACAACCATTTTGGGCCAGCGATGGTTATCCATGCTTTCAACCTTTTTCACATAGCTTAGCATCCAAGTTATTGTTGATGCCTCCATCGGAAACATCCCTACTTCAGCCAGTAAAATCTCGTATGGGACCATTGTTTTGACTTTGAGGGTGTTTGTGATTAGATGCTTTTGGATTCTTTCCAACTGCCTCCATCCGTGATTAGACATGCTACTTCCCCAAACCTCACAACCATATAGGGCAACCGACATGACCAACAAGCCAAAAAGGGTTTTCTTGGTTTTCCAATCCCATAGCTCAACTTTCCTGCACCTATTTTGAAGTAAGTAAGACGCTTTCCAACCTCCCTATATCCTTTTCGCTCTACATGTCTCCCAACTGAGTTTGTTGTGAAAATCAATCCCAAGGTATTTGTACTCTTTCACTATTTCCAACGGGCTCCCTTAAAAAAGAAAGTTAACTTGAGTCTCTTTCCTTTTTAGTGAAAAATATGACTTTGGTCTTGTTGATGTTCACTTGCATCCTAACTTCTTGGCAAAACATATTCTAAGACTTTCAACTGTTCCACCAACCCATGAGTTGTTTTTGAAATTAGGACAAGATCATCGACATATAAGAGTAACTTCACCACGTAGCCCACCAACTAGATACCCCCATCGGTTTTACTTAACCATTCTTCAAGTTTGTCAATGTATAAACCAAACAAAGTGGGGAAAGAGGGCAACCTTGCTTGACACCAATGTCGCTACCAAAACATTCAGACATACCCTCTTTAGTTTTGATTTTAGCTTTGACCTGCTCATATAATCTATGCATTGTTGCTCTATACTCGTTTGGAATACCAAGTTCTTCCATCCTTTTCCAAAGTTTGTCTCTGGGCACCGTGTCAAAGGATTTTTAAAATCCACAAAGCAACAGAAAGCTTCCTCTCCTTGAGTGTCCCATATATTTTCAATCAAGTGTCTAAGGGTGATACAATGGTCGATGGTTTTAATGGTTGCCTAAGTGCCTCATCCTAAAGCCTACTTTTTGCCCTTTTTCTCTTGATTTATGTTTATCATGCTCCCAAAAAGTTTACCTAGAAGAGGATTTACCATAATAGTGCGGTAATTGGATGGATTATTGATATCACCACTTTTATAGAGAGGAATAATGACACTAGTCATCCATTTCGTAGGGAATCCACCTTGGGTGATGTCATTGAACATTATTTTGATGTGTGGAGCAAGGGCCTCAGCTCCCCATTTTAAAAATTCAGCCATGCAACCCATCTATGTCTTGTGCTTTACCACTTGCCAAGTTCTTTATGTCATGTTTGATATCTTCCACTAAGAAGAGCTTGGTGATGTGCTAATTATGGGAGGAGTGTCCTTCTGTTGGGACCACTCATAGAGGAGCCTCACATACTCTAACCAATGGGCATTCATGATATTATTCTCTATGTGTTTTTTCTTTTGTTGTAACTCCTTCCAAAAGCCTTTGGGATTGTGTTTTTCGAGGAAAATTAATTCTTTCCTTCTTGTGTTCACATAACTTTATTTTTGGATTGTACCAATTTCTCATAGTTCTTCTTGTTTTCTTTGTTCATCCCACTTTCTTTCAAGAATCTTTTGGCAGCCTTACACTCTTTTTCATACCACGGGTTCATCGGGAAAGTATTTGCTTCTCCCTTCCTAGGTTGAGATCTTTTGCAAGCACTTAATGCCTTGTGAATTAAAGGGATCAACAAATTACTGGAAACACAACCACTTCCTCCTTGGTTATGCCTCGTTATTCCTTATCACCTGGAGGTGTTGTTCAAGGGTTGTAGTAAAGATTTCTTGATTTTTCTGGTTCAAGATGATTTTACCCTGAGGTTGAGTCTTCTTTTGCATGTGGTAGACTTGCTTGCATTGTTGTTTATTTGATATAGTGCCAAGTTTGATGAGGAGAGGTTTATGATCATATTTTAGCCCGATAGGGCAGTCCCCAATTTCAAACTCCAACATCCTAGAGATAGATCCTGGGAGCAAATTACATAGTCCACTACACTTTGACCATTGTATGTTTTATAAGTAATACTTCTGAATTTGGCCATGCTCTCATGCCATTACAAATAACCATGCCATATAAGCTACATAATCCTAATAGCTCTACCCCAAAGTGTGTCACCCCTCCATTGCCATCCTAGGATGTTCTTTCCCAAAGCCGAACCCTCTCCTTCTTCTAGCCATAATGGATTGTCATCCTCTCCTTCATCATTACCCAACTGGAGAGAAATTGATTGTTTGTTGTCCTCGCATTAAAGTCACCCATCAAAACTATTTCTCCTAACGTGTTGAATATAGAAATGTCTTTTTTTTAGTGAGGCATATAAGTCTTCATCATCTAATTTTCTCCTCTTGTAAGTCTTTGAGCTCTTCGATGCAAAGTAGCAAGCAACCAATCTGATTGTTACCTCATTATCAAATATTTTCAGCCATATGTATTGCTTATTTGGATCCTCTTTTTCAACTTTCATGGTTTCATGCCATATTTCCTTGATTAGCACTATGACTCCCCATGACCTTTACCTATTTCAGTCCCCTCATTCCAAATTGAGATTTTCTTGTATCCTTCAAAGTTTGGGACTTCACTGACCCTCATGCTCATGTGCATTTTTCTAAGAATTATAATATCTTTCCCCCTCTCTGTGGGCCCCTAATCCGATCCTCTTCTCCATGAATAACCCCTACAATTCCAACTTACAATGTGTATGAACTCACGTGGGGCCCTAATTCCCTATTTCTTACTTGCCTGTCGATCATTGATTTGGGCTTTCCCATTCTTCAACCATGCCCACTTTCCCGCAACTCTTGCCTCTATCACTTTCTCCCATTCCTTCTTTCTCTCTTCTTGTTGAGAAAATGTCAAGTCATCATCTAGGTATATGTGTGTGCCTCTAAGAAACCCCCTATTCTTTAGGACTGCATTCTTGTCTTCTACATTTCTTATGACAACCCTCACATGTCGGTCCCTTCCTCCATCTATTCTCTTTCCAATCCTATTTTCCTGGTGAATATAACTTGTCCATTTCATCTCATCTTTAAGGAAATCCCTTGCTAAAATGTTAGTTCTCTCCTTTTCACCAAAGTCCTTCAAGCCTTTGATAATGAAGTTTACCACTTTGTCTTGTTTGTCTCTTTCTTCTTTTATTTGCATTTTAATGTGTTTCTCGATTATCTGCTTCTGCTCGTTTGATGATCCACTTACCACTCGTGACCAAGATTTGGCTTCCTCTATCTGATCTCTTAGCTAGGTTTTATTTTATTTCCATGTTCTCAATTGCTGATTGAATCTCATTTACCTGTGTTGTGTCACTTCCTTTTACCATTTCTGGGTTTTCATTCTAATTGTTTTCAGATGTTCTAATTCTTGTTTTAGAGTGACTAGCTCTTGTTGCCCTCTTTCCATGTTGTTTTGTAGGTTTAGTACTTGCTCTTTTAGTATTTTGTTTTCCCTTTCCAACTTACAACTGGATTCTACAAATGCTTTCCTCTCATTGTCTTCTTGTTGCCCCTTTGATTCTAAAGTTTCAATCCTCTTCTTCATGTTCATGAGCTCATTTACATATAACCCTGATGACCACAACAACAATGTAGATGTGGGGCTATATATATATCTTTAATGTCTTGAAATACTTCCTCTCTTTCTTTCATCTATGTTTGCTACGATAAATTTTGTTTTGTGCATTTTTACTCAAATTCTCTTGGAAAAGGCAAATCCATTTTCTTATTTCCTTTAGCCTCATCCTGTGTTGTTTGATCTCCTTCCAGCTGGTGTTTTTTATAGAAACATTTACCTTGTTAGTTATTTTTGATAAAATCATAGTGAAAATTCTTTTGAGTTTGTCTTAGCTTTTTGGCCTCACTGCATCTTAGGATCCCCCTATATTGTTTTGCATTCACAATGACCATTTTTTTATTAGTGCCCATTGTGTTAGAATGAGAGTTTTTCATCTTGATTGATCCCCATGACCTAGTTGGTTTCTCTATGTGTGGATTGAGATATGAAGCTACGAGGCTCATTCGAGAATTGGAGAGTGTGAATCCAGGGGGAGCTCAAACCCTCTTGATACAAAAACCTAATCAATGGACCACTCATTGCATTTGTAGACCATTTATAGTTTCAATGTTATTCCTTGCAAACCTCACCGCCTCTTAGGGTTTGTGGGAGTTTTTTCCGTTGATATTTGTGTCTTTGATGTGGTAGACCTCAAAAATCCCAAGGTTAGGTTGCCTTTCAAACCCTCTTGTTTAACAACCATGGTTTGAACTTGAAAGAGATGCTTTGTTTTTCCTACTTTTGTTTTGTTTTGTCATTGTTTTAAATGATTTGTGTGCCCTTGTTGGCCTGCAACCTAGGGCCCACTCATAAAGGGATTTGTGCTTTGTCTCCTATCCCAAAACCTTGAACTAGGAAAGAGAAAATGAAAAAGAAAAGATAGAGCATGGGAAGTAAGACTCACTTTATAATTTTTAAATCATAATTTGAGAATCTCGTTGATGTCACCTCTTGCCTTTACAAACCCCTCTCGTGCCTCTATGAATGCCTCAGATCTTCCAATATTTGTTGAGTACTACTATGATTTACCCAATCATTGTGCATTCAATTACCTAATCACTTTGTGCATTTCATTTGTAGATCCCCCTTCACTAACTCTTGAGAAAGTTACAGAGATTCTGCATGGCTCAATGGGCCCATTTGGAAAGATAATTTAAATGAGAATAGTTTTTTTATTTTTATGAACATGTGAAGAGTAAAATGTGACATTTTATAGAATATATATAAGTAATGTTAAACCGATTTTCTTGTACCTATTTCGATTAGTGAAATAATATCAAAAAAATTAAGCAACTCTAATATGAGATGGTTTAAGGTACCTCTAGATGGGATGATGACTAATACATGCACAAAAGAGAGATCCTCCCCGTAATGAGCTTGATGACCTACACAACAAAGAGAAACTTAATAGAAAAAGGATTGGTAGATTGGATGGTGGGTTGCCGAAAATGTGGGTCCCAGAAGTGAAAAATTCATAGGATGGATATCAACCCACTTTTTGATAAAAGATAGATAACATAGGTGAGTGATAATTTGGATGTAGCAAATAATTGAACTAAAACAGAAAATATGAGATCTAATGGATGAAGTAAATGTAGATCTGATCTAACTAAACACAAACTAAATCAAACCAAGGTGGGTTGATGGTGACCCAAGACTGCAGAGCACAGTCGATAGTGATTAGAACAATGTAGGAAGAAAAATGCAAAGAAGAAGACCTGAAAGACTTGTTGAAGCCAGATCTGGAGCTGATATGAACTAAGGATGATGTTGGGATATTGTGATAAGGCTTGGATATGATGAGAACATAAAGGATGTAAGAAAATTAATGAAAATGAGAACTACTTGACAAGGTGTTGACAAATGTGGATTTGATGAAGTTGGGATCTGAAGTTGTAAGTGTGTAGAATGGCAAGATTGAAGGATGTGGAAGGTGAGGATCAAAAAGTGAATGACTGACATAATGAATGAAAAAATCCAAAAAATGAGTAATTGGATCGATGATGACTGACAGGTCGATGGTGACGAAGAGTGATCTAGGGTTTGATAGAAAAAGATGAGTGAAAATGATGATTTATAGATGGAAATGAAGATGAGAAAAGGTAGAGACAAGGCTTCGGGATGATGGTGAACTGTAGAAAAAAAAAGTGATGGAATGGAAAGGGTGGATCAAAGCATGCAAGAGAGAAATAGGACTTCAAATCTTCAAGGTGAAGTAAAAATCTCCAAAGTAGCTCCAAGATGGTGATAATATTTGTGAAAGAAGAAAAAAATGAAAGCAAGATCACAAGAAAGCTTGAAGTCTCCAAAATTACATCCTGAAGAATGAGGGGTATGGGCATATTTATAGGATCACTTTGGTGACCCGGATGGGTCATCGATGACTACAACACTACGTCTCCATTTGGGCGGTGGAATATTGATGAACTCGAGGCAATGAGCGCTCATGAGGTGGAATTAGGGCTTTAAGTGGTAAGTACGAGCTAGGGATGCTTAAGGGAGATAAAAGGGTAGGTAAGAGGTGGAAAACATTAAATAAAGGTAAAGGGAAGGTAAAATTATTAAATGAAGGCCTAGGGAGGACAAAAAGGAGGATTTAGGGAGGATAAATGGATTAGATGAAGATTTAGGATTAATTAATGGTGATTAGAAATGTTAAATTAAGGATATGATTAGGATGGGATTAAGGTGGAATAACAATTAAAGGGATAAATTGAATTTAGGAGGAAAAGGGGGATTTAAGTGGGAAGAGAGGTATGTATGTAGGAGATGACAATGAAGGGGAGTGAATGCGGGGTGAGGGATAAGGGATACAAAAATTGGTGTCTACATTTGCCCCTTTTTGTCGAGTGGTTTTGCATTGGGCAAACCATGAGACAAAAATGAGAAGTGATAGAAGATGATGATGATTGAGGTGTTCCCCCTCAAACTAGGGATCGATGATATAAAGAAGAATCAATCACGAGTTTGAAAGAGATAAATGAAGAGAGAAAAGGGTGGAAAGGATGGGAAAAGAGAGGAGATGAGAGAATATGCCCCAAGTGGAGAAGGATAAGGATATAAACAAAAATATGGTGGTGATTTTGGAATCACTTTGGTAGGGAACAAAGTACGGTCTCAATGGAGATGATGGCAATGTCCTACGGACCTGTGATTCAGTGAAAACCACTACAATATGGAGGGAATCCAATGGGAATCCACTCGAATGAATGTTCAAGTCCATGGGACCAATGGGTCAAAGGAAAACATCAAAATATGTGCGAAATATGCGAAGATGGTCGAGACAAGTGTCGTGACAAAATGAGGGGTAAAAGAATATGTGATATCCTTCATATACGAGGAATCAAAAATATGCGTCTGGGTGGGACAAGGATAAAATATGGCCACAATGGTGGACTTAAGATGACATATGGTGCTCCAAAGTGGGACACAAAGATGGTCGCAAATCAAGATGATGGATGCGATGAAGGATGCATGATAACATCAAGATAAGTTCGAGGGAATAAATAAAAGTGTGTTATGAACAACACACAATGAAAACGTGGAAGAAAAGATAATTTACAAGAAGGATTGGGGAAATTGGAAAAAGAAAAAATTTGCTAGAGGATGTGTACCACATATTGAGGCGCCGATCTGGGGAGCCGATATAGCTGATCACATCCGAGAGGAGACTGGGTGTACTTGACATGGCTATTTAGAGCTAATGCCCCGGATCACATTCACATCCACTTGTGGATTTCCATATAGAGGAACAATATGAGCATGGGGTAGCGAGGAGCAAATTGATATGTGTGATTATGATGGCTATATCATCCTATGCACTTCCAGATTCTTGTGGAGTGATATTTCCATGGACATTGGCGGGGGTGTTGGTAGATATCGTAGATCACAGGATAGTGTTTTCATTTGGTGCAACATTATTGGCTCAGGTATACCATGATCTTTGGATGTACTTGACAGAGAGGAGGTATGGATTAGATGTTGGGTTTCTATTACATTATTGGGCCTACAATCATATTATGATGATGATTAGGCCACCATGGCTTCCATGGGTTACGAAGGACCACATTAAGTTATCAAATGGATTTTTGAGAAGGAGATCCGACTGTGCTCACAGAGATAGAGGAGAGAGTGGAAGATTGGTACATAGGCATGTTGGATGGATTGGATATAGATTAGATAGAGATGATGACCATACTAAGATTTTCTTGCATGGATGGGTAGACATTGATTGTATGGGACGACACGAATTATATGGGTCTAGGGGTAAAGACCGAGAGATGGTGGAGGTAGAAAAATTTCCACAAGTCATGAGGTAGTTTGAGGTTGTCCAGATAGTGCCGGGAGACCTTATTAAATACGGGAGAGACGAGGTTGAGAGAGTCTTGATACTAATTCTCTATATTTGTATCTATAATTTAAGCAATAATGAATTGAAATCAACACATGAAATGGAAAGCACAAAAATAGAGACAAAAATGTAAATTGAATGGAGCAATTTCTATTGAATATCATAGGGCATTTTATATAATTTCTTTCTCCTATAATCACGGAGTCAAGTCTTATCATCTTATCCCCATATCTCTCCTATATTCCCTAGTCTTACTCCCACACCCCTATCTATGAGTTGTGCATGACAACTAATTATGCACACTCATGTATTATTTAAATATTAAATAATACAATATTCAAACCACATGTTCACACTATGAACACTTATTTCCTAACAAGAATTGCCTAGTCTAATGATGAACGATCCATAGAGAGGAGGCATGAGCGCCTTGGGACAATGATGATGATGTGGGAGTAGGGGCGACTTTGTAGATTGGATGACGAAGGCATGGGTGGCCTAGGTGGCGGTGGAGAGGGTTGAGGTAGGATTGGATGAGGAGGATGAGGAAGTGCCCATAGGAGAGGACGTTGTAGCACCTGGAGGAGATGAGGGTGAATATGGGGGTGATAGCAAGAGATGGCGACTACGGGTGAAGCGAGATGCTACCCGACAGAGAGAGAGATGTACTCTGTCCTGGAGAGGAGAGAGAGGCAACATGCCATGAGGTGACAAGAATTTAGTAGGAGAGGGACCTGACCATCCAAAAAAGAGAGACAGATATAGGAGATAGAGGGAGGCCTATAGGGGCGATTTGGTGACCTTGGTCTTATAGTAGTGTGCATGAGTCAGAGAGAGCGAGGCACCAATGGCATCGTAGGGAGTTAGTTAGATGGATCCACTAAGTACTATGTCACAAGAATAGTACAAGGCATTGGGTACAAAGGCACACTATTATGAGTGCATAATGACATCGAGGCATTTATCAAATGTGTCAAGGTATGTAGTATATCTAGAGGGGTAGCGGGAGCGGGAGGATCAATGCGGCAGAGACATGCAGGAGCACAACAAGCATGGTGCAGCCATAAAGAGATCCCATCCCAGACAAAGGAGATGATGATGGATAGATAGTTGTGCATGCATCTACCCTAGGGGCAAGGCTTGAAACGTAGATTGTGTTTTATGTTCACTTCACCGATTAGGTGGAAATTGTATGTATAGATTTTGATGATGTATCAATTTTGAGATAGAGCCCATAGAGGCCTATCATGGATGTATAGACATGTTTTGATGAGGATTTTATATATATATATATATATATATATATATATATATATATATATATATATATATATATATATATATATATATATATATATAAAATTGAGATGAGCATACATGGATGATGATTTATGTGGTGAACTTGATTATTTTATTGTGACATGGATGTATATATATATATAATTTTGTAAGCGTACATGGATGATGATTTATGTGGTGAGCTTGATTATTTTATTATGACATGGATGTTAGTTTAGATGTTAGATGTGATGTATATTTGATGATGGTATGTCTTGATTTGATTTTAAGTGTATGATGTGATGAGTTAATTTCATGATTTGATTATAATGATTGGAAATTATCATATGATGGATTGATTTGGTGTGCAATGATTTAGTCAAAAATAGATTGTATGATAATATTGATATTTTGTGATCTAGATTAGCATGATAGATGTGTTTGAGATGATATGATTTAGACTAGAGTATAAATGATGAGTTGATATGTATAAGGTGATAGGAATGATGGATTCAGATATGGGTATATGAAAATCTAAATGATTTTAGACATGAGATGACATATAAGCGTAATAAAATAGAATGTGACTTTTAATGGGGTGACCAAAATGTGAGAAGGTACACTTTTTCATATAGAGGAGCGTACGGAAGAGGATGCCTTCGAATAGGATTAGGAGGTAAATGGGGAAAGGGAAAACGCAGAGCATTACACTTGTGACCATTGAGAGATGTTAACACATAACTAACGATAATTAGTCAAACTTAAGATCATGAGAAAAGATGGCATGTGTGCTTATAGACCTACTATAGACACGATAAGGGGTTTAAGATAGAGCTTGTATGGGGAAAATAGGTTCTCCTTAGGTGGTAGTCCTAGGTCTATGGCCCAACTTTGAACAATATGGTGCAAAAGGATAAATGCGTGAAGTTCTCTGAGATGGGAAAGTTGATTGATACAAGAAGCTTTCAGGATGCTTACTTTTTTGTATTTAACTTTTGCTTTTGAGATTTGGAAGGTTGATCAATGCGGGAAGCCTTCTACTACCATGATATAAAATAGTAGCCATCCTTCGAGGGAGTGGTCTACATTAGGATTTTTTTTTTTGATTTTGACTTTTGACTTTTTAAATGACATGATAGAATATGGATGATAGTTGTCCTTCAAGGAGTAATCTATACTTTTGATAATTTTAACTTTATATGAACAATTGTCCTTCGAGGGAGAAGTTTGTTTTTTAGATATGATAGATTTTTGATAGGATCATCCCAAAGTTTGATTTTAGGATAGAGCTGAGGATATCCAAGTAAACCACTTGGGGAGGGGATAATAAGATGTACAAGTGACACCTATGGACCCTTAACATGGTTCCAATAGGTAGATAAGAGGGTGAAGAATGTAATGATTACGGTTCCCACATAGATGGAGGAAGGTGTCCATAAGGAATATGCCATGGGCAGAGCCATGGTGCCCATGTTCAAGGTCATAGATAGGAAAGTGACAGTAGACCACATAATTCCAAATCATTACAAGGGAGATGGAGAGGCTTGTGATGGAAGTAAGATCTTAAGAAATGACTAAGACTATGTTGGTAGGTATGTTAATCAGTATAAGGGTCACAAGTGTGCGTTGAGAGGCTGGTTTACCATCGAGAGACCTAAATAGGCTAGACCCATATGCGTGATAATGTATGGTCCAATCTAATTAGGAGCAAACTTTCCGCATTGACTCCTTTGTAGACTAGTGACATTCTGATTTTATTTTAGGACAAGGTCACCGATGTTAAAGTCATGTTTCTTGAGATGTTTTTTGTAAGAACGTTTTTTTCTCTTGATAAATATGATGGTGCTCAAGAGAAAGAAGTGAACTCATCTAATAATTCGAGTTGTGTTAGATGCTCCTGGTGATAGTCTTCATTAGAGACAAAATCATAGAGAGAGACACGTAAATATGGGATTTGGACTTTGAGAGGAAGAAAGGATTCAGAGCCATAGACAAGAGAGAAGGGAGTAGTGTACGTGAGGCAGTAGTAGATGCTAGTCAATAAGCCCACAAGGTGAAGGGAATATGAAGATGCCAATTACGTCTTGATTTATCAAAAGTTTTGGCAATAATGTTTCAGAGAATTTTGTTAGTGGTTTTGGCTTGGCCATTAGCTTGAGGATAATATGGAGAAGAGAAGCTAAGATTGATATTAAAAGAGTCACAAAGCTTCTTGAGGTCTTTATTTTGAAGGACTTTTTTGTCCACGATGAGTTTATGAGGAACGTTGAAGTGGAAAATGATGTGCTGATAGAAAAAATTAACCATTTTAGTTAGCTTTTATGGATATGAGTGGATTGGCTTCCACCCATTAAAAAAGTATTCGATTGCAGTGATGATAGAATGATGGCATTAAGAAGAACACAATTGATGAGGCCAATGAGGTCAAGTCCCCATTGTGAGAAAGGCCAGAGATCCTGAGCCGGATGGAGAAGGCCCGACTAGGACTGTGGATTACATTAGAATGTTGCTAGCATTTAACACACTTTTGGGAATAGTCACAATAATCTTGATTATGAGAGGCCCAATAATAACCCATATGAAGGATGTGTTTAGCAACATCCAAGCCACTAAAATGACCACCATAGATACCATCGTGGACTTCTTGGATACATAGCAAAGTAGATTCAAAGGATTTTAGGAATCGAAAAAGGATACTATCAAACCCACGTTTGTAGAGGATGCTGCCAAGGATAACATAATGGTTAGCACGTTGAAGGAACAACCTCTTACCATTTTTGGATAGGTAGAGGGGGTTTAAAATGAGATAAATATTTGAATATTTGAGAATACCAAAGATATGATGGATTAGTGTCAACATGATTGATATGAGGAATCTCATGGACATGAGATGGACTAATCGAGGAGATGAAAAACAAAGAGAGTTTAGATTCTTGATTGCCCATGGGATGAGGGATGCGAGGGATGTTATAGTGTCTATAAAATGATTGGATGAATGAGAAATGGATTGGATGGTGTAAAAATCGAAATCTTAAAGGAAGAAGTCGACAATGTCCTTATACTTTTGAAGGACTTCATTTTTACATTGATAGATTCCCTTGACTTGATTGATGATAAGTTGAGAATCATCGTAGATGTCAAGGATTTGAACATCGAGCATGATAGTAGTTTCAAGACCCAATATGAGGGCTTCATACTCATCCATGTTGTTAGTGCATTTAAAATTAAGTTTATAAGTGATAGGGATAGGAGTATCCCAAGGAGGAATGATGATAACATTGACACCTCCCCCTTGCTGACACTTAGATCCATCAAAGAAAAGTATCATCCGGAGGGGTGAAAATTCATGATCGATGGTGAAGATAGAATCATCAGGAAATTATTTGTGAGGAGGATGATTATCAGATTGAGGGGCTTTTGCTAGCTAATCAACAATGGCTTGGCCCTTGATAGATTTATGAGAGATAAACTCTAGGTCAAACTTAGTCATGAGCATGAGCCATCTAGTGATGTGATCACTATGATAAGGTTTTAAGAAGATGAAAGCTAGTGATAGAAAAGTATAATGATTAAGGAGATAATGAGGAAGTTTGGAGGTGGCGAAGAAAAGGGCACAACACAACTTTTCAGCTTCAATGTAGCGAGTCTTATATTTGGGAAGGGTGCGACTCATGTAATAAACAACATGTTCCCTTCCTGGTCATCATGGTGTGCAAGATGGCTCCCAAAGGATGATAAGTGTCAAAGATATAAAGATAAAAAGGCTCCCCCTTGCATGGAGGTGTAAGCATAGGTGGGGATAGAAGATATTTTTAAGGTATTCATAAGATTTTGGCAATTATTGTCTCGATGAAAGTCAACGTCTTTACGAAGAAGATGATGGAAAAGTTGGAAATGGTTAGAAAGTTAATAGATGAAGTGGTAGATTGATTAAAGTCAACCTTGAAGCTGTGAAGTTGTTTTAGATTAGAAAGAGAGGGCATATCGAAGATGGCCTTGATTTTGGTGGGGTCAAATTCAATACCCCTAATGGAAATGATAAAGCCAAGAAGTTTTCTAGTTTGGAACTCCTAATACACACTTGGTGGATTAAGACGAAGGAAGAAACAAATGGAAGGCACTCAAAGAGAGTTACAAGGACAAAAATATGATCTCATTGATGCTTGGAATGAGCCAAGAGGTCATCGACATAGTCCTCTACTAGTCTTATGGATGAGATCATGGAATATGTAAGTCATAACATGTTGATAGGTGGCCCCCACATTTTTCAAACTGAAGGGCATGACACGATAGCAAAAAGTCCCCAAGGGTGATGAAAGAAGTCTTATGTTGGTCTCTAGTGTGATGATAATATGATTATAACTAGAAAAACCATCCATAAGAGAAAGCATCTCATGGCCCACGGTTGAGGTCAATGAGTTGATCAATGTTAGGAAGAGGAAAGTCATCTTTAGGACAAACAAGGTTTGAATCTCGAAAGTCTATACAAATGTGGAATTTTCCGAGAGGCTTTGGGAATGGGTACAATGTTGAAAACCCATTGTGGATAGTCAATAGGAATAATGAATTTGCGAATGAGGCATTACGGTGCCTCCTTGACAAGTAGAGCAATGTGAGGATACATGCGGAAAATTTTCTACTTAACGACTTATCATCAGGAATGGTGGTGATATTATGGACAAAAATAGAAGGATCGAGGCCTGACATGTCATCATATGACCATGTGAAGGCTTGGATATGTTTATAAATAAATGTCGTGAAAGACTCGAGCTCTTATGGATCAAGGGATTTACCCACTTTGAGGATGTGATCTTGCGGAGTCCCTATGTTGATGTCGATGGTGGATTCATTGAGAAGGATGGATGTGTCTGGTGGTAAGGTCTTATGAAGATAGGAATATTCTACCCCCATGTAGGAAAGGATGGAGTCATCATCGGTGCATTGAAGAATCTCAATGGTAGGGGAATCTTCCTCTACCATATCAGGAAATTGAAGAGGAAGGGACTGAAATTTACCTTCACACTAATAAGTGAGCGGTCCCAAAGTAATTGTGGAGATTAAAAAAAAGCTAGAGGAGATGGACATGGTGTCATCTATATCCATGGGCTCGTGGGATGGAGAAGATGGAGGATTAATGTCCATAAGGGATGAAGATGAAGAAGGTGTGGGAGAGAGTCGATATATTATTCTTTGAAACCCAATCAAACTTCTTGTGGGGCTTATGAGAGTCGATCGATGATGAGGTCATGTATGCCTTATTCATAATGCCCCATTCTAAATCCTTTCCATGCACAAAAATAGATATAAGTGTAGGTAAAATATTTTTTGTAAATAAAGTCAAAGTCATTGGTATAAGGCTTGGTGTGTGCTTGAGCATCAATGTGAGAGGAAGGATGATCAATGCCACCATAGATGAGATTGGTGCAAAGATGAGGTGGACCAAAGGAAACGATATCCCCAACATCAAGTTGATACATTAGAGCTTTATTGGGTCTACCAAGTCGATGAGGTGTGGGAAGAACATGAGGGTGAGGAGGTGATACTCCCCCAATGAGAGAATATCCATCACTTTTCTATAGAATCATCATTGGGAAGTTTGGATGCAAAGACAAATGAGCTAGTAAATGCGTGTAGAAGAGCCATTTTTGGGGATGAGCACATCGTTTGGTCAATAAGTCATTGGCATGGTTTGAATTTTTGAGGAGTATATGAAGGAGAGTGAGGATTTTCCCCCTCACGCTCATACTTGATGCAACAATGAAGGGTGGAAGGGACATAACACATCATTACACGATTCCATGGTTGTCAAGTAAGATATTCCAAAAATTGAAACTCCCACTCATGATATAAGATAATCATGGAAGATTTTTTCATCAATGTGGTTCACCTAAATAATCATGAGCCAAAGCAGGGGAAATGACATAATTGAAAGTGCAAAGGATGACGGGAGATTGGGTGGCTAAACAAAGTTAGCAAGTCTAAGTTGATCAAAGGTGATCCATAGGGACCCAAAATAACTCTACTTCATCGAGATCATCCAAACCGAACGGTGAAGAGTGGAGAAAATCGGAGAAAACAATCACAATATCATCGTGAGTATTTTGTAACCACCTGAATCACCAAAGTGATGGCTTTTGTGATTCGCCCTTAGCTGCATACAAGGTGGCGGTCTTGTAATCTTTGGTTTGCGTAGGTCGGCGGTCTATATGTCACTTTTGAAGAAAAAATGAAAATTAAGCATTAATGGATGTGGATTTAAATCGTCCGACTTTGTCCCTTCCCTACCATGACCTTTCCCATTCTATGTTTTCTGCACAGGAGGACATGGGAGAGGTTATAAATACTTGGGAGGAGCAAAGGATTTGATCATTGGAAGCAAGAGATTTCATGGGAGTAAGTGCAAGAGTATTCTTAGTGTTGGAATTGAGTTTGTAGAAGTAAGGAGGTTGAGAACATAAAAAGCAAACATTGGGAGGAAGTGTGAGACATTGTCAAATTTCCTTTCATACTTATTGTAAAATTTGTATCTTCATATTTGAATTGGCCAATAAAACAAGTGGGAAGAAAGAGCATTTTCCCTTGTTTTCCCTCACACTGGGGGTTGCAAGGATAAAATTCTTGGTGTTTTTGTTTTAATTCATTTCTCTCTGCAAATTTTAATTCTAAAGCATAAGTAATTCAATCACTAGCTCAAACTATCATTTTCTAATTGAAAGTAGAACAACAACGTTTTAAAGTGTGATTTGTGAGAATTCCAAAGTTGAAGGTTTACAAATCAAATGTGTGGTATGAGATGATATTTATGTTGGCTCCGTTGTCTATCATAGAATGTCGGATGAATGTATCATTGATATGCATAGTGATGAAAAGTGGGAGGTCATGGTCTTCAGGTGATATGTCAGGAATTTCATAATTGTCAAAATATATGGTGGTAGAAGCAACAAGTGCTCCAAAAAGGGCCACAAAAGAAAGGCTAAGTTTCATCACTAGGGCTAGGAATATTCTTTAAGGATTTGATGAGAGCTTGCATGATGATGAGGAGCCTTGGATGATCTCATAGAGTGACATCTTGACCTTTGGGGCTGATGGAGTTGTTTTCAACACTTTGCTCAATGGCGGAGGACATAGTTGGGAAACTAAGATAGACACTTTGGGTTTTGATGAGGAAGGGGGGGGTGGAGCAAAGTTTGACTTGGATTGAGTAGGTGGTTGGAAATCATGGGGGTGAGAATGGGTGGCAATCCGAAAAACATTATAAGGAGAGGAGGCCTTCTTTAGGAGAAGTGAGTTTTGGATGAGGAATGGCAAAGAAGTTCTCTGGATGAGTGGGAGGACTTAGAGATCTTAAGTGATGGGAGTTTGATTGAAAGAGTTATGTGAGGGGATGTTGATGAACTAGTAGATGGGAGAGGATGATCTTCTTTGATGAGGAGATCATCTTCTTCAATGAGATTATGGATTATAGTTTGAAGGGCCTTACAATGTTTGTATCATGTCAGGAGCTCGATGATATGCACAAATGAGGTAGAATTGAACCACGAAGGTCTTGGACCATGTGAATTGAAGGATTTGATAGGTGGAAGAGTGATTGCAAATGTTTGGAGAAGGTGTTGAAATATTTTTGTGTAGGAACCGATGGAGGTTTTGGAAAGGATTTCTGAGATGAAGTGGATTTGAGAATGGTAGATGAAGGAAAGAGGGATGCTTTGCTTTGATGAGGCTTTATGACAACCTTTGACTCTGATTTGAACTTGGAAGGAGGAGTTTTTGATTCGGACTTAGACTTAGAGGAGAGAGTGGATGATTCTAATTTTGATTTAGTGATGATAGGATTTTTGATGGTTTTTTTGATTTATTTGGGAATGGTAGATGGATTGATACAAATTTTAAGTTGATAATAGGAGTGGATGGAAGGAAGGCCCCAAGATGGATGGAGGTACACCTAATATTGATGATAAAGGATTGGATAGTTTAGGATGATGACATTTAGGAGGAGAGAGATCCAAAGTTTTGTGTGTATGGGTGAGGGATTTTTAAATAGGCACGTGAAGGTTTTAGATTTCTATCACGATGATTTACCCTTGGTAGGGATAACGATGATTTTAATCGAGGGATCCTTCAAGGTAGAATCGATGGTGTGGATGTGGTTGTAGATGTAGATATTGAAGGTGGAAGTGGTTTTGGATGATACATTTAATAAAATCGAAGGGTTGGTGAATGTATGGATTTTAGGGATGTTGTTATAGGAGTGGTTAAACTTGTGGGTGGTGTAGGTATATCATTTATGGTTATGCTAAGTGAGGTCGTATGTGTAATAGATGCCTTAGGAGATGATGTGGATGTGGACATGGGTTGATGTGGGCATGATCATAGTTGTAGATGTGGTTGAAGATAAGGGTGTGTAGGAGTGGTTATAGATGTATGGTTGTGAGATAAGGGTGTTGATATAGGTGTTGATATAGATGAGGGTGAAGAACTAGATATAGATATGGATGGGGAAGTAGTAGATATCGATACAGATGGTGTAGTAGATGTGGTAGGCATAGATGTAGTAGTGATAGGTGAAACAAATGTAGAAATAGGTGTAAGAGATATTGTAGGTAAAGGGTTAGAAGATCGAATTAGATATAGATTTAGTGGTGGGTGGATGATGGGGAGATGATAAAGTTGATTCATGACTCAAGGTGTCGATGGTATGTAGAACATTGGGTGGTTGAGATGTAGGGGAGAGTTGTTTTATTATTAGGTGGGTGTTTGGGAAAATGTTTTTGAAAACATATAAGGGTTGATTGGGTGGTGCGTTAGGGTTATCTAATTGAAGATCACGATGGTCTATGAGTTTTTGTACAAGATCTTTGAACGTGCGACATTTTTGATGTCATGACCACGGAATTGGTGGTATTTGCAATAATGTTCATCACGATACCATGCGGAGTTTGGGTCGTGAATCATTAAAGGGTCAAATGGGAGGAAGTTGAATGAGGTGGCCAACCATTAAATTGTAAATATGGAGTTTAAGATAGAGTTATGTAATTAGGGGGGAGAATAATTATTTGTGGAGGCTCGGTGTGAGATGTAGATGCGAGATGAAGACTTGACTATTATAACATTATGCGCTTTTATTCTTGTCATTATGTGTGGATGACTTCGTAAACTTAGGTTTTTGTTTATTAGATCGAAGCTTGAGATGAACTTGTTCAAGGGCACGAAGTTTGAGTTTACGAGCCATGGTGAATGCCTCTTCAAAGGTTTGGAATGATTATATTTGAAGAGTAGAAGAAATATGCTTCGCACAAGACTGAACAAAAATTTCAATTAATTCAGTTTGTGGAAGGGAGAAGGATAATTGGTTGATTATGCCATGCCACCTTGCGATAAAATCTTCGATAGATTCATCATCGAATTGTCTAATGGCATAGAGGTTTGTGATGGTAATTTTACTTGCAATATTGATTGAAAAGTGCTCTAGAAATAGTTGTGTAAGTTGGGTGAAGGAAAATAATGAGTGTTGTGGAATGTCGTTGTACCAATTGAACACGGGACCGACGAACAACATGGGAAAGGTGTAGAGATTAAGGTCGATCATGAGAAATGAGGTAGCATGTATGCCTAAAGGCACAAAGATGTTATTGTGGGTCCTCATTGATATTGAACTTAGAGAATTTTGGTAGCTCCCAATGTGGGGATAAGGCTTTACGAGGATTGATGGATTGATAGGTTCGTTACAAATTTTTCATAGGAGAAGGTGGTCTTGGATCCCAAGGTAGTGGCTTTAAGGTTGGCCATTCTACTTAATAACACATACATGGGATTGTTAGATGTATGGGATGATGAATTGAAGGATGAGGTTGTGGAATATATGAAGTAGATGGGTTAGGTTGGGAATGAGGTTGATATGTTTGAGGATGAGTAGGTATTTGTGGAAGTGGTTGATAAGGGGGATGTTGTTGAATGGTTGTGATTGAATAGGTTGGGATATAGGTTGTTGTTGGGAGATGGGGATGTAGTAATATTGATGGGATTGTGTTGGTTGTTGAGTGAGTGGGAATACTAGATTGATTTGTTATGGGATGAGTTGAGATATAAGTATGAGGTGGTTGAATTGTTTGAGTTGATTAATTAGGAAATATGTAATAAAAAAAAAGGAACTTTGAAAAGGAGGTTGATGGGTTTGGGTTGATTCAGAAGGATGGGGTTGTGAAGTGATGACATTCACATGGACATGGGTGGTGGAGATAATAGGTAAAGTTGGGTTATGATGTTTGAAGAAGGGGAATCAAATAAGTGTCTTGTGATGATTGGATAGGGGCACTAATAACCACATGGATGGATGAAGAGGTGACATGGATAGAGAAGGTGATAGTAGTGTTGATAGGTGGAAGATTGGAAGGAATGGGAACCACCAATTGAGTGGATTGGTGGGTTTGAGATATTTAGAGGATTGATGGGAGCCAAACTCATATTATCTGTGACGAATTCATTCATGGCTCTTGGGAAGAAAACAACAAGTTGTGATGTAAGGACTTGAGTAGACTCAGGATGAGAATGATAGGTGTAAATTTGTTGAAGAGGGCCCCCTCGATGGGTAGGTTGGTAGTATTTATGAAGGATATAGTCATGAAAAGCAACGAGGTTGGCATCAAGGAGTTCTTGAAACTCCACACACCCATGAGGGATAGTAGGAGGTCCAAAATCTCCTATAGAAGTAGTGGATGGGGGTGTAACTAGTCTAGATGGGACTAAGTGGTGATAAAGAAATGGGTTGGTTTTGACATGGGTGTTAGATTGGATGGCTTGAGACTCTTGAAGAGGGGAATGGAAACCATAGGTTGAGTAACCATGGAAGAGGTGACCAAAGGGGTGGAAGAAAGGATAGAAAGGGCCAAATTTTGTTGGGAAATAATAGTAGAATTGGGAATGTTGTCGGATGTCATGGTTTGTTTGATTTTCCTTGCTTGAGAACTTGTAATAACAAGCATGAAACAAACAATAAAATAAAAATGCTAATTTTAATTACTATTTACTTCAAACAATTCACGCAATAGAGTTTTAATTATCGATTATTAGAAAAATGTGAGGAAGAAAGAAAAATGGGCTTGAAGGGAGCCTAGGAAATGGCCAAACTATGGATGGTTTTGGGTTGTTTTGGATGGATTCCTCGATATACTTGAAGGTACATGAGGCCCGAATCTGTGATGACTACCAATATGGGGCTTGAGATTGGGGCCTACCCCCACACTTCACGTACCATGATGATAATTGTGTTGAGTGCTTAGCCAATATACCGATAGTAAAAAAATAATTAATGCAACTAGAACATCGCGATGATTTTTTTATCGGGTGATGAAATCCCAATAGTTCCACCTAGGAAGAAGATGTTTAAGATGTGTAGTTTTGATGTGTGCGTTTTGGATGTGTGTGATAAGAGTGTATGCAAAGATTAACCTCCTAATTAGACTAGATTTCCAAACAAGTATGAAGGTTATTTTTAAGTCCAAAAATGAAGTGTTATATTCGATGAAGAAACTCAAAAAAAGAAGGAAAAATGATGCAAAATGAGCAAAGAGAGAAAAAATGAGGAAAACCTAGATACCACTTTTTTTTCCTTTTTATTTTTTTTTAAAGCAAGCAAACACGTTGTTGTTCCAACAAGCACTTCACCAAGGAGAAAGTAAGAAAATCTCCTACTTGCAAGGTTAGTAGAAAGAATATAGAAGAAAAATGGAAATGAAAAACAATGAAAAGACTTCAAAAAGAAGGGGTATCCCACCGGGTGTGCCAGAATATTGAACCTATTTTTTTGTACTTGTTTCAGATTAGTGAAATAATAACAAAGAAAACAAGAAAATCCAATATGAGGCGTTTAAGGTACCTTTAGATGGGGATGACGATGAATATGGGCACAAAAAGAGAGATCCTCCTCACATAGAGATTGATGACCTGCACAACAAAGACAAACTCAATAGAAAAAGGATTAGTAGATTGGATGGTGGGTTTCCGAAAATGTCGGTCCGAGAAGTGAAAACTTCCTAGGATGGATGTCAACCCACTTTTTGATAAAAGATAGATAAAATAGGTGATTGATAAATGGATGTAGTAAAAAATTGAAGTGAAACAAAAAAGAGATCAATGGATGAAGTAAAATGGAGATTTAATCTAAGTAAAGACAAACTAAATCAAACATGGGTGGGTCGGTGACCCGGTTACCCAAGACTGCACAACATAGTCGGCGACAACTAGAATAGTGTAGGAATAAAAATGCGAATAAACAAACACGAAAGACTTACTGAAGCCGATCTAGAGTTGATACGAATCGGGGATGATGGGCTATTGTGAGAAGGATAGATCTAATGAGAACATAAAGGATGTAAGAAAATTAATGAAAAACAAGAACTATTTGACAGGTTCGATGGTGACTGGTCTCGATTGGTGGCGACTGGATCTAATGAAGTTGGGATCTAAAGCTGCAAGTATACAAAATGCGAAGATTGAAGGATGTGGGTCAAAAATTAGATGACTGGAAGAATGAATGACATAAACCCAAATAAATGAGAAGTGGGTCGACAACGACTGGGAGTGATCTAGGGTTTGATAGAAAAAGATGAGAAAAATGATGATTTATAGATGGAAATGAAGATGAGAAAATGCAAAGACATGGCTCTGGGATGATTGGTGAACTTGCATATAAAAAATGATGGAGTGGAAAGGGTGGATCCAAGCATGAAAGAGAGAAAGAGGACTTCAAATCTTCAAGGGTGAAGCAAAAAATCCCCAAAGTAGCTCCGATATGGTGCTATAACTACAAAGAAGAGAAAAAAATGAAGGCATCATCACAAGAAAGCTTGAAGTCTCCAAAATTACATCCTGGAAGAAGGAGGGGTATGAGTGTATTTACTGAGGTTGGACGACGACCACGATGGGTTACCAATGAATGTAGTGGTCCATCCATTTGGGTGGTGGAAGATTGATGAAATCAAGGCAATGAGTCCTATGAGGCGGGATTAGGGTTTTAAGTGGTAAGTGCGAGCTAAGGATGCTAGGGGAGATAAAAGGGTAGGTAAGAGGTGGAAAACATTAAATAAAGGAAAAAGGAAGACAACATTATTAAATGAAGGCCTAGGGAGGAAAAAAGGAGGATTTAGGGAGGATAAATGGACTAGATGAAGATTTAGGATTAATTAATGATGATTAGGGATGTTAAATTAAGGATATGATTAGGATGGGATTAAGGTGGAATTTTAAAGGGATAAATTGAGTTTAGGAGGAAAAGGGGGATTTAAGTGGGAAAAGAGGTATGTATGTAGGAGATGACGACAAAGGGGAGCAAACACGAGGTGAGAGATAAGGGATACCAAACATTGGTGTCTACAAATAGAAAAAATCGTACTAATTAATGCGCCCTTTCTCATTAGCGGCGGTTCAAACCTTTCTTTCCCATTTTGTTATTGCTAACATTCACCATTTTGGTGTGAGACCAAAATTTTGGGAGGTGAGTAACATACTAACACAAGGGAGTTGATTAAATTAGACACATGGTGGCTACATTTAGTGAAACAATGTCAATGTTCCATGAGTGCCCAACTTCCTTTGGGAACACTCTTTTACTTCATCATTCAAGGATAATACTTGCAATACCGTGGCATCAATGGTATAGTTAATTTTTTTACAAAACTCGGTAGTAACTTAGTACACTCTGTTTGTTTTCATAAAATTTAACTCGAATTTCAGGTATATACCTTATTCTGATAGGAAACTTTCGTTTTAAATGGAATATATATGCTTCTTCTGACATGAGGTTGTTTTAAGAGGAACATTTTTCCCAACTATTATAACATCTAGGCTAATTAACTTATATAAGACATGTGACACTATATTTTTACATGATGTTAAAAACTTTAAAAAGCTACTAAACTAAGCCTATACATTATTACAAAAGACATTAAAATAACATATGCCAATAGGGTAGAATTGATTTAGTTTTGCATGTGATGTGGAGGTACAATGATTCAAATTTTTGAGTGCTTACATTGTCATGTCATACGAGATAGAATATCCTTTGACTTTATATCTTTGCGGTGTGAGACCATTCCTTTTCTTGACGCAAGGTTCTTTTGGGAGGCAAATTTTTCTCCCATAATATATCATATTACCTAATTATTGACTAATAATCGGTTGTTTATAATTGATGGTATGTCATCGTCATTTGATGATATCAATACATAGGTATACATATCTAACATGCATTTCTTACGCCGATTTAATCTAATTTGAATTAAACATTATTTCAGAGTAACTTACTGTAATAAATGATATTTAGATGATTAAGTACAATAATATGCAAGTAATAAGCATTTAAAGATGTAAAACCTTAAGCAAATGAGAGAGGGATGATGACTTAGCTGATTCAGTATAACTAGGAGTGATCGAGATTGTGTATCTGTTGGAACATGCTAAACATAATGTCGAAATGGCTTGCCGAGGGTTCAAAAACCTAGGAATGTACAAGACAGAAGCACCCGCAAATGGTAGGAGTGCCCCATGTGCTAACGATTGATTTGGGCGCCTATGTCTGCTAAAGCGCTTAGGTTCGATCCTTTATGAGTCATAAGACATTCGTTATTACTCACTCTTTGTCCCCTCGGTTTATTTGTTAGATCGCCAATTGCACTGTAACCTACAAAACAAACACCTACCTGCACATGCACACAAGCCACATCAAATCTAATAAAAATGATGTAGAATGGGAGTTGGATTGACCCTATGGTCACACCGAAGAGTGAACTTACGATCGGCGTTGTGCTACATCTCGAGACTCCATGTAGTTCTTGGCGTGTGTGTATCCATGTCCAATGCCCTAGGTTGCCCTTGTATGCAAGTTGCACGATGATAGCGAACTAGATCTAGAATGTCCCAAATATATCGAATGCATGCGATGGAATAAAATGAACTCCCCTCCTATGCGGTGTATGCGAGACCAACGCAACCCTTGACCCTTGTATGGATGTGTTAGTATGTACTTTGTAATGCTCTTGCGCCTTTTTGCAAGCTTAGGTGGTGATAAGTAATGCTTATAATGCTTGGCCCTTTGTTTGAAAGAAGTAACTAAGTATATATATGATTCCCTTGTTTGAATTTTGTAATTGACAACTGAAAGGCCGATCCAAAGTATTAAAAGGTGACCAAGAAGTGAAAGGGACCCAAAAGAGTAAGAAGAAGAAAGAGAGGGACAAGAGTGCTTAGGAGGGACAGGAGCACATGGGCACTTCTATCCTAATTGGTTGTTAGTGCTTGAGGCTATCAAAAGGTAAATCAGTCAAGTGCCAACATAACTGTAAGATGTGCAAAGGCAAAAGGATTCCTAGTCAAGCTCATAAACAGTAAAGTGCAAGATATAAAAGCAACCAAAAGGCCAAAAGGAGTTGTCAACCACTAGTTTTCTTGCTTAGGAATCATGTATACATTAGTATGCTTTAGGACCTAGAAATGTACCAGGTGCATAGATTTTGTGTTTACACACACATTAGCTCCTTTACCATTAGTCATATATAGTAGTGTAGTAACACGTTTGGAAGTTCATATGTAAGAGACTTGGGTGTTATGATATGCTTTCCTACAAAACCCATGTGCAATTTTTTGGTCATTTTTGAGAGTATTGTTGACCGCCCTTATTGCACATAAATAGACCCTGGACGTTTGAGGTGTGGATAGATTTTCTTATTTCATGTTTATTTTTATTCCTTAAGGGATGGGGGCCGTGGATACTAATGGGCATTGGAAGTGCCAAATGGAATCAAGAATGGAGAAAGCACTTTAGATGTTATTTAAATGATTAGTTTTGTTTGTTTTTTTTTAGTATATGTGGATTTTTTCTTTCTTTCTTACCGACTCCTCTACAAGTTTTAATGCAACGTTTTGTTAGCTCTTTTTCTTTTATAGATTATTGTCATAGAAAACACACATTATCCTAAATCTAGATGTGGATGAGGGTTCGAGTCCTAGTTCCATCGCTCTCAAAGTCATCACTTTCTTTGCAACTTTTAGCAGAAACCAAAAATGACGAAAACTCCTCATTCAAAGGTAATGCACACTTATGCATGATAAAAGACTAGGAGTGGGAGCTTCGTGAAGTTTTTTTGACCTTTATCAAACACTTGCTTTACATGGTGCTCAAAGTACCACTATTGTTTCCTCTAAAGCATCATTGCCATTTATGGTGTACATACAATGTGCATGATTGTATCTCAAAGGAAAACACACTTCTCGAATAGTTGGATGATTTGAAATCCTAAAATAACACCCCAACTTTGTTTTATTTTTATTTTTGGGTACTCTCTCCTCATAAATCAATCAATTACAAATAAAAAGGTGAAGGATACACAAGTGGCACCTCCTTTCATATAAATGCTTTGCATTGTGTTGCAGACCGCAAAATTGGAGACACAAGTTACTTAAGCGATTGGTGTTCTTATTCGAACTTCGTAGTGCATAACCTTCCCAAAAATAACTTGTACAATTGTCTCCAAATACATGCCTTACTACCTAAGTTGTAATCGCTTCTACAACTTTAAAAATCCTCATTCAATCAAAAAATTAATCTTCTATTAATTGGCTAGATTGGTTATAAGTAACATATAAACCCCAATATATCATGATCCTTATGCCAATAAGGGTGATGTCATATTGGAAATGGGCTTCTTACTAACACGATGATTGATTATTCGTGGATTGAGTATGTTTTCTTGCTTGGCCTTTTCTCTCCCTCCTCTCATCTTTAATTTCATTTTTTTAAATAGTCTCTAAAATTACCTTTAAATACACCCCTTGTCAACCAAGTCAAATATACCTCCCAAATTTTACTATCGGTAGAACCATTACACCTCTTTTCAATACAAATACTAGTTGATATATCTATGATATAACTCGGGTGAAGGAGACCCCGACAATGATCAAATTTGAAGGGCTCCCCATATTTTAATTTGATGGGTTAGGTTAATTTTTACCCTTTGTAAATGACAGATTAAACAACACATTACTCTTCAATAGAAAAAATGAAAATGTTAATTTCCTTTCAATATATATCTAATTAATTTAAATAAAATAAATATAAAAAAGTCAAAATTATTAAATATAACATCTAATAATAATTTTGAAATTTATTTAAATTAAATAATCAAGATTCAAAAAAAGTAATTACACAAGTTATAAGTTTGACAAATCCTTGTAACAAATTTATAAGTTGGCCGTAAAAAAACAAAATTTTAGCATGAGACATGAACCTTAGGCTCACCAACTTAGGTAATCGTAGTGCCACATCTTTCAAATCATTTCATTCCTAGTAAAGTTGTCTTAACCGGAAAACATGGGTATGGAGGAGACACTGAGGAATCTCCAATTTAAAGATTATTGTTCTCAAACTAGACGTACCTTCCTAAGGCAACAAATAGAACATTTGTGTAAGATTAGGTGGCATGCCTCTCATATATTTGTTAAAACCTATAATTCAATAAGTACAAGGTTATTGAAAAGATTTTTATAAATATAATAGAATGTTATATGTTGAATAAGTAATACCTTCTTAATAAATATATCTTGTAATATATTATCACCTTTGAAATATTGTAGAGACAAGTAACAATAACAAATATTGTAGAGACAAGAAACAATAACAATTAACTATGGATAAATAACTACGAAATAAAATTTTGGCATAATTTTGGTGCTAATGTGTAAAATAGACATGTATTTAAACAAATTATACATTAAGTAGCAAGTTGTTCCAAAATTCAAAAATACATTCAATATTTTTATCAAACAATGTCTTGGCCAACACATTTACATTGATAATATTTTGAGCAACAAAACTCACTAAGACTTGACTTCACTTGTTTCTTGTACAAATTCTCACTCATGCATAAGGTTGTGGATTTGGTAATCAAACATTTATAGAAACAAGTAATATTTAAATGACCAATTTACAAAATAAATAAGGGCATTGAGAATAAACCACCAAATTCTAAACATGATTTACAAGCTAGCAAAAGCTAAAAGAGAATATCGCTATTTTGAAAATAGAAAGAGTAAGGTAATTGTTTATTTTCTAGAGATTTATCTTTTTGCTAGTGATTTTGTGCATGATTTGTGTGAAGTGAATGAAGATTTTTTTTAATATAGAAAATAGAAAGTTAGCAAACATGAATTTTGTTGCTCTAATTATTATTTAATATTTTATTTATTAAAATAAATTTAACAAATTACCCTGCCTTTTAATATTGAAGTGTAATTTTAAATTTCATTTTTTTTAAGTGTAAATTTTTAATCACCCTTCTATGACAAGGGCATTGACGACTTCAAATTTAATCCCTACCCAAACTTGAGATTTTTTTATTCCAACTAATACCTCCACCTCTCCTCGGTACCTAAACATGGTCCGTGCTCCGGAGTGATTATATCTCTGCCTCGGTAAAAACTGTCTATGTTAAGCATGCGCCGTTGTACCTTCCATGGCAACTGTACACTTTCTATAACCGCTCAAGTGCAAATTACAATAGAAAACCGTTTCGCTAAACGGAAAATATCCATTTGTACGCCGCTAAAATTCAGACAGTTGTTTTCTCAAAACAGGCGGTGGACGCGTCATTAACTCAGAATGATCACCCCACGACTTTCCATCTTCTTAAATAGGATATATATCCTATGCGCTGGCGTCTGTGCCTTTACTTTCACTCCAATAAACAATAGTTTCCTGCTTTTCGTCACACTCCACTTCCTCATTTTGCCTCGTATTCTTCGCTATAAATCGTTGGCATTACCCACGTACTGATCCTATCCGATATCAAAGAAATCAGAAGAATCGAAGGAAAGAAAATGTCAACAATCACAGTGCCAACCCCCACACCCTCTCCCACTGAGGATTCTGAACAGCTCAGGAAGGCCTTTGAAGGTTATTGCCATTTCAGATTATACCATTTCATCTTCTCTAATTCATATAATATTATAGTACCATGATGTATGATGGTGGTTTTCAAATATGCGATCGATATCAATATCTGGCATGCTAATTTCCAAATGTGTTTGTATCTGTTCTTAGATGGTGAAATTTACTGTTTTGGGTTTTGGGTTTCTGTCAAGCAAGTTAAAACTAATATTAGCTTTATAACTTATTGTTAATGCTGGTACTAGTTGGCTTGATAGATGAATATCGAAGGCAAGTAAAACAGGTGGTTTTTAAATTTTTGATCAATATCAATATCTGGCATTCTAATTTCCAAAAGTATTTGTATCTTGTTCTTAGATGGTGAAATTTTTGCTTTGGGTTTTGGGTTTTGGGTTTATGTCACACAAGTTAAAACTAATATTAGCTTTATAACTTGGATCATGGATTGTTAATGCTGGTAGTAGTTGGCTTGATAGATAAATATCGAAGGCAAGTAAAACAGGGGAGATAGATCAGGATAGTGTCTAACTGTTATTATCAGAATTCCTTTTGATCTACTTAGGTTTGTGTGGTGGTAAATGGACTGTGTCATTTTTGGAAATGACAAGGTTGGAGTTTCTACAGTTCAACATTTTTAGATATTAGATCAAAGCATATGGAGGGACCTGTGTATAAGATTTTTATTAGATGATCGGATTGACATTTTAATCATGATGATGATGGATCATTTGGGTTGATTCAAAATATCATAAAATTAGAAACATGTCTATAACACACTTATACAGCTGATTCCGCCTGAGATTCTCTTTAAAATCAACGACAACCCTCATCCCCTTGGAACGATTGGTGGTAGCCAAACGGTGACAAACCAAGCACCCATCAACAGATCCACACCAAGAGGATTTTGTATCATCTGATTCAGCAAACGCCCCCACTTGTAGACTCTTTTAATACCAAATGGTCTATGTCCTTCTCTGATTCTAAATGGTAGCGAATGGCCTACACAATTTTGCAGTCTCCCATGGAGGCCAAATGTCAACTATTGGGATGATGAATTTTACATATGAAACTTCTGGTTGGCCTCACTTTAGCCAAACTTGGTCTTGCTACAGGAGAATGCACCTTCTGTTCTGCTCTTGAATCTATCCCTCACCTCTTCTGGCATTGCCCATCCTCCTCTCAGCTCTAGTCTTCCCTCTGCTCCTCTCTTCTTGAACTTTTTTCCCAACAATTTCAATAAAAAAACTGCTTTGCTTGGCATTCTCTCCCCTTCCACCCTCGCTGTCATTTGGAAAACTTTTACGCCAACGGCCATGATTATGAGATGCAGTGATTCATAGTTTCCTCTCCCTTTTATGTGGGTTTTTTGTGTAATGATTATGTTTTTTATTTGTCCCTTGATGGGTGTCTTACTGGTTGTTCTTGTTTAATGTTTTGATTTGTGTATTCTTTTATCATTAATAGAAACATTTTCAATTTCTTTAAAAAAAATTAGATTCTTATGCCTGGACAGTCTATGATAGCAGTGGAGAGACCTGTGTATGGGAGTTTTGATTCAAAGTTCTGAATCACATGAACAAACACATACATATGTCTCTCCATAATCTTTTGTTCTACTGTTTTGGACTCTGGAGGGTTAAGAACTCTAATTTTTAAGTGTCAGGTTCTGGGATTAACTGTGTGCAGTATTTAAGTCTCCAGTGATTCCTGGGATGATCATTTCTCACGGGTTGTCCTTTTTCTGTGACCAATATTTTATGGCAGCAGTTTCCTCACAATCAAAACTGCCATCATGGAAGGAATGACTATCCTTAATGATTTTTTGAAGGAATGACTCTGGATGTTGAATACTGCAAGTATTCGATTTCAAAATTTGATATATTAACTATATGCTTTTAGCCATACTCTACTTCCCTACAAACAATGACCCCAAAAACCTTAGATAACAAAGCGAAATCTGCAATATCCTTTGTATTGAAGGCCACCAATTTAGTTGATTCAATCACTGTTAGAGTTATAGACCATCAATGGCACGCCAATAGGAAATATTAAGGATTTTTGGTGTAACCCATGTTGAGAAGGGCATGTTTTGTAATCCTTGGTGAGGTTCTGCTGAATAATTTCATAATTCCTAATTGTGTTGATTGTTGTTCTGTTACGGCCTAGTTGATTGTCACCAAAATCTATAAAGTCATTTTTATGGTACACATGGCCTAGTTGATTTGAAGTGCATTCTCATCACACCTGATCTATGCAGTTCAGGCAAACATGGAGCTCGTTATAAACCATGATAGAGTGAAAACGTGAAGTTCTTTATTATTATTTTTGATAGGTAAATACAAGGAGGAGGTGATTCATAAGGATCTCAGCTATAATTTGAAAAATTGAATTATTCAGTCATGGATTTGCTAGATTCAGAACCTCCTAGCAAAAAACATTAAAAAATAAAAATACTAGTCCATTAAACACAATGTTTAGTGGAGAATATGATGCTTAATGTCACCAAGTCTCAACACAAACAGAGTATACTTTCAGCCTCATTTTACTCTTATCAATCAGAACCTTGTTAAAGTTCATTTTATTTTTAAAATCTAATGACAGATGACAAAATTCTATTGGATCTATCTGGGTAGCCCGATAGTATTTATATGATTAACATCCTTAATTGTAATCCGCAATACATGGAATGTAATTTTGAGTCTTTGTTTGTGCGGTGCTCCGAGTTTCTGAAAACCTCATCATTGTGTTTGGAAGGTGTCCTGCTAGTAACAAAGACTTGAGTCTCACGGCTTCTAACATATTACATTCTGAGTCTTGCCCAAACTTTCATTTGCTATCTATATAAGGCACAGGCAGCTCTTTCGTGTTCATCCTAAACCCTGCCTATTGCAAAGTTGACTTTTGAAAGGGTTTTAAACTTTTAACACAATTACAAACATCAACTTAATCATAGTATTTTTTTGAGGGCGTGGGGGTGGGGTTTTAATGGGTTTAGTGAAGGATTGCATTACTGTTTTATTAGTGGATATGTTTAATGCAATTCGGTTATTTTTTAATTTATTTTTGGCAAAACACTGAATTAGAATATTATTTCTTGTTTCAGGTTGGGGCACAAATGAGAAATTGATTATAGAGATACTGGGACATAGGACTGCAGCTCAGCGCAAAGCAATCAGGGAAACATATACTCAGTTGTATGAGGAGGATTTCTTGAAGAGATTGGGATCAGAACTTGCACACGATTTTGAGGTAAATATTGTTATATATTGTAAACCATCTTATTTTCACCAATCTTGAATGTAATATCATGCATAAGCAAATCTATTTTATGATTATGCTTGTTATTGGTATGTTGATTATTGATCTGTAGGTTATACATGCCTTTTTAAAGTGCCTTGGTCCTTCGACATATTTTAGTGTGAAAGGCATTTACTTAAGATTTTTTTATTGTGAAAGAGGGCTTTGCTTCTTTGGGCACTGGAACCTGCTGAGCGTGATGCCCTCTTGGCACATGAAGCGACAAGGAAATGGAGTCCAAAGAATAGGTCACTTTTGGAAATTTCTTGTGCTCGGTCTTCAAATGAGCTTTGGTTGGTGAAACAAGCATATCATGTACGGTACAAGAAGTCTCTTGAAGAAGATGTTGCTTCACATACACAGGGAGACTTCCGTAAGGTACGTAGCCCCATCAATGCTCTATTAACCAATGTGTTATGATTTACTAGAACCAAAAAGAAGGATTGAATTTGTATATCTCTTCTTATGTCCCAAGGACTATCTAGATTGAAATCTAAGGTAGTCCATTTAACATGATATTTGCGTGTGACATATCCAAAACATCTAGAAAACATGGTTCGATGGCATATAAATAGCTGGCATTTTTCTGATTTCTTAACTTATTCCTGATTTGTTTTCTTTGACCAATATTTAATTCATACTGCTGATGAAAATTTCATCTGGGTCCCTGACAAGTCACTAGATGAAGGGTTGGGGATACCTATTTAGATTACAATTTCCATCTTGAGACAGACAAAAGACTTAGCTTGATGGCATATTGATATAACCAACTGTTATTTTTTCTGAGTTCTTAGTGCAGTCCTGATTTATTTTATTTGATCAATATTTAATTCAAACTTTTGATTTGTGGGTGTGTGTACATTATTTGATCAATATTTAATTGTAACTGCTGATTTTTGGGTGTGTGTACATACCTTTAAATTTCAAATATGTGTGCTATTTGTGTTTACAATGTACATGTGAAATGTATCTGTTATTTTGGTATGAATCGTTTGTTCAATACTATATTTAATTTTTATACACGCAACAGAATTTCTTCCTTCAAGCCAAGCATTTATATTTTTACCTTTGAATTCCACTTTCGCATTTTAGAACAACTTTTTTCCTGACATATCTTGCTGCACAGAGTAATGTGTATTACTTGCATATAACAACCAAGTAATGCATATGTTTTGCATTTGTTTTTATTTTTCGTGAATCTACCGCTCTATTAGAATGTAATCTTGTACATATTTTGTGATTCATGTCTTCTCAATTCTGTTCAGCTCTTGGTTGCCCTTGTAAGTTCTTATCGATACGAAGGACCAGAAGTGGATACACGCTTGGCAAAATCTGAAGCCAAGCAATTGCATGAAGCTATAAAAGACAAGGCTTTCAATCATGAGGAACTCATTCGGATTTTGAGTACGAGGAGCAAGGCACAGTTGAATGCCACTTTCAATCATTACAAAGATGAATATGGGCATCATATCAACAAGGTTTGACCCCTATATACATGTGATTTTTGCTTAATTTTTCCTTTTCCATTCTTCCTTACTATATAATGATTTGCTTTTTACTTGATTTTTCTTTACAATCAGTATTTCTGCTTTTCTCCTTTTGGTTGTTAGTAATTTTAAAATTGAGTTTTGGTGAAATATCATAATAAGTTTCATTTATATGTTCAAGTCTTTTCCAAATGTAACTTACTGAAATACATTGAAGAAAGTTGAAACTCAAATGCCATGTGACATTTAGTGATGATTTTTTTAGGAGTTGAGATGAAATGTTCCTATTAAGGTTTTTGTGCTTTCAGGATAACTGGGAATTTGCAGATTGTGGAGAAAGTTAAGTGCATGGTAGCACAATTCAGTCCATAATTTTTTCTTTTAGTTTCGATCTTGTGGACCTTCCATTCATTGATTCAGCATGATGATTTGCTATGTTGTCCTACTAAGTGATTCATAATTTTGTGGACCCAGACATACCTTTTAAGACATGAGATTCCATTATATGTAGTCTAATCCAATGTAATGGAATCTTAGAAATTAATTGCAAATATACCAAATGGGATCACAACAAATCATAACTGGTTAATGTTAATTCAATTTGGAATCTGTCCTTATAATCCAAGTGGTTGTGATTTTGACAATTCCAACTTAAAGTTGTGGTTTGAAACACAAAAGTATTGATAAAAATTATATGTTTTAGGGTCGAAGGAGTAGGATGTTTAAGCTACAAAAGAACCAATTGTAATCCTACTAATGATTATAGAATGTAAAGCTATCCCTCTCCTTGAAACCATTATTGAAGGAGATCTAAAAACATCCACACTACAAAGGACATTTATGTGAACTCTCGTGATCTTTTGCCTAACCTTATAGGCAAGTTAGAAATGCATATGGTGTATACCAACTCATTTGGCCCCAAGTGTGGGAAGGCTGAAATAGCGATTCAGTATTGTTTAAACTCTTCATCGCAATCAATGGTATTGAGTATTTACAAGGGAAACCCCATACAAATTTCATGCTCTAGGAATATATAGAGTGCTATCAAATGATCACCTCATTGAATAAAAAGTTTAAGGAGAAAATTTTATTTGTTGAGGACCAATTCATTCTTCTATTATGATCCTAAAGAAAGCTTGCATATAATATTTTATCTTGGTAAAGGATGGACATGCACCTTGATTTTACATGGAGAGGAAAGAAATATAAATATGAGTCCTAATGATGAGGTGACCATCAAAGAAGGTTATGAAAAAAATTCTATTCGCACGAAATGAGGATGCTAAATCCTTGGAATTTTAGTAAGTAATATGAAAGTCGTTGAAGTAAACTGGTTAAGTCACACATCTATATTTCCTCTAGTGTCACTTGGAGCTTTGTTTAATTAGCCTGTTTTGGTTCTCAATGTTGACAGTGCCACAAATGATGCCTGATTAAATATCCAATAGCACCCTTCCCTTGAGTGGTCTCTCCTTGCCAAAACTATGAACAAAAGTCAGTAGGCGCATGGAAAAATTGTCAGATTCTATACTAAACTGTGGCTTGAATTTACAATTCTGTGACTAGAAAGAAGAACAGTCACCTTTACAACTCTATTGTTATAAGCAGAAGTCTCTCAAAGGGAAAGATGTGGAGAAACTTGGGCCTAGATTGTATGGGCTCTATATTTAGTGAGGGCATGGGTGGTTTTTAATACTCTTGATCCCTCTGTTGGATCTTGAGCACATTACACAAAGTGGTGGGGGCAAAAGTTAAACTGTCAAAACACCTTTTCACCCTGTCTAGAGAGCATTTTGGCAAGTAGGGGAAGATGTCGAGGACAAAAGTTCTGCCAGCATACCTCATTCAAAGGATCTTCCCCAGAGGATGTTACATGGTTGGGCCCTGAGATACTTCAACATCCAACACTCCAATTTCTTTAGGGACAAAGCAATTCAACTGGGGGATGAGCAGTGGACTGTTGTGACGTGTGAATGGTAAAGGCACTTTTATGTTAGCATCAATGGTTCGATGTAGTCCTTAATGTGTGAGTTATGAAGGAATATGGTAGTCACTCTTAGTTATATAGGCATCAGTTATGCATTTATCAGATACTCATCTGTCATGCTGTCATTATTCAAATTAAGTCAGTTACAATAAACTTGTTATGCATTCATTGGATACTCATCTGTCATGCTGTCATTATTCAAATTAAGTCAGTTACAATAAACTTATGCTGCAGGTGGCAAAAGGAATCTGAAGTCATTTACATGGTACCCTAATCAATAATCATTGACCCCATGTAGAGATAGACAGATCAGTAGGGAAAAGGCGTCATAAGCTGCCCCCATGTGATTATATTTTCTTTGTTAGATTGAGCAGGAGACTGGAAGATTGTGTGGCCTAGTGCAACATCCATACTGCTAATCTCTTTTCTGTAGCTGTCTTTTGTTTATTATCAGGTCCTCATCTGGTTCATAAGTTCAGTTCCTCTTTCAAGTCACATGGCATGGTTTCCCAGGTATTTGGGAAACCTTTTGCGAACACTATAGCATTGATCTTAATGAGTATCAAGAATTAGAGAAGCAACTCTACGGAGATTGTATGGTCTAGAGAAAACATGGTAAGGATTTTTCTGTGGACTATACAGTGCCTTTTTCAGTTTTCCTATGAGATATTCTGTTTACCTTTAGGAAACCTTAGGTTGTTCCATATGGAGTTGCAGTTCTGTGATACCTTTTGAGGAACCACTTTTGATGACACGGTTATGATCATCTGTAGCTATAAGATGAATGCAATCCTATTCAACTTAGTTACAACGTACAAATGCTCTCCGAGATCAATGTTTTTTGCATAACGCCTTTAGCCACTAACCCTGCTTTATGCTTTTCAAAACAATCACTTGGCACTGTATTCTTGTATTTTATTCTCAGATATCCCACTCATGTCAATCCCACTCATCCTTGCAAACCCACTCTTGTCCTTGCAATCCTTCTGTAAATAGGTTCTTGACACTCTCATGCCTTCATCATTTATTTGGATTAGCTACGTCAGCTATAAAACCTCAATTTTTTACAGGTACAAAAATTTGAAATTTTTGTGATGATACATGACCTCTCTGACCATTAAATATTGGAATACCTTCCTCATATTTTGCAATCTGTTTACCTTTGTCTTCCACAAGCCATTCTATAACAAGCTTGAGCCATTCTTCCATCCTATGTTTTTCTAGGGATAATCATTATGTCTCTTTTTCAAAATCAAAGAACCACTGTATTTTAGTGGATTCCTCTCGATACACATCATGTCTTCTTTCTTTCATACCTATATACATGCATACCAACCAGGAATTCCTTTTCTGCTGCATAATGGCTGAAAAGTATTATATGTTTTCTCTGTCATTTCCTACTGCTCCATGCCTCTTTAGTTCTTGTTGGATTTCTGTCAAGAAGGTACAGTTCTGTAGAATCTGCTTCAAAGGGTTGTTGGTTTTTGTCTCTGAACATGCTTGTGGACATTCTTTTCCGCCACACCATGCTAAAGATTTGTGCTCTTAATATAATTTATATTCTCCTCCATTCTCATCTGCATAACTTCAATGTTTCTTGTGCAGAATGTGTTTTCCGACATTGTGCACTACCACATAATTTCCGAGTTTCTTGTGCATTACCAGGATATGTTTTTGAGATTGTGCTACATATAAAATGTAGACTGTAAAGTGGCCACTAATGCAAGCTTGGTATAAACATTGCACATTGTATTTAAAGGTTCAGTCCGAACCTCCAACAGCTCCGACATGTAGACAACATAGGCTATAGTAAACATAGTCAATAGAAATGCTTCAGCTACACATTGCAAGGATTTTTGAAAAATAAAAGCGCCATTATATCAAAAAGACAACTGTGTCAAGATGTCAATATGTGATATCTAATTACTAAATGGATTCCTAAAGGACTTTACACGATGCATTCTACAGAACTTATAGCACTATTGGATGATATGGTATTTAAATTTAAATGATGAGAATAGGATAACAAAATTTCTGACTTTGCTCCATGGAATACTTGCTCTCTTTTAGCAGTCTGATTTTTATAGCAATGAAAGCTTTTTTGCAATTTTTAGCTTGTATTATCCCATAGTTGATGGAGGTGTGTTCTGTGCAAGTAAAATCTAGTAACTTTTGGGGCCATGAATAATCTATTTCGTCATTAACTTGTCTTATTTTATTCTTTGTCAGGTCTCTGGTCTCTAGATGCAGTTTTAATCATGTTTTCTAAAACAACTGTAGATTTACCTACTTTATTTATGTGAAACTGTGATCTCTTTAGTGCAAGTATTTATATTTTTTTCTTGGTTGCTTTGGATGTCTGGATTGTGCTGGGTCTTCGAAAAACAATGCAGTTCTATAGATGTAATTTATAGTATTTGTTTCTTTATCTCCTTTTTAATGGAACATTTTTTTCCATGCCTGAGGTACCCTGTATAAAATGCCAGTACTAAAATTGCTATTGGTTACCGTCCATTATGGTTGATTCTTTTATTGATGTCTCAATGTTTGAGCTGACTTAGGGACTGTACATCTCACATCTAATTTTCATAGGTTTCAGCTTAGCATCATCAACCTCTCTAACTGTCACTTTATCTTTAGCCTTTGCTCTCTGGTTTTTGTGGCGTCACAGTATAAGTGAGCAAAGAAAGGTGGTAAACTGCATAAAGTGGAGACATGTTTTGCAATACTTTTGAATGTAGATGTGAGCACTCTAAATATTTAAGCATCACAACTTTACCACAATCTATTGTGCATTTTCTCAAGGGAGGAGTGACTATGGACTATACATCCTACACAACTATTTTCCATGACAATTATTCACATCTATAAGCAGAACATTCAATGGAGGAGAACAACATCATATTGACAGGCTCAGCCAAATCTTTGGCAAAGTTATCTTGGTGAATTGCTAGTGCCAAAGTGAGAGGTTGGTAACACATTATATTGGGGGCTTGTATCCTAAAGCTGAGCTTGGTTTCATGCACTTGGGAGTTCTGTGAAAGAAATGATGTACCCCTTCGGTTTTTATTCAAAGCATGCACCATACCATATGAACATGAGGAGCATAGATTTTGTTGACTACTTCTTGCATCTGCTGTCATGCTAGTGAACCCCAGCTTGCAAATATTTAGGGCGTATCAAGTGAAACAATGGGAAAATCTAGGACATTACTGTTGACTTAAGGTATACCACTTAAATTTTTTAGAAAGCGTAATAATTTAGTTTGTGGAGTACGAACTGAAAGACCTACCTTATACGCAATATGCATGAATAGATTTCCTGGGACATGATTAAATTATAATCACTTTCCTTGCTATAACACATTTGTTAATTGCACCAAATGAATTTAGGGTATTGTTTTTGTATGGTCCTTGCCATCTTAGGCATATTAGAAAGGTGAGATTGTAATGCAAAAGCTTTAATCTGCGGAACCTTTTTCTTTTCAAATTTTTAATTAAAATGGTTTTCTTGAGATCCTTATTTCTAACATGTGGGGAACTTTTTGTAGGCCTTGAAGAATGAGAAGCCAGAGGAGTTCTTAGAGGCATTACGAATTGTCATCAAATGCATTTGCTTCCCTGAAAAATACTTTGCAAAGGTGATATGCAATGTTTATGTTGAGCACAGAAATAAAGCACCTAAATTAACATTTTGGTGATTCTTTGATTTGTACTAGCAATTACCACTGCACAAACAAGTAAATAATTTACTCTCTTCTTCAAAATCAATGCCGGTTGCCTGCTTGGAAGAAAAGGGTTCCTAATTCTCAGTTGTAATATCTGTGAGACCATAATTGTTGCCATGTTCATTTTAAAACACTAGAAGAAACATTTTGGGGATTATGTTGATGATGAAATGTCTATTTCAGGTTTTGAGGCTATCTATAGACAAACTTGGGACGGATGAAGAGGGACTTCTGCGGGTGGTGGTGAGTCGTGCTGAAATTGACATGAAGCGCATCAAAGAGCAGTACTTCAATAGAACTAGCAAGTCATTAGAGCATGCAATAGCAGCTGATACCTCTGGAGACTACCAAGACTTTCTGCTTACATTGATAGGCAAAGAGTAAAGTCCAATTCTGAGCTCCAATATCTCTGTTATTTTGTGACAATCCATGTTATTAGATATACCATTCTATCCGCTATTATAATGTCATTTGTGTAAAGTTCTGATGATAGAGACACCATTGTATCTGCTATTATAATGTTGTTAGTTTATATTTCTAACTGCTATTATAATGTTGCTAATAGTTTTAAGTACTTATTATAGAGATGACATTTTATCTGCTATTATAATGTTTATAATTATTAAGTTCTGCTGATAGAGTACACCATTCTAATTGCTATTATAATGTTTATAATTATGAAGTTCTGCTGATTGAGTACACCATTCTAATTGCTATTATAATGTTAATAGTTTCAAGTCCTGATTATAAAGACACCATTTTATCTACTATTGTAGTGTTTATTACTATTAAGTTCTGATGATAGAAGCACCATTCTATCTGCTATCATAATGTTAGTAGTTTTAAGTTCTGCTGATAGAGACACCGTTCTATTTAATATTATAAGGTAAAATTTTCTTTTGAATAAGATCATTAAATTTCTATTGGTGATTTTGGTTATGCATGTTTATAATTAACACTCCTTTTATACATAAATAACGTTTAGTTGGATCAAATCAGTTATGCATGCTTTGTTGCAAAAATGGGAGCGCTGGAAACACAACAAGCCACAACAAGCCCCTGTTTGATTCCTATCACATAACAAGTGTTAAAAGAGGGAACCTGCCACTCTGGCATGTTGTAGGGCTCTTTAATATACATACATACATGTATGTATGTATGTATGTATACATTAGTTTATATATGTTTTCATCTCTGTCCTATTTCAAAATTCTAATAGAAGTTCCAAGGCCCTCACAGTCTTGTTGTTCTTCACTCAACTTAGAAGGAACCGATACAGAACAGCATCTTTCTTTTGAGATAAATATGGTGGTAGAAGTTGCTTGAGAATGAGATCTCTCACACTCCAAATTGCCTTACATCTTTCTTGAGTTATCGTTTCGTTGTGGCTGAAGATGTTTCATTTTAAAGAAATTTCATAGAGATCTCAATGCTGCAAAAATTAATTCTACAAAAATTCTATGAATTAATTTTAATTTTAAGCAAATCATTCCCATTTTTAAGAGGGTGGTGCGTATGCTATAGATGCTCTTTTGCTCTATGGAACAAAAGATCTAACAGATCTAGACGCATAGTTTATGGCAGGTCTTATAACATCATTTTGCCTTTATTTGAATTGATTATTTGATGCCAAAGTTGAAGCAGTTGCATTTTTGTATGGAATAGAGAATTAGTACAGAGTAGATTTAATGCTTGAACAACTTTTGAAAATAAAAACAAGAGTATTGGAGCTTTGTGGATGGAATATCAAATCTCCTTTAGAATGTAACTTTATTCTGAGACCTCACACAAATGTCTCTTTTCTATGTGCTATTTTTTTTTTTAGTGCTCAAACAAAATTCAAATGTTTAGACCTCTCCTCTCCCGTGCATCTTGAACTCTACACCGAAAGTGCCTCAAGGATCCCAATACATGCAAGAGCTTTAGTGTTTACGGTCCCTTTAGTTGGTTTTTGCTAAGTCAGGGTGTACTTGTGCCCTTCGTCTCATCTTTTTCAATTTTTAGCCGTTAAAGGTCGGTCTGCGTGCCATTAAAGTTTAATTTGGATTTCCATGTTTATAGATACACAAGTATTCTTGTTCATTTCACAGTATCTATCTAACACTGCAAGATAAATCATTAAAGCTTTTATCATTGTATGCGTTATCTTTCTATTGTGGTGTACTAGTGTAGCTGAAGTCATTTTCTTTTACACAATTTTTGTTCATATATTTTCCAGTTATACAATCTACTTTTTATCACGAGCTTTCTTTTCCACTTAGGTGCCTAATAAACAAATGCCTAGTTAGTTTTATACTAGTCGACGAACCTAGCTTCCTTTTAAACTCAAATATTGCATGTACAAAGTGTGAGGAAATTAAGGCAAGGAAATAAAAGATCTAAAATAGGTGAACCTAGTTGTCAAATCAATTTTTGGTTGTCTTTGACTTCTGCAAAGCATCCTTGATATCATATTTCGATTAGATACATATTTTTGGGCAATGTTGTAGGTCAGTCCAACAATGCATTTTTAGGTTTTTATTTTGTTGATAGATTTGTGATAATTTATTTAACATGTGTCTAAATTTTGATGGTAATTGACTTGGAAATAGTTATATGGCATTGTTACATGCATTGAATGTATTTGTAATGTCTAATTAAATGTATTCTCCTAAGACTAATAACAAATAGAGGCCTTAATGAAGAGATGTGATGCCTTATACCGTGTAACCTAACAAACACAAACTCGTGCAATGAAACTATAGCAACAAAGCCTTTATTCTTTTATTCTTTTTCAAGATATATTACACACATACCCTCACACACGCACATAATTATAGCAACAAAGCCTTTATTTTACTTGTAAGATATATTACACTCGTACCCTCACACACGCACATAAATAGTCCACGTGCTTACAACCAATCAACACTACAATGATGTCCCTAGTCCTCACAAGGACGTGATAAGCCATATAATCCCACCACAAACTTGTGCACAAATCTCCAATTTCAAGACTCTCATAAGTTGCACTCTAGACTATTTCATCTTGGGATTTTTGAATGTCTTTCTCATTTGTAGGGTTGTGTTTATATAACCATGCGATCCACCTAGTTACGATATTGATCCTAACCACATCCTTCCCATTCAAATGTTAAATGAGTACAAACATTAAATGATGAATAAGGCCCAAAGGATTCATAACATAACACAACTTGATGCAAGACTAGTCCCAACAACAACAACATTAAGTTAGTGAATCATATTTGGCTCTTATTTATAATTGCTATGTTGTTGTATATGTGATTTGTCAATTGTGCTTTTTAAGATAGTGCACTTTTTGCACAAGATGTCTTCACATAATATTTTCAAGTCATATTCTTGCACAAAAGCTTTGTTAATCTTGTCACTTCATGGATGGTTGTGTGCCATTCAGACAAGGGCATAATCATAACATGAACCCCGGTAAGAATCATTTTGGTGTTGGGAATGCTTCAAATGTTTTTGGACTCAAGTCAAGTTTTCATAGAGTTTTCAATGTTGTGACACATACATGAGCATTATGCCCTAGTTGTGAAAGATTTAACTTCAAAATCACCATTTGTACCACATAGAATGAAGTAATTGTTTGCATCAATTATTGAAAAGTGCTTTGAAACTAAGAAAGCAACGTGAAACATTCAAGATTAATGTGTTGATCTTGCAAGACAAAACAAATACAAAAACACACCCTATTGTTTTGGTTGATGCAAGATTGCACAAGAGTCCAAATGCTCTTGCATCACTAAGACTTCTTCAAGCCTTGGTTTGTTTATTTCATGTGGTGTATATATTTCATGTTTGAATATAATTTATGCCACTTGAATTGGTTAGATATGAGATTCTACCTAGAATAAGTGGTAGGCTTAATAAAGGAGCCAATAATATTGTTGATTTTTTTGGTTAATCCTAAGTTATGCTTTAAAAAGAAAATGGATTCCATGCATGTATCAAATGTTGTAGTAATTAGGTTTCTTCAACAAAAGATGTGAATGTGAATGATGTGACCTTGTAATGTTTTGTTTTTGAATGCTTATGATGATAACATTGTGGATGTATATGAAATTCAATATACTTTTGTGAATGGAAATGAAGAAGAATTTGATGGATATGTGAATGCTCAATATAGTGTTAAGATTAAAAATTTAAAGAAAGGATTTGGTTTTTTCAGGATTCCCAAACTTATTCCTATGGACGATTTCATGGTGGAAATAGAGAATGTTGTAAGAGCTCCACATGATGAACTTGTAGATGAGATTAGACAAGATTGTGCTATGGCACTTAATCATGCCAAAACAATGTCACCAAGGAAGAATATGTGGCTATTAAGTGGCTTAATGAACATATGGATCTCGTTGTCACTAATGTTGAGAAGGGTCATGCCACAACACTATTGAACAACAATGACTATGACATGAAAATGCTTGATCACTTGATAAATAGTGGTAGCTATAAAAGGTTGGAATGCAACCCAAACACTTTAATTACAAAAAAGTGATTAAAGCTACTAAGCAATCTTCTTTAGAGGATGTGGTAAAAAAGCACCCTATACCCCAAAAAAGCACCCTAGGGTTTATGATGCTCCTAAAATTCATAAGAATGGGGTCCCTCTTAGACCAATTGTGGACATTTTTGACTCCTCGACTTATGACTCAGTGGCTTACCTAGCTCTTAAATTAAACCTTTGGTTAGGCCTATGTGTTCCTTAATTGAAGATTCTTTCCATTTTGTTGATTTCTTTAAAAATAAGACACTTGGGAATGATGAGATCCTAGTGTGTTTTGATGATGTATTTTTGTTCGCCAAGATTCCAATATCGAATATGGTTGAAGTAGTTAAGAAACACATTGACTAGGAGACAACATCATTAGTTGAACTTTGTCTTAAATCAACTTTTTTAGGTTAGAATAAGTCATATATGAACAATCAAATAATAATGAGCTCTCCACTCTCTCATGTATTGGTAAATCTCTTCATGGAGGATTTTGAGGAGAAAGTGTTTAGTTGCATTCTTTTAAAACCCATGTGGTAGAAAGGGTATGTGGATGATACAAATTTGAGTTGACATGTAAAGGAAAGTTAAAAGAGTTCCATGTGCACCTTAATAACACGATTGGGAGCATCCAATTCAAAAAAGGAGTTGGAAGTTGAGGGTAAGTTTACTTTTCTTGACATCCCCATATCAAGAAATTCATATGGGTCTCTTTCTCGCTGGTGACCTATAAGAAGTATACACATTGATCTCTATTTCCAAGCCTCCTCACGTCACCACCCAAAAAGTAGGGACTCTAATTTTTTTGGCTTTTATGGCTTTTAATAAATGTGATGAAGAACATTTGGAGTAGGAGTCAAGGGGTTTTAGGACAAGTTGTGACAAACCCCGTGTGATTGAAGATTCTTTAGGGTACATGAGGCCTTCCTTACATTGAAGGAATCTTAGAAATGATCTCAAAGATTTTGAGGAAAAGAACATTGGGTCGAATTTTCTTCCCGTAAAAAACTTAAGAAGGTTCCTAGGTTTTTAAAGGATCATATGGAGCCAACTCTAAAGATCGAGGTGTATAAAATTGATTGCTCATGTGACATGTCATACATTGGTGAGATTAGGCGTTCAATCCGTGCTACGGTCAAACCGCATGGCATAACTATCAAGTATGAGTGGGTTGTCAAGTCACCTTTGTTGGTCAAGCACTTATCTAAAACTAAACACCACATTTACCTCAACAATGCAAAGGTTCTACCTAGCAAGTTGAAGATCAATTTTACAAGAGACATTAAAAACAACAATCGAAATTAACAAGTACCCCCTTAATCTAAATAAGGTGAGCGATTAGGTTTTAACCTCTTGATGAAACCATTATCAATTTGTTCAATTGCCTAATGGTGGGTAGCAATCACTTTATTAATTTTACACATTTACATCTTAAACTTTATTTTCTAAATGGACTTAATAGGTGAACGTATTTACAACTAGCGGTTGCTCTTAATGGTGCAACTCTACGTTGTAAGGTATATTGTTGTTGATGGTGTCAATGAGTTGATTTGGTTTGGGTGGGTACACTGGGGTGTGTGTATTTATTTGTTTGGTGTTTTAGGTGACAAAGCATAGAATTGAATAATATGTACACAGTGGTATGCATGTCGTAATGGATATTATTTGTGAGTCACTAACAAATTAAGAAGATTAGATTAGGTTTGAGGCGGGTCATCCATTAACAACCAAGTTGAGCCATGAAATGCATTCATGAAGATTATTTTATAAAGTGGGAGGGATGGAGTTGGGAAGAAGAAAACATATTGGTAATGGCACGAGGAATATGATATTTGTGTAGCTTCTCACCATATGATCTAACCAATTTCTTTATAAACGCCAGAGGAATGAGACTCTTTGCAACATCAAGAAGAGGATTGTGGGGCAATTTTATCCCATATGAACACAACTTCATAATATCTTCAAATGAATAAAACTTGTTAGGAGTGGAATCCAAAAGAGATTTGAGTTCGTGAAGTAGAACTTGTCTCACAAATGTGAGAGTGTATTTGGAAAACATTAGGAAATTTAAGGGATGAATAATTCCACACTATAAATTGCAAAATATTATTTTATGAAAATCTGTTAGGAAATTTAAGGGATGAATAATGTTACAAATTATAAATCCACACTATAAATTGCAAAATATATAGAGATTTAGATGTTTATAATGTATATTATAGAATGTAAACACCATGAACAAAAAGTAAAGAACACAAAGTGACACAAGATATAAGTGGGAAAACCATGGAAGGTAAAAAACCCACTGAAAAACACTTATCTTTATTGAGAATAAACTTTCAACCAAGCACTCCCACTATTTCATAGATCCACTTGTAGTTACACCTTCAAGAAGGGATTACAAACCGCCTCATACATACACTCACGAGTTTTACATCATTCACATCATGTATCTATAAACAACTCACACATATTGCTCGCATTCATGTGTTACACTTAATATTTTCATATCACCGATGTAACCAATCTCTAATGAGATCACCTTGTTTTATACAAGGTGGGTGACTTGTTTTGGGTCACTCTTACATTTTAAAACACTGCCGACAATAGTAGTGGATCCACCATGCTTATATTTTAAATATAAGCTATAAACCAAAAACATATAGTCTTTGTGGGTTTCATAAATAAGCAGTTTCCGCTTAATATTATAAACCCAACACTTCTCCCTTAATGTTAAGTAGGGAAACATGCAAAATTGCTTTTACATGTTAAAGTTTGTTTCATTACCAAGTCACTTTTTGGTACAAAAGGAATTACAATCCATAAATCAACACGTGATTTAGGATAGGATTCAAAAAAAATAGTTGTTCGCAAATTTTGCTGTAGTTTTGCAATGCACTACAACTTAATGTCCCACAAAGTTATTCAACTCGCGATATACTTATACAATGAACAGTTGTCTCACATTGAATTTATAAGCCATCATGAACAATGTACATGCATGGAATATAAAACCACAATACAAAGGAACATTACAAATTCTCAAGATAAAGTGATTAAGGATAAAGCCTTACATAAGACTATGGAGTTAATAAACTCTTCATATCTAATGCTTTCACTGGGATTACAAGTAAACTTCACATATATGACAATTTACTTAAACAACATAGAAATAGTCTCGGGAGTATCCATTTTGACACATTCAAGCCGTTAAGAGATGACATTACACAAGAAAAACATGTAACATGCCCATTTCTTATTTTCCCCTTAAGGGAAGCTCTGAAAGGCCAAAACTCATATGATTTAGAGGTGAAGATCAATGTCATTCACATGATCATAAGAGCTAAACAACACATGCTCATCTGATTTAGAGGTGGAGATCAACGTCATCCACATGATCATAAGAGCTAATATATAAAATGCCCAACATAGCATGAAATTTACAGAACTTTACAGCACCCAAGGGCTTAGTAAAAATGTCTACAAACTTATCATCAAGTGGAACAAAAATTGAGATCTATATCACCATTGAGAACTTTTTCCTGGATGAAGTGTATGGATTTCAATATGTTTTGTTCTTTGATGTTGGACTAGATTGTTTGCAAGAGCAATACAACTTTGGCTATCACATAGAAGAAGAGTGCTAACTTTCACGCCCATATGAAGTTCTTTCGACAATCTTTTGAGCCACATGGCTTCTTTTTCTGCTTCCATAACACTTTTATACTCTAGCTTCAGTAGAAGAGATAGATACCGTTGGTTGCTTCTTGCTACTCCAAGTTATTGCACATGCACCCGACTTGAAAACATATCCATAAGTAGATATTTTATCCACAATATCACCAACATGGTCATAATCACAATAACCAAATAGAATTGCATTATCACAAGAAGAATAACACAAGTTATAATTGATTATACCTTTGATATACCTTAAAATCCTTTTTGTCATTTTCCAATGGTTCTCATAAGGATCCTACATGAATCTAGAAATAATTCCAACTACATAGGAAATATCATGTTTATTGATAGTTAAATAAATTAGAATACCAACCAATTGTCTATATAAAGTAAGATTAAATTTATCAAGAATGTTTTGATCTAATTTAACACCAACTTCCATAGGAATAGAGATAGGCTTACAATCAATCATATTAAATCTTTTAATAAGATTAGTAGCATATTGTGATTTAGATGCAATAATAGATTTGTGATTTTTACAAATAACCATGTGTAGAAAATGATTTAACAGTCCTAAATCAGTCATTTCAAAATGTTGTCTTAACTTCTCTTTGATTCTAAGGATTAGATTCTTATCACTATTAGTAATTAAGAGATCATCAACATATAAGACAATAATGATAACATGATTATTTTCATATTTGACAAATAAATCATTATCAATAAAACAATAAAAAAAACTAAGCTCATGAAAGAAATTATTTATCTTAGCATACCAAGCTCTAAGAGCTTATTTAAGACATACAAAGATTTCTTAAGTTTACACACATAATTTTTTGTCAGGTTCTTCAAAACCTTTATGCTGATACATATAAATTTCTTCTTTCAATTCACCATTTAAAAATGTATTTTTAACATCCATTTGGTGAATCCCCCAACCATGTTGAGAAACTAAAGCTAGAATAATTCTAATAGTGCTCATTTTTGCAATAGGAGAAATTTTTTCAACATAATCCAAATCAAGTTTTTGAGTAAACCCTCTAGCAAATAATCTTGCCTTGAATTTATCAACCTTACCAACAGAGTTATATTTGATTTTATACAATCACCTAGAGCCTACTATGCTTCTTCTTAGGAGGAAGAGTGACTAATTCCCAAGTTTGATTCTTGATTAGAGCATTATATTCAACTTCCATAGTTGTAACCCATCTTTCATCTAGGTGGATTCTTCAAAGGATTGAGGTTCGACCTCATAAATGGTTGACAAAGCATGATAATAATTTTGACTTCGAGTCAACTTTCTCAAATTATTACGTTGAGAGTTAGAAACCAGATTTTTGGCCCATTTAGGAATCCTAGATTAAGACAAGATTGAGAAGACTCCCCCTCAATGTCTACATCCATCATATCAGAAGAAGTATGATTAGACTCTTGAAAATTAGTTTCCATATTGTCTCATCAAGGATTATCATTTAGAAAATCAGACTCGGACTTAGGAAGCTCAAAAGAGGGAAGAGTGATAGATTTACAAAAAGGTTTCTCAAGAACATGCACATTCTTATTTTCTACAATCACATGCTTAATCTGGATTATAGACTCTTAATCCTTTTGTTTGACCATACATACCGAACAAAAATTCAAGAGTAATAGGTAGGATAAATTTTTTATCTTTTAACTTTAGGAATAAGAAGAGAAGCATGGTCTCAAATATCTTTAAATAAGAGATATCAGATTTTTGCTTGGTCCAAACTTCATGAGATGTGGTTTGATGTAACACTTTTGTGGGAACTTTATTAATGATATGAACAACAATGTTCATTACTTCAACCCATAGAAACTTAGGTACATTAGAAACATGAAACATAATTTTAGTCATTTATAAGATTGTTTCTATTCTTTTTCTTTCTACGCTATGCCATTTTGCCAAGGAGAATAGGAGTTGTTAGATCCCTTTGAATTCCATTAGACACACAAAACTCATCAAACTTATTATTAACATGATCACCTCCATTATTCATTCCGATTCTTTTAATTTTCACATTAGCAATGTTTTCAACAAGGGATTTAAACTCTTGAAACTTAGATAAGACATCAAACTTTTTCCTAATATAATAAGACCAAGTCATTCTTGAGAAATCATCAATAAAACTAACAACATATAAATCACCACCAAGATAAGGTACTTCCAAAGGACCTCTAACACCACTATTAATTAACCCAAACAAGCAAGAGGAATTAGACTCATGTGTGTATGAAAGCTTGATTGTACATGTTGTTTACCATACAAGCAACTTTCACAAGACTCGTGGTCTGATTTTATCTTAGGAAGACCTATAACAAGGTTAAAGTGGGACATCTCATAAAAAATTTTAAAGTTCACATGCCCAAGTCTTTCATGCCATAATTGAACAACATTACAAAAAGAAGAGGAAAGACAAGATTCAATAATAAATCCATCAAAAAGTATAGTCCATTCTTTTATAAATCAACAACAATTATTTTACCAAGTTTACTTTAACATACCATTTATCTTGTAATAACACAACTTTACAACCAAATTTAGTTAATTGTGAACACGATAAAAGGTTCTTCTTTAAGTAAGGAAAAATAGCACATTCCTAATGATTTCATTTGCAAACTTAATATTGTCATAACATTCAAACTTGATGACATAGTTATCTCTTAGATAAATGTTTTCATGACACTCAATAATATCATGAAGGATATCATGCATATATGTCATGTGTCTAGATGTACTAATATCTATGATCCATTCACTGTAAATGGATCTGAAAGGGAGTATAAAGAGCAATAAAATGCTCAACATTATTGGCTTGGTTATTAGTATGACTCTGATTTTTATTGTTCTTATTCCTTTTATTGTTTTTGTTCTTATTCTTAGGATTGTTATGAGACAAGTGAGCATGACAATCATTGCTTTATGACCAAATTTACCACAATTGTTACAAGTGCCATCAAACTTTACTTTAAACTTCTGATTATTCCTATTGTGCTTAAACTTGGATCTAAAGTTTGATTATTGATTCAAATTACTGATATACTTGATTTTTAGAAGACTTCTGACTTTGAGAGAACAATGCCTGAGAGGCATTCTATTTTGAGTCAAAGTTCTTCATGACACTCTCTTCTTGAATAAGGAGAGAAGACAATGTGTCTAAATCAGGTAGATCATCTTCATTTTGATATTTAGAATTCAAAATAGAGATGAAGTTTCTAAAATTTTCATGAATGTTAATTTGAATAATGAAGTAAAGAAACTTATCATGAAACAACTCACAATTACATCCATCTAATTGAGCTTTAATATCCTTACTTTTAGCTAGATAATTAACCTTTTCAAAGAATTTCCATAGGAGTTGTAAACAATTCCATGATTAACTTGATTATCTTAGAGAGACAACTACCCTCATGCGTAGTTTCATTGATCCATCGATCTCATGTAGAGTATATTCCATATGTCCAATATGCAACAAGAACTCATCTTTGATACTCGCAAAACGATCGACATAGCCTCTTGATATTTTTCAAAGAAAACACTAAGGTTTTTAGGAGTAGCTTTTCTCCCAGTTGGTTTCTTTTCAAGACCACTAACTAAATCCCATAGCTTTCTAGCCATAAGGATAGCCTTAATCTTAATTCTTCAGGTGTTGTAATTAAATTCATTCAAAAGTCGTGATTTATCCATGGAAAAACTAAAAGAACTAGCCATTTAAAGGAAAACTTCGCAAAATTTGGAAAACAAGAGAGTTAGGGGATTTTGCAAAACTTACATAAAATCGTTGACGAAGAACAAAATACAACGGATTAATACTCAAATAAAATATTTTAAAATTGATGAAAAGACTCAAACAAGGTTCTAGAACCAAGGAAGAAGGTTGTAAAAATTAAAAAACTAGCTGCGAAAAGGCCGCGATGCGGTAGAGAAAAAGATATTAATTTTTCAAGTTTTGACACATGAAACAAAGAAATAGTGTTTCACAAATTCTTGAAATCTTAGTGTTCCGTAGAATACTTAGGATAATAGTTGTAGAACAAAGGAGAAGTCCACACAATAAATGCAAGCCCACTTAGATCAAAGGAACCCGCACGATAAAGAAAAAAAGGTCTACGTATCACAAAAAGGCCGGGACACATGGGTCCACATAACAAAGAGAATGAAGCAACAATACAAGACATCCGTGAGTACAAGCAAGTGGAAAAATTGCGTAACAAGGAAATTTGTGTAACAAGGATAAACAAGCCGCATAAGACTTAAAGAAGGTCACGTAAGTCAAAAAATTCATGAAAGTCTTGGAGGAGCCACGAAAGACTAAAGATGACTAAAAAATGTGAAATATTCAAATAAGTCTCCCAACGGCTATAAAACAACTATTAAAGGCACGAATCATTTAAATAAGCTGCAGAAGACTAAAAAAGTCATGAAGGACATAGAAATTACCGTGAAGGCCTGATAAACTTAGAAAAAGGTCGCGAATGGTGGAAAAAAGATCTATGCAACGAAATGGCCATAGAGACTAAAAACACATGCACAAGAAAGATATTGATTAATCATATTAGATAATCCAATATTCACATTTTTTGGCGGGAATGTTGGAAGTATTGTCATTGATGTCAAAGGCTTAATCATTGATGTATTTGGTTAACGGAATCGATAGATGTGTGGTTTGACGGAACTACTGACGGATGTTGACGGAAATTGTAGAAAGTAACGAAAATAACCAGCAATATAGAAGGGCAGAAAATGAAAGTTTAAATATATGAAAATAATCGTTTTTGCATAAGGATTATCATGGTATAAGTGAGATATACACAGCTATACATAGGAGAGAGATATCAACATTTTAAGGTGTTCATATGCCATGTTTTATGGTGAAAAAGAAGATTTAATGATGGCTGGCAGTGATTTAATGATGACAACAATTTTATTAAAGGAAGGGCCAACACATTTAATGGAGTATATAACATTGTATTTAATATAAATTATATTAAATAAAGGGGGCTGCGATTTGGCTTAAAGAAGCAAGTTAAATAAACAAAGATTATCCTTAATGCCGACCTTAATGAAAAGGTATGTCTCTCTTTTCGAAGAGGTGTGAAGTGGTTATAAAAGGAGAGAGGATTGATTGTAATAAGCAAGCAATTTGAGTGCTTCTTCATTCAAGTTTAAGGAGAGAAGAAGAAGAGCAAAATATGAAATATAAAAAAGGAGTGAAGGGCAGATTTATTTTTAATGAAGAGTTGCAACGATTTATATATGTGAAGGGACTGAAATAAATGAGAAGAATATTCTTAGCAACAGTTTTGTTCTATCATTTTTTGAAGCAACAACAACATAAAAGATAGGAAATAGTTTATTTTTCGTAAGGAAGGTTGGTGCCTTCATATTTGAAGAGATCGGTGTCTCTTCTTTGAGTTGGTGCTTAGCAAAAAGGGGTTGGTGCTCATGTAGATTGGTGCTGCAAAATTGTAATTTGGGGATTGGTGTCTTTGTAGGTTGGTGCCTACAAACATTTGAGAAATATAATAAAGAAGATTTTCTCGTGGTTTTCTCCTAAAGGGTTTCCATGTAAATATGTGTCTATTTGCATTTATTGATTGCTTTGATATATACACTATGAAATTGATTAATTGTGATTACGGTTATGAGATTAAGTATTAATTTAAAAATATCATAATCTTGATTCAACCCCCTCTCGGTATTATCTCGTGCTTAACAACTGGTATCGGAGCGAGTGCCTTTAGGAACAATCTAACAATTGGAAGGTAGATCTCGAAGCACATATGACTACTCATCAAGTACAAGAAGGTTTTTCTTCGAACAAGGTTCCATTATTTGATGGAACAAATTATGCATTTTGGAGAATAAGAATGAAAACATCTTTAATGGCACTAGGGTTTGATATTTGGAAATCAATAATAGTTGGATATACAATCCCATCAGTTCCACCGATAGATCAAGCTGGAAAGAAGGCTTTTGAAAACAATGTCAAGGCGATGAATGTAATCCTATGTGGCCTGTCAGAATTTGATTTTGTTAAAGTAATGCAATGTGACACGGTGAAGGAGATATGGGAAAACTTTGAACTATCTATGAAGGTGATGACAAGGTTAAAAGGGCTAAGCTTCAAACCCATAGGAGACAATTTGAGAGCCTGAAAATGAAGGATGAGGAGAATGTTGCAGGTTATCTTCTTCGCGTGGATGAGGTTGTCAATGCCATAAGAGGGTTAGGCGAAAATATTGAATAATCCATGATCATTCAAAAGATTCTAAGATCTATACCATCAAGATTTGATGCTAAGGTGTCTGCCATTGAAGAAATGAAGGATCTTGATAAGTTGAGCATGGATGAACTACATGGAATATTGACCACGTATGAAATGAGGACTGAGTCAAATAGACCATCAAAGAAGGAAGCTACATTCAAAGTCTCAAAGAAAGAGAAAATCAAAGAACCTGAGTCGAATGAGAACTCAAGCAACGAAGAAGATGAGAAAGAATCCTTGTTCATTTGAAAGTTAAAGAAAGGATCTGGAAAGTACAAAGGTAAGTTACCATTTAAATGTTTTAACTGTGGTAAAATTGGTCATTTTGCGGCTAAGTGTCCAGAGAAAGAAGATAGCGATGATGAGGAAAGCAAACCTAAATTCAAAAGGGAATTCAAGCAAAGAAAAGGCAAGAAAAGATTTGGAAAGCAAAAGAAAAGCTTATATTCAAAAGGAAGTAGTAGATCATCCAAAGAAAGTGGGATAAGTGACTCAAATAGTGATAATGAAGAAATATTATTCATGGCTATAAAAGATGACTTAGAAAGAGATGAAGACATGGAAGAAAAAGGTGAAGTGAATCTTGAAGAAAAATCACTTAAAAAGAAAAATCAAAAACGAAGTTACTGACTTCTAAAGTATGAAGAAGAAAATCGTAAATTTGAAGCTAAGATATCACAATCTCTTGAATAATTAGGAAAGATGACAAGTGGATCTAAAAAGCCAAATTGAAGAAGCAAAATGAGTTGAAGAAGAATTAAGAAATCAGCTAAGGACTAAGGAAGAAGATTGCAAAAAGCGTGAATCAGAGATCGTTGCCTTGAGAAAGGACTTGGAAAAAGCAAATGCCAAAGTTACAAGTAATCTAAAATTTGAGAAAAATACCGAGATGCTAGATGAAATTATGAACTGACGGAAGTCAACATCCGACAAGACTGGTCTTGGATATAAGGAAAGACAAGACACTGCTAACACAAAAGGTATAGAGTCGTCAAAAGAGACAAAAGCAGAGAATTTAAAGACCTATGCAGAGACACTCAAGGAACCTATGAAGAATGAAGAGTTGAAAAGGGAGAAGAGCTTTATGAAGATCAACACTTCTTACAAGGAAAGTAAAGATGAGACCAAGTTTATAAGACCAAATCCTCCAAGATATACTCACATGTCCACGTTTGAAAATTCTTTCTATGGCTATTGCTTTTATTGTAATAATTTTGGTCATAAAGCAATAGATTGTAGAATACAGGTGATATACAACAATATAAAGAACAAAAGTGTGTATGGATTATCAAATAGAAATTACAACTCCTTTGCTCCTTTATCCAACTATGTTGAAGATATTGTTTGTTATAACTGCAATAACTATGGACATATGGCAAGATTTTGTAGAAGCGGTTTTATAGAACCATCCAAATTGAACCGAGAAGATAAATGCTCCGAAATAACGAAGAAAGAAGCTACAAAATTTTGGAAACAGAAGAAAGAGGATGGTGGGAAAGATAAAGAGAAATCTATGCTATTTCAAACAATATTCCATGCACAAGATGAAGGGAAACTATGGTACATTGATAGCGAATGTTCAAGACATATGACCAAAGATAAAAGTAAGTTCATCTCATGAAGAAAGTATATGAAGGTAAGGTGAAATTTGGTGATAACGCTAAAGGAAAGATTCTTTGGAAAAGGTACGTTGAGTCTTGATAATGGTAAAACAAAAATGGAGAATGTTTTATATGTTGAAGGATTAAAGCATAATCTTTTAAGTGTAGGCCAAATGTGTGATCAAGGACACACACTTAAGTTTTATGCTGAAGGGTGTGAGATAATGAAGGAAGACACGAGAGAGTTAGTTGAAGATGCACATAGAACCACAAATAACCTATACATGCTTGGAGAAATAAAAGGTGAGGAATGTTGTCTAAGTCAGGTTGAAGAGAGTTGGCTATGGCATAGAAGGATGGGGCATATAAATTTTGACAATCTTGTGAAAATCAACAACAAGCGAGGTTGTGCGAGATATGCCTAAGGTAATGAGACTTGCAAGTACTCTATGCAAACAATGTCAACATGGAAAGCAAGACTAGAGAAAGGTTTAAAACAAAGGAGTATTCGACCACCAAACCACCGGAGATGATTCATATGGATTTTTGTGGACCTAACAGAACATACAAAGACATACAAGGTGAGATTATATTTCATGTTATTCATTGATGACTATACTAGAATGACATGGGTAGCCTTTCTAAAAGAAAATTTAGAAGCATTTGAGAAGTTTAAAGCTTTCAAGGCTTTAGTAGAAAATGAAATCGGATTGAAAATAAAGTGCCTAAGGTCAGATCATGGAGGTGAGTTCACCTCAAATGAATTCATTGAATATTGTGAAGATCATGGAATCAAAAGACAATACTTAGCTACAAGGACTCCACAACAAAATGGAGTGGCAGAAAGAAAGAATCAAACCGTCCAAGAGATGGCTAGAACCATGTTAAATGAATCTAAGCTATCAAATAGATTTTGGAGAGAAGCGGTAAATACGTCTGTTCATATCTTGAATAGAGGGAAAATCAGAGTTAATCATGACAAAAATTCTTATGAATTGTGGAAAAGTGTTTGGGAGTGGATGCTTTATTAAAAGAAATGAAGAGAACTTGTGCAAATTTGATTCAAGAGCGGATGAAGGAATTTTTCTTGGCTACTCTATTAAAAGCAAAGCCTACAGATGCTATAAAAAAAGACTACAAACTATAGTAGAAAGTGCAAATGTGAGAGTGGATGAAATCATGAATCAAAAAGGTAAAGAACTTGTAGAAGAGCCCTTAGAAATACCCGAGGTAGTAGAATAAAAGGAAGAGGAAGAAGATGTTGAAGAATTAAGCAAACCGAGAGGCGGGACACCAAAACACCCATGTATGCAATGGAAATTTGCAAAAGTTATGGAAACGATATTAGATAACCTCAAAGTTTTGCTAACTCAACTATGCACCATGAGATAAGAGATAAACAAGAGTTAATCCTATACATGCATCATAACTTTGACAAAAACATCAAAACCTAGCATATATACTACTCTCTACTCTTTAGATCACTAATTAAACATTAAACCTAAGAAGATCAACTTAGCAATCAAAGGTGTGATTAGTTGTTTATGGTTCTCAAGCTTTCAAGAATGGAGTCTCACCATTAATGGCTTCAAGGCCAATGGTTCTCTCCATATTACTCAAAACTTGGTTTAAGGATGCAAATGGAGGTGTTAGCTCAACAATGGAGGAAGGAAGCTTTAGATCAAATGTCTAATTAGCTTAAAGCTAATACAAATGAGATCAAGATTTCTTAGGCTTGTTTTGGTTTTTGTTATGTAAAGTTGTAAGTTTGAATGGGTAGGCTTAGCCTTGTATTTATAGTTTTTGGTTTGGAAGAATTTAGAATTTGGGTGCATGTGGGACTAAAGCTCAAAAACACTTTTAGATTAGATTAGGATAAACATGCTTTAGGCTTATTTAAGCTTGGTTTAGGCTAGTTAAACTTGATTAACAAGTGATTAGAGACTCATTGAGACTTGAGAGGGGTTTGGTTAATCAATTATGTGATAGATAGCTGCGAAGCCAATAGAAGTGGTCTAGAGAGAACTAGGAGGTTTCAATGGTTGAAAGGAGGAATGTTTAGCTAATAAGAGATATATTAGCCAAATAAACGATCTTATAGGAGGAATACAACCGAGAAGGTGTCGTAAATGGGCATCGAGAATGGAGCGAAGTATAGGGAATTAACGAAATGTCGTTAATTGACTAGATTAGATGAAATGCTAAGTGTAAGCATATTTTAGGTATCTACATCTTCCCCTCTTTGAGGTGATGTAAGCCACGTCACTTCAAAGAAAGTAGATAAGCATAAACAAGTAGAAAATTTTGAAGGGATGGAAGAAAAATGAGTAGAATGAAGGATGCCCCCTCGATTGTCGATGGGGTGATAAAAGAACTCAATCGACAATTGAAAAGATGATAGAAAGAGAACAAAAGAAAGAATAGTGTGAAGAAGAAGAAAGGGGATATAGAAGAAAAATGAGTATGAGGAAGGGGGAATGAGCTAACATCCATCCAATGCCTTTTAAACAAATTTATTTTTCATCATATTGCTAGTGATCTTCATCATCGGTCCTTATTAAAAAGAATGAACAAAAGTGTAGTATGACATTGAAAGCCCTATACGAGCAAATTTCCATTACTAAAAACACCAACTCCATGCAACATACGAAATGTAATGCAATACGAGAAAGTAAAATGTTCCTAACTCCATATAAAATACATAACGCAATGCAATACGAGAAATTAAACAAGCTAACCTAACAAAGAAACATAATGTAATATATATTTTTATCGAGCTTCAGTTCCGACCTATGCGAATTAACGACAAGGGTTAATGATGGTGCCCCAAGCAAGGATACATGCAAAGGGAATAACGGAGGACACTTGGGTCCGATGAAAAGCTTTTTCATTATGAAACAATACCGAGCACTTGATTCAGGCAGAAGTATAGAGGACATAACAAGCAACCTAACTTTGTTGATGGAGGTAGATCAAGACAATCCACGAGTCACGCACATGAACATGTGAGAACTAACAAGCAACATTTTGTAGGATGATTTTCAATTTTTTAGAAGTTTTCTGAAACATATTTGAATGTTTTGATTTTTCTAACATATTTATTATTTTGAAAGTTTTATGAAACTATGTACAAGAAGACGGGGAGCGTGGATGCCCCCAACGATATATGAGATGTACAAGGGCATAAGGCCACATGCGTATGAGAAAGGTGAAGATGCAAAAATGCCCCAACTCTTCACGGGTAGCACTTATGAAGCGGGACCCAAGACCATTATGGATAGGTTCAACATGATGATGAACGTAAACCAATGAAGTGTTGGGAAGGAGGAAGGATGCTCCCAGCGTAAGTTGGCCTAAAAGCACATGATAGAAAGGAACGAGAAGATTTTTTTGTGAAAGGGGACAAAGGTGTCCGAAAACATGGAAAAAAAGTAATCTTATACACATGGATGTTTTGAACAAAGTAGAAGAATGATGTGAATGATATGAATGTAGCTTAGAAGCCTCACGATGAAGAAGTGATTAGACAAAGGCACAAATCGTGATACGAGATACAAACTAAGGCAAGAGTCTAAACAAGGTAAAAAAAAAACACTTGGTAACATACTAATCCTGCTTACTCATAGAGATCCAGTGTGTGCACGTGGAATTTAATTACCTCTTGAAGGGAAGATTTAATAGACAAAAAGTGAAGACACCCTAGCCAATGTGTAGGAACGATTTATTTTGATAGACGATAGGTGATTTTTGAATGAAGGGTGGAAGGATAACCATACATTGCTCAGCTTCTATCCAGGCATCCATAGCCCTGACCGAGATGCATTTGATTCTAATTGCAACATTTCTCTCCGCGCCGATCAAAGGCGTTTCCATAGCCCCGATAGAGATTATTGGAAATACCCTAAGAGAGAGTAGTATATCAATTTAATTTTTATTTTTTATTTTATCTTTTAGCTTTTGATTCATTGATTGATTTTGATTCTTTTGCTTTTCGAAAACTTATTTTAGCTCTATTGTTTGACAATGGGTTAAGAACCATTGATGGCTTAATGAAAGGAGGTGGAAGTGATTATGATGAAGAAATTGGGTAGTGTCAACAAATATGTCCAAAAGTTCTTCGCAATAAGTTTATTAAATGTTGTTTGTGATAGGATGTCTAAGAGGTCAGTTGTTGTTTAATTTACCAAGGTGATGAAAGACCAGGGTCAAACAAATACCATAGAGATAAATGTCACAAAATGCATGCAAATAGGCTAACCAAAATATCACCGAAGGGATGAAAATGGTAGGAAGACTTGTAGAATAACAATAAGGAAGGGAAGAAAGAAACATCCATGTGTATGCAATACCTGATTACAATGTTTGATCTTTGTACCTTTTATTTGTTTTGGTGTTTTCTCAAAAAAAAAAAAATTGTATTTTTGCATTTGTTTTGATTTTTACATTTTTATAGTTTTGGAAAGTTGGGACTAAAAATGTCACTCGTGTGGTAAGATCCAAAAACAATGTTTGTGACTTCCTTAATAAGGGAGACTAGTCGTGTTTGTTTATCAAGCGTAATATTTTCTCCAATCTCAATGATCGTGGTGAGCTCGTACTCAACAAATGACTATGATTTATCTTGAAACATTGATTGTTCATATGAGAGCTTGAGTTCCCTATTCATAGGTTTTTGCACTTTGCGCCATACTTGATGGTTATGTTGATGTGCGTTCTTGAATCCCATTTGATTTTTAACTTTAAGATCATTTGATTTGTTAGGAGCTTTGGAGCTCTCGAAATTTTTGACCTGAGCTTGATAATGAACCTGTTTGGGTTTCTTAGAAGCTAATGTGTGACTTGTCTGATCTCGAGAAGGAGAAGAAAGCAAACATGGAGGTTTAGACTGATGTGAGAAATGACCGCAGACTTGCCACAAACATTGATAAAGAAAGGTGTGATGGATGAAAAGGATACGATCCAAGAATTGAACAGGATGGGCTACTAGGAGGTGAGCCATTATGAGAAGATGATGAAGGGCTACTAGAATATGGCGCTAAGATGGAAGAAGATGACGACGGGCTTCTAGGGTGTGGCCCAAGTATAGATGAGGAGGGACTATCAGGAGGGGTCCCATAGATAGAAGAGGAAGAAGGGCTACTCTGAGGACATGGCCCAAGAATAGAAGGTAATGGGCTAACAAGAGATGAACCACAAGTAGAAAATGGAGAGCTACCTATGGGTGGATCCTAGATAGAATAAGATGAGGGAATACAACAAAGTGACCCAAGGCAAGATTTTGATTGAGGAATGATGATAGATAAGGAATGAGTTGGTAATGAGAAGATATGCCATAGATCAATGCTAGACCCGACATCTCATCATGTTCAGAAGAAGGTGAAGATGGAATGTCAGAAGAAGAATCAAGTTCATGACCTTAGGATTTTCCTTTACGTTCTGATAAAAGGAATCAACTTCTTCATTCCCATACACAAGCATATCAAGTTCTAGAAAGAATCCTTGTTTGCAATCCTCTAAAGGGATATCATTGTGTAGTCTAATTGTTCCTTCATTTAGAGAGAAATCAATCAGTAGAGGTTGTTGTTCTTGGCCATAGGAGGTTGACTAGAAGAAATGGACCCGATAAGTGGGGAATATTGATTAAGAAGAAGATGACTCAAGAGAGGAAGTAGGATTAGAGGAAAATGTCTCATGAATGGACGATTTAGATTTGGTCTTAGATCATTTTTCTAAAAGACAACTTAATGTGGAAGAGAAAATAGGATCGTATATCCATCCATTGAGTTGTGATGTAGGAGTCAAATTAGATGATTGAATAGATGGAATATGAGTCGTGGAATTCTTCGACGGAGGAAGAGGTCATTAAAGCGACTGATAAAGGTGGCCCTACGAAGGAAGGGAGGACTGTGACTCAAGAACCGAATCAGATGTTTGATTGACAAAACTTGGAGTCACACAAGTCTTCAAAGGAGGAAGATGTCGTTGAGGTGATTTGGAATAAAGGTCCTGCAAAGGAAGGGAGGACCGTGATTCGAGATTTGATCTAGGGGTATCCGAATTATAGTTAGGATCTAAATCTTCAGAAGAAGAGTGGGAGTCCGAAACAGTAGTTTGGATCTGAATCAGAAGAAGAGTGGGGGGAACCTAAATAATAATTTGGATCAGAAGTATCCAAACCATACCACTAACTATGAGCTAAAGGTGGGGAACAGGGTACCCGAATGGGCCCTCTAGCACGAATAACCAAATGAGGCTTAGTCGTAATGGGAATATTTTTATGTGAATACCTAAACCTAGGTTCCATATTGTCGTAAGCATGAGAAATTGTGCGATAGTCTTTGGAAAGCTATCAAAAACTAACATATATACTACTCTCTACTCTTTTCAAAGCTATAAAACATTGAACCTATGAAGATCCTAGCAATCAAATGTGATGTTTGATATGAAACTTCAAGCTTTCAAGAATGGAGTCTCACCATTAATGGCTTCAAGGCCAATGGTTCTCTCCATATTACTCAAAACTTGGTTTAAGGATGCAAATGGAGGTGTTAGCTCAATAATGGAGGAGGTAAGCTTAAGATCAAATGTATAATTAGCTTAAAGCTAATACAAATGAGATCTCAAAGCTTTCTTAGGCTTGTTTTGGTTTTGTGTTATGTAAAGTTGTAAGTTTGAATGGGTAGGCTTAGCCTTGTATTTATAGTTTTCCAAATGGAAGACTTTGAACTTTGGGTGCATGTGGGACTAAAACTCAAAAATCACTTTTAGATTAGATTAGGATAAACATGCTTTAGGCTTAGTTAAGCTTGGTTTAGGCTAGTGATTAGAGACTCATTGAGAGTTGGGAGGGTTTGAATAAACAATTGTGGTGATATATAGCCTAGGAAGCCAAAAAAGTGGTCTAGAGAACTAGCTAGAGGTTACGAATGGTCGAAAGGAGGAATGTTTAGCTAATAAGAGAAATATTAGCCAAATAAGCTGATTTAGGAGGAATATGACAGAAAAGGGTCGTGAATGGGCATCCGAGAATGGAATGAAGTATGGGGAATTAACAAAGTGTCATTAATTGATGGATTATATGAAATGCTAAGTGTAAGCACATTTTAGGTCTCGAAATTTGCCCCTCTTTGAGGTGATGTAAGTGACGTTACTTAAAATAAAGTAGACAAGCATAAAAAAGTAGAAAAATTTGAAGGGATAAAAGAAAAATGAGTAGAATGAAGGATGCCCCCTCGATTGTTGATGGGGTGATAGAAGAACTCAATTGTGATTAAAAAGACGAGTAAAGAGAACAAAAGAAAGAATAGTGTGAAGAAGAAAAAAGGGGATAGAGAAGAAAAAGGAGTATGAGGAAGGGGAACCCAAATAATAATTTAGATCAGAAGAATCAAAACCATACCACCGACTATGAGCTGAAGGTGGGGAACATGGTACCCGATTGGGCCCTCTAGCGCGAAGAACCAAACGAGGTTTAGTTGTAATGGGAATCTTTTGATTTGAATTCCTAAACCTAGGTTCCGTATTTTTGTAAGTGTGAGAAACCGCATGATAGTTAGTCATTTTTGGCATTGTTTTAAGCACAAATGTCTAGATCTAGATAGTGTGATGGAAATCCTTCAAAGGGAAGGAAGTGACATGTCAATTCAGGGAAGCATAATGACATCCAACTAGACATTTCGTAAGTATGGAGATGCGTGCATGATTTTCTAAAGAAGGTCTAAGGAAAATAGACATCGTGATGATGTAATCTTGATGAGATCAAAAAGGATTGTCCTAGAAAACAAGTTTTCCAGATGAATGATCAAAAGGAACAATCATGCAAGTGTGAAACACAAAGCCAATCGATAAGGAAATACTCCCTATGTAAAATGTGTGTGCAAAATGATAGTTCGATGCAAAGATGATCAACACAATGTTAATATTTATGTCAAGATCGAAATGAACAAAGCGTAAATATTAAAAAAGGATTGAGGTGAATCCCAATCAAAGGATACCACAATGAGTTCAACAACCAACAAGGCCTAAATGTTAAAGGGCGAGGATTACAAATGTAAGCCACGTAACCACGCCAATTGGACACGTTTGTTAAGCTTCACGGAGAAGCTAGATATTAGTGTCAAAGTGGTATTGAAATGATGTAAACAAAGTAAGTGACACTCTTCAATATTTTGGAAAATGTTTGAAGTAAAACTAAGTCAAAGTATATCAAGGATGTGCTAAAATGTAGGCAGTGTAATGCCACAATGCAGACACTTAGATCACGTTTACGAGAAATACGACATAAGTGTCTTAATTGTGTCAAGACAATGTAAACAAGGTAGCACATCAAAGGGAGATCAAATGATGAATAAATCCTAACTATGATGATGATCTTGAAATCAAGATCAGGTGGCCATCAAAGATATAAGGATGCATCCACACACTTTAGACATTTAACAACTCGGCCCATGAAACATGGATGAGCGTAAATGGACAAAAAAGTGGTGAACACTATTTATGACAACACTCCCGAAAGATGCCTTCTCGTGTCCCAAATGGGAAACAAAAATGCAAATTTGTAGATAAAAATATGAAAATAAACTAGGCGCCACTTGGGTAGAGTTTCGCCTTGTCAAAGGTGAGAAAGAAATTGAGCTAAGTGAGACGTCATTTAATTTCGTGATGAGATACACTTAGATCTAACTTAAATGGATTCGTTACCATGTTCGAAAAATAAGGTTTTAAATCCAAAAAAGTTATCACTTTGTGATGGCTAAGACGCAATAATGGACTAGAAAAGTGGGCTCCAAGACAAAATGGCTTCCCTAATAAGATCTCTCAACTAGGTGTCACAAGTTGTCTAAGAGCGAGCTCGATTTACCCAAAGAGTCACACTGACTGATTTGGGAGTATCTCGGCTTTACTTTACCCCCTTCTGATACAATGAGCAACTAGTGCGTTTAGTTGTACCGTCATTGGGTTTAGCGATACAGACAACTTGTGACTCTAACTCACAGTGTAAAACTAGTCAAGTGGGTAAGCAGAGCGCTTCCTATTTCATCCACGAGGTTACTCAGCGGTGGATTACTTTAGGGTTCTGGAACCACCCCCATTGTTGTAGCTTAAGACGTTATGCCAAAGGGGTTATGTTCCAGTTGAGCGGATAGGGATGTACCTTTTTCTGAAACCTGCAATATAGTGTGATGTGGAATGGTGTGTTTTTTTATTTTTTTAACTTAAATGTGGTTTTAAGTAGCACACCATTTGGAAACCTGCATGAAAACAAGTGTTAGTGGGTTCTTGTTTTGTCTTAGCTCCTCCTTTCTTTGACATGCAATTTTGGTCCTACATACCAAGATTATTAATTTTCCAAAACGTTATATAAAGGAGATAAGATGTTGTTTTTGATTTCCCGATCGTTCTAAGATGCATCTTTTAACCAACTTTGCAATCTAATTAAATTGTTTTGTAATTACTAAGAAAATAATGAAACATTTATGATTCCCAAGATCACTTAGAAAGGAGCGAGGGAAGAGCATACAAATTTCAAAACCTTCATAAATAAATATGAAACATTTCAACTAAGTTATCACTTTGTAATGGCGAAGACGTGATAATGGAGTAGAAAAGTGGGCTCCAAGACAAAATGGCTTCCCTAATAAGATCTCTCAACTAGGTGTCACAAGTTGTCTAAGAGTGAGCTCGATTTACCCAAAGGGTTGCTGAGTGATTTGGGAGTATCTTGGCTTTACTTTACCCCCTTCTGATACAATGAGCAACTAGTGCGTTTAGTTGTACCGTCACTAGGGTCGCGATATAGACAACTTGTGACTCTAACTCACAAGTGTAAAACTAGTCAAGTGGATAAGCGGAGCGCTTCCTATTTCATCCACGAGGTTACTCAATGGTGGATTACTTTAGGGTTCCTAGAACCACCCCCATTGTTGTAGCTTAAGACATTATGCCAAAGGGGTTATGTTACTGTTGAGCGGATAGGGATGTACCCTTTCCGAAACCCTGTAATGAGTGTGATGTGGAATGGTGTGTTTTTTTTTTTAACTTAAATATGGTTTTAAGTAGCACACCATTTGGAAACCTATATGAAAACAAGTGTTAGTGGGTTCTTGTTTTGTCTTAGCTCCTCCTTTCTTTGACATGTAATTTTGGTCCTACATACCAAGATTAGTAATTTTGCAAAACGTTATATAAAGGAGATAAGATGTTGTTTTTGATTTCCTTGATCGTTCTAAGATGCATCTTTTAACCAACTTTTCAATCTAATTAAATCGTTTTGCAATTACTAAGAAAATAATGAAACATTTATGATTCCTAAGATCACTTGAAAGGAGCGAGGAAGAGCATACACATTTCAAAACCTTCATAAATAAATATGAAACATTTCAACTAAGTTAGTATGAAAAATACGATGGAAATGAAACCTGTAAACCACTGTTAGTGTCACAAAAACCTTTCAAAGTGTTAGAATGGCCAAGAAAACAATTTTTCAAACTTTAAGATACATTAGAAAATGACTAGTTACCTAATAATGTAAACCATAAATTTTCTATAACTCAAAATCATAATTTTATGATTCCATTGCGTAGTTCTCTTCAATACCTTTCCAACGCAATAAAAATGGATTCGTTTCGAGCTCGGGAGCAAAAGTTATGGCCTCTAAAAGATTAATGGTGAATACAGTTCTACGTGTATGCGCCCAGTACTGACATGTGCACGCCTGTTTCAACAGAGACGCGCCCAATTTGATGGAGACACGCCCTAGTGTAAAAAAAAATAGTGACAATGATGAATACATGCCCAGAATGATGGATACACGCCTATTTCAAATGAGAGATGCGTGCACGATGGTGTTTTTGCACTAGAAAAATGTGTATGCGCCTGTTTCAACGGGTACGTGCCCAAAATGACACCTATGCATGCGCGCGGTGTTTTTACACCAAAAAGACACGTACGTGCCTATTTCAATAGAGACATGCCCCTTTAAGACACCTACGCGTACCCCCTGATAAAACCTGCAAAAATCACGGAAATAAAAAATTTCAACAGTCAAACAGGTTAGTTGTTAGTCAAGAAACCTATTTCTAGCTTATACCCACAAAATGTGCATGAACAAGGATGATTTAGCCTACTTAAAAAATGAAATCATGTAAATAACAAGCCATTTATCCTAGAAAACATGAAAGTGGTTAGAAACTGAAAATAAATAGCTTGAAAAGACTCCATTAATGGAGGATGGACTTCATGTCCCACCAGGGCGTGCCAAATGTATGCAATGGAAAGTTGTAAAAGTTATGTAAATGAGATTAGATAACCTCAAAGCTTTGCTAACTCAACTATGCACCATGAGATAAGAGATAAACAAGAGTTAATCCTATACATGCATCATAACTTTGACAAAAACATCAAAACCTAGCATATATACTACTCGCTACTCTTTAGATCACTAATTAAACATTAAACCTAAGAAGATCAACTTAGCAATCAAAGGTGTGATTAGTTGTTTATAGTTCTCAAGCTTTCAAGAATGGAGTCTCACCATTAATGGCTTGAGGCCAATGGTTCTCTCTATATTACTCAAAACTTGGTTAAAGGATGCAAATGGAGGTGTTAGCTCAACAATGGAGGAATGGAAGCTTTAGATCAAATGTCTAATTAGCTTAAAGCTAATACAAATGAGATCCAAGCTTTCTTAGGGTTGTTTTGGTTTCTGTTACGTAAATTTTTAAGTTTGAATGGGTAGGCTTAGCCTTGTATTTATAGTTTTCCAAATGGAAGACTTTGAACTTTGGGTGCATGTGGGACTAAAAATCAAAAAGCACTTTTAGATTAGATTAGGATAAACATGCTTTAGGCTTAGTTAAGCTTGGTTTAGGCTAGTTACCTAGGGTTTAGGCTAGTTAAACTTGATTAGCAAGTGACTAGAGACTCATTGAGACTTGAGAGGGGTCTAGTTAACCAATTGTGGTGATAGATAGCCTATGAAGCCAATAGAAGTGGTCTAGAGAGAACTAGGGAGGTTCTGAATGGTCGAAAGGAGGAATGTTTAGCTAATAAGAGAGATATTAGCCAAATAAGCTTATTATAGGAGGAATACAATTGAGAAGGTGTCGTAAATGGGCATCGAGAATGGAGCGAAGAATAGGAATTAACGAAATGTCGTTAATTGATTGGATTAGATGAAATGCCAAGTGTACGCATATTTTAGGTGTCTACAACACCATCTCGCTTTGTTAAGAAGAATCATGTTGAAAGTCAGATCATTGGAAACCTTGATGATGGAGTACATACATGAAGAAGAATTGTAAGTGCATCAGAACCAGTAAATTTCTCCTTATTATCCAAAATAGAGCCTAAGAACTTTGCGAGAAGCCATGCCATGATAAACATTGGATAAAGGCAATGGAGGAAGAGTTAGATCAAATTGAGAAGAATGAAACATGGGAACTTGTACCTAGGCTAAAGGATTAAAATGTGATCGGTGCTAAGTGGGTATTTTGAAATAAATTGAATGAAGATGGAAAAGTCACTCGAAACAAGGAAAGGTTAGTATGTAAAGGGTATGCTCAAGTAGAAGGTATTGATTTTGAAGAAACTTTTGCTCCTGTTACTAGATTAGAAGCAATTAGAATGTTTCTTGCTTTTTGGTATTTAAGAACTTCAAATTCTATCAAATAGATGTCAAATCAACATTTCTAAATGGGAAGCTAGAAGAGGAAGTATACATAGAATAGATGAAGGGTTCCTCCTATCAAAAAATGAAGATTATGTGTGTAAGTTTAAGAAGGCCTTATGCGGATTAAAACAAGCCCCAGGAGCATGGTACTCTACGCTTGATAAGTATCTACAAGACTAAGGGTTCAAGAGAGGACTTGTTGATAGCAATATTTACATTAAAATTGAAGGTGAGCACCCGGTGATTGTTGTTGTGTATGTAGTTGACACAATTTTGGAGGAGACAATGAGGACATGTCTAAGAAATTTTCCAAAGACATGCAAAAGGAGTTTGAGATGTTCATGTTGGGAGAGTCATCATTTTTCCTTGGATTGCAAATTTCTCAATCGATAAAGTAGTATTTATATCCCAAACCAAGTATGTGAAGGAAACCTTGAAGAAATTTGGCATGGAGGAGTGTGCACTTGTTAGCACACCTATGGTTCTTGTGATAAAGTTAAACAAAGATGATGAATATCTAATGCTGATCAAACTCTCCATAGATCAATGATTGGGAGTTTACTATATGTGACAGCTTCAGACCAGACATCATGCAAGTAGTGGGTATGGTTGCACATTTTCAAGCGAGTTCGAAAAAAACACATGTGCAAGTTGTAAAACACATATTCGAGATATCTAAAGGAACTATGGATTATGGATTATGGTACCCAAGGGGTAAAGACTTCACATTGGTAGCTTATATAGATTCAGATTGGGTAGGATGTGTGGATGATAGAAAAAGTACAAGTGGAGGAGCATTCTTCCTTGGAGACAACTTGGTATCTTGGTTAAGTAAAAAGTAGAACTCTGTATCCTTATCAACAGCAGAAGTAGAGTATATAGCAGCAATGTTATGTTGTACTCAAATTCTATGGATGAAGCAAACCTTGAAAGATATCAAAGTAGAGTATGATCATCCAATCTCCATATTATGTGATAATACCAGTGCAATAAGTATTTCAAAGAATCCGGTTATGCATTCCAAAACAAATCATATTCCCATAAGATACCACTTCTTAAGAGAGCAGGTGGCAGAAAAGCAAGTAAAGTTGGAATTTGTTGCTACATCCGAACAAATAGCAGATATCTTCACCAAGCCACTTCCAAAGGAGACATTTGAATATCTACGGCAGAAGTTGGGAGTAATATCCTTTGCTTCTTCCCATTGAAAAACCAAGAGAAGCATCGGTTGAGGGGGAGCTAAACATTGCAATATTCAGCTCCTAGATTGGCCCTTTGCCATTGATGTCAAAGGGGAGAATGATAGTAAGGGGAGTTGCAGATTTTTTTTTTTGGAAGGTTGTCATCAATGACAAAGGGGGAGATTGTTGGAAGTATTTTCATTGATGTCAAAGGCTTAATCATTGATGTATTTGGTTAACGGAATCATGTAACGGAAGATGACGAAACTACTAATGGATGTTGACGGAAATGGTAGAAAGTAACAAAAATAACCAACAATATAGAATGGCAGAAAATGAAAGTTTAAATATATGAAAAGAAGCGTTTTTGTATAAGGATTATTATGGTATAAGCAAGATATACACAGCTGTACATAGGAGAGAGATATCAACATTTTAAGGTGTTCATATGCCATGTTTTATGGTGAAAAAGAAGATTTAATGATGGTTGAAGATGATTTAATGATGACAATGATTTTATTAAAGGTTCATGGCCATCAAATTTAATGGAGTATATAGCATTATATTTAATATAATTTATATTAAATAAAGGGGGATGTGATTTGGCTTAAAGAAGCAAGTTAAATAAACAAAGATTATCCTTAATGCCGACCTTAATGAAAAGGTATGTCTCTCTTTTCGAAGAGGTGTGAAGTGGTTATAAAAGGAGAGAGGATTGATTGTAATATGAAAGCAATTTGAGTGCTTCTTCATTCAAGTTTAACGGAGAGAAGAAGAAAGAACATAATATGAAATATAAAAGGAGTGAAGGGAAGATTTATTTTTAATGATGAGTTGCAACGATTTATATATGTGAAGGGATTGAAATAAATGAGAAGAATATTCTTAGTAGTAGTTTTGTTCTATCATTTGTTGAAGCAGTAGCAACATAAAAGATAGGAAAGAGTTTGTTTTTTGTAAGGAAGGTTGGTGCCATCATATTCGAAGAGATCGATGTCTCTTCTTTGAGTTGGTGTTTAGCAAAAAAGGGTTGGTGCTCATGTAGATTGGTGCTTACAAAATTGTAATTTGGGGATTGGTGTCTCCTGTAGGTTGGTGCCTACAAACATTTGAGAAATATAATAAAGAAGATTTTCTCGTGGTTTTCTCCCAAAAGGGTTTCCACGTAAATCTGTGTCTATTTGCATTTATTGATTGCTTTGATATATTCACTATGAAATTGATTAATTGTGATTACGGTTCTGAGATTAAGCGTTAAATTTTTAAAAATATCATAATACTGATTCACCCCCACTCTCAGTATTATCTTGTGCTTAACAAGGAATTGGAGTTTTGAACACGATAAATTGGAAGTGCTTTGTAAGGCAAGCTAGGGTTTCACAATTTTGAAAACTTCAAGTTTCTTCACACACTGTAAATCAAAACCATCGATATGATGTTATGAAATTAAGGAATTTATCTTGTACATGCGTAAAAACCAGCTACGATATGATGTTATGAAATTAAGGAATGAAATATGTTACAAATTATAAATCCACAATATAAATTGCTTTGAATATTATAGTTTATGAAATGCAGTTGTTAAAATCATAGATTTAGATGTTTATAATGCAGATTAGAGAATGTAAACACCATGAACACAATGTAAAGAACACAATGACATGAGATATAAGTGAGAAACCCATGGAAGGTAAAAAACCCGTTGAAAATCACTTATCTTTATTAGGAATAAACTTTCACCCAACACTCCCACTATTTCACGGATCCACTTGCAGTTACACCTTCAGGAAGGGATTACAAACCACCTCATACATATGCTCTTGAATTTTACATCATTCACATCATGTTTATGTAAACAACTCGCACATATTGCACGCATTCATGTGTTACACTTGATATTTTTCATATCACCAATATAACCGATCTCTAATGAGAGCACCTTGTTTTATAGAAGGCGGGTGACCTGTTTTGGGCCATTCTTAAAATTTAAAAAACTGTCGACATAAGTAGTGAATCCATCATGCTTATATTTTAAATATAAGTTATAAACAAAAAACATACAATCTTTGGCGAGTTTTTTAACTAAGCAATTTTCTGCTTGATATTATAAACTCAACAAAATCAAGGAGTTTTAAATGCCTAAAATGTTCATCTCATGGGACAAAGAAATCGAGGCTCATTGTATTGACACTATGTTTTTATAAGTTGCATATGTACCTATGTTACTAGAATCAAGAAACAAGAAACATGAAGGTGATGAAAATGTAATGGAAAACAAAAATTGTTTAAGGTTGTATAAGAAACGAGTTAACGACGATTTTCCGTATACATACATATCACATTTACATTTTTAATATTAGCTAAAAGTACTAAACCAAAAATATATATTAATATACACTTAATTGACATGCATTTTGCAAACCATAAAATTGAAGACATTCATATTGATCATTTATATCACCACAAGCAGAAATAACTTCAGCAACAACTAAATTTTAAAAATGATTCCATAATTGTTTATCTTAGATATTATTTTATTTTTTAAAAAAGTTTCTAGTGATATTCAACGTGCAATTTTATAATTAAAATTATCATAGTGTTCCCCTATCCTTTATAAAACCTCCAAGTCTCTTCAAAAGGAAAACTTGTAAATGCTATCATGATACTAAGTTCAGCATGGACGCTTAAAAATAAGGCAATAATGTTGTACCTGGTTATGGTAGTGTCCCACAATGAATAATGATATAGTTTTAGTATCCATGGAAAAACATAGGTAGTGAGAGAAAATGAGATAGAGTCTTCACACATAAAACAGATGTTATCATGATAAATATGTAATGCAGAAATTGAAATGGAAACAAAGAGAGAGATAAATCTTTAGAAGCATGAACAGAATCCTGCACACTTTTAAACCTTCTTTTTTTTCATAATTCCAATTTGGGAAACGGCATGCAATAAAATGTGAAACAAATTCTTTTCCACTTGTAATCGTACACTCTATCCCTCTTCTCGCTTCCATCACCTCTCAGTTTAATAACATCTGCATGAGGGAGTCTGGAGATAATTCAGACTGACCTCGTGTATCTTTATCCAAACATACTTTTGTATCTTAATGATGGATCACGAAGTCTGATCCAAAATATTGTTCCAAAAACAAGTTGTTTGCTCACGTCATGGAGCATGGAAACCTTATGTCTTTGATAAGATTCAAAATATTTTTATAATGTGGATAATGGATATATTATTTCTATAGCCAACAATAATGTTGATAATAATTCTTCTCAATCTAATATCAAGACAAACAATCTACCTAAGGTTTGTCTTAGGAAATACCTCTTAAATCACTCTTGCGTCCAAGTTTGATGAATGTCATAAAATGGGTTGCATGTTAAGGTTTGATCAGGATTCTCTTACTTACAAAGTTACAAAATTCTACTATCTTCTTTGAATGTTGCTAATCCTCCAAATTTTCAGAATTCTTCTTGTGGAACTTATGCTACATCTCCACCAACTACTTCTCAAAACCTCAAAATGACTACTATAACGCTTTATCTCCATGTCATGAAAAATCATTTTAAAATCCTTTCCCAAGGATCAAAAAGACCAAATATTAAGGCTACTTCTAATAATATTATATTAAACCTTTGGCTCATGAAGTTCTTGAATACCCTTTTCGAACATGTTTTGTAGCTCTAAAAGTTGAAAGGTTTGATGGGACGATCATTCGCATCATATTATACCTTTTTATGCATCTTGCTTATATTTTCTCATAATAAAATTTTATCAACTAAGTTATTTCCTAGGAGTTTAAAGGATTACGCTCTTGATTGGTTATGTGCCTTACCATTTGGATGTGTGCATGCATTCACAACTTCGATTGATGACTTCTAGGCCTGCTTTCATATAAAAATTAGTATGAAAGTTACATTTGCTAAATTGGCTTGAATAAAGCAAGGATCTAATGAATCCTTTAGTGAATATCTGCTTAGTTTCAAAAATATGGTTATTAAGATGATCCATGAGCCACCAAATAGTGAAATTCAAATCATCTTTATCAATAGTTTGCTTTCAATAATTAAGGACCATATCACTCTTTTGATGAATTTTTTCATGCCAATAGAGAATTCAAGATTAAACTTTTGGATGCAAATATTATCTCATATGGGTCAAATGCCTCTACTTCCAATACTTCAAAATTTTGAAATAAGGAAAAATTTAAGAATAAAAGCAATGGGAGTAACTTTTCACTCAAGAATGACTCCGAAAATGTGGTCAATTCTATAAAGCAACCATCTCATAAGTTCATCTTGACTCAACAAAGAGGACATAGATAATTCACTAGGCATAGTGAGAGTCCACAACGATTATTGAAGAAATTGTTTGAATGCAACTTGATTATTTACCTCCAATAAAAAAATTTAATACTTAGAGACCTTTCCTAGAACTTGTATCCAAATGCATTATGCAAATATCATAGAATCCAAGGACAATCAACAAATGCTTGCATTGATTTGAAACATAAGATCAATACTTTATTAAGAAGAACCAAATTCAACCGAGAAGTCAATGACAAGATTGAAATCAACATTTTAAAGTTTTTGCAACTCCTCTTCAAAAGCAGATCCATGATATTACGAAATTGAAACTTTAATTTATGAGATATTATCTGTTGTATGATTCCTCTAGCTTTGTCATAATAATTTTTCCATTTTATGTGTTTGAGATGATTAACACGATAGGTTCTTCATTTATTACAATTCAATTAAGGCCCTTCTTGAGAAGAACATCTACTATGTACCATTTTCAGCTAAAATGGTTAGAATTATCCTTTTCTCCACCTTTACTTATAGAAATTCGACGCATGTAATTTTTTTATTTATACTATCACCATTCTTGATGTCACAAAAATACTTTGTATGTTAAGATTCAAAAATTTATGAAGGAAAAAACAACAATGTAAATCCCATTGTAAAGCTAAACAAAACCTCGATTAAGCAAGGGAAATGAAACAATACCGACTTCATTAGAAATAAACCATCTTTATTATGTGAATTTACTCATGTTTGGGTGATTATGGCTTCTAAATGGCTTGTGTGAGATTTCAACATCAGATTATTACAATAAGGATTGCCCAAAATGGAAAGTTTTCTTGGTCTAGAATATAAGCTTGAAGGGTCAATTTATAGATATTAGGTAGTGAAGGTAGGTGAGAATCAAGGGATGTGGGATTTTAGGAAGTGGAGGATAATTAATTGATTAATTAGTGAATTAATTTTCTTGGGATGTTGTGGGATTTGTAATGGGATGAATTGATTAATTAACTAATGTGGTGGTGTAATAAGGGTGTCTAGATTTTCCATCTTTGAAAGGGTGTTGTGGTTAATAGCATCTTTTCAAAGAAAGTAGGCAAATAGACATGTGCAAGAATAGGTGGGTGCAACAATAGACCTAGAGTGGCATGGTTTATATGGATATGACCCCTCGAGATGATGTCCATTGATGAAAGACACAGAGGGGATCTCAAAATGTTCATTATGTTATTGTGGATAGCTATGGATGGAGATGTTTATCACTTTTATGTGGGATGAGATAATTAGATTTGGTTTGTGAATGAATGAACATTGATGTATTTTAGAGGATAAATGAATGTGATGAAACATGTTGTGTATCTTACACAAAGATCCATATATTTGTTTGAACAACCTAATATTTAATGTAGCATATGTTAGGATGCATCATGAGATAATATGCCCAATGAAGAAATTGTTGTAATATTTGACTAAAAAAGCAAATAACAACACAAAATAAAGAACAATCAAACACATAATAATTAAATAAAGCAATTTGTTTGTCCTTATTAACACCAAAACCATTAATGATTACGATGACGATAGCTACGATTTGCCCTAAGAAACTATGTATGTCGGGGGTTGGAATGAGAACGATTTATCCTGAAAAATGATTTTGATACACGGAATGATGTCAAGAACCGATTTGGGGTATACGTAATGAAAAAATAAGGGATTTTGGCTTTTTGCATTGTTTTTTGGGTTTTTGGGTTTTGGGTTTTCAAAGGTTTTAAGATATTTTTGGAGTTTTAATAAGCTAACAACAAAGGAAAACTAGTTAAAGGTTCAAGGACGTGGATGGATGTGGCGAGGAAGGATCTCAAGATAAGGACTATGTTACGATGTGCCCTAATAATAGCTCAAATATACCAAGATATTGTCCCCGAATAGTTTATCAAACTAATCCACCTTATTATCGAGGTCAAGAGAGGAAGAACAAACAATAGATGTGGTTTAATGGATGGCTAGAATTGAGTAGGATAGTCATGCCCCTAAGTTTAGGTTACTTTGTAGATCACGAGGCCTACACACGATGGCAAAAATTGATTTTCATCATGGTACTTATCCAAGGTGCCATAAGTATGGTTTTCACCATTGAACTTCTTCTCTCCTTTTTAATTTTTTTATGTTTTTAGAATTGTATAAATTTTCTAGGTATAGAAGTGCTTGAGGTAAATTATGTTCATGGGTACGTCAAGCTGATGAACCTCTTGTGTAGCCAACTTATAAGCTCTAGAACCAAATTTTATCATGACAATGTATTGTGGGACAATTAGGCTCAAATGTTCCCTTATTTTCTTTAAGGAACAGTCTCTAATTTCAAATTCTCTTGATTTTATGCGCTTGTTATAGTTTTGATGAAATCTATTTAGGTAGACCTTTAAGTGATTTAGGACATTGAGTCATTTCTCTTCTATAATTTCCAACTCATGAAGACACACAACTTTGTACTCTCCATCGTTGATCAAGTCCTTCAAGGAAATGCATAAAGAGGGCAGCTCAATCTCAAGGGTAATTATTGCTTCATCTCCAAAGATAAGGGAGTAAGGGGTTTCCCCATTGGGTGAAGATAGAGGTGCCGGAAGCTTACAAAGAAGGATATATCGAAGGTACCAATTCCTTTATAGAAATTGACAATTTTCTTGATGATCTTGGTTAGGATTTTGTTAAAGGCTTCAACATGACCATTACCTCGGGAGTAATAAGGTGTAGACCATTTGTGTTTGATATGAAATTGTTCACATAGAGATTTGACATATTTATTTTTGAAATATTTACCGTCATCGAAATTATGGTAGAATGGATGCCATAATGGTAAATGATGTGGTTAAGGATGAATGTGGAAATCTATTTTCCAATTACATAAGTGACAAGGATGGATTTGACCCACTTAGTTAAGTATTGATTAAAGTGATTATGTGTTTATGACCATTTGAGAAGGAAGGTTTATCTTCCCAATGAGTTTGATCCCCCATGTAGAAAAGGTCCAATGATTTGTAATCAATGCTTTTGAATGTACATGGATGAGGTTTCCATGTTTCTAACAGACGACACATTTCCAAACATACTAACAAACATAGATTTCCATGGTGGGCCAATAATGTCCAACTCTAAGTAACCTTTTGGATATTGAAAGAGTGTAGGACGAGGGTCTAGAAGGAATTCACGTGCATCAAACAATTGCACTTCACCAAAAAGGAGTTGCAAGATAAGGCAAGCAAAATTTTAAGAAACAATGTGCATGCATAGAAAGCTCAAGATTCGAAAATGGAGTGGAATGAAATTCCCTTGGATTGCCATGAACCAAAAAGAAGAGGAGTACAAATAGGGGAGTAAATATGTAACTCCCATGTAAGAGAAGATTCCTCCATAATGGAGAAGAGGAGTTACTTTCCCAAATGGGAATGTAACTCCTATGACACACTTACAAATATCATAGATTTTGTAAGAGAATCTATCATAACTAAAATGACACCTAGATCCATGTCCACCTAAGTGAGATGACTCACATGGTGTAGGTGGAAATAACACTAAATAATTAAATAAAGTGATCAAAAACACCTACACAAGACCCCCTTCATCAAAACTAGGATGGGGCAAGGTAAGTCAGCAAGACAAACAAGAAATGGGTCCGGCTATAAGCCTGATGAGGTACCCATGCACAAAAGGTCTCAAGTAGTGAGGGGAAAACCCAGTGGGAAAAACCTCAACTTACAAGAGATAGCAAACAAACTCTCCTAAACTACTAAGAAGAAGGAGAGAAGGAGTCTATCCTGCCTCCCAAGAAGATGATCCAGTCACGAGCCACCTGTCGTTGAGTGAAGAGGAGGAAGAGGACCCCGAAGTGCCAAGGTGTTGTTCCAATCAAGGGAACAATGCTCCGTATGTGAGGTGGAAAATCTAGCTGCTCCATGAAGAAGTGCAGATCTAGAAGCAGTGGCAATGAAGGAAGGTGGAATGCTCTGAACCTGTGAAGAAGTGTACCCAATGCCTGATGAGTCCTGAATCATAGTGCCTACTCCCTAAAGTGTCTGAAGTGGGCCAGAAGTGGGCAGATCAAGAGACAACTCCTCAAGATGTGGCAAGTGATAAGTGGATGGTGGAGGTGGGTCCCCATCATCATGGTAATCAACTATGCTAGAAGAGATGTCCAAAACATCAGAAATGGGCTCAGAAGTATCCTCAAGTCCAATTTGAGTCAGATGAAGAATCTGAAGGAGGAGCAAAGTGAGAAAATGAGTACAGTCAAGTGTGATGGTCAGCTATACCAACTACAACAATAGCATCACTGTGGAGCTCCCTAACATAAACTGAGTCCAGATTGAACTCAACTTGCATGCCTTATCCAAGATAAGTGATCTGATAGACTGAAAGAAGGTTTGTTGATCGTAAAGGGATACTTAAAACATTATTGAAAGTACCACCACTTACTTCAACTGATCCTCTTCCAAAAACATGTGTAGTGGTGTTGTCACCAAGTTGAATAGAGGACATGTCACATGGTTCAAGTGAATCAAACTCAATGTCTGATGATGCCATGTGATGAGTTGCACCTGAATCAATGATCCATGTAGGGGTAGGTGGCACAAATTTCACTAGAGCTCTTCCCTTTGGTTTCTCCTTGTTGGATTCTTTTACTTTTACTTTCTCTTGTACTTTCTCTTTTCCTTAGAAGCCTTGCCATCGTGGGATGATGAAGGTGTTTTGAGAGAATCTGGGACTCCAATATTGTGCTTCTCAAGCAGATTAGTGAGGAGAGAAATCTTTTTCTTCAAGCACTTTTCTTCATCATGCATGCCATGGCAGTATCCACATTTGATTTGTTCTTTGGAATTTCGGGAGGTGGAAGAGTTGTTTTGGGGTTTGTCCTTCTTTTAATGATCCGGTTTCTTCTCCTTAGAAGCTCTCGGCTTTTCCTTTCCAGAATGAGAGCATGGGATTTTTGGATTTCAAGCTACCCATTTGAATCAATTTACTTTGTTCCCTGATCAAATCTGTAATAAACTCATCAAGAGAGGGCATAGACCAACTTTTTCCAAGTGCCCTTTTTGTTGCATGGAAGGTGGAGACAAATACGGAGTATTCGGGACCAAGTTTGGTAAGGACGGATAAAATGAGTTGAGATTCCTTTTTCTTTATTCCACAATCTTCTAACTGCAATCTGAGTGATATGAATTTGGAGAAGTCTTGAAGGGTGTCAAAATCATTGGGACTAAGGCTTATTAGGTTATTCTCAAGTTCATGTCCTCGCATTTCATCTTGTTTCCCAAATTTTTTTGGAGAGTCTCCAGAACTTATTTGGGTGTGGTGGAAGAGGAAATGTGAAAACACAGCTCTGGAGATACACACATGGTCATGAACCCAATGGCTTCATCACACTTATCAAGCCACTTTTCTCTGTCTCTTTCATCATCAGGTTCAACTTGCAGACCGGTGGAAATGTGGAACAATTTCTTTCCTTTTAAGGTAGTGTTCATAGCATTCATCCATTCTTGATAGTTGAATGGGGTGAGCAAAGGAACACCATGATTATCCATGACAGAAAAGAAATGTGTGAAAAAGGAAAGATACCCCCCCAAAAAGTGGCACTTTATAACATAGTTTGTTTTACAAAACTAATATTCCCATCATGTAGATTGCAGAAAAACATCCAATTTTGACTAAAGAAGTGCTAAAAAAGGAGCAACGAGTCAAAAGTTATGGCTTAAAGAAATTCCCGCAACTGATTAAAAAAGCTAGTTAGCCCTGCAAAACATTAAAAAAGTGCCGAAACACATTCAAAAGGTATCATGTTTGTGCCCGTTGGAAACGACATCAAATTTGAGAGGGTTTGTTTTGACTGTGAGGGGGGATTAGCCTCCTGCCAACCCCGGACCTCACCCTCCGTCTTCGACACTCGAAGGAAGGGCCACCAATACAAGTAAAATGCCCAGATTTTTAAAAAAGCCAATAATATGAAATGTTTTAATACCTTAAAACATTTAGAAAAGGTCTGATCTGTTTTAAATTACCTTCAACCACTCCCGGCATTTAAAAATTCATTCAACTTGGTTTTTGTTGACCGAACCAAGTGGTAAAGTTGTTTTGGGGATGAACAACAGGTCTGTAACCACGTATTGCAGAGGTGCTTAAAAAAGGTCCAGTTCTCATGTAGAAAACTTTTGAACAACCACGTGTTGAGGATGGCAGAGTTCAGACGTAGACCCCAACAATGCCAAAAACATCAAGAAGAGTTGTTGAGGCAGAAAATGGTCACTGCAGAGGATTTTTTTCGAGCTGTTGGAGCTGGAGATGATCACAAACAGGTTGAGGTTGAACCGGGTGGAGCTGGGAATGTGTGTAGCAAGCTAGAGACAAAAGGCAGAGATTTCCGACGAGCAGAGCAACCACAACTCACAAAGGCTCGATTAAAAAAAAAAACATGTTCAATGGCAAGTTGAATGGAGTGGAAGGAGGACACCCAACGTTCCAGTTTGTGGAGATATGGAGTGCAACAAGGAATAGAGGATCTGCAGCATCAAAGAAGAGCACATCCAAACAAGTTTTTTTTTTTTAAAAGAAAAACATTTTACCCTTCAACGTTGAACCACTCAATACGCAGAACTGAGTTTTGTTGTGCAAAAGAAGATTGTTGTATTCTTCCTTGGCTCTCCAACACAATAAGCTGGATAGACTTCTTCTTTGGCCCTGATCACACGTAAACCAACAAGAAACACACAAACAAACCACTAAAAAATAACCACAAGAATCTGAAATATGCAAGTAAAGCACATGCAGAAGTAAAACTTGCACAAGTAACTATACGGTGGAGCAACAATGGCGAGTAGTGTGATTCCAGTCCCCAAGCTCTGATACCATGAAAGAGTGTAGGACGAGGGTCTAGAAGGAATACACATGCATCAAACAGTTGCACTTCACCAAAAAGGGAGTTGCAAGATAAGGCAAGCAAACTTTTAAGAAGCAATGTGCATGCATAGAAAGCTCAAGATTCAAAAATGGAGTGGAATGAAATGCTCTTGGATTGCCATGGACCAAAAAGAAGAGGAGTACAAATAGGGGAGTAAATGTGTAACTCCCATGTAAGAGAAGATTCCTCCATAATGGAGAAGAGGAGTTACTTTCCCAAATGGGAATGTAACTCCTATGACACACTTACACATATGACAGATTCTGTAAGAGAATCTGTCATAACTAAAATGACACCTAGATCCATGTCCACCTAAGTGAGATGACTCACATGGTGTAGGTGGAAATAACACTAAATAATTAAATAAAGTGATCAAAAACACCTACACCAACAGATATGACCATAACGCTAGTGTGTGTTCCACATATGCCTTTGTCAACCTCTTTTATCGCTAAGGTCTCTTCTTCAAAATTTGAAAATCACAACAAGGTGCCATCATAGCCTCTATGGTAGAGGGTGCTTCTAAGAGGGTATATTGAGAGGTGTATTGGATGATGGATTTTCATTGGTTTCATGAAAGGTTTAAAAGATGAAAGCACCCTAAAATTTACAAAGAAAATTACATGATCGAACAAGGAAAGCTAACACCATTGCCATCCATCTAGCCAAGGTTCTAAGTCTAGAAATGTAACATTAAGATAGAAGCTTAAAAGAATGCTTAGCTAGTATGAAAACAATACAAAATCTAACTAAAGATGCCTACTAATATGCATGAATTGCCTAACACGGGCCTAAATAGACCTAAGAGGGAAATCAAATGGTTATGGTTGCTACTCCAAACAAGGTGAAATGACCTCTCCAAATGACTACTTGGTCATTTTGGATATCCATCTACTAACCCCATTGAAAGCTTTAAGCAAGGATTGAACTTGGCTATATATCATATTTATTATATGAGATGTAAATCAAAACATGGTGTAAAGTATAAAGGGTTGAGGTGCACTCTTTTTAAAGTTTTTCTTTTGGGAGAAACTTGTATTTTGGTGCATGTGGGACTAAAATCCCCAAATTAGATTAGAATTGCTAATCATGATTAGGCCTTACTAGTCACAATTAGTGAATTACCAAGTGATTAAGGGTATGGAGCCTTAATCAACCGCTTAGGGTCAACTAGGAGGCTAGGATAAAGTTTTAAAGCTTGCTTTGAGACGTTGTAGAGGTGAATAGGGTTAATTTGAGTGGTTGGAAGAGGGGTTTGAGTCAATAGTGGGGCATATTGACCAAATCAAGGGAAAATAGGCTTAATTAGCTCATAATTGCTAATTGTTTGTTTTGTAGAGGATTTTGGCTTACGATTCATCGTGAAGTGGCATCTTGAATGCGAAAGGGTTATCACTGCAATCAACGGTGTGGTGTCAATTGGATAATTTGGTAAGGAATGTTAGTTAATTAATGAAAACCACTTATTATAACAGATTTGGCAAGAATAAGAGTGATTTACGTGCGTTTTGGCAATAAGATTGCAAAAGCGGAATTTAGGTGTCTACATTTTCCCTGTTTGAGGTGAAGTTAGTGACTTCACTTCAAATATAGTAGACAAACATAAACAAGTAAATTTTGAAGAAAAATTAGAAGGAATGAAGGATGCCCCCTCAAGTGTCGATGGGGTGATAGAAGAAGTCAATCGACAATTGAAAATATGATTTGAAATGGATAGAAGAAAATGGGTCAGAATGGGCGCGAAACCCTTAGGTATTGAGAATGAATAAGGATAGGGATAAACGTGGTTGTTTATTGCCCCGAGTGATTTGGAAGAAAAATTAGTAATGGTAATAAATGATAATGGAGAAGAAATGATTAATAGAGAATATAGGACAAACCCAATATTTGCATCCAACCTTTCAATAAGCAACCTGTTTATATCATTTTTCCCTAGGTCTACATCATCGGCCTTTATTAAAAATAAACAAAAGTATAATATAACATGAAAAGCTACATTACTAACATTTGTTTACTGCTAAAAATACGTAACTCCATGCAACATACATTATGCAATGCAATACGAGAAAGTAAAATGGTATTTAAATCCATACAAGATACATAATGTAATGCAATATGAGAAAGTAAAATGACGCTTAACTCCATGCAACATACAAAATGCAATGAAATACTGAGAAAGCAAACTAGCTAACCTAACAGAGAAACAAACACAATCACATATACTCAAACAAACAACGTTTAAGACATTTGTACCAATGTTTTTGTTATCAAGCTGCAATTCTCGAATGTTTGTGTTGTAATGACAAGGGTTAAAAATGATGCCCCAAACAATAACACATGCGAGGGAAAAACGGAGGACACAAGTAGTCCCATGGAAAGCATTTGTGCATTATGACACAGTACCTGAAAACTCACTATTGCACGGGAGTACCGACATAATAAGTAGACCCAACTTTGTTAATGGATGTAGATCATGATGATCCACATGTTGTTTGAGACGAGAACAAACAAGAATGTCAGAAATATGGTTTTGTAGGACCAATTTCGATGTTGAGAATAATGTAGGTGATATAAGATTCAATTATATGCAAGCCATTTAAAAATGAAAACCATAAATTTTGGTAAATCTAGAGCCAAAATTAATGTTACCATTGTGTAGTTTGTTTCAATACCTTTCCAACGAAATAAAAAATGGAGTCGTTTCGAGGTTGGGAGCAAAAGTTATGCCTGCAATGCAATGTTGGGTGCACTTTTGTCTTTGGGCGGCATGGGTGCTACTATCTTTGACCTATGACCCTAATTTTTATTTTTGAGTTTTGTGAAGCAACATGGGTGCTTGGGTGCTGTGCTAGATTCCTTTTTATTTTTTTCCAAATTTTTTGAGGCAGCATGAGCGCTCGAGTGCTGTGTGTTGGCCTCCTTTTTGGATTTTTGGGTTTTGTTGGGTAGCATGGGCACCAGGCTGTCTTGACCACTTTTGATTTTTTTGCATTTTTTAAAGCCAAAGCATGGATGCTCGAGTTCCTATGTTGACCTTTTTTGTTTTTTTAGATTTTTGAGGTAGCATGGGCTCTTGGGCGCTTGGCGCCCTTGTTATGATGTTTTGTATGGGGTATGGTGTGCAGTGTGTTCAGCAACTGGGTGCACCTGTGCAACATTGAATGCACTACCTATCTTCTAGAGGCCATAAATTTTTCTCCCAAACTCGAAACAACTCTATTTTTTTTGCATTGGAAAGGTATCAAAGCGAACTACACAATGATAAGATAAATATGGGTTTTTGAATTTTTCTTATAATTTTTTGGGATTTTGAGTTTTCTTGACCAATTTTCTTGGGCTTTTGATGTGTAGTTGGATGTTTTGACTTTTCTGAATAACTTATTTGAATGTTTTTTTATTTTTGAAACCTATTTGAATGTTTTTTATTTTTTAGAAGTTTTATAAAGCTATGTCTAGGAAATGAAGAAATGTGGATGCCCTAGTGACAGATGGGGTGTACTGAGGGCGAGAATGTAACGCGCATGTGCAAGAAAGTGAAGATGTGAAATTTTCCCCAGCGTTAGATGGGAATATTCAAAGGAAAACTCTTCACGCATATAATTTGGATTAAGGACAATATGGAGAGGCTCAATCATGATGAATAAAGTAACCCAATGACATGATAGGAAGGATCAAGGATGCCCCCAGCGTAAGTTTTCCAAGAAGCACATGATAGAAAGAAGTGGAAGATTGATTTTGTGAAGGGGACAAAGGTGTCCAGTAAACATGGCAAAAATGAAATATTATAAACATGGATGTTCTGAATGAAGTAGAAGAACAATGTGAATGTTTTTGATGTAGTTTAGAATCCTCACGATGAAGAAGCGATTAGCCAAAGGCGTGAATCATGAGACAAGATACGGACTAGAGTAAGAGTCTGAACAAGGTCCAAAAAAAAGACACTTGGTAAGATACTAATCTTGTTTGCTCATATAGATCTAGTGTGTGCACGTGGAAATTTATTACCTCTTAGAGGGGACATTTGATAGACAACAAGTGAAGACACCCTACCCAATGTGTAGGAATGATTTATTTTTCAAAGTTGATTTTTATGAATGGATTGTGGAAGAAGAGTTGTACATTGCTCCACTGCCAACCAGGCATCCATAGCCCCAACAGAGATGCATTTGATTCTAATCACAAAATTTCTCTACCGCCAGTCAGGCATCCATAGCCTCAGTAGAGATTATTGGAAATACCCCAAGAGAGAGTTATATATCAATTTGCTTTTGCTTTTAGCGTTTTCTTTTAGTTTTGTGCTTTTTGATTTGATTGATTCTTTTTCTTTCTGAAAACTTATTTCAGATCTCTTGTTTGATAAGGGGTTAAGTACCATTGATGGCTTAATGGAAGGAGGAGGAAGTGATTGTGATGATGACATTCGCTAGTGTCAACAAATATGTCCAAAATTTCTTCGCAACAAGTTTTTTAGATGTTGATTGTGATAGGATCTCTATAAGGTCAGTCATTCTTTAATTTACCAAGGTGATAAAAGACCAAGTCAAATAGATACCATAGAGATAAATGTCGAAATGCATGTGAATATGCTAACCAAAATATCACAGAAGGGATGAGAATGGTAGGAATACTTACAGAAGCTAACAAGGAAGGGAAGAAAGAACATCCATGTGTATGCAATACCTGATTGCAATGTGTGTTCATTTACCTTTGATTTTTTGAAATGTTTTCTCATTTTTTTGTATTTTGTCTTTTTTGAAAGGTGGTACCAACAAGGTCACTTGGTGTGATAAGATCCAACAACAATGTTAGCAATTTCCTTGATAAGGAAGACTAGGTTTGTTTTCTTATCAAGAGTCATATTATCCCGATCTCGATGATCGTGGTGAGCTCATACTCAATAGATGACTGAGTTTTATCATGAAGCATTAATTTTGTGTATGGGAGCTTGATGGTCCCTATCTAGAGGTTTTGCACTTTACACCATACTTGATGGGTGCGTTGATGTGCATTTTTGAAGTGTGTTTGATTATGAACTTTAAGATTGTTTAAATTGACGTGAGCTTTGGAACTCTTGGAATTTGTAATCATAGTTAGGTGAAGTAACCATTTGGGTTTCTTGTAAGATGATACATGACTTGTCTAATCCCAAGGAGTGGGAGAATAAAGTGGATGAATAGAATTGATGTAAGAAATGACGGTGGGTTTGCCACAATCATTGATAGAAGAACAATATGATGGACGCAAAGGATAATGTCTAAGACCTGAAGAGGATGGGCTACGGGAGGTGTCCCATAGATTAAAGATAAAGGACAACAAGGATGTGGCTCTAAGATTGAAGATGATTGAATTCTTGGTGGCATCCCATAGATAGAAGATGATGGACTTATAGGATGCGGCCCAAGAATCGAAGATGAGGGACCTCTAGGACGTGCCCTCAGTATAGATGAAGAGGGGCTACCTGGAGGTGAGCCACATATAGAAGAAAAGGGGCTACTAGGATGTGACCCACATATAGATGATGAGGGACTACTTGGAGATGGCCCACATATAGAAGACAACGATGGGCTCCAAGTGGTGACCCAGTAAGATTGCGATGGAGGAATCATGATATATAAAGAATGATTAGGTAATGAGAAGATGTGTCATGGATCAATGTTATACCCAGGCATTTCATCACCCAATGAATAATTTGAAGATGGAAGAATAAGAGGAGGATCATGTTTGATGATCTTAGGGTCTTCCTCTATTTTCTAACAAAAGGCAACAATCTCTTCCTCCCAATATGTGAACATATCAAGGTCTGAAGAGGTTTCTTGCTCGTAAACTTGTAGAGGAATGTCTTCATGTACCCTCATAATTTCTTTAATTGTTTCTTCATTCGAAATGAATCAATCAGTGTGGGTAGTTGTTTTACCACAAGAGGTTGATTGGATGAATACGGCATGGGAGATGACTTGGATGATTGTTTAGAAGGAATTTGAGTTAGAGAGCTCTTGAAGGAAGAATGGGTCATTGAGGCGACTGAGAAATGGGGTGCTTTGAAGGTAGGGGGACCGTGACTTAGGATTCATATTAGAGGAATAATTTGGATTGGAATCTTCAAAAGAGTTAGAAGACTTAGAATCATTGGGATTGGAATATTTAGAAGAATCAAAATCCTACCACTTACCATGAGTTGAAGATGGGGGAAGAGGTTAGTGAACGAGTTCTTTAGCATGAAGAATCAAACAAGGTCTAGTTGTGATAGGCATCCTTTGATGGAAATGTTGAAACCTAGGTTCCTTATCTTATCATAATTATGAAGAAACTACACGATAATCATTCTTTTTGGACACATGCTTAGACATACAAGATTCTAGGGGATATCATAGGGGTTATTGTGTTGAAATGTTCATCAAGTGTATCTACATAATAAATGAGAGCATCAAAATGATTCTCCTCATTAGACACATAATTAGCATTCTTGTCCTGATCATGTTTAGGAAAAGTCTTCGTATTGGGAATTTTTAGGAGTGGATGAATCCATCTCCATGTCACCACTTTCGATCATTAAGTCCTGGATGTAGTGTTGCAACTTCAAACACTTATCTATTTTGTGACCTTTAACATGGTGGAATTGGAAATATTCATTATCTCTAAACCATGATGGTTTAGGCGTGTCATCCCCATAAGGCGTAGTTTTAGGATATCTAACCATATTACCCACCTCTAGTTGATTTAGTATTGATGAAATTGATTTAGATAGAGGAGTGAAAGTACGTTGCTTATACTCCATAGGCGGAGCTCCCTTTATAAGCTTCAAAGGAGTGTTGTTTTGAACGGCTTGTACTTACTTGGAGTCTATTATCCCATCACCAATGACATTTTTGTTCTTATTATGAACAAAATTTGGTTTGTCGTTAGATTTGGAATCATTTTGATCATGGGAGAAAGGTTTTAGAGTCCCCCTAACTAACAATGTTTTTTCAATTTGACTCCCTTTTTTATTACCTCTTTGAATGTGTTGCCACAATGCATTTGCAAGTGGAACATAATGTCTGGATGGAGGTTGGGAAAAATATAATGATTAACTTCTTTTTGGGTATGATGCAAGGAAAATGACTAGCTAATCCTCTCCATCGTTGTAAAAATGTAGCAAAGTTTTTGTTATTTCGTTGCTTGGCATTGCAGAGATCTAACATGGTGACATCATTCTCAATATTGAATGAGAAGTGTCATACGAAACTTTCTGCTAGTTCTAGCCATGTTGATATGGATCCCTTAGGGATGTGTACAAACCATTCTAGCATTGTTGCTCCTAAACTTCGTGGAAAGAGGCGCATAAGATAATTGTCGTTGAATGCCACCTCTTGACATGCCATATAAAAATATTTAATATGGTCACGAGGGTCACCTTTTCCCTTATATTTGTCAAATTTTAGAAAATTAAAGTGTCTTAGGAAAGGTACCTATAGCATGGATTTTTCGAATGGGTAGGGACATAACTCATCGAACCGATACTTCTTGTTATTGTTACCGGTTTGGCCCTCTTATAACACTTGAAGGGCATTCTTCATAGTATACCATTATTGGTAGAGATGGGCTTGCATGGGTGGCGCGTAGGTCTATACAAATGGTTAAGCCTAGGTGTATGCCCACCCCGATTCTCGGTGAAAAATTCCTCATAAGGATCCTTTCGTGTCTCCCGTTGAGGAGTGTTTATTGGGAACTCATGAAACAAAGCTTTAGGTTTTGCCTTTGGTATGGCTTGTTTCACAACTTTTGGTTATTCCTTTTGTAAATGTGAAGCCACAAACTTGCCAATTAGCAAGTAAGGGCTTGGAATTATTGTTCTAAGATAACCTCTTGAACCGGTATTTTGTTACGATCTTCATTAGGGGGAGGTTGTGCATGCTGAACATGTTCTTCATGGTCTTCGCAATGAATTTTAATAAGAGGTATTTGATAATCTCCATTGTTTTCAAACGATACCTCCTCATTATTTTTTCATGCAGAAGTAGAGGCATGACCTAGATTTAAAATTCTATTAACATTACAATAAGGATGATCTACTTGTTATTCTCCATGAGCCATTACGGCAATGAGAGAAGGGTCCACCATGGGAGGTAACTCAGCTCCTAGTTCCATAACACCCAATAGAACCTCGTGTTTGTTTTGAAAAATGTAATCGTCAAAATTGGCAAGAGGACACTCTATATTCATATGAGGAGAATCCTCCTCTCCACCACTATGGTCAACCATGAGATTATCCTCTAAAATAGGGTTTTCACCTCCAAATATATTGGCTTCTAACCTTCGTGACCCCATTCTCATAGTAGGCATTACTTAGACTAGAAGGTACAACACAAAATATTTCCACTAAGGTTTATTAACAATGGACTTTAGTCAAATTTGTGCAACGTAATGACCCTAAGTATAAAAAAACAAAGGTGACTATAAAATAGCCACAAATTCAATAGGTCAATGTGAACCTAAGAATTAAAGAATAAGATACCCTAGCAAGGTAATATATGACACAAGATTTTTATAACAATACGACGATGTATAGTGCTCAAAGTTTAGTTACACCAAATAGTTTACTCTCTAATATTCATCTAGATAGGTTTGTAACCAAATAGTGACAACACAACATCACCAGTTAGGTCAAGTTTGCAACAAACAAGGCCTAAATGATAAGAGAATGTTGACGTGATCTTCTAACAAGATATACTAAAAACCAATTTCTAAACACTAACAAAGTCCAAGTCTTGTAAAATGGATGATAACAATGTGAGCAGTGTAATGACACTATTTAGACACATGAACCAAGTTTTTGGGAAAGAAATATTTTAGTGTCAAAATGATGTTATATTGCAATGCTAACAATGTATCCTCAACACTCAGAAAACTCAAGACAAAGTTAGGATGTAGAAACTACGTCTAAGTATAAAAATAAATTGTTATGCGTGTGAGTAGTGTAACCCTACAATATAGAGATTTAGGCCTAATTTCATAATGAAAACAAGACGTAAATATCTCAATTATATGGCTACTGCTTGTGGGTAGTGTAATAACTCAAAAATAAGACAAGGATGCAATCACCTAAATACTATGAAAATAAGTCTCAAATATGGCTTTTTGCGAGAAGGGGGCCTACTAGATCGTGAATACATACCATGCACATTTTCAACACTTGTGCCCCAACATTGTAACCTAGTCGCACAAGTAGAATACAAAAGTTGGGGACACATGATAGCTAGCGGTATCCGTATATGTTGTTTCCTTTTTTCCAAAAATGGGTAACAAGAATACAAGAGTGTAGACCAAGTGGTGTTGAAATAAACTTGGTGTTATTTTGGTAGAGTTTCACCTTGTATTCGGACAAGTGAAAAACTAGGAAAAAATGACACTAAGTATATTTCGTGATGAAAATCACACAGTTTCAACTTTAAGAGAGTTTTTCCCTTATTCAAAAAAAAGAGTTTGAATCTAACAAAGTTGTCACTTGTGAGAGATCTCAAGTATAACAACTAAGAAAAAACAATGGCTCTAACCGGTAGGATTTCTAGGTGGTCTCTCTCTCTAGGTGTCACAAGATATCTAGAGCGAGCTCAATTTACCAAGGTTTCCCAAGGAGTATATCGGATTTACGTTACCCACTTAAGTATAATGAGCACCAAAGCACGTTCGGTTATACTTTCACCGGGGTCGCGATACGAGATATCTTTGACACTAATCTCACCAAGGCGTATTAGAAAATCGGTAGTGTGAAACACTTTCTGTTTCATTCACAAGGTTCCCTCTTGTGTGAACTACTTTGGGGTTCATAGGATCACCCCCATTGTTGTAGCTTAAGGCTTATGCCAAATGGGTTATGTCCTAGTTGAGAGGACGAGTCGTAGCTCTTAACCGAAACCTGTAAATACAATGTGATGATTGTGGTGTATTTTTTTATCCTTTAAACTTAATGTGGTTTTTGTCACACTCCTTTTGGTAACCTAAAATCACATGTGTAGTTACAAAAATTGTTTAAGTCCTTTCTTTGACTAGCGTTATGTCCTTCACAACATGGTTAGTAGTTTTAAAATAGATTCACAATATCATAAGAAAATAACAATGAAAAATTCTTGTAAATCAACTAACTACCATCAAACTTTGCAAAAACAAGGTTTATTCCCAATTAATCCAAGTGCTTCTTAATGAAAGACTAAAATTGCTTTTGATTCCCAAGATCACACTAGGTGCAAGGGAAGAGCATACACAAATTTTAGCCTTGATTTCTTTATTAAGTGAAAAATCTCTTAAACTAAAAGATTAAGCATATGTAAAAAAATGAAGGTTTATTCTCTTAAGCAAAAACTAAATGATAATTGTTCCTACTTACTCCCAGGAAGTAAAAATAATGGTTTATAGGTGCTTTTGGTTCTCAAGATCACACTAGGTGCAAGAGAAGAGCATACACAACTCTATTCCAAACTCAATCAAAGTATGAAAACACAATCACTCCTCAAACCCTAACCCAATTTACTCAAAAATCCTTTATCAAACCCTATGACAATTTTATTAGGAAAATTTCCTAAAATCAATAATAATTTGACAAAAACATGATCTAAAAACCCTTGAAAACTAATAGGAATCATAAAATTGAAGTTCTAAAATTTTTAGAAAATTTTAACTTAATGCACATGCACCCTACTAGTGCACAAGTGCTCACCGTTATGCACAAGTGCTCACCAAGTTATGCACAAGCGCTCACAAGTCATGCATAGGCGCCCCTCGTCATCTTTCACACAATCAATGATACACATTCACTTCCAAAGTGAGGCGCAGCATTCACATGCACAAGTGCCTTTTTCCGGTAGATTTCTTGAAAAAGGTCCAATATTTGGTATTTTGAGGAAATTTTGACAGGACTTCGCCTCATTATATCCTGTAAAAAGCATGAAAACACAACTTCTACCACTAATCTAGTTGAAACAATTTTTAAATAATGGAAATTGATCTATAAAAATTTGAAAATTACACTAAAAGCTGTGAAATTAATCTAAAAAGCTTGAGAAACTAATATAAAAATCTTGAAAGTAAACTAAAAAACTTGAAATTAATCTAGGAAACTTGAAACTAATCTAAAAACTTGAAATGAAAAACTTTGACACTAATTTAAAAAGCTTTAAAAATTAAATGCAATAGGGTATTGTCCCACCGGACGTGCCAAATGAAAGCACCCTAAACTTTACAAAGAAAATTGCATGACTAAACAAGGAAAGCTAACACCATTGCCATCCATCTAACCAAGGTTCTAAGTCTAGAAATGTAACATTAAGATAGAAGCTTAAAAGAATGCTTAACTAGTATGAAAACAATACAAAATCTAACTAAACATGCCTACTAATATGCTTGAATTACCTAACATGGGCCTAAATAAACCTAAGATGGCAATCAAATGGTTATGGTTGCTACTCCAAACAAAGTGAAATGGTCTCTCCAAATAACTACTTGTTCATTTTGGATATTCATCTACTAACCCCATTTAAGCCTTTAAGGATTGAACTTGGCTATATATCATATTTATTATATGAGATGAAAATCAAAGCATGGTGTAAAGTATAAAGGAATGAGGTACACTCTTTTTATAGTTTTCCTTTTGGGAAAAACTTGTATTTTGGTGTATGTGTGACTAAAAACCCCAAATTAGGTTAGAATTACTAATCATGATTAGGCATTGCTAATCACAATTAGTGAATTACCAAGTGATTAAGAGGTGTGGAGCCTTAATCAATCGCTTAGGGTCAACTTGGAGGCTAGGATAAGATTTGGAAGCTTGTTGAGATGTTGTAGAGGTGAATGGGGTGATTTTGAGTGGTTGGAAGAGGGGTTTGGTTTGTGTTTTAAGTGGTTTTGGATAACATGGTCATGGAGGTTAGTGTAAATATCTTGGTACCAAGGGGAATAAGGACCAACAATTCCACATAACATATATGAATAATGAATGCCATATATTGTAATGATCGGTTGTTCATTTGGGAATTGATATTGTTTGTTATCATATGTTGTTTCACGAAGGAACTAATTGGTGGCCATGGCATTTTGCAGATTTGTTATGGATGCAAAGAACTTGCTCAAAAGCAATATGTGCAAAGTACCCTTTTAAGTTGTTAACTATTTTTTTTATATGAGGTCGAATTTTCATCTTTGACATTTTATTCATCATTGACCTATTTAAGGATGAATTGAGAGTCACCAAAGTCTAAAAATTGTTGAATGTTCCATTGAATAACTACTTTAAGACCCAAAATGAGAGTGTAATATTGAGTGATACTATTAAGAATGAAATCACCACTTGATGTGATGAATAATATTTGTGCCCCTTAACCATAAGTAGTAAAGTAACCATAAAATTAAAGCTTTCACTCAAGTGACTCCTTAACATACATGATTAACTCATCTAAAAATTCAATGTTCAAAGGCTAGTTATCTCGTAAAGTTGCTCTACAAGATGATTTTTGATGACCTACCCTTTAATAGATTTTTAATTCACATATTTAATGTCAAATTCAATTAAAATGTGTTCCAATTATCCATTCAACTCGTGACACGTGACAACTGAGTTTGACAAGAGATATTTTGAGGATATATTTTTACATTGTTGTGAGGTTCTTCTTCAAATGTGTACACTAAGAAGGAAATACAGAAAATCCATGAAGAACCCCACACCATGGAAACAACCATGAGACTCTTAAAAGTCCGTTGACAACTAGAAGAAGCCACATAAGACTAGAGAAATCCGCGGACCATCCTGAAGTCTGTAAAAAACTATAAAAATCCATGGACCATCAAGAAGTCATCGAAGACTACATGGAGCAAGTGGAAAGAAGGAAAATCCACGTAACAAAGATATAACTCAAAAAAAAAAGATACAAAGTCACCACCAAAGAAATTTAATATTGATAAAATTGTATAAACCATGTATTTATGATAATTTATTGTAATAGGCTAGATGAATGAGGACATAAAGAGAAATATGAGAGAAATGTGATGTAAGTAAGAGATAGTTCAATATAGAGATGAGATGTTGAATGAAGGAAGAGTGTATGTGAGAAGGGAATAAAGTACAAATTATAACTCCACTTGATAACCTAATATAACTACTATCTTTTGGCTTCAATATTGGATTATTTAATGTTATGAATCTTTGGTTACTCTGCAATCTTGACATCCGACATATCCCTTGTAAAAGAACAAACTACTTAGCCCTCACATTAATGTTGAGGCTTAAGGTCAACATGCGGTTTTGGAGCCCATGTCCTTTATGTTAAGTGGATGTCCAGAGATATAACACCACCAAAACATTGGAAGCCCGCATTAATTGAGATAGAAGATTGGTAGGATGACCAGTTTACTACATTTATCCATAAAGAAGTACGAGAGGTTAGAATATTCCTATCAAGTTATTGAAATAGAATTCTTTGGAGACTCTAGAGAGAAATTTTGGTTAGGTTTTCCACATTTATTGTAGCCATAGATCTTGGGAGTTGTCAAGATAATTGAGTGGACTCGGCTCTAATTGAATACAATCACGAAGTGGATGAAATAATGTCAACACATGCATTCATGAGAAGAAACAAAGGGCAAATGGCAACAAGTAGATAATAAGATTCATGAACTCAAAGTTTCTAAAATCTCCTCATCAAAGAGGCTACAAAATCCTTCTTTGTATTGATGCTTAAACAAAAGATTGTACATAATGTGGGAATGGAAGAGGGAAATTATGAGAATGAGAAATTGGAGGAAATTAGAAGAAAATGGCTATCTCTTTCTTTCTTTCTTTCTAAGTACAATGCACGATGAGTTTAGTTTACAAGATCAATTCAAAAAGGTGTATTTTACAATGGCCTTACAATGGGGATGAAGAAGCCATTAAATATCTCCAAGAAATGGTTACAACTTCTTCTTTTGTTAGAAAAAAAGCAAGAAATACAATTTCTTAATCATTTCACGTCCATTCAGATTCTTGATTCGTGAAGAAACGCCAATGGTGGAGAAAAACTAGACTTTTCATAATGCAACCATTACACTCATTTTGTAACTTTGAATTTGAACCATTCATCTTGCCTTTGAAACTTTAAACCAGAGTCATCCACGTGGGAGAAATTTACTGGAGTGGGTGTGGAGGATGCCTTTTGCATTTTGTGACTTTATAGAGATTTGGCATTTTGGAACATTTTGGCCCGCTCACCCACTTTTGATATGGTCTTGACACGTGGCCTCACTTGAGTGGAGACAGAGTCATGGGTCACTTTTATAATTTTACCTTTTTTTCAATGTGGCTCAAAAACACAAATTGCTCTCCGCCAGCCCGCCTCCCCTTACTTTGACTTTTTGAGGCATGTGGGCTTAATATTTGACTTTTTTTCCTTTATAAGATGATTGGGTCATGGGTCACTTTATAACTTTTATGGCCCTTTTTAAAAAAGGCTCAAAACTCAAATTTCTACCCTTTTTCAATGTCAAAAAACCCGCTTTCCCCACTTTGACTTTCCAACGATGGGCTCAAGATTTGACTTTTTCCTTTTGCTTCATGGGCTAGTGCGGGTCACTTTGGGTAACTTTTAACTCCCTTTTTAAAAAAGGCTCAAATTCTCAAATCTCCCCGATGATCCACCTCCCACTTTGACTTTTTTTGAGGTGGGCTCAACATTTGACTTTTTTTTCCCTTTAAGCCATGATCAGGGTCAGGTCACTTTATGACTTTTATTTATGAACTTTTTACAAAAAGGCTCAAAACCTCAAATTCTCCATGGCCAACCCACCTCCAATTAGATATGTCCACGTACCCATGGATAATGGGGCCAAAATTTGATGGGGAAGAAAATGCCCATCATTCACGACTATGGAAAAATGCAGAGAAGAAGAAAACTCCACCATTTCGCGCCCGATTTTCAAATTTCTTTCACGAACCAAGGAATTGAAAACAATACAAGGTTCGATGATCCATGGCCATAAAAAGATTGAAAATTTCATTCAAATGAGGACAACAATAAAATTTTCACGCGTCCAGACAGGAAAATGGAAAATTTATCAAAACGTGCAGACTAGAGAGTTTAAACAACTTCAAAGCATGAATTTCTCTATCTTTTCAGACTTCCAACTTTACTTGAACACTTTGGAGGGCGTGAGCTCAAAAATTTTGAATTTGACTTAAAAATGAGGGGGATTTTGAGGGTGACAACAACTGGCTCTAGCTTGGGGACATGACATGGACTGAGCATAGTGAAGACATGACATGGGAATCCAGAATCTCAATCTCTAGACCCTATGTAATTCATTGACCAGTGCCTTATCCATTGGGCCTCAGAGTCATGTACAACTTTAAAGAAAGAAAGATAAGAAGAAGGAAACACACAAACACACAACGGGAAGGAAACACATGACACACAACAAAAGGGGAAACAAAACCACACAATGGAAAGGGAAACACACCTAACAATCACCTATGGTACAAGGCGGGGGACAACCCACTTTCACTGATGATACAATTTCAAGTATTTCCCACTCCGAGGAAATTCCAAATGGCATTCCATCCAAATATGAGAGAAGAAAAGTGTTCTCACCGCAAGCTTCATGAATCTGGAATGGGCCGAGCCATAATGAATCAAACTTTCCATGGCTGCCTTTTGGTTCTCTTCTCTTGTCCCATAGCAGGATGAAGTCTCCAACTTTGAATTCTCTTGCCTTGGCCTTCTTATCAAAAATCTTCTTTACTTTCAATTGGTGCTCCTTAATGCGATCCACCACTTGGAGTCTATTTTCTTCCAGCTTCTCAAGAAAGAGGATCCTCTTGTCAATGGAATCCTTGTATTGACCATCTTCTATTGCCTATAGCAGCTTGAGAGCTGGCATCTCGATCATGAGAGAATTTGCTTCGACTCCATACAACATTTGGAATGGTGACATACCTATTGCCTTCTTGGGAGTGATCCTATCCACCCACAATGTGTCATACAACCTTTTGTGCCAATTCCTTTGATTCTCATTTACAAGCTTGCATGGACAATGGTCACAATGTTCTTGTTGCTTGATTCGGCCTATCCATTTCCTTGTGGATAGTAGTCAAGAAGAATGAGATAGGGAGATTCCATAGCTATAGAAAAACTTGGTCAGCTCTCTTGAAGAGAAATAGGTAGCATTATCTACTACAATATTTTGTGGCACTCCAAAATGGACTATGATATTCTCCTTGATGAAGTTGCATATTGTTTCAAGTGTTGGCTTGTTTGGCTGGAATGGCTTCCACCCATTTGGTGAAGTAGTCTATTTGTTGTGAGTACATAGGTGTGCCCTACACTTGAGTGAGGGTTAACACCAATGAAGTCCAGCCCCCACTGTTGAAATGGTTCTTCAATAACCACAGGCCTGAGTGGTAATGCAATGAGTTGTGGTCTTCCAATGAATTGTTGGCATGCTTTGCATTTAGAAACCCAATCTTGAGTGTCTGCAAAGATGGTGGGCCAATAATACCTTCCTCGAGGATCTGTGTGCAAAGTGACCATTGCTAAAAAATGTCCACCACATGCTTGGTCATGGTATGCTTTAAGCAACTTTTCTTGTTGCTCTTTATCTACGCACCTGAGGAAACAACCATCCAGGCCTCTTTTGTAAAGTGCATGATTCCAGATTACAAATTTAGCTACCTTCAGCTTGAGTGTTCTCCTTTCTTGTAATCAAGATGGGGAGGGAATTCTCCATAAGTAGGTAATAGGAAATATCAGCATACCACTCATCAAGTAGTGGTGACAAAGAGAACTGTGGGTTGTCTTCTGAACAAGTTGAGCAAGCACAATTTTCTTCGCCATGTTGAACTTTGAGTGTTTCATCTTCAACAATCAACTTGCACAAGCCATTTCCCCTTACCAGATTGGAGGGTCGAATCTCCAAGTCATATTCTTGAGTCTTTGCAATCCAATTTCCTCTTTTAGCTCGGGATCCTGCTGTGTCAAGATGGACTTGATTGCACTGCTGGGACCATCACCACCATATGGGAATTGAGGATGTAAAACTAAAGTTTTTTTTATAGCCTTGACCACTGCATAGGCATGCTTCTCCAATTGGTTGTATTTTAGCTCATGATTTTTCAAAGGACAACTCATGAAAGCAATAGGTGCTTCCACGCCTTCATCATTTTTCTGAATGAGAATGACAGAGAGTGTATGTTCTGATGCATAACAATACATGATGAATTCTTTGTTAAAATATAGAGATACAAGAGTTGAGCCTTGGCAATGGATTTCTTGATCTCTTCGAATGTTTCCTTCCCTTCATTGTTCCATTTGAAGTTTTCTTGTGGTTTCATCATGGAAGTGATGTGCTTCATCAACTCAACAAACTCAGGCACAAAATGATGAAGAAAGTTCACCTTTCCAAAGAATGAATGAACTCCTTTCTTGCTTGTGGGTAGGGCTAATGCTTGAATGGATCTAACCCTCTCAGATCAATGTGTGCTCCATGTTTGTTCACAATGTGCCCCAATAACTTGCCTTCTGTGACTCCAAAAATGCACTTTTTTGGATTTAGTGATATGCCATGTTTCCTACACCTTGCAAGTACTGTTCCAAGTGATAGATATGATCTCCCCTCTTCTTTGAAAATATTGTGAGATCATCAAGATATATGACAATGCAATGCTTCATATATTTGAAGGCCAAATCCATCACCCTTTGGAATGTAGCTCCTGCATTGATTAGGCCAAAAGGCATTCTGTTGTAGGAAAAAGTGCCCCAAGGTGTTGTAAAGGTTGTCTTGGTGTGGTCCTCCTCTGCCACTTTGATTTGATTATATCCTGAGAATCCATCAAGTAATGAAAGCATTTCAGATCCAAAGTGACTGCTTGCAGGATATGGTCCATGATAGAAGAGGATAATTGTCCTTTAGTGATGCCTCGGTTCAAAGTTGTGAAAATCTACACATATCCTTATTTCACCATTCTTCTTCCACACCAAGCACAATGTTAGCCACCCACGTTGAATGGTGGATGGGAAGATGATGATCCTTGCATTAAGCATCTTCATTACCTCCTCCTCGATGGTATCAACAATCTTTGGGTCAGTTATACGGCCTTTTTTTTTCCTCAAGGGCTTAACACCCCGCTTCAAAGGAATTGAGTGATGCATTTCCTTTTGGCTGGAAGGATTTGAGTTCATCATAAGAGTAGGCCAAGACATCTCGAGTATTTTTGAGTAATGCAACAAACCTTTTTTTTTTTCAAAGTGAGCAACATTTTCCAATATTGACCATCCTCGCTCCTCCGGGGTACCAATGTTTTCTTTATCAAAATCAGCTGGGCACCGAGAAGATTGCTTTTTTTTTGAATGAATGAATCATCATGTTTGTCAAAGAGGTCTTCTAAAGAGACTAGGCCTTTGGGAATTTTGTTCCCTTTCAATTTGATTACTCCCTCATCATCAATCCCTTCAATTCCTTCTTTTCTCTTCTTTGGGGACCGCTTCTCGGTGTGGATTTTCACCTCCTTCAAAGAAGAGATTATTGAAATTATCCCTTTGCTCTAAAAAGGCTAGAATTTGGTTATCATCATTGAAGACTTGCCAATGATTTGCATTATCTGGTACACTAGGCCTGAATACCATTTCAATGGTCACTTTGTCTTTACCAAAAGAAGGATGAGGTGTCACTAGGGAAGTTGACACTGCAAGAGAATCATCCTTTTCATTTTGTTCCTTGGAATAGCTTCAATGGAAAATGCATCAAAAGATTCAATGCAGTCCCACACTATTTCGTAATGCCGAGTCTTGGATTCTTCACCGATATTGTTGCATGGACCTGCTTTACTACAACCTCTCGCATCACCTCAAGCATCTCAGTTTCTTGATTCCCATGTCCTCTCGCTGCACTCATGCCTAAGAGTAGTGCTTCATACTCTGCAGTTGTTATTTGTATTATCAAATTGCAGCTTGTAGGCAAATGGGTACAACTCATCGAAGGAGAGTACAATACTACACCAGCTCCCGAGCCCCACACTGAAAACTACCATCAAATTCCATTGTCCAAATTTGATCTTCCTCTTCCTCCATGAGAAGTGGCAAGTTCTCCTCTTTTTTTTGATGTGAGGAAGTAGTTTCCTAGCCCACAATCTTGAAAGAGAATGTTTGCTTTTTGATCATCATCGACTTTCGTGATCGTGAACTTCATCTTTCTTATCGGGTAAAGAACTTCTTCATCTCACCTTTTACTCGGGATAGTTGCAGATGACCAATCCATTTTTATCTCTCCACCTAGGTCTCTTGCAGAAACTCCTACTCAATAGCATACCAAAGGATGTTGGGATGTCTGCTACCAGTATGGTTAGGAGCACCTTCTTGTCTGGAAAATCAGCTAGTGCTACACTGTGCATCTTTGATTCTTCCTACCAATGGCACTTGTTTGGATTCCATTGAGAAAAAAGGTGCCATTTACCCGGGTCAAGGTGAGGCCTAGAGAATTTACAACTTTGGCTGGCATCACATTGTCTGAGGCTCTAATCTATGATACAATTATTTAGCTGGAAGCCTTTAATGAGGAGTGACATGTAGAAAGGTTCAACCTTGTTGGTTTTGGAGGCACTGAGGGCTAGCATGTTTTGGGAAGGTGGTGTGGATGGTGTGGGAAGTAAGCCTTTAGAATTAGGACTCGAGGATATAGGTTACCACCACGAATTGTATTAATGAACCTGTCAAACTGGGTAGGGTGTGTTAGAGGTATTCTATTTCTGAGAGCTGGACTTTGGTTTTGCTTGCATGTTCCACAAAGTCAAATGGGGTTATGGTGAGTGAGGAAGAGGTTCTAGAAATGGAGGAAGATTTACATGGTAGAGGCTTTGCTACTTTGGGTGTTGAATTCTCCTTTTGGGTGTAGCAATTGGTTTGGAAGGGGGTGAGGGTGTAGCTTTGATTGAACCTTAGATGTTTTTATAAGAACAACATTTAAAGGAGAATTGTTCTTAGCAACTTTTGAGCTGGGAGAAGAATTAGATGACTTACTTGGCATAGTAGCATGATCCCTGACAACCAATGAGTCTGGTTTTTCTTTGGCCGACTCCATAGAAGGTGGTAATGGTGATCCTCTACTGATGATTTTATTTTGTGTGACCTCTGGAGGAGAATCTTCTTTATTCTTCTTATCCTTTACCACAACCGTTGAGGATGAAGCACCTTTCCTGGATTGTGCATGAGTGAAAACAACACATGAGAAACTTGGAGCTTCTTCATCATCCTCATCTTCATCATCAACGTACTCAATTAGGCCATTGTGCATATCAACTTCCTCGACCTCAAGATAGTTTTCATAGTCTTCCATATTTTCTTCTTCAGTTTCATCAATTTCTGCTTCCTCCTCTCGGCTCTTTGGTGTCACAGATGGCATTGACTGGTGGTGCTTCAAGAGCAAGCCGATGAGGAGGTGGAGCAATCCTTGGCCTATCTGGAGGGTTTGGTTTCCTTGAAGCATTCCGCATTGTGATCTGAGATAGCTGCTTCTTCAAGGCAACCAAGTCATTTGCCATTTTTTGGAACATCGGATCTGTGGTGACAGAGTTTGAATTTTGACCCTTTTTGCTTTCCATTGGGGCCTTTCACCTTTCCAGAAAGGATTAGATCATCATCGGTTTCTATTGCATAGTCCTGGGCTTCCCTCAATGTTCTTGGTTGGGCTCTTCTAAGGAAGAAACCTACTTCTGATGGCAAAGCATTGATGAAAAACCTCTTCAAATTATTTTCAGGAGGCACCACATCTTTAGGGATCCTTCTTATCACTCTATCATATCTTGCTATGAAGTCCCTCATTGACTCAGAGGTTTTTTTTTCATTTGTACCAACTGACCAAAAGATCCCGACAATCTTTATGTCTTGAACCCGTGTTCGAATGCACTTCTTATATCTTCCCAACAGTGATGGACTCTGGGGCAAAAAGCATGTAGAACCATTCAACCTTTTTCTTCAAGTGACTCCACAAAGAGTCGATCGACACATCTTCATCCTCAACACCCAACACACCGCAAGCAAAGTGATAAATGCTACTACATGCTCTTCAGGAGTTGAGAACCACCCCCTCTAAATTTTGGGAAGTTTTTCTCGAGCCTCTTGGTAGCTCATGGAGTGGTTGAGCAAGAGCCAAGTGGACCGGTGTTTCCTCCCATGGTACATTAGGCCTACGGGCCTCACGATCACGTTCACACTCATGATCATGATCCCCCATTCTATTTCTATTTCTATCTTCCAACCTTGCTAAGGTCAGGCTTTCTTTTGCTTTCTCTTTCATCTCGCCTCGGCTTGAAGTCTCGATTTCTTCGAGTTGAGCTCTTATTTCTTCATCAGCTCTCACCTCTCTTTCTCTAGCTTCTTCTTCGGTCTCTACATGTAGTGAAATCTTCAAGGTTCTCATTGATGTATGGAAATTCACCATCCAAAGGATTGGCAACACTCAAGTTCCCAACGTGACCGGTTGCTTGAAAAGGAAGCCTCTGGATTCCGAGTAGCTCTTGTCTCCTTTGAAGTTCCTCAAAAATGGGATCAATTTTTCCTCCTTGTCTCTATTGTCTGGGTGTATCTTCTATCCGCCAGCTTGAAAATCTATGCTCTTCTTTTTGTGGTGCTGGAATTTTTCTTTGCCTCTCCAATTCAAGCAAAGTGTTCTTCTTCAAGGTCCATAATTCTCGTGGCAATGAAGTAGTGATCGCACTTTGTCTATTATGCTAGATAGCTTAGCTTCCTCAAATCAAGCAACATCTTCTTGGATGTGGAAGAGAAATTTGGGTCTTTCAACAGAGGGTTTCCAAAATAGCCATGATTTGAATCCATGTGGCTCATATAGCCATTCAAATTTCTAGAATTTTTTTTTTTTTTTGAATTTTGAATTTTTTGACCTCATGGTCACATTCAGTGCAGATGTTGCTAAATCTACCCCCATGGTGGGTGCCAAAAAATTGTGCAAGGAAATTTTTTTGGGTGGAAAATTTGTGGATTCCTTGCCAATGCTCTGGGAATCTAAGTCCTCCTCTACTACTTAACCGGTAGCAATTGCCATATATGCATGCATGCATGAGAAAAGGTGGATTTTTGTGGTGGCCTTTCACCGGGATCCAACAGGGCACTCCACTGACCTTGTGGAAAATGCTTGCAATTATCTAAAGGGGGAATTTTCTATGAAGGTGGGAAAGGGAGTGAGAAAAGAGGTAGGAGAACTAATGTCAGCAGTAGAAAATCATATTCCCGCACACACTAGTTAGAAATTTCAACACATGCATTCATGAGAAGAAACAACTCTGTAAATGGCAACAAGATGAGATAAGATTATGAACTCAAAGTTTCTAAAATCTCCTCATCAAAGAGGCTACAAAATCCTTCTTCTTGTATTGATGCTTAAACAAAAGTTGTACATAATGTGGGAATGGAAGAAATTTGAGAATGGAGGAAATTAGAAGAAAATGGCTATCTCCTTTGCTTTCTCTAAGTACAATGCACTCGTGAGTTTACAAGATCAATCACCAACCCTTAATGGCGTGAAGAAGCCATTAAATATCTCCAAGAAATGGTTACAACTTCTTCTTTGTTAGCAAGAAATGGTTTACAATTTCTTTTCAATCATTCGCATCCATTCAGATTCTTGATTCGAAGAAATGCCAATGGCAAGAAAAAACCAGACTTTTCATAATGCAACCATTACACTCATTTTGTAACTTTGAATTTGAACCATTCATCTTGCCTTTGAAACTTTAAACCAGAGTCATCCACGTGGGAGAAATTTACTAGAGTGTGGAGGATGCCTTTTGCATTTTGTGACTTTATAGAGATTTGGCATTTTGGAACATTTTGGCCCGCTCACCCACTTTTGATATGGTCTTGACACGTGGCCTCACTTGAGTGGAGACAGAGTCATGGGTCACTTTTATAATTTTACCTTTTTTTCAATGTGGGCTCAAAAACACAAATTGCTCTCCGCCCATGCCCCGCTTTGACCTTCTTTGGGCTTAATATTTGACTTTTTCCCCTTTCTTGGTTTATGGGCTTTTGACTTCATGATGGCGGGCTTAATATTTGACTTTTTCCTTAAGCATGATGGGGTCATGGGTCACTTTATTAACTTTTAGCCCTTTTAAAAAAAGGCTCAAAACTCAAATTCTCCCACGATCCGCCTCCCCCCGCTTTGACTTTCCAATGATGGGCTCAAGATTTGACTTTTTCCTTTGTGATGGGGTCATGGGTCACTTTTTAACTTTTAGCCCTTTTTTAAAAAAAGGCTCAAATTCTCAAATCTCCCGACGATCCACCTCCCCACTTTGACTTTTTGATGGTGGGCTCAACATTTGACTTTTTCCTTTAAGCCATGATGTGGGGGTCATGGGTCACTTTATGACTTTTAGCCCTTTTTAAAAAGGCTCAAAAACTCAAATTTCTCCCGACCATGGCCTCTCAATTAGATATGTCCATATACCCATGGATAATGGAGCCAAAATTTGATGGGGAAGAAAATGCCCATCATTCACGACTATGGAAAAATGCAGAGAAGAAGAAAACTCCACCATTTCGTGCCCGATTTTCAAATTTCTTTCGCGAACCAAGGAATTGAAAACAATACAAGGTTCGATGATCCATGGCCATAGAAAAGATTGAAAATTTCATTCAAATGAGGACAACAATAAAATTTTCACGCATCCTAGATAGGAAAATGGAAAATTTATCAAAACGTGCAGATCGGAGAGTTTAAACAACTTCAAAGCATGATGAATCTAAATTGATGATAGAAAAAAGGTGAAGAAGAAGAATTTTATAAAACCAAGGAAAGGATAATTAGGGAGTCAAAAGAAGAAAATAAAATAGGGAAGATATAAAAAAATCAATAGTTAGGGTTGAAAAATATAATATAGATGAACCGGAGAAGGGAAATAAGAAAAGAAGAAGTGGCGAAACATACATAAGTTTGGAGGAAAGTTATAGATTAAGAGATGTTTAAGGTAGGAAGTTATTTGAGGAAGAATATGGTTATAGAGAGACACTAATAGAAGTCATATAACTTGACCATCACGTAAATCCAAAATACATAACCTCTTCTGAATGAACGTCATCCCATGTGCCGTTTGACAAACCATTTGAAAATTTGCATATAGGAGAAGTTTGGAAAAACAAATATTGAAAATTGGAAGAAGAAAACAAGAAAAGAGAAGTACTTAGAGGATTCAAGGAATTATTACGAGAATTATACTTTGATATAGAATTAAGCAAAGAAAAAGGAAGGAAAGGATCCAATCAAAAGATATACAACCAAAAAGAAGAAACCACAAAAACCCCACAGATAACTCAAACAACACAAACAACACAAAACACTAACAACATGGCCCGAGAAGATCAAGTTTCCATAGTTTGATAAAGATACCAAGGATTTGAGGAATATTTATTCAGTTTAGACTCTTTCTATAGAATTAACAATGTCACGAGACTCCAACAACAAATCTATATGATTTTTTAGGGACACTCCCAAATGATACATTAAAGTGGTACATGAAAATAAACCCTCATCATGCCAAATATTGTGATGTCATAGAAAAGGAATTCAAGGATAATTTCCATTACCCTAAGACACCAACTGAAAGTGTTGGAAAAATGAGATACCTAGTCCAAAAAAGAGAAATGATTAAAGTGTTTGACTACATATTCAAAAATGTAGCAAGGAGACTAGATGGTCCTCTATCCAATTAATAAAGAACTAAATGGTTTCTCTTGGGGTTTTTACCATATTTACGAGAATCCCTAGATGGATAGACATTTTCAACACATGTGACAGTGTTATCAATGGAAACAAGTTTGGAAGCTCAACCATGGCATAGAGAAGGTGAGAACACTCTAAAAACTAAACTAGAGAAGGTACACTGGAATTGGCTAGGTTAAAGTAGCAACAAGAGTTACAAATAAAAAAGAAATAAGAAAAAATCCCCTCCGAGAACAACATCAAGACCCAAAATTTGGTGCATAGTATTTTGTCCAGAAAGGTCATAGTAAGTTGGATTGTCCCTACCTAGAAAAAACAAAGAGATATGTTATTATAATCCACAAGTAACACACTAACCACGTAAAGAACATGGTGTGGAATATGTAGACTATGGGATCAACATATAAAAGACACATGTATCATCATGGAAGTAGCACCACCTTCCAATCAATTGATGTATTGCAAGTGTGTGGATTCTTTAATTATTACCATCACACTTGTATTGTTGTGGATGCCATGGAAGACTTGAAAGAGTATAATATCATAAGAGAAATGTACATAAGACAAAACCGAGTAGCCATGACACATGTACATACCCCTACCCCAATCCTACCAAGACATCAATTCCCATAAATGCTACTAATACTACAATATTATGCACCATAAATAACCGCCCCACCATAATACAGGTATATCAAGGTGGGTTGCCATAATATTGAGGAGGTTATCAAGGAAACCATTACAACCCACTACAAAAGTTATGGCAGGGATATAGAGGAGGATACAGAGGTGTTTCTCATGATGGTTATAAAGGAGGCTATAATAACTATCAACTAATTTAATAAAATTAAATCTAAGATAAGGACATTGTTGATTAAATAGATATAACAATAAACAAGCAATATCAAGTAAAGGAAATACAAGCACAAGTGATAAATAGGTTTTTGAGAATGACTCATCTTACCACACGTAGTTCTATACCGATTCTAGGAGTGTGAATTATTTAAACAAGCATATTCTATGTTGTGAAAGCTTTGATATTAAAAGTGACATGTCAAGATCACAAGGACAAGAGCACCGGGAGAGGACATGACCGCTTGGGCACTAACATCTATTTTGGGTGATAATGTCCTTGGGACAGATCTAGATATGGTTCTTTCTGTGTCACTTCTTGTGATTGTTAGTTCATTGTAGGTCATGTCAGGTTCACTTCATTCCTCTATCACACTTGTATGTGCAAAACAAACCCTAACTACCTGCACAAGAATCAAGCACACATTAGACTAAATGAAAAATGTAAATGAGAGAGTTTGTAGGACCTTTGCAATCACCCGATGGGATCTTATTGCTGAGCACTACACTACATTCAAACTCCATGTAGTTCTTGTGGTGTGTGATTGAAATTGTGTCCCTTGAGCTAGGATTCCCTAGTGCTAGTCGCACAAATAATAACAGGCTACAACTAATTTGTCCCAATGCAAGAATGTGTGATATGGAATTCAGAATAGCCTTCACCTATGTAATGAATAATGTAGCCCAAAATGTAGTCCCTTATGTTGCTCTTTGTATGTGGTAGATATAGAAAATGATAGCCCAATTTCCCCTTAGAATAGTTAGTAGGTTGTGTATATATATGAGTTCTTTGTTTAAATTTTGGCACACAATGACACCAAAATCTAACCTAGGTTGTGAAAAGAAGGTAAAAAAGACCCAAATCTTGATGGAGTGCATGAAAATGCAAAGCACGAGGATCTCGAGGACAACGTGAACATTCACAAAAGTGTAAATGATGGCGTGACGAGATCTCGAGGACAAGTGAACATCAACCGAAAGTGCATGCAAAGATCGAAAAATGGGTAGAACCTCGATAAGGCAAAAATTACACACTAATCTCATAGATATGAAGGGGTGTATAAATAGAGGGTGTTGAGTAACCCCTAGTGCTATAATCATTACCTCTCAAGTGGAGAGGGGGAGTTACATTCCCATAATAGGAAGTAACTCTCATGATGCAATTGACGCACTGCTTAAGGAAATCTCATAATGACCCCAAAATGACATGCAAACCTATAATCTCACCTAAGTGAGATGACTTGCCTGATGATGTGTAAAATGAATCAGATGAACACCCCATTTCATCATAACTTAGGATGAGGCGGAAAGTTAGAAAATGGAAATGGATCCCTAACAAAATCCTCGATGAGCTACCCATGCACAATAAGGGGTCCCAAGCAATGGAAAAAAACCCAATGGGAAAAACATCCACCACAAGAGAAAAACACACTCTCTAATCTAATAAAGATGCCAAGGATGGGTCCCGGTGATCGAGGAGCCTGAAGAGGTACCCATATATAAAGGGGCTATCTCTAAAAAAGAATAATAAGAGAGAAGAAGAGGGAGACGAGAGGAACGCAGAAGATGTCATGGATGGATCTAAACTTTGTAGCTCTAGAAGTCTCCCAAAATAATTTCAATGACGTGATCCTCTACCTTTGGATTGAAAAAGAGACACCCACACCGAATGTGTACCTGCCTTAGGAAGGACAAAAATGATGTGTTGGAAGTCCTTCCACTCACGAAGGAAACTAAAGGGCAAGCAACACAAAGAACTCTAAGTTTGGTCCATGAAAGTGTGACATAGGTCTAGCAAAAAATGTGTCAAGGAACCAAAGGTAATGTCATGAGTGAATATCTGTCAGAGTGTGAAGAAGGAACACCCGCAGAAAGGATGTCTAAGTGATGTGAAGGAAATAAAACAACCCCCACAATAAAAAGGAGTCCACAAGCAAGGGGTGGTCAATGAATATCTCCTAAAAAGTGGAAGTGATAAGAGTCCAACAAGGGGCACTCCCAACAAAGGAGATGAAAAACTCCTCCAAAACACCTTAAGAAGGATGAGGAACCTGTAGTGTATCACAAATGGACTCTACAAAGAGATGACCGAAGTCTGGCATATACTCATCCCAATGAGAGGGCTCAACAAATATAAGAGTGATGTCAGACAGGTATAAGTCATCCATGATTGAAGGAAGATGAGTGGAAAGGGCATCATATAGTAGAAGTGGCAAGGATGCTAGTGAAATGATGGTATGAGGCTGAGTGGGAGATTTCTCAATGTTTGATGAGATGGGAGGGGTGACAACACTCTCTTGAAATGTGGGAGGAGGAGATAAGTCCTCTGTATTACTCTCAACATCAGAACTGGGTGCAAAATCCTTGTCATCAGAAAAATAATCAAGTGATTTTATGTCGGTGAAACTTCCATCACATGAAGAAAAAGAAGAGCAAACTAGAGAAGACTGCTACAGAGAGCTACTAGAAGGCCAAAGTGAAGCAACATGGCACTCAACAAAAGCAACATGTCTAGGGAGAGTGTCATCAATTGAGCAATCAAGATGCGAGGGATCACAAGGGGAAATGGTCACATATGTCTCAAAGAAGGGGTCTCTAATGGAACATGAGTGTGAAGAGTGAATGGAAGCATGAACATGATCAAAATTGAGTTTTATAGTGGAAGCAATAGTGTGAAAGGTCTCCAAATAAAGACTGAAAGATGCTCTAGATATGATGGGGAGGATCCGATTCTACGCCACATTAATGCGAAGAGGTCTGGTGATGAACAACATCAAGTGACCAACAACATGGTTGAAAGTGTCAATAAAGTCTTCAAGAGAACTGGAATCAGTGAGTGTAGGAACTAGCCCAAGCAATAAGTGTGTAAGACCCTCATACGCGAAGTAGCATTCCATGGAAGCATGTGATCTTTGAATAGTTCTCTCCCAAGAAGAAGTGGTAGAGGTTATAACATGATCCTACGATGCTCAAGTCTAGAAAGAGCATCCTCCATGATGTGGAAGTGGAAGCAAGAAGTGCAAGGAGAAGAGGTTGTAAGAATGTCGGATGCCGTACTCAACCCGATAATGTGTCTATAAGCAACATGACACCTGACAAGAACAATGAGAACCCCCTCTATATGCAGAACTTTATAAGATAGTGTGTGATTACAATAGGGTGTGCACATTCGACGTCGGATAGTTGACCACTCACCTCGCAATGATAGGTAATGAGTTACGCGAGATTGGAGGCCACAATGAAGTCCTAAGTGGAAGTAGAGGAACACACATAATCAAGCACAAAAGAGTAGAAAGCAACAAGGGTACAAAACATTGCTCAATGTGAGAGAAATGGCATATTCTGCATAAAATAGAAGTCTCTCTTTCCGCAATGTTGTGGTGAACGCATCCACTAGCCATAAACGAAGAGGATCACTACAATGTGATGAGCTAGAAAAATTGGCTTATATGTGGAGCCCAACAAAATAGTACCCCCTTATATAAATGAAATTTTTATTTGTTTTCCCACTTATAATGTGCTGAGAAATGACAAAAAGGTGGAAAAACTTGCAAAAATTCAAAAAAGGGAGGTGTAGGGGTGTCTAGTGCTTAAAGGGTATGATGGGACTGCCATCTCGGAGGTAGCTAGATGAGATGAGCATGTTGGGTGAGGGGCGATCCAAAAATAGCTTGGCGAGCTGATACAACTCGGATGGGTGATCATCTTGATCAGGGCATCAAATTACTTAGCGAGGTCGCAAACATGGAACGCGGATGCACGCAGTCAATGAAATACCATGGCGAGTTGGAGCAAGGGGCTCATGCAATCGAGGGGATTAATATGTGTAAAGGCAGCCACCTAGAATCTACCTTGAGTGGAATGGAGAGTTGACTGACTCATGGCGGTGAGTTATTGTGGGGAACACATTGGGGCGAGTGATGCACAGTGAGTTAGACATGGATACCCAAGTTAGGTTCTAGGTAGTTTTCACAAGTTGGTGCAGTGAGTAGACCGAGGAAGAGCCTAAGTCGGCATGAAACAATCTCGAGGTGGTACAAAAGGGAGTTGAAGTACGATCAAATGTTAGAGATTCATGCTTTGGAAGGGTAGGAACAGAGCCGTGTATTTTGTTAGAGAGAAATAGTCGACTCGGTTGGAGTCGATAAGAAAAAAATGATGTTTGAAGCATAGAGAAAATAGAGCCAAACCATATTTTGAGAGCACGAACCAAGTTACATACATAGGGAGCTAGGAAAGGTCTCGGCACGAGTCAACAAGATGGTCGAGTGAGTGGAGCAATGACCATGGGAACGAACCAAAGGCGAGGAGGGATCTCCGAACGTGGGAGTAAGGGGTCAAATACCGAGGTCAAAGCACCCAAGGAGAGGCCATGACACATCTAAGAAAGGATGAATAGGTGCAAGAAAACTCGAATGCGGAATATGGAGCTCAATATTTAAACATAATAAAGCACAACGCAAGCCAAAGAGTAAAGTTGGAGTTAATCGGATGAAGACCCAAGAAAAACCCAAATCATAACTTCTAGTGTGGACAAGTTGGAGTAGTGTCGCCGGTAAGCTAGGGTAGCTTAGTTCCCACTCGACGAGTTGGGTCCAAGTTGCGCCAAGGAGCACTTTAATAACCTCAAAAAAAAGCATGAAAACACCAATTAGAGACCGTTATACTACAATTTGAACTATAAAACCACATGCAAGGTCTGAAAGGCTAAAAACATCCAAAAAATGAACCACAAATCCATAAACATGAACAAGGTATTAAAATCCCCGAATCAATGCATCGAACACACGAACGGAATAACCATTATGACAAACACTATGAGAGATCTGTATATCACAACAGAGAGCCAATAAACATGAAAACACCGAAGATTTACACGGATCCACACGACATGTACTCTGCTACCATGAAAGAGTGCATGAAAATGCAAAGCACGAGGATCATAAGGGACAACATGAACATCCACAAAAGTGCAAATGACAGCGTGACAAGATCTTGAGGAGAGCGAGCATAACCGAAAGTGCATGTAAAGATTGAAAAATAGGCAGAACCTCGATAAGGCAGAAAAAACCACACTAATCTCATAGATCTAAAGGGCTATACAAATAGAGGGTGTTGAGTAACCCCCAAAGTTGTAATCATGACCTCTCAAGCAGAGAGGGGGAGTTACATTCCTAAAATAGGAAGTAACTCCCATGACGCAACCGACATACTAATGCACCGACACATAAGGGAATCTCATAATGACCCCAAAATGACATGTAGACCTATGATCTCACCTAAGTGAGATGATTCACATGATGATGTCGAAAATGACTCACACCAAAAAATCCAAAGCAAACCAAAAGAGAGAAAAACAAGCAAATAGGCTAGAAGTGCCCATAATGACATTAGCACTTGAAACTATTGGCATGTTTGGGTGTAACTCTCCTATAACAAGAAAACATAAATAAAGTAAAAGACAAGAACATGGATCCGTATGACTACCAAAAATATTTAATTACTAGACAAAATACGTAAACAGAGCCAAACAAAGCAAGCAAAGGACTAAATAGGTGTTATCGGTGTTTAGTTTCCATACTTATAAATCATGTATATAACAACATACTAGAGGCGTAATGTAATAATAATAAATGCATTTTTAGTGTTTACATTTCCCCCTTATGTTATATGGATGAAATTCAATTAGTATAAAGGATATAGGAAGAACGTACTGAAGTGAGTTGAAGGAATTTTAGTTAGAATGTACTTGATAGTAAGAAACACAATGTGGTGAACCATGGACCAACATTTTGGTCCATGTGGGGTGACCTATGTTGTCACACAAGAGATATTGGATATGAACTTGCATATTCAAGGAGGGTTGGGAGTGATCAATTCGTGAGCTAACGTAAAAACTAAGGATTTGACTGTCCTGACACTAAACTAAGGATTTGAGCGTACTTACACTAAAATAAGAATTTAAGCATCCCAACACTAGAGAAAGAATGTTGGGAAAACAATCTATTTCACCTTCCAACCATGATGCTTTCTTAAAAATGAGTTCTACTGTTGCGAATGATAATATGAACCCATTTTGCAACTTGCCTACTAGGTCTGAGAAACCCCCGTAAAGTGTTATAGGAAAGGTAATGACATCTCATTGTCCCCACTCTACGATGTAAGGGTTTAACTGCTTGATAAATTGAAATATTGGTGCCTAATATATTGGATTGGCTCCAAAGTTAGGTCATATCGGGGGAAAAATTGGTACTTTGAATGGAGCTTGTAATTGCTAGAATAGTACTTGCTTGAACTTGAGAATATTGGAAATTGGTTTCAATGATTGATTTTCCCCTAGTTTAGGTAATTTAAGGGAATTGTTTTGATAATTTGTGAAAACGTGGACTCATTGCTACTTGAATAGACTAGAAATTTACATTTTGGATCATAAATTTCACAAAATTTTAATATTTGCTTTGATTGTTTGGAATATAGGATATTTTCATATTGTACTTGATCTCGATTGCTTGGATTGTTTAAGGATGGGTAGTAGGATACCATGAATAGTTTCCCCCTTTCAACGAAGAGTGGAGAATCCAATCATTGAGCCTTGAGTGGAAGGAACAAAGTAAAATGCCTTAGATGTAAATGCAGATTAAATGTAGGGTTAATATAGTAATGAGTGTAATATGAGAATATCACAAAGATAATTCTAAAGAGGAATTATAGGGAATATATTCTATGGAAGAGATCAAAAATATGGTTCCAATGTCGTAGAAGACACAAAAATTGGATAAACAATGTTAAAGATATGAAAGAAATGGTAATTAGGAATTAGTTGTCATGAATCATAGTATATGAACTATAGTAATTGTTGGTAATGAGATTTTACTATAAATAGTAAGGTGGAAAATTCAAAAGGCACTTTATTTGGAAATTTGAGAATTGTGATTTATTCTCTAAGTGAGAAAAATGCCACGTGTACAAGAGGCCATCCCGACTAGAATCGAGAGGGTGATAGAGACCATTTCGACACAAACAATCAATAACTTGGTAAGTGATGCATTTTACATATTAGATTAGGAAAATATATGGAGTTTAAGTAAATTTTTACATTTTTGTAATTTTTAGTTTTTTAGGCATTTCGTCCAAGACATTGTTGGCGGGGCGGTTTTGTCCTTTGGACAGAATTCCCAAATTTGGGCGCTAGTGTCCCTATTCTAGATGTTAGTGTCCAAAGTGAGTTAGACACTTGTGTCCAAGAGTGTTTGGTAGTTTATACATTGATTTTGGGTTATTTGATGAGTATTAATACTATGTTTTTGTCTTGTTAGTGTTGTGTAGTGAGATATACACTCGAGGGAGTTCTGTGGGGGTATGCATTTGTCTACATTTCTAATATTAGGCTTAGAGGAGGAGTGGGATGTCTTGGACCATGTCAAGATGCGACACATTGCAAGACCTGGAGGAGGTACCCCATAATATACACCTAATGACTACATTATGTGAGAAATGGTTTGTAAATACTTACATGTTTTGGTTACCCATAGGCGAGATGAAAGTGGCATTGGAGGATGTATTTAGGATCCTTCGATTACCAGTTATAGGGGAGAGCATACAGGAGATGGCCCCAAGAGATACATGGAGGAAAAAAAGGGATATGAGATAATATTTTATAGGGACACGAGTATGTGCAGAGTCATCAATCATGTTGGATGACACTGTTAGATTAGGTGTTTAGTGGTTGCAGAAGTTTATTCTAGTGATATTAGTGTTGAGTGTGGCGGTAGATGGAGGTGGGTGTTGATTTTTATAGGATGCGTGATATTTTCCAGAGCATTGAGGAGCATGACATGTAATATGTGTGGATTCAATGTGTATTGACACATGTGTACATGAATTTGTACCAATTCACACATGAGGACCATGGTTGTGGGATAGGTGCTACTCCTTTAATGCATGTGTGGAAATACGATCACATAGCTATAGTGCAACCATTAGGTGGGACGAGGCAGATTGGGGTCCGCAAGAGATCTTTGCAGCCCAAAGATATTATACGGAGACCATATATTGACTATGGAAGGTGGATGGATGATGTTACAAAATTTTGGTGCATCTAATACACCATGTGGCTAGAAGACATGTTCTTAGGGGTCACGAAGCTATTTTAAAGGGAGCAAGTGTCTAGACATTTTGGCCTCACACAGGATGTGCCCCCAGAGTCGTATATATGGTATAGATCATTATAAGCAACGAGGATATTAGTACTTAGGACAAGGCCTGTTGGGGCTCAATTATGGTTGCTTGGAGCTGAGGAGAGAGACCCATATATATTGGTGAGTAGAGTTGATGACGTGAGGTGTACCTTGACTTATACTTTATTATTGGTAGAGCACCGATATGTGCTATTATATCTAGTTGTTGTAGATGCGGTTGGATGGTATCCAAGTAGACCAATATGTGTGGAGAGGTAGTGGAGGTATAGGTATATTCCCCAAGTAGGATTCCGTAGTGGTGATAGTTGCACAACGTAAATAGAATTGATTGTACAGAATGTGATTTGATATATGTGATGATGTTGTACTAATGGATATTGTATAATTACATGTGATGAGTATTAGCGAGTGATCATAGATACATCGATACACACATTAACACGCAATGTGCCCCTACATGTGTTAGGAGTTGCAGGTTGGGTAGAGGGAGTTGGTAACACATTACTTACGAGCATGCCTATTTGTTCAATCGATTTGTTAGGAAGCCATGACATGTACTATTTTGTAGTTTGAACAGGATGAGGTGAGGAAGGATTTGGCACAAGTGCAAGAGGTAGTTAGAGAGGGTGTTATCACATAGAACATATTTTAAAGATATGTGGAGTGCCAAAGTTGATATGTGGATGGCGTGGTCGAGGCGGCGGAATTACATGCAATATTAGAGGAACAACGGTCACAAGTGCACCGACATAGATTGAGCAGGGTACTTCTAGTTCTAGGGCAGTTATAGACTTCAGTAGTGAGGAGGATGTGTGATTTATATAGAGGGCTTGGAGCCTAGATTGTTGTATTATAAAACATTTTGATATATAGATATGATAATAGTTTTGTCGATGATTTTGCCTTTGAGTTATATTGAGTTGCTAATGTGATATATTTTGATGTGTTGAAGATAATAACTTACACATTAAAATGATGTTAGAACTATGTTACTAGATAGGAAAAAATATATAGGATTTTATGTTGAATATGGATTTGACCTTTGATAAAGATAAACAATAAATAATGGATCATGTGCTAATAATCATACTAGTATAGGTTAAACATGAAAGTGTATAATATGAAATGGATATATGTCTCTAACAAAAGAGAAGGAGATGGCTATGCACAAGTGACTCGATGGATGTGATATCCCAAGTATAGGTGTGATAAGATAAACCGAAGAGATGGAAACATCACTAGAAGTATGTGAACCTAAGATTAACTAGTGATGTTCCTTCGGGGCACATGGTGAGGGTCAAATAAGAAGTGATGCAGATGGCTCATGCATAGTCGTAGAAGGAGACAAGATGACACGAATAGGATGAGAGGTAGTCAAAGTTACAAAATCTATCATGTGATGTCGTGACACGGGAGATTTATATCTATCAAAGCATGGCATGCACGTAATAGGAAATGACATATTGATCCTCAAGAAACTGAAGACGACCATGAAGAGCATAAAATCATTGTCATAATGACCATTGATCCTATGGAAATTATAGAATGAATGATTATGATTGTGTCATAACCGATGAGGAGGATGATGCTCATTGGAAGGTAAATGAATCAACTTCTCATCAAGAAAGGTGTGTAAAACATCATGTGGCCTAGAAGAAGGTAGAAAGTATAATGGCTCATGCTTAAGAAGTGGAGTGAAATGAGGTGGAGGCCTACACAAGGGTGGAGAATGTGCATGAGTATATTTAGGAGGAGATGGTGATTATAAAGGTGGTGTAATGGGTGGTAGAGAAGAAGAAGTTCCATGTGTTGTAGGAATAGTATAAGTGCTACATGGAGTATGAGTAGATGAGGTAGAATATTGTACAACAATATGATCATTAAAAGAAATTGTTTTCTAGTGTTATAACTTTGAAGCAAATAAGAGTAAAATATTCACATGTATCATATAACAACGTTTCTTTCAAAATATGAATTAAACCACAACAAAATTGTTAGGAAAATGGAGTAGTGCTCACATATTTGAGCAAATATATATTTTTGTGATTATTATTAATGTGTAATGTGTAAACCGTATATAGTTGTATTGTTATAGATTTGTTATTATAAACAAATCATAACAATATTCTTGTTTTGTGAACTCACGTAGAATAGGAGTGTTGTTGAGCAACCTCCATATTTATAGGAAAGCATACTCCTATATATATGTTATCCTGAATGTATGAAAAGACTCAAGAGTTTGAATACAATATAAGACAATTATTTTCCTGTGTAAATCTGGGCCTTCTTTTATATTTGGTATCAGAGCGGTGATAATCCTGCCATGAGAGTCATTTTTAGCCATACGTGATTAAGTAGTGTGAATCATTAAGATTTTGCCATCTCCATCTTACCTAGAATTTGCTGGTCACTCCACGGCTCTGTAAATTATTCATCCTTGATGCCACGTGTTTGCCTGATCCAAGGATGTTTTTTCTGAGTCAAAGACCACAGTATAATTTTGTGCGTATCTACTTGGGTGGATACAACTCGACGTGGAGACACCCGCAGGTCATTAGATTACACTTATATTACGGCCTTGTTCTTCTCTGAGAGGTTGTGCCTTGCGTGTGGAGACCTATTTTCTTTGGTGTTACGGCCTCTATAGGTGGTGGCTTCCAAAAACTACCCACTCATACGGGTATTAAAACTTGTATGCCAAGTTCAAATCGTCTACATCAAATTCAACATCGGCGGGAATAGTTATTTCAATACAAAGATCCTGCATTTGCATCTTTCAGCAGTTGTGATCTGCATGCGTATTTGATTGATATCAATTTTCACTGGATTCTTCTCTTGCTGTGAACTTATAGCATGAAAAGGTGTCTCGTATCAACACCCCGAAACTACACTCACCTGGCCGATCTTTAGCATCAGAAAGATAAGGAATATCCTTTCCATGTGCATTTGACTATTTGGCATCTTTCGACCATTCAAGAAATTTCTGTCCATACATTGCAGGTTTGAATGGATTTCGGAGTTGTATTGAATCCTGCACCAAGCCCGCCACCAGTTTTGCACGGAATCCCATTGAAGTTCTTTTTAAATTCTTTCTTTCAGTCGGTCAAAATAGAGTTGAAAAGTTCAGAAGTCTATATATGAGTCGGTCCAATATTGTCTTGTTTTTATGTTTTTTTATATAACTTTGTAGTTATGTATTTGTAATTGTTTGTTACAAAACAAATAAAAATTTTCTATGGTCCCATATAGGTTTTTGGTTAATACGTTGTTATTATTATTTGCAAAAGTAGTTGGTCCCATTTGTATTATATTTGTCAAAAATAGTCAGTTATGTTTAAATTACGTGTCAAGTTTTAGTGTCATTTTAATTTTGTATTAGTCTTGGATTTAATATCCTATGTCTATCTAGAGGGTCATTATGTTATTCAAAAGCTTGACAAGTCAAATAATTCCATATAGGTGATTTTAGGATTTTTTAATACTCATTTTCATTTAAAAAGTAATCTCATTTTATTACTTTTTAATTTAGTCAAGTCTTTTTGTCCAATTCAAAATAGTCATTGTCAAAGTCAAGAGTTAGAGTCGTCTAATTGTAAAAGTCCGAAAATTAAAAAAATTGCCTTACGGACGCATTTTCGGTGTTACCCGACGTCCGGAAAAATAAAGTGTTTCACATTGCGGGAGGGAAGAAAAGAATAAGATCAATGTGGAAACAAATGTGCTTCATGTTCACATCTTGCTGAGTTAGCAGCATGACATTGGAGGATGGAGGCAACGGAGGCAGGAGGACAATCAGCGTCCTCGAGTTCGTCACTACCTCAGAGGCCGCAAACTACTTTAGTGACATCTTTGTGTCTTGTGTGATGAATAAGAACAGATGAGCATCCCTGTTCCTGTGTGCAGTGCAGTGCTTGTGTGTCCCCCTTGATGATAATGATTTGTACCATTGATACTATTGCAGGAAGTGTTCTTGATCAAACTGATTTGATGGTTGATGTGAATTGGTTGAACGGTCCCAATTCATGTATTCATCTAATAGGTTGAACGGTCCCTGGATGATGTAGTTCCCACAGTCAGTGTTGAGGATCGAGACCATGTGCAAGCTACGGAGCGGCATGCTGCTTGGTTGAAGATGGTGTTTTCCCCATGTTCGCACTAAGGGGGGGAATGTTAGGAAAATGGAGTAGTGCTCACATATTTGAGCAAATATATATTTTTGTGATTATTATTAATGTGTAATGTGTAAACCGTAAATAGTTGTATTATTATAATGGCTTATGCTTAAGAAGTGGAGTGAAACGAGGTGGAGGTCTAAACAAGGGTGGAGAATGTGCATGAGTATATTTAGGAGGAAATGGTGATTATAAAGGTGGTGTAATGGGTGATAGAGAAGAAGAAGTTCCATGTGTTGTAGGAATAGTATAAGTGCTACATGGAGTATGAGTAGATGAGGTAGAATATTGTACAACAATATGATCATTAAAAGAAATTGTTTTCTAGTGCTATAACTTTGAAGCAAATAAGAGTAAAATATTCACATGTATCATATAACAACGTTTCTTTCAAAAGATGAATTAAACCACAACAAAATATGTATTGTATTTCTAGATCAATAGGCTGAAAAAGTAAATGATGCATGTAAAACATGAAACATAAAATATAATCTTGAATTGGTTTATTCTTTCCTTGATGCAAAGAAGGTAAATGTTCAAATGTAACTTTAGGACCATTATTACAAATATAACATCTAAGACAAACTTCTTCAATATCAAGATAAGTATTAATAGATCCATTGGGAAAATGATGAAACCATTAAGAAACAATATCAAGTAAGACCACTAGGAAAAGATTTAAGTAACAATATACCCTTGAGCTAGGATTCCCTAGTGTTAGTTGTCAAGACAAAGAGATAACATGATATACCCAAATGCAAATGTGTGGCATGGAATTCAGAATAAGACCTCTTATACATAGAATTATGCATTCCAAAATGTATTCCTTGATGTAGTAGATAGAAAATATTAGCTCCTTGTAGATGTATATGTCTCTTAAATGCTTTCCCCTAATGAGGTTAAATAAGACATGTATATATATGATTCCCTTGCTTAAGTTTCGTCATTAACAAGTGAAAGGTTTACTAAGAGGGATAAAAGAAGAAAAGAAAGAAGTAACATTTGAAAGACCAAAAAAAGAGGTAAAGAGGAAACATGTGCCCAAAGGGGATAGTAGCGCTTGGGTGCTCATGCCCTAATGGGAAATCTGTATAGAGAGTCGGGAAGGATAAAACAATGAAATAAAAGTTGAGTAAGATGTCGCATGGTATGATAAAGCGTAAGTTGTCAATCGAAACAAGCAATAAAGATGAAAAGGATAACAACAATGTCAAAGAAAAGTAGAGTGTCAATGAGTAATTATCTTGCTTAGAAATCATGCATATAAATGAAGTATTTAGAGGATATATTTACATAGTAAGTGTATGATTTAGTGAATACATTTGCCCCCACTTTATGTTTGTAAATAAGGATTCTGTGGCATAAATTAGAACATAAATGCGTATCTTGGAGATTCGAATGAATATTGTACCCAATATCATGTCAAACGAGAATAGTGTAAGATGTGTACTATGAAATTATAAGGAGGGGTAAGGATAAGGATCATAGGAGTGACCTTTGTGTGTGTGGAGTGATAATGATGCATGCATGTAGTTCCTCGTCAGTATCATCTTTTCTAGAGCATGCTTGATATTTTTTTCATGGTTTCTTGTGTGCTTTACCTTCATTGGGATAAGATAGGACCAGAAAAGAAAACAAGTGTATTCAATTCTCTAGGTAAATGTAATTGAACTTTAACTTGGAAAATATGTAAAAATGAAAATGTGTATTGAAAAAGCTAAACCAATGGGTTAGAGTACACTTGGAGTGATGAAAGTAAAAGGGATAGAAATTAGTTCTTAGTTGTAGACCCAATTCTTAGGAGTTGATTGAAATAACACAAAATGTGTGGGTCTCATGTTTTCAAACTAGGGATTTGAGTGTCTTGACGTTAAACTTTGGATTTAAGCTTCCTTTCACCATTAAGAAAAAGTGTATTGGGAGAGAAATCTATTTTTCCATCCAACCATTAATGTTTCCCTACGGATAAGTGCCACTGCAGATGGTCACAAACCTGATTTGTAACTTGCCTAGGTGACACAAATTCACTAAGCATATCGTTGTCTTGCATATGCCCTAGGTTTCATTCCCTTATTTAGTTCTTGATTTAGTTCCTAAAGTAGTAGTTGAAAGAGTTTGTGAGAATTGTATCGAAAACTGTGCACCACGATGAAGTTGCACTCCAAAGGAAACATAATAGCTCTAGCGTAATCACAAGGAGGAATCGATCAATCAATGGAAGAACTTGCATAATAGAACAAAGCTTGCACATATAGAGAAAGATAGCAGAGTGTCTTGGCATACTCATAAATGTCAAATGAAGGGATACATATAAGGTGCTGAGTAACCCTAGTGCATGACACACAAGCAAACCCTAAACCTAACCCTAAACCTAACCCATGTGAGATGACCCTCCATATGTGAGTGGAGGACACATAGGATCCCACACACCAACACCCCCCCTTCATCGAAGCTGGGGTAGCTGGCTATGATGAGTCAGACAGAACAAGAAGACACTCCTAAAAAACTAAGAAAGATGTGTCAATGGGGCCCAACAACTAAAGGCCTGATAAGGTGCCCATGTACAAACAACATATTCCTAGAATAAGAAGAAGAGAAGGACTATATAGCCCGAAGAAGATGAGTAGTTGCATAAGACCTCACCCCAAGAAGAGACCACAAGTGAAGAAACTTCACCTCAGTGAAGGGCTTGGTGAATATATCTACAATCTGATCAGTTGTCTGAATGTACTAAATTTCGATGATACCATCATGAATAAGCTCTCATATGAAATGCATATGGATCTCAATTTTCTTCATCCACTAATGTTGAACTAGATTTATACAAATTGAGATAGTGCTTGTGTTATCACAATAGATAATGGTAGGCTGCCGAAAGTGGATGCCAAACTCTGTCAGAATACCTTGTATCCAAACAAAAGCCTATGTATGGCAAAGCATTGATTGCTCCTATGTATTCTACCTCTTTAGAAGATATCACAATTACATTATGCTTTTTTCTAGACCAAATAATAGGACCCGAACCAAGAGAGAAACTATAGCCAGAGGTATATTTTTGATGATCTAAGTCACCAGCCCAATTAGAATCTGTGAACCCAATCAAGTCAATATCCACCCCTCCATAATAGTGAATGCCATCAGTATAGGTGCCATAAAAATAATGAAGGATCCACTTAGTTTCTTTCCAATGCAACTCATGTGGTTCCTGCATGAATCTGGACACGACCCCAATGGTATAAGATAAATTTGGTTTAGTGTGAGTCAAGTAAATCAAGCTCCCCACTAACTATCGATAAAGGGTACCATTAACCAAGGGAGTAGAGCAATCAGAAACCAACTTAACCCCGGAAAGAAAAGGAGTAGGAGAAGACTTGCAATCGAACATCTGAAAATGAGCAAGCAAGTCAAGAGCATACTTAGGTTGTGAAATCAAAATTCCCGAGTCAGATTGTGAAATTTGGATCCCAAGAAAGTAATGAAGCAAACCTAAGTCAGTCATGGAAAACCTATTGGCCAAGGTGATCTTCACATAATCAATGATAGAGGAAGAGTTTCCTGTGATCAACAAGTCATCAACATAGAGAACAAGAATGAGTATGGAGTCATATTTCCATAGAATATAAACATTTGGATCAGAATGACACCTAGTAAACCCTGATGTAAGTAAAAAGGAGTCCATCTTGGCATACCAAGCCTGAGGGGCTTGTTTAAGGCCATAAAGAGACTTCTTTAACTTACAAATGAGGGAGGGATCATGGACATAACCCGGAGGTTGTTCCATATAGATCTCTTCCTCTAGGTCACCATGAAGGAAGAAATTCTTAACATCCATTTGATGGACTTTCCATCTGTTTGCTATGGAAATGGAGCGGGTCGGTCAAATAGAAGTCATCTTCGCAACTAGAGAAAAGGTTTTCAGTATAATCAACCCCGGCTATGTGGGAGAAACCCTTAGCTACTAATCGTGCTCTAAAATTTTCGACATCTCCATCTACTCCATACTTTTTTAGAACACCCACTTACACCGAACAATTTTTCTTCCTTTCGGAAGAGGGTGAGATCCCAAGTATCATTCTTTATTAGAGAGGAATACTCTTCATCCATGGAGAATCCCACTCAGAATACCGAAGCCTCCAGGAAAGACTGTGGATCAAAGGTAGAGGTGAAAAAGAGTGGTGTCCAATGAAATATGAGTGAGTAAATCTCATATCCGAAGTATCTCAACTAAATCTCCAACACTTTACAAAGTTTTCCTAGCCCAAAGAGGACTAGGAGTATTAGGCTCTAAGTCGGAAGATTCATCACTTGAGTGAGAAGGGACATAGTCCTCGTCATCGCTATTGTTAGAATCAGAAGACTCAAAGGTCTGATGGTCAAGAGGATTAGGAAGAGGAGCACGCTCAATAACATCATCATCTGATGAGTCAGAATCTGAATCAACGAGCTGAAGAATCTCGATAGGTAGAGAAGTAGAATTTGAAGAAGACTCATCAAACTTAACACTTATCTCAATATAAATCTCATAAGAAGTAGGATTCAACAATCGATATCCCTTCACACCATCAGGATACCCTACAAAGATACAAGGCTTAGATTGTGGTTCTAATGCCTTGCGTTTCTTCTTGGGAATCCGAGCCATAGCCTTGGATTTGAAGACTTGAAAGTGCTCAACATCAGGCTTGCATCCAAACCAGGCTTCAAAGGGTGTCATCCCTCTTACTACCTTGTGTGGAACATGATTCTGAATGTAATTAGCACAATTCACTACTTCATCCCAATACTGTGGAGGAAGAGACTTTGAGTTAATCATACAAGTGGCCATCTCCTTAAGAGTATGGTTCTTTCTTTTTGCTACTCCATTTTGTGAAGGGCTATAAGCAATTGTATGCTGCAAGGAGATCCCTTCAGAAGTACAAAAATCCATGAACCTATTGTTTACATATTCACCTCCATTGTCGATTTGAAGAACCTTAATAGGCCATTCTCGCCTATTTCTCGCCAAAATCCTTAAAGTCCCAAAATGTTCGAGACTTGGACTTAAGCTTAAGAAAATATACCCAAGTATATCATGAATAGTCAAAGCAATGAAGGTGATCACATAAAGAGCTCTAGTAAAAGAAGGAGACCGAAATGGACCAAAAATATTGTTGTGAACAAGATCTAAAGGACGAGTAGCTCTCCAGGATTTTCGTTTGTCAAAGTTCTTTTCAGGATGTTTTCCAAGGGTACGACCCTCACAAAGACCCTTAGAAAACTTGACATGGGGTAACCCATTGACCATTTTGTTTTGGCTCAATTGTTCAAGGTAGTGATAATTTAGATGTTTGAAATGCTCATGCCATAGCTTACTAACCTCATTTACACAAGTGAGCAAGGCAGTGGGCATATAATCAAAAGTAAAGTGGGAAAAGGTATACAACCATGAACAAAGTGATTCGTCTTTCCCTCACCACCGTAGTGTCATCGTTAAGCTTGCAAATAATCACCGAGTTAGGACGAAATTCCACTTGCATTCCTTCACCAAGGTGAGTAATTTGGTAAACTGATAGGAGATTGGTAGAGAGATCAGGAACACTCAACACTTGGTTGAATGTTCCCCCATCCATCTCTACCGATCCACTACCAGAAACCGACACTATCGTGTCATTACCCATCTTGATTTCGGACATACCACAAGGCTCAATGTTGGTTAACTCAACATGTAAAGAATCCATGTGGTGCGAGGCACCGGAATCTATAATCCATGTTGATGAAGGAGCAACTTTGGCTACAAGGGCCTTTCCTTTCTTCTTATCAGATTTAGACCCTTTTATAGTAGAAGACTCAGCCTTCGGAGCATTTTATTTGATAGACTAGAACACCTATTTGATTTTTCTCAAGTAAATGAGTAAGGTGATCAATTTATTTTCTCATACTCATACACTCTTTATGATGAAAGCTTCTTGCAATAGGAAGACAAATACTTGTCTTTCTCGTGCTCTAGGCTCGAAGTCAAAGCGTTCATGTTAAATTTAGTTTTTGTCTTGGTTTCCTTCTTAGGTCGGTACTTTCTTTCTTTCTTCTTTTCACTCGTCTTTTCCTTACTAGCAATCGTTATAAGGGAATGTGACTTGGACTTGAGAGACCCCATTTGAATGAGTTTGTCCTGTTCTCGAATGAGTTGGGATGAAAAATATTCAAAGGAGGGCATATTCCAATCCTTGCCCAAGGTAGCTTTTGTAGCGTAAAAAGTTGACACAAAGACAAAATATTCAGGACCTAACTTAGAGAGAATTGACAAGATCAGTTGAGAATATTTCTTCTCTACTTGACATTCCTTTAACAACAATCTAGTGTGGACAAACTTAGAGAAGAATGCTTGTAGGTTTTCAAAATCACTAGGATTTAACCCTAGTAGTTCATTTTCCAACTCATGCGCTCTCATGTCATCTTATTTTCCAAACATTTCATCTAACATTTTCCACATAGAATTAGGTGTTTTGGACGACTCGATGTGGAAGAGCAAGTCGGGAGAAACATACATGCAAAGAAGACCTAAAGCTTCATCACTACAATTTAACCACTTAGATTTTTCAAGGTGGTCAGTCTGTAAATGCAGTTCAGTCTAGTTCCCATGGTGATGCGGAATAACCCTTTACCCCTGAGTTTCATAATCATTTTCGATCTCCATTTGAAGAAATTGAATGATTTAAGCAAAGGAATGGAAAGTGCATCCATAGTGAAGAGAGAGAAAGAATTGAAAAGAAACACAAGAATCACAACCACCCAAGACAATATAATAACCCCTCTTGCTTTCGGGACTTTATAGTTTAGTGAGTTGAATACAATCAGGTCTGAGCTCATGTCTTGAAACAGTTGGTAACTCACCTTGTAATCAGCATAATAACGTGCAAGAGAGGAGACCACAATTGTGTTTTGTGGAGCGCAACAAAGTGACACCGTATACAAGCACAACTTGTAAAAAATAGGAAGGAGGTGAAATCAAATCCTGGTTGTGAGAAAAAGTGTCTCACATCGCAATGGATACCCCCTTGTTGCAAACTGTGGCAGATGCGCTCACTAGTCGCAAGCAATAATAAGGGAAAATACAGAGTTTTAAATGAACTCAAGATGAGTCCCGATGATCTTCAGAACGCCGAAAGGGCACGTGGAAGACAAATAGGTGCTCAGAGTGTCACTACACACTTGAGTGCATGATTAGTAAAAAAATCGACAATAACGCCTAAAATTTATCATTTGGAAATGTCCAGTTTAGCTAATTTTAGAGCTATTTGGACTAAAAAACGACAATAAGCATTAAGAAGGACAATTTTTAAATGACTAATGTAAAGGATAATTAGATTTGAAATTAATAAAACTAGATTTAATATAATTAAATCTAATTAATTTCAAATAATAAAAAAATTAAAATCTAATTAAAAATTAAATCCTAATTAAATATTTAAATATATATCCCTTTAAAAGGAATTACCCACCAAAAAATTGAACAACCCCTAAAAAATCCCACCAAAAAAGGAATTTTAAAAAACTTACCAAAAAAATTAATTTGAACAAACTTACGGTTTGTTTGAAACCCAAGTTCGAGGCGATGAGTGCGAAAAGACGAATCAAATGTCAAGCGTTTTGGAAAATCCAAGTTGGAGGTGCTAGGAAATTTGTGTAACGACCAAGCTTTGGAGATCACCATCTCAAAGGCGCGAGTTCAATGCCACAAAATCCAGGAGAATCCGTGTGAGGGAAGAAATCGAGGTGTTCGGCACGTGGGGCTAGAGCATGAGGCATGAAGCAAGGTGGGAGAAGTCTTCAATAGTTAGAAGCAAGTGCGAGCCAGGGAATGAAGCTTATGGGAGAAGACTGGGAAGCTCGAGGCACGAGCAGGGGAAGGCTCCACAACAGAATGAGGGCCGAGTAGGGTCGTGAGGGCCTAGGGAGACTCCAATGGCAAGGGAAACTTGCAGGGAAGGATGTGAGGAAGCAGGCCCGCATGAGGAGAAGGGACTCGCCAAAGGCCCAAAATGATTTTACCAGGCAACAAGGAACAAAGCACGAGCTTGGGGCAAAAAAAAATGACTCAAATAAAAGTTGGAAGAAATTGGTTTGAGCAAAAGACCATGCACCAAAAACATGAACTCGATCTGAAGGAGCTTAGTCTGAGGGTGTAGCTCGGTTAGATAGCTCGAAGGAGGTGTAGAAGGAGCTCGGTGGTGAGCACAAAACCACCAAACACTAAAATTTGAACCTCCAAGCTACAAATGAAAAACCTGTATTCTGTAAAAAGACATGCAAAAAACACAGAGAAACTAGAAAAAAATAGAGATCAAAAAAATTTCAGTTTAATAAAAAATTAAAAAACCAAAAAAATAACCTCTTATTTTAACTGATCTACCAGATTTAGCTGCAGTTAGCTAAATGTAGTCTGTAAAACCCTTAAAACTCAAGGAGATCTGCACATGCACGAAGAACACAACAAAACAAAACTTTCCAAGAACAATTTGTTAAGAACGTTAGCAAATGAAATTCCAGAATCTAATGATAAAAAAAACTTGCACGAGGAGTAAAAAATAATGAAACCAAGAGTGATCGCAACTCAGATGATGAATGCACATTTACCCAATCTCAGCTCTGATACCATGAAAGATTTTGTGAGAATCATATCAAAAATTGTGCACCACGATGAAGTTACACTCCAAAGGAAACGTAATAGCTCCAACGTAATCACAAGGAGGAATCGATCAATCAATGGAAGAACTTGCATAACAAAACAAAGCTTGCACATACAGAGAAAGATAGCAGAGACTATCTTGGCATACTCATAAATGTCAAATGAAGGGATACTTATAGGGTGCTAAATAACCCTAGTGCATGACACACAAGAAAACCCTAAACCTAACGCATGTGAGATGACCCTCCATATGTGAGTGGAGGACACATAGGATCCCACATACCAACAAAGTAGTTAGTTCCTGTTAGTGATTGATTACAATTTGAAATTGGTTGTGTAACTTCTAAAACTAGAGACTGTGACTATACAAATCGCTGAAACTACTCTATAACTATTTTTTCCCTAGGAAAGCTCTACACGTATGGGACATTACTTCCCGTGCGTTCTTTTCTAATCTATGCACTTGTGTCCATGTTGAATTTTGTGGCCAAGTTTATTTTTGGACTTGTTGTTTAATTCAATTTTATTCTATTTATAGTGTTTTTGTTTTCAGTAACTATGTTCCATGATTGTTGGAAGAGTGAAAAGGTTCACCCAATGTTTTCCCCCACTCATTTGGGGTGCATGAGATGAAAAATATGAACGGATCCCAAAAAAAGAAGATTGAAATTGATTTGCACATCTGATATAGGAATCCTACTGTGGGGATAGGGATTACATATGGTAGTTACCATGACGCAAGAAAAAAGGGGAAAATTACTAGCATACAAGTGTTAGTGATAAACAAGCAATGCACACTAAAATAAAAACTAGTAAAATCATATAAGAAAACAAAAACAAGGACTCAATGAGTAGCTGGTTGCATACATGGGACACCACTCAGGATGTCACAAGACAATTGGAGCCATCAAGGCTTGTGCAAACAAGGCAATCAATAAAACATACATAATAGCTCAAACAATGACAAATAAGGTACAAGCAAATCAAATAACCATGATTGGAAGGAGTTTTGCAAGGCAAATGTTATACATGACGAACTTGTTAGCATGTTAGGGAAGATAAATAGTATGTGACAATGTGATATTTGAATATAGGAAGGAAAATGTGAAATATTACAACAATAGACCTCGATAGGAAGTAGGAAAAATGTAGATACCCTCAAGAGTGCAATGGGACCGGTAATAATGGTCATGGAAAAACATCATACATCATGTAACAAATTAAGTGACCTACATTCACCTCAAGATACCATGTGAATGTGCATGTGTGTATGAAAAATGATAAAGCATACTAGGAATTGTAGTAACATGATAAGAAAAGGTGCAACATATAGTAGTGTAAGCAAGGAAGAATGCATCCAATCAAGATCTAAGATAATGTTTTTATATTTTTGCATGCATATATGTGAAAGAAAACTAGCTAAGAGGGAGGAATAAGGATTCCCCCAATGTGGTGTGTGTAAAGTGAGGTCCATGTGAAGAAACCCTCAACAGTCAAGTATGAACCAAGAACAAGAGTGCATCATCGAGTGGTGTGGGGAATTAGGATGCCCCAAGTGTGAATGTTAAAAGGATCTATGCAATAAGAGTACTAGGCAAGGTCCACGATTAATCGATATAAATGCAAAGACGCATGTGGACATGATCTAGGATCTGATGGTCACAGGAGAGTGCATGGGGCCAAGTATATGAAATAGGTCTAGATTGAGCATGTGGAGAAATAGAGTGTGAAACATGTCTAGATGGAGTAAGTGAAGCATGTGACCTATGTGAAGAAGTGCACCTATGAGGTGGGCTATGGGATCTATAGAAATGATGATTCTAAAGAGTAGTAGTCATATTTGAAGTAACCTTAGATGGATGTGTAAAAGGAAATGCAAGAGGATCAATGGTTCTAGATACCATAGGAGGTGTCAAGGATAAGGAGCCATCATGAATAGGAGAAGATACACTAGGAGTAGGAGAAAATGAACATGGGATGGCCGGAGGAGCCAAGGACAAAGGTGTCTATGGTGGAATGCCTCAAATAGTGATAAGATGTCACTCATGGATAAACTTAAGGCACAATTGAACAATATAAGGTACGAATTTGGCATCTCGGATCTAAGGGAGTCCTAAGATCATTTTACAATTCATAACAATATATCCCATAGTTTTTGGCATAGAAATAGTAAAAGGCCCAATAGTAATGGGTAGAATAACATGGCCATGAGAAGTGGGAGACGTGTGTGTCATTTGAGATAGAGGGAAGCCAATGGAATGTAAGAAAGATAATGAGCATGCATTATATTTGAATGTAGGATGTACCATAACATTTTTAATGGAATGGAGCCCAACAGAAGCATCAATATGTAATCTATGGGAGGATAATGAGGCATGAAAATCAACATTAGTGAAAGTGATAGCATGTGATGGGAAATCAATAGCACCAACAAGGAATCAAAGGGGATGATCCAAATAATTAGGAGGAGGCACTGCATGGTAAGTATGATTATAAGAGGACTTAGGGATATCTTGTCATGCTTAGGTAATGAGTCATTAAAGATTTTTAACTTGTCACTATCGTTAGTAGATTTAGAAGTGGGAATAGTGGATTCAGGAAACTTGATATCATTATTGTCAATGAGATCTTGAATCAAATGGCAAAGCTTGAAACACTTGTCGGTAGAATGATTATTACATATATGGTAATCACAACATGTATGCTCATAAAACTTCCTGCCATTGGGCCTATTAGGATCATACTCGAGAGGAGGTGGAAGAGAAATCAAATTATTTTCAATGAGTTGGGGCAACAACATATGTGAAGGATAAGGTAATCAAGTAAATATAGGCCGAGTGGGTTAGAGCTGAACTTTAGGAGGTTGTGAAATGACATTGACAATGGGATTAACATTATTAGACTTAGGTCTAAAGGGAACCTTGCTTGGAAATTTAGAAGAAGAATGATCAGAAGTATTAGAACCATATTTTAGTTTTCCCAAAGAAAGTAACTTAGTCTCACAAGTCTTCAAGGTATGACATAGATGGTCAAAGGAATGATAGGAATCAAAAAGCACACATTCTTGCAAAGGAGGCAAAAGACTTTGAATAAAGAGATCTTGCAATTCAGATTTAACTAATACATTGTTCATTTTAGAAAGATTGTTCTTGTAACACAATACATAATCACTAAGATGTTCATTATATCCTTGTTTAATTTTAGCCATTTGTGCATAAGATATTTTTGTTCCAATATTCATAGAAAAATGAGCTAGAAACAAATCAAAAAGAGTAGTAAATGATTTAACAGAATGCAAGGGTTATGCAGCCTAGAATTTACCATGAATAACCCAAGCGCACTGGCACATCACCCAGCCTGAGTTGAGTGCTCACCCGAAGTGCGCAAAGGTACTAGGCCCCTCCTTAGAGTTGCTTGTGTAGGATGTTAACGTGATGAAGATATAATGTATTCAGATCCATAAATAGCATAAACATTCCACAAAGCATAACTAGATCTAGATCTTAAAGAATCATGAATTAAATAATAGCAATGATAGGATTAACCATACAAGAACCAAGTTACAGTTATGTTTAACACCATTATCCAGCCAATACACTCCATTATATTAAACACAATAAATACAGAAGCTTCTTACAATAAATAGTATCATAAGTTTATGCGCACATCAGATTTGGCAGATAACTCCACAATAGCTCATACACAGTGTCTCTATATATCAAACTACATAGTTCAATCCATATTTATAAGGGTGGGGACTTGCCCTTCACCACTTATGCACTTCCTAAAATAGGTCGCATGCTGAAAATAGCCATGTGCCTTTACAATAATAGGAACACATGCAAGTGTGCTAATAATAGATCTCCTACAGTTAATTGGCAGTAGTAATCTTATTATTATCTTCATCTTGTGCATGACACTCATCAAATGCTCATCTCAAAAGAGCATTTGTGTGTCATGCAAGTCTCCATCCCGATGTGTTCTCTACACGCTATCTCCAAAAATATCTCGAAACCATAAAAATGGCTAAGTCCCCAAATCAGCTTATCCTGACGCGCGTTTCCTTTCCTGTCCTTCCATGCCTTCAAATGCACCTTATTCCTACGTGTGAATATTTTATGTGCCCTCTCCTTAGTGTCATACTATGTCTCGCTAACATTACCCCACATAATTACATTTTCACCCCGAAAATGGGTTTCCTTTTGACATTCCCACATAATAAAGAATAAGAGTGGAAAGAATGTAAAGAATTACCGAACAAAGAATGAACTTTTATTCGCAAAGCACCTTGTGCTTCAATTGGGAGGATAAACTCTAGATATTATGTTTTAGTCTTAGCCTCCAATGTTTTAGTCATCCAGCGTGTTTCTTGTTTTCTCTGGAATGTTTGTGGCAATAACTTCCAACTCATCTTGGGTTATCTCTCCCTTTTCATTCTACAAGTACTAGGACAACATTAGCCATAACAAACATCCTTCCTTCCAGAAGATCCATCTTTTGCGCTATAAGCTTTCCAAGCTCATCCAACCTCTCCTTATGATTTTTTTTTTTATGCTGCAAGGACTTCAACGATTTTGCTTTACTAATGCCAATCTCTCTACGTGCCCTAAAGTCTCATCCTTCATTACCTTCAGAACTTCATTATCTTCTATTATAGTCCGATCTTGATCACTGCTTTTGGAGCTGCACATATGTTCAAAGCTTGATATACTTTCTTCAACTCATCTTGTAAAGTTTGTAGTAATGCCTCGTAAGATGAAATATTTCTAACCACAGAGGCCTTGGCTCTCTCTGATTCTTGTTCAGATCCTTTGGCGCTGGCATTCGAATTGGTCCATCCTCAAGCACCAAACCAACTAATGTGCACATGTAAAGCATAGCTGAAGGAAACTTTTCAGGTACCTTAGACTCCAAATGTGGTCTTTCTTTCAAGACACAGTCACCAATTTCTTCTTCTATGTTGATGAAGGCCTCATTCTTGTTCTTCTCTAGATCCTTCTCTCCTTTTAGACGCATTATTTCTTCATTTTTTGCCTTATTATTTTCAAATAGTGCTCTAATATTGGTAGCCTTATCGATGTTCCTCCTCGCCACGTCTCGTAGATACCTTAACCAAGGCATTTCTCACCGTTGTCCACTCAAAATTCCCTACTCTTAAAGAAAGTGAAATTTCAAAATTTTGAGTTTTAGTGTCTTCTCTGTCGAGCTGGTAGTGTGAAAAGGTCGTGAGATTGAGAAAATCCATAGTTTTGGGTCATTTTGTATGTATTTAACTGTCGGACATATTTTTACCGCGTGTCCCAAGTTGAAAATGGGTGCGATTTTTCTGGTCCTCGATCGGCTCAAATCCCCAAAGTTGTTCCATTTTCGGCCCGTTTTTTTCGTCCCAACTGAGTCCCAAGTTCAAAAGTGCGCTCTGTTCCCGATCGATGAAATCCCGAGTTGTTCCATTTTGAGGCCCGTGTTGGAACTTTTCGCCCCAAATGTCCCAAAGTTAATTATGCAAGTTGTTCCATTTTTGGCGAAACACACCATACTTCACTCTTTCATGTCCCAAATGTCCCAAATGGAATTGTGTAAGTCTTCCATTTTCAGCCGATTCGCACGAACCGCGTATTTCGCTCTTTCATGTCCCAAATGTCCCAAGTCAGTTATGCAAGTTGTTCCATTTTCGGCCGATTCGCCCGAACGCGTCCCTCGCGCTGCTGGCCCCAGATGTCCCAAAATGCATTTGTGCATCTTCTCCCCCTAATTCGCCAATCGTCTCGAGACAAGCGTAGAAAGTTTCGCGCATTCACTAAACTCACATGTCCCACTAACCAAATGCCATTCATACTTAGTTTTTCCCGCTCTACCCGAATATGTTGTTTTTCAAAAATAGATATGAATTTAATGCGCATTGATCACCCTTCTCTCTCCTCGACGGCTATATAACGAGCAAGCCACCTTTGAAAATTCTTATATTGTTTCCATGCTACCCATTTTACTCGAAACTCTGCAACCTAATTCCCCTGCGCGTGTATCCCTTTTTTTCCGTAATTCCTCCCGAATTTAGGTTACGGCTCGATACTAAAAATATCATGGATAAAGAGCTCAAACTTGGATTTTAACATAGTAGACCTCCGACTCATGGGAAAGCGAGATGAGAACATTTTAATGAGTAAAGTCTTTGATGATGCAAGGACAACTGTCCAAGTCCCGGGTCTAAAAGTTGTGGAGTGGAAGATCAAAGTCCTGGAGGAGGCTTTGGGAGAAGAAGAATGGAAGCCATGGGCGAAGCTTTAAGACAATGGTGGTCTGCTTTCAAAGATATACACTCGTCATCTTCAGGATGAAAAGTTTTTCCGTGTTTCCCTAAACTCCACCAAGAAATCAAAGCTCCATCGAGCTTTTTAAAGATAATTTATTCAAGGAAAGCTCCATCTCCAAAGAAAAAATGAAAGAAATCTACCCTCTCAAGATTTGGAGAAAAATAAAGATTATCATACTCATGTCGAGTTTGATAAAGAGATGGAGAAATGTCTTGGATTTTGGACTCAAAAAGCCACGGCCAACACGTCGCCCTCGTGGTGCAGAGACATAGTTCGAGGCGTTAAAGAAATTCAAGCGGTGCATTTTGAATTTTGGGTCCCTCTCCAAAATTTCTTCACTTCCCCATTCTTTTCTCTTCTTCCCCTTTCTTTTCCGTTTTCTTTGTAATATTTTGATGTCCTGCGATTGGCGGTCCTTAACTATTCTTTAGTTAAAAGAAACGTTACTGGAAAAGTAACTGAATTGTAAGCTATATAATGGCCTTCTTTATGCCATTCAGAGGAGGAAGAACTTGGCTTATTTTCTCGGAAAGTGTAAATAGATCATAAAGAAATCAATCGAAGGACTTTCCATTCTTTCCTATTTGATCTCTGTTATTCCTAAGCTTTCATTTATTTTCTTTTGAAGATCATTTGTCTCAAGTTTATTAGTCTTGCCGATTGCATACTCTTCGACTTTGCAAGCATGGTGGTATAACAAGAAGGACCTTTGTGTCCTTGATTAATGAATCTGTGTTATGTTAAGAAACTTTGTGTTAGATGTTATTTCGTAACTTTGTGTCTTTGAATTCCATCTTATTTATCCGATACAAATGATCTTGTTTCAATTCGCGTGACTTCGCATACATAAAGAATTACTCGATATCTTAATTTTGCATGTTGTCTTTCCGCTTCTTTCACTCATTTCCTCTCCTTTTGTTGATGCATAGAAAACACTTTCATAATATCCAAGTTTAACCAACAAATCATGTCTTGTACATTTGTAAATAGGTTCGCTTTTCGAATAAGGGAACCATCTCCCATTAAAGAGGAGGGACTTCTTGCCACGTGTGAGAGTGGGCTTTATAGTCAAGTCCTACTCTTTGACAAGTCATACATCACGGGCCTCCCACATGAGAAAATTTCCTCATAACTCTTCAAGTCCACATGTGCTTTGACAAAACAAAACGGAGCCATGGATGATTTTTCTTTTGGATGTCCTCATCATAGCTCATACCGGCACAGCCATATTCTCCACTTGTTCTCCTTGTTCTTGGCCCCTTAGGAACCTGAGTGCTAAGGTTTGGAGTTAGCCCTTCGACGTCCTGAGTAGTGTCATGCGTGTGAGGTTGCTCATGCTCTGATTCTTCTACCTCCTTCACACCTTCCTCTTCATCCTTCATGTCCTCATCTCTGGGATCCTCCATATCTTTTAGTTGCACTGGGGTTCCAGGTGCGCTCTACAAACTCTTTCACCTCCTCATTCAACTTTAGCTTTCTCCTCTTCTTCTCATTTGCCTCTTTCTGAGGGGAGAGTGGTGGTGATATTTCTTATAGGTGTGGAGTTCCCATGCCTTGGGTCTTTTTCTTCTAAATACCCTCTTAAAATGATGCTCTTCATGGACTACTTCCACGTCCAAGTCCTCGTCTCCTTCTTACGCCTGAGGTGGAGTATCGCATGCTCTATCTCCACTCTATTTGTGGGATGCCTCCGCCTCTATGATCTAAGCCACCACTATCTTTGTGTTCTTCTTCCTCCTCATCTACCTCTATAGTCACTGCAAGATTTGGAGCTAGCATGTTCTCCACTATATGCTTTCCCTTAGGTGCCCTGGGAGCATGAAATCATTCTCCACATACTTGTTATTCTCTAGCTTAGGCTTAAGCTGAAGGTATACGAGCGTGGCTCCACTGTCCCCAATATAGCCAAGCTTACTAGCTTCATACTTATGAATTTATGAGATGAGCCTCTCAATGTAGGTAGTCTGACCTGGATACACATATGTCTTCCTGAGGGTGTGGTAGTCAGTCTACCTTGTCTGCGTGTTGAATTTTAGACGTGCATTAGTAAATCTATGTGAACTGAGGCCTAGAAGTAGTGTGTTGTGAAGGCATAGGGAAGTTTGCACCATGGGCTCCATGTCCCATCCCTCATAGAAAACCACATGATGTAAAAGTGTTGGTACATTGTGAACTGTATTGCCTTGCCCACCACCGAAGGTAGCTCCTTGAAATGCCCACTCCTCAAATGTCGCAAATTCGGTCATACCACATCTTCGCCCTCTACTTAAATGGCCCACTCATTGATCCTTCACATAAATATTTTTCAAACCTCTCCGTGAGGGATTTATTTCCAAGGGGTACTCCCAGATCTTGTTCTTTGGCCCATCGGGCACTCCAATTTCTAAAAACACAAGAGAAAGGAGGATAGCACCAAAACTTATCTTTTCTCCATGTGTGTGCTTCCTCAATAATGGTGTTTGTAATATAGCCTGCTAGGTTGTATACTACTCCCGAGACATTTTCTTTGCAATGTGAAGCCACATGGTGTTTACCTGTGACCATCTCTCTTGGTCATTCAACTTGGTTAGCAGATGTGCAGCTTCCTACACCATAGGAAACTTCTTTAGTTTATCAATGTCCATTCCACATGGACCCTTGGTATACCCCAACTCCTTTCTTATTTCTATGACCACTTGCTTTATCAGTCAGATCACTAATAAGGTCTACCCCTGTGCCCTTCAATCTGTTAGTGTCAAAACCAGGGTTGTTATGATCCTAACCCTTCATCCGTGAAATAAAAGAAGTCCTCATGGACTATCTCATCATCCATTGGTATAAGGGTTCATATTTTCCAAAATACGGGAGCTCATACAACGATAAACTCCTACCTACTTCAATAATTTCTCCCAGCATCATCATACACTAGCATATCCTCCATTATGTGCTTGTTGGTCTTCTTATTCAACAAACGTGTCCAACTCTCCCTTGTTGTCAGAGGTATGGTGGTTGTAGTCACTTATCTTGCATTTATGGATGTGGGAATCCCACTCTTGTCTGATTATTACTCCTTTCTGGGTATTACATCTCTGAAAAATTACTCTCGGGAGAAATTTCAACTTCATCTTCTACCTTCTTCTTTCCTTTCATGCCTGCTACAGGTGCTTTCTTTGGTGCCATCATAAAAATCCCACCTTTTTTACTATCTGTAATGAGAAAACTCAAACCCTAGCTTGAATATACATGCCCTAGCTTGAAACCACGTGCCCTAGCTCCTTCTCAATGCTTCTACTTCACTCAAACCCTTCACCAATGGGGATGCAAGCCTCTTCATGCAATAGTCTGCTCTCCACGTCTAGTTTCACAATGCTCCGCACCTCAACATGATTTTCTCTGGCTCGATCACACTTAGCTCACTCAAATACTTGTGATCACAAAGGTAAAAATGAACCCGCATCACGTCCTTATATAGATTTTCAAAAAGTTAGTGCATTTATTGCTCCTTCACCTACCAACAATCCTCTCATTAATTGACCATTTTCACAATATCCATGCGGTACATCTTTCACCCCTAGCTATAACCTTCTAGCACGCCTTCCTACCTTCTGGCTACAGACTTCTCTTCAGCATGCTTCCATTGCCCAGTAGTACCACCTGAGTACCTCACCACTACACCTTCCCTAGTAGTCTCCACGATCATTTGCTTACCTCATGTTATATTGTTCCCTCATTTATCTTCATCTATGGTCATCTTTTTAGAGCAATCTCCTTTCTAACAACTCCTTTCCACACTTAACTAGCACTTGTAATAGTTTTGTTCTCATGTGTACCCAGTTGTGAGTAACCACCCCACACCAATGGTATGTGCAATCCTCTGTGCATAAAAATACTTCAAATGGTAATTAGCTTCCACACGCAAAACACGCTTATTACACAAAACACCAAACTAAATTGACAAAGCATAATATGAAGAAGGAAATACATTAAGGAAATACATAAATGAAATCCTATTCTAAATGGAAACACTACCTTATTACAAACACCAAGAAGACTTATTTATAGTAGGGCTTCAACCTACTCCCATTGAAGTAACTGGGTAACCGTATTCCATCAAGCATCTCTCTAACTGGAAAGCACTGATTCAAGTATATGAGTGATAATATACGGTCCCAACCAATGCACTTTAAGCTTTCCTGGATGGCATAAAACTTAGAATCATAAAGAAGCACCATTTGTCCATCTCAAGATTTTTGTCCCTGATGTGCCTATCATGCCATGCCTTCTACCTGGCCTTTTCTTTCTTGACTCCAACATGCTATGGCATGCCTCTCATCCAACTGTATCAATTTATCAATTCTTTCTTCCAAGGTTTGCTCATCGGCTAGACCTCCAAATGCGCAATACACAAAGAAGGTAACATGAATTCCATAGGAAGAATTGCTTTTGTACCAAACACCAACTGAAAGGGTGTGGCCTTGTTCAACCTCTTGTATGTTGTTCTATACACCCAAAGCATGACAAAACTTTATCATCCCAATCTTTCCTTCCAACATCACAAATTTTTGTCAATGTCTGGCTCAAAATCTTGTTGAAGGCCTCAGTAGTCCCATTTTCCTGAGGATGATAGGGTGTAGTCTTATGGTGTGCAATCATAAATTCATCCAATAGTATCTTGATTGTCTCATTCAAAAATGTGTACCCCTATCACTTGTCAATCTTAAGCGGGCATCCATACCTTGTAAGAACATTTTCCCATAAGAACCTAGCTGTTGTAGTTGTTGTACAATCCTTGGTAGGTGTTGCTTTATGCCCACCTTGTAAGATAATTTGTGCAAGTGATGATGTAGCGTGATCAGTTTTTCTATGCAGCTGGTGAAATAGGACCCACAAAGTCTATAGCCCATTTCTCAAATGGCTCTGCACTAGGAATAGGTCTTAAAGGCATTTCATCTTTTCCCAAGTTTACCAATGCATTGATAAAGTGATCACACGCCTTACAATATGCTTTACAATCTTTATAGAGGGTCTCCCACCATAATCCAATGAGTAGAATATTACACGTAGTGGTGTCACCTACATAGTGCCCACCTGCAATACCACCATGAGCCTCTTCTATGATATTTGTGTGCTCGTGCTCTAGTACACACACCGACGCAATACTTCATCTAGCCTAACTTGTATAGGTCACCACTAATCAACATAAAAGGTGTCACGTGAATTACAAGTTGTTTCTTCTCTAAGGATTTCATTCCTTCTAGTGCCATACCTATATACGTAAAAAGATAACAATATCCTCCAATTCTAAAGGCACGTTGTAACCTATACAATTGTGCATCCGACATTGTATCTTCAATTTCTCTATGCATCCTCCCTCGATGAATTCTTGATAAATGGTCTGGGCTAGAATTACTTTTACCTAGTTTTACCACAACTGTGAAATCAAATTCTTGGAATAAGAGCACCCATCGACATATGTGCCCCTGTAAAATGGGCTTGTTTACCAAGTATTTCAATGCCATGTGATTGGTGTAAAATACAAATGGTGTTGCTAGCAGGTATTTTCTGAATTTATGTAGTGCATAGATCATGGACAAGGCTTCACACTCGTAGTTGTATAATTTTTCTCTACAGGAGTCAACTTTCTACTAGAAAAATAGATAGGATGATCTATAATACCTTCTCCAGGTTGAGCTAACACCATGCCAATGGCCGTGCAGAGGCATCCACATGTACATGAAATGGTTGGTTCCATGAGGGAAAACATAGAATAGGTGTTGTAGTAAGTCTTTCCTTCAATGCCTCAAATGCGTGTGTTGTGGTTCTCCCCAATAAATGTCCCTTTTCCCTTTAGTAACTCTTCCAAGGGTGTGGAAATCTTAGCATATCCTTTGATAAATTTTCTATAATACCCAAGTGTGACCCAAAAATCCATGCACCTCACTCTGACTGGTAGGCTCTTCCAAGCCTATAATAACTACAACCTTAGCTAGATCCACTAACAAACCTTCCTTGCAGATGATGTGCCCTAACAAAGTGCCAAAAGGTGTAGAAAACACACATTTTTGATGTTTAAAGAGATGCTTAATTGTCTACATCTTTCAAACATTAAGCGCAAATTGTCACAATGATCCTTAACAAGTCCATACACCATCCAATCATCCAAGTAAACTTGTAAGAAAATGTGAATAAAATCTGGAATGCTTGAACAACTATGTGAAAATACAACAGGTGCATTTTTTTCAAACCAAAGGGCATCACAATATATGCAAAACTTCCCATTCAGTGGTGAAATTTTTTCTCTTGATCCTCCTGTAATCTTGACTTGATGATACCCAGAGAATCCATCTGTAAAAGAATAGATTTCACACCCCTGCAAATGCCTTCTAATATCTCCTCTATGAAAGGTGTAGGAAAGGGATCAATCACACATGCAACATTCAATTCTCTATAATCCACACAAATCCTAATCCGACCATCTTTCTTTATACTGATAACCATGGGGCTAACCCACTCTGATTCTTCTAGGGGCTTGATGATGCCAGATTTCAACATCTTGTCAATTTCTTCCTTAACCTTTTACGTAGGTTAGGGTTCATTTTGTAAGGTCTTTTCCTGACGATCGGCGCATGCACCTTCCTTAAGCTTAATCTTCATCTCTCCTAATGATTCATGCACTCCTTTTAATTCATGGTAGCCCCTAGGAAATAAGTCTGAAAATCACGTAGTAACTCAATGATTTTTCCACTTTAGAGTCGGACCAATAATCCCCAATTATTACCTCCTTAGGTTCAACATCCATACCAATATTCACTTTTTTTTGTCTTCATGGGTTCATGATAGGTGTGCACATTTTTATCCACACTATCTAACACCTCACACATACCCATTGAATGATCTATATCCAAATCTTCTACTTCCTCATCATCCACTATGTAGACCATCTTTCCTTTTTTTTTCTCTCAAAGCAAGCATGCTTAAGTAGTGTGGCATCTGTTTCTTCTTCTTTATCAAAGTGCACCCCTGAGTCTGTCTCACCAAATAACTCCTGAATGAGTTCTTCCGCTTTGCACTATCTCCCATAGTTAAGCACTTTATAACCCTTAATGCCTTTTCCACTAGAGGGTTAGTAGAGAAGTAGTCAAAAGTCTGGACCATTCCTGCAATCAAATCCTACCAATTTCTAGTTTCTCTATGTAGCTCCGCATATACATACCAAGCGTGTGTGCAACCTTGTAAAGTGGAATAAAGTTTGTGCACCCATAGTGAAGGTGGTAAAGCTTCCTGCCCCTCTATCCAGAGCCTCTCACACTGCTGAACATGGTGTTGAAATAGGTTGATTACCATGATATGTGCAGATTTGAGTAGGTGCATTGCTCCTGGAAAACCGAGTTGTTAGAGAAATCTTGACTTCATTCCATTCTACAAGATTATCCCTGTGAACCACCCACCAGCGCGTTTGTATTGTCCCTGCATGTAGGGTATATGCTAACATATTTCTTCTTTCAAATTGGTTTATCCACTATTCCTCCATGGCACAAGAATACCGTAGGTCTCCTTCTCCAGTGTACCGAGGTACAGAGTTGTTACCTATCCTCCTAATGCAATGAGGTTTTGCTTTTCCACGCAAATGTGCTCCTTACTTTCACGCCCAACCATCTCATAAGTGCCATGAGCCCAATTATCACAAGAAATACTTGTGGTATCACTAATAGACTGTGCATCTTCCCACTGGAGGATTCCTTCCTTAGATGGCTCAAGTACTTTTGGGTCCCGAATGACACATACATAAATCCTATTCAGATCTTCTTCACTCAAAGGCTCAACATAGGCACAATTTCCCATCCATTAAAGGGATAATAACTCTTTCCTCCTTGTTCTCAAAACTTATATATCCTTTGTTGAACCGAAGATCAACATTATTTGTGTAACACCAAGGGCACCCAAGCAGAGCTGGGAAACTGTCTGCTTCTGCAAGTGCTAAAACCTCAAAATCCCCAGTGAACTTGGCCCCTTGTATAGTAATGGATGCATCTTTTAAAACTCCGATAGGAGTGGCCTTAGTTTGATTAGCCATAAACAATACATTAGAAGATGGCTGCAATGGAGGTCTCCCCATCTATACCCATGCATCTAAAGTAAGCACATTTACCTCCACGCCTGTGTCAATCAATATATTACTCAAGAGCCATCCATCCACAACAACATTTAGAGTGATCTCCTTGTCATAATCTAAGCTATGAGGGGGAAGATTTGCATGCAGGATCTGACGTCCATTCTCAATATTCACATGTGGAGTGTTTCCCTTTAGCCAACTCCCTAGTAATGGAATGATATTCTCTAGTGCAACATTTTGCATACCTCCTTCAAGTCATCAATATCCGACTGGACCATCTCTCTTGCTTCTTCTGTTCCATCTTCATGATTGCTCCTTTAAACATTATATTTCCCCTTGAAGGTTTTTGAGTACCTCCATGGTCTCTTGATAAACCTCCTTTTGGTGTGTAGGATCTAGATACCTTGCATGCAAAACATCCTCCTTAGTGATGGTAGGATTTTTGTTGTAACACTTCTCTAGCATGTGCAACTTAGCATGTAGTAATCTTCATAGGTAATACCTCAGGTTCCGGTGCCAACTTTGGCATCCACTGATTTTCCACAATGCGTTGTATCCTAACCATCCATATGCCCTTGTTTTCTTGTTTATGTTACTTGCTAAGATGCTCATATAGATCCAGACATTCCTCATAGCTATGAATCTTCCCACAAAAAGAACAAGTAATATTTTGAGGACATTCACTGCCTGTAGTGGTCAGAGATCCACATGTAAAGCATGTTCCATGAGGAAACTCACCTCATCCACCACCATGGCCTCGACCCCCAAATCCACCATGGTATCCTCGACCTCTGCCACATCCTCCTTCATAGCACCCCTCATTCCGATCATAGTGCTTGATTGTGATCCCAATCTGGTGCTCACCTTTACCCTTAGAGTTATCTGATACTCTTGTCTATCACACACCAATATCTATAGCATCATGGATCTGACCAATCAACCTACAGTCTTTGTATATCGTGAGTCATGGATAGAAAATTTTTTACAATAGTAGGATACATTCTTCCTTATCGCATTGTAATAATGGGAAGTGGATGGCATCATGGTTCAGATGACATATCTCATAGTCTAGCAATAATGAACACACTGACTATGGGGACAACTATCCTTGGTGTGCCCTTCCACTTCACAATTTGTACACCAAATCCCAAGTGCACGTCTCATGTTGAATTCACCGATAGTTTCTCCAACTATTTTTCCATAGCTATAATTTGTGCTTCCAAGAATGGGTTGACTCCAGTGTCTATACTTCCCCAACTACCTCAGCAGCGTAAATTTTCTTCAAGTGCTTCATGTGGATCAATGTATGTCTTATGTGACAATGACCCTTCTAAAAGGTGTGATCAGTCCTCCAACGAACCATTGTGCATGTTGGCTTGCATGAATATCATAAGAAAGCTTAGATAAAAGTGTTTTGAAATGGGCATCATACTCCCGACACTCTCAAGTAGTGCCCTTGCTTAATATCCTTGAGTGCGCTTATACTCTTCTGCTCAAATTCAGGGATATAGAACTCTTTAAGGAATGCATTTTAATGTTGCATAATCTATGCAAGTTTGATCTGGGTCAAACTTCATGTACCAACTATGTGTGTGTCCCTGTAATGTAGTTACAAATTGACTTGCCTTGCACTTAGAAGTTGTGATCCCTTTTGTGTGCCACAAGTATCTCACACATGTGCATGTGTTCAACAACATCTCTATGCCCCTATACTCTAGAAGATGAGAGACATCTCCATGTAAATATTTTGGGGTTGGTGACCCTACCCACCTGATCTAGAACCTCTGTGTTACCTCTACCTCAAAACCACCAGATCCACCAAAACTAGAGCCACCTATACCCCCTAATCCTCCACTTGTAGCCAGAAGTAGACTAGAAGATGTACTTCCCTTATGTCCCAACAATAGTAGTACTGAACTGAACTCCTATAGTCTACGTGGTGGTACTACTCCCAGAAGTGAGTCCAAAATTCTACATGCTCAAATTTTGTGTTGATGATGCACCTGAAAAGGTACCTCAAACAACAACAAAGATGTCTGCCTACCATAGATGTACTTGCTATGTGACTTACCCCTGCTTCTCTACTACCCAAATTAGCTTGTTGACTATTGGATGTACTAGATACTGGAAAACCAAGCACAAGGGCTAGGTTTCCAGGTAGATTCAGATGTGCACCCGTGGCCCAGGTCATCTCTATTGGCGCACTCCTATGTGAGGCCGAGGAGGGTTCCCTATCATGCTTTCCCAAATGGGGAGTTCCTGATGCTCTGGCTCCATGCCTTCTATGTGAGCTCCAAATCCTTCATGAGCCATCTCTCTCCTCAACACCATCCACTCTACAATATCATGTTGCTTTTCCATCTCCCTTCGCATGCCTCATTGTACTTAAGCCCCTTTCTTCTCTCTTCCTTTTGCCGCTAGGTCCGCCATCTTTCACCAAACCTTCTCCTCCCCCACGCGTGGTGGGGTTTAGCTAGCCATCATTTTTCTTCCAAGTTTAGGTCACCATCAAGATCTTGATCACTAGTGGAATGCCTTGCAAGTAAGTTCCCCTGGGATACCATAAAAATTGGAACTCAGCTACCTCTCAGGAAAGAATAAGTGGAAATTGAGTACTCTAGAATATAGTTGTTCAAAACACCATGAACCAAGTATCCACATGCACGTGTCCAAATCAGATCAACATCATATAGGGCCTGAAATTCTTCTCTGCATCTAGAAAGTGTGTGATACCTCCAATTCCATTTAGACACATAAGAAACCAGCCACTCATATAATTTCTACTGGGAAAATAGCAAAGAAGCTCTCATACAAATAGTCATATAGATTCTTTTCCACCCACACACATGTGCATCAAACTCAGATCCAGTGTTGAACCTCCATGCGTACTCTTCTTCTAGATATTTTATCCACTCCTCAACACTTGCTAGGGTCAACCGGTACGTCTTCATCATGAACCATCCTAAAAAAACTAAAAAAGAGGTCCCGGCAATGGAACCAATGATGCAGCCTAGAATTTACCATGAATAACCCAGGCATTTGATAGCACATCACCCAACCTGAGCTGAGCACTCACCCAAAGTGTGCAAAGGTACAAGCCCCTCTTTAGAGTTTTTTGTGTAGGATGTTAACGTGATGAAGATATAATGCATTCAAATCCATAAATAGCATAAACATTCCACAGAGCATATTCTAGATCTAGATCTTAAAGAATCATGAATTAAATAATAACAATGATAAGATTAACCATACAAGAACTAGTTATAGTTATGTTTAACACCATTATCCAGCCAATACACTCCATTATATTAAACACAGTAAATACAAAGCTTCTTACAATAAATAGTATCATAAGTTTATGCGCATCAGATCTGGCAACATAACTCCACAATAGCTCATACACATGTCTCTGTATATCAAACTACATAGTTTAATCCATATTTATAAGGGTGGGGACTTTCCCTTCACCACTTACACACTTCCTAAAATAGGTCGCATGCTGAAAATAGCCATGCGCCTTTACAATAATAGGCACACATGCAAGTGCGCTAATAATAGATCTCCTACAATTAACTGGCAGTAGTAATCCTTATTATTATTATCTCATGGAACTCATCAAACACTCATCCCAAAATAATAGTTGTGTGTCGCGCAAGTCTCATGTGCTTTGCACATTATCCCAAAATAGCGGCTAAGTCCCCAAATCATGTGTCGCAAGTCTCCATCCCGCCTTCAAATGTGAATCTTCTATAAATAAGAGCAAGTGATTCTTGGTGGACGTAGCCCAAATTGGGTGAACCACGTTAAATACTATCTCTTTGTGTTGTGTTATTTTATTTTGCACTTTTAATTGAGATATGTAATATTTTCGCATATTAGTTTCTGTTTTTGTTGTGATTCTATGAGGGATTATTCGCATATTTTATCCCTTATTTCTAATGATACACCTAAGGTGCAAGAGGGCTATGAAGAAGAAGTGAAGAATTAAGGGATGGAGATGAAGAAAAAGAAACTTGTTATAATTGACAAATTTGTGCTTGCAAATCATGATAAAGGGACTCTAAAGCTTGGGTGTTAGAATAATTAGGTTGAATGTGGGAAATGATAGGAGAATAATAATGAGTATAGGGGTAGGAATAGTCATGTGAATGGTGGAGGCTCCAAGATTGGAAGCAGAGGAAAAAAAGTGGGATAGAATAAGTAGTGGTAGAAATAGTGGTACAAAAAGGAGTGGCAGCAATCCTTAACCCCGCTTCACCGGGCTTCCTCACAAGAAGTAAAAATCAATAGATAAATGTTTTCAAAATGCTCAACAAGATAAAAAAATGATTTCAAAGCATAAGATCTTCAAGAGAAAAGTCACGAGATGTACTAGCCATGATGGGAAGGGATTTGAAAAAGTAAACATGAAAGGGATTGGGTTCACCAAATGATTTAAATGAAATTAAATATAAGATAATGACATTGTTGATTAAATAGATATAATAGTATTCAAGAAATATCATGCAAAGGAAATACAAACAAGAGTGATAGATAGGGTTTGGAGAATGACTTAGCTTGCCACCATAGGTCTGGATTGATTTTGGGTTGATGAATGACATGGAAAGGTATATTTTAGATTGTATTAGCTTTGTGTCTAATTATGGAAAGTGACAATCTAAGGGAAAGGAGCGCCCAAAAGGGGACATGGCCACCCATACCCTAGCGTCTGTTATGGGCTCGGTGTCTACAAAAGTGCTTTAAATATGGTTCTTTCTATGTCACTTAGTGTCACTCCTTGTTCATTGTGTGTCACATAAAATTTGTTGTGTCCCACCTATAATATGTAAAATAAACCCTAGATACCTGCATAGTAGTGAAGCACACATTAGAAGAATAAAATAATACAAATTCTTAAGTCGAGATGACCTCATAGGTCACCCCAATGTGATTGTCATTGAGCGTTGCACTGCATTTTAGACTCTATGTAGTTCTTGTGTGTGTGTGTGATTGAAATAGTGTCCCTTGAGCTAGGATGCCCTAGTTCAGTCACACAAAGAGATAGGGGCTATAACTACTTTGTCCCAAATGAAAATGTATGGTATGGAATTCATAATAAACCCTCCTATGTAGAGAAGTATGTAGTCCAAAATGCAGTCCCTTATGTAGTAGATAGAAAATATTAGCTCCTTGTATATGTATGTGTCTCTTGAATGCTTTCCCCCCTAATGAGGTTAAATAAAACATGTATACATATGATTGATGTTGGGTTCACCAAATGATTTAATAAAATTAAATTTAAGATAAAGACATTCTTGATTAAACAAATATAACAATAAACAAGTAATATTAAGTAAATAAAATACAAGTGTAAGTGATAAATAGGGTTTTGAGAATGACTCAGCTTGTCATTGTAGGTTTGGACTAATTCTAGGTAGGTGAATGATTTGAACATGCATATTATGAGTCGTAAAATATATGATATTGAAACTATAATGTAAAGACCATAGGGACAAAAGCATCTAGGAGAGGACATGGCTTCTGTGCACCGATGACTATTTTGGCGCTAGTGTCCCTCGGGATAGATATGGGTATGGCTCTTTTAGTGTCAATTCTTGTCAATGTTAGCTCATTGTAAGTCATGTCAGGTTTTTGCACTCCTTCTTTATCTCACATGTACCTATAAAACAAACCCTAGTTACCTACACAAGACTCAAGTGCAAATTAGACTGAATGAAAAATGCAAATGAGAGAGTCGACTAACCCACTGACAGACACCCCAATGTATGCGGTAGATATAGAAAATTATATCCCAATTAACCGCTTAGATTAGTTAGTAGGTTGTGTTTATATATGATTTATTTGTCTAAATTTTGAAATGTGAAACTAAAAGTTGACTTAGGTCGTGAAAAGAAGGTAAGAAGAGACCCAAATACAAAGAAAACCAACAAAGGAGAAAAATAAGGATATAGGATAGAAACGTCATGAAGGACATTAGTGCCTAGGTGTTTCTATCCTACAAAAATTATACGTAAATAAAGTAAAAGATAAAAACATGGATCCCTATGACTCGATCAAAAATATGCAATCACCATGTATAAGATGTAAACAGAGCCAAAAAGCAAGAAAAGGACCAAAGAGGTGTCACTAGTGCCTAGTTTACAAACTTAGAAATCATGTATATAACAACATACTAGAGGCATAATGTAATAGTAATAAGTGTGTATTTTAGTGACTACAACAACAAGGTAGGGAATATCAAGGTTACCAAGGTAGGGGAGGATATCAAGGAGGTGAAAACCAAAATAATATGGGTAGTGGATCATAGGAAAGAAGACTGGTAAATTGTTACGGTGTGTGGAACATATGGGCATGTACAAGAAGGTATTGCATTGAGCCAAAACCATGTGGGTACTACTAGGAAAGGGGAACTCATGATTCTTTTAGATGTCTTAAAGCAACAAAGTTTTCTAGAAATGTCATAACAAAATTAGAAGCATTAGGAAAAGATGCTAACAAAAAGTACAACGCCTTACATGGACCCGCGAGAAGAAGATCCCGTGTAGATGACTAGAAAACATCACGAAATAATGAAAAACATTAAAATTAGGAAAATAAAAATCATAATGCATCAAAGAAAAATAAGAAGAAAAGAACAGCTATCATAAACACAAAACCAATAAAAAGATAGAAATTGAAAACATAGAAACATTGTGTTGAGCCGTACCACTAAGAGTAAAAGGAACGATAACTAGATCGTATCAAGCCAAGAACATAGATGTTAATCAAACACCACGATCAATAAGATGAAAGTAATTCGCTCGAATTACTTTACATAAACCTTTGCAAACAAATGAGAAGTAATATCATATATTATTATGGAACTCAATGAAATATAATGAGAATGGGCCTTGCTTATATAGGCAAGGAATAACAATCTAAGAACTAGTCAAGGTCATAGATCAATCCATAAATCATGGAAAGAACTAGTCATCAAAGAACTAGTCAAGACCATATATTTAGGAAAGAACTAGACATCAAGGATCTAGTCAATACCATAGATCAAGGAAAGAACTATACCTAACAACTAGATAATATCCCCTAATATCTAAATAAATAAAAATAAATATCCACACACATAAGTGGGTGAGGATAAATACAATAAAGGTAAATAAAGTACCTAGGTGAACATGAGCTAAGGTAAATACCTACTCTAACACCCCTCAAGTGAAGCTAGGGGCCAAAATAGAAGTGGCATGTCCACAATATGAGTCCCGAAAACTAGGCTGATGAGGTACTCATGTACAATATATCCATGAAGAAATATTGAACCAAAAGAAGGAAAGAATCCTGCTAGAAGGAAAGAGAAAGAAGAATAAGAATAAGGAAGATGTTCTCACGAACACCCCCAAGAAAACTTCTTTAAAACCCCAAGCATTCCACACAACTCAAGGTAGCGAGGTGATGCAAAAGGCTTCATAAAGATGTCTACAACCTACTTTGCTTAAGTTGGAATGTACTCCAAGAAAAGAAATCCATCCTGAATGTGTTGATGAATGAAGTGGATGTGTATCTCAATATGCTTGGTCTGCATTGGTGCTCAACTGGGTTGTGAGAAATGTGAATTGCACTTTGGTTGTCACACCAAAGTATAATCGGTGAATCTGTGGGAATCCAAACTCTGTCAATAATTATCGAAGCCAAAGAATTTGTTGACTCACTGTAATTCTACCCGTACTCTACCTCTGAAGATGAAAGTGCAATAGCCTATTGATTTTTGCATGCCCAAGCAACTAGAGAAGAACCAAGATAAAAATATAGCTAGAAGTGGAATGCATGTCATCAATAGAACCTGCCCAATCTGAATCTGTATACCCAACCAACTGAGTAGAACCCCTAGTGTAGTGTAGGCCAAAGTGGGAAGTGCCCATGCAAATAGCACAAAATCTTTTTAGCATCCTGTCAATGACTACTATGAGGAGAATGTGCAAACCATGAGATACAAGCCCTACTGCAAATGAAATATCAGGGTGAGTATGGGTCAAGTACATGAGACTTCCAACCAACTGCCTATACAAAGTAGGATCACAAAGTGGAGTGGTACATGTGGAAGTAAGAGTAACCCCAGATTGAAAAGGAGATGGACTTGGCTTACAATCAGCCATATCAAAGTGTTGAAGAAGATCATGGGTGTACTTTTTGTTAACTCAAATGAATCCCTGAATTTATCTGAGAAATCTGCAAACCAAGGAAATAATGCAATAACCCAAGATTTTTCATGTCAAACTATGTAGAAAGAGTCCCTTTGAATATTTTGAATGTGGGAAGAAGAGCTTGCCAGTAAGTAATAGATCATCAACATACAAGACAAGTATCACAATATCCTCACCAACATGTTGGAGATACATTGTATGATCAGAGTGGCAATGAACAAAACCATAGAGATAGAAGAAAAGAATCCATCTTCTCATACCAAGCCCGAGGGGCTTGTTTGAGACCATAGAGAGACCTTCGGAGCCTACAAACAAGAGAAGAATCTGAACAAATCCAACAAGTTGCTCCATGTATATTTCCTCTTGTAAATATCCATGTAAGAAGGCACTCTTCACGTCCATCTAGTATATGGGCCACCCCTGTGATGCAAATAATAAAAATAAGTACAAGGCGTATAGAATCCATCTTGGCAATGGGTGCAAAAGTCTCAGAGTAATCAATACCTTCAACTTGTGAAAAACCCTTTGCAACAAGACGAGCCTTATACTTATCAATGGACCCATCAACTATGTATTTGGTTTGGTATACCCACTTACACCTAACCATCTTTCTTCCTTTAGGAAGAGATACCAAATCCCAAGTATGATTCTTCATCAAAGAAGAATACTTAGTTGTCATCACATCATCCCACTCATGTATCCCATGAGCCTTTGAAAAGACTGTGGATCCTCGAAACTTCCTGACACAAAATTCTAAAACATGTAGAATGTGTGTGATGATGCCTAGTGGGTGGAAGATCCTGTATGAAAGGTGTTGCCTCAAAAAATAAAGAGTACAAGCCCACTTAGGCATAATGACAACATTAATGGGAATAAGATCCTCAATGACATCTATAACCTCCTCATCAACCTCCTCAAAGAAAGGATCCTCAAGATGAGATGAAGAAGAAGAAGAAGGAGGCATGGAAGAAGATGAAGAATCATGAGGAGTGAAGCATGCTCATCAAATTGAACATGTGTTCGAAAAATAATGTCATGAGTATCAAGATCTAAAATTTGATAAGCTCTCATGTCCTCACAATACCCTACAAAGATCAAGGTTTCTTCTTCTTATCCAAAGCTTTCCTTTTCTTCTTTGGCACAAAGGCCCAAGCATGGCTCCCAAAGACTCGAAAAAATGAGACATTGGCTTAGTGTTGGACCAAGCTTCCTCCTCTGGAGTCAAATGCTCAAGTGCTTTGTGTGTGTGATTTAAATGTAGTTAGCACAATTAACTACTTTTACCCAATAGATATAGGAGGTAAATCTCTAGAATGCATCATACAATTAGCCATTTCCTTCAAAGTTCTATTCTTCCATTCTGCTAAGCCATTCTTTTGTGGAGTATGAGGAATAAAATGGTGAATAATGCCTTGAGTTGCCAAAAATTAGAAAACTCATTGTTGAAGTACTCCCCCATTATCAATGTGAAGGTTCTTTATGCAACTAAAGATTGTTTCTCGACCAAAGCCTTGAAGACTTTGAAGTGTGAAAAACATCACTTTTGTACTTGAGAAAATAAACCCAAGTACGCCTCAAGAAATTATCAATAAAGGTAAGTGCATACTTAGCTCCATTGAAAGAGGGGGTAGGAAAAACCATCAAGTCACTATGCACAAGCTCAAGTGGTGAAGAAGCTCTCTTAGAAAATTCTTAGGAAATGGATCTTGGTGTTTTTTTCCTAATGCAACCAGAGAAAACTCCTCAAGACAAGAAACTCTAGGAAGACCATCTACCATACCATGAGTGCTCAACTCCTTCAAATATCTATAATTAAGATGTCCAAATCTTTCATGCCAAAGCTTACTCTCTGAATCTGCATGAGAAACCAATCATGTCCCTATAGAAGAAGTGTCATCAAAACCCTCAAAGTGATATAGTCTAGAACTATGATCAACAATACCCTGAGCAACAAGTGAATAAGGCTCCAACAAAGTTCTTACTTTCTGCCCCATGTGGTGTAAAGTCATTGTTTTCCTTGACTCAGAATGACAAATTTGATATACATAAAGCAAATTTGTAGTGATGTTAGGAACATATAGTGCATCTTGGATACTACCACCATCAAGTTGTATATCACCTTTTCCCTCAACAAAAAGAAAGGAAGAATCTCCAACCTCAATTTTGGAAGTAGAACTCAAACCTAGAGAAACAAAAAGACTCCTTGGAAGAAGTCATGTGATGAGAAGCACCATAATCTATAACCCAACTATCTGTAAGTGGTGACTGAGATCTCCCAACAACATTAAGTGTTTTGCCATGCTGATTAGAAGGAGGTGGAGTGGAGATAGAAATTTTGTGTTTCTTGACTACATCCTCTAAGGCTTGCATTCACTTATAACACCTATGTTCTTCATGACCACTACCCCCACAAAAAGAGCATGAAAGGCTAGACTTATTCTTGGATTTAGAAGACTCCTTGGGTTTAGAGTTGTTTTCTTTGGGTTTAGGAGCACTTTGAGATGGAGAAGGGGTGGATTTGGTTTTATTTTTAGTTTTCCTTGCCCTTAGGATTAGATGCAACTAATGCCTTTTGAGAGGTGGAAGACTCAAGGTGAGACAATTTGGATTCTTCCCTAGTAAGTCTTTCACAAAATGTTTCTAAGTCAGGCATTTTGAATGTGTCACCTAAGGCATCCATGCTAGAGAAAAAGGTAGAAGAAAATATTTGAATGGTCCTCTCAACTTGGATAGAATCAAGTAAACACACTCTTCATCTTTCTTATCTCTTCCACTCCCCTTCAACTGTGTCAACAAATGCTTGAACTTGGTAAGATAGTCTATAATTGTTGGAAAATCTTCAGGATTAAGAGAGGTGATCTCAATTTCAAGTTGCATGGCTCTCATATGATCCACCTTACCAAATAAATCCTCCAATTTCTCCCATATTTTGAAAGGAGAGTCACATTTTTCCAAATGAAACAAAATACTATCACTTACATAAGTTCCTATCAAACCCATACACTCATCAAATTTGCACTGGTACTAAAATTTCTCATATTCTCTAGTGAACATTGGTTGTTCTGAAGAAGTTAAAGCCCATAATCCTTTCCGCTTAATTATTGTTTCCATTCTTGGTTTCCATGTGTGGTAATTATGTGTTGTTAATGGCTCAACATGATCTAATGCAAAAGTAGATAAAGACGTCATCCTCAAAAAAATCACCAAAATAAATGCAAGAACCAAAATGCAACAAGACCCCAAACAATGCAACAAGAGCCCCCAGATTTTGGCACTTTATAATGAGTGTGTGTTACAATATGACACTTTATAATTATAGTTAAATTCTCAAAATAAATATTTCCAATGGAAAGAGCACGGAAAAAAGCACTTTTGTAAAAAATGACACTCAAAACCGAGTTACCGATCAAAAGATACAAGCTTTTCAATATTATGCTCTACTATTTATTTTAGTTACCACTAAAAAATAAAATAAAATGTTCTTGTCTTCACCACACAAATAAAATGAAAGGGGCTGGAGTTAAGCACCTACTACTAGAAATCACAAGCCTTAAGCCCTCATATGACCATACCCTGTCAAAAAAGGAAATATTTGTCCTTCCAAAAAAAACCTCCTGCACGTAACCCAAAAATGCTACACTTGATGTAACAAAAAAACCAGTGTAGATCTTGAGAAACCCAACAAAATCTACAAGAATAATTTCCTTTTTGCACGAATCTCAAGGCAAACCACTACATTCTCTGCAAAAAAAAAAATAACTACCTCCAAAAATGGTCGAGTTTATAGTCGATCTTAGGGTTTTGCCACCTTCGGATCCAATGGAAGCCTTTTTTTGCATAAAAATGCACGCAGTAACAAAATATGGACAAATCACGAATATATAAATATAAAAAAAAGTTTGCAAAACGAAACTTACAGTTGGATGTCAACAACAATCTCTTGCACTAATACCATAAAAGGAACGATAACCATATCGTACCTATCCAAGAACACAGATAATCAAAATCAAACATAAGATGAAAGTAATTTGCGAATAACTTTACACAAACCTTTGCAAACAAATGAGCAAAGTAATATCATATATTATTATGGAACTCAATGAAATACAATGAGAATGGCTCTTAATTATATAAGCAAAAATAACAATCTAAGAACCAGTCAAGGTCGTAAATCAAGCCATAAATCATGGAAAGAACTAGTCATCAAAGAATTAGTCAAGACCATAGATTTAGAAAAGAACTAGACATCAAGGATCTAGTCAATACCATAGATCAAGGAAATAACTATACATAACAACTAGATAATATCCCCCTAATATAAAAATAAATAAAAGAAATATCCACACACATAAGTGGGTGAGGATAAATACAATAAAGGTAAATAAAGTACCTAGGTGAACATGAGCTAAGGTAAATACCTACTCTAACAAGGAGTGGTCATAAGAAAAACCAAGACTTGGGAAAAGAAAAGGAAAACAAGAAACCAATAGAGGGATATACCTCCAAAAGAAGAATATTACCCCAATTGGGTCAACCCCGAACTACATGATAAAGAAGTTACAAAAAGTAAAGAAGTAGTAAGGAAGGCCCATAACTATGAAAAAGATGCACTTAATGTTTGTGGAGGAAGAAATCACCGCTCTCAAAGAAATAGCTAAGTTAACCATAAGAAAGGGGCTAGTAGAAAAAAATACAAAAATCTACAAATATTAATAAACAAACACAAAATCACAAAGTTTAGCGGATTGAGGCCATGAAAAATAAGAAAATATTTTTCGCGCACATGACAAAGGGTTTCGTGGGAATCATCCATCTACTTAGACATAGAGATCCGTGATATAAATTTTTCATGTGTCTTGCTTGATCTAGGGGTTGATGTAAATATCATGTCAAAAGCTACATGGGAGAAATTGGGAATAACACGTTTGGAGCTAGCACATTATGACATTGGCATAGCCGATAGGTCTAAGAAAGCCCTACTGGCGTATTGCGAAATGTAGAAGTGGATTTCATGGGAATTAAGAAAATTATAGATTTCAAAACTATGGAAAACATGGCTTAAATGTTACCTATAGTTTCATTATAACTTTATAATGGTTTATTTATTATAACGACACACTCAATTTTGAAAAATGAGGAAGTTACTCTAGATTAAATGGCATCCGCATCCATCTTCTCCTAAAAACATGTATTAGCATGGTATGGGCGGAGGAAAATATGGGATGACATAGGGCATAACAAGTTTGATGAAAAAAGGTGCATATGTCATCAAAAAAATCTATAATTTCAACAGATATTTTGAACCTAACATGAAAGGTGAAATATTCCTTGAAAGTGATTCCACTAACGCTAGCTTAGAACATGATGTAGACGCATGAGCATATAGATTTCTAAAAACAAGAGTTAGGAATTTTCTACATGTAAGGTGGATATTATCCCATACACTAGATACACAAAAGAAGAAGTATATTACTCGTAGAAGAGGTAGAAGAAAGATATTGGCCCACGAAGGATGATTTCCACTAAGAAAAAGATAATTATTATCCACACAAGAAGATGAAATTGTGGAACAAAAATAAATAAAAAGGTTTTCTACGTTTTATCTGTAAAATTCGACGAGGACAATTTTACTGGTAACCATACCCAATTTTTCCTTGGTCCATCGTTAGGGACCCTCTCGCATTCGAAATGTTACAAAATCCCTTTTCAGAAATCTAGTTCTCCGAACTTAGCCATTTTGGTCCCTTTTTGGCTGGGTGCACCTTTTATCTGTGTAACACAGAATAAATTTGTGCCCCCTTCATTTCCTTTGGCGCACAGATTGACGTGTCGACACATCAATTGTTGTGCCTTCCCGTGATGCGCCTTTCTTGCGTGCGCCAAGGTGCATGCACCTTCATGTTAACAACTAAATTGTTGCGTCATGTTTTGGTGTGCCATAGGCGCAAGGAATGAAGTGTTGACAGTCGTAAATTTGCACCAAAGGCGCAAGTATTCCCGTGTCGACACGCGCGTTATCTCTGCGCCAAAGGGCACACAGTTTGACGTGTCGACACATGTTTCGGTGCGCCTCTTGAAAAAGTGGTTGGCACATTTATTGCACCTTTGCCTATATATAGGCACACCCGCCCTGTCACTTTCACAATTTAAAAACACGTGATAACTTTATTCCTCTGCACCTATCAGCATGCCCATCCTCCTCGTATCGCGTTTGTGGACCCCGTTTCGTCTCTCACATTCTATATATTCTAGGTAGGTGGTTCTTACTCCTCTTATGTTTTGTTTTGATTGTTTGTGTGGTAGGAAACAATGGATCTGTGAATCATAAAGCCCCTCCCCTGCTATTCTTACAATCTTTCTCCCCAAAGTTGTTTTCCTCCTCTTTCCAGATCTACTGGCCAAGAGGGCTCTGCCTAGAAAACAAATCCAAAACCTCTTTGCTTTTCCCCCTTCACCGCTTGAATCGATGTGGAGTTAAGCCTAAAGGATCACAAATCTATCAGAGAGATAGAAAACTTGAAAAATCTGTGTTTTTTCCCCTTGGCGCAATCGCCACCCTTGCAACAGGAAGCACAGTCGCGCCTATGGTGCACCAAAATTGATTGCAACACATGAGCTCCCTGCGCTATAAGCAAACCAAGTAAATCCTAAACGGCACAGGTGCATCCTCACTCACCACAACAATATGTCATGCAAGCTTTCCCTGTGCCGCGCCAAAGTCCCTTTCTGCGCACCTAAAGTTGGTGCTACACGCAATAAACCTGCGCCCTTTGGCGCACCAAACTTCCATGTTGCATGTCAAATACTTGTGCCATAGGCGCACCCTGCCCCTATGCAACACCAACATTCCTTGCGCCAAGTATAAAACTACATAACGGCGCAGGCGCATCCCCGCTTACAATAACATGATGTCATATGCAAAATCCTTGCGCCCTGCGCCCTTTGGTGCTGATTTGTTCCCTGTAACACTCTGATTCAGTGCGCCATTCTATTAACTCTGCAGCCTGCAGTATTCCTGCACCCTATGCCCTGAGGCCTTAAAATTGCTAACTCCTCATTCTATTCTGTAGTGCTTTAATGGAAGATCTGATAGCTAATATGGCTCTTTGGCATTGGACTTCTCTTCTTCTTCTTGCAGATCAGCAACTAAACTCAGATCCATATATGTCTACATCAAGCAAGAAGCCAACCAAGTCAAAGGGTAAGGCTAAGCTTACGGAAGAAGAGATGAAGTATAAATACCAGAGGGTCAGATGCCCGAGTCCCAGGAAGAATGTGACCTGGACATAAGAGACTCGAACTCGGTCACATCGACATGGAGGATTTTTGGGCCAGAACCAGGAGAGTCACAGGAAGTCCTTGGATGGACAAGTCTGGTGGGCGAAGTGGATCGCATTTTTTCTTTGGGGATCCTCGTCGGCAAGAAACAATGAATTTATGATGGTGGTGGCCCGTTGTTACAACAAAGACACAAGATGTGTCGAAAATGAAAAGGGCGAGGTCATAATCAACCTCACCGCCCGACACTTCGAAATCATGCTAGGCATCCCTCACCACCGACACTTTGTGGCTATAAGCCAAGAGGACTACACCAAGGCATGGGAGGACAATGAAGACAAGTGCATGCAGCTGATGAATGAAGTGTACTTGAAAAACAAGAAGGTAATAACCAGATGGCCATAGGTTATTCACCGCAGTGACTTCTCCGAGGAATTGAGCGACACCATCACATTCCTTAGTAGAGTTTTTGGGCTTTCCAACGCCCATTACTTTCACAAATGGATGCTCAGGTACCTTGAAACTATGAACAAGAATGTGCCAGATCAACACTTTGAGTGGGTGGAGATCATAAGCAGCACCATATCCGAGCAGCTCCAACAACTCACCACAACGGGAGGTTCTACATGAACTCCTATGTAGTCTACGCTACAGCCTCGGAGAGGGATTATCCGGCACTGAGCCAATGCGGGGTTTGTCCCCAGATAAAAATATATGAATACTACCCAGAGCTGAAGCTGGAGAACAACATCCCGCAGTTTACTAAAATCAATGATGCCTTTTTCTACGGCATCATCTGCCTATTGAGGCCCAACATGACTCACGGTCGAACGACCAAGAGCATTGTCACAACAACAGAGAAGTGGGGGGCCTTATTTACACAATTTCCCACCTTCACCTATCTCAGGGCAGCTAACTTCTTGGGGGAACCCACCAAATTGCCGAGATATGCCGGCCCGAAGTTGATCCTGTTGGAGCTATCCAAATATCTCGTAACATACCATGAGAAGTGCCTGAAGAGAAAGAAGGGTGGAACTCCTTTCCCCTTACAAGGCGATACACATGCATCTCTCACCACAAAGCCCGGGAAATGGTTGCCGAGCTAGAACTGCTCAATCTGAAGCACAACTTCCCGGTGAGGCCCACTTTTGATCCAAGGAATTGCCTTCCCAAGGCAAAACTCGATCCAATCCATATTCCACAGATCGAGGACATCTATATCAACTGTACCATGAGGTCGAACTTAGAAGGAAGGACCACTCCCGCTTGGCCTTGGCAGAAATTATTCAATACGGCGTGGCCATTGTTCCAAAAGGTTATCAAACTACTGATCAGGAAGTTGATCAGGTGTATCTTGACACGGATGGGGACAATTGGCCGTTTGCTGCAATCGACAGAACAAAAGTGCCACAAACCATTGAAGAAAGGGTCAAGGAAACATTGCGGAGGACAAAGCACTGGTGCAGAATGAATGGCCTTATCTACCTTGGGGTAGATTTCACTACATCCCCATTGGGCAATGCACCTGTTAGGCCAAAGCATCTGCCAAAAGTCAAAGGCAAGGATAAAGAGGGTGAATCAAGCTCTGCTCAAGAAGGAGCTCCTGAAAGTCCTCCTTTCGCTACGCAAGAACAGATTGTAAGCCTGGTATCCCCAGAGAAAGAAGCGCCGGAAGATGTTTCGACGGCACATCCACTTAGGGTGTCACCACTACTGCAACTGCCGAGGTCCCTTTTATCCCTTCTCCCTCTCCTCCTTCTCCTCCTCGCGTGACCCAAGTGACCATTCCTTTGGTTGTGTCCTCTCCCCATCTTCTATTGTTCCCCCTTCCTCGTCATCCATCTTCTCTTCTCTCACGGAGCTATCCCCCACCATTTCTTCTCTCATCTCTCAGCTCCCTTCCATTTCCGTGTCCTCCTCCCCTACAGTATCCCTTCCTCCCGTGAGCACTTTCTCGGCCTCCCTCTTGATGCCACCACCAAGTGTCTCTACCCATTTCCCCTCATCCACTGCAGCTGCCCCCTCTTCTACCTCTGGTCCTGTTCCCTTAAGTCCAGCGTGGATCTCCCAACATCTGAGCCAACAAAAGAGGAAAGTCCCTATCACACCAATGGACTTCTCTCGTCATCCCAAAAAGGGGGCAAGAAGCAAAATCCTATAACCCGCTTCTCTCAGAGTGCATCAGGGGAAAGAGTGATGGAGATTGCATATCCCGATCCTTCAAAGGGTAAAAAGATCTATCTCCGACAAATTATACAGTGACCCAAGTCACAATGGGAATGTCTTCAGAAAGTCTTCAAGGAGAGGCCCTATCTGCGGTGGATGCCCTTTGCAAGAAACTTTAAGAAGCAAAGGAGGAGAAAAGGTTGCTAAAGGAACAAAACAAAATCTTCTCCATGCCCTATAGAAAATGGGCAGTGCACCTCCTACAACTGCCACGGAAACTCTTGAGGTCCTAAGTCAGGACAAGATAAACGAGTATGCCAAAATTGGTGAACAAGGTATGGCAGTTTCCACCTGGAGGGATCAAATCCTCAAAGATAGCAAGGAGGTAATAGTCAAGTTCACCGAGTTGTATCAGAACATCAATCAGGCGAACAAAGATCTCCAGGCAATTGCAGGACCTATCTCCGAGGAGTTGGACCATGCAAGGCTGCAACACGAAACATTCCAGAAAATGCTCGACTGCTCAGTCAACGATCTAGTGAAATTTGGCGTCTTCAAATACTCCAGGTACCCAAAGAAGATCCTTGCTGCGTTGGATTACCAGGTCGACCAGATGGAGTTCATCCTAGAAAATATTGATAAAGTCAAGGAGGAAGCCCTGGATGCAATGCATCAAATGGATCAAATTGTTCTGAGGATGTCTCCTGCAAAGCTTGCTTACTCCTTCTTTCACCTTGAGGAAGGCAGACAAAACTATTCGGATCTTTAAAGAGATCGTCTTGCAAGGGTTAGGGCCAGAAGCCACTTTCGACACCGAATGTATCAACAACCTTCTGACTTGCCGTGATTTTGTGGGTTTCGATGGAGGCAGAAACGAATATTTCAAACTCCTTGAAAAACTCGTCAGAGATGAGCGGGAGACCCGTGAGGTCATCAATGATCATAGGAAGGGTCCCGCTCAGATCAACTTCAGCCCATGATCAAGTAAATTCATGGAATATCGTGGTCGGTTCCACATCACCTCTCCAGAGCAACCGTAGAAGCAAGATACCCCCTTCCAACCGCGAGATGAAAATGAATAGCTTTCTTCCTCTTGGCTTCCTTTTTTAAAAATATCTAATAGTATGTTGGTACAAACGATGACCTCATCTATGTTGCACCATGGGATGTTGTCATCCACCAAGTTGTCCAAAGTCAACATTGACTTTTAGATATTTTGTAATTAGTTGTTGGTTCTCTTTTGCCTTCTTTCTTCTCCTTCTTCTATATATACTTGGATAATTGTTGTATTCAAAAGGTGGATACTTTTCAGATGAAAAATAGAAGTAAGAAGAAAGACTTTGAGCTTTTTGTAACAGAAGAAAACATTAATACAAATATTAAGACCTTGTGTTGAATATGTGTGTTATGAGCATTTAATATTTCTTATGTCAGATTTATGCATTTATTCTGTTGAATCTATCTCTACTTTTTTGTCATTTATTCATCAAGTATTGCTTTGTTCGTCTATGCAAGTAGGTTCGTGCACCGTTTACTACCACCCCAAAACATAAACCCTCCGACCTTTCTACTTTGGAATTCATTTCTTTTCTCTCTTCAGTCTTTTCTATCTCCCCACCTCATTTCTTTTCCTTCTTTTCACAATTGAAATACAATTACCGGGATGAGATCCCAACCCCCAAAGGCGAATATTGTGACACTTGCATGCATTCCCGCTAGTAGAATAAAGAATAAACCAGCTTTGCTTTTTGACTCAAAGAGGGGCAATGCCCCGCACACTATTGGCTGCTCGTCCATAGATCCGTCCACCCGATAGATTTTCGGACCAACACTACGAAAGACAAGAAATTCATACCACACCCGCAAACTACGAAAAATACGCAAAGCATGCCCCCACAAGAAGAAAGACATGAATGAGAGGTCGATGGGTGTTTTGACTAATCTGTGGAGCTTCACGCATAATACTACCAAAAAAAATTTGGAGTTGGGGATGTAGAAGGATACTTGGAACAAATGGTGTGGGTTTTCCTAATGAAGAAAGTAGAATGGAAGATTTATATGATACTTTGATGATGAATGTTGCTCTTTGGTGGGAAACTCACGAACCCAGTATTAGACATTAGACTTTAGAAGTAACACTACTAAAAATAAGATACTTGGAGAGCGGCCATATTAGAATACATGAACGAAGGAGACCCCCAAAAAAATGTTAAGGCTTGCCTTAAAACATTAGAAAGTATGGGGAGAAATATCCCCAATTGTATGAATACAAATATTTTTCTCAACTTGAGGTTCTTTACCAAATTCATGGTATATCCATCAAGAAACCAAAATAGAATCAAGAAATTGGGATGAAGTAGTCACATATTTCCGCCATACATTCAATTTTTGGGATGATGACTTGTATATCCTACATGCTTTGAAAAATATACGTACATTTCTATTGTTACCTAATGAAGATGTAATTTCTCAATTCACTAAGGGTTGATAGAAGGAATAAACCAAAACCATATAAAGAGCAAAATAAAAACACAAAACCAAGAAAAACAAGATAAATGGCTTTTTGTTTCACTACAGAGAAACAAGAGAAAGGAAACATAAAGGACCAACTAAAAAATTTAAAGTTTAATGTCATAGAAGATGAGAGGAAAGTAATAGAAACAAATAATGAAGAAGATAAATATTTCTATAAACCAATGAAAATTCAAGAAGAAAATATTAGACTAGATGGAGAAGAAAAGTTAGACAAGCTAGAGATTATTAGGGGGAAGTGGAAGTGGCCAAGATGATAGTATCAAGATATTTTCCCAAAGACTTCAAAGAGCTCTACGGGATTAAGAGTAAGCGGGAACAATGAAAATACAAATTAAGGAGGGGGTTAAACCACTCAAGAAGAGGTTATACATGCTAAACCCCAATCTCAAGGTGAAGGTGAAAACATAGATTGATAAAATGTGAACGCGTGAATTATCAAACCAAGAGAGGATGTTGAATAGATCAGCCCTATGATAGTACAAAATAATAAAATTGGAGAGATGAGGATATGTGTAGATTATAGGGAACTTGATAATACCTACATTCATGACCCATTTCCCACTCCTTTCACCGAAGAAGTATAAGAAAATGTAGTAGGAAGAGAAGTTTACTCTTTAACCGATGGGTTATTAGGATACCATCAAGTTAGGATAGCATTATAAGACCATCCTAAAACAACATTTGCCATAAAATGAGGATCGTGTATGTATACAATAATGAAATTTGGGTTCAAGAATATGCTAATAATATTTAGCGGGATTATGGTAAATGTATTCAAAGAGTTCATCCATGATTTTTGGAGGTATACTTAGATGATTAGATTGTAACATTCCCATTTTAAGACTTTAGAAACAAGGGAGAAAAAAATTATACATAATGTTCTCTGTTCTAAATAATCATAATTTAGAACACACATTCCATGCCAATCAATCTCATAACAGATAACCATATGCAGTTGTAAATGACTCGGTGAACTACCGATCTCTCATTTCATGACTCGGTTTCTAACCGATCTCTCATGTTAACTTAAGGTATTGAATACTAAGTGTATACTAAGTATACTTGGTTCTATTACCCTGTTCTGGGTATTGAGTGTTTGTATAAGAAACCTATCTAAATATTTGTTACCAATATTCATCTGAAATCCCATTTCTTAAACTAGGTGACATAGGACAACACAACCAATAGCTTGTGATACTTTGGCCAAATATTTCCAACATACTATTCATGTTACTATTCCTAGATGGCATACTCGTCTAACGGAATACGTCCTTCACCCCACTCCTCTATTATCTAGAATGGTCTTTATTGACTTCTGTCAGTTCACTTGTTCAAGGTTTGACCCTAACCCAAGTTAGTGACATAATTTGGTATAGGGAACCACTCGTGATGACCTAGGGTATATAGACATACTCAATTGACCTAAGTCGATTGAATGTGCCTAGTTACCCTAAGTCATTATGAGTCACTTCCTATGCTAAATCATATCCCTAATCGACCTAGAGAGAAACTAAGATCAAGTCTAGGTTTGAGTAGATCTAGATGAACCAATGTTGAGGGGTGATGCAAAATGTCAACTACAACATTATATCCCCATGAAGACCCTAGTATTCATGAAGGTACATTTCTATAGTTGGTGTGTGCCAACATCTGACAAAAATACTCATCTTGATATACACACCTCGAGAAGAGGTCATTTATACTCATTTATTTCTTAATTAAGATTCAAATTACAACAACCATGTTGAACCCTACTTATAACAACCCTTAAGTTTTTCATCCTTATTTTATTTGTTAAAGTACTATATAAACCTATGATTGCTTAGGTTCATTAGCTTTTTACTTAACGTGTAGTTACTCGAAAAGTAGAAAACATCCATCATAAGATTTATTTAACATAACTCAACCATTCATATCCTGTTTAAGATCCAAAATAGGTTCCATTATAGTAGACTTCATAGAGATGAAGTATAATTCATTAATAGTCTCATATACCAAACATTTGTTTTGAAACCTATCAAGGTATTTCTCCAGAGGAAGTGAACCTTCCTTTTTTTATTTAAACGATAGGGTTTGTTATACCCTTTTTCCATTACACGAGTCATGATAGTTAAGTTATACTTTTATTATCATCTTTTCAATAAACCATGCATGATTAGATAAAAGAACATTGATGCATGCCAACTTAATAAGTTACATTCAAATAAGGGATATTGTAACTAATTCCCATACATCCAACCTAATTAGTTACAACAAATAAGGATCCATTCAGATAAGAATGATAACAATGTAAATAAGATTACAAATTTCCTTCATATAATTCACGGGAAAATGACATATCAAGTATGAGTAACTCTCAATCTTCTTCAATTCATCATGGTAAAATACATATTTTACAAGACCATGCATTTCAGACATAACTCATGTCAAACAACATCAAGATCATTAAAGAATACAACTTTTCTTCTTTCAATACATTTCAATAATGAATCATATTTCTCTATAAAAGATCCATACTTTAAGCAACCAATACATCCTATAAGTTATTGCCTTCCTTTATCACTTACGAAGTCCATCTACAAAAATTGCTAGCACAAGTCAATTCATTGAACTAAGCATGATAAGCACTAAGCATTAAAACGATGTGCCTTCAACTAACTGTTTCATAAAACCAACTCTACTTTTATGAAACAAGTAAGGCCAAGCAAATAAATAAATCATAAGTAATAACAACCATAAAAGAAGAACAATTGATCAATTTTAAATAATCATTAAGAAAAGATCGTGATATAATTAGCACTCTACAACATTATATCAGATAAGTAATGTTTCAACCAATTTACTTATCTCCTCCCAATAAAGGCACGTACTAATTATTTCTTATATAATTCTATCTGAATTAGAAATACAGACACTAACTCCATTATTTTTCCAAAATAGAGTTAGTTTAAGAAACAAGTACTATCAAACTCAATATTACAAAATTTCATAAAAGGGCATCTACAACCAAGCTACTTCCAGCTTCATGAAAGGCTTTAGGATGAATCATCAACAACATAAGAATAAGAGTTTCCATTTCAGATGCTATATCCTAATTTCAAGTCCATGATATAGCCTAAGTTCTCAAGTTAGGCCACACATTAGAATTAGGAAAGTATTCACTCAATAAATAGCATTTCAAACAAATCAACTATTACAAATATTGATCTCTTTAATATAAGTCAAGAGAATAAGTAAGAAGTATAAACGACTACTCAAATGCATTCATGAAAGTAATGCAACTGAACCTATTAAATGTATAACAAGATTTATACAGAAGAGGGAAGGATGATTTGAGAGAAAACAAGTTAGAACTTCCCTCCCAATTTGGTAAAATGAATATCAATTCACAACTCAGAAAGGAGAATGCAACACAAAATATCTTACAATTTCCAAAGAAGACAATGATGAAAACTTAACCTCGGAGAAAAGAAGAGAAAGGAGTCAATCAATCATGTTTAGATGAGGATTCCAACATTCCATCCCAAGTAAATAAGGTCATAAAAGGACTGGTACAGACCCAATCACAACATCCTTTAACTCTTTTTAAAAATAGAAATCATGCATTAGAAGATGCTAAACCGAATATACAACTATAGTATATAAATCAGTTCTCAAAATAAGGCTCCCCATCTTGACACAATTACAGTAATAATAGTACATTATCCTTATCAAGAAGGAGATGAAATAACAAGAATTGCTAAACATCTTACTGGAAAATAACAACCTTCAACAATCATTCCAAATCATCAAAGTTTCAGTAAAGGAACCATAGTCTATTCATTCCTTCAGGACGATAGTGTAATAATCGTTAAGAAAGACTCACATTCACATTCTCATAGAGGTGAGAGAAAACATATTTTGAATGGACAGAGAAAGATCCATCCAAAAATTTTTCAAAGAAGATGCAACACAAAGAACGACATGACTTAACTACAGTGCACAATTCAACTACAGAGATGATTAGAATTCCTTCCATTATATTTCTATGGATAGGCTCAACTACACACATCTACTAAGTCGACAAGACATTCTAATCCTTCAACATTCTCAGAGATCAAAGAACTGAAGTATCTAGAAAACCCTTCATACTGAACCGATTGGTTAATTCCAGTTCACGAAACGTCAACCAAAAATCCGCATATACATTCATTAAATCCTCACGAAACCACAACAAGTAAGGTTTCAACAACTTACACTAGCAAGTTAGCTTATGATGTTACCCAGATCAAGAACAAGTAAGATTAAACAATCATTATCTAACTTGAAAGTGAAGAAGAACAGTGAGATCATCATCTTGCAAGCTCGAGAAGAGCTAACGTGAATAGAACTAAAGATTATCCCAGACAAATCAATTTGAAAAGTCCTTAAACATAACAGAACCTCCTCTATCCAACTTTTAGTTCAGTCTTCCAAATATTCCATGAAAACCCAACAATATTTAAAGTTCCAGAAGGAGGAACTTCGCACACTGTTATATTCAACAAGATTATTCCAAAATCTAAGTATCCAAGAAACCATTACCACATAGTTTCCATAAAGGAACAAGATTTGAACAACTAAGTTTTAACTAAAAGGGGTGAGAGAATAAATAAAACATTCATTCTTGTTTCCACATGAGTTTGAATCCACAAATACAAAAATCCAAACACCCATTATCAGTCCAGCTTCCATCGAAATACCAGTTCAAAAAGAATGAAATTTTATATAGTAAAGTTCAAGAAGAAGTCACTCATTCATTATTTTTTTTCCATATGAATTCCAGTTCACACAACATTGAATACAAGCATCCATATATATACAAGTTCCAATCAGAAGTAACAATACTTCAACTAATCAAAGATGTGATAGAGAAGGACATTTTTCTTACCTTCTATCAACCATAATGACAAACCAGTTCCCAATTCTTAAAGCAACAACACATTTCCATAAACCCTTTTTAGTAGACATGCAAGATTCAATAGATTGACATAACTCAAATAATATCAAGGTACGAATTCACTATTAACTTAAACAGAAATGAGCCTTATTCCACATTATCTAACAAAGACTCATTACGTAAAAATATAGAGATATTTCAAGAAAAGAAGCAAGGTATTCATCATAAAGTAAAAACCCATTGATCACAAGAGAAAAGTTGTTTTAATGAAGACGATTAGAGAAAAGCATAACAACTTAATGGATAGAGTCTATCATGCCTAATAGTGCTTCTGTTGATTCGAAGAAGATTTCCAGTTGAGCCTCCACAATTCCCTCTTCTCCAAATGAAATCAACAACCCAAAACTTCTTTCTCATATGCCTCTTATACCTCCATTGGATAAAAAATAGTCCAAAGGAGCCAAAAATAGAAACAAATTGCAAACAGAACTGCTTGGTTTGAAGAACTAGATATCTCCATGCAGAGCAAAAATAGAAATGAATGAAAGACCAAACAACCTCCAAGAATTTTGCTTACATGGTTTCCTAGGTGGTTTGCTCACCAAAACCAATGGTCATTAATTCCATTTAATTCCACTTTCCCGCCTATATCTCCACGTCATTTCCATCTAAAACTAGTGAACTCAAACTTAACTAAAGCATGCATCTCCATCTTTAGTGACAATGCCAGCTGGACATTCCATCAAACTTCATGCCTCTACCATAACTGGCAGTACCATGTCCCATAAATTCAAAAATCAAATCTCTTTAATGTCATTGAAACCATCACCACCACCTCCCATTTTCCATGCGACCCCTTAGGTCCCCTTTCACCTTACATTAGTTTAGGTTAGATAAACATTAGTTTAGGATCCGACCTTAGGCTAGTTAAAAGTTATTTACCTTAGGTCATTAAACATTGCCTTAGGTAAGTTTGCCATCATAGGATAAGCCATACCCCATAGTAGTTTAGTATTAGGTAATAGGTTAGGGATTGACCTCTCATTACCTTAGGTTATTTCCAAATCCCTCACTTGTAAAACATACAACCTAGATTAGGATGCAACATGCATAGTTAGAAATAGATCTAAGGTAGGTCTAGTTTACCTTAGGTTAGAATCTAGTTAGGATAGATCCTAACAGTCTAGGACTAAGGTTTTACCTTAATAGTCCTAAAGTAAGTCTTTTTTTCCTTCTTACACCAACCAAGTCATAAGAAATTGACTAGAAGATCCAATTTCATATTTCACAGAAAATGTAAAACAAGGACCTCAAAAGAAGGGTCTGAAAAATTGTAAACTTACAAAGGCTTATTCCTCTTAATACCTTCCATTCAGAATGTCGACTTAACAAAATGAACAAGTAAGAAACTGAAGCATACCTTGGATCAATGGAATTGATCCAAGGTTTTGTTGTTATTAAAAATAAGTATGCAAACAAAAATTCCAGTTCACAACTTTTACAAAGCCCAAGGAAGAATAATTTTACTTCCAAGCAACAACAACATAGAAAAATGAATCCATGAACGGCAATAATTTATCCCTTTGCAAGCATGATTCCCAATATTCAAAAGAATACACCTTCTTAGGACAAATCACATATCAATACTTGCAGTGTAAGGAGGAGAAAGCTATCAATTTTCCAAAGATGTTACATAGATAGTGTATGGATTGTTAGAAGACCACATACAAGTACCATGACTAATGTTCCAAATATGTTGAGCACTACAAACATCACTTAATTTTAAGAAATGCATATTTCTCACACCGTTTGGAACAAATCATTGGGGCATATTATTCATAAAGAAGGCTTGTTGATAGATCCCCTTTAAACATTTGTCATTCAGTAACACTACCACCTCCCAAAACACAAAATTATGTCCACATAGTACTTGGATACATGTGATACCACAAAAATTCATAAGAAATTATGCGGTAAATGTAAGTGCTCCACTAGAACTATTGAAGAAGAAATCAAATAAACAAATAGAGTGGACAAATGAATGTGCAAATGATTTTGACATCTTGAAAGATAAGATCTTCGTGCTCCAATTATTATATTTATATATTGAAAGGTACCATTCCACGTACATGTAGATGCTTTTCGAATAGCAAGATGCGTAGTATTGGCTTAACTATGGGATAAAATGGATCATCCCATTGCTTTTTCCAGTAGAAAACTTGCTAAACTAAAAAAACTACTCAAAAATGAAACATAAGCCTTCGAAATGGTATATACCCTAAAAATATTTAGACATTATCTATTGGATACACCATTTACCTTCTACAAAGACCACGAACCATTGAATTATTTGATCAATAAACTAGTTTTCGAATGACGAGTCTATAGATGGCTCGTGTTGTTTCAAGAATTTGATTTCACCATACTAGTAAAACCATGCAAATGAACGATTGACCATACTAATTATCTAGTATTGAGATAGGAGAAGAAAAAGGCACCATTAAAGATGAGTTTCTCGGGGCCCATCTATTTCGAGTGGAGGTAGTTCCAAAGGAGTTAGAAGAAATTTCTCAATTATTAGTTCTGGGGTGAATTCCTTCGAGGATATACAAGAAACAAAAATAAAGACTACTAAGTGAAGATTTTCCATTTACCCCGATTTAAGGTGAATTATACATGGACCAAGATGATATACTTAGAATATTAGTTTTACAACATGAAAGGGAGAACATATTGAGAGAATCCCATGAAGGCATTGTTAGGTTGTGGACCCTGTTTTCATGTGAGAAAGTGTTGAAGACTCAGTACACTAAGAGTATTGCACACTTTCCACAGCTTGTCTCGCTAGGGTTCTAGGTTCGGCCGGGCCCCGAGTGGAGGTCCGGGCGTAGCCCCGGTAGCGAGGGGTTCAAGGGTGCAACCCCGAAAAAAATTGGGCCTCAAAACATGCCCGATATATCGGGAAACATGATTTTCTCATATGGGTGGGTTTTTTTTTTTTGGCCCATGGTTTTAATACCTGGTTTTGTAAAACTGTTTAAGTAGTTGTCTATTTATATGGTTTTGTGCATATGGTAGACATAATGTAAACATTGCAGATGTGTTTTGAATTCGGCTGTGAATTCTATAGAGTTTGTTGAGCATAGCTCCAAATGGATCTAGGTATTGTATTGAGAGAGTGGTGGCTTGTAATAAAATCTGAGCAAGTGATTCTTTGTGGACGTAGCCCAAATTGGGTGAACCACGTTAAATACTATCTCTTTGTGTTGTGTTATTTTATTTTGTACTTTTATTTGAGATCTGTAATATTTTCTGCATATTAGTTTCTACTGTTGAGATTTGATGAGGGATTATTCTACATATTTTATCCCATATTACCTAACAATTAGTATCGAGCCTCCGATTTGGTTTCTAAAGTTTTGAATCACAAGGAAAGTTTTATCTTGAGTGGGAGATATGGCAGATGATGGAAGATCAAGGGTTGATAAATTCAACAGGAAGAATTTCAATCTTTGGAAGATGCAGATGGAAGATTACCTTTATCAGAAGGATCTTTATATTCCATTGTCTAAGAAGGTGAACAAACCCTCAAGCATGACGGATGCGGAATGGGATTTGTTGGATAGGAAGACACTTGGGACAATCCGTTGTATCTTGCATCTTCGGTATTATTTAATGTTTCAAAGGAAAAGACTACAAAAGAATTGATGGATGCATTAGGAAGTTGTATGAAAAACCCTCTACCTCTAATAAGATATTTTTAATGAAAAAGTTGTTTAATATGAAGATGTCTAAGAATGGTTTAGTAACAGATCATTTAAATGATTTTAATATGGTTGTAAATATGCTAGCTTCTTGTTACAATAGAATTTGATGAAGAAGTTATGGCTTTATTAGTTTTGTGCTCTTTACCTGAGAGTTGGAATAGCATTTCAGTAATGGTGGTGAGCAACTCAATTCCGGTTAACTCAAAGTTGAAGTTTGAGGATGTTGTAGGGGTGATTCTAAGTAAGGAAATGCGAAGAAAAATCTCTAGTGAATCTTCTACTTCAGGGAATGCTTTGATAGTGGAAACTAGAGGGAGACAAAAGAATAGAGGAAGCCGTGGAAAATCAAAGGATCGGGCAAGGTCAAAATCCAAAAGCAAGATAGTATGCTAGCATTGTGGAAAGTCTAGGCATGCAAAGAAGGATTGTTGGGAGCTTTGGGACAAGAAGAAACAACAAGAAGAAAACAAGGAGGCAAATGTGGCAATGGGTAATGTATGTCAGGATGCTTTGATTCTTTCTTTGCACAATATTATTGAATCTTGGGTTTTAGATTCAGGGCTTCTTTCCATGCTACTCCACATAGGAATTATTTTGTTGATTATGTTCAAGGAGATTTTGGGCATGTTTTTCTTGGTGATGATGAGCCTTGCAAAGATAGTTGGAAAAGGTTTTGTTGAGTTAAGATACGAATGGGAATACTTGGCTATTGAAGGATGTCAGACATGTGCCTACATTAAGATGAAATTTGATATCGCAGGCGGTTGGGAAGTGATGATTGATCTTGTGATATTTATAGCAGACTCTGGAAGGTTACCAAGGGTGATCTTGTGGTGGCAAGAGGTAAGAAGGTTGGAACCTTGTATTTAACCACTTATAGCACTAATGTTTATAATCTTGTGGCTTCAGAAGTAGATACAACATTGTGGAACTATAGGCTCGGTCATATGAGCCATAAGGGAATGGAGATCATAAAGAAGGATTTTCCTAGATATATAGAAATAGGTTTGGAGTTATGTGAGGACTGCATATATGGGAAACAAAAGAAAGTAAGGTTTCTCAAGGTTGGACCTACAAAGAAAGAGAGTAAGTTAGAGCTTGTGCATTCTAATGTGTGGGGGCCGGCTCACTGTATCATCTCTTGGGGTTCGAGTTATTATGTTAATTTTATTGATGATGCAACAAGGAAAGTTTGGGTTTATTGTATTAGAAACAAATCTGATGTATTTGACACTTTTGTTAAATGAAAAGCCTTAGTAGAGAATGAAATAGGTCTTAAGCTAAAATGTCTCAGTCGATAATGGAGGGAAGTATTGCGGTAATGAATTTAATGATTATTGTTCTAAGAATGGAATCCATGGAAAAAGACAGTTAGGAGCATGGGGTGTGTCGAAAGGATCAACATAACAATAATGGAACGTGTTAGGAGCATGAGGTTACATGCAGACTGCCTCTTTCTTTTTGGGTAGAAGCGGTGAGCACAACTGTGTACTTGATAAACAGAGGACCCTCAAGTGCCTTGGATGGAGGCATACCTGAGGAGGCTTGGTATGGTAAGAAATTTGATTATTCATTTCTTAGATTCTTTGGATGTGAGGTGTTTGTTCATATAGACAAGGATGATAGGACCAAGCTAGAGGACTAAATCATAAAAATGTACTTTCATTGGTTATGGTGGTGATGACTTTGGATATAAATGTTGGAGTATTAAGGACAAGAAAATCATTTGCTCTAGAGATGTGGTCTTTAATGAATAAGTAATGTATAAGTAACAGTTGCAGAAAAATAGGAAAGAATCCAAGAAAGAATATGCATCGATAGAGGATCTTTCGGATGGAAAAGTGACACATGAATCAGTTTAGGAACCTCCTCAACAAGAACCCCAAACTCCTATATTGAGGAGGTCTTCTAGGGTAAGAAGAGAGCCTGAACATTTTTCTCCTTCTCTTTATTATTTATTACTCACTGATAGTGGAGATCTAGATAGCTTTGATGAAGCAATGCAGGTAGATGCTAGGAAGAAGTGGGAGCAAGCCATGGATGAGGAGCATCAAGCTCTCATGGAGAACCAAACATGGGATTTGGTAAAGCTACCGAAGGTAAAATAGCATTACGTAACAAGTGGGTGTTTAGAGTCAAAAAGGAAGGAGGAAAGAAAAAGATACAAGGCCCGGTTGGTGGTCAAGGGGTTTGTACAGAAAAAAGGTATAGATTTTGATGAGATTTTTTCTCCTGTAGTAAAAATGACTTCTATTATAACTGTTCTAGGAATAGTTGCAGCAGAAGACTTGCACTTAGAACAGCTTGATGTAAAGACTGCATTTCTCCATGGTGATTTGGAGGAGGAACTATATATGCAGAAACCAGAGGGCTATGAGGTCAAAGGTAAAGAGGAGATGGTGTGCAAACTGAAGAAGAGCTTGTATGGCTTGAAACAAGCTCCACGTCAATGGTATAAGAAATTTGATAGCTTCATGATGGAGCAAGGTTATATTAGATGTCATTCTGACCATTGCATGTATACAAAGAAATTTGAGGATGGAAGTTATATTATCCTTTGTCTGTATGTGGATGACATGTTGGTTGCAGGTAAAAACATGCAAGAAATAAAAGTACTCGAGAAGTAGCTAAGTGAATCCTTTGCTATAAAGGATTTGGGGCAACCAAACAAATCCTTGGTATAAGGATATCTCACGATAAGAAGGAATGGAAGCCAACTTTATCTCAAGAAAAGTACATTAAGAAGGTCTTAGAGAGGTTTAATATGTAGGATGCTAAATTAGTTGGGAATCCTTTGGCAAGCCATTTCAAATTATCAAAGGAATAGTGTCCCAAGACAAAGCAGGAGAGAAACCAGATGTCCAAGGTACCTTACTCATCAGCGGTTGGTAGTTTGATGTATGTCATGGTGTGCACTAGGCCTGATATTGCCCATGCAGTGGGAGTGATGAGTAGATTTATGATTGATCCAGGTAGAGATCACTAACAAGCATTAAAGTGGATCCTTTGGTATTTGAGAGGGACCATGGGAACAATTTTTTTCTACAGTGGATCAAACACCACTTTGTGTGGTTATGTAGATTCAGATATGGTTGGAGATGTAGATAGTAGGAGGAGCACAACAAGTTATGTTTACACTATAGGTGGGACAGTAGTAAGCTGGATTTCACAACTACAGAAGTTGGTGGCTTTATCAACCATGGAGGCTAAGTATGTATGTTTGCCACAGAGGCAAGTAAGGAAATGATTTGGTTACAAAAATTACTTGAGGAGTTGGGGCATAAGTAGGAGGAAGGAAAGTTACATAGTGATAGTCAGAGTGTTATACACCTAGCTAAGAACTCTGCTTTCCACTCTAGGACAAAGCATATATAGTTAAGGTACCATTTCATTAGGACAGCTTTGGAGGAAGAGAAGTTGAAGTTGGAGAAGATTCATACCAGTTAGAATCCTACAGACATGATGTCCAAGGTGGTCACAAGGAAAAACTAAAATTTTGTTTAGGTTTCGTTGGTCTTCACAAAAACTAGTGAAGGTTTGAGAAGCTTGCTCGAGAGGAAAACTAGTCTCCAAGTGGGAGATTGTTAGGTTGTAGAGCCTATTTTCATGTGAGAAAGTGTTGAAGATTGTACAATAACAAGAGTACCGTACACTTTCCATAGTTATCTCGCTAGGGTTGGTCCGGTCGGCCCCGAGCAGGGGTCCAGTGGGCGTAACCCCCAAAAAAATTTGGGCCTTAAAACATGCCCGATATATCGGGAAATGTGATTTTCTCATATGGGCAGGTGTTTTTTTTTGACCCATAAGTTTATGGGATGGTTTTGGCCCATGGTTTTGATACCCACGGTTTTGTAAAAATGCTTAAGCGGTTGTCTATTTATATGGTTTTTGCATATGGTAGACATAATGTAAACATTGCAGATGTGTTTTGAATTCGGCTATGAATCCTGTACAGTTTGTTGAGCATAGCTCCAAATGGATCTGGGTATTGTATTAAGAGAGCGATGGCTTGTAATAAAATCTAAGCAAGTGATTCTTTTAGACGTAGCCCAAATTGGGTGAACCACATTAAATATTGTCTCTTTGTGTTGTGTTATTTTATTCGCACTTTTATTTGAGATCTGTAATATTTTCTGCATATTAGTTTCTATTGTTGTGATTTTGTGAGGGATTATTCCACATATTTTATCCCATATTACCTAATGAGGCATAACCGATTAACACAATGGTGGAGAGACAACAACCATAAAAGTTATGATGGTCAGGTTACGGTGGACCACACTGTTTATAGATGCCCAAAAATATGGAAGAGCATGTGGCAAATATCAAAGAGTAAACAAACCAAATGCAATAGATGAAATGCCACTTAGACTAGTCTTAACATTGACCCCATTTGAAAAATGGGCAATATATTTTATTAGTCCCAGTAAACCTACAACAAAACATTCCCAAGTAATATTTATTATAATGAGCACAAAGTACCTAAAAAGATGGGTAGGGGGCAAGCCAACAAAATATTACACTACAAAAACGTGACTAAATTCATTTACAAAAACATAATCACCATATTTGGATGTTCATTGAGCATTACAAGTGGTTAGGGAAAACATTGCATTAATCAAACAATACAAGAACAATTACAACATTTCATGGCCAATCATAATAGTAGTACCCCTTACCATCCACAAGCTAATGGAAAAATAGAATTTTTCAATAAATTCCTACAAAAAGTACTCGCTAAAATATGCTCATTACAGAAGGTAGATTGGTATTTGAAGATACCCGTGGTGTTATGGGAATACATGACAACATACAAAAGACTAACTAAATATTCACCATTCCATTTAGTTTATGGATTAGAATCCGTATTGCCTATGGAATTTATCCTCCCAAGTTTACGAGTAGCATTCACATTTAGGATGAATGATGAGCCATTAGTGCATGAGAGATTCATTGCTTTAGAAAAATTGGATGAGAAATACTTTATCACCAAATATAACGGACTCCAAGAAAAGAGAAGACAAAAATCCTAACACAATAAACATTGAAAACACAAGGAGTTTGATGTTGGGGATAACATCCTTTTGTATGATATCAAATACAAAAAACTAGGAAAATTGAATCTCTGATGGATATGACCATATATAGTTAAAAATTTCTTGCCATTTAGAGCCATTAAACTATATACATTATAAGGTAAAGAGTTACTAGGATTTGTAAATGAGTGTGATTAAAGAAGTATCATCTTCGCCAAAAATTAATTTTGTCCTCTCTCGAAAACTAGTAGTTTGGTAGGGTTGACGAGGAGGAAGGTGAAAACCAGCGAGGGCACCTTCTCTCTAGAAAAAAAATCTTGGAAACAAAATAGAAAATGAATAGATAGAGGAGAAAGAAGAAAACTCCGCGGTCAAATCCCCTAGATAAGAGTAATAAAATTTAAGAAAAAATTATAAAACCACGAAGCAAAGAAAGAATCTAGCAAAACTCGTGAAACAAAAAAAGATAAAACACATCCACCAAACAAAGGTAAAATAGAAAACCCACAAAATAAGATAAAATTCCACGAAACAAAGGAGACATAGCAAAACGCGCAGAACAAAGGAAAACAAGAAACATCCGCTAATGAAAGGAAATTGGAAAAAAAAAAACCCTTAATATTTAAGGAAGAACCATGGAGTTCTAAGGAAAATAAAATCATAGAAAGAAAAAAATAGAAAAACTATGGAAGGAAGGCACACGAACAATATAGTACGAAGTAGATTGGAAGCTACGGAACAAAGAGGAAAAAAAAATCACATAATAAAGGAATAAGGGTTAGATCCACTCAACAAATAAAAATGGAATGAACCACGAAACAAGATGAGTAAGCCATGAAATACTAACAATACCACAAAAAGAAGAAAATTTTGTGATACCTTGAAAACATCCACAAATAAAAGAAACTCTGCGATAATAAAAAGACTAACCACAAAGGACTAAACTCATGTAAGCTTATATGTGGAAAAAGTAATAAATCTGGTAGGTGACAAGATGGAACTATAAAATGACTAAGCAAGGGGAAAAAAACATAGCAAATTTCAAAGAAAGAAATTCTATAGAGAGAGCATTTAGCGTATTAGGGCTACAAAGAAGAAAGGGAAAAACAGAAACCCCCACCATTGTTCCATAATTTGAGCTACCTAAGACAAAATTCTAGAAGAGGACATTGAAATCTATGATGTTGGATCATGTAGGAGCTTTCTCCCATGTCCCATTTAAATTTGCGCATGCACACGACACACAAAATAATATGCATTCCACCATTATGAATACGATCATACTAAACTATAAATTGACGGACATTTACTACTAAAAGTGGATGAATGTGCATGTGCAATGGAATACAAATACAACACAAATATAATTACAAAATTGTGGTTTGATGCATGGATCAAGGTCCTATATTTTTAATGGCGGATACCGCAATTATGGTTTTTCTCGGTAGGTTACACAACAACATGTATTTTGACCAACCCTATAAGATCAACCTAGCAATCATGGAGAGGGTTATAGGATAATGGGCACAAGAACACTTGACATGCAACTACAAAAAAATAAAAATAGAATACAATAAGCCACACACTAATGGGCACAACCATGAGCAAGAGAGGGGTATGAATCAATGATATCAAGAGAAACACATTGAGGTATGCCACAAAATCCATTTGTTTGAAAGTCTATCATACAAATAGAGGATATGGTGCCCATGCTATGATTACTAAAGTATCCCTAGAGATGATAATGAGCCACTATTAATATAATCTATACAAAGTACTAAACGTAGAATTCCATGAAAACACAAGAAAAGTCAAAGAGGATAAGCACACATTTTGATATGGCTTATTATTACATTGTCTAGAAATTTACTTTACACACACCCTACTAGGAAAACAAATCAATTAGAATGGGATCAAAACACACCCAACACAGAATAAATTCTCACACATATGAATACCTTCCCAACAATTAAACAAGTTACTTCGTCATTGGGTAGACATAGAATATCAAAAAGATGGTAGCAAACAAATATAGGGTATTCTAACAAATACTAACTAAATACAAAACAAAAGGTGTCTTCGTTACGGATATAGATTACACCTTCCTTAGACCCTTCACTCGCATGAGATGACTCACATTTCCCGCCACCATATGAAGCCTTAGATGAGTTAGTGGAAACATCGAGTGTAAGCTATTAGAAAATTTCCCATTGATAGCAGGAAGTAGGTGCCACCAAGTGTAGATGATGTCATTAAAGAAACATGGGTAGAATTCTGAAAGAAATATCCCAAGGATTTTTCAAAATATACAAATGAGCTAGTTGGATCATCAAGGATGCAAGAAAAATTCTAAAAGGATAGGGGAAAGGGAAAAATAAACCACAAGATAAAGTGACACCCAAAGTATATGTGGAAAAATCTAGAAGAAAAATTAAAGACGCCATAATAGCCTACACAACGAAACAAAAAGGGTACAAACCCAATCAATCCATAAGGGAAGATGAAGAAAGTGATGAGCCTTAATACCTAGGAGAAGATCCAATGTAGAAAATAGAATCAAACAACGAGGAACTCGTGGAAGCTAAGACACCCTCTCTACACAAAGTACAAACATAAATACGAAGATAAGGAATAAAATAATGGACCAAAATTCACGAGATGCAATAGAATCATTAGAGGATTACCTACTAACATTATACGCCTATAGATTCTATGAGGTATGCCTTTATCACGAGTCAAGCGGGTATCCCAAGTATCCCAATAATATGAAGCAAGTTCGTAACTCAATAAATTTTCATAGTAGAGGAATTATTGCATTATTTGAAATGATTATCATCGGTGCTAAAAGACATAATTCACTTGCTTCCGTATTTATTACTGAAATACCTTGAACTTAAAATAAAATTAGATGAAGAAATTATTATAGAGGGCTTGAAATAGAGCTCCAGAGTTCAAGAAAAAAACATCATCGTGGATAAGCAATATATCAAAGAAATATAAGAACTATTTGACACAAAAAGCTGCATAAGCAAAACCATAAAAAGAAAACATTGGAAAAACAAGAAGAGGAGAAGAAGAAAAAGGAAAATGAGGAGAAGAATAAATATGAAGAAGAGGAGAAGAACAAGAAGGAAGAGAAGAAAAGGAGGAAAAATAAAAAATGAGGAAGGAAGAAGAGAAGAGAACTATGTAAGAAGAAAAGGAGGAGGAAGAAGAGAAATGAAAAAAGGAGGCAATAGAGGGAAAAATAAGAATAGGAGAGGTATAGGATACAACAAGAAACAAAAAAATATGCAGCAATACAAATGACGTCTCCTCCTCTAGTTTAGAATACACCGCCCAACACTTTGTCAATATCCCAAGGATCATTTCCACTAAGCCACCATGAGACCCACCGACACTCATCAAAAGGTATTAGCGCATCAAAAAGAGGCTCAAAGCTTCCAACTACAAAAGGGTATTTGGAACAAACAATGGAAGGTTGCATAGTACACCTTAAGAAGTTAACCCCATACATAAATCAAAGTTTAGTAACATCTTGGAAGAAATACCAAAGAATGATTGGATGCAAAGGTGTGTGGATTTGGAAGATACCATGGAATGAATGATCACTCAAATTAGGCCCTTTAGACCGCAATATGTAGTTGATCCCACATTGACAATAAAAAAGAGCAAAACAAACTTTACAATACTTCAAGTCATAGTATCTTTGCGATGAGGAAAAGGATCAAAGAATCCATGACGAAGCAATAGTCAATTACAAAGATAGAGAAATGGTTAAGGGCACTACATCAAACAAAGAAAATAGAAACAATCTCAAAAAAATCACTTCATTCATTAGATATTAAAATTTCAAATGTGGTTACGTTTTACACCTTTCAGAATGGTTGGCAGGGCCACAAAACAAGAAAACTTAGGGTTAGATAAACTGGAAGAAGAACTAAATAGATAATCATCCACATACAACATTTAAAAATATTTAGATGGCTCAAGAAGGAATAAAGCTGGTGGACTTAAAATCCCGATGTTGCACAAAGCAATTAGAAAGGATGGATAAAATAACAAACATGGAGGAATATAGTGTTAGCATGGATAGGGAACTCACGTCGCTACGAGAGGGAGATATCAACAACTAGACATAATTATATAGGGATAAAAAACAAACAAGCTCAAGTAGAGTTTACCTTAGTTATCCAGAGAACACAAAGGTCCAACTTTGGCATGACTCCATAGAGGAACACCAATTTGCTGAGAAGATTTTGAAAGCCAAATAACCGCTAAATATTCTAATTACTCCCTATGGCTGCACCATAAACAAAGAAAGGAGAAAGTACATAGTTCTTTGGCGAAATAATTTGTCACAAGGGAAAATTAAGGGTTTTCACCAATGCTCTAGGACTAGGTCCCTCTGCTTAGGAATGAGGTAGCTCCATTTATTGAAAACAAGAAATATATACACTACTCTAACCATCATGGGTGGACTTTCGACTAGGGATCACACAGGAATACTCCACTAAACCCATGTGAAAAAGGAGGTGGAGGAAAGGTGTGTGTATGGAGAGAGGGGAGAAAGTGAGAAGGGGGTTTTACTCAATAAATAACAATATGAGTTTATTGACATAAAAATAGAATATTTCTAAGTTAACAATGAGAAGACATTATGTCAAGGAAAGAGGAACAAAACAAAAGTAAATCCAAGTTTATTTACATAATATTGCATAAGTAACCATGCTCATGGAGTAAAGTTGAGATGGAGAGGAAAACATAAGACAAGGAGATAGAAGAATTGTAGTTTCTTACTTGTAGTAAGACAATGAGAGCTATCAACCAAGAAAAACCAACCCTTTGGAATGGATATGTCATTCCAATTTATATCTTTACAATTTGTCTCTTCATCTACCCCTAACAAGACCTTTCATAATCCCACCACTTGTGACCTTTCACATTCCTCTAGGAAAGAAAAATAAGCCCCTTTCTTATTAATGAAAAGGGGACTTTTACAATGAAAAATTACAATGGTCACTTAAGTGAATAGGATGAAAGATCCATAAAGTACAATTTACAATGGATAATTAGAAGAGAGAGAGAGAATAGAGAGAGAAGAGATGTGGAATGAAGAAGGATGAAGAAGTTCTGAGTTACTTTGTAGAGATGGAATCTAGTGAACTCCCGATCCTTTGACCACTTCCTGAACTTGATGAAGCCTCTTAGTGCACTCAGTATTTCAAAAATATCCTCTTTGGGGACTCTTCTAGATGGTCAACTACCGTAGCCCGATCAAGTACTCTTCCAAACTATAAAAACTTCCATGTCCCTCTGATCTTTCTTGCATTTGATGCACCTGGTGTGCACAATGAGACAACTTTCTCACACGGGGTGATATTGGTGATCTTATCACCAAATTACCATGGTGACCTACGAGACACAATGGAGTACAAGACCAAATCATTTGATCTAATATGGGTGAAGGAGGGAGACTGAATGAATAATTCTTCCATCTTTTGACAAACCCTTTGATGAGGTGAGAAGCACTTTGAGACCAGATTTAAGGAACCGAAAGGGCTTCCTTCCGCCCGAGCCACAATTCAAATGTCAATCCTTTATCAAGTATGAAATTTTCCATGTCCATTCCTATGAGGCATGATTCGAGAGGTGAGCGCCTCATTATTACAGGTATATATTTGCAAACATTAAGAAAGACCATTCAGAATGAGGATTTCTAGAATTGGACTGTCATTCACCAAAGATACTTTAATCGGGTCACAATGTAGTGCACAAGCTAGAACTAAAATTTTATTTTGAAACAGCAACCATTTAATCTCGCATAAAGGCTCAACATCCTTTTTATTAACCAATATCTTAACACTTACTATTTTTAGTAATCCTTATTTTGAAAAGTCCATTTTAGTTATCAATTGCTTATTTGGCAATTTTGAATTTCCCTGATGTTCAAAGGGCAATGACAACTCTAAAAATGAATTGTTTACAGCACTTACTATTTATAAATAATAAGGCTTAGGAAGGCTTACTATTTTTATAGGTTGGTGTTCCTAGCGTTGGATTGGAATGAAATCGGTCTCAAAAGTTTTTGTTTTGTAATGTGAGGTTTTGCTCCAAATTTCAAAGGATTTCAATTGTCATGTTTTTATAGATATGAAAAATTAGTTTTTATGGACGAATATCTCAAATGGCTATAAAAATGATATATATCATCAATGGAGGCATGTAAATACTCTTCTTAAAGTTGTTTTTGCAAGGAATCTATAGTCCAAATTTCATGGCAAACGGGCATGGGGTTTGAGAGATATGAGCAAAAAGGGTTTTGGCATGGAGGATGTCTGAAGAAATTTTGGCAAAGCATAACAACATACCAACAACAATAGAGGAGATAAAATAACACAAATGAGGATAAAAAATGTTTAAGTGTTGCATTTAAATGATTTTCCCTCTTTCAAATTTGTTTTCCCTCCCATTTGCACACCTTAACTCACATAACACCCAAACGAGCTCAATTGAGGTCTAGTGGAGGTTAGAGGTGTGGTTGCACCCTAAAAAATAGGGGAAAAGGGATAAATGGAAATCCACATCTTCAAAACGTGCCATGGGTGAGGCTCTCACGAGGATGGAGCCAAATTTCATGAAAAGGATGAGTTGTTGACACTTTTCTAACACCCCAAGTCATCATTTTGAGTGACAAAAAGTTACCTCCATAAACGGAGCACACTTTTATGTCCCCCATGTCCCCTTATTTGTTGGAAAAAGGATAAAGGGACATCGGACCCCAAAAGGCCTCCATGGGTCAAGATATCATGAAAAAGTGGCTAAAAGTAAAAAAGGTGAGTTTATAACAAGTTCTAACGACTTTAAGTTGTCGCTTAAGTGACGAAACATAAAAATAAATTAGGAGCACACTTTGGTGTCCCCAATGTCCCCTCGCACTAAGGATAAAAGGAAAAACCAATATCAGGCCTCCAAAATCTACTCAAGCTTCTTGGAATGTTGGTGTCATCAATCTCAAATGAGGAAATGACAGAGTGGTTTTTTTATCCCGGTAGAAAGAAATGGAGTTCAAAGGGCCAAAATTATATGATTTTGACTCCAAATTACCCAATCAGTCCATTCCACCCATTTTTAAGACCTTATTTAAATTTAATTTTACTTTTCAATCCAATCTCCACTTTTTCCCATGTGTGTGCACACCATAAGTTGAGTTGTCACAGTGAGTAATAAGTATGAAAAAATCCAATACATGGACCATGATAAGGGTCCAATATAATATAATTTGATATTTTTAGGCTCTTAACTCTTCTCAAGGTGTCTAAAACCTTTCGAACAAGTTCCACCTTGTAGAAAGACTCTTGTGTTGCTCGATGGACATGTTTCCACATTTTTATATTCCCAAAATTCTATTTTGATTATTTAAGCATGAAGTAGGCTCTTTTATATTTCTAATTACTATTATATGAGCTCCCAAAACTTCACAAGGCTCTTTAAACCCTTTATACAAGGTGATTAACTCCTTTGAAACATGTTTTTCCCAGTGCCTTGCCCAAAAACACCGATTTTGTTTAACTTGTTCGACCTCAAATTGTATCCACAAAATTTCCCTAAAATTCCTTAGATAATATTATTGCTCTCCCACACAACCTCCAGATGGGTTTTGCCCTTACAATTAGCTTTTGGGAGAGATGTCCTTTAGTGATAAAAATACCAAAAATAATTTTTTGAAGCCCCTAAGAGCATTGTTCTTTCGACATCTCAAGTACCCTTGTGAATAGAGATAAGTACACTTATATGCACATGAAACACACTTGAAAATAATGTTATCACATTTCTCTTAGCCAAAATGAGGATGAAAATGCTGAAATGGTGGCGGGAGGAAAGGTTTACATTGACCGGGAAAGGGAATTTCAAGTGTGGGTTTGGTTGTCATGACCAAAATTTTATATTTCGCATGATAGACATTTAGCATGGAAAAAATAGTATAAAAACACTCATTGGAACCCGTTGTGTAATATAAAGCCAATCGGGTGAGTCCGGCGAAGGAACAACCCCTTATGCCGACGCCAAGTCTCGTAAATTAATACTTTGGTGTTCCCATTTTTTCAAACCTAGAGTATAGTAGTCGAATCTTAGTAAAAATAGAAATCCATAACTAATAGGAGAAGTAGAGTTGTAAGATAGAGGACTTGGAAAATAGGAACAATTATGAAAAATTTGGATATGGTTGTCCATCTTGGTTGTCTTGAGGACAAACCAATGTTTTGAAGTCTAAGGATGATGTTGATAGGGTAATTCATCATTGTCAGGTATACTAAGAAGGAAATAGAGGAAAATCCATGAAGAACTCGTGCACCGCATAAATAGTCACGGGACACTAAAAAGTTTGTCGATTACTAGAAGAAGTGTAGAAGATTGGAGAAATTTGCAGACCATCGGGAAGCTGCGGAAGGCTAGAAAAATCCACGGACTATCAAGAATCCTCCAAAACTATAGGGAGCCACAAAAAGAGGGAAGAGTTGTGTAACAAAGACATAACCTAGAATATAAGATACAAAGTCACCACCAAAGGAAGTGACTATTGGGTAAATTGTATGAAACATGTATTTATGATAATTTATTGTAATATGATAGATGAATGAAGATAAAAGAGAAATACGAGAGAAATGTGATATAAGTATGAGATAGTTCAATATAGAGATGAGATGTTGAATGAAGGAAGAGTGTGTGTAAGAAGGGACTAAAGTATGAATTGTAACTCCACTTAGGAAATTAATATAACGACTATCTTTTGGCTTTAATATTGTATTCTTTAACATTATGATATTGGTTACTATACATTCTTGACATTTGGCATATCTTGCAAATGAGCAAACTACTTAACCCTCACATTGACATCGATGCTTAAGGTCAACATGCGATAAGTTTTTTTGTTATTAAGGAAAAAAGTTTTAATTTTTGGAAACAAAAGACAAAATATAGACATGATTTTTAAATTGGGTATAATTGATTTCATATTCTACCAAATTTTGACTTAGACAATAAACAACTCTTTTTGTTCTTAGGATATCATGTTGAGTCGGAAGGGCTCCCAGAGAAAATTGTGTCACCGAGATGTAAAGTAACAAAGATTATCTTGGAGTAGGTAAAACCAAAACTTGTGGATTGGATATATATTGTTTGAGATGGTAAAAAAGAATTGACATTATCAACAATTGTGTGAATGGTCGACATTTATCTCTAAGTTATGAGATGAATCTTCAAATTGCGTGGATTTTTCATTGGAGACTCTAAAGTTGCTTGATATTTTTAGGAGAAATTTCCATTATTACTTTAACTTTGGGGGATCAACTCCAATACCTATTTTAAGCACAATAAATCCCAACAAAAATCCTAATGTGACACCAAAGACATTATTTTTAGGATTAAAGCGAACCTTGTATCTCTCAATATTTCAAAGATTCTTCTTAAGATGGCGAGATGTTTTGCCCTAGTTTTTATTTACCCATTATGTCATCCACATAATCCTTGACAATGTCATGGAAGATAAAATCTATGGCTCTTTGGTAGGTTGCACATGTATTTTTAAGCCAAACAACATGACTTTGTAACAAAATGTTCCCTAGAGTATAGTGAACGTTGTTTTTGTTAATCCTTAGGTGTAATTTTAATCCATTTGTAGTTTCCACTCCTCTTGAAACTATTTTATCTTGATATTTATGTTATTGGGTTGATGTTCATATTTGATTATGATACATTGATTAGTAGATGATAGATTATACTGATATGTGGATTATTGACACTATGATGTTTATGTTTTATCATGATGCACTAGATAGTGATGTTAAACGGTTAGATGTATGTGGATTTTCATGATGTGGATTTTATACTAACATGTTATGTTTGAGATGTTGGAATATAATTGTAATCTCATGGATGTTAGGTTAGAGTTTGACATATTGATGGAAAATAGAATTGTTAAATATTGAATGATGAACATTGATTTTATATGCATATGTTCTCAATGTTGTTAATATGGCCAAAAGACCAGAGAGGTAATTGTTGTGTGTCGAATATTATCACAAACATCGAAGGGGATAGGGGACCAACCACGAAGGATGTCGAACATTGAGCAACGAGGCCAAATTGACAACTTGTGTAATGTTGTTTTGTGTAGTGTCTTGCTTGTCTAGTTTGGAGGTCACCCATGGGGGGTGATTTCACATGTGTGGCCATGGGGTGAATTTGTGTCCCTTTCTTTAATCTTTGCATGTGCTTATTTATGTTTTGTGTATTTTAAATTTAGAAAATTTGTCACTTTATTAGCATGTGTAAATGTGTGTTTATTAGACTTAACCCTTCTTGTTTTGTTTAACCAAAGTAGAGATGTGACTAATAGTGATGATGTGATCTTGTAGTCCTTGTGTAAGAAGAATTTATGTTTATTTGGGAGTGTTTTACTCCACCCCAAGTTCAAAATTTGGATTTTGACTTGGGGGCACTTTTGGAGACTTGTGGGACAAGCAAGACTTGTCACATGCCTCTTAATTTGGCCCAACAACCTTACTTATGGGTTGGGAAGCTTAATTTTGACTTCTTTGTCCATTTTTAGTGTAAGAGAAGGAAAATCATTGCACTTTCTTTCTAATCCAATTTATTATGTCCCTTGAAAGCATGGTGTGCAAGTTTGAGCCATGTGGCTTGTCATAGTCCTTGCTTTTGAATTGATGTTTCTTGGTCTTAGTGTGTTTGACTTAAGTGTGAGGATGGGGGATGACGAAGTTGCATCCTACATGGAGTCACCTCATCATCCTCACTTCCAATTTCTATTTATTTGTGATTTTTGGTTGGAATGGGGGTTACTTGCTCATTTTTCTTCTTGTGCAATTTTGGATTTGGGAGCTTTTGGAGTGCTTAGCTTGGATTTGAAGAAGCTTGTGAAGGTTTGCTTGGATATTGATAGAGAGGTAGGCTCTCCACCCTTTTTCAATTATGCTTTTGTGTTTGTTGTAAGCAATGTTGTGCTTGTTAAAAGCATTTTGTCTTATGATGGTGTTTTGTGTGGGTTGGTTGAGTAGTTGGCCTTAGTTGGGTGTGTGAGGAGGGCTTATGGGACCATTGGGGAGGGAAAAGGGAGTTTATGTGAGGCATGAAAATTGGTGGGAGTGTGAATGAGAGTCTTGCCTATGGGGAGAGAAAAGGGATTCATGGATTTGTTGCTTGTTGCAAGGGAGAGATAAGGAATTGTGTGATTATTTTTGTGCACTTGGAGGCTTAGGGTAAGACTCCCACTTCACTTGGGAGGCATAAGGAGGTGGTCTCCCATAACCCTTGCTCTACTTGGTTTGATCCTCAAACCTTTGTTTTGATGTGTATGTGTAAACTTGTTGGTTATGTGATCTTGGTGGAGTTGCTTGTCTTGTATGTGTGTTTTGTTGAGAAGCCTCTTTGTGATAGTTGTCAATGTTGCTCAATGCCCTTCATGGTTCCTTGGTTGGGGCTCGGGGGCCATTAAGGGAATGGATTCTTCCCTTAATGGATTTAAGGTTGGGCGGAGAGCGTTGCCTACTCCCCCTTCCTTGTTTTTGATCTCATTGTGAAGTTGAAGAATGCCAAAGTTGGAGCTACCTTTGTGGAGAGGACATACATTTGAAGACTTTTATTATGGCCTTATTGATAGCCCTTATGTTGTAAATTGTTCATTTCTTTATCCCCACTTTACATGGAAGATTGTAATCCTTGTATGTCTAATAGAGAGCTTGTACATTCATTTATGTAAATATTGAAAGTCTTGTAATGAAACGAATAAAGTTGAGTTGTAAGATAGATACATTTGTAGAAGAAAAGTGTGATTGGAAAGAAATTCTTGCATATTTTATTTATTCCAAATTATTTTAATTTAGTTGAATGGAGAAAGAGCCTTTGTGGAATGCTTGATGGAAAGAACTACTTACCTTTTAAAAATAAAAGTAAAAATAAAAAAATAGAATAGTTACTCTTATTTCATTGCATAAAATGCTTATTGAGTACTTGAACTATAGATGTATTTCTAGATTTGTTGAATGAAGGGAAGTCGATGTAGTTTTCTAGATAAGGAAATACTCTTTCCCTTACAAACATATTAGATTTAATAAGATAGTTGTACCCACATTAGAAAAAAAAACTTTTGTATAACTCGGTATAAAACTCTAAACTCCTTGTCTTGCAAATTTACTTGTCTTATAAATTGAGTTATTCCTTAAAATTAGATAAAATAAAGAGAAAAGAAATTTAAGTACCTACAAGTTATAGTTGTAGTTAATTATATAACTTATTACAAATTTTACACATATATTAAATATAATAAAATTTAATATTTGTGGTAATAGAAATAAATAGCAACCTTCTATAAAATGATTAATAAACCAAAAAAGGAGGAAACTTAAATGGATTAGAATATTTTAACATTATTAATATATTTAATATATTAATATTATTAAAAAATTAATAATAATAATGAAATATAAATATATATATATATATATGTGTGTGTGTGTGTGTGTGTGTGTGTGTGTGGGGAAGTGCGGAAATGACCATGGTTAAGTGGTTCACTTTTTAAAGGTGGGGCGGGGGAGGCGGTGAAGGTCACCAACCCCACCCCCATGGGGGTGGGGATGGTGACCCTCCCCATATTTTTTTTTCAAACTTTGCTATTAATAAAACAACAACCTCATTCTTTCAGTCAATTTGAACCATTTGGGTTCGCAGGTTTAAAAACTTTATTCGCATGATTTCATTGTTGTTTCTTTATGAAACACACACACACACACACACACACACACACACACACACACACACACACACATTCTTATTAAAATGAATCTATTTGTTTTTTTAATTTATTATAAAGAATTCGTTTTATATATATATTACTATATACACATGGGATATATACTCATGTATTTACAAAAAAAAGGAGAAAAAGAGTGTATTTTCAACTTGAAAACCATATTTATATTATTATGATAAAATATCCAAATGCCCCGGAAGAGCAAATTCATTGAACTAGATTTATAACAAATAATGGAAATTACAAACCCTTGAATAGGGTAGAATAGATTAACTTGGAAATATAAAATAAAATGAAATGGGGTGTGAGTATCCATCCCCAAGCTTTCTCCCCCTCTCCCATGGCTTCCTCCTCTTTCATCTTCTCCTAACCTATAAAACAAAAAAATGAATGAAATGAGCAAAAAAGAAAAGAATAAAAGCCTTCCTTAAGGATTTTTAGGGTTGTTTTGAAATCCTCTCATCCAATGGTCCATATTGTTTTCATCCAAGGGCCAAGATTGTCCCCTACAATAGTTAGGTGGGGGTAGGTGAGGTGATCATTTGATCACATGGGTCTCCTTTTTGAAAGGGGCCACTAGTGTGTGTTGAAAATAATTAATTTATTGTCTTTTATCCTTGAATTAAATTAAATAAACTCTACCCTTATTAGTTTAGTTTACTTTTGCAATGGAGACTTAAATAATTAGCTTGGTGTAATGAAAGGGTTATTTTAACTTGGACTTTAATTTTTAATTTTGCATGACCTTAGGAAACCATTGTATTAAATTTATTTAGGATCATTTGAATGAAGTATGTTAAACCTTATCGTAGAGTAAATCAATTCTTTTATTTAAATATTATTATTTAATTAATTTTGTGATGATCGTTTATTAACCTAGGGATTAGTTTAACGTTGCAATCATCCTTTTAAAAAAATAAAAAAATAATTCCATAATTTTACTAGCATAACCTATGTTGGGTTTTGGGTTTCATGTGTGAAATTTTTGTGGGTGTTACACCATTTATATCCTAAGAAACTATCCGCGAGAGATAATATTTCATGTCATGTTGTTGGGTCAACAATCATGTCAATATTGGTACAGTGGAAATCATCTTTTGGACATGCCTTATGGATGTCACAAAATTTTGTACATACTTAGATAATTGTTGGTTTATTGCATATTATAATAATGTTGGATATCCATTGAGTATTCAATTGTTTGTATAAACCCCACATCCAATAGTTTTTATAGTTCCTTTTTTATGAGAAGTGTCACTTTGAGATGCATAGTCCTAAAAAAAGATGATTTTGTAACCTCGTGTACAACTAAATGATGTACAATGAGGGATGGATCCAACCTGGACATGTCTACATATGACCAAGTGAAGAAATCTCGAGAATTAATTTAAAAGAGACACAAAGTTTTCTTGTTCCACTTTGGACTAAGAGTAGCTCCAAGCTTCATAATTTTGACATTTACTTTTTCCTACATTTACATCAATGGTTTATTCTACAAGCAATTTCAATCATCTTGTAGTTGTGTGGGGTAGGGGAAGATTGAGTTCTTCATCTATTAATGCCTCACAAATATTTTCACTAATAGACTTATTGATTTTAATTTTTAATTTTAATTTTTTGCATCAATAGTGTGCCTCAAAGGTTTTACGAGGGATGTCGATTTTTTACCTTTTATTTATTTTTATTTATAGATTTATTGTGACTAAGGAAATCAACTTCTCTCTCTAAAATAATTTGTTGCATCCAAATTAATCTTGAATCCATTTTTGTGATTTCTGATGGGATACCATCTCCGACTTCCATAAATTCAATGATGTCTTCTTCATTCTTAAAGAAATCAATTAATATGTGATTTTTGGTCCATCTCGATGAGGTCGGGTATTTAAGGTCAAGGTGGATGACCTAGATGGTAGTGTCATGAAATTTTTTTGTGGCAATAAGGTCTTCATATAGGCTACAAATAAACCTATTTTGATGTTGGAAGAAGGTTTCTTGCTAATAGTAGAGGTGACACTAACATTGTCATATAAATTACTAAAGGGTTTTCATCCTATGATGTAATGATTTGGATTTTGATGAGTTGGAATGGGTTCTTAGATGTTGTGTTCATTGGTTCCTAGTCCTCGACATTTATAATTCACAATTTCAATCATTTTATTGGCTATAAAATGTTCGTTAGATCTAAAACATGATGCAAATTTATCATCATTAAGCCAGAGATCAATGAAATTTCAATTTCTTCATCTGCTAGGAAGCCTACCTTAACAAAGGATGAATTACCAAACTAATAATTTTTTTGTTCCTTTCTTTTTACATGTATGGACTGCCATGTCTTTTGGGAGACATGGAGTGTTGGGCCATATGGAAGGTATTTTGTATTTCGCACTCTCCATGAAAATTTTCAATGATTTTGAAATGGGAGTTGGATGGTGGATTTTTGGATGTGGAGGGAGTTCATCCGGATGAATGCGAGATGAAGGATCTTTAGCTTTAGATTTCTTTGAGTCATGTGAATTCTTAGTGGTTGGGAAAATATTGGTTTTGAGACATCTCCCTTCCAATATTTTTAGTATTAGAAGGTTTGGCGATCTCCAGGAATGGATAATTCTCGGCTTGATATAAAAACAATATACATTGATGGTATGTGGATGGAATGGATTGCATGGTGTGAATCCATGGTCTACTAAGGAAGACGTTGTATGGAAGGTCAAGAGCAATAACATGAAACAAGGTTTGTTGGGTGACATGCCCAACTATAAGTGGAAGGGATATCATACGTGTGGATTGTCTTTCAACATTGTCACATGCCTTGATGGTTATGATATAGCATTCCAATGATGATTCATAATATCTAAGGTGTTTTATTAGATTCAAGATGCATATGTTCAAACTTGACATATTGTCTACAAGCACCCTTTTGATTTTGTGTTTAGTGACAAAAGATTCAATATGAAATGGGAGGTTATGTGATGGATCTGCATTCATAATATCATGTTGGTTGAAGATGATTTGGTGGTTAATGGAAATATGTTCAACCGATACTTGGAATTGTGATGATCCAATGTCATTGGTGACTCTTGACTCTTGAAGGACCTTATATAGCATGTCCTTATGAATAATGGATGTTTGAAGAAGACCTAAGATAGAAATTTATGCATGATTCTAAATAAGTTGTTCGATAAGGTTGTATTGGCCCATGGGAATAGGCGAGGATGTCATCGGATAATGCTTTTGATTTTCCTGGTTATGATGACACAAACCTAGGTCTTGAATTTTATGATTGTGACTTGATTTTTGTAGGGTGTGTAAATCCAATACGAGAATCATAAGAGTAGGAAGCTTTGTTGTAATTGAAATTGTTAGTTTGGGATTTTGACCTCGATATGATTGTGTATTAGTTTAATTACTTTTAGGAAAAGGATTTTGATATATCCAAATTTGTTGATTCTATGATTTTGGGGCATCATTTCCTTCAATTTCAACATCCCCTCTTTCGATTAGGTCTTAGATGTAATTATTAGCTTTCGTAATTCTATCTATTTGATGTTATTTAATACAATGGAAATGACAATACTCATTTTCCATATTCTAAGAGGGTGTAGGTGTGATATCATCAAAAGGTTTTGTTTTTGGATATATCATCATGTTTTCAATTTCTAGTCGATGAAAGACAAAAACCAAGGTTTCATGCAAGGAGGTTTATTGTCTCTATTTAGTTTCCTACTTAGGTTACCCTTAGATATAGTTATGTGTGGTGTGTTTTGTACATGTTAGATAGGTTTAGAGTTTATGAATTTGTTGTTGACAAAATTCTTGTTCTTATTAAAGAATTTATTATTTTATTGTAGACTGAATTGCTTCACAAAGGCATGCATTTGAGGTTTCTTGGTTTGCATAAGAACCGACGTTAGTCACACGGGAGGAACCGGTGCCGGTTAAGGAACTTACATTGAGTCAGGACAGGGAGCCTACATTGGTCATGAAATGAACTTTGGGCGGGACAAGGAACCTACATCGTTAGGGAATTGGCACTAGTTACCTATGCGTGAAAGTTCATATTTAACTCATGGGAATTAGATCTAACTTTAGTTATAAAGTGTATTTAAAGGTTGTAAATGCATAGCTATGGTGCCCTAAGTTTGTAGATTCTTATATAAGCATGCAAGCTAGGGTTCGAAGGTTAATTAGAGTAATCCTTGGTTGAGAGGATGAAGAAGAAGAAAAAGAAAGAACATGTTACATGAATACAAAGCTTCCATGGAGAGAAGTTGGACATAAGGAAATAACAATTATATCTGAATGGTGAGAAGAGGTTTCTTCTACTGTATTTCCTTTGTATAATTATTGTCTCATTGTAATGGCTTGCATAGTATGCAAAACACATAGATTTTCTTCTTGTAGATCCATGTGTTGGCGAGATCTTGTATTGTAGATCCATGAGATCATGATGTATTGTTGATCCATGTAGATCTAGTCTTATATTGTTAGATCCATAGGTTGTTGTGAGATCTTGTATTCATAGATCCATGAGATCATGTTGTATTGATGATCCATGTAGGTCTAGATATTGTAGAGGAGGTTGTCTTCATGTTTGCACATGTTGATGCAGTGATGGAGAGACAAACTTACTTCTTGGTGCACAATTATAGTTGCACATATGGTAGACCCATGTGAGAGGTCTTGTTGCAGATTCACATGAGAGCTTGGTTGCAATTTAGAGATGCAGTAGTTCCTGGTATGTGAGATCTGGTGATGGTTTGGAGGCACGGTTGTAGTGCACTCATGGAGATCCATTTAGAGATCTGGAGGAGGAGATACTCTTGGAGAGATGCATTGTACTCTTGTGGGAAGAGTTGGTTTATACTCTTCATTATTATATATATGAGATCTCTATCTTTGGTGGACGTAGCCCACATTGGGTGAACCACGATACATGTTGTGTTATGTGTGTGTACTTTGTTTTGATTTGGATTATTCTAGTTTATACTTCCACTGCTATAGATTTTGGGGAATTGTTTAGATCTTGTGTGCATGATTTTGTTTGTTATTGAATCATAACACTATTCCACAGTCCAATTCCCAACATTTAGGATTTTTAGTTGTTTTTTTATCATGGCGAGTCTTTTTGAAAGATTTTAATCAACCCTTTTGTAATGAGGTCTTTCTTTATGTGTGTTCTATTTGTAATGACTACTTCAAAAGTGTTGACACAATGTATTTAAAGGTGGAAGGAAATTTCTAGAAGTTGGGGACAAAAATGTTGAGCATTTGTTTCTTAGGGATCAACCAATTAAAATAGTTGGTTAGACTTCTCCATATTTGTAGAAATGAAGAAAATATTTCACCATTTTTTTGTTTAGCGTTGCAAATGTCCATTATGGTGATTTGAGTGTCCATATTGAAAGATAAGTGTCTAATGAACCTCTCTAATAAATTAGTAAAGGTGGTGATGAAGCCTTTTGGTAGGTGCAAAAATCATTGCAAAGCTCGACCACATAAAATCCTAAGGAATAGTTTGATTAGGTAGTTATTACGATAGGCAACCTATGGAATGACATGATAAAGTTCTAATGTGTTCCAGTGATTCACCCTTTCCCTCATATTTCTCAAATTTAGGTGATTTGAAGTAAGGGAAAAGGGGACTTACAACATTTATCAATCAAAGGGATAAGGACACAAGTCCTCAAATTTATAAATCTTGTTTGAGTTAAGATATCCTTCATCACTTGTTATTCTTGGGCAAATGGTGTGCCCTAGATTAATGATGTGGGAGGTAGGATGAAGTTGGATTTATTTGCATTATGGGCCTATTTTTTGTATTTTTGATTGTGTTTCTAAGGTTTTAATGTTTTAGGACATATATGTAAGGTTAAATTGGCCAATTGTTGGATTTGATCATACACCATTTGGCTTTGGTCATGGGGCAATTATTGTTAGTCTAAAACTGATTTCCCTTCGTCGAGGTTTGTTTTGATGTTGAGACTTTAGGACCAAGGTTTTCATTAGTAGACTCGGGTTTTGGTTAAGTTGAATCAATAGGGTTAGCGGAAGCAAGAGGTGGATTTTGGATGGATGGATCCTTTTTATAATGATGTTTCCTAGGTTTTCATGATTAAAATCAACATGAAGTTTAGTTCCTAGGCTTGTGATCCTTAGGAGGACTTTTTCTTTGTTTTGGTAAATAAAATGGTCAATTTGGGCATGGTTAGGTGTAGTGTGAAAAATAAAATTACATCATTGTATTCATTTTGGTTTCCAAGACTACAAATATCATTGTCATTTTTTTAATCAATGTCCATGATAGGAAAATGTTTTGGTATCTCGGTTTTTCTTAAGTTGGTATCTTATGTAGGTGTCATTGTTTTTCTCAAGTTTGGTTTCAAGACTGGTATAACAAAAGGGATAAAACAAACACACAAGAAAAACTTATATTATTCAAGCAATATGTACAATTGTATAGTGGCCCATAAATATGCCTCAAGGGTATGAGTGGATATATTATGAAATGTTGTGTTTATGACACCAATACATGTTTGCGGTTGAAATGTATCTTAATCTAGGATGAACAAGCTCACTCAAGGAGTTCTCTATATAACTTGTGGTACATGATGCTCAAATCCATGCAAAGGTGTTGTTTAAGGCCTACATATTGGTACTGAAATCTACCTTACTTCACGGGAACTAGGTAAAATTGAATTCCCACTTAACCAATATCAACAACTTGTCCAATAATATTTATAGTCCACCACACCACATACCTTATTTCAATTCTTGATGAAATCCAAGTGACCAGACGCTAAAAATGAAAATAAAATTCTTGGTTATTTCTTATTTCCAATATTGCCTTTTAGTGTGTGGAAAGAGTATACAACTAAAACTAGGATACACAAGTGTTATAAACCACTTTGGATTCTCAAGATCACCTTTCAATGCATGACATGATTATACATAGTTTAAGACACGCATATATAAGAAAAAAAAGAAAAAAACAAAGAATAAATGTTCAACGATTTGATTTACAAGATCTTATACCAATGAATTTGCATACAAGGATTAGTAGTTTTGAGTTTAGGGCTTCAACATACAATTTTTGCTACACAATAGGTTATGATAAGTAAAAATAGAAAGATAAAACCCCTGGACATTAGGAGATCAATGATTAAAAATAATTAAATTTAAACATCATGTCACATAAATGAAAAATTCCACTACATGATGCAGAAATGCTACAAAACAAATCACAAACACCACAACTCGTAGCATAATGTCAAAAATAAAAATTGTTACTACATGATGTATAAATTCCACTACATTAGTTAGAAAGGCTACACTACATATTAGAAATGCTACAACCTTCAAAATAGTGTCATAAATAAAAATTCTATCACAAGATGTGGGAATGCATTTGTGGTGGTTAGAAATGCTACATAGTAGATCAAAAATGCCACAACCTACAAACCAATGTCAAAAATTAAAACACTACGACATGATGTAAAATTGCCACTACAACGATAAGAAATGCTACACAACAAATTATAAATTCCACAACCTACAAAACAATACTATAAATAAAAAATGATACTACAAGATGTGAAAATGCTACTACATGGTTCAAAAACTACACAACATATCAAAAACACCAAAACCTATAAAACAATGTCATAAATAAAAAACATTACAAAGGCGATCAAAAATTCCACGAGGACATTCAACAATGCTATGATATTTCCAAAAACACCACAACCATGTGAAATAATGTTAGAAATAAAAAAACACTATGAAGGTTATCAAAAACGCTATGAGAACAATCAAAACACTATATGAAAAATTAAAAATGCCACCCTATTGTTTAGAAAGGTCGCACAACAAATCATAAATTCCCAACCGAGAAATAAAGTGTTAGAGGATAAAAATGCTACTACAATGACAATAATTGTTGCTCAATGTGCGAAACACTATTGTGTGGATAAACAATGATAAACCCTACAAAACAAAAATCCACAAGCACATAAGCCAAAAACACCACTATGTGGATCGAAAAATTATTCTCATAAACTAATCCTCTAATACATAGAGTACAAACATTAAAACATGAAAATGACAAAAATGACGCATAAGAATAGAATCGAGCTTAGTTGATCTAAAAACAAACCGAGAACTTGTCAAAAACAAAAACAACAATAAAAAAGACTTCCCATAAGCCAAAAAATGTTATAAGACGAAGGAGGGTTCCACCAGTGTGCAAAAATGTGTATACTAAATTTTAGAACTTCACGAAGAATAAACAACAATGTAAATCCCATTATAAATCCAAACAAACACCTCAAATTGAGGAAGGGAAAGGAAACAATACATGTACTTCCAAATGCAAATCAACCTCATTTTTGGATTTGCTCATGCTTGGATGATTGTGGTTGCTCAATGGCTTGTGCGGGATTTAGGAACCATGTTATTACAAGGATGGAATGAGGGTTGCCCAAAATTGAATGCTCTCCCAAAATGGAATGACTTCTCAAAATGGAAGGGTTTGCCATAATATATTTTTTTCTCAAAATGGAGAGTTTTCTTGGTCTAGAATGAAAGTTTGGAGGGTTAATTTATAGATCTTAGGTACTTGAGGTAGGTAAGATTCAAGACATGTGGGATTTTAGGTAGTGGAGGATAATTAAATAATTAATAGTTATTAATTAATCATTTTTTCTTGGGATGTTGTGGGATTTGTAATGGGATGAATGGAATAATTAACTAATGTGTTTAAGTAATTAGGTGGTCTACAAGTACTATATGTATATCTTGAATCAACAGTTGATATGGAAGAGAAGCTTTTATAGAGGTGTAGATATACATCTAGTAAAAATTTAGGTCAAGCGAAGAACTTAATTTTTTTCATGATTTCTAAGGTGGCCCAAAAATGTTGTACAAAAGTCAAATAATCACCTTTAATGAAAGGAAGGTCTGTTATACAAGTCAAGATCTATCTCCGGTTAAAAGTTAAGGTCAATAAAATAACTTTGATTTTTTGTGATTCTTAAGGTGTTCAAAAATCCCTCGAAATGGAACATAAAATGTGTGTAGATCCGAGTAACGCACCCCAAACTGACTTAGACTAACCAAGATAGGGGTTTCTAGTTTGTAAATAGTGAAAATGGACTAATGTTTCATCCCAATAACTATGAAGGGTTCTAGCATACCCATAGTCACACTATCTTATATTTGAGGTATGTATTGAGTAATTTGCAGGGCTAATTATTTACCAATGGACAATAAAATCAAACAATTGGACAAATCCCTATGAAAAATGTAAAAACCATACACATGTCATATATATCACGAGGTAAATGGAAGCTAAATTCCACGTGTACAACATTGTTTAAGGTTTGGGTAATGGGGAATTCCCTCATCATGGATAAAAACGAGTCCAGTTAACCAATAATGACATCTTTTGGTAAGTTTTGAGCTACCAAACACGGTTTATACTCTAAAGAAATTCAACAAAAATATCTTCAACCGTTAGTACCCCGTTGTGTTCACCATATTTTATCAATGAAGATCCACAAACGGTGAGGCGAGAGAATGAGATTAAGTGTGTGTAATAGGCCTTTAAAATGACACCGAAACTAAGTTCAAGCGGTAAAAAATCAATATTGTGTTGATATGTATATCTAAATGTTGTGCTTAGGTGAAGTTCGGTAAATCTAATACCATGTATAATTTTTAAATAGGTTCAAAAATTGTCACACAAGACTTGAGACAAACACCTACATGCATGCTTAATATAAATCAATAAAATCTTTGAAAAACAAGTACACATTTTTAACCAAGTAGTCATTGGGGTTAGCAGAAAGTGGTTGACAGATAATATATCGATCTAAGCATACATGCAAATAAAAGCCGATATTTTACGTCCACCAAGAAACAAGCCAATCTATTATCCAAAGCTTTGACAAGATATACAATGAAAATTTACAATCTTCTACACTTCTCACATCGTTCAATACTTTCTTCCTTCAAGCTTTTTTATTCTTAACAAAGAATTCTCTCTCACATAACTATCTTGTAATTATGATCAATCCTCTCTTCTAAACCCTAGCTTTATGCTTTAAATAGTCGTTTAAGACTTTAGGGCACTTAGCCATGCAATTACATTCATTAAATCTATTCCAATGCTCAAAATAGAAATAAATCCCGAGTTAATTAAAACTCGTCGCATAGGTAACCGATGTCGATTACGCTTCGCCAACCGTCGCCAGTTCTAACTTGCCCTGACCGATGCCGGTCACACTCTAACCGATGCCGGTTACTGTCAACTTCCAAAGAAATTCTATTTGCATGCTAAAACATGAGTAATTTAGCTCCATACTCAACAATCTCCCACTTGGAGATTAATTACTGCACACTATACCTATACAGTTCCATTCTTGGATCATCCTTAGCTTTGTTTCTTCCTCCTCGAGCCTCAAACTTGAAGACCAACAGAAGTGGAGTGTAGCTCCAACTTCTCCTTTGCTAATGGCTTCATTAGCATATCCGCAAGGTTCTTGCTTGTATGAATATTTTCTAGATTCAATTGTCCATCCTCCAATACTTGTCATATGAAGTGATACCTCAACTGAATGTGTTTCGTTCTGGAATGAAACGCTGAGTTCTTTGCCAAATGAATTACACTCTGATTGTCACTGAACAATTTACAATTACTTTGCTCCTTTCCCAACTCTTCCATGAACTTACTCATCCATATCATCTCCTTGCTAGCCTTTGTAGTTGTAACATACTCTACCTCTATAGTACACAAAGCCACAACCTTCTGCAATCTTAAAATCTAGCTAAGCTGTCATTCCATCTACTTTGTGAAAATATATCCAGTAGTGCTTCTCCTACCATCCAAATCTCTAGCCATATCTGAATCAACATAGCCACGTAATGAAATATCCAAACCTCCATAACATAACCGCATGTTAGATGTCCCTTTCAAATACCTAAGTATCCATTGGATCGCTTTCAATGCTCTTGACCCGGATTAGCCATGTTCTACTCACAACTCCCCCGCTCGTGCAATGTCCGGTCTTGTCAGACAAACCATAACATACATGATACTTCCAACTCGCTGAAGCATATGGCACTCGTGTCATGTATTTGACCTCCTCTTGTGATGAAGGACACTGATCTTTGCTTAATTTGAAGTGTCCAGCCATAGGTGTACCAACAGGTTTTGAATTTTGCATATTAAACCTTTCCAACACCTTATTAATATAAGCTTCCTGAGACAAATATAGTTTCTTATTTTTCCTGTCTCTGTGTATTTGCATTCCAAGGATTCTCTTTGCAGCTCCTAAATCTTTCATTGCAAATGTGTGAGCTAGCTTTCCCTTAAGCTCACCAATGTCCTACATACTAGATCCTGCAATAAGCATATCATCCACATACAGTAACAAAATAATATAGCTCCCATTTTCAAGCTTCTTGAAATAAACACAATGGTCAGATTCACATCTCAAGTAACCATGCTCATGCATAAAACTATCAAACCTCATGTACCATTGCCTTGGAGCTTGCTTGAGCCCATATAAGCTCTTTTTTAACTTGTACACTAATTTCTCCTTACCCTTGACTTCATACCCAAGTGGCTGCTGCATATAAATCTCTTCATCTAAATCACCATGAAGGAAAGTCGTCTTCACATCTAGTTGCTCTAAATGTAAATCTTCTACTGCAACTAAACTCAATATACATACGAATATAAGTCATCTTAATAACAAGAGAAAATATTTCACTAGAGTCAATACCTATCTTTTGTGCAAATCCCTTTACTACAAGCCTTGCCTTGTACCTTTTCTAATCCACCCTCTTCGTCCTTAATTCTCGTAAACCCACTTGTTCTCGCAATGTTCTCTTTCCTACCGGCAATTTAACCAAATCCCAAGTCTTGTTATGTTCCAAAGAGTTCATCTCCTCATCGATGTCATACTCCCACCGAATGTGAGTTTTATCTTGCATTGCTTCTTCAAAGCTTTCTCGGTTCACCATTATCGATCAATAATAGATAAAATATAGAAGGGGAAAATCTTTCGGAAGTTTACTTACCCTTTGTGACCTTCTCACCGGAGTTTGGGTACTGGAGGCTCAATCTAGACCTCCTAGATATTAGTATCAACTTCTCGAGCGGTGATCGACGTCGGTCACCTCTAACCAACGCGTCGGTTCGCTTAATCGATGTCGGTTCGATCCTCTCAGTAACCGCGTCGGCGGTTCATCCGATCGATGCTTGGTCAGGGGCCTAACCGAACATGGTTATTGTGTATTTCTGAAGGTGTTTCTTTAAAACCCAAGAGTTCATTTTCATCAATAAACTTCTCAATTTTCTCATCCTTGGATACCAAAACTTGATCCCTTTACATTCTCTTTTCATTCCATTCAACATCACGACTCCTAACAATTTTAGAATTCTCTAAATCCCAAAAACGAAAACCGAAATCACCAGATCCATAACCAATGAAAGTGCACCTCTTGGATTTTGCATCTAACTTTTTTCTATTTTCTCTATCAACAGGCACAAAAGCGAACCAAAAACTTTAAGAAAAGAAAGATCTACCTCTTTTCCGATCGATGCTTCCTCTGGTATTCCTCCATCTAGTGAACTTGAAGGGCCACGGTTAATCAAATAAATCTGTCAGATCAATCGCTTCTACCTAAAATTGCAAGGGCAATCCAGAATGTATCCTCATACTTCTAGCATGTTCCATGATCGTCCTATTCATTCTCTTTGCAACACCATTCTCGTGTGGTGTTCTTGGAACCGTTCTTTCTCTACGTATCCCATTCACTGAACAATAATCATTGAAAGTCTTGCTACAGTATTCACCACCATTGTTAGATCTAATGCACTTTAACTTAGAATTTGATTCATTCTCAACAAGGGCTTCCATATTTTGAAAGTTTCAAAAATATTATATTTGCGTTTAATACAATAAACCCATACCTTTCTTGTAGCATCATCAATGAAAGTAACATAATACTGGGATCCACCATGAGAAGCTACCTGAGTGGTCCCCACACATCTGAGTGTAAAAGCTCCAATTTATGCTCCTTCTTAGTTTCCCCAACTTTGAGAAATCTCACTCTCTTTTACTTTCCAAAGATACAATGCTCACGTAAATCAAGATCTAAATCTTTCAAACCCGATAACTTACCCTTAGCGTTTAAGATATGCATTCCTTTTGACGCATATGACCCAACCGATTATGCCACGTGCATGCATCCGAATCAAGTAGATAATGTAAAAAAGGAATCGCAATACAGGTAGATAAATATAACGCTCATACCTTCTTACCTCTTGCCACAACAAAAGCACCCTTAGTGACTTTCCAAGAGTCTCTTGTAAAAGTAACCATGCAACCAGATTCACCTAGTTGCCTGCAGAAATAAGATTTCTCCCGAGGCTTGACACATGCCTCACATCTTTCAATACCCATATATTTCCATTCTACAATTTTAGACGAACTTACCCTTTACCAAAGAATACTGTAAGGTTCATCATCACCCAAATAGACATGCCCAAAATTGCCCTAGACATAATTTCATAAATAACCCTTATTAGGGGTCAGATGGAAAGAAGCTCCTGAATCTAAAACCCATGATTCAATTCTACTATCTAAAGAAAGAATAAGAGAATCTTGCATTACCTCGATGCAGCAAGATTCACCTCTTTAACTTTTTACGGTTGTTGGTTCTCTTTATTCTTTGACCAACAATCTTTCTTCGCATGTCCTTTCTTTCTACATTTCCAACAAGTAATTCCTTACTTACGGATTTAGATCTGTTATCCTTTGACTTTGATTTCCCATTACTCTTACTCTTGGATCTCTCCTTTTGCTTGCCCCTGCTTTCTACATTCAAAGCATTTCCAGATAATGATTCCTCTGTACTTTTCCTGTGAATTTCTTCATTCAAGATTATACTAACCACATCATCAAACTTCAAAATATTATTAGTAGATATTGTATTACTAACAACCATTACCAAGTTGTCCCAACTATCAGGCAAAGAACATAAGAATAAAAGTGCTTTTACTTCATCATCAAACGGTATTGAAACCAATTTTAACTGATTTACAATAGATTGGAAATCATTCAAATGACTAGAGGCAGATTCACCTTCATGCATCTTAGAACTAAAAAGTTTCTTCATCAAATAAACTTTATTTGAAGCACTAGGTTTTTCATATAAATTAGCAAGAGATTTCATTAAGTCTACTGTAGAATCCGCTTCTGTAATATTGGAAGCCACGGATGCTGCTAAGCTCAATCTTATAGATCCCAAAGCCTTTCTGTCAAGAATCTTCCATTCTTCATCAGTCATCTTCGTAGGTCTAGACTTCTCATCCAACGATAAGTACAAATCTCTCTGATACAGATAATCCTCAATCTACATCTTCCATAATTGATAATTTCAGCCATCAAACTTCTCTACCTTGTATTTATTATCTTTTGTCATTGTTGTAGCTCCCACTCAATCAGAAAACCCTCTGTGAGTAAATCTGTCAACACACAAAACCCTCAAACAAAGCTCTGATACTAGTTGTTGGGGTTAGCACATTGCACATTGTCAGATAATAATATATCGATCTAAGCATACATGCAAATAAAAGTGGATATTTTACCAGAAGAATTATACAAAACAAGAGACATAAATCAACACTAAATTTAATGTGGTTCACCCAGTGTGGGCTACGTCCACCAAGAAATAAGTCAATCTATTATCCAAAGCTTTGACAAGATATACAATGAAGATTTACAATCTTCTACACTTCTCACATTGTTCAATACTTTCTTCCTTCAAGCTTTTTGATTCTTAACAAAGAATTCTCTCTCACATAACTATCTTGTAATTATGATCAATCCTCTCTTCTAAACCCTAGCTTTATGTTTTAAATAGTCGTTTAAGACTTAAGGGCACTTAGCCATGCAATTACATTTATTAAATATATTCTAATGCTCAAAATAGAAATAAATCCCGAGAGTTAATTAAAAACTCATCACACAGGTAATCGATGCTGCTGGTTTTGCCCAATCGTCATTTGGTTCCAACTTACCCTGACCGATGCCGGTCACACTCTAACCGATCCCAATTTCTTGTCAACTCAGCAGAAGATCTATTTGCATGCTAAAACATGAGTAATTTAGCTCCATGCTCAACAATTACTACCTCTTCATATTTACAAAAAAAAAACTCTTAACAAAATGTTGACATTACAATAATAGCTCTCATCCCCACAACTATCTTACCACTAGCTTTTTGTTCACTTATATAGTTAAGAAGGAAGTTAGGATTTGGTTTGGAGAGTAGATTACTTGTAGTATGAGTCTTCTTCTAAACATATTTTAAAATAAATGTCCCTATTACCATTCTAATTTAATTGCTCATTTGATACTCTTCTCTATTAATCAAATACACGAGATAAGTGCACACACACACGCACACGTGGCTATCCATTTAATTAAATTACAAATAAATAATACAAGGGCATCTTAAACTATATAAAAGTGTGTAAGCTATTAAATATACTAATAATTTCAAGTGCAAACAGACTGAAAATCAAGCCTAGGACAAGCAAAGGAAAGTGCTAAAAATTAAAAATTGGGCCATTTCCCATATAAAAGACAAAACCAAAATTCGCATACAAGATTTGTATTGATCTTCTCCACGTTTTCGTTCTGTCCTAGGGTCAAAGCTCAACAAATGATGAAATGGAGAAATTTATACAAAGGTGTAAGGATGACTTTGAGAAAATTAAAAATGATTATGAGTATGTAAATTTGGAAAATAGAGTTGATCAAGGTGATGTAGAGATAATTTAAAGGGGATTTGTGTTAAAAGATCTAAATATGATATGAGACACTAGTCCAAATATCCTAAAGGAATGTTATTGCTAATTATCTCAAACAAAAATTAGGTTACTATCGCAGATGCCCCTTTAATCTAGTATTTGAAAGGGATAAAAGACATTACATGTATGTGATAATTGTTGAGGATTTTGTAGCTGAAATGTTTTGATGTCTTGAGTCCTATGTAAATACTTGCAACCAAATCGAAATGCAGGTAGATTAATTACTTGGTGATGATAATCAATTTGAAAACTTTAAATACATGAAAAATTGAAAAAGAAATGGAAAGAACATACCCGATGGTATGAGAACTATGTTGTCACCCTTGAACTTGTTAGAGTACCACTGGGGTGTACATGCCCTAGAAGATGATATTGTTTGATGTGGGAACATATATTGTGGAGGCCATAACTTTTGATCCATGAAGTTGAGTGAGCCCTCCCTTTTTTAACAAATATATCATTGAGATTTATGTTGTTTTAAGCTTCTAAAGCACCACATAATGACATTTTTATTATTTTTTCGGGATGAAATTGACCATCTAAGGGCCAAAAATTACATTTTAATATTTTTTGGTATGAGGATTTATTATTTTCATATTCAAGTGTGAACTTGGGTTGGGAGTTTGAGATTTATTTAGGCATGTAGAGAATAAGGGACAATCACTAGACACATTCGAGCTTGCATGCAAAAGTTTCAAAAAAATAACAAGTTTTGTTAACTCTAGGATAAAGTTTTTGCTTTAGGATAGTTATTTGCTTTTCTTTTAATAGTTATTTTAGGTTGCATGAAAAATCAACCTTCAAGTTATGGTATTTTAAAGACTCCTACTAATTTCTTAAGAAATAATGAAGAATATAATTGCTTCTTTCCTCTCAATAATGTTTTATGCAATTTATTGCTTGTTTTTCTAATTTCCGTTCTTTTTATTGAAAAGTGCACTTTTATTAATATAAAAATATATCGTACAATGCTAACTATATAACAAATGTGGGTGGGAAGATTCACGCCCCATAATGCCAAAAACATCGAGCCAAAATTCCTCAAGGAGGGAAAGTTAACTCAAGTAGAAACATTAAAGTTGTACAATCATGACAAAAAAGATACAATTTTCAAAAATAAAAAATGTGTGAGAAACCAAAGGACAATAACACTAAAAGCATGAGAACTATGCAACAAAGGGAGAGGAGGACTATCAAAATTTCCCCCTTCGTTAGTGTCAAAGGGATGGACCATATCGGGATGGGGTCCCATCAATTATTTTTCTGCTACTCTTCTTCTTCTTCATTGTGACGAGGATGAGAAATGGCTAACAAAAAATGTGGGAATTCGAAGCATCCAACCACTACTTCCACCAATACCAAGGTGGTCAAAAATACCATCATCATGAAAGCAGATGAAGGCAATCAAGATCCGGGCGAAGAGTGATGATAAGCGGCGAAAATATTTGTCTACTAATGGAGTGACATCTATGAAACCCTCGACCACAATTCTAAGAAGAGAGCAAAAATGCAAAAAATCCAAAGGCACCCTATTGATGGTACATAAAGCATTCCCCAAATGAGAGAGAAGGGATTGTAGATTACCCACTTCCAAGCCTTTTTTCTTTGCTTGGAATTGGATATGAAAAAACACATTGGAGATCACAATAACTTTATTTGTCATTTAGAAGTCTCTATCCCTAATAATGTTGATAAAATAGAAAAAATATATCTTTCCAAATATGAAAAAGAATATCAACACGAAAATTTTGCCAATAATCATTGTATTTTGTAGGAAGCATGGTTGAGTCCCCAAAAGAACCATTTTCCAAGTAAAGAATTCTAGGATGAATAGTTGGAAAAGGGTATGTATCCATTTACACATTGACAAAATATGAGGGAGAAACCAAAAAGGTGTTTGTAAGACTGGGGTTGTTGGCATACCATATAAGTGGGGTGAAAATCCCCATGTGCTTAATCCTATCCCCAATAAGGAGATCCTAAAAAACAACACATCAAATAAAGTGGGCTTTTTAGGCCCAATACAAGCTTTCTAAATAGTAGCAAACCTTATGTTCTAAATAATATATAAAGATCTCATATTCCAAAGGTGATTAAGAGATTTGCCGAGAACATATTGTGGAGCAAGGAGTTGATAACCAATATAGGGTTTGTACAAAAAAGGGGTAGTTCAAGGCCAATGTTAGTCTCTCGCACTAGAGCACATAAAAGGAAATGCCAATTTTGTGTTGGCATTCATTAAGTATGGAAGATTGAATATTAGTAATAGACTTTGTATATATATTCTTGAGTTGAAATTTAACTTCAAACATATCCCACGACATCTAATTACAAGAAGCTTTACAAAATAAGTCACAACTAACTTTGATTCCCGTTTTTAAAATCCAAAAGCCTTTAATCCAAAGCACCATAGAAAATGAGACATTATGGAAATTGAGAATCGAGACCGTCACATAAAAAGAGAATCGAGTGAGAGTATATATCTAAAACCATCCCCAACCCAAATGAGGTTAGGTTTGAGAAGCACAATGCCTTTTAAATGATTTTAATAATAAAAATTAAATTAATCTTCATAGGCATAGGTAAGAGGAGAAGACTTTGAAACCCCAACCCGGTCTAAGCTTGTTGAGTATGATGACCATATGAGAACCTAATTAATTAATCTTAGAATTTGTTCTAGTGGTGCTTATCATTTTTAGGAGATTTATTTGAGTTAGTTTTTTGAGAGTTTTTTGGTTATGTGAAAAACTATGTTTTTGGATTCGAAGTGCTAGTTAGAGTGCACGATTGACTCGATATACACTTAACATAGTTCAAATCATTATCTATTCATCCCCAAGATGTGGGGCACCATTTCTATGTATAGATGATTGAATTTAGTCTTATCTCAGTCTCTTTCTATTTTAAAGAGAGTTTGGGGCACCTAGTTTGATTAGTGTGCATGTGTCACTTGAACTAATAATGGCTTCTTGCATATCGACTATATATTATTAGTGGATGATACTTATCATATTGAATTAATTTTTAGTCATATTTAGTTGATTTTAGTTCAACTAAGAGTTATAGTTCGTATTATTAGTCTTTAACTTGTCATACCAATTTAGACATGTCTAATTGTAATCGTTAATTGAATAAGCAATAATGGGGAATTTTTTTCCAAGTGGGAAACACTGTTTACTTTTTGTTAATCTTTGATTATATTTTTGGTAATCTTGACACTACAACGTTTTGACCAATTTAAGTCGAAGCGTTATGTCACATTTAAGTCATTCAAAGCCGCAAGAGTAAAATTTTGTACCTTAAATTTGAAATTAAAGTCATAAATGTTATATGACTTACACGGGGACATTAGGGTGTCTTTTCAAAGTGTCAACATTAGGGTGACATTAGTAGGGACATTATGGTGACTTAAACATTGACTTGATTGTGCGTCTTTAAGTAGTGACATTAAGGTGATGTTATAGGAGACACTCGGATTACCTACATAATGTCTTATTTGTCGTATTTGATGTCCATCATAAGGGGATGAATTTGTGGTGTCTTATAAGATAATATAATTTTATATTTATATTTTGGTCTAAGTTATGTTTGCATTGCGATAATACCATGTTTCAAGAAAATGTCCGAGGTGATTGATATTTCCATGAAAACACGACTATAGTTTTGTGGAAAAGGTACATAATGAAAATTTAAGCGTGATTAATACATTTGTTATCACTTCTAATTCTATTTATAACTTATGTAACATACATCTAATATGCATCCACTTCCACATGATAAATCAACAATACTTACCCACCATCCCAAATTACAATGATAAAAATACGATGATATACATTTCCCTAGGGAAGGATTTGCATATGAATCACAATCAATGGGCCAAATGGATGATGTAAACTTTAATAAAGACTTTACATCATTGTTCCACAATAAACTAGCATTTTTTATCTCTTTCTAATGGAATGAAGGTGAACATTTCATGAACATGTATGGGAAAGACATGTATCAAAAGACTCTTGAGGGATTATGTTAAGCTATGTGTATTTGTGAAGGAACTGCCCATTTTGATACATTGGTTGCTTTTGTCACAAGCTCTAAAACTATGTGTACAAAAATCATGTAATACGTGCATTACCTAGTTACTGCTACAAATTTTAATCACAACCAAAAGACAATCGTAGTGAAATACCAATATCAATAATGTAAGAGGTATGTAATTAACATCATTTGTAACCTTCAAAAAGTAACACAAAGAAACATATGCCAACTCCGTCCTCACGGTAAGATTGATAACATAGTCATCCTATGCCTATTGATCTCAATATTCGAGATGACTTACTAGACAATTTAATATAAGGCCATAACTATGCCACTATATAAGAAATACAATGAATATGTGGACATGCGAAGTGGAAACTAAAGATATAGTTTCAAAGATTTTAAGGAGACAAAAATATTGATGATCAAATTCTATTTTAATAAAAAGGCGTTTTCAAGCATGAATATATTTGTCATTACAACCACCCCATTTATTTAAAAATGAAAGATCATGATGACAACGATGAAGAAGACCCGGATTGCAAAGAAAATTTATTTAATAAAGACATATTGACCAATTAATAATATATGTTTTGGATAAGAACTTCATGTCCAAATCAGAGTAACATGGGGCCAAAAGAAATGACTGTCTAACGACAGATCCTTACCCCTACCACCTTAAAAAGACAAAAAATATGCCATATGGGCCTCTTTGCACAGTTTCCTAGGAAATAGCTTTGATTGCCATGCGTAAAGCTTACATTTCACAGTCCGCTCATTCTTATCAGAAACTCAAACAAGGACATCATTTGGAGGGGAAGGCATTTGAATTTGTTCACCCACAACAAATATTATCATAAGATATCATGTCAACAATCACAGTGCCACTGCCAACTCCTTCCCCAACTGAGGACTCTGAACAACTCAGAAAAGCAGTTCAAGGTTTTGCAATAACTTCCTTATTCTTGTTTCGGCCTATTTTTTTGAAGTGTGATCTGCATTCTGTTTTTCAATTGGGTTCATACTTCCACAGGTCAAATTGCTTTGTAAGATTTTCCATACTGCGTGTAATTGCTTACATGATAAAATAAATGTACATGTTTTCTTCGCTTCTCTTGATTGAGAAGATTTATTGTACTGGGTTGATAGTTATGGGATTGTTTGTTGCCAATGTGGCTGAGGAGAGAAACCTATAGCTATTCAATTTGTGGAGATGTGGGTAGCATTCATGTGATTTAAATCTAGGTCACTGGAATGTACCTTTGTTCATTCAACTGTTCCCCATTATTGTTGCATCACAACCCACATATTCATTCCCTACTTTCATGGTCAGTAGGAGATGTGGCGAGGTAAGGAGATGAGAATGCTATTTGGAAGCAGGTTATGGTAGTATATTAATAGCGGTACTGCTATAATACATTTATATAATCACTAGGAGATTTCGTTAAATGGAAGGTTCTGGTCCTGGTCCCTGTCCCTGATGCCAAACTCATTTTTGGTGACTTTGAGATTACCTTTTTTGACTTCTTTATTTTTTTGTTTTTTTGGAAAAGCATTTTCTCTGTAGTTTGCGGATTGTCACTATGGCAACGTGGGGATGAATTTTAAGATGACCATTATTAGGCTCATACTGTGTTCTTGTCATGATCCCCAATGCATCCATGTCACCATAACACATATCAGTGAGTCTAAGACTTGTTGGTAGAGTTATCTTTCTTACCACTGGTACTGAGGCAAGACCAACCCAACAACAAATGCTTGCAGTCCAAGACCATGTTCATATGACCCATGATCCCCTGCTATTCGGAGGTTGGAAACTCTTCCTATTAGATCTGAACAGGGGAACTGTTTGTTATACATTATTTGCAATGATCTTTCAATTTTTAGCTTATCAGCCTTCTAACAAGGTCTTGGTAAACTGCATTCTCCTCTGTATTTTTTGGATTTTCCACATGTTGATGTGAGGATGAATTTGTAGATGACCAATGTTAGGCTCATACAGTGTTCTTGTCGTGATCTCGAATGCACCCTGGTCACCACAATGAATATCAGGGAATCTAAGACTTGTTGGTAGAGTGTTACCTTCCTTACCACTGTACCCAGTGTACTGAGGTAACACCAACCCGGCAACAAATAGTTGCAGTCCATGGTCAAGTTGATATGATCCATGTTACCCCTGGTATTCAGACGTTTGAAACTCTTAGATCTAAGTGAATAGGGGAACTGTTGTTTATTCATTATCCGTAATGTTTTAACATTTTTTAGCTTATCAGGCTTCATGACAGTGTACCCCAATATTTCTCCTTATGGCCATCTCATTTTCGTCTATCCATTGCCCTAACTGCTACTGTAAAGAAATAATCGCAATACAACATTTTCTCCTGTATTTTTCAGATTCTTTTCTATGATGGGGATGAGTTATTAGATGCCCATTATGAAGCTAATGTAAAATTTGTAGCATAGTTTCAAAAGTATCCATGTCCAGAGAAGACAGATCAATAAAAATTGAAAGAATGCCCATTCCCTTTACTATTGTGCTGCTCTAAGAGTCTAAACAATGAGTGCTTGCAGTCCAATACCATGTTCATAAGATTCATGGTCCCTTTGTATTCCAAGGTTGGAAGCTTTTCCAGTTAATTCTAGAGCACTCTTTAGAATATGGGAACTAGCTGTTCTCCAACTATCTACTATGGCTTTTATTTTATAGATTAATAGCTTTCACGACCATGTACCACAATGGTTTCAGTCTTCATCAAATACGAGAAATCTGGTTTGACAGATGCTCTACTTGCCGATTGTCCTTTTATTGAGATTATGTCAAATAAATATAAAGGATATGTTGGTGTTTCCTCTGTTCCAGTCGATATCTAGGGTTAAGAGGCCTTCTACCATGGATCCTTAATTTCTCACCCACCTTAGAGGAAATTTCAATTACACGTGATTAGGCTGCAGTTAACTAGCTCTCTAGATTGCTTAGATTCTCTATATGTCTTCTCTTCACATGCATTGGGACACTATTGCTAAGCTCTCATGTATGTGCATAGTATGAGAAAGGAAAGGTCAAACGTAAGATATCTGCAAACGCCTGCAGTTCTGGACCTCTTTACGAGTTCAGTTTGTTACAAACTTAAGAAATCTACGATTCCAGACGAAAGATACTTTTATTCTGTACTACTTTTAGCCGTGTCAGTTGCTTATTGGGATTTCTGAGATTCTGTTGTCAAAGACAGTGGATTTATTGGTGTTACCTTTTTCCAGTGCGCATATGGGGTCAACAAACCTTTCAACATGGATCCTCAATTTCTGACCTATGCAATGAACCAATTGTTCATCAATCCAGTGATGATGTCGACCTTCAATATTTTGTGTTCTTGTGACATTTGGCTTGAATTCTGAAGTTTCAGGTATTTTGACCCTGCTCAATATCTATATATAAAATGCTGTCTGCTAGTGCACGAGTTCAGAGTTTCAGTCAGATTTTGAATCCAAGTGTATTGACAAATTCCCTAACATGGTATTCCTTGTTTCAATATTTACACTGAACCCAATAAATTTTGTTTCTAGATTTTCTGTAAGTATTGGTTGTACTTCTGAAGCATAGTGGCTTTAAGTTGTTAGAAAATCATCAAAAGCTGACTGTTTGTTTTATTTATAAATTTTACTTCTTTTTAGCCTCACAATCCTGTTACACAATTAGTTTAACTAAATACAAAGGAATCATTTAACTAACAGTGATGCTTCCTTTCATGTTTTAATCTTCTCACAGTGAACTTAGACTATTGTTCTCAGTGGTGCATTCATTTCTACAATGCTCTTCTGATGCTTGGCAAAATGTTAAGTATACAAAGGAAGTTAGATTGCACAAAATCTCTCCACAAATGACTGATGGCAATGTAAATGTTTTGATTTGGTTTTTGTAAACTAATTGTTCAACTCATTCTTTATTGGATGCTAATATTTTTATTTAGGAGAGTACACTTTTGATGTTTATCAACAATTTTTTTGCCTTAAATTTGAATGAATTTCAACTTATTCATTTAAAGTTTCCAAAATTTGAATTCAGATGATAAGTTTTGCTGAATCTAGGGGCTCTGTTTCAAGACAAGGCCTTATATCTTTCTCAATATGGAAAGAAAGTCTTTCTTTAGAATGACAACGATTGAATTGACCAAAAGTCCCTCTGATGAGGCATAAATTCGTATTAACGTTCTTGAGGGTAGCCAAAAGTCTTTCATATGAGGTCCGATATGTGTAGGTGCTATAGAGTGATGCTATATGTGATGGTCTATCTCTATTATCCTCTCATTTGGAATAATGCTTTTCTTTTTACATGTTGTGGTTGATTGCATTTTTATTTATTGTTTATCCTCAATTATTTTATTATTAAGGTACTTATTACTAAAACTCTCTTGCCACCAGTCAAATTATAAACATTTAAGGGCTTCCAAAGTGGAACCCCAGGTTCAAGTCTCCATGAGACATGATAATTTGTTGAAATTGGGTAGAATATGACAGCCAACTTGTTATGTGCCACATAGATGAGGCCAGGTGCAAGTCTCAGTTGAATATGATGGAAGAGATATGCTTTGGTCATGGCAATTGGGCCAAAGGTTACCCATAAGGGGAATTTACCAAATAAAAAAAGCAAAGAAATCCCTCCTGCCACCCACCTCTTGTGAATGTAGACGTGTCTATTGGCACAAATAAACTGTGTATTTCATCAGTTTTTAGAGGTAGCAGAAAACAAATGATGAGCAATATTATGCATTTTTATTATAATCCGCCCTTTAATTGGAAACTTATTGAAAGGTTGCAATTTTTTTGTTTACACAAGATTGTAAATTAACTGAAAGTTTGGTCTGATCATCATGAAAAAGGTGAACAATCATCTAGCTTTGGTTAATGTAGGATGAGAGCAACCCTTTTTGAGCTATGCAGAATATTGCTGTAGTAAAATTAGAGTGGGGTATCATTTTAAGTAAGGTATTTTTAGTGTAATCAGAAACCCCAAACAATCGTTAGATATTTTGATAACAGCTGGCCTTACTCATGGAAACTTGTGCTTACATTCGCAACCGTGCATTATTTGTGCAATGAGCAGTACTGCAGTGATTTATGTAGTAGGTTGCTTGCTTGCAATTTCAAGTAAATGTTTTTATGACATGCTGTGACTTAAACTGACCATTAAGCCTTGGCCCTTTAGTGAGGCACACATCTAGCTGTTAAAAATACTAAAGATGTAAATCCTGAAAATTATGATTAGCTTGTTCATTTTATTTTTTTCTGTAAGGGAGCTAAAATGTTCTCAAAGTTGATGGTGTCATTTAGAGGCAATGTCTGTTTTCTTCTTTTTATATAAAAGGATCTAAAATGTTGGCAAAGTTTGATATGGTTTGAGAGGCCATACCTGTTGTATTGCTATAAATATATATTGGTGGATGCCTCCTAAGGGCACCTTGTTGTGGCCTACACTATGACCATGGTTTTGCAGGGAAAATGTATGACATTGATTACTGAAGCTATGCTATTATAATAAGTTCTTTCACGTATAGGTTTTTGCTAAGAGTGGGATAATGGAATGTATGCATTTTTATAGAAAATTTACCTTTAGTAGATTTGATCTAATGTACAATTAGAGCAGTGTTACTTTTAAGATATTTACTTTTGCAATGATGTTTCTTTCTGAATTCTAATGTTCATATGATTGAAAGGCTTAATGGTGCCATCTGATGCTTGTTAATTTCATAGGATGGGGCACAAATGAGGACTTAATCATACAAATACTAGGACATAGGACATCAACACAACGCAAACTAATCAGACAAACATATTTTTAATTGTATGGAGAGGATCTTCTGACGCGATTAGAATCAGAGCTTTCAAGTGACTTTGAGGTATATACAATTAGCTATATATCTCTAGTGTCCAATAAGAAAAAGTGGTATTCACTTTTTCATATGTAGAAATGCTGACAGAATACAGGGTCTATTGGTAAATGATATGTTCTCTCTCTGATTCTTTATTTTTAACTGACTTTTTAATTTTTATTAGTATTTTAGATGAAGGAAATCACACTCAAACTTGTGAATATGAAGAGTCTAACCTTTTGAAGTTATGTGTGAAAAAGAGAGCCGTGTTCCTTTGGGTAATAGATTCTGCTGATCGTGATGCTGTCTTAGCCCATGAAGCAATAAGAAGGTGGAATCCAAAGAATAAGTCCCTTCTAGAAATATCGTGTGCTCGAACTGCATCTGAGCTATTGATGGTGAGGCAAGCATATCATATACGATACAAGAAATCTCTTGAAGAAGACATTGCCGCACACACGACTGGAGACTTTCGAAAGGTGAACCTTCTTGATTGGTTTCCATTTTCTTTGATTGTCAAGCAACAACCTATGTTCTGCATGTATGCTGTAAATATCACTTATGGGAAAAAAGAACATACAGCTGGTGAAAAAATTACTTAGACACTAATCATTTATCTAAATGCAAATATTTTCTTTCCTGTTGCAATGGCTGCTGTTTTTTTGACCACTTAAATCATTCAAACTCGTTCTTTTTCGTGTAAATGAAGTTGTTCTTTATCTAGGATTGTTTGATAGTCCCATTCTCATCTGTGCTTGGACCTCTGTACCTATTTATCGTCAATAATAACTTATTCCCACAATCATTACTCTGTCATGTATTGGATACCAGGCAGGACCATCCTAATGTATCTTGATTCAGCAGGTAATTTTGTGACTTTAATACGATAAATATAAAACACTGAATTGATCCATTTTGATGGGCCCTAAGTCTTATAGCTGATGCTCCTTTATTTCTATATGGTTTCTTGCCATTTGACATTCTGAGTTTCTTTTTGTTTGTGCCTTGTTTCATTATTTTTTTATAAGGATAAAGATGACTTATTTTCTATGTTTTGAAGTAGAAATGTCATCTCTTGCTCTCGTAAATTGAGAGACACTATAGGTAGAGATAGAGAGATGATATTGAAGGCAAATATTTGGACATTAGAAGCATACATGATCATACGTATACCAGGGGAGTTACAACACTCTGGTTGCAGACTGCTCTACAAGACAACAATATTCAAGAGGTCTCACTGGTCTTATTGGTCATTGATACAACAAAGCAATTGAAATATATTTATCTTTATAGTTTGCTGTAAATATTTTTAATAACGCCTAGGAAGCTCTTCACAATTGTTAAGCATTATATTTTATATATTTTCAACTGGTTTTTCAATATTGAATATGAACTTGTAGGAATTATCACTACTATAGTAATAAGGTTTGACAGAACTGTAGACACTAGAAATAGGCCAAAATCTACTAAAACAAGAACCATAAGGACTTTTGCTTAACTTCAAAGTTTGTAAAATACCTTAGCCTATTGGACTAAATCTGCCAATGCCAAGTCTACACATTGACTGTGACATCAATCTTCATTTTTTGTCATGTAAATTTTTCTTTCCATCTTGCCTGCCTCGAAAATCATGGACATAGTGAATATTGTAGTGGTAGTGCAGATGAATTGAATCAAGGTGTTAGCAGTAATTGTACTAATGATCATGAATTAGATCATGTACGTTTTTATTTGAAGATTTTTAAATTTGTTATTCTAGAGCCTGGTGGCCCTATGGCCTAGAATATGAACACTTGAGAACAAGTTCCATTCTCTAAACATTGTATGATAGTGTGATGTGCCATATTTTGAATTTACTATGGACACCAGGCATTGAAATATTTCTTTTATTTCATTTTCATGTTCTATTTCTGTGATAATGTATAACTTTGAATGTTATACCTACAAACCTTTTGAAATATTCTGAACTTTCAAGAACCTTTCACCTTCCCAAACCTACCGGACTTTTTGAACCTGTTACTATGATCATAACTAAAAGTGAAATTGACAAGAAAAGTAACTTGTGATTATAATAAGAACAATTCTGTATATTTATACAATAATTTTATATCACCATTCTAAAAAATGATCAAAAGGAATAGTTCTGTATCGGCTAATTTCTGTGCCTGTATGTTCCTCTGTCAGCTCTTGGTAGCACTTGTTAGTTCATATCGATATGAAGGTCCAGAAGTGGATATGCGTCTAGCAAAATCTGAAGCAAAGCAGCTGCATGAAGCTATAACCAACAAGACAGCCAATCATGAAGAAGTTATCCGAATTATAAGTACAAGGAGCAAACCCCATCTGAATGCTACATTCAATCACTATAGAGACGAGTATGGTCATCATATCAACAAGGTTTGATCTCACAAAATATGTTTCAATAATCCTCATACATGGGATTCTTTAATTTTTTTTCCTTCTTTATTTTAATTGTACTATGATAATGCAAATTTATAAACTACCCTACGAGCTTTTGTTGTAACTGCTCTCAAAACTTTGGTTTATATTTTGTTTGTTTGCACTCTGATTGGATTATAAATAAAAGCTTTCATGATCAAATGCATACTTCTCATGCATTTAAGGGTGACATTCATTAGTTTGCAAAATTGTACCTTATTCAACTATGTTTTATTTTGCTGAAGCGCCTTCTAGGAAACTTGAATTTAGAACTTTATGGCACATTTTTTTAGTATAATGGAGAGGTTACTTACCTTTAAGTTGCTTCCTTGTGCATATTAAAAAAGTTCTCACGTTTATAGATCTCACTTTGTTTACTGTTGATTCAGAGGTCTATGTTAAAGGGAACACCATCAAACTGGTAATTATTGCTTTCTTCCATTTGTGTGTGTATTTCCTTCTTCAGTCACCAATCTGATGGTCAATCCATCTTGTCTTCAAAAAATTGTTTTGGTAAATTCATTTTTAGGAACCTGAGAATTACATCCACGGAGCAATAGAATTAAAAGGATTATTTCGTCTTACAAAAGCTAGAAGGGCTGGCATTTAACCTTTGCCTCAGTGGGAAAAGAGCCTACATAAGAACTATTAATTCTGGATTCAACCTGCACGGACAGATTTTTTATCAATTTTCAGCTCCACTTCCTGATGAAAGTTGTCTTGCATCCAGTCTTCCAAAAAGAGTGCTAGCATACAGCCATATCATGTGCCATAACTCTTTGTAACTTTTTATTGTCCCAATGTTCCCAAACATTGGGCCTTGCTAGGAAAGAGTAGCAATGAATAATTAATTGGATTTTGTCTGTAGACATGTCTAAAAGTCTTAGTAGATGGGAACTTCCAAAAACATGTTTTATGGATTCTGTTCTCCTACAAAAATATCTAAGGGATTGGATATTGCAGCTTTATGGAGTTGAGTTTTGACCACCAAAGCTTGGTGAAGCACTAACCACCCCAAAACTGTATTTAATTTTTTTCTTGAGTGTTAAAGAGAGTGACATCTTTTTGCCAATTTTCTTGAGGGTCATGTACTTCCCCAAAGGATAGCATTTTAAATTGATCTCCTAGGGCATCCATAGTAGAGTAGAAAGTAAAAGCAAATACACTATAAGGACCTTTCAACTTAGATAGAATCATAAAAATACATTCATCATCCTTCTTTTCTTTACCACTAGCTTTTAACTTGAGTTTAAGCGATTTGAATTTGGTCAGAAATTCGTTAATCGAGGGAAATTGGAAGGAAAATATGAAGTTAATTTAGAATCTAACCACAACATTTTGAATTCATTTACTTTACCAAATAACATTTCAAAAGTCTCCCATACCTCTTTTGGAATTTTGGCATACCTCTAAGGTCAACAAGTACATTTTTTTGAAAGACTCCACAAGCCTCTAGATTGTAGCAGTTGCTGCATCTTTTACTTCCAGGCATGATAATTGGAGTTCAGTGGCTCAAACAACCTGGGATCCATTGCAGAAGAGGGAACATAAGAAGTAGAGAAAAGATTTGCACATCATTGGCAAACCCCGGTTCAACAATTTCAGAATCTTTTCTAAATAACCTCCGTTGCAAATTTTTATATTCCCGGGATAATTAATTTTCCACCAATTTTGGAAAAAATCCTCCCGTTTACAAATGTCTCCTTTGAAAAAAATCCCCATAGGATTTTTTCTCTCTCAAAAATTCCTCCAATTTATTTTGGGCAAAAGTTAAGGCGGTTTTGAACCCTTGACCTATCTCAACCTCAACACTTTACCAAAGCATATGTGCCAATCATGCTACAAAACACTTCAAATATGCATATGAAGTAATATTATTTTAACCTTTAAAAAGGCAATTTCACTTAAAAAATAAAAGCCTTGGCTTGGGGCCTTGACCCCACAACCTGCTCAATCCAAAGACTATTTATAGGCATCTCTACCAGTCGAGCTAGAGGTTGCTTCAAATAATAACTTGAGTAGACAAACTTTTCATTTGAATGATTTGCAAATTCCTTTAATAAGGTAAAAGCTCAAGTCTTACTTTAGTGTTTATGGTCACATAGGAGATTGTTTTATAATGGAGAAGTGCTTCTGCCAAGGTAGTTTGGAAGAGAGAAGAGTCCAATGCCGTAGAATGGTGTGAATGTTGATTGCGAGGAGGAGAGAATCAAGAGCCCGAGTTATCGAGCCCAAATTGGATATAGAGTAGCCAAGCCAAGATAGTCAATAGGGTCAGATTATAGTTGAGCAAAGGAGTTTTGAGCCCGACAAAACAAGGAGAGGACCAAGCTTGCGATGAGTTTGAAGGGCTTGCCACAAACAAAGCTTGTTGAGCTATGAAGGTGAGTGAACCAAAGCCAATTTGGAACAGGTCCAAGCGAATTGTCGAGTGGAGATCACTCTCTCACTAGGATCATTCCAACACACAACTCATTACCACAACACAAAATATTTTGCACAACAAAGGAAAATATTGACAAGAGCATAATATCAAAATGTCTCCATATCATTATAGCTCAATATTTACAATCCAGATCTGAAAATGCAAGGAGGGAGTGCCTATTATAGGCTTGAGGGATTGCAAAAATTGTTGTGCCACAAACCAAGAACAACCGCCGAGACAAGGACATGAGATCTGAAAGCAGGATTTGCACCACACCCCCATACTTGTTGAATGGGTGGAGTGATGCAACAAATCTGTATGAGTGGATGAACAAACTACTTGAACATTGTCCAATTGGCACTCGGCTTCACTAGACTAGCTCCACTACAAAAGAGACTATCAACATGTCAAAAAAGTGCCAAAAATACAGATGAAATATACCTCTTAAAAAGATGGCCTTGGTGGTGATGGGAAAGTCACACAACCGACAAAGAGAAAAGTGCTGAAAAGGAGCACAATTGCATGAAAAAACTCCATGGATCTGTAGACTTGGTGCTACTACAAAATGGTCCCATAGAAAATATGATCACCAAGTGACACATAGAACTCCAAAATATTGTCAATCTCTAAAGGATGCCATTTGAAATAAGAGAGGAAGCTCAAATACTAATTGAAGGAGACTATCGAAGTAGTGTCAATAGTGCAAAATATAACCAAACTTAATTCAATCTCATCATTTCGAAAAATGATGTGCCACAAACCAAGAACAAATGCCAAGACAAGGACACAAGACTTGAAAGCAAGATCTGCACCACACCCCCATATTGCTGAATGGGTGGAGTGATGCAACAAATTTCTATGAGAGGATGAAACAACTACTCGAACATTGACTGTTGACACCGGGCTTCACTTGATAAGATCAGATAATAATATTAATGTCCAACACATGACCACAAAAGTAGGTCAATGGGGCTGCAAAGTACAAAGCAAGCAAACCAGGAAGAGGACCCAAACGGGTCACTCGAAATACAAAAAGTGTCAAAAATACAATTGAAATATATCTCTCAAGAAGATGGCCTTGACGGTGATGGGAAGCCACGCAACTAACAACGAGAAAAGTGCTAAAAAGAAGCATAGCCACATGAAAGAACTCCATGGCTCTGTAGACTCAATGCGACTACAAAATGGTCCCATACAAAATATTATTACCAAGTGACACATAGAACTCCAAAATGTTGTCAATCTCTAAAGGATGCCATCTAAAACATGAGATTTGCTCTACAATTGCCAAAGAAAATAGCTCAAACAACAAGGAGCATTATAATGCAAGAGGAGCAATGAGCGGATCAAGAAGTTGAATGGTGGAGGTGCCATGCTTGTAGTGCCCTCTCAATGAACGCTTATGTTGTTGCCACAAGTGATTAGAGATCCATCCCAAATGAACACGGATGGCTAAGGAAGATGCTTGCATATGATTCGGTGTGAAGTGCACAACTGGAGCATGTAAGGGAACATCAAAATGTGTGCCAGGTTGATCATGTTTGACAGTTGAAATCTCAGTTTCTTAGGTCTGAGTGAAGTTGCAACAAAACTCATGTGTAACTCATGATACTCATAAAGTATTGAGCAAACAAAAACAAGAGTTATGTCAACAAGTAATCCCAATGAATTATTTGCATCAAAACCAATGCTGTGGTGAAAATGCCACTTAACAGGTTGAATATGGAAAACAATACCTTGTGAATGTCTACCAATACCTTTGTTAGAAAATCCCATAGACCAGAGCATGCGAGAACCAAAATTAGAAGTATGCTTGTCAAAGGAGCCAAACAAGCAAGCAGAAGGAGCTGAAGTGGGATACACAGAGGGTGCAATTGCAATAGGCACAAATGCGAAGCGAGTGTGTAGCAACAAGCACAACATGCTTAGTTGTAATCGTTGTAATAGGAGTAGGAACAAGCTCGGATGTTGACAAATCAAGGTTAGTATGTGTGGGAGCAATAGGTAGACTAGGTTTAGGTTTTGAATGTTCACACTTGGAGATGGATGTTGTAGGCTTGCAATTGTTTGTTGTAGAGAGAGAATGAGATCTTCCTTATTGTGCAAGAGGGAGCAAAGAAGAGTGTCGCCTCTTTAAACTTTTGTTCTCTTCTCTTCTATAAATTTGACCATGTCCTCTTGAATGGTGTAGATTTCAAAGAAAATAAACTCATTATCAGATTGAGGGCAACACGCCGGGGCAAGAATAAGATCTAGTAAAACACAATTGACTTCAATAGGCACTCATACTGATCCAGTAAACTTCTACGTTGGAACTCTACGAAATCACACTATTGTCTTTGTTTCTACTTTCAACTTTGAAAAATGACATATTGATGAAGATTAGAGATTTAGTGATTGATAATCTAGTGTTATAGAGAGGAAAATTGCAGAGAATAGGAAAGGATTCAAACTCCAAACACCAACAATTTTATCTTGGAAACCTCCAATGGAGGAAAACCAGTCGGGAAGGGCAAAACGCTCTTTCTTCCCACTTTTATTGGTCAATTATAGACAATTACAGATTACAAGAAGTAGAAAATGGAGACAACAATGTAAACCTCTCCCTTCCTATGCTTGCTTGCTCTATTTCTACACCTTGCTCTTACAATTCCACTCCAGCACTGAAGATCTTGCTCACTTGCTCTCATATAATTAATACTTTGCTTCTTGATCTCTCTGGATCTTCGAATGCCCAATTCTCTTGCTCCTTGTATTTATAGCCTTCTCCCATGTCCTCCCGTGCACTGGAGAATGGGAAAGGTTAGGGAGGGAAGAGACACAATCGGGCGCTTCAAATTCGTGTCCATTCGTGCTCCATTTCTCTTTTCTGTTCAAAAGTGTTAGGACCACCGCCTTGAGCAGATCGGCGGTTTCAGGACCACCGCCTTGGTTGGGCGGGCGGTTACTGGGACCGCCGCCTTACAGGCAGCGGTTTTATCAGAACCTCCGTTTACCTCATTTTTCTTCATTTTCTTCAATTCTCCTTCTTGGTGCTGATGGAATTGATGAAGTGGTGTGTTTTTTTGGATCCCTATGGATCACATACACACTATGAAAACAATGAACAAATCTAACTAAACACAAAACTAGATGGAGTAAAAACTTTGGATAGAATGAACACATCATGAACACAATGAATTAGATGGAGTAAAAACTTTGGATAGGATGAACACATTGGAAACAGGTAGACGATGCAAATGAATGGCGTATGCCAATGGATTAATATGTGGCCTACACTGCTAGTACCATTGATGAAGTACAAGAATGGTAAATGTCCGAACAAATCTTTTGCATGTGGCCTACATTGCATATCCTTTGTTTGCACATTTTGATAGAAATAAGAAATGAATGAGCATGTACAAGGTAACGGGGTTGCATGTGGCCAACACAACTCACTGTTGTCTTAGTCTTGACCTCAAAAATGAGTGGGGTGAAGGTTAGAAAGACCTATTTCAAAACCTGCTCTGATATAAATGTTGGGTTTGCCCTATAACCCGGAGAGAGCATATGCTCGATTAGATTCAATCAACACATATTATTCAAGAGAGATAGTACAATATATAGGTAATTGATCTCCTAAAATTAGGGAGTCAAGTCTCATGTAGAATCTTCCCACAATCTGTCAACTACACCCTAAAATTAATGTGACTATTACGTGAGTAACAATTGCTGACATTATGTATTACTTTCTTCTAATCTCAACAAACTCCTATTATTATGTGATTATTACTCATAATAATCACTTACAATCCAAGTATTATTTTCCCACACAAATATTAATGACTAAATAATCTAATGTGGAACGCCTAAGTCCTAAGCACATATATGAGGATTATTCCTAACAGTAGAGGGATTAGAAGAATTAGAGGGCCATAATGCATATTGAGAAAAAGGTGGGAATCCAATCAGGACTTGAGAGGCAAACAGTTTGTGAATTATTAGACCAACACTTTTATCACATAAGCCTTTGGGAAGGCAAGTTTACCACCTTTTATTCTCGACCTTCAACAAATCGTGGTTTGCAATATTTATTTGTTTGAGGACCTCTGGGGTAAGTATTCTATCAGGGATGTAAGTGGGTGACCTATTGGGCCAGCCAGAGAAATTAAATTCTCTTGCAAAGGTATACTTATCAGTGAAAACCCGGTCCTACTTGTTCTCAGATGTAAAGGGGTCAGAAGTATCAGGCGGGCATCATAACTTTTGGGAGTAAGGTTGGACTCTAACCGTGATTGAAGAGGAAAACATGTTGTGGTATATTCAACTAACCTTTTTATCACAAAAGGTGGGGAATGTAGAGAGGTTGACACTGAACCTTGCTAATTCAGTCCACTCTTGAATAGGCTGTCCAGTCTTGCTATGCCAACCAAAATTAATGTCAAAAGTCCATAGACCACAAGAAAACATACATCAGCAAAGAAGGATATGAGAAGATTCTAATTGCACTGAAATGGGCCAATTGGTCACACATTTTTTCTAAAATAAAAGTAACCCAATCAAACACTGTTGTTTTCTTGGAATCGAGGGGCATGACAATGGGAATCATATAATAACGTGGGAATGATCATTTGGTTCACCTTAGGTCCAAGGCCTCATGTACGTGATAGAGCTGAGGTGGGGACACTTCTATTTTCTTATAGGGCAGTCTATCTTCTCTATGATTTGCTGGCAGTCATCTTGTTGCCAGAGAATCTTCATATGACTCGGGACCATCTCTATATCTTGCTGACTCTCTAATCAAATCAATCTTAATTCTAGACACATCAGCCATCATTATAATGCCTAAATTTTCAGCAGTAAGAGTTACCTAGAACTAGCAGTCTATCAAATGAATTGCCTTTGTAGTTCAGTCAAAGCATTGAACTGCCCGCTGTGGCACCCTCTTAAACTAATTATGTTGCTATCACAAGGTCCTGCCCAATATCACTGTCCAATAAATTTTCAACTACCCCAGAGTCATTTTCAAGTGCCTTGTACTTTTGATATCCCTTATTTGTAGAAGGTGAAATGCAGGAGTTGTGCACAGTAATGAATCGATCAATGACTCCAGACTCACATGGACTATCTGAAAGTGATCTTGGCTGATATGTGCCTTGAGAATGAGTTATAGCCTACTTTCTTTGGCATCGTGGATTCATGGGATCGGCATGCTTCTTATATACTTCACAGCTTTGTGCTCTCGCCAACAAAGCCTGAATGCATTGAAACAAATGACAACCTCCTTAACAACTAATGAGCAACTCATGACATTAATCCTTTAGAATCCCCGCCTTGATTAAATAGCTGTCCGTGGACCTCTACTTAACCACCTGCATTAAATGATCTTCTGCTTGAAACCTCAGGCTACTAAAATCATTATTCAAAATGATAGCTGAATTTCCTTTGAAAACAATGACACTTGATGGATTTATCTTATCAGGTGGGGATATTTATAGCAGCATACATGGCACAATTTTGCAAACCTTACTCATTTGCCAGAGTCATGCTTTGAATTGCACCATTGGAGATCACATGGCAAGTTGTCCTTTTGCGTATTTGACAACTCACTTGGCAAGGCTGGAAATGCACTATAGGGTGCCTCAAGATGAGTCTTGGATTTCGTGATCTAGGAACTTATTTGGAAAAATACAAAATACACTACTGAAACCCATGAAAGGCAGTTCCACATTCCACATCTATTGACCTGTTTGGTGAAGTCTGAAGTACACTATCGGCCTTCATACATCGAGTCAATCAAGTACACTATTGGAATGCATGGAATCAGTTCCATATTCCATGATCTATATGAAGCTTGATAAAACACCGAACTCCCTTTAAAAATTTAAGGTGAAAATTGCTAGAAGAGCAAACTTTGGAGAAAACCAAAATTGATTGCTTTACAATGAAATTAATGTGATCTTATCATTGTCAAAAACTAGGTGCTCTGCACTTGTAAGAATCTTGCATTTTGAGGATATAAAAGTCCTACTTTGATATGGTAGTCTTACAAACCTAAGGTTAATGATTTAGTTTTTGATGAAGTCATTTTAACTGGAATATGATAATCCTATTTTATGGTATGTAGCTTTAATTCCTTTCTTACATGAAATATCTATTGTAATAGGAGGTAAACATCTGATGTTGCTGGCTGGACACCAAAATCACAAAGATGTCTGGTATATTGTTATAAAAAGTTATCCAATCTGTAAACACTATTGGAAAAGCATTGAATCGGTCATTTCTTATTTTATCACTTCCTTTGAGAAACCTAGTTTTAGACGGAGGGAAGAAAGTGAGCATTAGGATAATCATCCTAGAGCACTTGAAAAGGCCTTCATTGCTTATTTCCAAGCAGTAGTTTATCTTATAATGATGGTTTAATGCAACAGTTGTCTTTAGCTTTTTTCGCCTTTTCAACTGCTCACAGAATGTGTTTCTGATACCAATCTCAACATTTTAAGGATATAATCTTAAACGATATGTTGCCATTTGTATTCAGGCCTTGAAAAGCGAAAGTCCTGACGACTTCCAGGACACATTACTTAATTGTTATCAGATGTATCTGTTGTCCCGAGGTTCACTTCACCAAGGTAAGAGGCACAAATTATATTCTTTCCTTTAAATTTGTGTACAACTAACTAAGCTAGTGGAAGAACCTACGTTGTTTCAACTCCCTAGCTTAAATTTAGCAGGTAAGTGATAATGTAAAGACAGTGAGAAGTACCTCCTTGTCTGTTCAAATTAGTGGTTCTCATTTGCTACTTCCATCAAATGCTTTTGAGGAAATTGTTTGAAGACAATTGCCAGTGATTATCTTCTATATAGTTTTTTTGAATTCTATTATATTCTGTGCAGGTTTTGCGCTTGTCAACAGAAAATCTTGGGACAGATGAGAATGCACTCACAAGGGTGGTTGTGACACGTGCTGAGGTTGACATGAAACTTATAAAAGAAAACTACTTTAAAAGAACAAGCAAGAAACTGGGGCATGCAATAGCAGCTGAAACTTCTGGGAACTACCAGGACTTTCTGCTTACATTAACTGGCAAAGATGATGCTTGAGTTTGTTTATTTCTGCAGGAGCTTTAAAAACACGTATATGTCTCATATAAATTGCTTAACAATCTTGGAAGTTCCAAAACTGAATGTATCGACTATAGACAATTTTGCTCTGGCTATAGTTGTTAATCTTGGTGAACTTATTACCTAATGGTAGATCACAATTTATGTATGTGAATTATATCTTATGTGGATGTAATTGTGTGTTTAAGGCTCATATATTCATAGATTATATAAGAACACTCTAAGATAAACTTTAAGTTATTTCATCAAATATAATATCCATAAAATAAACAGGTCGATCCAAGTCAGGTCTCATACTATTTTAGCAAATTCTTTGCAAACTTTAGATCCAGACCAGGTCAAAAAGCTGAGTTCGTTGGACTGAAAGCCTCCTGATTTGCCTACAAGACAGTGATGTCATGCTCCTTAAATCAGAATTTGATTATAGATTGCAAAATGGTATGAGACTGAAACTTCAAATACATACTTGAAAGTTAACAGATACTCTGTGGTATCATTTTGCATGGCATGCTTCTTTAGTCAGGATACACTAGGGATATGTATCGGATACAACAAAATTGGCTTGAATACCAGCAGTCCCTATATTCTGCTGTTCAACGTTTTTTAATTTTTTTATATTGAGTATAGTTTACAAATATTCAAGGCTCATATGAGCAACTTATGAGACTAATACAACCTAGTCCTAAGCTCATTTCGAGTAACCACACTAGAAGCCAAGGATGGAAGACCAAGAGTCGCAACATATATATCCTTTAGAGCAACCACACTAGAAGCCAATGAAGGAAGACCAAGAGTCACTCCACATTAGATGTCACTTTGGGGATTTGAACTCAGGTCTCCACCATGAGAACCCAATGCTTTAACTACTTGAGCTCACCCCCTTTGACGCTGTTCAATTTATTTTAAAGTTTTCACATGTTAATTTGTGTCCTTCCTTGGGGATTCCCGAACTTAATATAAGTAGACACCCAAAAGAATGTACGGCCTAAAAATTGATTGGGTTGTCTTTAAGATAAGAGCCTATCTTCAGGGTAGCATGCAATCCAGGAATAGTTTGAACTTTGGACAAATGAAAAGAGTGGAAATAGAGTTATTTTCTGGTTTGGATCGAATTTACTGGATTTCTATAACAGGCGGAAGCAAACTATGCATTGAGTTTGGACTAAAGTCCTTGTCATTCTATATTAAGACTTCCCCTTCATTTGGTGATTTTGCAATGTAATAAGCTGACATGAACAAAATACAAACGTGTCTGGTTTTCCATAAGATGGGAGGCTATCTTCAATATAGAAAATTATTGAAATTCTCTGCTAGAATTCAAGATCCTATATTAGACCAATCAGTAACTATAATAATAGGTAATAAACACTGGGGAACTATTCAGAGGCATCTGCTTAGCATTGCCCATTTATATTGAGTGGTTAGTGCTATATATTTCATACAGCTCTATACCAAAAACTTTCTCAGCAGTTGTCTTGAAGTTTTAACCATCTTTGGCTTCATCATCTCATTTTTGCATTTATTTCATTATCTTGTGGTGCGTGCATACTCGTAACTTAGCTTCAACTTTAGACAAACTTTCATAAAGAAACAAAACTTTTGGACCAGGTGCTGAATTTCTGCTTTACTTGATAAAGTAAAACTTTAATATAGGTACAGATTGTACCTTGCAAGAACTAATATTTTACAGGAAATAATACAGAAATCACTGACCCTTAAGGTTTCTCTGTTCTGATTCTTTCTATAAACTCTTCATAATCCATTATCAACAATAACATATCTCAACATCAAAGAGTTCTTTTCCGAATGTCAAAGAAAGCTAGCTATTTGTCTATCAACATTTCTGCTTTAGACAAACCTTTCCTAAAGAAACAAAGCTTTTGGACCAGGTGCTGAATTTCTGCTTTACTTGATACAAGTAGAACTCTAATATAGGTACCGATTGTACCTTGCAAGAACTAATACTGTGCAGGAAATATTACAGAAATCACTGGCCCTTGAGGTTTATCTGTACTGATTCTTTCTATAAACCATTCATAATCCATTATCAACAATAACATGTCTCAACATCTGAGTGTTCTTTTCCAAATGCCAACAAAAGCTAGCTATTTGTCTATCAATACTAGTGTTTGTGTTGATTTTGTTATGGGTAAATGGGATACTTTTGTGTCAGGAGCAATAATTGATTTGTATGGGTATTCTGTTTAGATGTTATTGGTTTATTTGTGTGGTCCGTGTCAATGTTTGGTTGTGTCTAGAATGAGAATACTACAAGCAAAATGAAATGAATATTGTTTGTTACTTTGAACCTATTAACTCTTACCGATTTTTTAAGGTGTTCTAAATTTAGTTTAAATGGAAATAGATGGTTTAAAAGGGGGTCTTATTGTATTCCGGAGAATCTAAATGCATTTCAACTGAATTATGCGATATGATGACCTACAGAAAGCTATTGGAGGCTTGGAGAATTTATTTTAAGTAATGTGAAAGGGAATTGATCTTGTAAGCAAAGGTTTGTGATGCGATAATTAACCATGAAGGTTTTTAAGACTTAGGTGATTGTCATAGTGCAAAGGTCATTTCTCACTCTGAAGATCAAACCTTAGTGGATTGTCATGGAGCATTATAAATGTGCAATTAGGTGCACCAGTGTTAAACTATTGTGCAATGTTTTTCTTCCAGGGCATGTGCGGATCACTTTGAACAGTGATTTTGTCAAGTGCTGACGAACAGGATGCAATGACCGAGCACACAATTGGGATGAAATGAATGACAGAGGAGGTTTGGAATTTATATGGCTAGTGTCTTTGATTGACAGTGATATTTTGATGTATTGGCATCTTTTTTTGTGATCATGCTGATGTTGGATGTGGCATCAGAAAGTAACGTGGAGGGGAAATTGATTACTATGTTGCCTAGAATTGTTGGTTGTGAACTTATCATTTATGAAGAGATGGTGTTATTTATTCTGGGACTACAAAATAAGATCCCCAACCTTACTGCAGAGGCCAGTCATGGAAAGGAAGTTTTTACTGCATTTGAGATTCCTTATCCTCCATCTCTCACTCCCTCAAATTTATAGGTTTTCAAGAATTACATTTTTATCTTTTGCCCGAAGTAGGTTGGGAAGTGAAGACACCCTTGACATCTTACATATGAGAACAAGGTGTCTGGGGCATTGGGTTTTAACTTCCTAGCCATGGTAGGTGACAGAGATTGGATACAACTCAATTTGCTCAGATTTTAACAACAGCTCCAAGTATAATAATGCATTATTCATTGCTCCACTTAGATAACATTTGCCTGCTAGTTTCTATGTTGCTCTATAATTTTCTTTTCCTCATGTTTACAGTAGTTGCTTGCTCCTTGAATGAGATTCTTGCTTTGCAAGTGCCCTTATATTCAATTTTGTTGAACCTTATCTCTACTCTTAAATTGCTTTTGTATACTTCCTTTTCTGTGAATTCAAGAAATGCTTTGCTGGTTGATGTATGGTAAATGGTGGCCCAATTTTATTCAAGAATTATTTTTGGTGTCTTGCAAATTCCTCGATATCGAGGTGTGGGAAATTTGACGTTTGAAGTTGTAGTAACCTCTGGGATATTTGATGATTTGGATTGATTGTACAAATTTAGTTATTTTGAGCCCTCACACTTCTGTACTTATTGCATATAAATTTGAAGTTGCTTGTTTATCATAAAGTTAAGAAAGAAAAGAGAAGGAAACTGGTTATGTTCGATAGTATTTGTTTACGTTGCACATGATTTTGTGGATTGATGTTTCAAGTTAAAAGAGAATAAGAAAACACTGTACCATCACCGGTTAAAGTAGTTATATTTTCATACTGTCTTGTATGGAGGGATTTAATATGGAAAACTTGACTCGAGAAGTTTTGGAAATATTATTTGGGAAACCATTATAGTTCTAGTGAAGTATTGGATTGGGTTTTTTGAATTTCTCAAGTATGTTGATTAATTGGATGAGAAGTCCCGAGGTTAACAAGTTTGTTAGTGGGCTTAGCAAGTCTTGGGAGGATGATGGGTCTAGGATCTAAGACCTTGTAAAACTCCATTAGAAATGTCAAGGTGCATATAAGAAAATACTAGAGGTGCAATGCTATTAGAAAGGTCAAGCTGGTTATAAGGGGAAAAAAAGGTGCAGAGGATTTGATGAGAAAGGGATACAAAACTTTTCAGAGGGACGAGTGTTGAGATTTATTAATGCATCAAAGACAACACAAGAAGTAAGGGCAACATGAATTGAGGCAAGGGCCTTTGGGACACCACTTATGTTCATCGGTTTAAATTTGATACAAATGAAAAAATCTTGTAAGATGGAAGATGGAGATGATAACTGCATAATAAGCCCTTATGAGAGTCAAACATCCACCTTTAAGGGGCAAAATTGTTGAGGCTAATTGTGTTTTTGAATCAACAAGTAATGGCAAAACAAGAAAGATTGTAGAGTATTATGGTAACTCATAGAGATCTAACAAAATCCCGTATCTTGGTCTTGTGTTCCAATACATGAAACAGTGTTTGAGAACTATGTGAATTGGAAGCATGACCAAGTAAAGGATGAGCACTCTGGGATTTGTGTTTATAGCAGCAGTGTTGATCGGGAGAAATTCATGGGCAATAGTGAGGGATTCAAAATCCTCACATTTCGTGGAAGCTTGGTATGGGTTATATCTAAAACTACAAAAGAATATGAATTTTATCTACTTTGCTGAAATTAAATTTGCTTGAAAAGATTCCCCTATGTTTTCAACTTAAAATAATAGTGGTGTTAGGTGGATCCTCCCTTGGCCGAGCCGACTAGTGGAGTGTTTATCCCTCCCCGGGATGACCCTCCTCCTCCTCCCGGAGTGACAACTTGTGCCTAGTGATTTCTGATTTGTAGCTCTTGTGCTCTCTAGTTGCCCTTTGGGCATTTTGTTGTTGCCTATGTGGCGTTTTGTGGGACCATGAGTTTTCGGTTGCCCCTGCTAATGTAACTCTCTTTTATTAATTTTAATATAAGGGCAGTTCCAATAGTAAAATAATAGTGGTGTCTTTTTCCTAGAGATTTGATTGGAGATATGCTACGTTGTCGGGATATGGGGTACAGTATCGAACGGTACGGGTACAATACGTGGATACGTCAATTTTAAAAAACCTCGGCAGTACGATACGCCTTGGATACATCTATACATATATATTAAAAAATCAAATATATGCTAAGTCTCAAGTATATTGAATGTTTTGAACTATTTCGATTATTTATGGACTAAAAATGAGTAAAATGAGTAGATGTTTACTCATTTTTAGTCCATAAATAACTGAAATAGTAATATGAAACTTGAATCAATGTTCAAAGCATTCAATATACTTAAGACTTAGCATTTTTATTGATCATGTGGCTGCCATACATATCCTTGGCGTATCAGTATCCGTATCCGTATGTATCCGTATCGGATACGTATTAGACAAGAAACGTGGGGGGTCGGGCGTACACTGGCAACATAGGAGATATGTATATAAATTTATATTTTCAGGGCCTCTTTTGTATGTGTCATGAAACTGATTACAGTTGGCAATCAAAATGGCACAGTCCAGAGAAATTATTCCACCAATACTAAATAACTTGAGTTCAAACAATCAAAGTAAATAACTCAAGTCCCTTAACTATCCTGCAGTAGTAATCATCGGATAAATATCCATTAGAGTTTCTTCCACTTCATCGATGCTCCCCGACAAGTAATCTTGAGATTTGAGGAATCCATGGACCTCTCCTTCAATTCCACAATAGTCTTCTCATGCTCGATAACATTACCAAGCACTTCTAATGGCTTCTTTTGCTTCTTCACTACTTGATCTTGTGCATTACTTAGAGCAACATTAGTAGATGTAATCTCGTCTCCATTTGCTTATCAATATCTACTAGCTTAGTTTTAGTGGTGTTTATTGAGAAATTAGCGCTACCACAAACATCACTTCTAGAATAGTAAACACAATTACAATACAATGGAGAAACTATGGGCCAACCAAAATGCTCCATAATCAACTCCCCAAAATTGATGTCAATCATTTCCATTCCATTAAATAAAATGCCGTTTACGGGGCATATAGGCATGGGCAGCGTGTGTACAACATAATGACAAATGATAGATGTTCAAATTTAATATTGTTACGAAATCCTTTCCCTCCAACCAGCAGCATTGAGATTTTTTTGGAGCCTCAAACCTCCATTAAAGAACTGGACTTGAAGAAGAGAAAAGAGATGCACGCTTTTTCTACGGGTATTTGTTAGCATGTTGTTTTTTATTATTGATATATGAGAAAAGCATATGCACAGAGTTTCATGTGAAATTGTTACAAAACCACAAACTTTGCAGCAATGAATATGCAGAAAGTTGAATAACAAAACAACAGTTTCTAGAGATAGAGATAAAATAAATGTACAAAATACCAAACACGCGAGAGACAACACCAGATTTACGTGGTAAAATTCCACCTGAATGCTTAGGGAAACATCCACCCTATAAGATATCAAGCTTTTATTAACTCAAGATGAACAGATTACATGCAAACTCGTTATGAACTATTTTGGATCTCAACAAAAAAATACACTTAATTGGCGAAGTATAGTTAGCATTCCTCCTAAACATAGAGTGGAAAAACACCATTAAGATTTTTTTATTAAAATCCTAATAAAAAAATGGCATTCCTCTCTCGACAAAATCCATCGATAGAAAATGGCCGCATCGCAAATGCGGTGGAAAATAATTTCAGCTCGACGCATGATAGGTATTTGACGGTGGACTTTTTTGCGTTGATGTCCGAACAACCGTGAAACGCCGACGTTTTACGGTACTCGCAGATGCATTCCAACGTGGCGCAACATATTTCATCACATGTCAGATACGAATGGTATATGAATATGAATATCCATGGACCGTCTGTGCGACTACGATTGCGCATTAAAACTACCAGGAAGCTCTATAGACCATGTGGATGTCCCAAGATCGTCGATCGCCTTCATCTAACGGCCGTGAAGTTTCTGTCATGATGTGTCTTTGTATTGTGAAATTCACAAAAAAATGGCGTCATCATAACAAGTCCCTCTTAAACACTATACATTCTCCTCACCAGTAAAATTAGAATTATACAAAGGAGAATTCGATATATTTATAATGAATTGTAGCAGTAAAGAGACGGCCCAGTAAATTCATTGTTTCTAATGTAATACATATTTTGTATTATAAGATATCCAGTATAATATCGATTGTTCCATTAAACTTGTCATATAATTTATGGTTTTTTTTAAAAGCCTACTGCCTAAACCATATGTAATTGAAATAGTAAATTTTTAATGGCTTACAAAATATTTGTATTAAATTATTTAAATACGAAAACTATCAAAAATATAATATATATTAACAGTTGCTCCTCCAAAGGGAGTAAGGGTATGCTGTTGTTAGAGTAGCAAGAGGCAGCACAAGAGTGAGCAATGAAACACTTTGTAATTGTGCAAGCAAACTATAGTGAGAGTATTTACGGAAAGCCCCCTTCCTCTAACAAGTGACGAGACCATCAACGAAGTACGAACACATCTCCGCCGTACACGCGACACATTTCCGCATAAAAATCTGGCATAGTAATCTTTGTCATTGTCACGTTAGTCAGGGTTTAGCGTTGTGACAAACATGGGAGCCCAAAATTGTTGTGAATGTTCAGGGTCCTTATCTGACTTGTCCCTGTCCTTGGATGATGTGGCGCCCGATTCGATGATGATCCGATCGATTATTTGAAATAAAGTGCTTATATTATTATGCAAGGAAAATGACAGGTTTGAAAAGGTCGCTTAGGATGCGTCACTCTCCATGTTTTGCTTTGGGTTTTGAAGAGCGCCTAACTGGGGTGGTTGGTTTGTTTGACATGGGTCTATTTTTCCCATTCAACTTTTATTTTGTTGTTAAATACATGGAGAAAAAAATAGTAGATACGATACTTTTGAAGCCATACGATTCATATCATATCTTTTCAACTGCAATGTTATCAATCTAAGGAATATCTATATCAAATGCCCTAAAAACAAATCTAAAATGTTACGCTTTGGGTTTTGAAGAGCGCCTAACCAAGGTGGTTGGTTTGTTTGACATGGGTCTATTTTTCCCATTCAACTTTTATTTTGTTGTTAAATACATGGAAAACAACATATACAATACTTTTGAAGCCATACGATTCATATCATATCTTTTCAACCGCAATGTTATCAATCTAAGGAATATCTATATCGAATGCCCTAAAAACAAATCTAAAATGTGTACTAACTCTGCAAACCCGTAATTTTCCTACATTAAACTTGTCCTATTAAGAAAATATTGATAATGGCGTACAACATTAGGATAAATCTAAAATATCTATATAACTTGGAAATCATAAAATTTCATTATGCCGAAAGGTGTTTGCACATGTGGAATGCTCCACCCCTTCTAACAATTGATGGGACATGGACGTGAGAGATGAATTGGTTGACGAAGCACAGACTCACATATGCCCTTCACGTGGCAGCCAATGGTTCGACAGTTAAATCTTTTTGAAATAAGAAATAAATCATTTTTTCACATGTACCTGCTAGAGAATTTTGGAGCAGGCCAATGGTTTGACAATTAAATATTTTCGAAATAAGAAATAAATCATTTTTGCATGTACCTGCTAGAGAATATTTTTGCTAAATTCATCGGTTAGGGTTTTGAAGTAGAAGTGGAGGCAACCATGGGCTCTACGTCTTATTGCTCCTCAACTAATCTGTGGCGATGACGACAGTAACTGTTGTGGCGGCATGAAGTCCACAAACACATTCCTCTGAGCGGGTGTATTCATTTGAACAGGTCTTGGCGATTGCACTTTGGGAATGAACTCAAGCTTCCCCTCCGACCCCATGCCCAGAAATCTCATGTTTTTCAGGACGACGAAAGGGGCGATAAACCTGGAAAAAATATTAATTTAAGGAAAGAGAATCAAGAGTGAGCAACAAAGCAAATTACCTGAGCACTGTCGCATCAAGGCATGTTTAATGCCGAGCTCCAAGCATCCGATTTCTGAACATCCCACATCCACCTAAAACCCAAGCATACATGATTGTGGAAAGAGAAATGAAGAAGAAGATGTTTGAGGTGGAGGCGGCGAGACGGATCAAGAGGCATCGACGAGCAACAAAAGCAGTGTGTAATCAATGGAGTGGTAGTGGGTGAGAATGATGCAAGTTTTAAAGGCGAGCGGCGTGCAGAACGAAGCTCATGTTGTTTATGATGCACTCCTCTTCTAGTCCATCTATACTGGGATGTAAATGCATCAAGAAGAAATTCGAAGATGGATTTATAATAAAATCCTTTTGGGTAGTTGTCGGACATGGTTTTCAGAATGTACTCAATTTTTTTATCCGTGGTGACCACAAAAACACAAGTTTTCCATCCATGGAGGCCTAAACTGTAGCATTCGATGCAGAAAAGAGGGTGAGCAAAAGGAGGAGTAAAAGCGCCGAGTGATGTAAAGAATAAAAACAAACCAAAAAATAAATAAATTGTGTATTTTCCTAGCAACTACAAGTAATGATAGCAATTGATGATGAGTTGGACAACCACAATCTTCAATTGTTGAAACCCCTTTACTCTGTTGTTGCCATATCGCATAGGGGGTTCATTAGCTAGGTAATATACTAGCATGTGCATTCATATTGAGGTAATTAAAATTGATAAAAGTAAAGTCAATATACCAGTAGACATGAGGGGGTGAAAGGGTTTAATTTATTAATATTTTTAATAAGGTATTGGGGGTAGGTTAGAGATATGGGCCAAAGGATAGGGAGGTTTATATAAAAATAAAACATTTGAACCCTAGTTTTAAAAATTAAATACCTTGAAATTGCAAAAAGGGTGTAGTCATAAAGTTAAATTATAATCTCTTTTTGAGTAAGGAAATCTCAATTAAGAGATTTTTTACCAAAAAATAATAAGATGGTAGAAAACTAGGATTGAGTATGTTTTTCAATATAATTGATATTATTTCACCATCTTAAATGTGTATTAAGAAAATAATAATTGAGTGAGAAACATGATATATTTTCTATTTGATATATCAAGGTAGAAATAAAAAGGGGTAAATAAAATTGTAATGGAAAATTGGGTAAGGTACATGGAAAAAATAGGGGGTATTTTCATTCTAATAATATAACGGGAGGGGGTATTATCAATTGAATAATTAGAGGTAAAAACTAACATTAAGAGTATTCTTTAATACCCTTGAACGAACATGTTATACCATATTGTTCCTAAGTGAACCCCTCGTGCGGATCAATTGCTCGAGAAAAGCCAGGTAGACTTATTCATAATAGGTTAATTATGAATCTTTTGCGACCCAAAATTTTCGTAATCAACCAAAAGTCATGTTTTGCGCAAATTTGTGGATTGAAACATGTCTTGTTAATGGTCCTCGAGCAGTGTATTCATTTGAACAAGTCCTAGCGATTGCAATTTGGGAATGAACTCGAGCTTCCCCTCTGACCCCATGCCTAGAAATCTCATGCTTTTCTAGACGAAGAAAGGGGCGATGAACTTGCAAAAAAAAAAATTAAGGAAAGAGAATCAAGAGTGAGCAACAAAGAAAATTACTTGAGCACTGTCGCATCCAAGGCATGTTTAATGGCAAGCTCCATACGCCTGATTTTTGAACATCCCAGAGCCGCCTCAAACCCAAACACGCACAATTGTGGAAAGAGTAAAGAAGAAGTAGATGTTCGAGGTGGAGCAGTGAAGCGGATTAAAAGGCGTCTGCAAGCTGCGAAGGCAGTGTTTCATTAATGGAGCGGTGGTGGGCGAGAATGATGTGAGTTTTAAAGCGAGGGAGTGTAGAACGGAGCTCATGCTCTTTACGACGTACTCGCCTCTCGGCTCGTCTCGTGGTCACGATACCGTCGCCCTAAAGAAAGTCGAAGATGGATTTATAATAAACTCCTTTTGGGTAGTTGCCAAACATGGTTTTTAGAATGTACTCATATTTTTGGGATCCATGGTGACCACAAAAAAAAAGTTTTCCATCCATGGAGGCCTAAACTATAGCGTTCGATGTAGAAATGAGGGCAAGAAAAAGGAGGAGTAGAAGCATCAGAATGATGTAAAGAAGAAAAAACGAACCAAAAAAATAAATAAATCGTGTATTCTCCTAGTAGCTACGAGTAATCATAGCAATTGATGAAGAGTAGGATGAACTCGAGCTTCAATTGTTGATACCCCTTTACTCTCATGTTGTCAGTTCATTTACTCAAAACATCGGACAAATTGATTCATAATAGGTTGATAATTATGGATCTTGTGCAGCCTGACAAACTTTTTCTTTGTGTCAACCACAAAGTCATGCTTTGCGCAAATTTGTGGGTTGAAACATGTCTTGTTAATGGTGTCGCCAACTCTATCATCGACATTGTTTACGACAAATCATTCCATCCACCTAGTTTGTCTTTACTTATCGTCAACAACTTTGATCGATACACAATGCTTCGGTGTCTACTTGATTCTCGTTTCCGCTCACTATTATTTCTCTTTTCGACGTTAACTTCACACACCTCATGTGCGATTGCTAGTTTTTAATACTTGTTGTATGTATATAATAGTAAAAAACACACATGATTTCTATTACTACTTTTCATATGTCCATATCAATCATCATTTATAATAGAAATGATGATTGATTCAATATATGTTTCTTATTATATTTCTCCATGCAACTTTATTATACCGTAATGAAACCTATGCTTTAGAAGTGTAATTGTAATGAACCAAAATGAACCCAATTAATATTAGTGTACATCCAAATCTTATTCGTATTGTTTTATAACATAAAACAATACAAGAGTTCATATATTCAAATTCTTAAACAGATCCCATACAAATGAATCTATTTGCAACTCTTTTAATTACTTTTTCATATATCATTTAGTAAACTCTAACCAAACACTTATTTAATATATATAAATGCATCAAAACGTAATGAACTTAATTATTACCACTTTGCATATGTTTATATTCTTGTTGTGTACATGCAACAAGAGCACTTATCAAAAGCCTATTGAAAAATTAGTGAAAATCCATTTCTTGTGGGTACAAATTGTCATATTCTTAATGCCATGTTTGGTTACCTAATTTTGATGTTAAATTTGATGGTCATTTAAGCTGTTTTAAGGGTTTTTATCCGTTGGTGAAGTTGATTGGTTTGGAATGAGCCCATCGAGGATCAAGTCTTTCTTTGAGTGATATCTCGAAATGGAGAGTCAAAAAAGCGGATAGGGTCATGATCATTCCCTGGGTGACTTTGACGAATTGGATGCCCCCTAGTCGAAAAGGAAGGCTTCAATATAGATATACACTTACTCAATAAGTGTAAATCAAATCTATATAAACTGTAATGTTTAATTTCCAAACAAAAAAATTTACCAATATTTAAAATAATTGTCGTCTCACGACATGCACATATCGTTATTTTATATAAATTTATTGGCAACTTAAAAAGACGAACAACAAAATACATGAATAAAGACCCAAAGTTAGGTGAGAGAGAAGGTCGACGATGTGGAGCAGCGAATGACGGTGGAAAATTTTGGCTTACGAAGGGTTTGTTAACGATTGAAGGTCAAAAGAGGGTGTAAGTTTTCGCATAAGTTTTATTTTTGTGGGATTTTTTACGTGGATTTAGATGATTTTTGTTTGTTAATTCATTCTCGTAAACTAAATCCAACACCAAGACCCATTATGATGGCGGTCATTGTCGTGAAAAACTCACTGGTTTCGTTAGTGATGAGTTGATGGATATGGTTTAGGGCTAGGATTCTAATTTCCAACACTATGTCTAAGTTGAAGAGGTGTCTTACGCCTATGGCCTAAGGTTAGTCTTTATTTGCAAGAAGTTTTTTCATCTATTCATTTTTAGGAAAATTATCGGTTTTTGTATTCTTTGAAACTTAGTGTGGTACCAAGCCGGATTGGGAGCTAAGGGCCGACATAGGGCATACATCTCTGGTTTTTTCTTCTTGGTATTTTTCTGGATGACATCCACACATAACCCACATGGAAACAAAACTATACCCAATTTGGTCCAAGAAAAAGGGGAATCATCAAAAATGTATTTCAAAGAGGCGGTTAGGGGAATTCGTCCTCAAGATGCTGGAATAAATAATAACACTAAAACCTTTGCACGCTTGCTTAAAGAGGATCCTCGAAAAACACCTTTGGATGCACGAAAGTTGTTCTTGATGTTTGATTCTCAAAATTCCTTGTTCAAATGTGCAAGGAGGAAGACAAACTTTACAAGGTGGTAGGATTGATAGTGAGGTTGTTGGGGTTTAAGCCTTCTCTAATGGTGTTTAAGGAATGGGCCAACAAGATTTGGCATGTCCTGGGTGAATATTTTGTCTCGATTTGCCCTAATAGTTACTTTCTTGCGGTCTTTGCAACTATGGCAGAGAAAGAACACATTTTCCAAGGGGGTCCATGGTTCTTTGGTAGAGCAGGCCTCTTCCGAAACCATGACATTCTATGTTTAAAGCGGAGGAGGGTCTTCCCTCACTTGTACCGGTTTGGATCCGACTGTTCGGGCTTCCAGCTGAATTTTGGAATCCTGTTATCTTCCAAGCTATAGGCAATACTTTGGGTCAATATGTTCGTGTTGCAAATGCCTCTATTTGTAGGGAACACATGGTATATGCTTGCCTATGCATTTATATGGACATGAACCGACCCTTTCCCTCTAAAATCATGTTGGATTTGGGTGATGAACAATGGGAGTAGGTAGTGGATTATGAGAACATTCCCTTCAGATGTAGAGTATGTCATGAATATGGACATTTGCTTAATGACTGCCCTCATGCAATACAGACCCCAACTGTGGGGAAGGAGAAACAAGATGAATTTATGGTGCCAAATTAAAAAAATATAGTAAAAGGTAAACCTCTAGATAAAGGCTTCGCAAACCAATTACAATCGTTATGTTGTCCGTAGTCAAAAGATGCAAATCCGAATATGGAAGATATTGTTGTCTCACAAGCTTCAAACACAAATTTTGTTGGTAGCTCTTGTGCCTAAAGCAATTGTAAATTCAAAAGAGAATGTACCTATTGCAGAATGAAGTGATAACAATGTTCAAGAGGCTAATATCAACGGTTCTCAACGGAAACACAAATTGTCTAGAGAAAGTGAAGAAAAGGGTCCCTGTTAATACGAAATCACAGCACACCCCGAATGAGTTATGGATCTACTTTTCTAAGGTAGGGTCATTTGGTGTGATTTGCATAACATGGGACCATCTCTCAAGTTGTGGGACTTGTGGACTTGAGATGGCCCTCCGGAGAAATCCGACTTCTTCTTCCTAATCCTAATGCTAAACTACTCCTAAGGAAGGAAATGCGACTATCTACTCGTAATCTAACAATTCCAAGGAGACATGGAGAGAGAAAGTGCATAAAGAGGGAAATCCTACACTAACGAGGTGATAACACCAAGAAAAGGGAGCGAGATATTCTGTTGAGGGAGAAAGAAACAAAAAATGGAGATGAGGAGGAGGCCGCATGAAGTGACACGGCCCAAATCTGTAAATCATCCATAAACTCCATGAAACACGGCATCCTGCACCTGCAAATGTGAAATACATGCACAGAAAACCAAGACTGAAAGGGAGAGGCACGTGGAAACAACAAAATGATGCAAAGGGTTGAAGAACGCCACAAAACACATTTTTATTGCTCTAGAAGGTGCACAAACCATTACATTTCTGGAATAGAGGTACAAATACATTTTCCAGGTGTGGGAGAAGGTTCGCTGCTCAAAAATGGTGTCAAGAAATAAATTTGACAAAGTTTTTGTATGCCAGAATGTCTCTTTCTCGAACGAGAAGTGTTACAATATATATAGAAGGAAAAGAGAGAGAAGAGGGAAAAGTCGAATCTTGCTCCAACCACGATGAGATATGCATTGAATCCGCCAAAGCTCAACCACTACATATCAATTCCTTCACAAATATGCCCACAATATGTCGCCTACGGTACTTCCCCAACGGATTGAATCGAATCAAATCTAGTAGTTGAAGAGATTGGATTCTGCGTTAATGGCCTGGAAGACTCTTCTTCATTTTTCACCTACCAGGGCCACGCGACAACCTGGCACTCATTTGGGCTTCCCTTTTGATATGGGACACGTGGCAGCTAGATTAGAGCAAAAATTGGGCTTGCGGTTCTGCAACTTATCTTTTTCCCTTTTGCGCAAAAAATGCAAAACTCAAAATACTCCCGCAGCCCCGAAGCTCCGCCTTTTGACTCTGTTTGACCATTTTCCCCTACCTCCGTTTCGCCCTGAGACACATGGAGAAGCGCACTTGTTTGAGCTTCTCTTTTTGGATTCATCTTTAGACAAGCATTTCTAGGACACGTGGCTCTCTCGCCGCTCTGCTATTTCATTTCTAAGCCCACCGTAACTCCGCTTGTCATCCTGGAATGTGAGCTCGCGTGTCTGGGTCATTTCCTTCATATTTCCCTTATGTGCAGGAGTTGTCTTGACCAAATTTTAAGGGGGCATATTTGGGATAACAATTTGGCGACTCATGGGGACATCTGCTTGCTAGATGTAGAGACCAATGGCCTTGAAGCATCCTTTGGGAATGGAGTCTGCCATGACAAATATGAAACCTGATCCGAGCTTTAAAACTCGACCTTTGAGCCATTTGGAAACCCATCGAAACTTGAAGTTGAACTTCATCAAAAGCCAACCAATGCAATGCGTGCAAGAGCAATACAACAACACCAAAACTTTGTACAACTACAAAGAAAATCATACATGCTCCAAATGGAACATGCGAGTGTGCAAAAACACTTCTTCTCACGCTGAAAACAAACCTACTTACACTACTCTAACCAAGAGCAAAGGGAGCTCAAACAAAGTCTCGTGAATGGCGCAGGAGAAATAGCTTCCTTCCTCAAAAATGGCAGCCACGAAACTGATTCGCATCGAACATGGTTGGTTGGATGAGTGAAAACTCGACCATAAGTCGGTCCTCCACCCAAATCATCAAGGTATCAACATTAATGGAAAATACCTCCTCAAGTTGACCTCGCATTGGAATCCCGGAGGTATTGATGGTGACCCTTGGTACTTTGATGCTCATCCTCATTCCCGAAGTAGGCATGACTTGTTTTGGCTTCTTCTTTGGCTCCAATGAAGCCAAGTACTTGATTGAGCACAGTTTGATTCTTTGCATGTGCACATTTCTCTGAAATTCAACTCCAAAAATGGAGTCTTCTTGTGGACCTTCTTGGAAGAATGGTGTGAGAAAGATGATGAAATCCTCCTACCTTTTCTCTTCCTCCTCCTGTGAAGAACATGGGGGAGTCATGTCTTCCAATCTGGGTTCCAGAGGGTTGCTATGGAGTGCAGGTTGTTGTTCCTGAATGTTCTCCTCCATGGCAGCAGGTTCATGTGCATGTGATGTGAGAGATGGAGGAAAAAATGATGTGATCTCCATGGGTTCCCTTCCATCAAGGCAATCCCTCAAGTTTGACAGATCCGCCTGCCGCCTCCGTGTTGTCTTGTTGCATGTGCTCTACCTCCTCCATGGTGCCTTCTTGATCTGCAACTTGATCACCATGGGTTCCTTCACTCTCAAACATGAAGTTTGAAAGATCAAACTCTTCTTCAATATCAGAGCTTGAAGGGGATGAAGTGGGAGGAAGAACTGAAGGTTCTTCTGTGGCCTGCTCCGCACTTGGAGCCTCTGAAACTGTATGGTCCTCCTCCATCATGGGTTCATCAATCAAATCAAGCCCTTGAAATGAAAACAAAAAATCTTTAATGATGCCTTCTTCATTGAGTGGCCTCAACACTAATTTGATCTCTCCCAGCTGCTCCTCTTCAATGGGGCTTCGAACTAATTGTTCCTCCTCTTGTTCTTGCTCTTCTTCTACTACAAACTCAGCCTCAACCACCACTAGTTCTTCAATCTTGACCTCCTCTATTGGCTTAACCAGCAAGGGGATCTTTGTAAACCCAAATTTGGCAGCCCAACTCTTTAGATTTTCTGTCATTTCTTTTCTATTGGGCTCCTCTTCTTGTTGTTCTCCTTGATTGGATTCTTGAGTCTCTTCCCAACATGGGCTTGGGAAAGCAAGAGGAGTGGCAGGTTGGGATTCAACCAGCTTTGTAATTGTTTGTGGTGGGGAGGGAGGTGGAACTTCTTGTTTGTTTGGAGGGGATGACTATTTGGAAGGGAAAATGACAAAAGAACTGAGATGAGGTGGAAGACTAGGGAATGGAGAAATGAAATCAACACTTGGGGCAACATTCAATGGGAAGCTTGGAAATTGAAGCCCAAATTGAGATGGTGTTGCTTGAGGAGTAGAGAGAAAATTACCAGATAATGGTGTAGGATTTACCCATTGACAAGGCCTTGGCACCAAGTTCATAGGCCTCTATCTCTTCTGCCCATTGTGTAAGTTGGGGCAGCATTCCAATCATGAAGTCCAGCTTCTCTTGAGGGTTGTAGTGTCTTGGAAAAGGGCCTTCCCATGGACAAGGTGCCCTGCAACCAATCTTGAATGCCTTCGTTTGAGTTGTTGCCCTTGAATGCACCATGCTAGCCTCTATTTTTGAATCTTCTCTAGTAAACCAGCATCCTCTACATAACTATCGCCATTATATGCATCCCCTTGTCCTTGATAAGCTTCATAGTCAAACTGGTTTTGACATTGTTCATATGGGTAAGCATTATGGTCATGGATTTGATTATAATGATGATCTGGAGGAGTTGGGAAATACATTGGAGGTGGATTGTATTGTTGTAAGTGTGAGTTCCATGAAGGGAATGAAGTCATGATTGCACAACCTCATGGAATGGGAGAAAATGAAAGAGATGGAAGAAGAAAATGGATGAAATGAGTGGAAATGGATGGAAAAGGTCTGCAACTCAGAGAATGGGTTTTGACCAGATGGAGTCATCCAGATGTGCTTTGAATGTGCCTCCAAAGGCTGAAATCTTCACCAAGAGCACATCAAACCTGATGAAGTGAAGTGGTAAGGTGATTCAGACCTATCCCACCGGGCGTGCCAAAACTATTAAGTGCGAAATCACAGCACCCCCAAATGAGTTATGGATCTTCTTTTCTAAGGCAGGGTCATTTGGTGTGATTTGCATAACATGGGACCATCTCTCAAGCTGTGGGACTTGAGATGGCCCTCCGAAGAAAGTCAACTTCTTCTTCCTAATCCTAATGTTAAACTACTCCTAAGGAAGGAAATGCGACTATCTACTCCTAATCTAACAATTCCAAGGAGACAGGAGAGAGAGAAAGTGCATAAAGAGGGAAATCCTACACTAACGAGGTGACATCACCAAGAAAAGGAGCGAGATATTCTCATGGGGAGAAAGAAACAAAAATGGAGATGAGGGAGGTCAGATAGAAGTGACACAACCCAGATATGCAAATCATCCATTAAACTCCATGAAACATGACATCCTGCACCTGCAAATGTGAAATACATCCACAAAAAACCAAGACTGAAAGGGAGAGGCACGAAGAAACAACAAAACGATTCAAAGGGTTGAAGAACGCCACAAAACACGTTTTTATTGCTCTAGAAGGTGCACAGACCATTGCATTTCTGGAATAGAGGCACAAATACATTTTCTAGGCATGGGAGAAGGTTTGTTGCTCAAAAATGGCGTCGAGAAACAAATTTGACAGAGTTTCTCTATGTCCAGAATGTCTCTCTTTCTCAAACGAGAAGTGTTACAGTATATATAGAAGGAAAAGAGAGAGAAGAGGGAAAAGTTGAATCTTGCTCCAACCATCATGAGATACGCATTAAATCCTACCTTGAAATCTCAACCACTGAATATTAATGCCTTCTCCAAATCGCCCACAATATGTCGCCACGGTTCCCAAATGGGATTGAATCGAATCAAAATCGGTAGTTGAAGAGATTGGATTCTGCGTTAATGGCCTCGGAAGACTCTTCTTCGTTTTTCATCTACCGGGGCCACGCGGTAGCCTTTGACACTCGTTTGGGCTTCCATTTTGATATGTGACACATGGTAGCAGATTAGAGCAAAATCGGAGCTTACGGGTCCGCAACTTATCTTTTGCCCTTTTGCGCAAAAAACACAAAACTCAAAATACTCTGCAGCCCCGAAGCTCCGCCTTTTGACTCTGTTTGACCATTTGCCCCTGCCTCCGTTTCATCCTGAGACATGTGGAGAAGCGACGCTTGTTTGAGCTTCTCTTTTTGGATTCATCTTTAGAGAAGTGCCACTAGGACACGTGGCTCTCTTTGATGGCTCTAGTATTTCATTTTCGAGCCCACCTGTAACCTGTTTGTCGTCCTCGAATGTGAGCTCGCGGGTCTGAGTCGTTTCCTTCATATTTCCCTTATGTGTAGGAGTTGTCTTGACCAAATTTTCCAGGGGGCAAATTTGGGATAACATGTCCACAAGGTGCTCAAGTGGAAGAAAGTTGTCTAGCCTTAATGCTTTCTCCTCGTCTACTTGGAGTTGGTAGCAATACAACGTTGTCGGGGTGCATAAAGAATCTCAGAAAAAATTGAGATTGGACACTCTGCTACTACCAGGAAAGAAATCAAATAGTTCCCTTATTGGGAAGACAGGTCATGGGTTAACTAAAAGAGGTAAGGTAGCATATTTGACAACCTTTATTGAACATGTTTCACAATGAGGGTCATTACATGGAATGTGCGGGGGCTAAAGGGGAGCCATTATAAAATAAATGAGATTAGAAGATTGATGCAACAATATCAGCCTCAGATGCTATTTTTGCAAGAAACTAAGACATCAGTTGAATTAATGAATGTTTTGGCCTACAATATTAGTAAAAAGGTCAAGTGTTTGCATTAGGCGCCTTCAAATCTTACATAGTGGGGGCTCGTATGGAGTTCTATATTTGGGTGTGCGAGATATGGAATCGATCAATTATTGCTTTTCCTTAATATCTATGCCCCAACCAATGTTGAAGGCAAGAAAGCTCAATGGAACCTTATTAATTTTGTTGTGAATGATCACTTGGGGTATCTTTGCATAATAGGTGGAGACTTTAATATTATTCTCTCTACATAGGAAAAACATGGTGGAAATTCACACTTGGATGCTTCATCAGCCATTATGAGTAATTCTATTTAGAACCTTCAACTAATTGATGTTCAAACCCAAAATGGTCTTATGACATGGTCTAACAGAACAAATGGGGATAGTTGTATTAGGGAAAGATTGGACATATTTATGATATCTGAGGATTGGATGAACATGAATTTTCTCCTAATCGCCAATGTCCTTGATCATGGGGGATCCGACCATTGGCCGGTATTGTTGGAGATTGGACAATCAAAGAATTTTAAGGCACCCTTCCACTATCAATTAATGTGGAAGAGGCAAGAACAATTTCCTATTTTAATTACAAAATGGTGGAAAGATGGGAAACCAAGCTATGGGACCTGCATGCATAGATTTTACCGAACTCTTAACTATGTTCAAAGAAAAATTAAGGAGTGGAACAAGAATGTATTTGGAAACGTGCATGCTAGAATAAAGGATCTCATTGAATCGATTCAGGTCCTTAACTAACATATTAGATTGCAAGGCTTTTTATTCGATCTATAGAAGAAGGAGATTAGGCTCACTAGAGATCTACGGGTGTGGGAGCAAAGGGAAGAGATATTTTGGAAACAAAAGGCATGAGTAAAATGGCTAAAGGAGGAGATAAGAATACTACTTTTTCCATAAATCAGTCTTGGCTCATCGAGCACATAACTATATATCATCTTTGGCTATTGAAATGGGCCATTAGGAGACATCCAAGACGGGAATCCAAAAAGTGATTTTATATCATTTCAACAATTTGTTTCATAAATCTACCCTAAATGGGAGGGCACAACAGATTATGTATGATAATATTCCTTATATTATTATGGAGGAAGACAATCACCAATTGCTTAAGTTTGTCTCTAAACAAGGATTACATCAGGTTGTGTTTACTATGAAGAAAGGAAAAACTCTCCAGGATGGATGGATTTCCGATAGAATTTTATCAACAATTTTTGGAGTTGATTAAGATAGATCTTTTGGAGGTGGTTGAGGAATGTCGACAGAAAGAAATCCTTTGCAAAGTCTTAATTACACTCATATAGCTTTGATTTCTAAATTGGCAAAGGCATCTACCATTGTTGAATATCGCCCAATTACTTTATGTAATGTTCTGATAAAATCATTACTAAAGTGATGACTGAAAAGCTAAAACCAATTATGCATAAAATTATATCACCACAATAAGGAGGCTTTGTTCCAGGGAGACAAATTGCAGATGATATAGTTTTGGTGCAAGAAATTTTTCATTCTATGCAAATTCAAAAAAAGCATGCCATGTTCCTACGATTAGACCTTGCAAAAGCATATGATAAAGTGGACTAGGGATTTCTGGCTATTCTTTTACAAAGATTTGGCTTTGTTGCTTAGTGGATTGAGTGGATCCAAACTTGTATCACTACTGTCTCGATTTCTGTTCTCATTAATGGGGAACCTTCCCCTACATTTTTAGCCTCAAGGGGACTCAGGCAAGATGACCCGCTCTCTCCTTTTTATTTATAATTGTGGCAGAGGCTCTTAGGTGGTTGTTAATCGCTTAAACGAAAGAAAGCTTAAAGTTATCCAACTTTACAGGCTCTGCTGCCTTTGACACACTCAAAGTTTGTGGATGAATCTTCTATAATGGGGGAAGCCTTTAAGAGGGAAGCATCTCATATTGCCTCTCTTCTACACCTTTTCTCTTAGGCTAGCGGACATGGTATTAATGAAGGTAAATCTAACATCATCTTCTTTCATTTCCCCATGACTTGGCGAAAGGATATACTTCGAGATCTTTGAGGTTTCAATAGGAATTTGACCACTTAAATACCTTGGTGTTTTCCTTTCTCCTCAAAAGCTCATGATTGGACATGGGTTATGACAAAAATCAAATCCAAATTTGATAGATGGACAAACAGATGGATTTCAGTAGGAAGATGAATGACCCGGTTAAAACTATCCCATAGGCCATTCCAATATATATCGTCTCTTCTTCATATTCTCGCTAGATTCTTCATGATATAGATCATATTAGTTAGAGGTTTCTTTGGTGTGGAAAGCAACAGGATAAAAATGTCATTTAGCCAAATGGGAGATTTTAGTCATCCTAAACACACTCGGGGACTTGGTTTTAGAGATAGTGTTAAGAACAACATGACATTGATAGGTAAATTATATTGAAGCTTCTCCAAAATCCACACCGGTTATGGGTTATTAACGTGTGTGCTAAATATGTAAGTGGTTTACCAACGAGTCAGCTCATTCGTCATTCCTTACCCTGCTAGTGGCTCTCCTTTGTTGTCTGTCCTTCACCTAGGGAGACTCTTATCAAAGACAATTTATTTTGGATTGTCAATAATGGTTGTCAAGAAATTTTTTGGACAGACTCATGGAATGGGTTTCCACCAATTATATCTCACTACCTAGATTTGCTACCTATTACGAATGCGCTCTATGCATAATGGCAGATAAAAGTCGACCATTATCACGGTCACATCCTTAGAAAGAGTGGCTTTCATTTTCTCAATGGCCAATGACCATATCATAAAGAACAAATCAAAGCGGTGATGTTTATTTTTTTCAAATCAGGCGTAACTATCCTTGTTAGGCATGGAAGATGAACTGGGGTGGGGAACGCAATCTGATGGTAGTTACACGGTGGCGGAGGGGTATACTTCTTTGGTTGGGCCACTTAATCATCCATGGGTAGATATCTTTAGAAAGGTTTGGCGGTGGTCAGCATGGCCGTGGTGTCCCCATATTTCACCCTAAAATCTGGGACTACCCATTTAAAAAAAAATCGTTCTTTTAAAATAATGGGTCTTTTTGTGTTTTTATTGCCAGAAGATGTTTGTATTATGTTAGGATATTCCTAATGAATCATATGAGCCAATTTTGACAAATACCCAGATGCCCAAACTCATTTTATCCCTCCGCCAAGTTTTGTCTATGGGAAATTTTTATTTAATTATTTATTGAATAAATAATGCCCCGTTTGAAGTAAATTGTGCTCCAGTTGAATCCTATTGAAGTTTTGCATGCTAGTATTCACTCATCTCAATAGGATTTTCACCAGGAATGAATTCAGGGCATTATCTGCAACTTTTGGCAACGTTTTTCGCTTTTATTTATTTCTTTTGTGTTTTTCTCCGTAGTTTCCATGTGAAATTTCCCTAGTCATTCTTTGTCCAGTATAGTTTGTTTAATTGCATGAAGCATCTGGAGATCATCTACTAACGCAGCACTAGAAGGAATCATCCTCAAAATGCAAACTTTTGACCAAAAAAGATGAAGTCATGCACAAAAAGCCTCTCTGTGCAATTCACATTTTTTGGAACTAATGAGTGTAAGTTGCAATGGGATTTTGGTAGTGGCAAGCAAAGGGAATTTCTTACATGCCTTGCAGGTATTTTTTCCCATGAAGTCAAAGTCACTTAAGTCGTAATGAGAAAATTAGAGGGGGCATGAATGCAAGAATTTCATACCGCCTTATAGGGTACTTTTTCCCATGAAGTCAAAGTCACTTAAGTTGCAATGGGAATATTAGAGGTGGCAGGCATGGGGGAATTTCTTACATGCCTTGCAAGGTAAAAATTCTCATTATAAAAGAAAATCATTTAAAACACCATCGTGAATTTCTTACCGCCTTGCAGGTAAAAATTCTCATTATAAAAGTCAAACAACTTAAGTGAAAGAGGGGATTTTGGAGCGGCATGCGGGGTAGAAATTCCCATCAAAGTTGACTTCCTATTTTTGGAAATTACCCTTGCTAAAAAATGCACCCACTTTGGTGAATAACAATGCATTTAATAATATTTATTAATGGTTTATTCACCCAATTTTGGCGCCATAAATAGAAGGAAAGTCAATGCAAGTGGAAGAGCTAAGGAGAAGTCAAGGATGCATGCTAAAAATAAATAAAATAAATTTATTTAAAAATAACCAACAACATGCATAATTGGGCGCCAATTTGGGTGAATAAACATGATTGTTTATTAATTAAATTGCTAGAAATAGGAAGGGCAATTATTAAAAATAGTATGTTGAGGATTATATAAGCATGGGCTGCCATAATAAAGAAGCAATTAATTCTTTTTGCAAAGGATTGCAGCCCGGACAGGTTTTGGCGCCAAAGGAAGGAGGTTTTTGCATTAAAGAGTGTTTTTCATTGCCAGGAGCTTCAAGGTTTGGCGCCTAGGGTTGGAATGGCTTGATTCTTGCTATGATAATTATCTGCATGTTGGTATAAGTGCTCTGGTGAATTAAATAATATTTTTGCTTGCTTTGCATGCAAGCAAAACCTCAAATTTTAGGGCAACAAACTTTATATGCAGATTTTGGTGATAAAAATCAAGTATTATTGTGCCATGGATTCCATCTTTGTTTGAATAAAATTGCAGGTATTCATCACAGGTACTCAAATCAATGTCAGTACATTGAATATATCTTCCAAATCTGAAGAAGTTGTCAGATCTGCACAAATGGATCCAATTGCAAGGGATTCCGGTAGAATTAAAGAAAAAGAGCTCAAACAAAGATTGTTCTAGCCATGTTGAAGCATGATGAAAAAAAATGATCAATAGAATCATGCATAGCTTCCAGATTTGTTGAAGTCAATGATACAGACATATGCCTGAACTTATCACCAATTTGATTGATGATCCAACTCTCATAATTGCAAAGGCTTCTGGAAAAAATTCATCCTCTTGTTTCTAACGCAGCCCATGTGGAAGTCATTGCATGGAGAATTCCTTTTAGAAGCTTGTGCATGTGCTCCTAATCTTCCAGTTGAAGCCTTCATTGAATTTACTTGTGTTTTCCTTCACCCGGAGTGCTTTCCAGAATTTAAAATTGCTCATATGCAATTTTAAATAAAAGATGATGAGTTTTGTCTGAATTATTTACGACAAACATTACACTAGTGCATGTACTAAAGAAGAACTGCAAAAGCTTCAAGGATAAAAGGGGAAGACATGTCAGAGGTAGCACCCGTAGGAAAATCACAGTCATTGCTTCTAGATCCAGTTTGGTGAGAATCAAAGGAAAGAATTCAACAACATATGGGAGTATCTCAAATCCACGATAGAGATATCATTCAGATCATTCATTGCTAAAATAGATGAAGCAGAAGTACAATAAAGGTTGAATCATCATGCAAAATATGAAAGGAGAACAAGACTAGGAGGGTTGCAACTTTCTTCTTATTTCTTTTCCTCTTTCTTTTATTTTCTCCAACAAAGTAATTGAGAAATCAATTAAATTATAAAACTTAAGTGATTGGTTTAAAAGTCGTTACTTGAAGAAGTCAATTACTTGGAAATAGGTGGCAGACATGTAAAATAGAAGGTTCTATTTTCAGTTATAAATCATGCATGTCATACAAAGAGGAATTCCAGGAGAAAGATTGCTAGTTGTTTCCCTTTTCATAGCTTCCGCATGCGGGAATTCATTTAAAGCTTCCTATTTGTAATTGCCCTTTATACACTATAAATAGAGGAAGAACCTACAGGTTAAAGGATCATAATTTGTAATCAACATTCTTGTGTTCCAGAGTTTGAGCTGAGATCCTTGATAGCTTTCTGCAAGCAGCGGAATAAAGAAGAGATTTCAGAGATAATTGTCTCTGTATTTATTTTTTTAGATCTATTCATAAACTTTGTGTTATTCTAGATCTAGATCTGAAAGTTTCCTTTGCTTTGAATTATGTATTTCATGATCTATTTGTTTTAATCTATGTGCATGCGATCAACTCTGTGAACTATTGATTGGGTTGCACATCTTCTCTCCTTTCTTCTTGTTTCCTATTATTTTCCTCTTCTGTAGATTTTTCCTTTCTTTTACAGTTGCTTACTTGTTGCAAAACTATCTAGCTATGGTTCATGAGCTACATAGTTAAAGTAATACCAATAGATAGATACTAGAAAACATAACTGACAAAATCTTACACGGGAGCCTCATTGGTAAATGAGGGAGTTTTATCTCATGATTGCCTAGGTTTTTAGCTGTGTAGAAAATCTAGCCAATAGGCCGAAAATGAGCTTTTTTACCCGGATCCTTCTTCATAAATAGGTACTCACAGGGGAAAATTTTATGAAAAGAGGGTTAACATGACCTTTTAGATGTGTGTTATGCGTAAATGAGGTAGAAATGTGTGATCATCTTTTCTTATGTTGCCCTTTTGCTTTACAACTATGGAAGTACCTATCTAACATGTTCACACTAGTTTGGAATGATACCACTGACCTGGTGCTAGTTATTTGCAGTTGGGAATTGGCTGTAAAAGATACCCCTCTGATGAATATTGCTTGTTGGATTTCTATAACTTTAATGTTATGGAATGTCTAGAAAGAAAGAAACATGCACATATTTAAAGGGAAAATACAAGAACTATCCTTTGTCTGGACTTCTATCAAAGCTAATATTGTTGAAACACTCCAAACCAAAGTCAAATTGCCAAACCCAGTATTGGCTAAATGGAAGTGAGTCCTTGCATTCCTGGAACTTCGAGATGAAAATATGCAACAAATTCCTTATAGCAACCCATCACCGCGACCTAAATGTTGGCAGCTACCCCTCTGAAGGTTGTATTAAAATTAAAATAGAAAGGGCATCTCAAGGAAATCCGGGACAAGCTAGTATAGGAGGAATAGCTAGAGATAGTGTAGTGCAACATCACCTTTTTATGGGTAACAAATTGGAATTACCACAAACAATATGGTTGAAATCCTTGCCATTCAATATGCTTTGAAAGAGGTGGCCAAAATGGGGTGGACCAAACTTATTATTGAATCTGACTCTCAAACGATTATTTGACTGCTTAATAAGCAAGGCACCATCCACTCTTCTAATTGACATATTTCACAGATGCGAGAAAATATTGGTATTTTGGCTCAAACTTTCCAGACAATTCTTTATGTTCATACTCCTCGGGAGAGTAATAAAGTAGCGGATGCTTTGCTCAACTGGGCTTTGGATCAGGAAAATGTTCATGTGATAGGTCATATTCCTATAAGGTGGTCTACTGAGAAACGCAAAACATTTCACCGAATTACAAGGATGACTTCTTCCTGTTGTACTTTATGTTTTAAGGTGTTACCATAGTATCTCTATGGATGCTTCCGGTGTATTAGCTACACTTTGGTTGGAATCTGTATCTATTTGTAACACGCTTTTTGTTGGTTTAAAAAAAAAAAACCAAAATTAAGCAACTTAAAAAAGAAAAAGAAAAAATACGAGCAACATTTGAAACACAATCTACATATGCGGTTGATTCCATAATGATTGGACACTGTCTTTCAAGTTCCAAAGCAGGTTTAAATGAGGTTGTTGCTAAAATTTCTTTTGACGCCACATTTGTGGGCTATTGATCTGTTAGTTTTTCCGCATTTCCCCACAAATAGGTGGAGGTTTGGGCACCTTGGGCTTGGATTTCCACTTGTTAGTTTTCATGTTTGCTTCAACTGTTAGTTGATACAATGCCATATATGATCAGTTTACAATACTTAAACCCCATTTTTGCAAATGGTTTTGAAAATTGTCTTCCATTACCATGGTTCCTCTTGTTGTAGTTGTTTAAGCACCCTTCTAAACATCATATTTTTTTCCATGCTCGGCTTCTATTTCATCAAACTTCTTTCGCATTTTCTACTTGTGACATGCATTCTTGCATCATACCTTCTCCTCTCTAATCTTCCGGTTATTCAAAAATTTGTATGTCTATGTTTGGTGCAAACATTTTTTATTCTTGGGTCAAATTTACATCATAAATCAACATTTCAAAAATGTTTTTTTAGCCCTGTATCTTTGAAGAAATCATGTCGTTTTGGTCACACAAAAGTGATGTAAAAATGAAGCCATTAAATATTTTTATCTGTCACTTTTGTGCCTCTATAATGCCACGCTTGCTTCACAGAAAGTGATGCTTAAGTAACATTTGCGCCACTTTTTGGTGGCACAAAAATTACACGAAAATGATGTTAATTACGTCGAAGACGTTCCCCTATGGTAAAGGACCTCCGGACGTTTCTGCAGTGATGTCAAATTTGACGGTTTGACGGCCGTCTGGACGTTTGTGGTTTTTCCGGCTATTTTTAGCAGTTGCTTGTTCATTTTTTTGTTGTGTTCATGCATGTTGATTATGATGGGGGAGTGAAGATGCTTCGTATATTTATGTCACGGAATGGTTAATTTTGTGGTATGATGTGGATCTAGCAAAGTTTCTTCCTGAAAATGTTATGATGGGGTTCTCTGCTTCGACGTCTGTGGGAAGGAACAGTCATACCTTGCTCTCATGGGATTTCTCCTGCAACACTTCCTAGAACGCTTCCTCCTTAGGCATCAAGTTAAACGGGATTCCTTTCGAGGATTCGAACAGGAACAGGGGTTTGAAAACCATTATCATAGCAGTGGTTTCCGCCGGATTGGCCATTGCGTGTGGTAAGCTTGCTCGGCTTTGGTGTGATGGCGGGCGTGGCGATGGCGGAGGAAAATGGACAATCCAGAATGAGAGTGAAATGGCACTGGACGAGCAATTTTGTCAGGGTCCGAGGAAATTCTCATTCTCTGAGCTCAGCGCCGCCATGAAAAACTTCAATAAGAAAGAAAAACTCGGGCAAGGAGGGTTCGGCTCCATGTACAGAGGCACGTTAATGGACAGTAAGGAGGTCATGGCAGTGAAACGGATTTCTCAAAAATCGAAACAGGGGAAGAAGGAATATATTGCAGAGGTGAGCATAATAACCAGGCTAGGGCACCGAAACCTAGTGCAGCTTTGGGATGGAGTCACCAGAAGGGTGAATTGTTGCTGGTGTATGAATACATGCGCAACGGAAGCCTGGACAAGCATATTTTTGGTGATTCAAGGATTCTGGATTGGAATCGCAGGTACAGAATCACTTGCGGCCTAGCCGCCGCAATTGTTTATCTTCACAAGGATTGGGACCAGTGTATTCTCCACATAGACGTCAAGTGCAGCAATGTAATGTTGGATACCAATTTCAACGCAAAGCTGGGGGATTTCGGCCTGGCGCGGCTCGTGGAGCGCGACATTGAAGCTTCTGCCCACACCACGGTAGTTGCAGGGACTCTGGGGTATCTGACGCCTGAGTGTGTTATGACTGGAAAAACCAGTCCGGAGCCGACGTGTTCAGTTTTGGGGTGGTTTCTCTGGAAATAGCCTGCGGAAGGCGAGCTTTGGACATGACTCTTAGAGAGAATCATAACATGAGGTTGGTTGAGTGGGTGTGGCATCTGTACGCGCAGGCGGGCGGGTTTTGGATGCCGCGATGGAGAGCCTACGCGGTGATTTCAATGCTGATGAAATGGAAAGATTGATGATATTGGGGCTCTGGTGTGCTCATCCGGATCCCAATTCAGGCCTTCCATGAGAGAGGTGATCAAGGTTTTGAAATTGGAGGCACCATTGCCACATATTCCACTTACCATGCCTGTAGCCGTGTTTCTATCTACTGCAGATCGTTTCAGCACATTGTTGTGCTAAATTCCACGGCTAATTTGTATGGAACTGGTTCGGCCTCGAGTTCGGGCATGACCTCCTTTTCTCCCTGCCAACCCTTAGAAGTCGCAGCTTTCTCCAGGTAATTGTCTCTGTGTGAATTAAAAGACTAAGATTTTGCTAAGTGACTGATATCTTGGAGGGATGTGCTAAATTACTCTGGTGGCCAAAATGGACGCCATTAATTGTAAACAGATACTTTGTTTATCCGAACCAGGAAAAGCCAACTCTGTGTAAATTGTACTTTTCTCAAGTCAACTTCCTTCACAACTTTTTTCTTTGGCGACTCTGTGATATTGTCTGTAAAATGTTTTGCACAATTAAATTTTCACCGTCTTTTCAACTCTACTTATAAAATTATTATTACGCCGAAGGCGTTCCCCCTACGGGAAAGGCCCTTCCAGACGTTTCTGCAATTGTGTTAAATTTGACGGCCTTTTGCCTGTTTTTCGGGTTTGGCATATTTGGTGTTTTTTAGTTTTTCATCTTTCGTGGGCTGCACTTCCCTTCTCTTCTCATGCATTGTATCAAAAGCCCACTGTATAAAAACTTCAGATTTATAAGAAAAAGAAGCGTCGTTACAAACTTGCGAAGATGGGTTCTTTGTCATCAAGGTATGTCTTCTGCATCATGTCGTTTCTACTATTTTTACAATCCCAAAGTAGGTTTATTATGCATCAAATCCATACCCCTCATCCTTATCCTTCCTCAACTTTGATCATCATACCTCCCCTATAACCCTGTTGGGGATGCAAAAGTAGACTTCGCTAATGGGGAGTCTGTTGTTCGAATCACTGGGCCTTCACCCAGGAGCACAAGGCATCTCATGTATTGAAATCCCATCAGGCTGCTCCAACCCTTTGCACACAGGTTTCAGTTTCCTTTTCTTCATATTTTTCCTTTTCAATGTCCTCTGGAAACGGGGAATTTCTTTGCTGTGGAATTTGTTTGTCTGTTGTGTCCTGTAGCGGTAAAATAGGATACAACTATAATACATCGGTAAATAATAAGCTTGTGAATATGTATATGAAGTGTGGGAGTGTGACAAATGGGCGCAAAACGTGTGAAAAAATGCCTCAAAGAGATGTGATCGCATGTAATAGTACTATTGCAGGATGTGTTCATCATGGGGAAGCGGATGAAGCTCTGAATCTATTTGCACAAATGTATAGGCAGGGCATCAAACCAAACGAATTCACCTTTGAAAGCGTGCTCAGGGCTTGTGCGAGTTTAATGGATTTATAATTCGATGAGTTGATTTATACATATATTATCAAAACAGGATTTGAGGGCGAGAAATTTGTAACCTTTGGACTTGTTGATATGTATTCAAAATTTCATGATACATTGATAGAGAGGACGTGCGGAAAGTGTTTGACAAAACGCCTCAAGGAGATTTGGTAGTATTTAATGCTATGATCACAGGGTATAGAATTAATGGCGATGGTATTGAAGCCTTGGAATCGTGTTTTCAACTTCAGAAAATAGGTTTAGAGGCTGACCCATTTTCATTTTCATGTATTCTTAGTGTTTGTGCAAACTTAGAAGCCATTAATCAGGGAAAGTTAGTCATGCAAATACTATTAAAATTGAGTTTATATGGGATATAACAGTGGTGAATGCTCTCATTACCATGTATGCCAAAAGTGGAAGCTTGGATTGTGCAATCAAGGTGTTTGAAAAAATGCCCAAGAAGAATGTTATCTCGTGGAATGCAATCATAGCAGGGTGTGCTTGTTATTTGTTGTTTCAAATTTATAACTTTCTAATAGTATTGCATTCTAACACCTGAAAATTTTCCTTTGTATCTGCACCAAGGGATCAAATTGACAGTAGGATCCTATTCACACTTGAGAGCTGATGCACCTATAATAAGGCGCCAAAACATTGATATACCATCCTAATCTTATAGAATTCTAAAAAATGAAAAGGGTGCATAGTTACCTAATTCAAATCATTATACTTATGAGGAGGCTGACAATATCAACAATGTGTAAATTTCACCTTTTTCTTTGTGTAGTTGCAAATATACATCTATGGAGAGATGATAAGAAGACAACCGCAATAGTGGCCGCCTTAATTGCCTTTTTCTACTTGTTTTTTTCTCTAGCTATAGGGTTATGTCTGTTGTGGCCAACTAACTTCTGCTGGTCACCATGATCTTGTTCATCCATAGTTTTCTACCTTCTTCAATGTTAGTATTTTTATGGACCTTTTCTTGAATCACTTGCAAAGTATGTTTTAACATATATCAAAATCATACTCCATAAAAATACTAACATCTATAGTTGCCATTAGTAGAACCATTTAGGCATATGGGGCAATACAGAATTGTTGCATGGAATCTAAGCTTCCTTGTTTCACTGAGCAATTTTGTGACTCTTTGCATCAATTGTTTGGATTCTTGTTCAACAACGACGATGCTTTATCAGGTTTGATGTTCATAATAGGTGATCATCGTAATTGTTTCAACGAACAAAGACTACACATAACATGTGGGGTTTTACAACAATATCCCTTTTACCATTTTTGCAATTGAAGGCATGATCAGGATCTTCTGATGGTGAGAAGGCTTCAACAGTAACAAAATCTATTGAATTTGTCGAGTGGAAATGCATGTGTAATGTATATTGATGATGGAAATATTTTGCGACAAAATATAACTCCTATAGAAAAAGCATATACCATAAGACCCTAATGTGTTGTGTGGTCCACTTTGATCGTTGTTGACACTGTGGGATTAGAAAATGATATCATTTGAAGGGATATACCTATCATGCTATCATGTTTGGGTTTTAGCTTTTATAATATATATGTTCTTCATGAAACTAATTAATCAGTCTCTACAAGTACGTGTTAGAAGGTGTTGGGCCTTAAAGTTCATTTGATTGGTATTTTTATTCTCTTGCTTAAAAACTTTTCATGATAAACCTAAAATATATTTAGGAGAAAAAATCCCTTACAATGTATGTTTTTTCATATTCAAAATATCCTTTGTAAAAAGTGACATAGAACACAAAGGAAAGTTTTAACCAACGACCTCAAGGTCCCATTGATTAATTTCACTACTAATGACTCGTAGTATAATGATGTTACATACATGAATAGGGGAAACCTAATATGATACATACACAAGCATACATATATGTGCTGAAAATGAGATCAAAACATCCATAACATACAATAAAAATAAGCAAGTGGAAACACAACAATATGGGACATAATATGTAATAAATTCATTACCCTTTCCGAATTGAGGCCAGGTTTTTGAGGTTAGCTCACCCTAATGGAGCGCAACCCTTTTTTTTTTTTTTACAGAAAACACAATTAAAAAATACAACACAATGTCTCTTGATCTTCCAAATTCTTGACTGCACACCGTGGAACACCTAATCTTATTTGTATAACCTATTTGACCCTTTGTATCCCTAACATTTGCTATAACTCACTAATGTACCGATTCCTTTATAAATTATGGATGATTAATTTCCCAAACATCATCCCTAATAATCATCAAAGAAAAGTGTCTGTCCTTGTACAGTGAAGACCTCCATCATGATTGAAGTCACAATACAATCATAACCCATTTTGTCAATTGGTGTTGATAAAACCTTGTTATGTATCCTAACAATACATAAAGCATTGTAACTCATATGGATAGTCCACTTGGATTTAAGTCCCTATGTAGCCATCTCCCACTACATAGCTCAAATGTTGCTACATTGCCTTAATATGATTTTTCATACCTATGAGGAGACACCACATCTTGCTTCCATTTAAAACAATCATTTTTAGATGCCCAAGCTTTCAGTTATAATGCTTAATTTTTTCCCTCTTGTTTACTTTTTTTTAATTCTTTATTTGCAAATACTTCTACTTTGCATTCTTTACCATGTCCATTGGTGTTTCCAACTTCATGCCTTTTACCTTTGTTGTTATTTGTTGGTGCTTAGAAGGCTCTGAATGACTTTGGTAGATTGTGGCCCATTTAAAAAAACATCAAATCACATCTCTATTAATAGGCTTTCTCCATTCATGTATTCCTTAGAAGCGCCACCTTGCCTTCTTCCCTTTATAATACCCAAATTTTCACTGATGAAAATCCCGAAAATTTGGTCCAATATGTTCCTTGCGTAAAAATATACGCTTTTTCTAAAGACTCAAGGGAAGAATATGCGCTGATTTTGACCCCACACAAGATGGTGTATCTCGGATTGGGCACACCATTTATCAACGTCAACTAAAAAAGTAATAACTATCCCTCTAAATCAAATAACATATACCGTTCGGCGTTCACATTGCATTGTATACATGCGATTGCTAGTTATTAAAAGTTGTGTCAAGCTCACTTTTGTCTAGCGCGAGATATTTTTCTGAAATTTAACAATTTAATTGTGTCCATAAAAGGAGTAAAAATAAAGAAGCCACGTCACTTTCATTGAAAAATTAAAAAATTTAAAAACTAAAAACTAGTGTAAAATTTTAATAAAATAAAGTGTTAAGTAAAGTGAAATGAGGGCTAAAAACCTACAATTTATTTTTTTTATATAAAGCGCCCACAAATTCATTTTTCAAAGGGTCAAGTGACACCTTGTTGGACTATGATTGTCGTTAGACCAAAACCCGCATGTGTTAATCTCCGCTACAATTGCAAGAGTTAGGATCCACGAGAGGTGGTTAATCCATGTCACGAAACTCACGGGGAGAGCGGACGCATATGCCAACACACCTACATGGAAAAAACTGACCTATAGAATTTGAGGCTAATTTTTGTTGCCATAGGTGTGCCACATAGTTTTTATTAGATATTTATGGATGTAAGTATTGCATGTATATTTGCTAATTTTTTTCATTCTCCCATGTGTTTAATTTTTAATATTTAATAGGTTATGGCCGTAACTAATTACGATTATAACTAGTCACAACCGTAATTAGTAACCCACCGTAATTGTTATGGCCGTAATTATTATGGTGTAATTATTACATACCGTAACCTATCTATCCACATAGGACAACATCAAATATGACCATAACACTTACGACCGTAGCCTCGCTCAATTCACACACCCAAACATAAACACGCAGAAATTGTCATTAAGGTGGCCTGACTTTGTACACCCACCCCTTCATAACCATTTAATACATTACTTTTCTTACTCGCATTGATTGTAACGTTTAAATATATTTAACTAATTAAAAATAGGATTTTTATATAACATTAATTTCGTTAACTAACCTATAGCCTTATTAGTGTCCTCTGTTAACAATTTGTTGTACAATCCATTCCAAACATCTCTTTCTATCTTAATAGGTCAACATTCTCTTCTCTCTTCATCTATACATTTCCTTTGTTATTTGAGGCTACGAAGTGTAAAGATGAAAACCTATTGAAAATTATAACACTTTTAATAAAAAATATATTTACGCAACATAATTGCCCTCACATACTTTTGTATTCTATTGAACCCTTATGCTACACATTTAAATCAAGCCTCTCTTATATTGGGTCTTCTCAAAGTCTTCATGAATTATTTCAACTATCGTTTTGCATGTCTCCAAATGGTATTCACAACCATTTTACATGGCAATATGAAAGAAAAAAAAATCTTAGGTCAATTAACTATTCTATTTTTGGAATAGGCAAGAGTGCCTTTTGCACAAAGATGGGGGACTAAAAAGCGGCCAAAATCTATGCGTTTTTGGTCTCATTTTTTTGCCATTACGCGCTCGCGTTATTGCTCATGGTCACCTTATAACGCGATAGGAAAAAATCGAGGTCGTGTTATAAGTGATTGCGCCTTTCGATTGACATAAAACTCCAAACTCGAGAGTAGATTTCATTTCAAAAAAAAACTTAGAAGAGGAAAACACAAGCGAGGAAAAGTGTGAAAGTGTTTTGTGTCATCAAAACCCTATGGCACCCCAAATCGATAATGAAGGAAAGCTAAGAAGGTTAGTTCTTGTTGATTTTAGGTTAATTTTCATTATTAATCTTTTTTTGCATTGTTGTTGATTTTTTTTTATTTTCATTTTAGAGGTTTCAATAGCTTCAATTCAAACCCTCATTCACCCGTAGACCAAGATGAAGAAGAAAACATTCCAAAAATACCCCTTCAATAACAAGACATCCTCCAAACACAAAGCAATACATTTTAGGGGAGATTGAAAATAACAAAGTTCAAATTGAGGGTTTAATAGAAACCCTAATGCGACAAATCCACATGCAAAACCTTCTACATCATTAGAATCATTATTATCTAATATCGATAATGTGGTTGGTCAAATAAACACATGGGAGAGTTTTAAAACCAATTGTCACAATTTTTATGTAGACAAGTTGTCTTATGATGTAGTGAAGAAGAAAAAAATCACAAAAGACAAATTGTGTGCATTGTTTACTGATCCTAAAACTAATGCACCATTATTATTGAGTTGCAAAAGATTCCCCATCCACTGGTGTAATCATGAGGGGATTGTAGTCATTTTTACACCCACCAAAGAACAAGGGAATCCCATACGCGTCGGCCTATCACCCAGTGGGCGTTGGCGCTCACCCGAGGCACGCGTGGGCGTCGAGTCTCTCCTTTATGTGAGTTTAGTGGGAAACATCATCTATGATAGGAACTTAAGGAGAGTGAGCGGAAACGAGACATGCAATCATCATAGAGCTCAGAACGGCTTCTAGACCAATGCAGTCATTCCAAATAGAAAGATACTTAACATATTATAGGACTGAACCAAAATAGAAAGGAAAATGCATAAGGATTCATACTCATTTCATAAACATACATGAAATAGAACTATGAAGATATGTGTATGGACCAGAATCATTAATGATCATATTCAAATAAGTTGGTAACCTCATTACATCCATTAGATCCATTACAGAACATCACAGTATGGCAGACCGAAGTCATACATCATAACTGGATTTACATCCCTTAGCTCTCAAAAAGAAAATTTACAATCCCAAGCCCTTGATGCATCCTTCTCCTATATTTCATCTACCTAACCTAAGATACAAATCCTCGAAAATTTCTACAGAGCTTCGCTCTCTATCGATCTACTTATGTCTTAATTCCTCTATGGGTGCTTGTATTTATAGGCCCCTTAAAGCGCCAACCCACCTTCTAAGGCTTGGATCCGTCGCATATAAAGTGTCTAGATGTGGTCCTCCATGGGAGCATGCTCCTCTAGGCTTGAGCTCTCCACTCCTTGCCATGATGGTCTTCTAGAAGCTTCCATCGCAGGGCATATTCCTTCCTAGGCCAACCTGTCGCCAGGCTGGCACCTTATCCACTCCGCATGTGTCAGGTCATGTTTTTCATGTGTTCTTCTTGATATGCCAAATACAGCTAAGTCTCAAGACCTTGTAATTTGCATTGGCGCGTATCACGAGTCAATGTAAAACCCTCCCAGAACCCCCTGTGCGCACCCACCCCTCAACTTAGGCCTTGCATGCTCATACACCTTTTTGTACTTAGTCAATATTTTAGGGGCCCAACAGGGATAAAAAATATATTTTTGGGATACGTGGTGGATGGTTTTTTACCAACCACCTTGTAACAATTTTGAGGTGCCACAATATTTCTTGAGGAAACTCTATTGTGAGTTCATCCTCAATGAAATACTAAACTATTTTGATATTCGATATTTTCAAGACAGAGGAAAAGATCTATGCACATGATAGAGTGGGGGCACAATGTTTGCAGAACCGACCATCTAGACCCATTTCTCACCCATCTATTCATCATGTTTTAGTCCCTTCTGTTGTGAAGGAGATAGTGGAGGTTGAGACTCTTGATTTTATCAGGTCATTGACACATTCATTGCTTCAACATGGCACTTGTCTCTCCCAAGGTGATGAGGTTGTCCTTCTGCATTAGGCACCGGACATCATATATCATACATCATACAATGTCATGCTTGTGGGAGTATAGGCACCTACATGGTTGATGAGGAAACTCCACAGCCAGCGAGTAGTTTCACAACCTAGTCGAGGATGCTCCACAACATGAGCAAGTGTTCGATTAGAGGAGGCACATCGTGATTCTATGTTGGACAATATCATCATCATAGATGTTCTACTGGATTCGACCTTTGGTATTGACCAACAAGTAATTTTACATGAAGTTAGTTTTGGTATTATATATATAGTAATTATATATATGATATATATATATATATATATATATATATTTCATACAAAATTTTATAATTAACAATGTTAATCAATTATGAATGAAAATTAATGAGTCATGTGTATTTTTATAAAATTATAGGGTCAAACTATACATCCAAAGTGTCACATTCCCCTTCTCCATAATTGTTTGTGGGCATGTCAACCCCTCAGGTATAAATTGGTAATAAATTAGTAAATATATTGTGTTAATTTGTTTTCCATATAGAGATGTTATCCTAAAATTACAATTTGATGTTGAACAGGTGAATGTCGGTATGAGTTCACATGTTGGTGAATTTACTAATGTGAGTTTTATTATTTTTATTCATCATATACATGAAGAGAATGAACTATAGTTAACGTATGAAGATAATGTCATGTAACTTGTATGTGTGTTACCTTTTTCCTTTTTTAGTTGATGACATCATTAGTCTCTCTCGAGATTCGACGATCATTAGATATTAGAGTTGTTATGGGCATAACTTCACATTTGCCTCTTACACATGTATGCACTAGTAAAGTAATTTTCATAATGAATTGATTGTATTAAATAACATCATGTAGTATAATTAAATGACATTCATGTGTATTCTAATTTTCGTCATCATGGTTTCCATAGGAGGAGTTGAAAACTCCAGATTCATGCACCTCCTACGATGTTGTTGATGATCTTGAGAGGCAGAGGATGATTTCAAGTGATCATCAGATTGCAGTAAGTATTTATTTGTAAGTAGTGTCATTTTATATGTCATTAATTGTATACTAATGGGTATGTTGTTTATTTGTATTAATAGATGGAGCTACAAGCATCCTTTGAGCATAGGAGGTCTGATTAGTAGAAGGGACATTCCACTGATGTGCTTGAGTCATCTTCCCAAATTTGAAGAGAACTAGATTATTTGATGATACCCCATAGTTTAGATGTATACGGATTTTTTTTTTGCCTTCGTGTAAGTTGGCGTAGAATTTATACCAAAAGATGTATATCATAGTACGCCTACATGGAAATCTTTGTTAAACATTGATTTCATTAATAATTTGGCATGCATATGCTATCAAGGATTTTGAAATCAATATAATGATAAGAAAAATATTTTGTTTTAAAACTTGGAATAGTTTCTAAATGCTTTATACATGTTTTAAGGTGGAGATTAAGATGATTTCAAATGTATGTTATGTTAACATGTATTTTAGTGTTATTTTTTTGTGTCAAAAAGGGAATTATATATATGTAACCCCCATTTTTGAGTTCTATAAATTATTTTTCAAATCCATTAGTAGAAAGTTAGCTAAGACCATGTATGAGGTCCCACTATTTTTCATAATTTTGGGATGATGAATATATAAATTTTTATTAATTTTTAAAGTGCACACATCCCAGAAAATGAAAGATTTGTGTGTACACCCCCATAAGGAAAAAAGTCATTTTTAATTTTTTTAGTGTATGGAGAATGGAGTTTAGACAAAACCAATTATTTTTTTAATTTGGTTGAAAAAATCATAAATTGTGCACAAAAACAAATGCACGGGTTTTAGCTAGAGAAAACAAGTACTAGTATAAGAAATTATGGATGAAGCCTTGAACTAATTAGATTTTAGAAATAATTATATCATCACAAGTAAAATTCAGAGATGACATCGTAGTATAATTTTTTTAAATATTATGTTATAATGCATGAGATATGGGGTGTACATGTGAGATTTTGATGTTAGAGAGAGTCAAACATGATTTATTCATGGATTACACAAAGATAGATAAACCTTAGGTTTCAGATAAAAGTAGATGTATTGGATATATTTCAAAGTGAGACAATAAGATGAAACGTGCTCGAGTTATAAAGACGCTTAAAACTGAAATTCAAACACAAAATGTGAGTGAAAAGCGTTATAACTATGTTTTATGAAATTCAAAACATGAGCACGTTATGGTTGGTACATTCAAAACATAACACACTCACGTTATAACATGACTAAGCCATAACGCAAGTGTGTTATGGCAAAATTGAGAAAAAGTGGATTTTTGGCCGCTTTTTGGTCCCCCATATTTGTGTGCATTTGCCAGAGACATATTAGTGTAGATTTATATTTTGTCGATGTATATCATTGTATATGCCTACATGGCTTTGTTAAGACATTGATTTTGTTCAAATTGAGGAGTATGCTTTATCAAGGAGTTTTGAATCAATATAATGTATGAGACAAAAATATTTTGTTTTAAAACTTGTATAGTGGATGAAACATGCTTTATACATGTATCTAAGTGGATTAATATGATTTCATATGTAAGTTATGTTAATATGTATTATTAGTGTTAATTTTTTTATGTTTTAAACATGGGAATTAAAATATATATGTAACTAATTTACAATTTTTCCACTACTATAATCATTCAATGCCATCAATTATAATAATATAATGTCAATGTCATCCACTTCTTGGAATCTTAATAATTCAAATGAAACATATGTAATGAGAAAACATAATATTGCATTAATTCTAGAGAGAGAGAGAGAGTTGATACTAAAACTTTGATAACATGCCCATCAACAAAAATTTCTTCTACCATAGTCTTATCTCTCCTTGCCATCCCGTATGGTGAATTGAAAATCCATAAGGAAAAAAGGTCTATAACTATTATCGAAATAGAACAACCCTTTCGACTTGTCAACCACCATAAACCATAAACATCCTCATAATTTGGAAATGTTGTAGACAATCCAACCAACCAAAATTTGTCTATAACCATTAAGAATAGGGAAACATCATCAAAATTTGGAAATTTTGTAGATAATCCAAGTAACCATATCATTTCCTCGATATTCTCAATTTGCCTAAATTTCTTGGAAACAATGTGTTCCAGCACTGATCCTTTATTGATACAGAGGATGAATCTAATCAATAATCAAGAGAATCACAAGTTGAGTGTAACTTTTATCCCCATATTTTCGGGTAATGATATCCCATTTTTCAGGAGTGGTTACAATTATTTTGTTTCCTCTATCTATGGAACCATCTAGACTCTATTGAGAGCAATATGTTGAAGTATGGTTAACATGACAACATTGGTCTTACAAAACAAATTTGAGTGCTCACAAAAGAAAATTCCCAATGAAAAATAGTGCATTTTCATACATCATGCTCTACACTCTATTTAGTTGCTTCATTCCTTACAATACAAGCTCTTCCCATTCTGGCATGTTTGATAATTAGAGAGAGGGAGATAGGGAGAGTGAGAGATCTAGAGAGAATGAGGAGAGTGATAGAGAAAGAGGGCGAGATAGAAAGAGAGAATCGGAAGGAGAGAAAAGAAGGAGATAGAGAGAGAATGAAAAGAGAAAACAAAAAGAGTCATAAAGAGAAAGAGAGGGCAATAGAGAAATAAAAAAGAGATAGAGAAAGAGAGAGTTCGTTTTCACAATATTTTAAATAATAACACATTCTCATTTCACCACCTATATCATATGAAATCTCTTTTTAAACATTTGTTTTACCTCTTACATATTCAAACTTTCACCGAGAGCATCTACTTTCCCACCTCGGATGTGTGGGAACCATCAATTCGGTGCCACGAGGTGCCTATATTGTATTATTATTTTTTAAATAATATTTTATCTCTAACACTAATGCTAATTTAAAGCTTTTCAACATTACATTTTCTTCCATTGTGAACAAATGGACAAGAGATATGAGAAACTAAGATAGGATTTTGTAGGCGTACCATATACGCATTTGTAGGTTCATATGGGAAATTCCCAAGTGCGATGGCTTGTTAGTTATCACTAGTCAAAGTTTGATAATTTTCTCTCTTTGGGTGCTTAAGAGGCATTGACGGACGATGTAGCTCGGAAGGACCAGGATGGTTTGACAGTGAAAGCGAAAAACCACCGGTAGTGTCTAACAGACCCACCGGATGCATGTGAACCATCGGTTGGTGTCACGAGGAGCCTATATTCTATTATTTTTTAAATGATTTTTTAATCTCGACATTGACTCAAATTGAAGGTTTTGCCATGTTTCATTTTGGCACCACAAAAAATGAGAAAGAGATGGGATAAATCGAGATATACTTTTATAGGTGGACCATATATGCATCTATAGGTTCAGATGAGACATTCCCAAGTGCCACGACATGTTAGGTATCACCCATCAAAGTTTGATAAGTTTTTGCTCTCAAAGGAGCTTAAGAAACAAGTTTGAGACGGTGTAGCCCGGAAGGTCCGAGATGGTTTGCACAAAAAAAACACCTTTGGTAGCATGTAACAACCTACTTAGATGCGTGGGAAATTCGTTTGGCCACTAGGTGTCCATTGCAAAATATCACCCTGGATGCCCTCACATTGACTCAAATTGAAGGCTTTTGCCAAATTTCATTCGTTGCCACCACCACTAACAAAAATGGACAAGCGATGGGAGAAAGCGAGGTAGGTTTTTAGGAAGACGATATATGCATTGGTAGGTTTAGATGAGACATTCCCAACTGTCACGACTTGGTAGTTATCACCCATCAAAGTTTGACAAATTTTTGTTCTCGAGGCGCTTAAGAGACATTGACGGACCGTTGTAGCCCGGAAGGTCTAAGATGGTTTGATAGTGGAAGCGACACCACCGATAGCGTCTAACAACCCACTTGGATGCGTGGGAACCATCGGTTTGGTTCATGAGGTTTCCATTGCAAAATATCACCTTGAGAGCAAAAATGTCTCTTAAGCGCCATGAGAACAAAAACTTGTCAAACTTTAACAAGTGATAACTAAAGTTGTGACAATTGGGAATGTCTCGTATGAACCTATGGATGCGTATATAGTATTCCTACAAAATCCTATCTCAATTTCTACCATCGCTCACCCGTTTGTTCACAGTGTCAACGAATGAAACATGGCAAAAAACTTCAATTTGAGTCAGTGTGAGGGCATCCGGGGTGATATTTTGCAATGGACACCTCGTGGCACTAAACCAAGGGTTACCACATGTCTAGGTGGTATGTTACATGCTACCAATGGTGTGGTTCCTTTGCCAAACCATCTCGGAGCTTCAGGCTACATTGGTTCATCAATGTCTCTTAAGTGCCCCAGAGAACAAAACTTGTAAAATATTGAAGGGTGCTTAACTAGCGAACCGTCACACTTGGGAATGTCTCATCCGAACATATGGATGCGTATATGGTACACCTACAAAATCCCTTCTCGATTTATCCTATCTCTAGCTCGTTTGTTTGCGGTGGCGGTAGATGAAATGTTGTAAAAGCCCTCAATTATAGTTAGTGTAAGGGCATCCAGGGTGATATTTTGCAATGGACACGTCGTGGCACCAAACCGAAAATTCCCACATGTTTGGGTGGGATGTTAGACACTACCGGTGGTGTTGTTCCACTACCAAACCATCTTGGTCCTTCTGGGCTACACCGGTCCGTCAATGTCTCTTAAGCGCCCCAAGAGCAAAAACTTGTCAAACTTTGACGAGTGATAACTAGCAAGCCGTGGCACTTGGGAATGTCTCTGCCTAAACCTACTAATGCGTATATGGTCCACCTCAAAATTAATGTCTCGAGTTTCTTCCATCTCTTGTCTATTTTTTTGCAGTGCCAACGAATGAAACGTGGAAAAAACCTTCAATTTGAGTTAGTGTGAGGGCATCTAGGGTGATATTTTGCAATGGACATGTCGTGGCACCGAACCAAAAGTTCCACAAGTCCAAGTGGGATGTTACACACTACTAGTGGTGTGGTGCCCACACTTTTTATAGCTTAGTAGCTTGTTGTTTCTTTGCTCATAGACATGTTTTGATAGTGATTGGTTATATCTTGGACATTATATTTAGATATTTGATCTTATTAGACATATGTGGACATTTAGGCGTATAGCGCCAATTTAGCTTAATTTCTATATTGTCGCATTTTCTTGTAATGTCATGGATACTAATGGATATGACGTTGTGTTTGGAACATAATTATGATAATGGATAGTTGTTGCATGTGAAATTCTATGGTTATATGTCACGTATCATCTTGTCTAACTTTTGGAATATTAAGTATAATTGTGCACGTTGTCGCATCTTGATTTTAGTAGGATGTTAGGTTAGTTTAGAATGCATTGATATCTTACTATGTCATTTAATTATATTGTATTGGACAGGTGCGGTTAATGTGTGCAATGAGTGTGCAGGTGATATGTTTACAGGAGAACGTGGGATTCAGGCCAACTACTCAATCTTGCACAAGCTTGACCCACGAGTTGAGTCCTAGCCATGTTTGTTGTGTGAAGCCTTAGTATAGAAGTTATTATTTTGGGCACTATGAGTGACCCCAATTGTTGTAATGTATTGTGCTTTGAATTATTAATTTTGTTAGGGTTGCTACTTTGAAGTTGTAAACTTGTTTTGGGAGTTAAAAATTCCACTTTCTTTGAAATTGTTGATTTTGTTTAATGTGTCAATTAATCACAAGGGTTTAGGGTCACATGTGAGACCCTTGGGTGGTCCCCACACCCTCTACCCTTGTGCCAAAAATGCAAAACCCGAAATTGGGTTATTTTGGGCATTTTTGGGGACCCCTTTGTAGCTTGGGAGTTCCCTAACACAAAAATGAGCCCTTGGACCCTACCTAATGGGTAGGGGGCTTATTTTCAAGGCTAGAGGGAGTTTTCCCTCCTTTTTTACCTCTTGTTTGGTCACATCCATTTAAGGGATGTGGATTTGAGTGTTATTAAAAGTTTCACTTATTTTGTCTTACTAAATTTTAGGGGAATTTGGGAGAAGAGGGCAAAAAGATAATTTTACCCTTTCTCTCTTTTGTATTGGCATCTTTGACCTTGATGAGGGAGAGTGGTGACACATGTCACCCCCTCATTGGTGAGGATGCTTGCTTGCTCCTCTTCAAATTCCCATTCATGGGAAAAGAGAGGGACTTTTTTTGAAACTTCTTGCTTGGGATGCTTGTGGATTTTGGAGCTTGGAGATTGGCTTGAGTCAAGGTGTGGAGAAATTTGAAGTTGGAGAGCTTTTGGAGAGCTTTCCTTGAGGTAGGCTCTTATGTATTTTGCTTGTATTGCATTTATCTTAGTTGTTAGATGGGTTGCATGGTTTTGTTATTTGATTGTTGTTGTTTGTTTTACTCCCTCCATCATATGGCATGATGGAGTTTTGGAGTGTGGGGGAAGAGAGAGGGAATTTTCCCTCTCAACCCTCAAGGCTTGATGGACAAGCCTTGTAGGGTCTTAGTATTTCCCCTCAATGGTTGAGGTGGGGAAGATGATTCATTTGGCTTGAATCTCCTTCCCCATTCTTGGTAAGGAAACCCCTTTGGGGTTTGAAAATCCTTCCAAGAAGGACTTGGAGAAAGGGAGGAGGAATAAGGAGGGTTTTGGATTGAAATTAGGAGCAATAAGGAGGGTATGGAGTTTGTTGCTTTGTGCAAGAAATTTTTGGAATAAATTTTTTGGAGAACTTTCTCCTCTCTTCCCCATTTTTGAGGATGAACATGGGTTCTCCTCCTTGTAAATTTGGAGTCTTGTGTTGTTGTGAACTATTTTTGTGTGCTTGTATCATTGTTGGTTTACCCTCCATCTTGTGCAAGTTTTGGTAGTTATCCTCTTTCCCATGGGCTTGGGGGAGGCTAGCATGCATCCCAACCTTGGGATAGGCATGTGATGATGCCTATGGTTGGGTGGCAAACAATCTTTTTTCTCCTTGCATGGTTTTGGGAAGACATGGAAGATGGCTCTCAAGTTGGAATTGGTGGCATTTTGGGCTCTTATTGTTCTTTTCTCTCCTTATGAAAACCTATTGTATTGTAACTCCTTTGGATATGGTTATGAGAATAGTTTCATCTCCTTGCAAATTCTCCATTTTGTATATCTTGCATTCACATGTAAATTTGAGATATGGTGATTAAATGAGAAATCTCTCTCCCAACTTGTAAGAAATTTGTAATGGAAATTTTTGGTTGTTTGCATATTTGGAAATAGTTTATGCAACACCCTTGTAGTCTAAGTTTGTGGAAGAGAAGTAATGTATCAAATGTTTCAGTCAATTGTATCTTGATGTATCTCTCATATTTTACTTACAAAGAGGACATATTATTTGTTGAATAAGTCTACATGTGTGTAAAACTGAAATAATCTTTGGCATTACTTTTGGAATGAAATCTACTTGGCTATATGAAGCTTGTTTTGTTTTAACATTGGTAGAAACTACTATTAGTTTGAATCGTACATTTCCTTGTAGGTTATTATGGTGTTAGAAATCTGATTTTCTTTTGTGTTGAAAGGAAGGTTTACATATTCTTGTTAAGAATCTCATTTATTATAAAATAAAAAAATATTTGAAGTAAGTTTTGTTAAAAACATTGGAAATGAAGAAGAAATTTTAACATTAGATTTCATGAATAATATTGATTGAAATACTTTCTTTCAGGCCATTATTTTTTTCTTCTTGTAACTAGGGCAAAATAAATAGTTGAAATGAAAGTTGGATTCTTTTATGAGTAGTTTAGAAGCTGTTTTATTAAGTACAAAAAAATATTAATCTGTATTCATTTTATAAATTAAAAGTATTAAAAGAAGTTGGATTCATTATACCTATTTTATATATTTTATATATGTGTGTGTATATATATATACTAAAAGGGCAATCAACGTTGATTTATATTGTCAAAAATGAAAATACTTATATATATTGCATATATATATATATATATATATATATATATATATATATATATATATATATTTCATATTTAATAAATCATTTAATATATATATAAACTTACCATACATAATATATATTATATATTGTATATATATATATATATATATATATATATTATTATTTTTTTAAAACAAAAAAAAAAATATTGGGGGGTGTGGCGGGGTGGGTTCGCCCCGCCCCCACGCTGCATATGTTACAAAAATAAACAAGCGGTTGGGGGGCGGGGGGTCGAACCCCCCCCTCCTGCGAGCACCCTTGCCCCCTGTCCTGCGCGCCCCCACCCGCTCTACTCTGTTCCGCCCTGGCGCCACCCCCTCCGGCCTGCTTCCCACCGCACCACCGCAGTGCCCGGCTCCCCATGCGCGCACGCCGCCTCTTACACCGCCTACCCCGCACTTTTCCCCCACGCGACCTCCCCTCTCCACGCTGCCCCGACCTGTACCCCCTCCCCTCCGCACTGTCCCAACCGCAGTCCCAACCACTCCAAAACCCTAAACCCGCCTCCTTCAAATTCGCCCCCTCCCAAAACTTTCAAATAAATATATATATATATATATATATATATATATATTCCATAACAAAAACACAAGTTTTGGGAGGTAGAAACTATTATTCAAGGGAGGAAGCCAAAGAAATTTAACAAACCTCCTTAGCCCTCTCACCTGCACAAAAAAAAAAAAGAGACAAAATGAAAACCAAATGAAAAGAAGGAGAGAGGAAATAAGAAAGAAAATTCAAATGATAAGAAAGAAAAAGTAAGGAAGTTAGGGCAAACTTTAGGGTAGAATTTCAAATCTAGGGTCCATATTTGAATGATCCTAGGGCCCAGAATAAATCCTGCATACTTTTGGATATGGGACCTTTTGTGGGAGTTGTAAATTAAATAAATTAAGGAGGGGATGTGGGTAAACATATCAAGGGGAATTAAATCTATTTAAGGATGAGTAGTTTTTATTCTTGTGGCAATTTTTAAACTAAAAGAGAAAGATGTATTAGCATTAACTAAACACTTCAAAAAAAAAAAATTTACCCTAAAATTTTAGTCACGATTGGTGTGTTTTTGGTGTCCCAGGAGGGGCATTACAAGTGGTGTCATTCCTCTTCCAAACTGTCCCAGACCTTCCGGGCTGTGTCGGTCTGTCAATGTCTCTTAAGCGCCCGAGAGCAAAAACTTGTCAAACTTTGATTGGTGATAATCAACAAGCCTTGACACATGGAAATTTCTTGTCTAAACCTACGGATGTGTATATGGTCCACCTACAAAATCCTACCTCGGTTTCTCCCATCTCTCGCCCATTTGTTCGCGGTGCCAATGAATGAAATGTGGCAAAAACCTTCAATTTAAGTTAGTGTGAGGGCATCCAGGGTGATATTTTGCAATGGACACCCCGTGGAATTGGATCGATAAGTCCCACACATACGAGTAGACTATTAAAAATTACTAGTGGTGTCGTTCCATTTGCAAACTTTCCCAGGATGTTTTGGGCTATATCGGTCCATCAATGTCTCTTAAGCACCTTGAGAGCAAAAACTTGTCAAACTTTGATGGGTGATAACTAGAAAGCCGTGGCACTTGGGAATGTCTGTTTGAACCAACATATGTGAATATGGTTTGCCTACAAAAGCCTATCTTGGTTTCTCCCATCTCTTGTTTGTTTGTTCGTGGTGGCAATGAATGAAAGCGTGGAAAACGCCTTCAATTTGAGTCAGTGTGAGGGCATCAACATGATATTTTACAATGGACACCTCGTGGCACCAAATTGATGGTTCCCACGTGTGCGGGTGGTGTGTTACACGCTACCAATGTTGTCTTTCTGCTTCCAAATCATCCCAGACCTTCTGGGCTACATCGGTCGGTCAATGTCTCTTAAGCGCTACGACAACAAAAAGTTGTCAAACTTTAACTGGTGATAACTAGAAAGCCATTGCACATGGGAATGTCTCATATGAACCTACAGATATGCATATGGTCTGCCTATAAAATCCTATCTTAGTTTCTCCCCCTATCACCGTTTGTTTACAGTGGCAACAAACGAAATGTGGTAAAGGCCTTGATTAGAGATAGTGGGAGGGCATCCAACATAATATTTTGCAATGGACACCTTGCGAAAGCACCGAACCGATGGTTACGACACCTCTGAGTGGGTAGTTTGACAATATCGGTGAAATGAGAATATGTAAGAGGTAAAAATAATGTTAAAAAAAGAGATTTCATATGATATAGGTGGTGAAATGAGAATGTGTTCTTGTTAAAAAGAATGTGAAAAAGAATTCTCTCTTTCTCTATCTCTTGATTTGTCTCTCTCTTTCTCTTTGTCCATATTTGTTTCTCTCTCTCACTCTTTTTCTCACTTTCCCTCTCTCTCTCTTTGTCTCTCTTTGTTTCTCTTTGTCTCTCTCTCAATCACTCTCCTCATTCCCCCCCTCTCACACACTCTCTCTTTATATCTTTATCTCATTCTCTCTCGCTCTCGTTTTCTCCTTCTCATTCTCTTTTTGTCTCTCACTATGATCCTCTGTCTCTCTCATTGTCACTTTCTCTCTCATTATCTCTTCCTATCTCTCTTTTTTCTCTCTCTCTTGAGTGCTTTAAATGGAATTGAACCTTGGAAAGTTCGTGTGAGATTCAATATTTCCAATAGGCTTCGAAGAGACAAGAGAGATGAAAAGGACTATATTTAGTTGACTTACTATTTGGGGGATTTCTTGTTGCTCCTCGTGGGTCCTTTATTCTTTAGTCCAGGGTTCATTTTAAGACCCTCCCAAATGAAAAAAATAGTTTAGAATTTTTGGTGAATCTCAAAATCGGCTTTGATTTGATGGCAAATTTCTGAAAAATAGTTTCGCGGGAAAGGCGAATCTATTTTTCCATGTTCAAGGTAGTTTCGCAGGGTTGGACCATGGATGGGTGTTGGTCAGCCGTAAATCCCAATATGGTTGGACAAACAACTAACATGATTAGACTACTGCAGAGAGTTAGACGCCTTGGTTGGGCCTTTGGGTTGGATGCCTAGGTTAGACACTGTTTGGACACTTGTTTGGACACTTGGGTTGGACACAGGTTGGATGTATGGGGTTGGATGCCCGGTTGGATGGCGAGTTAGATGCCTAGGTTGGACGCCTAGTTAGACGCCAGTTGGGCGCTTTGGGTTGGACGCCTAGGTTGGACACCTAGGTTGTCTATGTATACTTTAACGAATATGTGGCCAAATTAATTCAAACCGTTGGCGAAGTACATGAATAAGCTCATATATATATATATATATATATATGTAAATTCTAGGAGAAATGACCCGTACTAAGGACCTATCGGCTGAAATTTCTGGCGAATAAGGCAGATGCTGACCATTGAAAATTCACCATTTCCAATTTTCAAAAACCTAGATTTTCGCGAGTTTACGAAAATTCGCCACTAAAATTTTCCCCTGCTTTAGTTAATTTAGAAGGCATGGGAACAAGTGAAACACTTGGTGGTTGGGCATCTTATCTTCTCTTCCTTTGATAATAGGTGCCAAGCCTACAAATCTATTTCGTCGAATCTAAAATATAATAACAAGATCCTTGCCTTGACAAGAGGTTGCTCTAACCTCCTTTCGTTTGAGAAAGGAATTGACTTGTACATATTTGGGAAGTGGATCAAATGGAGAAACCTTAAAGCTTTCTATAAGCTTGTAACATCCCCATTTAAGATACTAGAACAAGGGAATTTTTTTTTTTTTTTTTTGATAACGTTCTCTGTTATGAATTATAAAATTCAAACACACGTTCAAGTTTTAATAATTGTTCTCTGCCCAAACAACACAGTTTGGAACACACAATTTCTTTTTAAAACTAATGTTCCTTGTCCGCATATTTACAATATGGAACACACATTCAATGCCATTCAATCTTATAATGATTCTATATCTTTTGTAAATGACTCGAGGCTGCCGATCTTCCATTTTCATGGCTCGGAGTTTCATCGATCCTTCATTTCATGACTCAGCAACAACCGATCCTTCATGTTCGTTTATGCATAGTATATTATATATACCAGTTCTCTTAACCGTTTCCGGTTATCGAAGTGATCCATTTAAGAAGCCTATCTGAATATCTGTTACTGATATTCATCTGACATCCTGCATCTTAAATTAAGTGATAAGGACAACGCAACCAGCACTTGCGATACTTTGGCCAAAGATTTTCACATGCTTTGCATGATCATATTCCTGGATGTGATACACATCAATGGAATACGTCCTTCACCTCACTTCACCTGTTATCTAGAATGGTCTTTCCTGGTTCCTACCAGTCCTCTCGATTTAAGGTCAGATTTAAACTTCTAATTTCCAACTAGCAATATGAACGAATATAGGAAGGCACCCCTGGTAACTAAAGATACGCAGACATACGGTGTCGTTCCCCATGACTCCGTGTGTCTAGTTATCTTTAGTATTCCGGGGTCACTCCGTATACATGATCATACTCCTATCCCTAGTCAAGAACTTCACATTCAGCCTATGTATTCTTGATGTTTTAATTCGGGAGGGCATTGTAATATGTCAGCTATAACATTGTGTCGTCATGAAGACCCCATCTTCATGAAGACACCTTGCTGTAGCTGGCGTATGTCAATGTCCTACGGAATCCTCCCATCGAGAGTACACATCCTGCTCAAGTGATTTGGATATGATCTTAATATTTTAAAATCAACTTTCAAAGAACCATCGATCCCTTTATCCTCGTTCTTGTTACGATTGTATATAGCTAAGAGAGACTAAATCCATCCTTTAGCTTGCTATGCATCTTCTCCTTCATACCGAAGGGCTGCATTTCTCTACTTGGTTCTCTTCTTAATCATTGGATTAAGCAGCCCGTTACCGACGGACGTGATAAGTTTAACCTGTTAAACTTAACCAAGATTTTTCCCAACTGTAACTAAATTCAGAATTCTAGTTATTAGACGTCATTTAAACAAGGTCTAATTCCCAATAAATGTATTCATTTATTTTCCTTAACCTTACACAGTTAAGGTCCATTAGTTATGGATATACTTATCCCATATCCTTTATTCTGAATTTAACATACGAGGTCATTAATGGAGTTCGAAAGCGAAGTTCGATTACTCCGAAGTTAATTGATATTCCTTAGCTTCCAAGCTAATCCGAATGCCTATCGGTTATTGAATCATATTCTTCCTAATCCTTTCTAATGTCAATTAAGAATTCATCTTTACCCAAGTAAGACATCAATAAAAGAACCCTGCTTTTATGAACAGACAGTAAGACATCAATCAAGAAATAGGCACCAAAGAATGATCAGCATAACAACTGAACCATCAAAATACCATCACAATCAACCAAAGAACTGCTGTCCTATTTTCCACATAACCGTTACAAGTTCCAAATTACAATATTTGTAAAGTTAGGAATACAAATAGCGTACTGCTGATATAACATACTGTTATCTTTTCCACTCCTTTCATTAATAATAAAAACAAAGGATAAAACTAACTGAAATGTAAACCCATTACTTTCCTTTCAGTTCATGCATCATATTAGGTTCCTAGCAATCACGCACAGACGAGAAAGCGAACAACAATGCATATAGTTGCTCATATCTAAGCACTACAAAATTCGTTAATAATGATTACAAATTTTCAACTGTATGAAAGAAGAAAAGATCATTTTCCAAGTCATTCATCCACATTACTATCTCCTTCCTCATGACTGTCCTAAAAATGGAATCCAAATGAGACACAAATCAAGATAACAGTTCAGAGTGAAACTTACAAAATCCATTTGGAATTCACTTTCCGGCAGCAAGAGTAATTTCATTCATAATCAGCTTTAAATGAAAACAAGGAAGAATTTATCGTCCTTATCAATACTTCATTTAAATCAGGCTCATGTGCATATCCAGAATAGGTTAGTACATCATTGTATTTATCATAGATCAAATAGTATAAGGTTGCATACTATGTATTTACCGTACTTAGAAGAAACCATAATTCTTTCTTGTATTATAAACCGGATAGCGGTTATACAATCATGCAATCAATTATTCACATGATTTTCTAATTCTATGAACGCATTCCGTTCAAAATAAAATTTATTCATTGCTGTTACCTACAGTAAGTCCAATCATAATGCACAGTAAGACTTCAATGCTATTTCCAGAATTCAGACAATGAAAAGAGAAGAATTCGTTCTATAACTATTCATATAAGAAAACAACCATTTTCTTCAACTCAACAAGAACTATTCATGCTGATTTCATTTCTTCTAAATGATTTGTATGCAAAGTGGTGCAAAGATCAGAAGACCACACGAAACATTCAAAATTCCGTTTATACAGAAATACACAGCACTTAGGAAACGATTTAAATGCCACTGTTCTCTATTCAGACTGAACTTACAAGTTCAATAAACCATCCAACTACTGATTTTACCAAATCAAAACAACAGACAGAAGAAGAATTCCTTACCAATAAATGTTTCTACCCGAATCCATTCTTCTATTCACAATGATGTACAGAACCCAAAAATGCGATTTTCATACAATAATACCCTTATTATTAAAAACCCGCATAGGATATCAGATGCACAACAAAGTATAATCAAAACAGGTCCAATAGCAAGACAACTTCCCAAGCATTTCCTCCTTGCACAACAATCCAAATTAAAATGCGTTTTCGCAAAGACATAACAAATCATCTTTCCTCCAAGGCAAGAAGAAGTACAGTATATAAATATTCATTCATTGCTCAGGAATGCAAAGCCAAGATTTTTAATCGTGTCTACAGTCCGAACGGTAGACCAAACAACATCAATAACCACAACTAATCATCCTACTTTCTCAGCAAGAAAACAATATAATTCATTATAAGTTCAGAAGGAAAAACTATTTCTTTTCCAACTCCCACGAATACTCAACCATATTCGTCTATTTCTTTAAGCAAGAAAAAGGGACAGCAAAAACGTATTACCATTTCTTCCCTCAAATCAAATTCGTATGATCATACAAAACCCAAATGCCGTATCCATCATAATCAAACACAGCAGAAAGAGAAAGGATCTATTTCCTTTTTAAAAGAAATTTCAGTAAAGAATACGACTTCATACAACTCGCACATCCAGTACAGTATTATCACAGAAGTTCATATATCAAAGAACAATTGCTCGACACTGAAAGACAGCTCCTATTGTCTATTCAGACTTCATCATTCAAGTTCGTAAAACAAGAGAATGATTATACAGTGATGAGAACAACACATACTGCCTGTCTTTTTGTAAATATAACCATTAACAGAGAAAAATACCCAAAACGTTATTCTCCAAACTGCCAAACAAACCAACACAGCATGGAGATATTCCATTCAAAGAAAATGCAAAGACAGTTTAAACACAACAACCAGAACGATTTTACCTATCATTTCCAAAAATGACAGCAAGAATCGACTAAATCCAAATCGTATCAACTCGACAACAATCACATAAACCCAAAACCCAAGAGCAGGGTTGTTTTAATGAGACGTTTAAACAAAGCAAGTATTTTTAAAGAGAAGGGCTTAACATGCCTGCGATTTCTTTTCCAAAACTCGAAGAAGCTGCGTTTGCGAAGATATTTCCTTCTCGGCTACAACACACGAGCTTTCCAACAATCCTTTCCTCTTCAGGCTCAGCAACAGACCCCAATTTTCCAAAGAACAGTGATAAACCCAAAGAAACTGGTTCGACTGAACCAAAAAAAAACCAAATGCAGAAGCAACTTCACAAAATCCGAATCGACACAATAAACAATCAACATTTCCCTCCTACGCCTTCCAAGGTGAGCTGGTCGTGAGGACCAAGAAAATTTAATGCATTAAAGGCTCTGCCTTTTCCCAACTTCCCACGCCACTGCCAACTTGAGTTGGCGAACTCCAAATTTTAAATTTCACATGCAAAACCAAATTTAGCTCCATGTCCAACTAAATACCTCCGCCACTTACCTGCCCCCACCAAACTGGCGCTGTCCACGTATGGACTCTCATTTAATGCCATTAAACACCCCTTCATCCTTATCCTCTCCCTCCAAGGGTCTGCGTGCCCCCTTTAGGTTAGGATTAGTTTAGGATGTATATTAGTTATTCAACCTAGGTCATAGTTTAGTTTTAGGTTAATAGGACTTAGGTTTATTTCCCTTTCTTTTTTTTATAATTTAAAAATCCACTTAGGATAGTAGTTTAGGATGTATGATAGAACTTAGGATTAGCTTAGGATTTAATTCCTTCTAACCACTAACACTAATCAACCTCCATCCAGTCTTCCAACTGACACTCATGTCAATGTTGTGCAGGACGTTTCGTCCCTTGTTTCACATGCCAAAGCCACCCGTGTCCAGACGTTTCCTGCCTCACGAGGTCTTAAGTTCGACAGTACAGGGTTCAAGAATCGAACCTTTGTCGTTGGCATTTACGTGCCAGCTGCTCATACCTGCAATCAGGCGCTGCACATTTATATCAACCTCCGGTTCGGTTCAAGAGTAAATCGACAAAGCAATCACAAGAATACCACAGCATACTTTGGATCAATGGAATTGATTCAAGGTGTGCTGTCAATCAGCAAAGAGAGTTTAGCAAGTATACGACAATTTGTCGTCACCTCAGTAAACACACAAGCAACAATAACTGTTGTCCTATGCAATAAATTACAGCATGCAAGAATCCAAGTTAGCAACACATTCCTTTAAGATCAGAATATATCTTAACATGTTTGCCTTCATTTCAGCAGCTATAACAGTATGAAAAATATTCACCAAGATAACTTACAAAATCAGGGTGTTACAAAGCTTCCTCAATCCTTTGTATACATTGTTCAAAAGTGATGATGTAGGAGTATCTCCCCTCAACATGCAATTATCCTCTGCTTTATTAGATCTTGAGGAGTTTTCAATAGTTAGCTATGAGATTTGTTCATCTTGGAAATTTCTTAGAACTATACAAAAGTTGGCTTCACTGTACATTCATTATAATGAAAGGTTTATATAATGAATTATGGTAAATCATATTGATAAGATATTATATGGTGAGTGCCTAATTGATAATCTTAAGGTTTTAGGTCTTAACCAACTTCTAAGAGAAAGAAATAGAAAGTTAAGTGGGTTTAAGAGAGAATTGTGACTTGAAAATTTATACAAAGCATCTAAGGAGTGTGAGGAAGGATATTTTGAAGGTTAGAAAGCTTGAGGTTGCTCAAAAAGACCACAATTTATGCCAATATTGTTGCAGACCTGTAGAAGGGCATATATGCCTAATTAGAGAAACAAAAATGTGTGGAAAGGTGTCTTAACTTTGAAGGTTGGATTTCAAACTTAGTAACTAACTAAAATTAGAAAAAGACTATCCTAAAAGGCCATTAGTTAGTCTTGAAACCTTCTTAGAGAAAAATTAATATTGAAAAGGACCTAAGACAGAGTTACAAGGAACTAGAATAGGTGAAGGAGTAATGGTGGAAGACAGACTTAGTAATGGAGGTGGGCTATAAAATTTATCACTCACCTTGAGGATCTTAATGGGTTCCTAGAAATGGTGTTGGTTTATTTCAGTTGTTTGTGGGTTATTCCCAAAACCAATTCACGGTGTCATTCTTCTTGAGAAGCTAGTTAACACAATTTTGGTTAAGGTAAGTAATTTGAAGACTTATTATATTTTCCATCAATTCGATTGGTGACTTGGTGTGGAATATGATACATTGATAGGAATTGATTAGGTGAACCCATTGAAGACAATATTTACTAGTTTGAAGTGTTCTTGACTTGAGAAAGTAAGCCACTTGGCAGGCTTAAGGGCAATTTTGTGTTTTTGGACTAAACCAACTTTTTGGATGGGTTGAGTGTGATTTGTAAAAATTCAATCCAATGAACCATATGGGTCCGATCTAATTTTTAAGGTGTCAAATATTTCTTCATGGTCATACTCAAGAAATTTCCACAAGATCTTATTGTACGGTCTACCTCCATATTTAATCAATTGAACATTAGATGCAACAACTAGGTGAGAATAATGAATAATATTTCTATGAGTGTCAAAGTCCTCAAACAACCACACATTGGATTTCTTCATTGGGTATCTTCTTAGCCATGTTCCAGAATAACCACAAACCCCGTAGGATATTCTAGGCCTTCTCCATCTATGATTGGGGCTATCAATTTATTTTTTGCCTCAACACAATGACATAAATAATAAGATGTTCCTTCTTTATTATTTTCTTCTGCAACAACCGCATAAACATGACCTACATCACATTGTACACAAAATAGTTAATTTTAATAAATGATTCATAAATAAGTTACATAACATGAGAAAAAATATAAATTTTAACAAAATAATGTAGATATATAATACTGGTTGCACTAGATCTGATATATGGTCAAAGTCAATTGATGATTCGTTCATTGTGAGTTATAGAGCTCGTGGAGGTTAATAGGTGTCAAGTGGATATAATTATCTACAACACCATTCTTCAACCCAATCTTTTTACTCACATTCATCCCAAAATGAATATGTACATGAAGAGAAAAAACATGTCATTTTCCTTGTGTAAATAATCCATAAACTTGCATTTGAACTTATAAAAGAGTGCAACTCACTAGATCTCGCAAGTGTACAACAATCTTCATATTTTGTGAAATTAGCTTCTTCTACCAACCAAAAAAACCTACGAACTGTATACTTACCCTTATCACTGGACCCATTGTTGAGTTACACCATTCCATGATGGATTTTGCATCGATCAACTTGGCACCATCTTTGTACTTCAATTATTCTCTTGTTAGGGCTCTTTTAACACATGCTCCTACACCATCATGTTCTCCTTTTCCATGTCCGGCCTTAGTGAAATTCCAAAAATGTTGAACATCGCTTATCCTATGCATCCTACTCAACCAATAGAACATTCACGCATTCTTGAATTGTGATGTACAATTATCTGACCATATGATGTGTTTATCAAATATGATGTTTCTGTTATTCAAATTTCCATAGAAGATCTCAAAACAACCTTGCACGAACTCTGATGAATGTGCACAATCATCACTAATATAGAAATGGTACTCCTCAAAATATTTATGTCTTCCTCTGTGTTGTCGAGAGCATGAGTGAATACTATATGCACAAATATGGAAACATGAATAGAGTTGTAGTATTGCGATTGCACTTCATTTTGTGGCTGTAGAGTATAGTTATTTACAAAATCAACAACTAACACAATGGTACCAAGAGGAAATGTGTCCTTGCATAACCTGAATTTCTCATCTAACCATCGAGATTTGTGTGTATGTCGTGCATACTCATACACTATCTTCTCTCGAAATATAGTCATAAAATATGATACACTTATTTCTTTACTCACTAATTCACACCTCTTGGCTTCTTTACCATCTTTTGAAGTGTATTCCACTGACTTTTATTTTCCAAAACTAACTAGTTCATTTCCAATTACATGTGTATTCTCTGTGTGTATACAACTTTGCAAATGTTGCAAACCACCACAACTATCACAAGTTCCATCTAAACATGATTTCTTATACAAAAACACTTGAGATGAAATCTCTTGTCGATTTAGGTGGAACATTTATCATACACTCTTGAAAAATATTCTCAGTATGTAAATTAACACATATATGCCGAGAAAATATCATAATGCATAGTAAATTCAATATGGATCCTACAACAACAAGTAGTCCGTGAGTGATTTATTTTAACATAAAAAGGTTTTTCCATTTCAAAACACCTTTAACTAATTTGTATTTTGGGACGAGTCACTTTAAACTTATTAAAAAATTGTGTTTGTGTCATATCCAAAAAAATGTTTAGGATGTGATTCATGGTTTCAAGAACCAATTCTTCTTGTTAAAACATAGTTTTCATTAGGTGAAACTCTTGTATTATTTTTCCAAAATTATAATTTTTTTGATTTTAACTCATCAACTATGTCTGTCTTTTCGTGGCAGTCTACTAGAGAATGCCCATAATTCATTGTTTTTTGTATCTTTAATTCTTTCACGATGCTCGAGAGCTTTTAATAGTGTTTTACTACTTATTTTTAGTGCACTACTTGGTTTTCTAATTAGACAAGATTTCTTTCTCACTTTACTTACTATAGTTGATGTAATAACACGTCGGGTAGTATTACTATCTTTGGTACGTGAGGTTGGACCTATTGATTGGTATGCATTCATTATATTTTTACAATAGATTTTTCACTGTTGGTCTTAGATGTTCTTAGACCAAGGGTCTTCATAGTAGGTCTATAATTAATATTTTTCATCATTTCAACAAACAATTGACATCTACCTATTTCATTTAAGTCATTAAAATATGTTTTCCATATTTGATTAGCTTTTCTTCTACAAGTGCATTCACTAATCTTATTAGTCATTGGGTTTAAAATATTTTCATCAATCTCAAGTAAAATTTTGGGTGTTTTCTGCAAAATTTTAATCAATGATTTCAATGGAAATGATTGTTGAATATCATATAAACATTCATTTTCTATTTGTTGTTCATCTTCATAATTTGGTAAAGAGTGTGTGTTTTCAATAGGTTGGTCATTTGGTGTAACATCTATGTTTAAATTTGGCATTGCATTGCCATTATTTATTGACTCAATTGGTGTTTGAGGATATGTTGCCTCATTAATTTCATTTGGAAGAGATGAAATACCTTCATCTCCATGCATTGATTTCTTTTTTCATGATTTTTGCACTCTCTCCCTTGTATTCTTTTTTTTCTTCTTTCTTGGCTTTGTTGGATGATATCGATCTTTGGCAACATCTCCAGGTCTACGGTAAAGACGTGTTTAATTTCATTTTTTCACGCCCTTTTTTCATCCATTCCCTTTGTTTTTCCAATTTCTCGAGTGTTTGCCTTTATGGTATCCTCCCCTTAATTCTTGAAAATATCTTTATCACCACAAGATAATTGACAAAAAAATGTTAATGAGTGTTAGGAGTATAAGAAATAATACAAACACACTCATTAACATTTCTAAGGTATGTAATCTTAGAAATGTGTTCATCTCGAAGGTTTTTTTACAACTAGGGTTTTTCAAATGGTTGCCCTAAAATACTTTTTGGTCATAAAATATTTTGTATCACATATATGATTTATACAATTTATTCTAGGTTTTTATACTTTATACCATAGTTTATCCCTAGGGTTTGTACAATTGATTTTAGGATTTCTACAAATTATCCCCGTGTTTAGATAATTACCCCTAAAATTTATCTTAGAGTTTAAATAATTTCCTTAAAATTTAACCAAAGGTTACACAATTTCTCACACACATTTCATTTTCTACTAATGTACATTTTATTTTCTAGGGTTTACATAAATAATTCATCAAATTTGGTTTAAAATCTACATATATGTAATTTGAGTTTCAAGACATACTCTTCTTTTTCTTCTTGCCTTCTTTGGTATTGGGGGTATTTCTTGTATTTAAGGTTTTATTTTCCTCACGAATTTGTTGGTATGCCAAATTTCCTTCGTTGAATTTTTTTTTCTTCTTGCCCTATGCATTTTCTTCTCTCAATCTTTGCAGTCCTTTTCCTTTCTCCCCCTTCCTTTCTTTCTCTTCGTTCTCTCACTTTTTCTCCCTTCTCTCACTTTTCTCTCCCTCCTCTCATCGTTGAAATATAGAAGAACAAAGATGGAGGGGTTTTGGCCATCCCACTTTAGTTTTTAAATTTTCATGGGTCGTAGTGACACAAATGTGATACAAATTGAGCCACCATAGTGTCATCTTCACTCCAAATTTTTGCCACCACGAATTTGTTAAATCTTTGAATAAAATTAAAATATATTATACACATATCAATTAACATGTAACAAATTGTAAATATGTAGGTACCTCAAGATTAAGTAACCCTTTGTATTACTTAAATTGATAGATTTTTCATTGTGTTATTTGCTATTATTGCGTATCAAATTCCCATTATTCTAATGAATACCAATTTCCCATATCTTTATCGTCTCAATTTCCTTTGACAGAGGATGCCATGAGAGTGTATAGATGTTGTGGGAAAAATTTAGGGTGTTATAGGACTAAATTATTTCCGTTATTGTGGACCAATAATAGACATTTTAATAAAAAAATATACTTAAGTTCTCCACTGTACATATTTAGAAATAATGCATGCATGCGAAACAATACTGCTATCATTAGACTCACAAGCCATTCTTTGTGATGAGACCAGTTTCAGAGACTTTAATTTCACCGAATGTGTAAATAATTACTTATAAAATGTAGTTTTTCATGACATTGATTTGATTATTATTCATCAACTTGTAATTACAAAAAAACACAAGATGTTGCTGAAAAATAACCACACCAATTGTAACTTTTATTATCAACTCTAGTTTTAAATACATATTTGAGAGACTCTACAGAATCACAGTCTTTTTTAGGGTACATCGGAGCCAAGACCACACTCAACAACGAGGAATCATATGCAAAACTTGCACCACCACTGCTTATAATAACATTAAATAGCCCTAACCGGGACATTGAGAAAGTGCTCTCTATGCCTCCTCTTGGACGCACTATGTGGACCCCGTCTCGTTCTTTATTCGAGTGTTACAAGTCTCCTTCCTTCTCTTGGTTATTTTACATAATTTCTTGCTTTTTCTATTCATTCAAAAATTACATTCATGTAATTCCACATACGTACAAACACCATTTAAATGACTTTACTCCCCTTTTATAGGGTTAAAAAGGTGGTTATTCTGATGGACACACCTTTTAACTTTAATACAACATTACAACACATTATGGATATAATAATGTTTTTGCACCCTTCTTTCTCGCGAATATATATTTTTATGTTACATTTTAATTCTTTACTCTTCTTTCACTCATTCTTCGTGAATTTTTAAAAGCTTTTATTCTTTTTATTAAACACAACCCCTTTATGGGGACTTAGTCGAGTAACATTCTCCCTTGTAATTTAGCTATTGCCTTCAAGATAACACACGATGTATTTGAAATATAGATCATAAACAAGAATGATTAGTTAACAAAGACGAATATTGATCTCAAATATTTCCATCATTATTTTAAGCTATGTTATTAATATCACAAAAAGTCCATTTCAATTTTATTCTTAATTTTCAAATTATTTAATTATGTAGTTGTTATCCCAAATTTGCCCCCGGGAAAATTTGGTCAAGACAACTCCTGCACATAAGGAAATTATGAAGGAAACGACTCAGACCCACGAGCTCGAGTTCCAGAACTAGGCAAAGTGAAAATAGAGGCCCGAGAAAGTCAAATTCGACCATGCACAAGAAGAAATAGAAGAAACGGTTCTTCTGAACATTTCCATATCTTAAATCTATTTAAAGGGTCGAGGGAGGACTCAACAATGGAATTGCAGGGTCAGAGAAGAAGGGGTAGTGCCACAGAGGAACCGAGCAAAAAAGGGGAAGACCAAACGAGCGCCAGACTGATGCTTGTCCCAGAGGAAAGCGGGGTGTTGGGGGAAAAGTTGATTCTTTGTCACTTGTTATCACAAAAAGGGTTAAAGTTGCAAAATGGCCCTGACTCCATCGGGAAAAAATTAGCGTTAGAACCCGAGTCAAACCCAAGGCGAGGAGTCGGGGAAAAGTGAAAATTTGCCTTTCGTTGCAAAGGGCAAAAGATAAACTATGGACTTGCAAGACCGATTTTTTGTTCTTATCCAATTTGCCACGTGTCCCAAACCAAAAGGGGGGCCCATTTTTCAAACTATTTTCCCCGTCCATTCGTACGGACCCAATACAAACTTCAAAGGGGCATGTCTTTCGACTCAGGGCTCGAAATATTGTAGATCTGACACCATTAGAAAGATCTCGGCCTCACCCACACCATGGAGGTTTGAGACTTTATTTTTAGGAGGTTAGGTGAAGGAAATGGAGGAAATGTCTTCGGGCCTTGATACGGGATCCATTTGTCTTAAGAACCAGATCAGATTCGATCTGTTTCCGTCATTTCATATTCTTTCAAGGCGCCGAATCAAGGAATCATGCAGTAAATATGGATTTGGGGCATATTTTATCAGAAGCATTAACAACAGTGGTTGAATTTCAACCCACTTCTCCCGCTTCCCTCTCTCTTTCTTCTCTATGATCAACTTTATAAATATAGGGGCATGATTCATTGTAAAGGGTTGTTCATTCTTCTTCCCCTGCCCCCTCTCTCTTTATTCTCCAGGGTCAAATGTGGAGTTTAAGTCTCCTCCCTTGGCTTTGTAATGGCATTTTCCCGCCTCTTTCCCATTAATGGTGTACTGTGTGAACTGCTGGAGCAATAAAATCTGTTTCGTGATGCGTACTGTGCATATCTCTGATGTCCATTGCAGGTTTTGGGAAGCTGTGTTTAAGGGTTTGAAATGGTGTTTTGTGTGAACTTTATCCTTGAGTCCTGTGATGCATCTGTCCATCCTCTCCATTGCTCACCTCTCTCCATTTCGTGCGGTTGGGTTTGTGATTAGCAGTTCCCTTTTCTCGGTGCTACCACCTCTGTAGTGTAGGATTTCTTTATTTTTATGCTCTCTCTCTCCTGGTCCCTTGGAATTGTTAGATTAGGAGTAGATAGTCGCATTTCCTTCCTTAGAAGTAGTTTAGTGCTAGGATTAGGAAGAGGAACCAACCTTCTTTGGAGGATCATTCCCATTTGCAAGTCCCACAGCTTGGGGAATGATCTAATGTTATGCAAATCAAACCAAATGACCCTGCCTTAGAAAAGCAGATCCATAACTCATTTGGGGGTGCTATGATTTCACACTAACAGTAGTATCTTAGTTCAATTATCCACTTTCCCTCCACTTCCATTTAAACACATCTAGAGGGTTAAGAAAACATCACACAGTAAGTCATAAACTCGCAAGCACATTGGCTAACACCGAAAAGTACTACCAACAAAATATTAGGTTTAAAAAAAAACATATCACATTTTTTAATACTAAGTGGTGGTATCATGAATAAGATTCAACATCATCGGATATAACAAACCATCAAATCAAGATAAGGTATTTTGATTATGGACTTATTTCAATGATGTATCTAATGCGTATCAAATTTGAACAACAAAATGGGTTACTAGCTTTAAGGGTCCGTCTCTCCCCATGTAGGAGTATAAATATCCCTATTTGAATATATCTAATCAACATTTGACAACAATCTAAAAAACATTGTATAAAATTCAATATTGGATGTCTCCAATATGGACAATATTGGCATCCCCAAAATGACTTGCAATGCACATAAAATATTTTATTATGGAGTAAGTCAATCAATCAAATGAGTAACTTACAATGAAATTCTTGGTCACTCATCTAGTAATACTCTAACCCAAGTGCACTTAACTATGAAGTTCTGATGGGATATGGTGCACAAACACTAGTATGATCACAACCAGAATAAATTATTGTAAATAATATTGGTTCGCTCCGAATCAATTTATGATTTATCATAATTTTCAAAGTTACTTATGTATTTTAATTTGCGTAGCATTTACAACCATGACTTGATATCATAGATTATTTTATATTTTTGTTATCCATCTTGCGTAGGTTTTGTACAAAAGTTAGAATTTCATCTAACCTATCTTAATTGATTGATCTCCCACATTTTTGTTGTTGTTTTGACACTTTATATTTCTATAAAAATTTACTAACCAAGTACTCCTTTCCACAAACATAAATACACCTAGATCTTAGCTAACGCTATCAATCCTTATAATACTAAAACAAAAACAATTATTTAATTCCAATTTAACAATCAATAAACACAACATACTAATTAAATAACACTATATCAAAAATAATTATTTCACTCTAATGATATATATATATATTTTTATGTTTAATTAGACTATGTAAAAAAATATTTGATCAAAAATAGTTATTTTACTCTAATGATATATTTAAAATTGATTTTCCATGTTTAATTACATTATGTAAAAAAATATTTTATCATATTCAACACAATCATTCTCGTTTTAAATTCTTGGGATGTTATACGACTCTAAGTAATCTTATAATTCATGCCTTTTTAACATTGGGTGCCCATGGCTTTATATAATTTTAGTACAAAACAAAAAATCTAAATAGAACAAAAACTAATTCAACTTGAAATGTGAAGTCGTGTAACAAGCATTCCCCAAGAAGTTAGGAGCTTCAACATGAGTGAAAATTCACAAAAATACAATTTTAGTATTTAAAATATTTTTACATTTTTGTAGTTTACGTTTTTAGGCCCTTGAAGGGGTTTTGAGACCCTAAACTTGGTTAGATGGCCTACATAGTTGCCTAAGACATGTATTTGGGGCATGCAAACTAGTTGTCTTGACGAGCTTGCCATTGCATAATATGGTTTGTAGTTCCGATCTATGTGTTAGGAACCTTGACATGACAAGTTGAGGTACTAATGAGATATTATGTTTTGCAATATTTTTCCCATAATAATGTCTTGAAGTATCGGTTAGACCACTAAATTGTTAAATATCAAATGAACTACAATGCTTATATATTATTACACCACTGGATGCAAATTCTAACCCTATTAGTGTCAAAACAACCACCAAATGGTCAACAAAGTGAAAAAGATAGAATACATGGATTGTTTCCTCACAAGTCACATGGTTCATGTGAAGGGCCCATGAATGTCATTAACATTCTTGGTGGGCTCGTGAATGGTAGTGGTGTTTTGCATAGATCACCTAAGGTAGGTGAAATAGGGTAAGAGAGAGAAGGGGATATTGTAAAGAAGCGTAGAGGACCATAAACCATCAAAAATGATAAGTGCACTAATAACGTTTAATTTAGACCAATAATCAAGAAGTACACAAATACTTAAAAATGTACGATTAAAGGACTAATAAATGTCTAAGGACCCTTTTGACGGGTGTATATAACAACCAATTAAAAATTACCATAATTTGTGAATGAAGTAAACAACTAACACTCAATTCAAATAGTATTTTTGGAGAACTAAATATCAATGTCTTTTATGCGGCTTAATTGGTAAAGACCTTTACAATTCACAATAAAATTATTAGTTCGAACTCTAGTGATCACCTAGAACCCCTTTTTGCAAGTAGCATGGAATCATTCTCTACATGAATGATTGTTAAGATATGGACACTCGGTCTCAACCATTATTTTAGATGGCCCAAGTCGTGGGTTCAAACCCCACAATCTATCCGCAACACGTGTTTAGGGCTCAATATATGTTGCTTCAAATAAAATTCATTGGTGACACTTATCTTATGTCTTAGCATTATTTACTTAGTGGGAGAAAAATAGAATAGGAAAAAGAGAGAGAGAAAATGTGTTGGGCCCATAAATGGATAGGGGCTAGGGCACTTTCTTGCCTAGGCTTTAAAAAAATGTTTTTAGACTAGAACCCTCGTGGCCGTTGGATTGCCGAGGCCCCCACCTTACCAAGGCAAAATTATTAATGTGCGTGTATGACTAGGACCCTAATGGCCGTTGGATTGCCGTAGGCAAAATTATTAATGTGCGTGTAGGTGCTCACCTCTCTAAGCCTCTCCGCACGAATTTACTAGCCCCCAAAAACATTTAATATAAATTATTAATCCCTCCCAACCACATGAAATGCAAATTTCTCCCAAATAAAAGCAAATGCGAACGTAACCAATGAGAGGCTCGCATTAGATCGGATCGCGTCGACATTTCTGGACCATTCACTTGATACTCGTTTCCACGTGTCAGAATTCTTGGAATGCTTTTTCGGATAATAAATTAGGACATTAATATTTTTGTTTTAGTAAATTCGGGGTAGGGTTTGAGTTTAGTTGGATGGGGATTCGGGCAGCACATGCACCGTATTTTTATTGGTGAATCAAAAACCAAAAACCATAAAGTTTGGCATCACATTTTGTGTCCAATTTTACAATTGAATATTTTTCTTTAATTTGAGTGGTTGGTAGTTAAGTAGTCCACTTTCAAAAGGAAATTTTAAAATTTCAGAAAAAATAAATGGTTAAATACTTTTTTTTTTTTTTTTGGGGGTGTGTATTTTAGGATTATATTGATCCATAGGTTTAGTCTAATAATACACTTTGAAGATCTTGGCTTCAAGGTATTTTATCCGTGTTTTTAAGGCAGTATGGTATTTTATTTGTGGTAGTATATTACAAGTATGTATGTAGGAATATCAAAAATGGATTATGATACGATTTAACGAGAGATCTTTCTATCTAGATAGATGGAAAAATGCCCCCACCATATAGATGGGTTATAGGGTCTCAATCGTGAACCACAAATTAAAGATTTTAGTAAAATTGTTGTGCCTACATGCCCCAATGAGTGACTATAGATACTCTGTCTCGACCAAATCTAGATAATAGAATATAGCATAGTCTAATTGATTCAAGCACATCTCTCCACATATACAAATTTAATAGATTGTGATTTTTATGCTAATGGAGTAGTGTTATTATTGTAGCTTTCTTTGTGATATAATGATTGATTGATTGTAAGATGATCTTTTGCTCGCTATTTATCTCTCATTTTTTCAAATACCTTTAAACACATACTTTAAATCTTTGTTCAAATGCTCTAAATATATAGTTGACTATCCCAAAACAAATATACCTCTTAGATACTTCTTAAAAAATATTTTTATATTGATAAAACTATCATTCATTCACTCTCTGAGTGTGTTTCCTCATACTTATTTTACGTAATTATTTTATGAAAAATAAATCTCATTGCATACTGATTTGTTGACTTGTTATATAAAGGTTGAAAATAATTAGTTCATTACAAAAAGGTGTAAGTTGTAATGTGTGAATTTAGAAAAAGATACATAAAAATAGAGGAACAATCCCAACAATTTTGAACCCTAATTACTTGATATATAATATTGATATCAAGAAAAGACATTTTTTTATAGAAATAATTTGTGTTTTATTAATTTTAAAATATGAATTAATCTCGAAGACATGCTTGACAAAAAAACTTATTTATTAATGATTAAATTAATTGCCACATCTTTCTTTAAAGAAGGGCGTGAAGAATTTAAAATGGTCTATATATAGAACATAAATAGAGTCACCCAACTCTTTGACGTCTTAAACATGCATTAATTAGCATCTTTTACTATTGTATTTATGTACACTTGAATTGACTCAATGGTGAAGAATCATGCTCTTGAAAGGGATGTTACAAGTTTGAATCCTCCGGGAGATAGGATATGTGCGCCACTGATGAGTACTACATGCTTTTGAAAGGAAGTTCACAGGCTCAACTCCTATAGGGGATAAGGTATGTACGTCTCATGGTAAACTTGTCCTCTTGAAAGGGATGTCACTAGTTCGAGTCCTGCAGGGGATATGCTATACATGCCTCATAATGAATGATCTGAGACAACGACGCATGTGGCAATTATAGTGGAGCAACTTCCGGGAGGCATAACTTTTGCACCGTAGCTCGATTGACTTCGTTCAAAATGCGACGAAAAGGTTGAAACATGTAGAATATGGTAAAAGGTTGCTATACTACGATAGGCAAAGTTTGACCCCGAAATCTGCATCTAAAGGCCTCAAAATGCAATTTTTGTAGTGTTGTCTAAAAATAGTAAATTCGTGAAATTATCGCATATGTAATTCACGAAAGATGAACCACCTCGTCTCCCTCGAGATTGGTGACCTTCCACATTCTTCTAGGTGCCTCTTCATATTTCTAAAAATAGTATATAAGTATATGTAACCCATAAGGGCATAACACACATCTCCCTACGAGATAACTATTGTAATCACAATCTTTTGAGCAATATATACATCTCTTTTCAGAGATAATTTTAAGCATTATACATCTCTTCTCAGAGATAGCTTTTACATTTACATCGACACAATTGTTATCTACGTCCTTTAATCTCATAACTCCCTTGAGTTTTGAATCAATGAATAACTTGTACTTTTGAAAGAGAGGTCACAAACATGAATCATATAGAATATAGGATATATACGCATCATGGTAAACTTGTACTCTTAAAAGCGATATAACAAATTTGAGTCTCACATGAAATAAGATATCTACGCCTCATAACAAATAAGGTATATTCTTCAAAGAAATGTCACAAATTTAAATCTTATAGGAGATAGGATATACATGCCTCGTAGTGAATAACTTATACTTTTGAAAGAGATGTCATAGGCATAGAATACGTACGCCTCATGTAAATAACTTTGAAAAATAAATATATAAACCTCATATTTAGAACTTCCGTATCTTGCAAACCTAAACAGGTACCTAGGGCACAAGTTTTAGGTTATTTATAATAATAGCGATGACTGGGACTCCGATGGCCGTTGGATTGCTGAGGTCCAGTCCACCCACCTACGCGAGGCAAAAGTATTGATGTGCGTGTCGTTGGTCACCACTCAGGCCTCCACTACGCACAATTTTACTGGCCCCAAAAACATTAATATAAATTATTAACAACCCCTCGGAAAGACCAGCCAAATGAAATTCAAATTCCGCCCAAATGAAACCAAACGCAAACTCGACGAATGAGAGGCTCGCATTAGATCGGATCAGATCGACATTTCTGGTCCATTCACTTGATACTCGTTACCACGTGTCAGTATTCTCTGCAACGCTTCTTCCTAAAAATATTTTCCCTACTAAAATAAACTGTAACTCACATCAAAAAACAGAAAAAAATAATAACACTCAGAAAGGAGGTGTGTAGGGTCTTTTTTTCTGGATCTTGACGGCCTCCGAGCAAACATTTTCCGTCATTTGTCGGCCAATTTTTGAAGGTTAAGAGCCTCTGCAGATGGCTAACTGTTGAGTTATTTTTGTGTTAACTTTGCCAGATCATTTTTGGGGGTGATCGGAATCGAACTGCAGACCTCTGGTATGTTTTAAGAAGCTGCTAAATTTGGCTGTAAATATGGAGGAGCAGGAGTTCTTTGATAGAAATAGAGGGGTTTACTGATGGGGTCCGATAATTTGGCGGCGCGCTGCTGCAGTGTAACGCCATTACGATTTTATTGCGCATCTGTTTGAGCTATGTCAGATTGGGGCTTGTACGAGGTTAGATGACCAAAATCTGAATCCCTATCGTTTTTTTTTTGGGAAATTCGAGGAACATGCAATCTTACAGTGAGATGTTTATATTTTTGCAAACAATTTGCTTTAGTTTGCTTTGTTTCTTTTAATTTTTCCGCTTGGATTTTTTACGGTTTCAAAGCTTAGTGATGGTTGTTTTAACATCCGGAGATTCATGATGTGAGGCAATACGGGTTTCTAAACCTTTTTAAAACTTGTTTTAGGAAATGAGGTCTTTGGCTTCCATGACGAGTATAGATATTTATTTTCAAAATAAATAAATTGTGAGAATAATTACTGACTAGTTATTTTGTGCTCTCTGATACACCATTTTCTTAAAGGATTCCATCCTCAAGGATGATAAATGCTAGTTTTTAACCTACTGTGGATGAGGCAAAGCCCCACGGCATCTGAATGGTAATATGACGCATGAAATAAGTTTTGTACCCGCCTAAGGATCATTAGGTAATTCTTGGTACATGATGGAGAAATCTTTCATCCTGAAGATGGGTTATGAAATGTTATACTGTTTATTCTAGAAAGTTTTTTTTTTTTTTTTAGGAATTTGATGGACTGTAGGAGGAAGCTCGATGCCTTGAACACGATTCCCGAGGTTTGTAAATATTGATAACCATCAAATGCACATCATGTTTTTACACCGTAACCTCACTACATTTCTTTTGGAGTTATGGGCTGCCTTATTACCGTGAAGGAATTTTCACTTGTTACAGGGTACACCACAACCTCCTTCCATGTCTCGTGGATTATGGGCTGCCTTATTCCTTGAAAGGTTCAAAATTTTGTACTTAAATTAGAATATTAAAAAGTATAATTTTTCTAATTATAAAATAGAAAAACAAAAAGTAAATGTAGACATTTGCCCAGGGATATATTTAGGGTGTGAGGTCAAGTGGTTTTTCCAAATCAAAATATAATATATAACCATTTTTTCAAACATTAGATTGATCTAAGAGCTGATAATGTTTTTCCTTAAACCTTAACTGTTTCTTATTATTTAACATAAAAATATTAAAATGCATACCAACTGATGCTAAAGGGGTCCTAAAGATCTGGATGTTTATTCTTCAATTAAAAAAACATTGACAGTTATATGTAGAATTTGATATACTTAAGCCTTGAATGGACCAAATGTTTTAATGTGGAATATTACATGCTTATTGAGTGATGGGGGAAAAAAAAAAAAAAAAGTTATATGCTTATGGCTGGAAAAGATTTAATGCTAGTCGATGGGACTGCTAGATACATCATGTACAAGACATGGAGGGAGTTCATGGCGTACATAGAGCCAAATACTGTAAATATTAAATATGGATATGTGCAAGAAGGTATTTTTAAATCTTGAATATCTTTAGATTAGGAAAACTTTACTGGGTTGATCTCAGTAACTATTTTAAAAATTATTATATTGACCAATTGATAAATATCCCAAAAACATGAGCTAAATTTCTAGTTAAAATTTAGCTTGCAATTTTCCATTGATTTTTTTGTCCTCCTACATATTTGTTTAATCTTCTATAGAAAATTATATGTATATGCCAGGAAAAGACCGTAAACCAGTATTGGAACTGCTAAATAGAGCATGTACAGGACATGAAAGCAATTCGTGGGGCACTTAAGATGGAAATAGGAAAGAAAGTATTTTCAAAGTTACGAATATTTAGAATAGTGAAAACATTTTGGTTTAATCTTACGAAGCTTGGCCCTTTCTACACATTAGATTGACCAACCGATAATACTTTCCAAAAAAGATTAGCCAGATTTTTTTAATAAAATATATTCTAATATTTTTATAAAATTATAATTCCTTTTGTGATGTATGTACTTTATTTAAAATATAATTCCTTTTTGTGACATATGTACATATTTAGAATAGGGTAAACCTTATGGACTCGTTTCAGAAGATTTTTAAATAATAAATATAATTGTTTTTGATTCATGCACATTATTTAGGTTTAGGAAAAACTTAATGGGCTTAGTTCAGAATATTTGGCCTTCACTTTTTTCAAATATTAGATTGACCAATTGATAACATTTCCCAAAAACATTAGCCAATTTTTTTATAAAATTGCCATGAGATGACGAGATACAAGATGAAATTAATAACTATGTCCTTTAGGCTAAATTGGTTTGTAGGACCAACCAAAGTGTACGTTACTTTCTTAGAAGAATGTTTTGAAATACCTGTCAGTCAATTGTTTAATTGACTAGTAAATAAAATTATCTGTTGAGTTAGGTGCTTCTTTAGAACAAGTAAAAAAATTATGGGCTAGTTCTAGTAAATTTGACCAAATATTAGATTGGCCATTGGCCAGTTTAAAAAATTTCCCAAAGATTCTGCAACTATTATATACTCGTAGTAAGTTATCAAATCTCCAGAGTTTTCCATAATCTAGAAGTTCAAAGTTGTAGAGATGCAGATGTGTATTAGTAATATTTCTCATCATCTAATACTATGAATTTTTAGAAGCCTCCCAAGATGTCTTTTAGGATATCATTTAAGGAAGGTCATTTGGTTTTTGTGTGCTGTATGCATGCTTTGGTGGAAAAATTAGCTTGTCAAAGAGAAGAAAATTAACTTGCTAAAAAGTGCATTGGTTTCATTAAGTAGTTGAGGCAATTGTCAAGCAATGCATTTTCCCCTCTTTTTAAGGCTTTTAAATATTTCAAAGCATCACAACATTCCTTTCATTGTAGGGAGTACAATCTTAAGAAAAAGTTGAATTATTAATTTATATCAATAAAAGAAATTCCAGTATTATGTTTGGAATAAGATAACAATTTATGTGGCACTCATTTATACATTCATTATATTCGACTCAAGCCATTTATAATTTGTATCCATTGTGTTAATTCTTGATAAGGAACAATATGATTTTATATATAATGAATGAAGTCTAAGGGCTTGTAATACATGCTTGCCAATGTCAACAATTCTGTTTCTTTCATATATGTTTTTATTTACCTTAATTTCAGACTTGAATATTTGAGTGTCTGCACCATACAAGTCTTAAAGCTCCTTATTAGATTCATTTACTAGAAACTTAGAAGAACTTACAATTTCAAGTGGAAGAGAGATATGCTCAAGGAAAGAAGGTTGTCTAGCCCTTTTAATATCCTTGTGTTTTTGTCTTGCAATACCACTGAAGATTGTTGTCTAAATTTGGAATCCTCTAATTGGACTTCAATGCTGAATAGATGATGTGATGGAAAATGGTAAGAGAGGAACTTGGGCAAACTTATCCATATCTAGATGTAATGTCCACACTTGCATGAGTAGATCTTCTAAATATGCTTTTAAACTACTTTCATTGGCCTTTGATTAGATTCCCTTTTATGTGTCTCTAGGGAACTCTTGACAAAAGTTTTTGTTTATTGTTGAAGGTGATTTCATTAACATCTCGTGAAATTGTCACTTGTCCTACACGGAAGGAAAATAACTTATTCCATGATAGGAATCAAGATAGAGCACAATGAGAATGATTATTCTCCCAACGAGTAAATTAAAAGAAGCGTGGATGGCATAAAACTTGTAAAACTCTTAATGAATGGAAACCTATCTTGTATCGTTTATTGCCTTTCCGTAGAAGAGTGATTCGTGCATGCATTTGATAATAGTGTATTTTAATTAGTTGGTTATTGTGAACTTAATAAATGCTCCTACTTTTATTATTGTTATTATTATTTTAGATTTTAATTTTAGGATAATATGAGAACTTGAGAGTTGAGACAACTCTTGATCACTAGAGATTTTGTTTATTGGACTTATTTTTGTCTCCATTGTACTTATCACCACCACCCAAGCAAACTCATTGTATCTCTAGTTCACATTTAAGCTTAAATGTGTGAGAATATTCTATTTTGGTCTCATGCCCCTGTTTCTATAAAAGCGACATTATGAGATCATTAGGCAATACATGAGAGAGATTTTAAAATTTGCATATGATTTTTTCATACAAATTTACATATGCAATTTTGAACTAGACCCTTGTCTATTTTGTGAGAAAGTTCCTAGGTGAATTTAATCAAATATGTTTGAATATGAAAGCATTTTTATTCTTGATATGGTATCATTACTATTAAGGATTAGCATCAATCATCTCTCGCGGGCAAATTGGATTGCACTATAAGATCCAAACTCTCAAAAAAGTAGGGACAACCTCTTTTTTTTGCTCATATCAGCAAACAAAAGCTCTAGATCCAACCAGTGTTTTAAAAACCAGTGAACAGAACCGCAGCGGACCGGTTCGGCCAGGTTCAATGGCAAAGGAAGGAATCGGTAGAAAAATTGGATCGGTGATGGTTTCGTATTGAATCGGTGGTCGAAGCCGGTATGAACCGGTTCGGGACCGATTCAATTAGCAAATATCAATCATCTCTCGTGGGCAAATTGGATTGTACTATAAGATCCAAACTCTCAAAAAGTAGGGACAACCTTTTTTTTGCTCATATCAACAAATGAAAGCTCTAGAACCAACTAGTGGTTTAAAAACCAGCCGAACCGGAACTGGAACCGGCGGTTCGACCGGTTCAATGGCAAAGGGAAGGAACCGGTAGAAAAATTGGATAGGTGACTGGTTTCGTATTGAGCTGGTCCCGAATTGGTATGAATTGGTATGAACCATCTAAATCGGTTTGAAGCGGCACTGAGCAGTCCGAACCGGTTATGAATCGGTCTGTGCCAAAATAAACAAAAATTGACATTTAAAACACTTTTTTTTCTTAAATCCAACTTTTTAGTTGGCTTTATTCTAGTTTTGATGATCAATGATTTGATCATTGATATCAGACATGTAGTAGCTTGTAGCATATTGTTTTTCGACTCTAGGAGTCTAGAGGTCATTTAGAGCCTCATTGTTTATGTATTTTGTTTCGGATATGTATTGCATTTGGTGTCATTTTGCTATATTTACCCTTACATGGTATATACATGAGAAAACTTTGCATATTTTGTCTCTAATTGTTTGTAATCATGGTTTGGAATCTTTAAAATATATTGTTTTCATTAAATTGTAATATTTTATGTATTTTTAGTAAACCGGTTCATAAATTTTAAACCGGTCCGGTTTGATCGACCCTCGATCGGTTCCGAATCGGTTTCGTTTTTAAAACATTGGATCCAACATAGGGGTTTCGCTAGTTCGGCCTCCTCGTGGTAAAGGAGTTTTCTTTTTTCAATAAAAGCTCGCTACTTTTTGACATCCTTGTAGATTTCTATAGTGGTCTTTGTAATGTTTATTTGCAAAAATTAAAAATTCATCATATTTTTAAAGAGCTTAAACTAGAGGGTTTTCTTGATTAGATTATTGTCGGTGTTGTAGAATTGAGTTTGAAGACATATAGGAATATTTCATGATTGGATTTATGGGAAATTTGTGATGGCTATGACATAAAAGTGGGGGTTGAAAATGTCAAGTTGGATATGTAAATCCCATTTTGAGTATATTTGTTAACTTTGTAGTGGCATTTTCCCCAAATCTGCTACCATAGTTACTGAGTTCGGCTGATTTGTATGAAATCCGGTTCGAACCGTATTTTTGAAGTAACCGAATAAATCCGGTTCGGTTCGGCCATTTTTGCACAAAAATAATCCTTTTTGGTATTTTTTCCTTTTTGGTGAAAAAAATCACAAAACGTAAACGTTTTTGCCATTTTTGGAAAGGGTCTGGAAGATGTAGCAACAAAAACTTACATGTGCCATAACTTTCATTCGTGGCTCCGTTTGGTGTCATCTTCTCTAAAAGTGTATAATTTCTCGAGCTCTACGCATTGATGGCAATATTTTTCTTATTTTCATAAAATCCATTTTTGCACCTTTTTGGACCAAGCAACTTCTTGCAATCTTTTGAAAGAATCATTATGATGATGATGATTTTGGTAGATGGATGCTTTTTGTATGATTTGTCTATATATAATGATATAAGTATACAATAATATAAATTTATAATAATATAAGTATATATATTCGAACCGGATTTTTCGTATTTTTTGAATTTTTCAAGAACTCCGAATTTTCGGATTTTTTTGCCCTTACGAATTTAATTGGATTTCGAACTTGGTAACTATGGCTGCTTTACCCTACTTCACCCGATATTTTGAGAGTGGCATATGTATGTTGCAAACTAACACTCTAGATTTGAAAGTTTTACTCTAGCAATTCATGGTCCTCCATAGTTATGTTTTAACTTATTAAAGCGTACTTGAAACCCTAACAAGCACAACTACACAAGATAATAACAATGGCGGCACTGCTCACCCAAAAGATGGATTGGACCTTCAAAACCAAAAGATAGTAAAGACTTCTCCAAAAGATGTGAATATATCACATACTAATTATATTGATATGGAAAATGGATTGAATTACATGAAGTGAGAGTAACCCTTATTTATAACAATTGAGTAGATTCCCACACAAATTACATTGACTAGATTTTAGATTCAACGAATCTTCTAGTAGCTTCTCACGGATGCCACTTACAATTATTATTTACTTACCTAACACCACTACTTAGCTCAATAATATTATGTGACCAAATATGAGCTTTATAATAAAATATTTCATTTACATAACAAAATATTTTGTGTGTAGAAACACAACATGCCCTCTTGCTTAGCTTTGTTTGCAAAGCTTTAGGACCAAATGGAAGCTCTCCCATGCAACTTCTTCATTCACTTCTTGTTCCTTTGCTTGGAGATGATGCCTTGCGATTGCTTGAATGGGTAAAAGCTTTGACAATAGTGACAATAGTCTATCTTGATCAACTCGATGTAGATGCATCTCAAGGGTATCATATAGATCAATTTAGGGCTCAACCAAGAGAATATCATTAATCTCTAGCATGTCATCAAAATTTTCATCATTATTTGGAATCGAAACAAAATCTTGTGGAGGAGAAATTTTGGGACGAAGGGCCTCTTATTTTGCTTGTTTGTGACTATCCCCAATGACCTCTTCCTTGCCATTTTCCACATTCTCCTCATAAGGAGATTCATTTTGGAGAGGTGATCTATTAGAGAGAAATTGAAGGATCGTGTTCAGCTCTTTTGCATCATCTTCATCAACAATATCATCACATAGAGGAGGAGAATCATAAATATAGGCGCAAAACAAATTTCTTCATAGAATGAGGAATCCTTTAAAGAGAATCTCAAATAGATTCTCCTCATTTAGCTAGCTAGGAAATCTTCATACCATTGAATGCAAACATTTTCCATATTAATCAATGCATCTGTTTTCTTCTTTTATTTTTTCGTTCACATAGAAATTATGATTGAATCTATCTACTGGATTTATAATTTCTTTCAACAATTCTCTCCTAACCCTATTTGAAGACTCGTACTCTTTTTCTTCAACATATTTTTTTGTTGGGTCGTAGGCTAGGATTTTGATGTTGAAAATAAACGTCAAATTGCGAAGCCTCTTTCTCTTGCAAGATTCCATGAAAAGTAATGAATAACTACTCATTTGAAAGGTTAGTTAATCTACTTTCGAACAAAAATGACACCTCAATTGGATGTTTTGAACTGAAAGTTATGCTCTACCAAAATGAGATTACTAGAAAGTGCACTTTTTTACGGACGATTCTAGAACAAAACTTTTGATTGCTATATCTCCCTAATTACTTGATCCAAGAAAGGGCGAGTCTATAATTGTTGGAAACGCCTTGAAATCTACTTTCCAACAAAAAACATTTCGTCTCAATTTGATGCTTGACTAGAAAGTTATTGCATCTTCAATATGAGGTTTGTTTTCTGCCTTGCATATCAGAACCCGGATTTGAAATCACTTGAACTGTACCTGCAAACAAAAGAGGTACAACAACACAAGAATAAGATCAATGGGGTACCTGCACACTCAAAAAGTGGATTGCACTTGAAAATCCTACAAATAATGGAGGAAACACTTCTCCAAATATTGTGATAAAATACACATTATATTGATATGAAAAATGGATTCAATTACATAAAGAGGGACTAGATCTTGCTTATAACAATTGAGTAGCTTTTCACACAAGCTACCCTACAAAGCTACATTGACTAGATTCAACGAGCCTTTTAGTAGTTTATCATGCAAGACACTTAGTATAATTAATTACATACCTAACACCATTGCTTAAATAACATCATGGGACAAAATATGACATTTAAAACAAAATAACTCATTTACATTACATAACAAAATATTGTATTTAGGAAGACAACATTTATTTTTGAGTTTTATGTGTCTTATTTTTTTAGAATTTTAAGGAAAAAGGCTCCTCTATAATTTAAAGAAAAAAGAAGAGAAAATTTTGACTCGCAGGCCCATGTTCCCACTACCAAACCATTATAACAACTCTCTCTTCCATATGCAATTAGTGGACTTCATTATAACACCGCATATTTTTGTTGGCAAGTCTTGCCCACTAATGATAATTGTTTTGGTGCCTTTTGCACACAATTTTGACTTGATACATTGTTGACATAAGTGTTTGTTTCATGTTGGCATCTTATGGAATATTCTCATAATGCATGATTTATGGAGCATTTTTAAACACTTGTTTATTTTTGGAGCACTAATGGAGCCTATAGTTTTCGTTGACTATGTTTCCTTAAGTAACCTTTGTCATATATTTGATCCTCTTTTGACAAGGTCTTTTGTCTTTTGCTAGATTGTATGGTTTTATTTGGTGTTCGCTTATTTTGCACAATTTCGTACACTTTTCATGTCTTGTCTAGTTTGTTCATACCAACACATTTCCGGGTTTGAGCACTTCAGTTGATCCTTTTGCCATCACATTGGCTTCATTATTATTAATACCTTATTTTAGCACACCAACTTCATATAGAGTTGTCAAGCCTTCTTTTAGAATGAAGGAAGTTATTCTTAAGGGTGTATCTTGTAACTCATCCTAGCTTTCCCTCTCTCCCGAGGGATGTTGGCATATTTTCAGTTAGTGGGTCATGTCGATTAGTGATGTAACTATTTAAAATATTAAATATTATTTGTTAGATTTTAATTTTTAGATAAGATGAGAACTCTAGACAACTCACCATCATTGGAGATTCTCCTAATTGGACAAACTCTCATCTTCTTTGTACTTATAACCTTAACACAATTAGATTGATTGTATCTCTAGTTGATGTTTAAGCTTAATTGGGCAAGAATCTTCTATCTAGGTACCTTCTCTTTTCATTAACCTTTTTATGCCTTTTATTATAAAAAGCCCCGATGAGACCATAGGTAATGCATGTGAGATAGATGGATTGCAATATTTTTGTAAAACTTTACCAGTCTAATTTTGTATCAGATTCTTGTCTATCTTGTGAACCAGTTTCTAGGACAATTGAATCAATCTCATGTGTTTATGAAAGCATTTTTTTACTATGGAGATTCACCCCTATATGTAAAGAGAATAGTTGAAATTAAGCATTAGTTAGAAATATTTTTGACCACATAAGCGATGATTACTTATACACCAAAGTATAAAAATGATGCCAAAACATGAAATCTAATAGAAATACTTAATATTTACAAGTTATGACAAGAAAGAATATTTACTTACTTTGAGTCCCACATGAATGTGTTCATCATTCCTTTCATTTAGAAGGAACTTATCTGCAATTATTGATATCCTTAGGAAAATAGATACTCGAAAGTGGTTTAGAAGATATATTTGTCTTTGGAAGACCAATTTCCATTCTTTCTAACCAATTATATTTTGATTTGCTTTTGTTCGTTAGTTCACACCCAAGTGCCAAGAAGGGTGTCCTCTAAAAGTGGAGGCTTAAAATTTGGAATTTTATAGTGGGTGTACAACATGCCACTTTTTAGTGTTTTAGATTTGTAATGTGTCAAGCAAAGATGAAATGGAATCAGAACACAAATATTTGGTTGCAAAAAAGCATAAAAGCTCAAATCGAATACATCTAATCTTACGATGCTATTGATTTTTCAATCATTATAACTCTTAATGTAGCGAAACTTTGTCATCTACTTGATGATGGATCATGTGCTCATATTGTATAACATTATATCCGGGTTGTCTTCTAAGAAGTGTTTCTATAATTTTAGCATGGATATGTGATAAGTACTTGACAAAGGTTGTGTGAGATTATATAAACTAGTCCGTAATCAAATAATAGTGAAATACTCCAAAGCGAAGAGAACACAACCCAAGTATGTGGTGGTATATAAAGACAAAAAGAAAGATAATCAAATATAATGAAATACATTGAGCGAACTTACTTAATTGAATAGGTGGAAGGCATTGCCTTTAAGTTTATATACACCTATTGACATATGACAAAAGGATAGGGCAATCTTTAATAAGGCACTAACCCCAAGACATTTATAATTACATTTGCAAGGTCTACATCACAAGTCATACATAACCTAGTGAACCCAATGGATGCGAAAAACACCCCAAGTGTCGGTTGCTCGGGGATATGTAAAGATGCCGTTTACATTCTAACATCCTCCCTTAAACATAACTTGGAGGGGTTGTAACATCCGACAAGCGGGTTTCTCTTTTCACTAACACCTCCTACCTTGACTCCCCTCCTCTGCTCCTCTCCCTCCCTCAAAAACCAAGTTGGAGGGGCAATGAAAGATGACATTACTTTTTATTACCCCTTAATGACAACATCCATGAGCTTAATCACATCTTTGACTTTGACTAATTTCGAAGATGTCTTGGCCATACGTTTGATCAACATTCTTGTGCTTTGCCATTGCGTTTTTATTTTGCGAACACTCTAGCCCTCAATGCATACTCCATCTCTTGAATCCAAGCCTTGTGAGCATTGAACCCACATAAGATGACATGCACCATGGGGCTTAAGTCCTTGTGTGAAGGGACAATGACACTCTTATAGGTAAGTAGTGTATTGTAGAATGCATAGGAAGACTAAACAAATTAGTTAACACATTCAAATGTGGACTAGTTGTATGCAAAAATGCAACTTCTACTCAAAGTATGCAAAATAATGTGTACAAGTGACTAGTAAGGCTAAGAGTGCAAGCTCTCGTGATCGAAGGGAATGCTTCCTTGTTGGCTCGCATAGACTAGCGTAAAGGAATCTAGTGTATATATGTGTTTGAAGTTAGATACATAGGGCATGCTATCTCCTATCTGGTTTGTGGGAGTTTGCTTGACTCTATAGATGCACAAATGCTCGATGATCAATTGCTATCTAGTCGAAGTTACAATACATATATAAACAATGTACAATTACAAGATTTGCAATTATAATTGACAATGGTTGTAGGAGAAACGGTTGTGGGATGCCTCATCTTCCCTTCCCGAGTGTGGTTTGACATGTGGGATACCGATGAGATGCACTAACATGGCGTGAGCGTGGAGTGTGCCCCCTAGCATGCTATGTGGGATCAAAGTGTTGACAAGCGAACCTTGAGTGTAGAAGTCTTGCGTAGATTTGCGAGAACTTTTGGCATGTGTAGAAGTAAGGCACAAATGTGCTAATGTCCGCACCACCGTGAGTCCGAGTAGAGGTGCATCACATTGCAGAAGTTGCTTATGTTGTGCATGAAATTGGCGCAAGGCAACATGAGCTGCAATTGATGTGATATGAAGGCTGCAAGACTGTGGAAATATTGAGTGTTGTATTGGGCTAGCACAAGGCTGCAAAAGATGTGAGGGCTGCAAAGCAATTGTGTGGTGTGCTTGGGACTTAGTGCAAAAATGCACCAAAATAGTGTGACACTTAGCAAATGGCGCTAATCATCAAACAAGGTATGAGACAAGTGGGAGTTGTGCAGGATTCAACAAAGGTTGTGCCAATGTTGTGTGAGACCGTGAGGCATTATTTATGCTGCGAGATGCAAGAGTTAATCAATTGCAGAGAGGAGTGAGGAGGCTTGTGTGGTGTAAGTTCCGACAAGGCTACGCATAAATCATTCACCCTTTCTTGAGAATTAATGGTTGACATTGCGTCGTTGGTTAGCTACAGGAATTGAACTTAAAATTGCTAAACAATGTACCACTTATCTTAATCAACATATTACTTGGCTTTGACCACTAAGAATGGATGATGTGTGCCATGACGGATGTTTGTCTTTTCAATGATCTAATCCTTTTTTTGCGGGATGCAAGTGTTTTTGGTTCTAAATCAAAAGGATTTTGTGTCACTGTTGGTTTAAGAAGTGGAGGAAGTAAGGCTTAAGGAGCACCACATTGAATACTATGTACATGCCCAATTACGGAGGAAGATCAAGAGTGAATGTGTTCTCACTAGTTATGCGAGAGAGTGTTGTAAGAACCATAATGCAAAGGCTTGATCTTTTGGTGTGGGTTCTTGAAGCATTCGTTACGAAGATACAACTAGACTTGATCAAACACTTAGAATGCATGAGGTGTGTGATGCATGTTGTTTTGCTCTTTGTACTTTTTCTATGAATGCGAGAGAATTTGCTAAACTTGTTGATGAACAGATTGTATATGTTGTAGAAACATTTGTGCTATGTTAGCTTCCTTTTCCTATGTGTGTATAGTGTGACTAGTGCTGGCTGGTGCGTGGTAGGATATGTCTATAGGCTTGTTGGTTGGAACTTAAAACATTTCTGAAATGGACTATGCCCCATAGAATTGTGAAGATGCTTGTTGTAGGCATGTTGGATGCAAAGCAACTTATCATCTTGAGTGCATGCATGCACACAATTGTACATATGCAAAAGATGAACTAGAGTGCGGTTGACTTCTTCTATTTGTCCATATGACTAAGGATGATATGTCTTTGATCAATCCAACTACATACCCATCAATTCCCACAATGTTTGCCAAAAATGACCCACAAAGTGAGGATTATGGTCGGATATGATGGATGTTCGGAGTCCAAAGTGAACCCAAACATGGTTGGAGAAAGCGCAAATAGTGCCAACTATGTCGATGCCTTTCTTGCAGGTAACCATGATGGCCATCTTCGAAAACCTATCCTTTACAAAAAAAAAAGCAATATGTCTATGTTTTGTCATAAGCAACCTAGTCATGCAATCCATGTTGATGGATTCCCATTATTTGGATGTAACTAGTAGAGGTGTGTAAAGTCGTAGCATCTTGTTCGTGGGATTTGTGATGCAACAAGGAATGCAAGACTTGATGTAGTGCTCCATATTTGTGTGCATGTGCGGTCGTAGAGAAATGTTTTGCAATGCGGCAAAGAGTCTTAGTGTAGTGTGGCTCCATAATGAGTTTCTAATAAGGTGCACCATCGGGGACATAAAGATGTTCAAGCCATTAAAAAGGTTGTTATCTAAGTAAAACTCGTGAATACATTGCATGCGAAAGAGCGGTGTAGGCATCTGCGAAGTCCATGACAACTAAGTAGAGCGGTATCGTGTTTGCAAAGTTGTGGTTGCATGTGTCCAACACAATGATGAGCGTGTGAACCAGAATCGGCTAAGGCAATCTAGGACCATATTATCCTTTCCCTTCTCGGGCTTTATATCGAGATGAAGTTGTTGAAAGAAAGTCATCCACTTCATGTGGTGCATGTTCGCTAGCTTTTTTTGCATTTGTAGGGATTGAAGTAATTTATGAGCGGAATGAATGACCGTCTCCTTACCATTGGTTTGGTAGCGCCATTGATTATTTGGTTGTACAATAACATGCAACTCTTTTTCATAAGTGGAGTATCGCTGAATTGTGTTGTTGAATGTCTTTGAGTGTTATGGAATCGAATGTCCATGTTGCATGATAGTAAGTGCCAAGTGCATGGTTAGATGCATTGATGTGAAAATTGAAGGAGTGTGCAATTCCGGGCATTGTGAGAACAAAAACTTGACAAAGGCTTTGTTTGATAACCTCTAGAATGTGTTGTTGTGTAGGTGTCTAGTTGAAAGTTGCTTTGACCCGCATGATTTCGTTGAGAGGCCGTGTGATGTGAGAATCGAGAACAAACTTGTGGTTGAAGTGGGCAAGTCCAAGAAAACTCCTCAACTTTGTGAGATTGCATGGAGTAGGGCAATCTTGGATCACCTTGATCTTCTTAGGGTCTTCATGTATCTTGTTGTGGTCGAAGATATAGCCCATGTACTGAATTCTTGCAACACCAAATGAACACTTGGCGAAGTTGGCCTGCAACTTGTGCTTGCGTATAGTGTCTAGGATGTGTGAGACGTGCTCCAGGTGCTCCTCCCAAGTCATGATGTAGATGAGAATGTCATTCAAGTAAACAATGGTGAAGGAGTTAACAAACGGTTGAAATATGTCATCTTTTAGGCACATGCATGTGTTTTAAAGGTGTTCTCCCAAATGTCATCAAGATGGATCGAAACTAGTGGTAACTTGGCTTTGGTCGATCTTGATGAAGTATTGAGTGCCTCAGAGCTGGTCCAAGAAGTTGTCAATGCATGGCAGCAGCTACTGATTCTTCGCCATGGTTTTTGTGTGCGGGATAGTCTATGGAGAGATGCCAAGTCCCATCTTTCTTGGGAGTAAGGACTATTGAACTCTTGTATGGTGAAGAGCTAGGCATAATCTTGCCTTGATCTAGGAGCTCTTGTATTTTATGTTGGACTTCATCATTTGCCCTAAGTGATCTGCAATACAAAGGGTTGTTTGGAAGAGGGGACCTAGGGACCAAATCTATGTGGTGCTTTCGCATAGTGGGTTGATAGGCCTTTCGGTTACATGTGGAGACTTCCTTGTGTTGCTCGAGTAACTTGTTGAGTTGTTGCTTCTCGAAAATGATTGCATGGTGCACATCGCCAATCCCTTCTCTTCAACATGTTGGAGTTTCTTTTGAATCTTGACCCAATATAGCTAATATGGGTGGTAGTACTTCTGAGTTGGTTGAGACAATGGTGAAGAAGAGGAAGAGAGTTGTTAAGGCCTTTGTACCTCATTTTGATGTGTAGCTTCTTTGGTACATCAACCAGCCCATACAAAGCCTAAAGTCACATTCGTGATAACTACGAGATGAGCATGGGGCTAATTTTTAGTAGTCCCAAACCCACTTGGAGATAAAGATAAAGGAGAGATGACAACTCAAGATTATCAAGTGAAAAAGCATCCTATGGGGAAGACCACTAGAAAAGGCAATAATCACAAGTTGAAAGAAGTGGTAAATACCACCATTAAAGAATGGAAAGAGATGGAGATTGAAAGGATGAGCTGAAAGATAAAATCCATGATTTTCCTTTATACATTCAACATCTGATCAGTCCTGTTGAAACTCCCATTATGAATCCTCACTTCTGTTCAAACCCCTGGTTTAGACAAAGATGCCCTCTCGATTGTAGGCAATTTGGGTATAAATGGAAAAGCTACCATAATCAGGATTAAACAACTGTTGATGCAAGGATTGAAAGTGATGGATGAATCTCTGAAAATTCATGAAAATACGACTATTGAAATGTCAAGGTTGAGGAAGAAATCCAGAAGTTTGAAGGAGAATCGTTGCTTTGGAACAACATGACCCCAAATGTGCACAAGATGCCCATGGCAGATGTCAATGTATCAGTCTGTGAAGGAACTTTTTGAGAAAAGTGAAGATGATGATTCTTATGATCGGTATGAATCAGTAGTAGTGCGGAGAGTTGAAATTTTACAAGCTGCCTTGAAAACGTTCTATTATGATATGCAGTCAAAGAATTGAGATGCTTTGTCTGATATTTGATCATTCATTGTGATCTTTATAATGACAAAGGTGACACAAGACTGTCAATGGAAATCAAGCAAGACTTTACCGGGTTAATCAAAAAAGAATTAAGTCCATCAACAGTGTTCAACATTATTGCAATGAGGAAAATGATGAGACTTCGGCATTTATTTGCTGAGGTAGGTAAGACACAAGTTGAAATGGTGAAACTTCCAAGGAAAAATGTGGAACTTCAAGGAACATGGAACATCGGGGCAAGCCAAACAGGAACACGAGACGAACAATTGTGATAGAGGTGTGAAGAAATTTCAGAAATACAGGTTGAAGATAGATGCTGAAAGAAGAATCCAATTGAGTTGACTGATGACAACGTGTCACCCACTGAAACGGATGGCTTATCAATTAAGAAAACCAATTAATAGTGGGGTCAATATATTGGCTATTTTATCTTTCTTATCTTCATATTTATAAAATTTGTGATATCTCGGTAATAACTTTTCATGTAACTCAAAAGTGAGTTATTGGTAGTCATCTTGGAGCTATGGATTATAAATAGGATTTTGGGTGTTTATAAATGGTCTTTTTGAGATCCAACACTATTTTGATAGATAAATTTGAAGAGTGATTTTTTTTTGGTTCAACCTTGAAGAGTAATATAAGCAACTTTCCTAAACTTTGTGTCATGGTTTTCTTATTCATGCAATTAGTATTCTCATTATCTGTTAATGTGTCTCTCATTTCAAATTTATTTGAAGTAAATATGTTAAAATGTTGTTTGTCATGGTTTTCTTATTCATGCAATTAGTATTCTCATTATCTGTTAATGTGTCTCTCATTTCAAATTTATTTGAAGTAAATATGTTAAAATGTTGTTTGTCAATACCCATCTTGATTCCCAAATCTTACTTATAATCCGAAATCTGGATTTGCTCAGCATTGTATATAATTTCTCTTTATTTTTTTCTCCGAAGTATTTAATGCAAAACTCCTATATACAATGTTTATTTGTAAATATTATTTCAAGTATTTTCTTGTTTTCAATAAAGGGAATCTCCTCCTAATGGATAAGGGATTCTATCCCTTTACTGTTGCAAAATCCCATACTTTTTCGGGTGAAAAATATTTTGCTAACACCAACCAACTACTGGTAGGACGGCTACCTACAGTAGAGATGGCCAAGGTTCAGATCCCATGGGCTAGGCCACTTAAAAGTCAAAATGCAAGATGTAAACGAGTCTCCCTAAAAAGATCCGCCCAAAAAAAAAAATTCAAATATGAGAGGTGCTTTTGTCTCACATAAGAAAGAAAAAAAATCCAAAAGGTTTTTCGGTCATAGGTTATAACGAAATTAGTAGAAAAGTTTGGTAAAATATTCTAGTTTTTGACTAAGTTGTAATTTTCATTGTAAATACCGTTGTACAGTTCATTCTTTTGTACAGCCCTTTGTTGTAAATATTTTTTTGTTAATATATGAAGCATCTATTCAAAATAAAAATATTCTACTTTCTGATCAACCTCTGACACTATGGAACTTTCAAAGAAGTGAGAACATATTTGATGCTATTTTGCAATAATTATTTTTAATTTTCTTGTGAAAAGCCCTTTCGTAATTCAGAGCATTTTATAGGCTTGACTGCAGTTTGGGGACTGTTTCCATGTTTTGGTTAGCTCATTTGCCATGCATGTTGGAGGTCTTTTGTGAAGCTGTGTTTCTAGTGATATACCTGCAAGCTTCTGTGTATTAAGTAATTTATCTCCTTTTTGGATACAGTAATCAAACTTATTTACTGGTTTACATTTACACATGTCTGAAACAGAACATGGCTATACTCTTGAAAAATAAAAGAAATGATTATGGGAAGAGAGATGTCTAATACAAAATATTCAATTTATTACAGGTGAAGTTGATCTTTTACATGCACTTACAAAATGGCTTGTAATGTTTATAGTAATGGATTTTAACAAATGCCTATTTAGTCACATATTTTCTGAGTCATCACTAGTGCATAGAAAGTAGCATATCAGTTCATTGATATGTCATGGGAGCAAGGGATGTTATTTAGAGCACTAGTGATTCCAAGATATGTTTTGACTCCATGCAAATATGTTTTTACTTTTTACCACATTTTCTCAATGCTGACCTTTTTTGTCAACTCATCATGATCTAGTCCATTTAATGAGGAAATATCTGCCTATTAAATTTTTTAGTCTTGCGCTTTTGATTGCAGAGAATATTCAGCTTTGAAATTTTACATTATTTTTAATATCCATTTGAATTTGAGACAGATTCCTCTATTACTGTTTAATGGTTGCTTAGTTCAGAATTGAAACAAAATCCATAACAGTTTCTAGGTTGGTGAAGGTTTATCTAAGAACCTTTTTTGTAATTTTTCAGATTGATGATGTGGTTTGGGATGAAACTGGGGACGTTGATGACCATATTGTGCCTGATCCTGAAGATGCACAGGAGGGTACATGCATTGTGAGAGGGGTGCACAGAAAAAGCTGTGCTGTGAAACCACCAATGCTGTGTCTAAAAGTGCAGAGCAAAAGCCTGTAGGGAATAAAAATGTTTTTCTTAGAGAGAGAGGAGTTCTGTCTTGTTCAAGTACCAAGGACAAACCATCGGCTCAGTTACTGGATATGGATCCATGGTGTGATGTACAATGTGAAAAGAAAGCTGCTACTTACAACTTGATGCATGTTGATGCTGGAATGGGGAATAAATCTATGGACAACAATTGCTGCAAAGATGTTAAGCAGGAGTCAGCTGAAAATGACTTGATTATAGAGATTTGTAAGGATGATCCTATACTTGAGAAAGCAGATTCTATACCTAGGGATGAAAGCTTAGTGAATAATTCTTCCCATTTCTCCTGAGTGATATTCATTCGTCAGAGGTTGATCTTGAATTTTTGGAAATGAGCATGAAGATAAAGGAAGTCGCACTTTACTGGATTATGGCTGGGAAAATATTGGCAATTTCGAAGACGTGGACAGATTACTTAGGTAACTTTAAATTTTATGGTGTGTAGCTCCTTTCACCTGCAGAAAGTAGTCATTAAGAGTATGAAATACTTCATATCGTTTGATGTGAATACGTAACATCAAATATGACATTATAACATCTCTGTATATGTTTGAAAGAGATAGTCTGTTTTTTTAACACTTTATTTGAGGGTAAATCAATACCCCATGTGTTATGTATCATATTACGTGTCTTGAGATCCTTATCATTTTTGGCTTATGAATGCCTGACAGGTTTCTTTCTTTCTAGGTTTGATTTGCATCATCTAATGCAATTTGTTTCATAATGTCATTGAATAAATATTATGTCTTTTTCTTCTTATGGTTGATGCTTCTTCCAGAAGCTGTGAGTCTACATTTGGGCATGCAGTGAATAGCAGTGTTGATGAATTACTCTGGCCCTTGTCTTCCTCTGATTGCTTTGATGGCCTTCAAGGGAATGTTCAACAGGGAAGGGGCACATCAAGCCCAGAATCAAGAGCACTAAAAGGGAAATCACAGCAGAATGAACAAAAATGGAATTCATGCCTTGTGATTATCCTCCTCTTCTGAATACACGCCAAATAGATGATTCAATAACCCTCGATTGTCAGAGAAACAATAGTATCTCAATCACAGACAAGCCTTTGAAGCAAGAGTCATCTGGGCATATCCAGAAATTGCAAGGAAATGCACTGAATGAGAACAAATGCTCATGGGGAGAACAGCAGGTGTGTGGATTATATACTGATTACTTTAGTACAGGTAGGGTAGATGGGATTTAAAAGTGAGTTATCAAATGTCTAATTTGTCATAGCTCATAATGGCTAATTGTGGTGAGAATGTTTAAAATAATAATAGCTGATTCTATTTACCAAGGGTCAATTGTGGAAGGATCCTGGTCTCTGAGAAGCATCTTGTTTATGAAATTTCTTAATTTATTTGTCATGCTGATCGGCAGCAAGTGGGGCAGAATGGGAGGTCCAAAGGAACACTAATATCTCAAAAAGAGAATGCTGACCTGTCCCAGGATAATGACAAGGTAATTCGTTTCAGTTCTTTCCCCTGCTATTTGATGCAATTGCATGGAAAAAAATGTTTGATAGCTTATGGTTCATTTGGATACATTCTTTCCCCTCTTCTGTGCTATTTACTGAAACATATTAATTAAGTAGAATGTTGATTCAGGAAGTATAAACATAGCATAGACTTTTGGAAGAGCATATACTATAGAAAAATCTTATCTTGTGAGCATGCAGAAGGAGCTTCATTTACTAGGTCAGTGTGCCAACTCTTGCACGATATTGTAGAAATAGATTACGATTTGGATCATAGCTGTGTATGGGGTAGTCAAACTTCAACATTGCATGGTGACTCTTTAAGTGCTTCTTATCCCCTTGAAAGACAAAAACAATGGTTGTAACTTTTTGGTGTCCTGCTGCTTTGCTTAGGCATAAGAAGTGTTGCTTATGGCTGAGATATATTAATTCTTGGACATGCTAATGATAACTAAAAACTAGCACAACCTGATAATTTTCTACGGTAGTACATCTGCTTCAGGATTTCTTACACACCAAAGAGTTTGTTGACCCTAATAAGGAATAGTTGTAAAGGATAAGACGCTGATGTGATGAAAATGACCCAGTTTATGTTACTTCACTATTATTATTTACAGGTTAATCCATACAGAAAACTGGCAGTGGGTCACAAGCAACCTGAAAAGAAGCATAAGAAGCATCTATCTGATAAAAAGTCTATGCAAAATATGGCACCTGCTATTTCCTATTCCACAGGATTTCAAGTGCAACAGTCCATTTTCCCAAAGTTGCAGACTTCGGCATCATCAGCTCTTCAAATATTCCCCTCCCCAGTTCATGACTCTCAGAAGCATTTTGTTGACACTGGTTCTTTAAGACAGGTCTATCCCCAGTTCCCATATATTCATGCGGGGTATGGATATCCTTGGCATCATGTGCCAACAATGCCTTATTTATCAAATCTTAGACCTCAAACAGACCAAGCTCAACAACTATTTGTTGGTTACCAGCTTCCAGCAGATGTTTCAAATCAATCACAGCATCGAAGGAAGCCTGCCGAGATTCCTGTAAGGTCTCCTAGTATGACACCGCAAGAAAAGATTGAGAAGCTAAGATGGCGCCAGCAGATGCAGGCAAGACTTGCTGTTGAACACCAACAGCAGCAATTTGGTAGTCAGAATGCTTCAATAGACCATTCTTTTGTTCACAAGCAACCAAAGAATATTCAGTGTCAGCAGGCAGAAGTGATTCCAAAGGAAGGCCTTAGCAAGTTATTGCAGTCATCAAGTGCTGAATCAGACCCATTGACCCCACAAGAGAATTCCAGTGCAGTCTCTGGACTTACCTATTCTGAAGATGATGGCTCATTAGAGGCAAATGTACTTCATCAGCTTCAAAATGTCATTACCAAGGTAAACATTAAAATAATGGATCTTGCTGTATCTTGTCCGATTCCATTCAGTTTGGAAATAATGACACAGTATTTATTTCAATTTAAATTGCAGTACTCATCTTGCAAAAACAATTGCTTCTTCATGCAGTTAGATATGAAAACACGGTTGTGTATTCGGGATTCGTTGTATCGTCTTGCTAGAAGTGCAGTGGAAAGGCGTTGTGTCGGTGATATGAAGAGCAGCGGTGAAAATAGTGAACATGTTGAAGCAGTTGGCATGTATGCACCTATCAATATTGACCAGACTCTGGCTAATAGGTTTGCTACTCTTACAAAACACTTTGCAGTATGATGTGCTCCTACGCGACTCTTGAAATGAATACTAAATGATTCCTAGATAATCGAAACAGACTCTTCTTTATTTCTTAAGTTAGTGTGTGGCAAGAGAGGAATAAGGAACTTAAATACAAGCACAGCATATTTGATTGTGTAAAAAAAGGCCAAAAATGAGAATTCGATGGTAATAATTTATCAAAATATTGAAGAAATTGTCAAAAGTAGGAGAGGTGTGGTAAGCCTTCAAGAAAATTTCCTTTAGCCTTATGCTACCATTGGTCACCCTGAGGCTTCGTAGGTGCAGAGTTATTTGTTTGTAGTGTTTTTGACACCAGTTGATATTTTATGTTTGTGCACAAATAAATAGTATGAGCACGGCTGTAATTTTTTAGATTTCATTGAATTTTCGATCAAACTGTGTAGGCAATTTGTAAAAGTTTTCTTGTTATCAGTTTGACTTAATTGCCACTGTTTAGGTATCTAGGTGTGAAATGATTTTGTACCTAGAAATAGAATAGGAAATAACATCCTTTACTCCAAGAACACAATTGCAGCACCGTATGATGATGCTCTCGAGTATTACATTCTATACAAATTCCACGACAGTTCTTTTGCTAGCCACATAGGAAGAAACAAAGCTTGTCAGGCAGTGAGAAAAATGCATATACTATAAAATCATTAGACAAGATGTGTCATTTTGTTACTTATCTCCCAGGAACCTTGAGACAAATTGATCAAATCATTGAAGTAGTAGATATATTAACTAAGATTGGTTAATGCATTTGTAACAAAATGACACAAAGCCCAAGGTTTGGTACATACTTTACAACTCAAATATTTTGAAATATGACATTGTAAGTGGTGGAGAACCTCCAAATCTCAGGGAACCTGTGGAAAGATATAGTCCAAAACATAGAAACACAAATTTATTTCAAGAGTGGCAATTGTGCCTCCATTCCAACATAAAAAATGAAAAGGTAAACCAAGCAGTAGAAATCATGTTAAGCTCCTTTCAGCAGCAACACAAAAATAATAGGATGAAAAATCACGTTTTGTAAATTTGTATACAATGATGGTCTTGGTCACAAGAATGAGCACCTTCAAAGAAATGTATGGATATGAGCCTTATTATATTAGAATTATACAATTTTAATGGAAAAACTGTGGTCATCCATCAGATTTTCCCTAAGTTACAATGGGAACAAATACGGGAAATACAATTTTTTTGGGATTCTAGGCACAGTTCGTCTTGGAAATGTCCATACATAAAATACAAAACATGTAAATAAACTTGAGTTTAGAGGTTGTTGGGTTAGGTTGAGGGTGTATAGGGTCAGGATGCAATTAGAAATAGGTTGTATTAGTTTAGGTTAATTTAATTATTTTATTTATCTGTTTTTAAAAAAAAAAATCAGCAGTCTTCTGTAGGTTCGTCTTGGAAATGGCATTTACGGGACATCTTGGGAAGAACTTAGCAGTTTTGAACAAACTGAGACGTTTCCAAGGTGAATTAGATGTAGGATCAGAAGTAGAACCGTAATCGAATTGGTTCATGTATGGGGAGAGAAGGGGTTATGAAGAACTCAGTAATGAATAATTTTGCAAGAAATGCATGAACAAGTAAGAAAATGTAGAAGAAATATGGAAAGAGCCCAAGCAAGAGAAAATCTTTATAAAGACCAACACGTGACACCACAATCATTTGAAGTAGATAGTCAAAAGTTGAGTCTCTTAGCCATTTGTTACCTCCACATAATCCTATGGGGCTTGCTACATTTGTTTTACAAATGTTAAGATGTAACTGCAGGTGTGCATAGGATAAATCAAACTGCATGCTGCAACCCATTAATTTTCCTCATGGTATAAAACAGCTAAGTTCCTTTAGTCTTGATAAAAGGATGCAAACTTATCTTTTGATACCAAATGATGTTTGTGACTACTCTTTGGTCTGCTCCTGTTTGATTCCTATTTTTTCTGATTGGGATATTTTAATACCAACTGGCTAGAGTTGTGCCACAACTTGGGGCAGTCCCTCTTGTAACGAGGTATCCTACCATTACAGAGTGCTGTTTCATGAGGCTCTACTCTCTGAGTTTTCTTGCCTAGAGTAATATGTTTTATGAAAATTTATAGAGGATTGAAAATGTCTTCTTTGTAAAAAGACCAAAGAATTTTGAGGGCTTTGGCTGTTCACGTTTTTTCATGTTTCCAGAAATGAATCTTTCAAATTAAATATGATGTTTATCCTTCCCAAGAGCCTAATTATTCGGCAGAATATTTTCTTACGCGTTCTTCTCTTTTTATAGAGTTTTGGGTTCTGTCTTGCAAAGGAGAAACAACTATTTAGCTCAAAGAGTAGTGTTAAACTGTTGTTTTTTTATCTAGAGGACCACACCTATATGAATATTTGTGTGATCAACTTTAGTGAGTCTTTTGAGCATTGCGCATGACTTTGCCCACATAACTTGAAGAGGAAAGCGATAGACCAATTGTCCAGTTGTAAAACACAACACCAAGAGATTCTTTTACAGAGAAGGATGATAAATGATATCCAATTCTAGAAGTAGCATTGATACAAGCAATCCAAAGTGGACAAACAGGTATTTGACTTATCAATTGGCATGCTTGCCAAAACAATAAAAAGTGCTATGACCATGCTAAAACTTATAAAGGAGCTCCACTGCTAAAATCAACGCTACTTATATTCTCTTCCACTCCATAACCTGTTATTACAAATTATGCACCAAGAATTTGTGCCAAGGATGGGTAAAAATAGAATGCGCATGCTAAAAATGAAGGCAAGAAACAGTCCTATTTTTGGTGCCAAAAGAAGGAAGTTGTCCCATGCATGGATGAATTTTATAAAAAGAAAGCAGCAGTTCCAGTTATCTTTAGTGCCAAGGTTAGAGTGAAATTGGCCAAAAATGGCAGCCCGATGCGCCAAAGGGAGAACAGGGGAGACGTGCATGGAAGGGTTAAAAATAGAAGATTCTATTTTAGGAGTTTTGGATAAAAGTAGAAGAGCATGCTGTTGTTCTATTTTTAAGACGTTGATGCTAAAACAGGTGCATGAAAGAATTAATAAAAAGAGAAAACTGCTGTCCCTGGAGTCTGTGCCAAGGTTGGATGAGGAATAGACAAATAACAAATAAGACAAAAGCAAAGAAAGGACAAGGTGCATAAGACAAAATAAATAAAATAAAAACAACTATTTCTGACGTAGGGATAGATGGAGGGATAAGGATTAAATAAATTAAAAATAGCAACTGCTGTTCCTTTTTAAGTTGGCGCCAAGGGTAAATAGGGAAGAATAAATAAAATAAAGAGAACTTGCAGCCCTATGTGCATGAGGGGATGAAAATAAAATAAATAAATTAAAACAACAGTCTATTTACTGCATCCAACAATCTATTTTTAGAATGGGGGCAGTCTATTTTGGGTTTGATCAGTCTATTTGGGCTGATTTGCTATGGCAAATATAGCCTTATACTTGCACCTCTGGATAAAAAGCTCCATTTTTGCCCTCTCATATTGCTGTTTTCTGATTTTTTCATTGTGTTTGATAGGATATTGTATTGCCTTAGTGTGGAATTTACTCCCTCTATTGCTGTCCTTTTCTCCTAAACCCTTGAATTTATTTTGCAAAATAGCTTAGAGTTGTGCAAGTGTGTGGATCTTTGATTTTCCGTGTGCACAATTACATGTATGTGTTAAATTATTGGTATATCGCCCTTATTTCCCATTTTACACATTCCTTTTCCCTTTTCCTTGTCAAAGTTTCGTTTTTAGGTGATTTACAAGGGAACCAACCCTCTCTGGAGGTTCACCTTAGCCATAGGTTACCCACAACCTTGAGGTGTTCCAATTTTGTCAATAGGAGAGAGAGTACACACACCATTCTCTATCAGGGTGCAACTTCTAGGTGACAACAGTGAGTTTGCAGCACGCTCTTTGGGACAATACAAAAATTTGCTAAAGAAGTTGTTGTTTTTGGCAAAATATCGGTGTTTCAGACACAAATATTCAACATCTGGGGACTCCATTGGTCCAAAGATCCCTTTTCTCAATCAGTAGACCATTTCCTCCATCTTTCCATCTTTTATGAGGTTGGGCAGTCATGATTTCAATTCCTTCTTGGAATTCCTAGTCCCAAGAGCATTATTATTCCCCTCCATCTCCTTTTCCCCAAAATCCTCCTCCAAATCAGTATTATAAGCCCTATCATAATGAATATGCCCATGATCCAAACCTCACTAATCCATATGGTTATCCTAATAATCATGGTGTTTTTCAGGAGCAAGAATATGCAAATTATGAAAACAATTCCATGCCTAATGATGATTTGCAGATGCAGGTACAACACTTGGAGATAAAAATGGTACAAATGAGGGCAACAAGTTCCATCAAGGCAGCCAAGCTTGGATTTAGGGTACCCTACCCATGGGCCGGTCCTATGCCAAACTGGTATAGCCCTCAAGAGAAGTTAGACTTTGTGTCTGAATTGATACCACAAATATTAGAGTGGAATGAAGAGATGGAAGCTCACCAATCTAGTGTTGAGAAACCCTGTCAATGGGGTAATTCTTCACTATCATCATGCAACCCTTCTATTTTTACTTTTCCACCACTCCAATAGGAGCCCAAGTCCCAATTTCCTAGCTTTCTTAAAGCTTCTCCTCCACAAGATCTTAAACCTCTCCAATCATCTCAACCATTGCAAAATCAGTTAAGCAACCCAACCCACCCCACTCCTCCCCTCCCCTCATATTCCCAAATACATTCTGGAATGAAATTAATTAGCAAATCAGTTTGGAAGAGCAACCAACTAAAGAGCCAAATGAAGAAGTTCTTAGGCAAAATCTAACAAAATGGAGCTTATAGTTTGAGGACAAACAAATTCCATGGTTGGTAAAGCCTACAATAGAAGAGTGTAAGAAAGTGGTTGAAATTACGGAGCAATAAGAGAAATATGACCAACAAGCAGAGGCTAGAAAAAGTTTTCTCAAATCTCTTAAGATACAACATAAAAATAATGTTTTGAAGGAGCATATGAATGTTTCTAAGGATCAAATCAACAATCTTGAGCCTATATCACCTTCAGATCAGCTTGCAAACAATCATACAGAGGAGGAAATCAACAAAAAATTCAAATTCAAAAGGAGTTTTCCTCAAGCATGAACAATAAAGAGGATGAGGTTTTATCAGACTTAGAAGATTTTGATGATGAGGAAGAGCCAATTGAAATTGTAAGTATTCCAACTCCATCATCTATCTTCTTCAATAAAGACTCTCTTGTTATTACATCTTCTTTCGAGCTTGAAAAGGAGCCAAATATGAGGTTGTTTGCAAAGAATGAGGTAGAAAATGTTTCAGATCAGTCTACAAGCATCCAATATGATCAGGAAGTGCCTCAAGTACTCTAAATGATGAAATTACACACAAAGAAGAGGGGCAGATCAGAAAAATCAGTTTATCAGCTATGAGAATACCATGTCCAATTAGGTATTTAGCTAGTTTAGAGCCACATAAGGAGTTGTCATCAGGTGTGCTTAAGTCAGAGCATACAAAAGAGCTTCAAGTTGTCAAAAATCAACCCCAACATCTACAAAGATAGAGTACAAATCCTACAGTGGTGTTTATTCTTTTCTAGATTGATATTTTGAGCAAATCAATGGTGCAAACCATGTTTGCACTTTTACCATGTGATCTAGTTGCAAAATTGATCTCATGGCCGCACTTTCTGAGAAAATGAAGTTATTTCTCCCAACCAATATGTGGTTTTGTTTAGCTTTCCTTTCTCTTTGTTTAGATTAGGAGTAGTTTAGGTTTGTTTCTTGCATAATAAGTGCTTGCATGCACATTGCTTTTCTAGTTTTCTTAGTTAGTTGTCTTTTCAAGTAAGTGCTTGCATGCACATGTTTTCCTTTTGTTGGAGAGGGTATTTCAGTTGTTTTGTTTCAGAGGATACAAGTTGTTGACAGAGGTATGTGACTCCATAGCCCAATGGATGTAGAAGGCTACTAATCTCTTTGTTTAGCAAGCAAACAATCCCATGATGTCGCCAAAATGTTACCATAAATTATGCACCAAGAATTTGCGCCAAGGATGGGTAAAAATGGATGTGCATGCTAAAAATGAAGGCAAGAAACAGTCCTATTTTTGGTGCCAAAAGAAGGAAGCTGTCCCATGTATGGATGAATTATATAAAAAGAAAGCAACAGTTCCAGCTTATCTTTGGTGCCAAGGATAGAGTGAAATTGGCTAAAAATAGCAGCCCCATGCACCAAAGGGAGAAGTGCATGGAAGGGTTTAAAATAGAAGATTCTATTTTAGGAGTTTTGGATAAAATTAGAAGAGCATGTTGCTGTTCTATTTTTAAGAAGTTGATGCTAAAATAGGTGCATGAAGAGGACTAAATAAAAGATAAAGTTGTTGTCCTTGGAGTTTGCGCTAAGGTTGGATGAGAGACAAAAGCAAAGAAAGGACAAGGTGCATAAGACAAAATAAATAAAATAAAAGTAGTTGTTTTTGAAATAGGGATAGATGGAGGGATAATGATTAAATAAATTAAAAATAGCAACTGTTGTTCCTTTCTAAGTTGGCGCCAAGGGTAAATAGGGATTGAATAAATAAAATAAAGAGAACTTGCAACCCGATGCACATGAGGGGATGAAAATAAAATAAATAAATTAAAACAAGAGTCTATTTATTGCATGCACAGTCTATTTTTGGAATGGGGGCGTTTATTCGGTTTTGATTAGTCTATATGCGCTGATTTGATTGTAAAAATTGAGGAGACACATTTGGGCTGATTGCTCTGGTAATTATAGCCTTGTACTTGCACCTCTGAATAAAAAGCTCCATTTTGGCCCTCTCATATTACTGTTTTCTGATTTTCTCATTGTGTTTGACAGGATATTATATTGCCTTAGTGTGGAATTTACTCCCTCTATTGTTGTCCTTTTCCACTAAACCCTTGAATTAATTTTGCAAAATAGCTTAGAGTTGTGTAGGTGTGTGGATCTTTGATTTCCCTATGTGCAGAGTTACATGCATGTGTTAAATTATTGGTGTATCACCCTTATTTCCCATTTCCGCATTCCTTGTCAAAGTTTTCGTTTTGTAGGTGATTCACAAGGGAACCAACCCTTTTGGAGGTTCACCTTAGCCATAGGCTACCCATCGCCTTGAGGTGTTCTAATTTTATCAATAGAAGAGAGAGTATACACACCATTCTCTATTAGGGTGCAACTTTGGGTGACAACATAACCTATTGTGGTTTTATTCTATGCTCATCTCCTTCATTGGTATGATGATGATTGTAAAACCTTCACCGCCACTCCGCCTCGCCTTTTCCTGGGGCCTCCCATCTTTCCCTTCCCTTAAAAATGTCTATCGTCATCTCCTTCGTCACAAAAAACGTACCTTCATTGCCCGAAGGGGGAGGGAGCTCTGCACCTCACTTATGCACTCCCCCAAACACTTTTGGCGTACCATCATTCCTCGGCTCTCCCCTCTACCTCTCGTATCTTGACCCCCACATTATGTTTACCCATACTTCCATCCTCTATGATATCACAGGTCAGCCCCATCTTCAGGTTGCGTCGCCACCCTCTACTTGCCACATCTTCACCTACACAAATGTTAAGAAGGCCATCTCAATTCTGAATTGTAGCAAAGCAACATATTAGGAGGGCTTCTAGGCAAAATTTTTAAGCATGGGATCAACACTATCGTCGCCTATCTCGGTAGTCCTCAATCGGGCGGTGTGTCTTGGTTTTCCACAATCATGGTCCCATCATATTATCCACCTTATTCATAAATCTAGTCCTACTTCTGATCTGAATAACTATAGGACGATTATGGTGGGTCACACCTTCTCGAAGTTGTATGCCACAGTTCTCCACATGCAACTTTTCGAGTTTATAGAGCAGCACCAGTGTAGGGCCAGAGGACAGAAGGGTTCCAGACAACTCACCAGACTATTGATCACATTCTCACCCTTCATGCTATCATTGAGGAAGCACGTCATCGTTCATCTAGAGTCTTCTGCTGCTTTGTGGACTTTTAGAAAGCCTTTGACTTTGTTCCCTGGGAGCTCTTTTCCGTAGACTTAGAGACATTAGCATTTCTGAAACCCTTCTTGTCGCCATCACTCAGTTATATGAGGAGGTCTTGGGTCGCCTGCGTGCTGTTGTTGGGCTTGCCGACTTCATCAGGAGCACCATTAGGGTCAAGCATGGCTGCCCCCTCTCTCTTACTTTGTTCGGTATTTTCATTAATGAGCTAGAGGAGTTCCTCAAGAACCATATTCAGGACGAGGACGACTGTCTTCATCACCAGGTTTTGATCTACATCCTTCCATTCACTGACGATGTGGTTCTTTTGGCTTCTTTTGCGGAGGGGTTACAAAGACAACTAGATGCCTTAGCCCTTTTTGTGATCATAGACAACTGACAGTTAACGTTGGTAAAACCAAAGTTATGATTTTCAATGGCCCAAGATCGAGACTTCTATTTCTTCTATAAGGGAGAGGAGCTGGAGATCACCAACTCCTACACTTACTTGGGAGTTCTCTTCTTTGGACCTTGTTTCAGGTTTGAATCCTACTATTCAACCCCGCATCAACAAGGGGTATGGCTCCCTGCGATCCTTGAGAGACAATGCATCCGCCGTCACTTCAGTGACACATTGTCCAAGATGTCCCTCTTTGATTCTCTTGTGAGACCCACAATTCTCTATGGTTCCGAGGTTTGGGGTTCCTCCTTCTTGAGTTGGATTGGGTTCTTTATTGAGTGAGTTTAGATCCTTATGCTCGAGACAAATCATCGTGTGTAAGGAAATTGTTCCCACAATATTATCCTTGCCGAGTTTGGGGCTCACCCTTTCGGACTGGAGGTCATCTTTGGTCTCGTCTCATTTCTACATTGCATTCAGAGACCTGTTAGATTCTTCTATAGGCAGAGATGGGTACATCTATTTTGCCTACTTCCTCGGAAGCCATTCCTCTATTTGACCATAGCGAACCGTGTGTTTCGGCTTTGGTATGCCGGGGTTTCGTCTTCTGGGATCCCTTGGGATCAACATGGACCGTCTCCCCCCATTTAGCCACTCCATGGATGCTCCCACACACCTTCTATCGAGTATGCAGGACCTACACAAAATCATCAGGGACGACATCTACAGACAGTTTATCTAGATCACTTTGACCAACCCCCGGGGTGAGCTATGTCCGAAAATGGTCTACGCCAATCACTTTCTTGAGATCAACAATGGGGTGATCACTCGTCCCACCTATATCTCCCCTGTCATTGGGTGCATGCTCTTCGCATATCTCTCGGGTCGCTTTAGAGTTGGCTCCCACATGCTTCGAGCCGAGAGTGATCACTTGTTGGTCCTGGCTCGAAAGGATCTTGCCAGCTTTGCTCCCTCCAGGAGGTTGAGACAGAGGAACACTTCATTTTCAAGTGCCCTATCTATTATGAGATCAGAGGGAGGTTTCACTTTCTTTTCCATGAAATGCCCAATGTTCACGAGGTTCTTGGTGTATTATGATCAAAGGTGTCTCACCCTCTATTTACAAGAAGCTTTTAAGCTTCGCAATAGGATTCTACTACCTTCCAGGAGTCTACTATTCAAACATATTACCTCCTACTTTGTTGTGCTCCCTAATGAGAGGGGCACTGCGGGGTTCTCCAAGAGAGAACCCTGCACTGATCTGTCGGGACCAGGGGGCTACTTCCCTGCACCGCAGAGGGATTCGGACTCAGACTCACCCAAGAGCCCCCTCATAAAGCGGCAATTCATTAAGCCTAATTAGAGAGCTAGACTTTCGTAGGGCGTATGTGTACCAAGCTTCTTCCAGCTCCTGACACCAGACATCAGCATATCACCAGATTTTTCCAGCCAGCTTCAGATGACAGTTGAGAGGGTTGGTGTTGAGGATCCTCCCTCCACCCCCTCTCCTTCTTTGTACACTCTCTTCTTTTGCTTTCTCCCATCCCTTCGGGCCCGAGCTTCTTCTCTTTTTCTTGTTGTTTTCTGGGACCTTTTTGGGTTCCCTTGTTGCTTCTTCATTGCATTGTATGGTACAGTCCCATTGACCTACTTTGTGGTCATTTGTTGGACATTTAATATACTTATCTTATCTTATTGGTATTCGAAGGCTGTCCGCAAACATGAACATTTGATAATATAGCTCAAGACAATGTACATTGTGTTCAAGTATCCTAGAAGCAATTCCTATTTCTCATGTTTCGTAATACTTAGTTTGTAGTTAAGTAGTTTTGTACTAGGTTTATTGAATATTTATAAATATTAAGTTTTTGCATGTGCTCATATGCATATAATTAGAATGCTCTAATCACCTATTACTTTGTTCTTTCTTATTAGACCTTGGCTAGACTAATCCATCAAGCCAAAATTGAAACCGCTAGCCAAAACGGTGACAATTGTGGTAGACAAGGATGTAGAGTGCTTTGAGCGTTCACACAACGGATGAGTTGAATTGGTACTCATTACTGACAGAGGAATGCAATGATGGTGGGATCATCCGCCAAATGATGAATTCAAGGCAAAGTAGACAAGGCTGCTGGGATGCTTCCCCTTTGTTGAAGGCACACCGCATTTGAAGATGATGGTACTAAAATTACAACCAAGTGTTTAGAAAGTATTCATTTGAGTACAAGGTTAGTGGTTGAGATTTCAATGCGGGAAGAAGATGTCCTTCTAAAGTGTCTCTCGAATTCCTCTTGATGGTAAGCTTGTGATGAAGCCTTATATCAATGAATTTTCGGTTATATAAAAGGTCATTGAGGACTATTGCAGATGTTATTCAACCTAGAAGGAATTTAATGAGATCAAGTAGGAAACATGGGGGTTAAAAGCACCTTTTAAGTGAAGAGAAATGAAACATCTTGCTTGATCTCATTTGTTCTTGGTTGGTTTGTGTTACTAGTTCATGTGACTTACCTATATGGCTAGTAGAGGATATGGGTGGACCAATGTTGATAAGTGCATTACATGCAAGGATTCTTAATGGCTTAACATGTAGTTGGAGTACTAGATATGTCCTACATAAGTAAGGCTAATAAGATTGACGACAAGGTTTAGATCCCAACGGGGATAGTTCATTACTTGCTATTATCAGGTGGAACCCTATGGGGTTGCCATTTCATGGGAAAAAGGAAGAAAATAATAATAAGGTAGAGAAGCCTTCTCCAATGGTGAAGTCTTCCTTGTGGCCAAGTTCTCCCCTCGCCCAATACCTAGGGCCAAAGTGTATAAGAAGAAGAAGGTGGCTATTGATGTACTAGATGGAGAGGAGTGCCAAAGTAGTTTACATTCTAACCAAGACGAAGGGGAGGATAACTCATATTAGGAGCATCAGACGAACATGGCTTCAATGATCACTGTGCTGATACACACGTACCCCTTGGGGAATCTCTCCCCTCACCCTTAAGGGACAAACCCTCATGTTGATGTTGTTGATATTTGAGTTGATGCACATGCTTTTATTTGTGTTATTGTAGAGCCACTTGTCATTATACCAATTGGTGCATCAGTTGTCCCATGCTTCTTGTCCATATATTTACTAGTTAGTACCTCAGTTTCATGTTGCTTTTCTAGAGTTGTCAGTTATTATACTTGTACCATGTCATTTGTTTGTATGTTCACCCTTGCCCTTAGCCTATGTGACATTGAAGTCAGTCTACATCACCACACAACGTTCCTACTTAGATGACATACACTGTTGAGGGATATAGCACGCCACAACATTAGTTGGGATGTCTAGATATAAATTATAGATACTTTCTAGTTGATTTCTCTGAGATAAACCTTACACTTACCACCCATGATTGAGGGGAACTACAAACAAAGGGATCGAGGAGGAACAATTGGAGATTCAGGAGAATAGTTAGATGTCCTTTATGGGGATATTGAGTCCGACCAAACTGAGAGTAATGATTACTCATAGGAATTGCATGAGCTTTCTGAGGAGGATGTTGATAGCGAGGGGGAGGAAGAAGAACAGGTCCAAGGAACAAAAATGAGCAATAACATATGGATGATGATTATGTCCATATTCATATTCCATAAGTTCATAGACATAGGTATCATGATACTTTGCATGAGTTTATTGTATAGATTGCATTACTTGGTCAAGCCTTGCAGGAGGTTGGCAACGAATTCGGGGCTTGGACTAAAATGGTTGGATGAACAAATCTGCACCATTGATGCAGGAAATTGACAGACTTTGAGTTTGTTGTTCATCTGAGGTGCTCATTTTGTGACATGTTGGAGAGATTGATTAGGCAAAAGCTGGACATTCCAACGCTCAAAGCAATGTGTGATCCCCTGCCTTGTTAAGGTTTAGTTCATCTGTCCATTTAGCAGGCAATGGACAAGATTCACCAATTTGATATAGATTACAAAGGTGTGTATCTTAAGGCTAGGTGCGTGAAGGAGAGGAGAATTCAGGCTAATACCAACTCAACATGGACAAAGTAGGAGCCGGTAGAGGGTCAAACATGGTTAACCACTCAAAAACAATTGTGATGTGATTTTAATCATAATTTCCCTGAAAGATTGCCCCCTGGAAACTCTTCTATAAGACTCTGTAAAAGTTTGGGAGCTAGAATGAAATCGTTCGCAATTAGATCAGTAAGAGGAGTCCAATTCTTTCTATTTGATTCCGATGTAAACCAACAATCTTAAGCTACTTATCTGGCCAAGTAACCCACTATGTGATAGAATTTGGTAAATTCTTTCATAGTTGCTCCAGCAATTGAATGGTATTAAAGAGCAGTTCGTTACTAAGAGAGATGCGGTTAAAGTAGAGGGAGGCATTTTGGCATAGAGGCAAGAGTAGTAGTAGGAGAGAGAAAAGTGCTCAAGATTGTACCTTGTTGGATGCAAGAAAAGTTTTTGTACGCAGTATCAAGGTTAGATGGAGTAACTCTAAGGGTAGATTTTGTTGCAGAGATAAAGAGTTCAGATGTCCAAGTTTGAGAGCTTTGCTAGAGGTTGCTAAATTGCTGTTCTGATAAAATCATCCTATGGGTATAAAAACTAAAAAGCTCCCTTTTCAAAATAATACATTTGAACTTCAAAATGTGCTCGTAATAATTAGGATTTATGTTTATGAAACTATGTTCAGAAAAAAGTTTAAATTTTTCCTAGCCCCTTATCCCTTCCAATGGTGTTTTACTTCATCCATGGACATTTGTTCTTATCTTCGGTATATTTAATCAAGTCCAAACAAGTTATAAAACAAAATAAAATGTCAATACCTGAAATGTTTGTAAGATTTTTTAAAGGCATTTTATAATTGCTCTATTACTCCATGCATTTTAAAACAAATGGTGTTTTGATATGCATTTCCATCAAAATTTCTCTATAAATTTTCACTCTCTATTTGAATCACTTCTTAGATTAAACTCATCCTCTCTCCACTCTTTCAGTCATTGGGTTTCCTCTCAACGAGCAGTTGATTGCTGTCTTTTTCAAATTCTTCTCATTTCTTTGTATTCCATAAATAAAGGAAAGCAAATAGATTTATAAGCCAAAGAACTTTCCCCTTATGTCGAAACCTCTTGAGCTCTCTCACCTTCCTTGGTCGGATCAACTTTGGGGCGAGTTCAATTGGTTTAAGGTCTTCTCATGCCTTCATTGTGGTCTTCTTTTCTAAAATTTGTGGGGAATGAACAACACTCAGGTACAACAATGTTAATGTGGTTGGAACAAAATGTTAGTTATGGCAACACAAATTTATTGAAGTAGAATAAGTACAATGCACAACATTTAAATCCCATGTTGTGGTGGTTGTCATACATTATAAGCCTCACATCTAACTACTGCGAAAGTGGTATACCAATATGGGGATCAGCTACCCTCCACCTAATCAACCTTTTAAGTTGCATCTTAGCTGTCAATATGATATTTAATTTATTTAACCTACGGCCCTAAGCTAAGACTAATTAATATAGTTTTGGATCACTACAAAAGGGTAATAAGGCATAGTAATATTTAACATACAACCCAAATCAGAGTTGAAATCCTTCATATGAGAATTTCTTGTATCATTTGTTTCATTATTTCCCCAATTTTTGCAATTTTCAACTAACTTTACATTAGTTATGCTTTGACTATTGTTGTTAGCTCTACAATTGTTCTCTCTCATCTCTCCTAGTATTCATCATTCTTTCTTATCTTTTTAGTTTCTAGACTTAGCTCACTTGTTACCACATGAACCTTGAAATATTAATTGTTCTCGTAGTTTTTCTGTTTAAATTAAATAGCAAAAAGTCATTATAGAAACATGGTGTAGGCCTCATTCATGTTTGGTAGAGTTCACAATGGTTAAACATTTTGTATTAAGTCTATACGTTATGGATATAAATGTAAAGTTATGTTTTATGTTTGTGAAATGCTCATGAACATACTTATTATAGGCAATCCCGCTCGATAATCGCTGGGTGGTTGGTGGATGGTTTTCCCAACTGACAACTATCTTTGGTCAATAATGGTATTCATAGTATGGACTAGGATTTTGTTGTGAAGATCTCATGTGAATAAATTTCACCAGTATTTTGGTTATCCATGGTCTATGTATATTGCACATTATATCGGTGTTACGCAGAACGCGTCCCCTAGATTTTGGTGACATCCTAAATTTCGCAAATGTTTCAGGGACTTGGAGACTTGGAGGACGTCCCCAATTTTTAAAAAAACTTTCAAAAGTTTTTTGATATTTTGACTTTTAAAAAGTTGTTATTTTTACCAAGATCATTAAATTGTAATCTTGAAAGTAGCCAAAATACATTAAATACAGTTTAAATTTCTAATTTTCATTGAATAAAGTTAAACTATTGAAATATTAATCTTTATATATTATTTTAATAGCCACCCCCTCGCGGCCCTCAAAATTTGGGAATTTTATCATTAATTCAAATCAGATTTTTAACAGCTGAAAAATAATTAATATTCAAACCCTAAACTGCTGCAATTTTCCAAAATTATTTCCCGCTTAACCATCCAAACAAAATTTTTCAAACTTCGGATTTTGGGCCACAAAAATATGAAGAATAACATTCCAAAACTAGATTTCGCTCAGCCAACACGAAACCCTAATTTTACCCTAAAAAGTAGGTCGCCTAGCACATTTAGGGCATCAAATCAACTCTAAAAATTATGAAGTTAATTTCTCCTTATTCCTCCTAATTTCTACAATCAAAACCCATGTTAAACTGATCCCATTCGAACCTTTTTCAGATTTGATTTTTATATCAGTAGATAATAAATAAAATTGCACCCAAAATAGTTGAAACTTCAAAAATTAATATCTCACTCAATACTTGGTATTTTTGCATGAAACAAAAAACACAATAAAGTAGAAATGAGGAGCTTTCCAATGAACTATCAAACTGAATTTTCTGATCACCGAAACCCACCCAAAACTGCCCAGAAATCTGCCTCCAAGTCGCTAGGGTTAGAATAAATTCTATAAATTAATTCCAGACAACCTCAAAACATGATAGATCAAACCCCAAACCAAGTCAATTTGCCTCTAATAAATTGCAGCAGTGATAATGAACACAAAAGTACCTCAAACCATTCACCAACATGCAGATTTACCCTTCCAATAAATGCGCCAACACCCTAGAGCAAGTCGCCAATGCTAGAATGTATAAACCATGCATAAAAACACTCAACACAAGATGAACACAATGAAGAGAACAATGGAGTCTTCAATTTCTTCAACAAAGGATCCAAATGAAGCTTACAATGAGAGAGCACAATGCAAGAACTAGGGCATACATCCCATTACTCCAAGCATGGAGTGAAATCAAAATGATCAATTAACATAACCCCACTAGAGGAAATGCGACCTCCTTTTATAGAGTTAAGGGGTGCAACATTCAAAAAGACCAACTTTTCCCTTTTGGAGGGAAAACATAAACTCTCATTATAATAAAGTCTTTAATAAACTAAGACTAGCTGCACTTTATTATTTTTAATAAAAAAATAAAAGCAACTATCCTATGTGCACATTTAATTAACCTAGAGAGCCCTCCTTGTAGCGCAAGACATGCCAAGGGGTTACAAAATAGACAAAAGACATCTTTGGATCATTGTCAAGCTCAATCCTCAAGCCCATGAGAAGAGAGAATGGGTTTAGGGTCTTCAAGTCTACAATTTCAAAAATGTCCCAAGAAGGGGACATTACAGATAACCATCCATGCTGAGCTACATTTACACTAGATCCATTCCTATCTTCGAAGTGTGGGGCTTCTTTAAAATACTTATTCCTCATCAACAAATTCTTCACGACTTGCAACCTCCAATTGGTCTTCAATAATGGTTATATTAACTTCATTTGGTATGCCTTTGAGCTTTCCCTTGAAAACATCATTGGCTCGAATCCTACAGATTTCATGGTGTGTGATCTTTTTCTCACAAACATCCACACTAGTAAATTCAACATGTTTACCTTCTGCTTCAGGTACATTTTCTGTATTTTTAGGCGCATTAGCAAGTTTTAAAAGATTTGAAAGCTTTGCTCCTCCACAAACAACATTGCCAATTGCACCGATATCCTCCACAGTCTTTATCTTACTAATCGGCATCCTTTAGTTGCCTGCACACTACAATGTGGCTGTAACTATGTATTTGTGAAGCATCCTTATGTCATCCATAGATATTAGTAATGGTTTTACGTCCTCTTGGTTGAAAATGTGCTCATAATCTCTTGATTCACGATTTTCCTTTTCACGACTGTATTTGCCCTTGATTTTACCTTGACGGTTGTTATTTCCTTTGTATTTGCAACAGCTAAGATTTTGAAACAGCAAACACGACTGTATGGACCGGGAAAAATGTGCTCTCGATATCTGATATTTATGACTGTATTGCGTAATGGTGGCAGTAATTGTGGTGAAACATTGGCAATGACTGTGACTGTATTTTGCACCTTTGCAATGGCAATTGGCGAGCTATATCTCCTTGGAACGTGCTATAATAATAGGTCGTGATTGAACAAACTTTCCTTGGAATGTGCCTTAATAAACAAACTTCAAACTCCCGATTATTCCTTGGCATTCACTTTTCTCGAATATCTCGACTAAAAATATTTGATTTCTTGATTTCTACCTCAAAATACCTTCTTAGGTCTTCCTCCTCACTTGCTTGACTTTGATACCAATTTTAGAAGATGTGAACAAAGAAGGAATGAAGAGAAATCAGAATACACACATAGTAGTTTGTGTGTCCATCATTTTACTATGCAAGAGATAGTTTTTATACTCTAATAAATGATAACCTTTATATTCTAATACTTCTATGTGTTGTTTCATTCTTTTGTTTGTGTAGTTTTTGTATTTTGTTATTATTAAGAGACACCTATCTAATTCAGTTAAATCAAAATTCTCACGTGTAATGTTTATGTTGATTAATTAAGAATGGAATATCAATACTAATGACATATCAAATAGGTATCTAAGGAGTTTTGTTCCTTGGTTTGTGTGGTTTTTTGGTGTGAGGAATTTTGTAGGTATATGCTCTTTACTAGATCAGTTAAAACAAAAGGAGAAGGTGATTTGATTCCCTTGTAGCAAGAGGTACCTATAAGAGTAAAGAATACCTCAAGATATCAGGAATCTCAAGAAGAGAGCTTCTTGAAGTTGGAAGCATCTCCCAGTCAACAAGGCAGCTTGACAAGATGGAGAAGATTATGGAGGCTCTCATTGGAAAGCTTGTGATTTCCATAGAAATACCCAAGGTAAGAGAGGAGGCAAGCAAAGAGCATCCCAAAGACCAAGAGAAGGACCAGCTCTATGTCATCCAAAATCCCCTGACTTAACCAATGTTCTCAGCAGAGACAAAAGTGGAAATTCAGCTCTATGAAGGAGAGGTGATGCAGAAAAAATTGATCACGACTTGCAAATATTCTGAAGTTGGAAGCATCTCCTAGTGAAATAGGTAAGCTTGACAAGATGGAGAAGATTACGGAGGCCCTCATTGGGAAGCCTATAATTTCCATAGAAATACCCAAGGTAAGATAAGACAAAAACAAAGAGTATCCCAAAGACCAAGAGAAGGACCAACCCCACGTCATCCAAGTTCCCCAACTCAATCAATGTTCACAATAGAGGCAAAAGTGGAAATTCAGCTCTATGAGGAGAGGTGACATGGAAAAGATTGATCATTGGGTTGCACAATTTGTGTTGTGCTCAAGATTGCAGAATTTTAATGAAGAACAATAAATTTGTTTTACACGTTTGAAAACGGCTAGTCGTGCATTCAGATGGCAGGAAATTTTTGCTTATTATCTTGCTTTAAAAAATATAGTAAGTACTTAGTGGGTTTAATTTAAAAGGACAATAAAAATTCAGTTTTACCCTATATATTATGAAGAGGACTGTAGTAAAATGGCAGTATCACAGGATAATCCAAGGTAATAGTGTGTGGTAGTATACTATTATTTAGGAGGCAAGCCATCCAAAGGGGAAGGTGCACACAAGACCATGGTGCTTTGAGGAAGTACCTGGAGGACTTCATAGCCGTCTAAGAAGGCATGTCTTGATGGCCAAGTGTAAGACCTTTGAAGAGGCATGTGCACATCTACATTCTCTTGAGATGGAGAGAAAGAAGGGCCCATTGGCCTTTTCACACGCTTCAAATCGATAAGGTGTTTTCATGCCAAAGCGACAAGCTAAATAAATGGGAAGTGCAATACTAGTCTTGCAAAGGAAGCTATTAAAAATCATTGTAGGCATCGTAGTGTAAATGGTTATAGTGAAGATTAATGTTGAAAGCTTCATCTAGAATTGCATCCCAAGAGTCGTGAATTCCTTTGTTGAAGGGAGGGAGATAGGAGCAACTTTGATAATGATTAGAAATTGCTTGCACTTCCATCCAAAGAGAGACATATTTGAGTAGCAAATAGGCCATGGATAGAGATGGAATCTCAACAAGAAAAGAGTCGTGACTTCCTTTGTTGAAGGGAAAGAGAAAAGGAGCAGAGAGGTATGTTTGAGTTGCAAATAGGCCATGAATAGAGATGGAATCTCAATAAGAAAAGAGTTACAACTTCCTTTGTTGAAGGGAAGGAGACAGGAGCAACCTTGATGTGGATTAGAATTTTCTTGCGCTTCCATCCGAAGAGAGGCATGATTGAGTAGCAAATATGCCTTGGATAAAGGTGGATTCAACAAATTCTTTCGTGTCAATATTCAGATATAGAAAACAAAATCCAACACTCTTGTTGATTTCTAACCATTGGTAAATAAGCTTGGGATGGTTGCATGTGACCTTTTGAAACCCTTCTCTTTGGGCTAAGAGGAAATAGAAGTCGCCAAACAATGCCAAATAAAGTTATAGGATAAATGACCATTTCATTGCTGATGTTGAGTAAATGTTTTGTCCCTTGATGTTTGTTGTGTAGCATTTGGCAATACATACATGTATGTGAGAGATGCCATCTCCATAGGAAGAGCCAATAAACACCACTTGGTCAAGGACAGAGAGCTTCTCCATTGATGCATATGAAGGTAAATCCAAGCCCTCTTGGTAAATGCTAATCAAGCCAAGAAAATAATTAATGCTGGTGGAAAGTTTGCTTTACCTATTTTAAGACATAAGCAAGACAATGAGGTTGTTGAATACAAGGCTTCTTCTAGCATGTCTATTAATGAATAACATAAGCAAATGGAAGAGTTGTTGCAAAACTTTAAGAAAGTTTTTCAAGAAGCCAAAGGCATTTCATCCAAGAGAGCCATATAGCATGAGATCCAGTTTATACCAGATTGTCCTCTTCCCAACATTGGTCTCTATCGACAATCACTTATGGAGGAAAATAAGGTAAAAACAACTTCAAGCTTTGTTATCTTAGGGTGTGGTCTCTGCTAGCCCTTGTCCACATCGTTCTCGTGATGTTGTGGTGTTCAAAAAATATGGTTCATGGATAATGTGTAGTGATTATAGGGTCTTGAATAAGATAGCCACCAATAGCAAGTACCCTTTTCCATGGATTGATGACTTGTAATATCAGCTCCAACATGCTAAGTACTTCATTAAGCTAGAATTGAAATTTGAGTATCACTAGGTGAGAACTAAGGAAGATGTAAGGAAAAAAAGGATGTAATGAATGATTACTTCCCTTTGGTTTGTGTAATGCTCTTGCTACTTTCATGAGATTAATGAATGAAGTATTCAGACCAATGATCAATTCTTGTGTTAATATATATGTGGATGATGTACTGGTGTTTAGAAAACTTATGAATATCATCCAATGTATTTGAGACAACTCCTCATTGAATTGGAGCTTATCCTCTTTCAAAAATTGGACAACAATAATTAGTTTACTTGGGACGTAAGGTTGGAGGAGAGTTAAGAATCAATCGAACAAAGTAGAGGTTCTTGTCAATTGGCCCATGCCTTCCAATATTACCCAGACAAGGAGCTTTGTAAGGGGTGTCTAATATTTGAGGAAGTTTACAGCATCATTCTCCAGAATAGCGGCAGCTTTGCATACAATAGCCGCAATTTGTAAGTGGTAACTCCTTTGCTTGGGTATAACCTGGCATCATGCTTTTAAAGAATTGAAACATAAAATCAGTAACACATCGGTTTGGTACTTGCTAACATTCACTTACCATTTGAGGTGGAAATGGGTGCAAGTGATTAAGATATAGCGGTTGTTCTATTGCAAGGAGGCAAGCCAATATGCTATCATTCACGACTTTGTCATGGCAAAGTTTTGAAACATACTACATATGGTAAAGAATAGTATCCACTTGTTCTAGTAGATGAAAAATGAAAGCACCATTTAATGTGTAAAGAAACTATTACGACAGTTTCATTTGGTTATCAAATATAGAAGAAATGTGACCAACAAGTTAGCCGAGATGCTGGATATCAGCTTTGAGTACAATAACTCAGCTTGAATGTTTTGTTCTTGAAGCATGCAGCGAGGATTATGCATAGGATGCAAGTTTGTGGATATATACATCAGGTCTTGCATGAGGCAAAAAGTACAAATTCTAAGCATGAAGAAGCTTGTCATCTCCAAGAAGAGTTGCTCTATAAGTTGGCAAAGCTTTGTGTTCCAAGGGATGGAATAATTCAGCTAGTTGGAGAGGCCTATACTTTAAAAGTTGCTGATCAGTTTGGCGTAGCAAAGATTTTGGCACATTTGCAAATTTATGGGGATTGACCAAAAAATGCAAGATGATGCTGCTAAATTCAAAAGGGGATGTGCTTTGTCTGGCACAAGTAAGCCAAGCAATAGAATTTCGGGGATGTATATTCCATTGTCCGTTTCTTCTACACCATGGGAAAGCATGTTCATTGAGTTTGCAGGAGCTTTTCGTCCATGCCAAGGAAAGGATGCGATTATTTGCTTGTTATTGCAAACTACATCAGCTAAATAAATGTGTTTGCTTATTTTGTGCAAGAAAACTCTTAAAGGCCATGAAGCAGCAGATTTATTTTCAACTAATATTTGGGCTTACTTTGGCTTTCCTAGTTCTTTTGTTTCACTAAAAGATTGTAGGTTCTTGGGCAGATTTTGGATCACTTTGTGGGAGAGAATGGGCATGACATTGAATAGGTCAACCACTTTCCATCCATAGATAGACGGCCAAACCTAAGTAGTCAACATGACATTGGTACAGCTCTTGATGAGGAATATTATGTTGTTTTCCTATTCAAATGATGGTTTCAGCACTTCCCATTTACTCACATAAATTTCACAAAAATATTGTTGTTTAACTACTTTAGAATGTTGGCATGTTATTCGATATTTGTTTTTGTCTTGTAACTATTTTTGATCACCTAGAATGCAAATTTAGGAATCTTAGTCTTTTTCGTGCTCATCGGAGTTAGGGGTAGAAATTGGAATTGAATACATTCACCCATGAAGTTCAAGAACAACACATCCTTGTGCACCACTGGGTGGGTTTAAGAAGAATCACATGTTTTGGAGTAGCATGACTGGACTATAAAACATAATATGCAGAAGAATGTAGCATGCATGAAAGCATGTGTAAGTTCCAATGATGGTCATGATCCAATTTCTACCTCCTTTGGGATGTTCTCCTCTCTTTGGAGATGCTTTGCATCCTTCTTTGATGGTTTTGCCTTTATTGAAAGGCTGTCCCCTTCTTGGATTCAACTTGCACTCACCCATGTAGTCATATGAAGTGTGTTGTGCTATATCCTTCTCGGATTCAATTTACATTCACCCACGTAGTCGTATGAAGTGTGATGTGCTATCCCCATCTTCGTGGATTTCTATCCCTCTTATAGACTCTTCTTTGGCCCCTTGAGGTAGTGCAATGTTATCTTCCTCTTCATTAGAGACCTGTCCTTTCTTTAAAAAATTAACTTCCTCATTAGATTTGATGAAAATAATGGTGCTATTGCCTTGTTGGGTCTGTTGTTGAGCTAGTGGCTTGGGCTCTGTCTCTGCAAGCTTGTCTTGCTTCAACTGTATTAGATCATTCTCCAACTTCTTCTTTGCCACCAGCATACTCCAACCCTACATATTGAGGCCTTTCCTCAACCTTTATGGGATTAGTCATTCCTTGGCCATTCTTGCCAAGCCCTTTTCCATCATAACCCATCTTGGATAACAACTTAGAAAATTTGGTTTTGTGGGATCCATTGAATTTCTTGTAGGCCAGAGCAAGGCATCGACAGGGATATCTGTTGATATGGCCTATGCAAGCGAGGCCCAGGTAGGCAGCACTAGCCCCTCCAAAGTTGAGTTTACAGAAGGGAGGGCTAGGGAGAGACTAGAAGCTATGAGTAGTGAGTTAATCTTTATTGTTTATCTCGGAAGGGAAGCCTACATATTCTATGGATGAAAAGGTCAGCACATTAGATACTTAACTGTCAAGATCTTGATTTAACTAATGTTGTTACATGGACATTTGAGAAGATCTCTTGGGAAACCTCATGGACTCTGCATATCATCCCCTTAAATATCATATGATTGTGCTCAATCCATAGATTCCGGAAAAGAAAGCTAGGAGCTAGTGATTAGAGCAGCATTAATATAGCTGATTCCAACTTGAATTTGGTCCACCCAAAGATACTTCTGCCTCCCTCAGTAATGCAAATGCATGGAGAGAGGAAGATGTTTGCCATCTGATGCCAAACTGCTTGTCTGAAGAGGCACCAAATGAAGAGGTGTTCAATAGTTTCACTGGCATCCTGAAAAGCTGGATGTCTAGTGTAGCCATTCCAATCTTTGGAAGTCAAAATAACTGTGAGAATCTTTTTATGAGAGAGATTCAAATAGAATCTTGTTTTCACTGTTTGCTCAAAATTTTAAATTCCTTATAGCTTTGACCATTTGACCAAACTACCATCGTTATATTGCAAGAGACTTTGGTAGACTAAATGGACTTGACAGTGGCCAGAAGGAGATCTGCCCCAACATAAGTCATTGTAATTACTTAAGACATGAAGCCATCTACCTCCAAGCTCTTGCATAACTATATCCACCACTCTAGGGGATCCTTCATGAAAGCTTTGAATGAGATCATTGTTCTAGGTGGAGTCAAATTTAGAGGACTTTGGATAGGTAGTCTTTGACCAAGATGAGAGGAGAGGACTATGTGCCTCACTGATCATCCCAGAAGGAAACCTGAACCTGGTCATTTATTTGCCAGGGGAGCCCATCAAGTTTATATTACTCTATTCCTACCTGAAAGATTTGGAGAAAATACAGTGGTTGTTTGAAATCCATTGGAATAATATTAAAATTTATTTCTATAAATGTCAGAAAAAAATGCAAGTTTACAAATCTTATGCTCATTCACTTCTTTCAGATTCTTGCTAATCATCATAGCAACAAAAATAAGCTTGGATGTGGGATTATTGTGGATAGTGGTGAAGTGCTGCAAGCATTGAAAGATAAACATGGTAGTGAATAGAAATAAATGGTTTTGCTTTATCTATCTTTCATTTACAATGTACTTTATTTACATTTTCTTAAATTATCTTATTGATAAAATCCTTACATGGATTTCGCTTCTGAAACTCCTGGTTTGTTGTTGTTCATAACCTTTTGCTTGTTGGTGCTCAGTCAATCTGTTCTAAGAGATAATGAACCATGAAGAATTGCTAGAAAAAGGTGGTGTAGCCAGGAAAAAAATGGTTACACTCACTGTAGTGCAGGTGTGCTAAAATGGGGCTAGTTGTTTTAGTCGCAAGTTTTCTGCAGTAGAAAACTTTTCACGTGCAGAAAGTTGAAAAGAAGTTGCACCTGGAGCAATTACTATCACAAGAAAAGAATATATAAAGAATTGGACAATATTACCGGCATTGAGTAGTGTATAGTTTGTAGTTTAGGTTTCAATTGCAATTTTATTGGTTTAATGCATAAAATCAAGAGTGTGAATACTACAGTGGAACACATTGATGGCATAGAAAATCAAATAGTTATATATTGCGCATGGTATGTGTATGTTCTAACTACACCCATTATTTGCATGAATATCACTGGACACCAGTTCTGCACATTACTTTCTTGCTTATAATATTTCTTCTGTTCCTTAAAATGAATTTTGTTATTTTTAATTTTCCTTTAAATAAATGTTTTTTTTTTGGGAGTGTAACAATGTAATGACTTGATCAATCCTTGGCAATCATTCTGCTCTAACTGCAGGTGTATAGGACCCAACGACATGGAAACAGAGACAAATCCTTTCGATCGAACAATTGCTCATTTGCTTTTTCATAAACATTCAATGCCTGTTGCAGGGCCTATGACTCTGGCTGCAGATTCTAGTAATTCATCCTTCTCCATGAACACTCAACCCTATTCTGTTACACCAAATCTCTGGTTATCTCAACCTCCGGCATTTGAATCACCAACCGAGGTGCAAATAATCCCAACAACCAACCTTCAGTTCCGTATACCAGGTCAATCACCTACATCCATAGCAATGAATGGAACGGGATGTGGTCCTCAGAATATGATTAGTATGAATGGTTGTTCTTCAGGTGGTTCTTGTATTGGTTCTGATGTCCTTTTTGATTCTCGAATATGTGGTAGTTCAGCCTCTATGGATCTTGAAAATGCTGAAGGTATTTGTGTGTCAAGGCACAAAGGTGTGCCTCAAAATAATGATTCCATAAGCCCTAGTGTCAAGTGTAACCAACGAACTGAAAAGGGTACTATCCTGGACAATAATGAAGGCTTGATTGAACTAAAATGCCAGGTGCCTGAAAATAAAGGAGATAGTAAAATGTTTCCACCAAGCACCCAAAATATGGTGAAACAAGAATCTTTAGAAATCCTGGATGTTGATATGTTGAACACAGATCCTGATGTAGTGAACACAAATTCTGAGGTTATAACATCAGAACAATTTTCAGAAATTGGAGATTCAAAGAAACGTAGACTCAGTAAATGAAAATCTCTCTCCAGAAAAATCATCCAGCATGCTGTAACAGATCACCAGTACATAAACTGAAAAGCTAAAACGAGATTGAACGATGGATGAAGCTGTTTCTTATCGGCAGTATCCCTATTAAATTTTTCATTTTGGCTAAAAGAATTTGCGATTCTATTTCAAATTATGCAAGACCTGGTGCAGAGGCCTGCTATATATGTGCAACATAAACATGCCCTTGGATTTCCCCCCTATTCAAGAGCTAATGTATGCTAAACTCCTTACATGTATCCTTTTATGTTTAAGTTCAAAACTCACATCCTATTGGAAAATCCTTGAAAATCTTCCTAGTAAATAACAGAGGACTTGGTAAAAATAAATGAAAATGGACAGTGCTAGATCTGGCTACTCTTGTCATTAGTCTAAGAAATATGTAACTTTTTTAATTTCTCCTGTATGTATTCAGTATCTTTGCACATGCCCATCTTGTAAAAAAATTCTGTCAATATATGCAGCATTATTTCGAAAAAAAGGGAAAAAAGAAAATGGAAACGAATGTATATAATCTGGATCCGGTATTTATTTGAATGGAAATTTGTACATGTTTCATTAGCGTACTTAGTAGCAAATTTAAAGACTGTAATGATCCCAACATTAAAATGATAAGGAATACAGACTTGGGAGCAGTTTAATGTTTGTGATCTTCAATGCTGCACATGCTCAGAATGCTCTTAGGTGTTTATTTACATGCATAATCATTTATGCTCGAGTAAAAGCATGCCCTTCCAATACATGTATTACTGGTTTTGCTCTGGCATAAAGTTTTTCTATATTATGATTTACTGCAGGTTGAATAGAGGAAAAATATATCATGGCTCTACTCTGTGTATAGTGTATATGATTAATGTAATCTTAAATAGATCATCGCCACAGGTCATGGAGGGTAATATTGGTATCTTTGAGTAAGTATCAATTCCTTCAAAGTTTCAAATTTTGATATTGCCGACTGCATTATTTTGGACTTACATCTTTTGCATGTTGAATGGCGTGAATATTATAGCCATTTCTCTGAGATGTTGACTTTAGAGGTCTTTAGATTTGATGGGAACATTAGCCTTCAAATCGTACAATACTTAAGATACTTGAAAAACCGGGTAAATTTAGGTGGTGTATAGCACACATTAGTTCTGGAAAAATAGCCTTTCTAATAGGATTTGTTGTATTTTTATGCACTGCCACCTCGTCCAAAAAAAAGTGAGTTTTTTTCTCCCCAATATGAAGCCAAGTAACTCTCGGAGTGGAAGTCTATGCTTTCTAGTTTCTACTACATTTCATTATTATAGGTATCTACTGTTGTGAAAGCTATGCTACTGGGTACGCCTGTACAGGCTGCAGGTACAGATACAGTATGTACCCAGTTTGGGCGGGCCTGTGGTATGGTAGGGGATACACCCCGTGTATGTTTTGACGTAACCTGGGTGAACCTGCAGTTAAAATGATTTTTTTTTTTGTTTTGGTTAAAAAAGTCAAAATGACTTTAAAACAATTATTAAAAAACACCATAGACTCTTAAAGACAACCGCAAACTCTTTTTAAATAACACATTTATGACACACCGCATACCTACCTCTCATTGCCCATTTTCTCCCACCTTCAATTTTCAATTTGATCCTACCCTGTTACAACATTTGTAAAATGTACTTGTTCCAAGTTTGACCAATGAATATAATGACATTTGGCATTGGAAGTTTGTTTGGTGGTTATTTTATCTTATGTTGTTTATTCTATGCATATCATATGGTTAATTTTGCTTTTTTGGTTTTTTTATATATATATATATATATATATATATATATATATAATATTATTTTTTTGTAAGGGTACCCTTTTTGTATCTGAGCTCCCCCTCAAAAAACACTGTACCAGCCCACTGGATCCCCGTAGCCATATCTGTACAAAAAAAAACACTGTACCAGCCTAATGGATCTTCACAGGGCCATACCCACACCGGCCACCTAGGTGAAAGGCCAAGGCTTATAACAATGTCTACTGATCGTACTTACCAGACCATAGACGTCAAACGATCATGAAATTGTTTCCAACCAACTATAGGCAGCATTTCTGTCAGACTCTGTTTATTCTATAATTTTGGGTTGGCATCTCAGGGGCAGTAAGATTGCCTTTTTTTCTTCTGAATGTTATATATCCATAGAAAAGCAACCTACAATTACTAGTACAACCTTCATTGAAACTATAGGCAGTATTGCATTATAGGCCGCACTATAATTATTAATAGAAACCTAAAATAGCTAGTGGAAGAGTGCTCTTTCAAACAGATGCCTGCAATCCTTGCTTTAACGTTTGAAATTGGTAGGAATAATTTTGCTCACATTGAGAAAGCATAATTTATATTCCGTTAATGTTAAATAATAAATTTTGAAATGGAAAGCTGTCGAACTGCAAACAAAGTTTAGAGAGTAAATATAAAGAAACTTGACCTCCATCCTTGGAGTAGGTTGTCTCTGCCTGCTCCCTTGTTTTCTCCCTTGGCTAAGGATGCTTGAATTGAAATGAAGGCAATCATCTTTTTGCAAGAGGTTACTGTCAGCAGGAACATGGAGCCGATCAACTTTTTTGCCCTTTTATCAGCCTCGTCTGTCTCATCATGTTTGCTCGCTGACCCACTTTTATTATCAAGTCTTTACTGGCTTCGAAGTCACCATTTATGGCCTGAAAAACTAGCGGGTTGGTTCCCAAAACATACATATCCCTCTTCCAATCTATTAGTCGTATTAAGGAATCGACTATATTTCAAACTCTAGAGTGGAAAATCGTTCACATGTTTGGGATATAAAATGTGGCCTGCTTAACATGGTAAAATATTTCACTGAAACCAGAGGGATACGGGGTTTTATGGGGTTTTGTGTTGCTTGATTGATGTCTTTCTTTTAATCATTTATTTAACATCGACTTTATTGCTCCTACTATAGGCAAAGCTATATTGTCATTCATTAACTGAATTGAGGATTTATAGCAATTTATTTACAAAAATATTTGTTTAATGCCAAAGTTAAAAATTTTATGTTCTAATTTTGAAAATGTAAAAGAAAGAATTACCAATTCGATTTGTTGTTGATTGGTTGTTTGGAATTGATTTAACTAAATTATTAAGTCGAAGGTGTTCCCCTATGGGAAAGGCTCTTGTGGACGTTTCTACAATGATGTTAAATTTGACGGTTTGATAACCGTCAACGTTTTCACTATTTTTAAAAGTTTTTTTTTTTTTTTTAACTCTAAAATTCCCAAATCCTTATTAAACTTCTCGTTGTCTTCGCTCCGTTTCTCGCTTTTAGCACGCCATTGCAGAAAATACAGCGATGCACAACTAGAAGATTAGTTCTGGACTTGCATATAACTTGCTTAACATGCTCCACTTGTGACGTTTGGGGAGTGGGTATGATTAGTTGTGCTTAGTTAAAAACCCCAAATGATAGAAAATAAAGGTGCTCGAGTAGAGTGACAGAGGAGAGAGAGGTTGCAGAGACGAGAGAGGACCTGGTAAGGATAGATCAGAGGATACAGTCGTGTGTGAAAGGAGTAGATGTTAGGTTTCCTCACTCGATAGGTAATCACAGTTTTATTTACTAAAATGAACAAAAACACCAATAATATCAAGCGTTTGTTGTTTTTGTTGCAGGGTGTGGCCAGACGAAGGTTTCAGCGAGGGAGTTCGGATTTGATATCGATAGCGTCTGGAGAACTTTAGAATTTCAAACCCATTTTGTGCAATCATTGCAGTCCATGAGACCTCATTGCTGAGGATTTTTGCCAAACAGTTGATGTGTTGTGTGTATAACATCTGACAAAACCCCATTTTTGGTTATGAATGATGTTCATACCCTATTCCAAAACTCCCATTGTGGGGATGCCAGTAAAGGCTATTACGTCTAGCTTTACACTTGCCAATTGTAGTTGCTTAAAAAATTGCATGATTCTGTGCATATTTTGTAATCACTTGATCTTGATCTGCAGTTTGAGACTTATTTGAGGCACTTTGCCAAATAGTTTCATATGTCATGTATGTATACATGCCTTCCAGGGCATTTACAACCACATCATCTGACAAATTCCGCTTTTGTTTATGCTTTTCAACAAACCCATTTTGTGTATAAGATGGAATAGTTGCGGTCCATGAGACTGCACCTGTTTGAGGCATTTTTCAAACAGTTCATGTCTTCCACGACACTTGCATGATTGCATCTACAAAATCTCACAAAATCCCACTTCCATTTTTACATTGAAACCTGTTTAAGGCACTTTGTCAAACAATTTATGTACCATGTATGCATACATGCCTTCCAGGCCACTTGCAAGTACATCATCGACAAAATACTTTATAGTTTATGCTTTTCAACATAACTCGCAAGCATTGTAGAACTTGAGACTACATCTATTTGAGACATTTTGTCAAACAGTTCATGTCTTCCAGAGCACTTGGAACAACATAATCTCATAAAAATCCACTTTCGGTTATACATTGAAGTGTTCCTGCCTTGTTTCAATAGTTGCAGCAGATATATATTGTGTATTTGTTGCAATCGTTGCAGTCCATGAGACTACATCTATTTGAGGCATATTGTCAAACATGTCATCTCACAAAATTTGACTTTCATTTATATATTGACATGTTCCCGCTCTGTTTCAATCGTTCCAACATATTCATTGTGTATATGCTACAATTGTTGTAGTCCATGAGACTACATCTGTTTGAGGCATTTTGTCAAACAATTCATGTCTTCCAGGCCACTTGCAAGTACATCATATGACAAAATACTTTATAGTTTATGCTTTTCAACATACCCTACAAGCGTTGTAGTCCTTGAGACTACATTTGTTTGAGACATTTTGTCAAACAGTTCATGTCTTCAGGAGCACTTGGAACAACAAAATCTCATAAAAATCCACTTTCAGTTATACATTGAAGTGTTCATGCCTTGTTTCAATAGTTGCAACATATATATTGTGTATTTGTTGCAATCGTTGCAGTCTATGAGACTACATCTATTTGAGTCATTTTGTCAAACAAGTCATCTCACAAAATTCGACTTTCATTTATATATTGACATGTTCCCGCCCTATTTCAATCGTTCCAATATATTCATTGTGTATATGCTGCAATTTTTGTAGTCCATGAGACTACATCTGTTTGAGGCATTTTGTCAAACAGCTTTATGTCTTCCGGGCACTTGCAACTACAAAATCTCACAAAATTCCACTTTTGTTGATACATTTGGACGGGATTTGGACGTTGGGATAGTTGCCTCAGATATTTGTCTGTCATCACACAGTGTTGGCTGGCAAATTGATTGATGCATGCCAGGGGTATTTGAGGATACCAGAAAAATTAATAGTAAAATAATGCATTGCTATGCTCTTCATTCTCTACATGTAGGTTGAAGACAAACAGAAAGCTCTGCCACACCTGCTCCTATTTTATTGGAAGTTATATTTCCAATTCGAAGCTTATGGAAAATTCAATTTCATCTTTTTTTTTGAAACTAAAAACTTGAAAGTTATAAATTTAATTTTCTATAAAATTGCAGCAGAACCTTATGATTTTTACACCATGCAACCACTATGATGGATATTGTTGAATGGAAACCATGCATGATCATAAGTGACAGATAAGTGCAGTTAACATTAGTCGGTGGGTGGATTAAACTCCTGTTAAAATCTAGGTTAAATAGGGTGCAAAAGCTTATTTGTTTCACTATCCTACATCAGAAGATTCATTTCCATTGCTGCAGCAGAAAGGTGGAATATCTTTCGAACATCCATATTACTTACAAGCACTGGTAAGATTTTGAATGCTCTGTTTGTAATTTTTGTAGTATGGTTCTTTATGGATTTTTGGCAAAGAGTTTTGAGGGTTTATTGTCAGGCTTATGGGCATTTAGAATATTTTTAGCTCTACTATTTTTAAGTTTATTTACTAAAATTTGTGTAGGATGTCATTTTAAGGATTTTGGGCAGATGAGTTTGTAGGGTGTTGAGATAACAGATATATATCAAAGTCTAATTACCTGATTCAATTTTGTAATCATGAAGTCTCGAGCAGAGAAGGCAGTTGGAGTCAAATTCACAGAGTTACATAGAAAAACATGCATGCAACAACGAATATACCTGTCTATTGTCTCTAATTCCTTGTAATTAGTCTTTGAGATTAAATGTTATGTATTGAGGTTGTTTGAGATTTATAAAGCCTAGATCTCAAATTGTAGATTTCCCAATCATAGTTAGGAGGATGAGAATATAACTAATAGAACTCAATTGGAAAATTATTAAACCATTCCGAATATTTTTCGTTTCCATTGAAACAACGTTTTCTGCATCTATTTAAACATCTTGTGAATCCCGATTTTTCCATGGCTGGGTTCAATCATTTGTTCTCTTTTCTTTCAGGGTACATATTCTACATCTCACTTGTCTTTTCATTATTCCAGTTTCTGATATCAATCCAATACAAGTTTTCTCCAAGGATGCAAATGTTTCTCCGTTCAATCGAAAAAAGAAATAAAAAATTCTATGCATATCTTACCCACAAATTAAGATATATTCTATTTTTGCTTGTTATTATATCCATATGTCTCGTAGTTGGTTGCATTAAAATTTATTGTATTTTTCAGTATTTTTCAATCCACCTTCCCCCATATTTAGGGTCCACAATAAAACACCATGTAAGAATATAGAAGAAAATTATAAATTTTAGAAGGATGGAAAGATAGATGAAAAGCAAGATGATCTTGCTTTAGGCCTTTGACACATTGTTTTAGAAGCAAAACAGAGCCACAACTTGAAGTAAGTATAAATTCATGGTTTTATTAGCCACATTCCCTGTTACTATGTGTAAATTATGCTTTAAAACAATGCTTATGTGTGTTGAGATCACATACTTCCATCATTTCTTAGACATCCTATGTTGGTCTAATTGGCATAAAAATTGTGGGATTTCAGGTATGTTTATGTTTGGCATGTTATTACTGGTTATTAGGGAGGAGTTATGCATAATTATCAAGTCTATTTATCGTGAGTTATACTAACTCACATTCTCTCACACTGATAACATCACTTTTTATGTTATATAGTAGCATATGACTATTACCAACAAAGTTTTGTGAAAACTATGTGCAGATTCAAAATCGAAGTTTTGGGGAAAATGTGTGGCGAGATTCATTAAAAACATCTCTTTTCTATTATTGATTCTCCGAGTTTCTGGTTACAAGTGATATACTTCTAACTGCATTACTGGATAATCACTAAATTTGTCCAAATTGACAAGCAAACATTTAACGATTTCTTGGTTAAGATTCTTTTGTGCATATTTTGTGAGGGCTATTTTTGAACTGAAAATAAGCTCAATGCCACAGGATTTTATCTCAAGCTCTTCAGATTCTGTGGTTGCATATTTTTAATTCAAACTGCAATTTTATATGATAAGAATATTTGTCCAAATTGGGTAGCAAACATTTAATGATAGATTGGTCAATCTGCCTTCATGTAGATTTGGGATGCAACAAGGTGCAAAAAAGTTCGGACCATGGAGGGTCATCGTACAGAGTAGGGGCATTAGCTTGGAGTTCCCACATATTATCTTCCGGAAGTAGGGATCGAAACATCCTTCAACGTGATATTCATGTTCAAGATGACTTTTTCACCAAGCTTGGTGGCCACAAGTTAGAGGTAAACCTATAATGTTCTTTAGGTGATTGGAGATTGCTTGTTTGTAATTAATCTCTGTTGTGCTTCTCTCTTTTCCATTTGTTATGGTGTTTATGTCTAAATCACGTTGAATATGGAATAATTAAATGCAAATGAAAACTGAGTCATGTTTAACTTTTTTGTTGGCTTATAGGTCTATTGGCTAAAGTGGTCATATGATAATCGGGAGGTCGCATCAAGTGGAAATGATAATCAGGGAATATGGTTTGCCATACTATACAACATTATTGATGCATCATTTAGGTGTCTGTCTGTCCATGTTTATGGAAACATTAAGTTATTACCTTGTGGATAAAATAATATATATTTATTGTTGAATATAAACAAAATGCATACTGAGGATACCCACATCGTGGATATAAAAATGCATGAAAAGGCACAATTGAATTACATGGAATAAATATTCCCCTACATGATATTAAACAATTATTTTATTATGAGGGGTCTATAACATCTGTATTTAGACTCAATACTAGTTCTAAATCACTACATTTTCATACAACTTTTTGTATGGAATCAATACTCTGGGTTCTAATTTTTCTCATGTCTTATTTTTTTACCCAATATGTGTTCAATGGAAAATTACTACACAAAATGTTAGGGTTTAGTTTTTTTCTCTATACGAATTCAATGGAAAATTACTATGCTAGAATATTGATGTTTAGTATTATTTTTATAGCTAGGCATTATTGGGATTAGCTGCAATGGATGTATGCCTGATGCAACATTGTTGTTTGGGTTTTGCAGCAAACTTTCCAATTTGTCATATCAATTTATTTTTCCCTTTATTTTTTTAATGGAAGACTATTGTGCAATATATGAGGCTTTGTTTTTGTCATAAAGGTAAGATGTTTTTTAAGATAGGAATTAAAGGAACTAGTTGTCATAGATGCATGATTGTTGTTGTATTAGAGGTGTTAGCAATCAATTTGGTAATGATCATTTCCCTTCATAATTTGACAGTATATGACGACAAGTTATAGGTTGGAATGAAGCTACATCTGCAATGTAAGGATGTCCTATAAAATTTGATAAGAAATATTTAGAATTAGTAGTATTGGCATTATGTGGGTGATCATGTGCTCATTTCAAAATTATGCATCTAGCTAAACAAAGGTTTGAACTTATGAACAACACTCTTGTGCCTGCTTGCTTTACTGTTAAAACTTAAACCATTGGGAGTCTATTTTTTTGGACAGTGTGATCGCATTTTGGGGATGGATAAAATGTAAACATTAAAGGAGCTGATTTATTTATCAGGCAAGTAACACTCCCAGTAGAGGGGATCTTGAAAGACTCGAGGAAAGGGCCCACCAAGTCCCATTATTGTGAAAGCAAGAACATTTCAAGTACCAGGCTTCTATGGGTGTATGCTACTGCATCAAGTGACCTCTCTTGATCTTAAGTATGTCAAACTGAAAGGATAAACATCATATGAAGTATGTTATAGGCCGGGGTAATTGTACTCACCACAATGTAAATATATGTTAAAAGCTCGACTTACTAATGTATGCCCAAGCTAATTTTGCATCTACTAAGACACCATCAATGCCAACACTTGCTTGATATGAGTGAAGATCCTGCTATAGCATGAAGCACTCCCAAACCAGATTATATGATTGAACATGTTCTATTCAATTTATAGAACTAAGTGAATTCATTCTATTAATAATAATATTTCAAGGAAAGTAGAGCATGTGTCATTGAGTGCAGTTATAGACAATGGACATTAGATGCATTCCATCATATTACATCAGCTCTGTCAATACACTACTTTATTGCACCATTTGTTACACTTACTGGCACTGCAAATTGTCTCCTTCAAATTGTATAAGTTACTCCTCTTCACACTTTAATTGAAAATTTTCAACCCTTCAAAGGAATCAGAACCTTCCTCACATTTTTTATTAAAAAAATATGATCTCATTACCTTAGAAAATAACAGCTTCTCGAGAGCCAATCACATTGCCCTCCATTCACTTTGGTTATTGTGATGAAAATTATTATGTAATCTTTTGTAGAATGTCTTTGTGATTAGGTGCCTTAGAGTAATATTAAATGATGTTTTCTTTGGGGACATTCAAGATTTATTATGTTCTCTGGTGTGTGCTTTTCCTTGCAACTTACTAAAAATTTGGAATTTGAACAAGCACACTGGAGTTCTTGGCATCTTTAATTGTCAACATGTTGGATGGTGTTCAGGTTGATAAGAAGAATTTGATTCATGAATTCCAATCCAAAACTAATACTGCTACCATTCGCCCAAAGGATGTGGATTATTTTCCAAAGATTGCAGATGAAAATTGGAATGGTGATTATGTCCTATACTCTCATAAAGGTAGTAAGATATCCATTTGAAATAAATAAATAAATAATAAAAACTAATACTACCTTTTGGCCCTTACCTTAACCCACCCCTACCAATAGTCAAACGCAAAATGAAAGTTAAAAACCTAATCAAAGCAAAAACATTTTTAACATTGTAAATTTTATCACACTAAATAAATTTATTATTTTGAATATTTTACATTTCAGCCTCTTTGAACTCTATAAAACATGATATGTCACACAGATAAATGAAATTTTACGTATGTTGAATATTTAAAACTTTTGCGATAACTATATTTTTCAAGTGTTTTTAAAACTTTATCGACTAAAATGATTATTATGTATGCATTTTTAAATGTATATTTATATTTTATAATTTATTGTATGGATGTTTATGTGTTGTTCCATTTCCAAGAGTTTTTAGAAAATCAACATTTTTGTATGTTGGACATGTTTCTATTTTTATGTTTATTGACCTGTAAGAATGCCAATCCAATGTGGTATACCAAAAAACTGTTTTGTTTTTAGGGGTAGTAGCCAATAACAAGTTCAGTGAAGGTTTCACTATCTGTATTAATATGAAAAGCTATGTTTTGAGTTCTAAAATATTGATATTTATTTGCCATATAATTTTTTGATTTTGTTGTTAGCATTCAAACACAAAATGATATCTTCAACTGAAGCGTATCAATTTAACTTAATGCAGGAGTTGGACAATGGCATCACCTTTGCTCTTATTGGGTTGATCAGAATGTTCAATTCTGGAGGAGCTATTAGTGCATATGTGTCTGATCCAACAAGTACAACAATGAGTTTGAAGGCCGAGGTTGTGGTGTTTTTGGAGTCTATTGCTCTGTGAAGCCACAAACAATTTTTGTGGATTCAATGAAGACAGAATTTAGCTATCACGATGAATCTGGTTTGGCTTCCTTCACATTGAGAGTTCTAGACCAAGATATGTATTTATGGGACATAAGAGTTGGGTTCTAAAGATGACAGTATTTCTCAATGAATCTTGTTTCGCTTCTTTCACAATGAGAGTTCCACATGAAGACATGTATTCATGGGACATAAGATTTGAGGTCTAAAGATGATAGTATTTCTTGACAAATCTGGTTTGGCTTCTTTCACATTGAGAGTTCCAAACCAAGATATGTATTTATGGGACAATTCTAAAGATGATAGTATTTCTCTTATCTAAATTTTACAATTTGAATGTCATAATTTAGATCATCGGAGGTCCTTCATCGATAGAAGATGGCTCTTATTATCCATTTCCTTGTACAATATATGAAATAAAGAATATATGTCCCCTAAATTTCATATTAGATAGGAAATATAAAATAGAATGTTCCTCACTTTCAACTTCGCAGAGTATTCATAGCCTACAAATCCAATCCTCATTGGGTATGTTGTGATGATTAGTCTCAGTAATTATGCACAATAGTATTATTCAACCCAAACAGATGCAAACGTATTTTGATAACAATAGAAGAAAGTCTCTGGAACCCGATCTATTTAAAAAACAACTACTATTAATTTCATCAATTAATTGTTGATATCCAAAAACCATAATAAACAAAATTGAATTGGTCTGCAAAGGCTGCCCACATTCAACATCACAAACATCCTTTTTGTCAAAACAATTAGCGAAATAATTTCCTAGCAAACCTTTTGACATATTTGGCATGTACTTCTTTGTTTTTTCATGACTATGGGCTCATGTATGTTTACCCATGTCTGCCATCGCTACAACCCTTCATTTGTTTGCGGATTTTTCAGTCTATTTGAATATGATGCGATCTATATATCATTTTAGATAAATACTTTGCATCTTAATTACTTCTTCTCACCTACACTTGTTTCTTTCAGAAGTCTCGGGTATTTCCATTACTCCTACACAAGTGGCTTGGGCAGGGTTTGATTTATGATCAGGTTGTAACAAATTTGAAATGTAGAGATACAACCTTTAAATGTAATGCTTCATCTATATTCCTACACTTACAAAATCAATCACACCCCTTATCAACATCAACTACAAAAATAATAACTATCCCTTTAAATCAAATAACATATACCATTCGGTGTTCACATTGCATTGTATACATGCGATTGCTAGTTTATTTATTTTTAAAATTTAATTTTAAAGTTTTGTCAAACAATATACAAACAAGTGTCCCTTCCTCCCTTGAATCTCCCTTTAGAAATACAAAATGGTGGAACAATTCGGGACATTAAAGGGTGAAGTGACAAATATTACGATAGAAATAAACACTAATGTTTATGACTATTTATAAAAGGACTTCAAACACTAGTAGATTTTGTGATGTTTTTGTTATTTTCTCTAACTTATTATGAATAGTTAAGTAAATTTGTTTTCTTATTTTTTTATTTTTTTGGGGGTGGTGGTGAAGAAATTGTATTAGGAATAGGGATTTTTTCAATGTAGATTAAATAAATAAATTTAGTTATAGATAGTGTGGGAAGCTTGTGTTGTATATCAAATTTTTTAATGTAGACTATGTCAAATACTATACATGTGTAAATGTTTAACGTAAATCATGTTTTGATAGTGACCATCATCTTTAAGGGAAATTTTTTTGACGCTATTTTGTGTCAAGAATAAGTATAAAAGAAAGTTTATATTTGTTTCAGTCTCATATATCATATTTGTTTGAACGAACAATATTATACAACATATACCAATAGTAGGAGCTTCCCATACTTACTAAAAAGATTGGAGAGATCTTTGAAATATTAAAATATTTGAGATATGTGATTTTATTGATGAGGTTTACACGTTTGGATCATAACAATTTAGTTTAAAACAAGTTAAATGTGTTTTAAAAAAAAATATTATCAAGGATTCCATCTATCTTAGTTTTGATTTTTTGGCAATAAGATTTTACCAAATACCTAATTAAAAAAAAAAAAAACTTAAATGGTTCAATAATTTTTTTGTTTCTAAAAATCCATTTACTTGACAAATCTCAAGTGATTCTAAAAGTGTTAAGAGTGTTGAATGCCTCACGTATAAGGGAGAGGAGCCAATAGTGGAGCATGGACCAATAATGGTGAGGGTAGATGTAAAGTCAAGGACTAGTACATGTACATTTGTCACTTAAAATTTGAAAAAAAAGTAGCCAATAAAATGAGTCACATCAAATCACATCAAACAATCACCCAATCACATGATGCCACATAAGTGGAAAAAAATGCATGACATAATGCCCTACTAATGGTCCACCCTTATTTTTCTTTGTATGGAAAACTACTTGATTTAAATCCCAATAAAACCACTTTCCATAAACTATAAATGCTCAAATTAAAATATTTAGATTAAAAATGAAAAAATCTATTAAAGGTTTTTTTTTTTTCAAAATTTATGGTATTTATAAAAGTGTTGTACACCTCTCAACTTAGGGTGCACAACCCACTGGCTCCTCCCTTATGTGGGGGTATATATCCAACAAATCGATTTTAATGAGATGAAAAGTTCACACATAATAATTATAATTTATAAATTTGAAGAAAAATATTTTTGAAATGAAGAATCAACGGTGCATGGATTATTATTATGAAATCGAGAGAGATCAAAAGTTCTTAATGAACTCAAACATTTGTTTAAATAAAAATATTAATATAAGGCATATAGAGCTTGACCATTATATGAGAATTTTTCAAAAGTTAACAAGCCATTTACTTTTGGGGTCACAAGTATGTGATATGTCCGTCTAACATGTATATTGAAAATTTGGGGCTCTTCACATTAAATAATGTAAAAAATGGTTCATAGAGGAGTTGATAATGGGGTATATATTTTGCCATTTCTTGGTCATGAGTATCCATTTACAAAATGATGCATTACAAATTTAGCATGTCTACATACACTATATGTACAAATGCAACATCTCCTAACTCTGATATAGATGTAGGGAAAGATGTGAAAAGACATATGATCACGAATTCATTGATGGTTGTCCCTATGCATCTAAGAACATAGTAGGGTTTATAAATAACTCTCATATAATATGTACTACTCTTCATAATTATCAACTTATAGAGTGCATCAATGACTTGTGAAGTAGAGTATATACCCAAGATATTGAAGAGATATATTATGGTCGAATCTATAAAATATCTATCAATAGAGGAAAATATTATTGATTCATTATACTTAGAAGACATGTACCTTACATTCTAAATGAAATAAGAAATCAAAATATGCTACATGTTTCGATCAAACAAATAATAAATATTAATGTTTTTCAAGTGATGTAGTAAATATTGAACTCTACACTTTATTGTATTGTATGAATGTTTTAAGTTTTTAATTTTAAACCGGGTATTCTATATATCAATGACAAGATTTTGTTACATTCAATGCACTTGTGATAATTGTGTTGAATTGTAAAATTTATTGGAATAACATGTTAATCATTATACTTGGTTTGTCAACAAGGTGATTATTGTTATAAGGAGTGTTAATTATAATGAAAAAAATACTTTGAGTTTGACCTCATTATGTCATGGTAAGAAGAATAAAAATATAAGTACTTTTATACACATATAAGCAAGTTTTTATGTTATTTGGTTTTCATGTTAAACTCACAACTACAAAAATTATATATATATTTCTAATTTTTCTAATTACTTTCATATGAATTGATTGCACAAGACGAAAAATTTCAAAACATTGAATTTTTTTTTTTTTGTTACATAACTTCAATTCTTGCTCATGATGATGTCCCAACTACTAAGACATGTATTGGTCCACCAACACCATAACCCCAACAATCATAACCACAACGGGTAACAAATATTCCCATAGCAGAACCTCATGCATGTGTATGACATAGGAGAAGATCCACATGAACAAACCGAAATGTCACGTTTCACACTTTCAAGACATTCCTTTCTAGGGAAAGTGACATCACGTTCATTGATTGTTCATATTAAAGATATTTTTAGGACAATTTCCTAGAATAGGAAATCATGGCCCAACTTCATTAAAAATAACTACATGAAATACAACCACTTCAATCTCAACCAGATGAAAATTGTAATTATTTTATTGTATAACGATATTATAAATATATGAGTATTTTAAATTTTGTAAAAATGTTGTTTGATTATATTCATAATATTATGTTTCATAATGCATGCTTCTTGTTTGAATGTTTTATACGAACAATATTTTGTTTCATAATGTAATGTATGTATGCTTGTTTTATATTGACATTTTAACATGCATTATAGTTCGATTAGCGTAAATGGGGCCAACCGATTCTTATACATAGTTGTAAAAATAATTATCATGTAATAGGGCTTAATTAGTGCAAATGGGGCCAATCTAACCCTAATACACAATAACATGATAATTTGACATGTATTAGGGCTCAATTGTTGCAAATGAGGAAAATCGAGCCATCATATTATGATTACGACACTTGTATGTGTATTAGGGTTTTATGGGCGCAAACAATGCCAATCGAGCCTAATATACATAAATGTGACAATTTAACATGTATTAGGGTTTGATTAATGCAAAATGGACAATCAAGCCTTAATAGATAGTGATGCGACAATTTAACATGTATTAGGGTTTGGTTGGTGCAAACGAGGCCAATCGAAACTTGATATATAATAATGTGACTATTTAACTTGTATTGGGCTCGATTGATGTAAAAGGTGCCAATCAAGCCTTATTATGCAATAATGTGACAATTTGAAACATATAAGGGTTTTCTTGGCACAAAAGTGGCGTATCAAGCCATAATATTTTGATTACGACATTTAAACATATATCAGGGCTTGATTTACATAATAGGGTCAATAAAATTATAATACATAATGATGTGACAATTTAACATTTATTAGGTCTCAATTGGCTCAAACAAGACCAATTGGGCCCTAATACACAACAATGCAACAATTTAACGTGAATTAGAGCTCAATTGACACAAATGGGGCCAATTGAGGCCTAATACACAATAATGTGATAATTTAAAGTGTATTAGGGCTCGATGCATGCAAACTTGGCTTATCAAACCCTACTATTCCAATTGTGGCACTCAAACGTGTATTAGGGCTTGACTAGTATAAGTGAGACCAATTGAGCTCTAGTACAATAATGTAATAATTTAATGTGCATTAGGGCCCGATTGGCGTAAATGAGGCTATTCAAACCCTAATACACAATCATGTGGTAATTTAATGTGTATTGGGGCTCAGTTGGCACAAATGGGGCCAATCAACCCCTCATATATACAACAATGAGATAATTTAATGTGTATTAGGATTCAATTGACACAAATATGGATAATTGAGCTTAACTATTCTAATTGTAACACTTATACATGCAGTACGACTGGATTAGTGTAAACAAGGCTAGTTCAATCATAATACATACTAATTTATGATAATTTAATGTGTGTTAGTTTTCGATTGGTGTAAAAGGGGACAATCAAACCCTAATGCACATCAATGCAACAATTTAAGATGTATTAACTCTCTATTATCCCAAAAGGGCCAATTGAGTCCTAATACATAATAATGTTCCGATTTGACATGTATTAGGGCTTGATTGGCACAAATGCAGGCCAATCAAATGCTAATATTTTGGTGGCAACATTATAATGTGTATTATGGATTGATCGGTGCAAACGAGGCCTATCAAACCATAATACACAATAATGAGACAATTTAACGTGTATTAGGGTTGGATTCTTTGCAAATGGGACTAATCAAACTCTAATATTTTAAGCGCAACATTTAAACGTGTATACATACGTGATTAGTATAAATGAGGCCAATCAAGATATAAGTCACAATAATATGACAATTTAACATGTATTTAGACTTGATTAGCACAAAAGGAGACAATCAAGCCTTAATACATAATAATTAGATAATTTAACATGTATTATGGCTTTATTGACACAAATGAGGTCGATTGGTCCATATTAAACTACAATGCAACAATTTAATGTGCATTAGGGTTTGATTGATATAAATGAGGTCAATCAAGTCCTAATACATAGTAATGTGATAATTTAACATTTATTAGGGCTCAATTGACAAAAACATGATGAATTGATGCTTCTTGTTATTGTGACACTTAAACATGTATTAAGACTTGATTGACACAAACAGGGCCAATCGAGCCTTTGTACATAGTAATGTGACAATTTAATATGTGTTAGGGATTTTTTGGTACAAAAAGGGGTCAATCGAGCCCTAATACTCCAATCACGACACTTAAATATGTATTATGCTTGATTGACACAAACGTGAGCAATTGATCCCTAATACACAATAATGGAATAATTTAATAGATGTATTAGGGCTTGATTGTTATAGGGACTAATTGAGCGGTAATACATAATAAAGTGGAAATTTAATGTGTATTAAGGTTTGATTAGCGATAAAGGGGCCAATCAAGCCCTAATACATAATATTGTGACAATTTGATGTGTATTAGGGCTCTATTGGTGAAAATGGGGCCAATCAAGCCCTTATATTATGATTACAACACTTAATCATGTATTATAGATCCATTGATGCAACTGAGGCTAATTTAGCCCTAATATACATAACTTGTGATAATTTAAACATATATTAGAGCTCAATTGGTGCAAATGGGATCATTCGAGCCCTAATAACGTGTATTAATATGACAATCAAATGTGTTTTGAGTTCAATTGGTTCAAATGAGGACAATATAGCCCTAATACACTCTATGCTATAATTTAATGTCTAATAGTTCTTTTTTACGAGGCCAATTGAGCCCAAAATACATCTAATACGATAATTTAATGTGTATTATGGCTTGATTTATCCCTATTTACTAGGATAATTGAGCCCTATTACAATTATTGTGACAATTAAACATGTGTTGGGGCTTGATTATTTCAAACGAGACTAATCAAACCCAATATACATTAATTTAACAATTTGATGTGTATTAGGGCTCGATTGGTTCAAATAGGCTATTCAAGCCCTAAGACGCATCAAAATTAACTTTTTCTATAATATAATAATATTTGGAAATTGATCAATATAAATAAGACATGATTTTTTATTGATATTTTTTACACGATGCTAATTATCCGCCACTACATCTTGATGCAAACATGTCTACATTCATGTTAGGATGCGGTGTAAATTGAAAAGAAAGGTCATTCAACTCAAATTTTGGGCTTCAAATCAGTTGTTACAATATTTGGGGATTTAAGAACATGAGAAGAGGTGGAAAATCTGAATTTGAATACATGTAATCAAGAGAGAAATCAAAATTAAAAATACAAGTAGTATATATGCTAGATATTTCCTTAATCTATTTGATTGTCTTAGAGTTATATGTTTTTAGAGAAGATAATACATGAGATAACAAAATACCTATAACAAAGAGAGAGGAGATAGTGGAAAGAAAAGGAGAAAGAGAAGGAACTACCAATTATAGATGAAAGCCATGAATAATCTTGGAAGATGAAGATACAATTAAAGAAGTTATATGTATGGTGAGTTTTTTTTTCTATTTTGAACTTGTTTTTATACAAATTTTCAAGTAGAATATAGTCTGGATCTTATTTTTGAACGGATATATTTCAATTTGTGGGATCTCCTTTTTTTGGATATTTATTTGAATTTGCGGGATACTTATTTTTATGGGGATTTATTGAATTGGTAGATATTTCCCCTTTCAATTTAAGAAGTTACAAGCCTTAACTCCAATGTCCACAAGAATTATTGATTTTGATTTAAATTAAAATTTTGAGTTGCCATTTATTCTACAATTAATAGATTTTTTATTTTTTATGTCATTTTTAGGATGACACTGTTGTTTCAAGGTATTTATTAAAAAACCCTAAAACCCTAAAAAATTGAATAATTTTTCATCTAGATCAAACAATAAGCAAATAAATACTAGGTTTATAAATAACACGGGGACAAATAATGACCTTGAATCTCTATCCAATGACGAATCGAATCCTCGATACTTATTTCCCCTGATTACCACATAAGTTCGCATGGGAGTAAAAATGTACTAGTTTGGTTGATGATCATGGTGATGTATGGAAAAATAAAGTAGGGATTTTTTTTCATTTTTGCTTAAGTGATTAGATACATTGCCCAATCAAAATGAGTCAAGTCCTATAGATTGACCAATTATTTCACAAAACAAAAAGACATTATCTATGTTAGAATGATATCTTTATATAGAAAAAATATTTCAAAGAAGAAGAGTCTCCAAATGATGGGTGATGCTCTTAAAATGTCTAGGGATGTGGCATACCATTAAATCAAAGACAAACCTAGACATAAATAGAAGAATATCCATATAAATAATTACATAAGATCGGGGTGGAGAAACATAATTAAATAATGCGTTGAAAACAACAAGAAAATAAAAGAAAAATATGGTTATTTAAAGGTAACACCAAAAAGGTTTGAAAGCATATCAATTACACATCATACATGAAAAAAGGGCCTAAAGGTATTGTTATCCAAAACATCACCCCTTGGCTATTTTGGATGACTAATCAAGTTCAGGAGTAAGGCAAATTCTTTATCGGTGTCAATGATCTGTAAACGACAATAGACCCATGTTGTTTTTATTGTTTACAACACAATCAATTAATTTTTTTAGTTTTCGTGACTCTGATGAATGTAAAAATGAATTTTAAATGTTTGTAAACTAATCTAAAACTGAATTTATGATCAACAAAATTAACTTATTTAACAGTTTGATCAAACCATCCAGATTTCAATTTTATCTGTTTCGGGTAAATGTTGTTAATTGTTTCAAATATGCATATTCAAATTAAAATCTAATTGATTAAATGTGGAAAATATCATAAAATCGAATGCGAAAAAAATCGGATAATGGCGATAGCATAATTGTTTATGGAGTTTAGAAATTACTCTCTCTGGGTTCAATCGAACTGATCCATTAAAATCTATCAAAATTACAAGTACAATCAAACTTACAATAAAAAATATGGATCCAAAACCTACAAATTTGTGCTCTCAGACCTTCAGAAGACTTTGGTGATGCTCAGTGTTTGTCCTCCACTTTCCCAAGCACTTACACAGTCTCTTCCCTTCATTCTTTGTCAACATGAGACTTTAAAGATTTAAAAAACATCAATAGAAATCCAAAATGAGAAAATAATAGATAAAACAAGAGTGTCTCGAAATTCTGAACTACCTTCTAGTTTACACCGAATTCCAAAAATGCCCCTAGATTGCTCAAAAATTCAATTCTTTAAAGCTGCTTTATGTTATAAAGAATACATAGTCTTCTATTTAACCATGTATAAGAGCCAACTCACCCTTATATAGTATTGTCTCGACCGCGTGGTCTAATGACGAGCTATAATTTTGGTAAAGGTGAGGTTTGGGGTTTGAAGCGCCCTAACCACCACCGCCCATGCTTTTGCTTTGTTAGGAGTTTTTATCCCACATTTTGTGGGAATGCAAAACCATAAGGGTTTAATAAGCCTTTGACCACCCTATGTTCCCGTGGTTGGGCGACACATTCACCTTTTTTGTTGCTTTGGAAGGTCCTCATGGGACATGGCATGTGTGTTACAGCCAAGTTGGTTGGTGGGGTCATTTGATTGTTGGCACCAAAGTTGGAATGTGTTGGCTCGTTTTAGCATGGTGAGATGACCACATGGGTGAGGTGGTATATATAAGTGCCATGATTGCGCCAAAGTTTGAATAAGGTTAGTGGGCATGGTAAAAATGTATGGTAATATTTGAAAAGGCCAACACTTTAATCCCACATGCACCATACAATCACAATCTATGGCATTGAAATACAAAAATGTGATAATGGTAATATGAAGATATGGAGGCAAAGGCACCCCTCCACAAAAATAGTGTGTTGACCATGGCTGAGGGCCCCTAACCAACAAATAGTGGGGCCCACTTGGCTGAACTCAAGTGTCGAAGATTGAAGATGGAAAAAAAAACCTCTTTTACCATTTTTAAAATTATTTTGCACCGCCACGTGTTGCGATCGATTGGTTTGCTTCCCCTATTTTTTCTCCTCCAACCTGGGAACTTCGTGGACAATATCTTCTTAATCGGATTCTATTTCACACATTTAGATATGCAAAAATTTCGTACTTTTAAAATAGTGGGTCATTTGTTGTGTTTTATTGACTTTTGTTTTTATTGCACGAAAGCGTCAAGATAATCTGAAGAGCCATATTAGCCCTTTTAGCCAAATACCCGGATGCCCAAAATTGTTTTATTATGTCGTCGGGATTTGTCTGCGGGAAATTTGTATTTAATTATTTTGAGCCCGTATGAAATTTGTTTGCGCTCTGTTTAACTCTATTATGAGCGAATATGTTATTATTCCTATATACGGAAGGATTTTAACTTATTTTAAGTTTTGGGCTTTATTTGTAACTTTTGGCAATTTTCGTGTTTTTGTGGTGTCCGTTACATTTTGTGAAATTTCTGGAGCAACTCCTTGGCCGGGTAAGCCCGATTTTGGCTGGAAGGCGGTGGAAAACATACACGCACATTTTGCCGGAGGAAGTCATCATCGGAGTGCGGATCAGCTTGGGAAAAAGCGAAGTCGTGCACGGGAGAAAGCCCCTGCGGGATAGGCGCATTTTGGAAAACAAAGGATTTGGCTGCGATGGGAAAAATATAAGCCGCAGGTAGGATGGGAATTGTATACCTACCTTGCAGGGTACTTTTCCCGTGTTATAAAAGTCACTTAAGCTGCAGTGGGAAAAATAGAAGCTGTAGGCGGTGGGAATTTATTGCCTACCTTGCAGGGTGAAAATTCCCATGATATAATAAAAGGAAAGTGACTTAAGTGAAATCATGGGATTTTAGTGCCTACCTTGCAGGGTAAAGAATCCCATTGCAAAAGTCAAATCACTTAAGTGGATCATGGGATTGTGGTGCCTACCTTGCAGGGTAAAGAATCCCATTATGGTGAAAATTCTTAAAAATAGAATTACATGTGCAAAAAAGTGCGCCCCCTTTGGTGATGGATAAAAATAATTAAATTGATTATTTTTATTAAATTCTATCCTTGGAAAAAGTGCGCCCAAGCTTGAGGAGGTTGAAAAGTCAAAGGAAGAATAAAAGAAAGGGATTAAATTAATTAAATTTAATTTATTTAGTGGCTGCCCCTCTCCTTGGAAAAAGTGCGCCCCATTTGGGCATTATTTAATGATTTTTAAGGCATTAAATCATTGAATTAATTTCTATTTTCGGTGGTATGGTCAAAGCACCTTTGTGAGGCTAAAGTTAAGTGCTGTGTGGAGGATTAAATTGGATTAATTTAATTTATTGGATGGCTGTCCTTAAACATGCAATTTTTAAAAGAGAAAAGCATGATTTTTAATTAATTAATTGCCTTTAATTGTTAGGGCAATTATTAATTATAGAATTATGAAGGTTATATAAGCATGGGCAGCCATATGGATTTATTATTCAACACACAGGTAAAGAATTGCAGCAAGGAGAAAAAGTGCGCCCCCATTAGAGGAAGGATTTTGCAGACAAAGTGCTAACAAAGGCTAAAAGCTTCAGATTTGGCGCATGCTTTGGAAAAGGTTCATCTTAAATCTGCACAATTGTTTTCCACAGGTGTTAAAGGAGCTCGGTGTTGATTAAAAGGATTCATGATCTCTTTATGTGCAAATTAAACACCATTTTTGGGGCAGCGAGGCTTGAAAAGTGCAGATTTTTATAATTTAAATTCACTATTCATGCTCGGTGGCCATTTTTATCTGAATAAATTGCGGGAACTCATTACGGGTGCTTTATAAAAGAAAAGGAGTATTTATCGATGTCGATACATTGCAAATATCCTCGAATCGAAGAATTGTCGAGATCTGCACGGTATTGTATTGAAAAGCGAGGCCAAATTAGAAGAAAAAGAATTATTGGACAAAGATTGATAAAGCTATGGCGAAAGGAGATGAAAAAGAGAGCACGATGGATTCATGCATTGCTTCTAAACTTTCAGACATAGGAGACACGGATCTAGGCCCAGAACCTCTTTCGATTTGATTGTGAGATCGGAGTGGAAAGACTTCACTCATGCGTGCGGTCAAAAGTAGTGGAATTATTCGAAAGCTGCGGCTTTCCGTATCTGACCCAATTGCGAGTTTGTGATGGAGTGTGCTAGATCTTACCATCCTTCATCCAGATCAGTGCGTGATGTTGCGGGAAAGACAATAATTCGTTTGGATGCAGAATTCTTCGATTATTGTTTGAAGATTCCAGTACGAAAGGTGGTGACTTCTATTAGCATTCAGGATGCTGACAGTAGGTGGGAAAAGCATAGAGGCTGATTGTGTGAGCATCATGAATAGCGGTTCATGAAGAAGCCTAGATCCCCTTCCGGGTTCGAGAACTCTTCCACGATCAATTTGGTGCAGGAGGCGGATGATATTGTCAAATTGCTATGCAGGTTGAATGGTGAAGCGAATGCCTACACTTTCCGGACATGGATGTATGCTTTCATCAGGACCATTGAAATCAACAAGGTTGATTCTATAATCGATTAGTCGAGAAATTATTAGCAATGACATCGGTGAGCAAGCTGCGGGCGTAAAGCGTACCTTGACGAAGATGACTTCATACTTGGTATATCTTTGCGACTTCACGGGTGTGTTTTCCAATTTGGATAGATGTGGTATTCTTTCGAGGATCCCATTTTGAGTGCTACCCACGACTTTGCACTGCGTGCGAGAAGGACTTCAAAGTGATCAGCGATGGTTTCTTCTACGATTTCATCTGCGGGTTAGACAAAGACTTGAAGACTCACGAGTAAGCGAGGAAGCATGGGAAGCGAGTGTCAAGATGGCGATATATTCATCCGGTTTGCAGATTTCACATACCTCGGGGTTACGAGCTTTTGGTGAACAACAAAGATGCCGAGTACCAGTGTGCCATTGATTGCCATGGAGCTAAGCGGCAACTTGTGGAGTTACGACCTTGATCGAAGCGGCACAAGTCTACGGGCTACTTCCCACTCTTTGTGGGATATTACGGTTGCATCGGCATTCACGAGCTCGAAGAATGGAAGCACAAATGTTGTCAGTATGAGCAAGAGTTCTTCCCTGCGGCTTAATTTTGATCCATTTGGAATAGCCGGAAGACAATCTCGGAGTACGCACATGTACCTTATTTAGAAGATTTACGGATGAAGTGCGAAGTGAGTACGAGTCGAGAAAGAAAGATTTCAGCGGTGTCGGCAAAGCAAGTATTTGACTTTGGACTAGCGCGGATACTGCGGATCTTAAAGATGATGGGAACGTGGTACTTGACACTTACCATCGAATGGGAGGAGATAAAGCTCTCTCTAGGATAGCGATAGCATTTGCGGCCTGATAGAAGAAAGATCCGGGGTTTGTGTTGGTGAGTACTTGAGCTGGTTCTTGCTTGAAGGGATCTTGCCTTGATGAAGTATTGATGAATCAAATCACGGGCAAACCGGCGCGAGGAGATTCCCTCAGCGAAAGCATGAAGGAGAGAGAAGCGAGAAGGTCGAGAAGTTGAAAGTCGCGAGAAGATCTCAAGAGAAAGAGGAGACCACTTCTACGACCATAGCTTTGACTCGACTTCTCCGGTACCTAGTGGATCACCAACTATTGCACGGCGGCGGGATGTTTCCATGCCTTCATTGAAACCAGCAAGCGTTCATCTCTCTCTCCATGACCACCGTTCGGCACCCGTTCGAGAGGAGATGTTGAAGGCTGCGAGATGAGCGGAGTTCGAAAGAGCTTTGTCCTTGGATGTTTGAGAGGATGGCAGCCATGAATCTTTGTGGCACTTTACGATGGAGAGGATGCGAGGCGGGAAATAGTAGCGCACTCAGCAATGACTTCTCATTCTCAGAAGTAATTTCTCGGAATGGTTAGCTTTGCGGTTGGTTAGGAAGCAAGAATAGAGATGAACTTAGAGGAACATGACTTGCGGCTACTTGAGGATACGGCGAGAAGAGGCAGAAGGCCTAAAGTTGCTAAAGCAACTTCTAGGTTGATCATCGAGGATTCGGGAGAGAAGTTTCTTTGAGATATTAATCCCGGCGGAAGGAAAGGTAGAAGAGGAACTCACGGCGAGAAGATGTGCGGTGACCAAAATACCACTCGGTCGGTCAAGCTACCCTTTGAAGGATTGAAGCGGGACACGCGAGGCGTTCTTTGGATGCTTTGTTCCTTAGGCAGCGGTGAAAAAGCGGAGAAAGAAGAGCTGCGAGAAGCAAATAACTCAATTATGTGAGATCATAGCCAAGGTTGCTAAACCTTCCGTTCAGCCCATTTAGTAGTGGTGAGTGATCATCTTATGCGGGAAATGGAAGATGCAAGCAATCAAGTAAAGGCTATTGCGAATGGAAGGATCGATTATTTCGTCGAAACACATGCTGACTTGGGAAGTGCCGACCCGCTTTAAAGGTTATGAGCGATGCGAGAAAATCAACTAAAGCAAGCGATAGAAAGCATAAAAGGAATAAATACGATTGCGAGAGAGTAACTTTGAGTGTTTTGGCGAGATCGACAAGGCTGTAGGGAGATGTATTGGTTGCGAGCAAATTGTGCGGATGGATCGGTCGAGAAGGAAGCGGCTAGAGTTTGCGGTATCTTTCCGTTTGGAGATCTGCGAGTTTTCTTGAAGAGGATGCGAGGCACTTGAGAGCGAGAACATCAGATTTGCCGGATAGTGTTATTTCTTTCGAGGAAAGAGTGGATGGAGGTATTACTTCATACGTGCGGATTGTTTCTAACGAGGTGCATGATTCTCTGGAGGTTCTCTTCGATGGTGCGAAAAGAGGATTGATAAAGCCACAAGCCTTTCACGATGAACTCTATCGGTGAGTGGTGACACTTATGAGGCGAGACATTGCGAGATTTGGGCCAAGTTTGGAAGAAGTGGAAGCATGCGGCAAAGTGTTGAATGAAGGATTGCTGCGATTCGGGACGAGAAAAGAAGCGATAGCTAAAAGCGAGATGGAAAGATCTTTGAACTATATGTTAAACAAGTATATCGAGATATCGAGAACAAGAAGAAGATGTAGATGTTCTGGTGGCATGACTTCTTCTATTTCTTTCTTCTTATTTTCTATGTTCCGGATGAAATTGTAAACTTCTAAGTTATTGGTTTTCTGACCATTACTCGAAGTCATGTGGAACCTTTCTATTAGTTAAGTGATACATGTGTCACTTAAGAAGAAGTTAGTTGAGGATGATTGCGAATGTCATCTTTACTTGTTGTTCATACTTTAGTTCGGTTTGAGTCTTCTATTTGTACTTTCCCTCCTACATTCTATAAGTAGGAGAAGAACCTCTGGGTTAATCATCGATCGAGAATTTGTAAGAAGCAATCTTGTGTTCTAGACTTTGTCTTTGAACCCACGAGAGCCACTTGTTGCGAGAGGAATACTGAAAAGCGAGGTTTAGGAGAACTTTGTGTCACGGTGTATTTTGTTTCTTGCTTTAAATCTTAGATCTCTTAATAGACTTTGTGTTATTTTAGATCTAGATCTAGAGCTGCCTTTGCTTTATAATTACGTGTGTTCAAATCTATTTGAGTTTCTTCTATGTGCATGTGATTAGCTCTGCGATCTACTAATTGGGATGCACATCTTCCTCACTTTCTTCTAATACCTTAATTCCTTTACTTCCTTCTTTAATTTTCCTTTCTTAAGCATTGCTTACTTACTTTCTGCGAGAACTTCTTAGTTATGGTTCATGAACTAAGTTGTTAAAGTAAAACCCACGATAGATAGAAACACATTTTTATTGACAAATCGACACGGGAGCCTCACCGGTTAAATGAGGAGATTTATCTCATGTTGCCTAGGTTTGATCTTATGCGAGAAAATCTAGCCAATGATTTTAGCGACTCATTTGAGAGCAACTAGCTTTGCGAGATCAAAGCTTTTATTGAAGATCGAGTGTTTTCCATACAAATCTCAACTTTGGTGACGTCCGTTCACACGAGATCCGTAAAGCGCGAGGAAGGGCGGATCATTTCTTCCAGCTGCGGGAGCAATTCAATTTCAATCATCCTCCTCAAGTTAGAAGCCGAGATCTAGTCTTTCACCGGGTAGGAGAGTACACACCCATCGAGATCGGATCGTATTGGCATAATCCGCGGTGGAATTATCAACAAGTCTATCAAGTCTACACTGAGGAGAGCGTGCTCAAGCTAACATGGCGCACCAAATTGTACTGTTCCGTGGGGCGGCTTTTGGACCTCTCGACTTGGCTCCACCATGCACGATCGCAAAGGGATCCAGAAAGAATTTTCCGAAATTCTTTGGAGATGGAAAGCAAAACCCGGATGATCATTTGGCGGCCTTCTTCATATCTTGTGGTGTGCTTGCAGTAGAGCATGAAGATGTCTCAGTCAGGCTATTCATTGAGACCTTACATGACTTGGCTGGAGAATGGTTCTATCGGGCAGCTCTGGCACCATAACCGGTTGGCGAGCGTATCGTGAACAATTTATCAAAAGATTGACTGCTGCAGAGGACACGAGCACGATGATCACCCAAGTGTGCTTGATTGAAGAAAGAGCAAGCGAGAACATGCGGGACTTTATTGCGAAGTTCCAAAGGATTTTGTATAAAATCCCCACTTCTGCTGCATTGAGCGATGAAAATCAAAAGACGTTTTTTATAAACGCTCTATTGCCTGAAGTTGGATATCAGCTAAGAAGGGCAAGACCTGCAAATTTGTTGGATGCACAAAATGCTGCCGTGGAAGTTGAGGACGACTTGATCATGGCTGGAAAACTCAAACAACTATCTCATAAAGGTGATGGTGCTTCTTCTAGTACTTCTGATCCTTTGTTGCGAGAGATTGGCTAATGACATGCTGCGAGATCAAGCGAGATCTCTCAAGCGGGAATGCACCCCCTCAAAGAATAGCTCTATCCGGACCTTGATGGTCAAAATCAAAATCAAAATCGAAAAAGCAGACTTGCTGCTTTGCACCACAGCGTTTGGCAATAGAAGCTGCTCGAGGAATAACTTGGAAACTAATGAAGAGGATCTCGACATTGATGAATCATTTGATGATGAAGACTTTATAGATCATTGGCGACTCAATATTGGTTACGGACTACGAATCGATGAGGGCTATTATGAATCTTTTGAAGATTACGTGGTCACACTTTTGCGGTGTTTACAAGGTCTCGAGACACGCAAAATGCCGAAGCATCCTGGCGGCCGGAAGAGAGAGAAGATCTGGCCGGATGTTACTATCTTGAAAAGAGGTAGCATTCTTCCTTCTTCATTAGCACCCGAGGAGAAATATTCTTTCAATCGCATGCAAAGAACCACGCACATCCTGTGAAGCAAGTCAAGCTTTTGACATAATTGATCACATCAAGAGAAATAAGGTCAAATGTCGGAAAATTTGAGTATTTGAGGGCATTTCTGATCGAGTTGAATAGATTGGTCAAATATGTGCAAAGCAATGGTCCTAGCCCAGCGAACAATAATCCACGGGGTATCTTGTCGAGTCAAAGATTACTCCACCTTCAAATAATGCTGCTGCAAGTTCTTCTTCTTCCACCCCTTCTCTTTACATCGGAAAGGATTGAGCCATTCTATGTGTCTTTGCTCATCAGCGGACATAAGCTAAGCAATTGCATCTTTGGATTACGGAGCTTCCGACAACGTCATGCTGCCAAAGATTCTTGATGCCTTGGGTCTTACATTGACAAAAACCATTGGAAGATGTTATTCCATGGAAAGGCAAGTCCCTCTTGTGGGGCAAATCAAAGATCGTGGCGTGCTTGCTTCCTTCCCGAGACAAAAGGCTGAAAATGACTATCCTTGTAGAGACATTCCAGTCTCTATGGCATCTATTGAGTAGAAATTTTTGCAAGGAGGTGGGTGGAGAAGTGAAGATGGATTGGTCTTGCGCACATACCAATCGAGGAGTAAATCGGAAATTTGGAACACGAGAAGAAATCTAAGTACAGTATCAAAATCGAAGATCCTAGATCTCGAGATCTTGTTTTGAAGAATCGGATCACGGAGTCTATTACCTAGAAATGGATAAAGAAGAAATTCAACCGGTGATTCGAGAATCACATCAAATTGATAACAAGATTTGGACTACGGAATTTGATGGTAGGCTGCTGCTTGTTCATTTGGATCCGGTGCGGGTGTTGTTCTTATCTCTCTGAAGGAAGGTGCATGCGCACTCCTTCAAATTGATGTTCGAAAATACTAACAATACGGTGAGTATGAAGCATTGTTGTTAGGCATGGAGCGAGGCAAGAACAATGGGAATCAAATTATTACACGCAGAGAGGCTTTGAGCTGATTGTAAAGCGAGATAAGAGGCCTCTACCAAGTCAAAAAAAAAGACAAAGCTGCGGCACTATAGAGATCGGGTCTACTCTGCTTTATCTGGATTTTCAGCTTTCTCGGTATCTTACATTAGAGAACAAAATTCAAAAGCTGATTAAGCTTGCGATTCTTTGCAGCCTTGTTGAATCCGGATCAGCCCCTGCATTCTTTAGGCGGGGAGATTCTGAGGTGGAAATGGTTTTCGCCCAAAGGTTCTGACAGCGTCCAGTGATAGCGAGTTTTCAGCGATGATACAGTTGCTGCATTTCTCCAACGAAAGATAACTTTGAAGAAATCTACTATGAGGAAGCAATTCACCTCTGGCGAGACCCTTTGTCGGAGAAATGGATCTTGGCGTCTCGGGAGTCGGGAGATTATCAACTAAAGGAAATAAAATTCCCAAAGGCTTGGTATCTCTTGAGGAAATGTTTGATAAGCATGATCGAGATGCTTAAGAAAAATGAAGAAAATGAGGAAGGCTCTTCCTCAGACACCTGATTACTAAATTTGGGGGGTGATGATCCCAAATTAGTAAATCTGGGAAAGTGTTGTTCGGAAGCTGAAAAGGAAGCTTTTACTAAGCTTCTTAAGAAATACATGGATATTTTTGCCTGGTCCTATCAGGATCTAAAAACATATCAGCCTGCGGAAGTTCAACATTACATCCCACTTAAATCAGAACAGAAGCCTTTCAAGCAGAAGCTGCGGCGGCACAATCCAACCATTTCAGGAACCATCTTTGCAGAAATCCAAAAGTTGTTAGATGCGAAGATTATCTATCCCATACACCATTCGGAGTGGTTGGCCAACATAGTCCCTGTAAGAAAGAAAAGTGGTGAGATTAGGTTGTGCGTGGATTTCCGCAACCTTAATCAAGCTTCATTGAAGGATAACTACCCTATCCCCATCATGGATCACACTCTGCAGGTGGTCACTGGATCTGAGATGCTTTCCATGCTTGACGGCTTCTCAGGATACAATCAAGTCAAGGTGGCTGAGGAAGATCAATACAAAACGGCGTTCATCACACCTTGGGGAACCTTCGCATACCAGAAGATGCCGTTCGGCTGATCAATCTTTGGTGCTACATTTCAAAGAGCTATGGATCTAGCCTTTGCTCATCTCAAAGATATAAGCATAGTTGTGTACTGGATGATTTGTGAGTCTTTTCTAAAGATAGAAGCACACACATTTCAAACTTGGAAGAGGTTTTCATCTGATACCCAAGCATGGTATTTCTTTGAATCTAAGAAATCTATCTTTCTTTTTATGCTTGAAGGAAAGCTGCTTGGGCACATTGTTTCCAAAAGAAGGAACAAAGATAGATCCGAGGCGTGTCAAATCTATTCGGACATTGCCTTTGCCCACAAAAGGAGTTCACTCTTTCTTTGGAAAAGTGAATTTTCTCGGGAGATTCATTCGACTTTCTTGAGCTAACCGTCATATTTCAAATATGATGAAGAAGACACAAGATTTTAAATGGAGCAGCGAAGGAAGGAAGCTTTCGAGAAAATCAAAGAGGCCTGTCGAAAGCACCGAGTCTTGGTCTCACGACTTGATAAAGAATTTATTCTTTATTGTTATTCTTCGAACATACTATGTCGGCAATATTGATGCGAGAAAAATCAAGAGGACGAGAAACTCCTATTGCTTTCATGAGCACGCCACTCAAAGCCTATGAGTTGAAATACACTCGATGGAAAAGCACGCATATGCGGTGGTGAAGCGTCTGCAAAGCATTCGGAGTACTATATTCTTTCCTCACATCTTGTGGTTTTGGTTCAGAATCTGTGTTAAATCTATCCTTACTCGTGAGAGTTAGGATTGTTGAAAGGCACATGGGTGACAAAAGTTCAAGAATATGATTTGGATATTAAACCAACAAAGCTGGTTCGAGGAAGAAAGTGCTGTGTGAACTAATGGCGGAGATGAAATCATCGATGCACAGAAGCGGATCGGGATGGGATAGATGAAGATTTACTGCGGTACTTTTTATAGATACGGTAGAGGAATGAGTACGGTAACATTGCTTACTTTCTAGCGTATGGAGAATGCCCGGATCAACTTTCGAGAAAAAGAAAGCGAACTATTAAGCTTAAATCAAAGATTTTGTGCTTTGGGATAATGGTTTTGTCAAAGAGGGAATTGATGGTGTATTTCTCGGATGCGTGGATAAAGCTCAACGGGATCAACTACTACTGTGAGTTTCATGACATGGCTTGTGGTGGTCATTTCTCGGCCAGTCAGTCACTTTGCACACAAGATCCTTAGAGCAAGGTATTCTTGGCCCACCCTTTTCAAGAATCTTTGCGAGAATGGGTAGCTAAGTGTCAAGCATGCCAACATTTTGTTGGGCGTGTGAAATTACTGCATTACCCCTAAAACCCATTGTGATTGAAGAACCTTTCAACAGTGGGGTATGGATTTTATTGGGATGCTTAACCGGCTTCAGCGCGGTCATCATTACATTAACGACTGCGATTATTTGGTAAGTGGGTAGAAGCTATTCTGTGAAGAATGCCACTACGCCTTGAAGTGTGCAATTTTATAAAAGAAAATATTATTGTCGGGTTTGGCGTACCCGGCAAAATTGTAGCGAGATAATGCTCGAATCTTTCTTACGAGGAGTTGGTGGAATTCTGCTACACGTATGGGATTCACCTTGTTCATTCCTCAAACTACTATCCCTGAGGAATGGTGAAGTGAATCTAGTAATAAGAACTTAGTAACTATCGTGCATGAGCTATGTGAGAAAATCAAAGGACTTGGCATAAAAAGTTGTTTGATGCATTATGGGCGATAGGATCACACGAAAAGAGGCGATAGGCATGTCCCATTTCATTTGTTATATGGAAGAGACACGAGCTGCCTCTCACCTTGGAATTACTGCCCTACGACTTTTTAAAGCCTGGAAGATTCCACGTTCACGGATCTTTATTGATAAAAGAATCATGTACAGTGAATTGAGGAAGTACAAACTCAAGTTGCGAGATAGGTTGTGAGCATCGAGAGGAAGGTGAAAGTCATCTTCGACAAAAATGCCGGGGAAAGAAAGTTTGAAGTTAATATTTAGGTCCTCTTATGGGACAAAAGAAAAGAAAGCAAAAGGCATGCATGGAAAGTTCGATTCACTATGGAAAGGGCCTTTTGTAATCAAAAAGATCGCGGAGCGAGATAGCTTCATTCTTGCTCATCGGGATGGAGTTGAATTGCCGTTGCCTTTGATAGGCAACACTTGAAGCTATTAGAACATGAGAAGCGAGGTAAAACTGTATGTACATAAATAAAACCTTTGTTTGTTTTCCTTGTTTTGTCTTGTTTTGGTGTTGTGTTGTGTTGTGTTTATCTGCTGACCCGTGCCCAAAAGACAAGATACGAAACCGAGAGATCTTTGGGATCTCATCTTTTCCCTTTTCCATTACATCGGGAGAAAAAGATGTCCACTGACGGAGCCAGTGGTGTCACTCAGATTTCACCCGAAATCTGTGACTACCCAATTTGAAAAAATTTCGTACTTTTAAAATAGTGGGTCATTTGTTGTTTTTATTGCACGAAAGTTCTGTATTGCGTCAAGATAATCTGAAGAGCCATATTAGCCCTTTTTCGCCAAATACCCGGATGCCCAAAATTGTTTTATTATGTCGTCGGGATTTATGCTGCGGGAAATTTGTATTTAATTATTTTGAGCCCGTATGAAATTTATTTGCGCTCTGTTTAACTCTATTATGAGCGAATATGTTATTATTCCTATATACGGAAGGATTTTAACTTATTTTAAGTTTTGGGCTTTATTTGTAACTTTTGGCAATTTTCGTGTTTTTGTGGTGTCGTTTGTTTTACTGTGAAATTTCTCTGGAGCAACTCCTTGGCAAGGGTAAGCCCGATTTTGGCAGGCGGTGGAAAACATACACGCACATTTTGCCGGAGGAAGTCATCATCGAGAGTGCGGATCTTTGGGAAAAAGCGAAGTCGTGCACGGGAAAGCCCCTGCGGGGATAGGCGCATTTTGGAAAACAAAGGATTTGGTGCGATGGGAAAAATATAAGCCGCGAGTAGGATGGGAATTGTATACCTACCTTGTAGGGTACTTTTCCCGTGTTATAAAAGTCACTTAAGCTGCAGTGGGAAAAATAGAGGCTGTAGGCAGGTGGGAATTTATTGCCTACCTTGCAGGGTGAAAATTCCCATGATATAATAAAAGGAAAGTGACTTAAGTGAAATCATGGGATTTTAGTGCCTACCTTGCAGGGTAAAGAATCCCATTGCAAAAGTCAAATCACTTAAGTGGATCATGGGATTGTGGTGCCTACCTTGCAGGGTAAAGAATCCCATTATGGTGAAAATTCTTAAAAATAGAATTACATGTGCAAAAAAGTGCGCCCCCTTTGGTGATGGATAAAAATAATTAAATTGATTATTTTTATTAAATTCTATCCTTGGAAAAAGTGCGCCCAAGCTTGAGGAGGTTGAAAAGTCAAAGGAAGAATAAAAGAAAGGATTAAATTAATTAAATTTAATTTATTTAGTGGCTGCCCCTCTCCTTGGAAAAAGTGCGCCCCATTTGGGCATTATTTAATGATTTTTAAGGCATTAAATCATTGAATTAATTTCTATTTTCGGTGGCTATGGTCAAAGCACCTTTGTGAGGCTAAAGTTAAGTCTTTGTGTGGAGGATTAAATTGGATTAATTTAATTTATTGGATGGCTGTCCTTAAACATGCAATTTTAAAAGAGAAAAGCATGATTTTTAATTAATTAATTGCCTTTAATTGTTAGGGCAATTATTAATTATAGAATTATGAAGGTTATATAAGCATGGGCAGCCATATGGATTTATTATTCAACACACACGGGTAAAGAATTGCAGCGAGGAGAAAAAGTGCGCCCCCATTAGAGGAAGGATTTTGCCGAGACAAAGTGCTAACAAAGGCTAAAAGCTTCAGATTTGGCGCATGCTTTGGAAAAGGTTCATCTTTAAATGCTGCACAATTGTTTTCCACAGGTGTTAAAGGAGCTCGGTGTTGATTAAAAGGATTCATGATCTCTTTATGTGCAAATTAAACACCATTTTTGGGGCAGCGAGGCTTGAAAAGTGCAGATTTTTATAATTTAAATTCACTATTCATGCTCGGTGGCCATTTTGTCTGAATAAATTGCGGGAACTCATTACAGGTGCTTTATAAAAGAAAAGGAGTATTTATCGATGTCGATACATTGCAAATATCCTCGAATCGAAGAATTGTCAGATCTGCACGGTATTGAAGAAAGCGAGGCCAAATTAGAAGAAAAGAATTATTGGACAAAGATTGATAAAGCTATGGCGAAAGGAGATGAAAAAGAGAGCACGATGGATTCATGCATTGCCTCTAAACTTTCAGACATAGGAGACACGGATCTAGGCCCAGAACCTCTTTCTGATTTGATTGACAGATCCAGAGCTGGAAAGACTTCACTCATGCGTGCGGTCAAAAGTAGTGGAATTATTCGAGCTGCGGCTTTCCGTGTATCTGACCCAATTGCCAGAGTTTGTGATGGAGTGTGCTAGATCTTACCATCCTTCATCCAGATCAGTACGTGATGTTGCGGGAAAGACAATAATTCGTTTGGATGCAGAATTCTTCGATTATTGTTTGAAGATTCCAGTACGAAAGGTGGTGACTTCTATTAGCATTCAGGATGCTGACAGTAGGTGGGAAAAGCATAGAGCTGATTGTGTGAGCATCATGAATAGCGGTTCATGAAGAAGCCTAGATCCCCTTCCGGGTTCGAGAACTCTTCCACGATCGATTTGGTGCGGGAGGCGGATGATATTGTCAAATTGCTATGCGGGTTGAATGGTGAAGCGAATGCCTACACTTTAGGACATGGATGTATGCTTTCATCGAGGACCATTGAAATCAACAAGGTTGATTCTATAATCGATTAGTCGAGAAATTATTAGCAGCTGACATCGGTGAGCAAGCTGCGGGCGTAAAGCGTACCTTGACTTGAAGATGACTTCATACTTGGTATATCTGCTGACTTCACGAGGTGTCTTTTCAATTTGGATAGATGTGGTATTCTTTCGAGGATCCCATTTTGAGTCTTACCCACGACTACTTGCACTGCGTGCGAGAAGGACTTCAAAGTGATCAGCGATGGTTTCTTCTACGATTTCATCTGCGGAGTTAGACAAAGACTTGAAGACTCACGAGTAGCGAGGAAGCATGGGAAGCAGTGTCAAGATTGGCGGTATATTCATCCGGTTTGCGAGATTTCACATACCTCGGGGTTACGAGCTTTTCGGGTGAACAGCAAAGATGCCAAGAGTACCGGTGGCCAGATTGATTGCCATGGAGCTAAGCGAGGCTGACTTGGAGTTACGACCTTGATCGAAGCGGCACAAGTCTACGGGCTACTTCCCACTCAGCTTTGTGGGATATTACGGTTGCATCGGCATTCACGAGCTCGAAGAATGGAAGCACAAATGTTGTCAGTATGAGCGAGAGTTCTTCCTGCTGCGGCTTAATTTTGATCCATTTGGAATAGCCGGGAAGACAATCTCGGGAGTACGCACATGTACCTTATTTAGAAGATTTACGGATGAAGTGCGAAGTGAGTACGAGGTCGAGAAAGAAAGATTTCAGCGGTACATCGGCAAAGCAAGTATTTGACTTTGGACTAGCGCGGATACTGCGGATCTTAAAGATGATGGGAGCGTGGTACTTGACACTTACCATCGAATGGGAGGAGATAAAGCTCTCTACGAGGATAGCGATGGCATTTGCGGCCTGATAGAAGAAAGATCGGATTTGTGTTGGTGAGTACTTGAGGTGGTTCTTAACGAAGGGATCTTGCCTTGATGAAGTATTGATGAATCAAATCACGGGCGACCGGCGCGGGAGATTCCCTCAGCGAAAGCATGAAGGAGAGAAGCGGCGAGAAGGTCGAGAAGTTGAAAGCGCGAGAAGATCTCAAGAGAAAGAGGAGACCACTTCTACGACCATAGCTTTGACTCCGACTTCTCCGATTACCTAGTGGATCACCAACTATTGCACCCGGCGGCGAGGATGTTTCCATGCCTTCATTGAAACCAGCAAGCGTTCATCTTCTCTCATGACCACCGTTCGGCACCCGTTCGAGAGGAGATGTTGAAGGCTGCAGATGACGGAGTTGAAAGAGCTTTGTCCTTGGATGTTTGAGAGGATGGCAGCCATGATCTTGTGGCACTTTACGATGGAGAGGATGCGGGCGGGAAATAGTAGCGCACTCAATGACTTCTCATTCTCAGAAGTAATTTCTCGGAATGGTTAGCTTTGCGGTTGGTTCGGAAGCAAGAATAGAGATGAACTTAGAGGAACATGACTTGCGGCTACTTGAGGATCGGCGAGAAGAGGCAGAAGGCCTAAAGTTGCTAAAGCAACTTCTAGGTTGATCATCGAGGATTCGGGAGAGAAGTTTCTTGAGATATTAATCCCGGCGGAAGGAAAGGTAGAAGAGGAACTCACGGCGAGAAGATGTGAGCGGTGACCAAAATACCACTCGGTCGGTCAAGCTACCCTTTGAAGGATTGAAGCGAGGACACGCGAGACGTTCTTTGGATGCTTTGTTCCTTAGGCTTGCAGTGAAAAGCGGAGAAAGAAAGAGCTGCGAAGCAAATAACTCAATTATGTGAGATCATAGCCAAGGTTGCTAAACCTTCCGTTCAGCCCATTTGGTAGCGGTGAGTGATCATCTTATGCGGGAAATGGAAGATCACAGCAATCAAGTAAAGGCTATTGGCGAATGGAAGGATCGATTATTAAATCGAAGCTTACATGCTGACTTGGGGAAGTGCCCGACCCGCTTTAAAGGTTATGAGCGATGCGAGAAAATCAACTAGCGGTGATAGAAAGCATAAAAGGAATAAATACGATTGCTGAGAGAGTAACTTTGAGTGTTTTGGCGAGATCAACAAGGCTGTAGGAGATGTATTGGTTGCAGAGCAAATTGTGCCGGATGGATCAGTCGAGAAGGGGAAGCAGCTAGAGTTTGCAGTATCTTTCCGTTTGGAGATCTGCAGAGTTTTGCTGAAGAGGATGCAGGCACTTGAGAGCAGAACATCAGATTTGCCGGATAGTGTTATTTCTTTCACTGAGGAAAGAGTGGATGGAGGTATTACTTCATACGTGCGGATTGTTTCTAACGAGGTGCATGATTCTCTGGAGGGTTCTCTTCTGATGGTGCAAAAGAGGATTGATAAAGCCACCAAGCCTTTCACGATGAACTCTATCAGTAGGCTGGTGACACTGCAGGCAGACATTGCGAGATTTGGGCCAAGTTTGGAAGAAGTGGAAGCATGCAGCAAAGTGTTGAATGAAGGATTGCTGCGGTCGGGACGAAAAAGGAAGCGATAGCTAAAAGCAGATGGAAAGATCTTTGAACTATATGTTCGACAAGTATATCAGATATCAGAACAAGAAGAAGATGTAGATGTTACAGCTGGCATGACTTCTTCTATTTCTTTCTTCTTCTATTTTCTATGTTCCCGGATGAAATTGTAAACTTCTAAGTTATTGGTTTTGCAACCATTACTCGAAGTCATGTGGAACCTTTTCTATTAGTTAAGTGATACATGTGTCACTTAAGAAGAAGTTAGTTGAGGATGATTGCCAAATGTCATCTTTACTTGTTGTTCATACTTTAGTTCGGTTTGAGTCTTCTATTTGTACTTTCCCTCCTACATTCTATAAGTAGGAGAAGAACCTCGGGTTAATCATCGATCGAGAATTTGTAAGAAGCAATCTTGTGTTCTAGACTTTGTCTTTGAACCCCACGAGAGCCACTTGTTGCGAGAGGAATACAAAAAAGCGAGGTTTAGGAGAACTTTGTGTCACGGTGTATTTGTGTTTCTTGCTTTAAATCTTAGATCTCTTAATAGACTTTGTGTTATTTTAGATCTAGATCTAGAGCTGCCTTTGCTTTATAATTACATGTGTGTTGAATCTATTTGAGTTTCTTCTATGTGCATGTGATTAGCTCTGCGATCTACTAATTGGGATGCACATCTTCCTCACTTCTCTCTCTGTAATTCCTTTACTTCTTCTTTCATAATTTTCCTTTCTTAAAGCATTTTTACTTACTTGCTGAGAACTTCTTAGTTATGGTTCATGAACTAAGTTGTTAAAGTAAAACCCACGATAGATAGAAACACATTTTTATTGACAAAAAATGATCTATTGGGGAGATTAATGGCGACAAGATCTATGGGCGACAAATTTGTCTTCATTCATTATAAAGTCCAAGTTTGAATTTCCCTCTCATTTCTCTTTCTCTTCCATTCTCATATTCTATAAATGTAAATGCAGAGGCATATTATAAGGGTTCTATTTTGCAGAATTTGCACATTTTGCCTTAGAGCAACGAATTTTCTTTCCTTAGGACCTTTGCGAGATAGCATTTTTACAAGAGATTTCTAACCTCCGCTTTATAATTGTGATGAATAATTTTTGAATGCAATACATCTATGGTTATTTTCCCTTTGAATGCTCTATTTTTGTTGTGGATGTTTACCCTCTTATTTTCATTAAGTTTTATTCATTCACCTCTTTTATAACTCTGTGTTTCCATTAAATCTCTACATATGCAATTGTTATGTGTCTTTCTAGTTAGATTTGAACCTTGTCTTAGTATTGACACATCACCATTCTTTTATTTTGTTGCCTTTCCCATTTCTCTCAACCCTAGATCCTGTATGTTTTAGACTTAGCTTTAGAATTAGTTGCAATTTGAGTAGTTTAGGTTAGTGTGTGTTGAGCTAGGAGAGAAGGAACCATCCTTCTCTAGAAGGTTTGTCTCAAGGAGAAAAGTCCCACACTTTGAAGACAATCCCATGTTAGTTGAAGTATTTAATCTTCTATGATCAATCCAAGGGTGCTATTTCCGGTCACTAATAGTTATGGCACGCTTAGTGGGATAGAAAATAATTTCTTGTCATTTCACTAAGAGTTTGGTGTGTATCTTGGTGAAATATCCCTTATGGGATATTACTTTAAAATGCACAAAATATAGAACTTGTAGCAAGGTAAAATACTGATTCTTGATGAAAATGTCCAACTAGGATAGCGAATGGTATTATATTGATATTACACAAAATATATGTCCACAATGCATGAAATTACAAGGGAAGCTTACAATAATAATAATAGACACTATGCAGACCTTTTATGGAATAATATATTGCTGCTCGACAAGGTACAGAAGCCCTAGGCGGCTAGTCCACTTCAGAGGTTTGTGACCCTCTTGATACAAAGGCAAAATAAGGGTCTTTGAAAACAACAAGGAAGGTATAGGGAATAGCACCACCTACGGATTTGACACGATTGGTGAAAGAACCCCAAATAGAGGTTGTAGTCGCCACATTTGGAATGGAGTCGGGAAATGAGGGAGGCACCTTCCACATGCTATCACGCCCGACCTAGATGGCTACCGTGAGTTAGATCTAGATCCCCTTTGATGTATTCCTTGAAATCCCCAAAGAATCCTCGAAACCCTTCTTCTGACCCTTTGAAAATATCTTTGTAGCATGGCCCAAAAAAATGGCTCCAAAATGATAGACTAGGGTAGATATCTTACTACCGAAGAATTCCTTGCTAGCTAGGGGTGGGTCTCTCACCACCGAAGCTAGGGTCCTTGTGGGATTTGACTCCACAAGCTGTAGAAACACAACAACAACAAGTGCACGTGAAGGAGCCAAAAATGTATATGACAAAAAGTCCCTTTTCTTTCTTTCCCATCTCCATATATACTTTTCCTTGGAAAACGAGCCTCCACAACCCTAGCACATTTCATTCCATGGAGGGGCCACTAATAAAAACATATCTATAATTACTTTCTCCCCTTTTTGAGTCGCCGTGTCCAAAAGTAACCCCAAACACCAAACTAGGACATTAAAACCATGGGGCCCCTTCTATAGCCTTCCAATGTCCACGGCCCCTTGGGTTCGACCATGTTTTGGGCCCGACTTGGCCCTTGGGCCACTTGACGTAGGAAGAAGGGGCATTACAAAAAGGGGACATTAAAGTCCTCCCTTCACAAAATTTACTTGTCCTTAAGTAAACACAAATCAGGATGCTGCAAAATCTGCTCCCCCTCCCAAGTGGCATCCTCAAGTGGCGGTCCCTTCCATTACACCAAATACCCAGTGATTGCTCTGTTCCTGAGCCCCCTCTATCTTGTTTCGATAATGGCTTCGGTTCTAGCACTAACTTCCCTTCCTCATCTAGTGGCGGTAGCTCTGTAGATGGTGCAATATGCGGTCCGAGCACCTTCTTAAGGCATGAAACATGGAAGACATTATGTATCTTACTATGCTCTGGTAGCTCTAGCTCATATACCACTGCCCCTACTCGACGAACTATTCAGTACAGACCATAAAATCATGGTTTCAATTTCTCTGCACCCTTATGCTTCAGTGAGGACTGCCTATATGGTTGTAAACGTAGGAACACTAGATCCCCAACCTCAAAAGACCTCTCTGTCATGTGCCGATCTGCATATACCTTCTGTAGATTCTGTACCTTCTAAAGATTCTCTTTGATAGCCTTTAGAATATCTTGGTTCTCCTGTAACCAATCTTGAGATTTGGGAGCTCGGTTATTTGGTAATACCAAATCTACAAATGTCCTTGCGTCATTCCCATACAAGGCTCGGAAAGGGTTCATACCTATGCTCATCTGGTAGGTGATATTGTATCAATACTCACCCATGTGTAACCATTTGTTCCATGCTCGCTGGTGTCCTATCACATAACTCCGGAAGTAGCCTTCTATCCACTTATTGACTATCTCCATCTTCCCATTTGTCTGTGGGTGGTAGCTAGTGCTAGGAGTTAACTCCATACTTGCTAGTCTGAAGATCTCCTACTAAAAGGTTCTCATGAAGATCTTGTTCTCACTGACGATATTTTTAGGCAACCCATGTAGCTGAAAAATACCGGTATAGAAGATCCGGGCCACATCCATGGCCTCATGCCCTTTGGGTAGGGAAAAGAAATGAGCATACTTAGTTAACCGATCAACTACAACATAAATACAGCTATGCCCATGCACCAAGGGAAGCCCTATGATAAATTCCATAGATATGCTTTCCCATTTCTATTTGGGAATGGGGAGAGGCTGAAGTAATCCTGCTAGGAAAGAGCGCTCAGATTTGGTTTGCTGGAAAACCATACATTCTCTGACATGATTTAAGACATCGTCCTTCATCCCCTTCCATGCAAATCTCTCCCTGATGAACTTCTATGTTTTGAAATGCCCAAGATGTCCAGCTAGGGGTGTATCATATACTGTTTGAAGGATCTTTCCCTTCATTTTAGATCCTGATACAAGGAAGATCCTATCCTTGTAGAAAATGAGATCATCCACTACTCTATATCGGTCGTCTTGGATCATACCATCCATGATCCCACATGCAAACTAATTTTTGGAATACTTAAAAAGTATATGAGCCTTCCAATCCACTGAAATATCGGACATAGAACTAAGCATAGTAGTGAGGTAAGGCCTCCTAGATAAAGCAAGCAATAACATTATTCTTACCTTGAGTATACTCAATGTCAAAGTCATATGTTTGCACCTTGTTCACCTATTGCTTTGGTGATCGTTGAGCTCTTTCTATCCCAAGAAGAATCTCAAACTGTTGTGATCCGTACGAACCATGAATTTGCTGCCCACAAGGTACTGTCTGAATTTGGCCAAGGCATGCATAATGGCCAACATCTCCTTGTCATCGATTGAATACCCCCTCTCCACGGGTTTAATTTTTAACTCTCATAGGCAATGGGATGCCGACCCTGCATGAGAACTGCCCCAACACCCTCTCCTAAAGCATCACACTCTAGCATGAATGGGCGGGAGAAGTATGGTAATATGAGGATGGGACATAAACTCATTACCTCCTTGAGGTGGTCAAAAACTTGTTGAGCAGCAAATGACCAAGAAAAATCCCCTTTTCGTCAAGTCACCAATGGAGCGATCAATCGAGATAAATTTTTCATGAACCTCTGGTAGTATGTGCACAACCCCACGAATCCTCTCAATTGTGTCAGTGTTCTAGGTGGGGGCCAATCCAAGATTGCCCATATCTTCTCTCTGTCCACCTTCACTGTACCCCCGCCAATTACATATCCCAAGTACAAAAGTTTGGTCATGCCGAACTCACACTTAGAAGCTTTCACATATAACGAATTAACTTCTAATATCCCCAATATCTCACCCAGGTGCCTGATATGGTCCTCCCAAGTCCTGTTGTAGACTAAAATATCATCGAAGAAAACCAACACAAACTTCCGCAAGTGGCAGTTGAACACATGATTCATGCAAGACTGGAATGTAGCTGGAGCATTAGATAATCCGAAAGGCATCACCAAGAATTCAAAGTGACCGTAATGGCATCTGAACGTTGTCTTATGCACATCCTGCTCCCTGAATTTGATCTGATGATATCCAGAGCACAAATCTATTTTCAAAAAATAGATTGCACCATGTAGCTCGTCCAACAACTCGTCAATGCTTGGTATGGGATACTTGTTCTTTATTGTGTTCTTATTTAAGGCTTGGTAGTCCATACACATCTGCAGGTTCCCATCCTTCTTCTTCACCAAAACCACCAAACAAGAAAAAGGGCTGGAACTCGGTCTAATATGTCCCATATCCATGAGCTCCTGTATAGTCTTCTCAATCTCTTCCTTAAACCTCTTGGGGTGGCAGTAAGGAGAAATGACCACCGGTCTAGCATCCTCGAGCTCAATCACATGCTCAAATCCCCTATCTCGGGAGGTATGCTTGAGGTATGTCACCAAACACGGCCTTTGTGTTTGTCAAGTGAGGCCCTGTATATCCACAGGGTACTACTGCTATCCCTCCTCTGATTTCTTGGTTGAAACCAAGCAGTGTACTGCCCAATCCACCTCGTTGTGCCTATAGATCCTCTCGATCCTCTTGGCCGTAACAACTCGGGGTGCCCCCAAGGATAAACCCCTCAAGATCACATTCCTCCCTTTAGACTTAAACTTCAGCTCCATCATCTGGAAGTTAGTTCGAAATTCACCAAGGGAATGGAGCCACTGTACCCCAAGCACTATGTTGGTCTCTCCAATTCCAACAATATAGAAATCATTGGTAACTGTATAGTTACCCATCACGATGCTCAATTGGGGAACCCATCGTGTGCATCTCATAGACTCTCCATTGGCTACAACCACATTGAAGCCCTCAAATTCCTCTGTCTATAACCCCGCCTCTCAACTAATGAGGCATCAATAAAGTTGTGGGTTTCCCCACTATCAATGAGTACCACCACTCACTTTGTCGTGTAAAACTCCCCTAACTCTGAATGCCTTATACCTTGGGGTACTAGATAATGTGGCGATAGTCTCCCGGGGAAATTATCGCTATCTTGCTCCACACCTACACCATCTCGATGCCTCCTCATCATCACCCTCTAATGGTTGTGTGTTCAATTCTTCGTCACCATTGCTCTCCTCAAAGACCTCTATGTATTGGGCCCTCCCTGCGGCCTCGCAATCATGCCCGGGACCCAAGATGTGCGGTAATCGAAACATAGTTTCTTTTGCCTCAATTCCTCCCCGTCATCACTAGCTCCGAATGGTCTCCAGGCTGTATCCTTCCTAGGTGGTGGTACCTTTGGTTGTAGACCCCCTGTTCTTGAAGGGAAACCCTTAGGCTACACTCGAGGTGGAAACCTCGACTTAAGGGTGGATAAATCTAGGTCACGAGCTTTGCTAATAGCCTCATGCAGCGAAGAAGGCTCAAATGACCTCAAAAATCTAGCGAGAGCATCTGTCAAACCTGCTGTGAATAGGGAAATCAGCCTCATCTCTGTAATATTAGGTACCATGACCGATAGTCTCTAAAAATCGGTGATATATTGATCCACGGAACCGGTCTGTCTCAGATGAGTCAACTCTCTAAAATACCCGTCGGGGTCCCTCTTATCAAATATGCTCACTAGCCTCTTTGTGAACTCTGCATAAGTCGTGATGTATATGTGTCCTTGTGTAATCAACCCATGATGCCACCAATCATGAGTGTCTCCCTCTAGATGTGGGATTGTAAACTTAATTACATCTTCCTCCCGTTGGATTCAGGTCGAATTATTTCTTCAACTTCTACACCCAAGACTGTGTTGTACACTTCTTAGAACCATTGAAATGTGGAATAGAAATCTGTCCCAACCTCCTTTGCATCTCTGGTACTTGTGCCTAGTAATCTCTCCTAGGCCTATTGCCAATCTTCATTTTGTAATATTCTTGGAATGGCATGTTGTCACGAAAGCCATCACTTAAAGTCTGGTATCTTTCCCAACAAGATTCCTCATCTACAACATCCCCTAGTTTCCGTACCTATGAAACTTTCGGATCCTTCAAGAAAGAAGGTTTGTGAGACCCCAGAGGCCTAGTAGAAGAATGGGGGACCGTTGTCCTGAATGTCCACCCTCACCTCTTTGACCATATTGTCCCTTGTTGCTATTTTCTCCTCTTTCCACATGAGTAACAACCCTGTCTGTGCTAATCTCCCAGTGAGCTAGCTCAAATAGAGATTGGTGGTCTCTGTTGCTTTACCATGTTGGTGAACAATTGTTTCATCAGCTCCACCCCTATATCCTCACTGTCTTTGTCCCCCATCTTTCAATCCCAACAGGCTGGAGAAATAGCCGCTCTGATACCACTGAAATATCCCTTGTGGGATATTACTTTAAAATGCACAAAATATAGAACTTGTAGCAAGGTAAAATACTGATTCTTAATGAAAATGTCCAGCTAGGACAGCGAATGGTATTAAATTGATATTACACAAAATATTTGTCCACAATGCATGAAATTACAAGGGAAGCTTACAATAATAATAATAGACACTATGCAGACATTTTATGGAATAATATATTGTTTCCCGACAAGGTACATAAGCCCTAGGTGGCTAGTCCACTTCAGAGGTCCGTGACCCTCTTGATACAAAGGAAAAATAAGGGTCTTTGAAAACAACAAGGCAGGTATAGGGAATAGCATGACCACCTGCAGATCTGACACGACTGACTAGAAGAACCCCCAAATAGAGGCTGCAGTTGCCACGTTTGGAATGGAGTCAAGAAATGAGGGAGGTGCCTTCCACGTGCGTTGTCACGCCCAACCTAGATGGCTACCGTGAGTCGGATCTAGAGCCCCTATGACTGTATTCCCTAAAATCCCCAAAGAATCCTCAAAACCCTTCCTTTGACCATCTGGAAATATCTTTGTAGCACGACCCAGAAAAATGGCTCCAAAATGATAGACTAAGGTAGATATCTCACTACTGAAGAATTCCCTACTAACTAGGGGTGGGTCTCTCACCATCGAAGCTAGGGTCCCTATTGGATTTGACTCCATAAGTTGTAGAAACGCAATGTGCAAAGAAATTTGCACGTGAAGGAGGCTAAAAATGTATATGACAAAAAGTCCCTTTTCTTCCTTTCCCATCTCCATATATACCTGTCCTTAGTAAACGAGCCCCCACAACCCTAGCGCATTTCATTCCATGGAGGGGCCACTAATATAAAAGTATCTATAATTACTTTCTCCCCTTTTTGAGTCATCGTGTCCAAAAGTAACCCCCAAATGCCAAACTAGGACATTAAAACCACGGGGCCCCTTCCACAAGCTTCCAGCGTCCACAGCCCCCTTGGGTCTGACCACGTTTTGGGTCCGACTTGGCCCTTGGGCCATTTGGCGTAGGAAGAAGGGGCATTATAGAAAGGGGACATTACACTTGGTGATATTTAACCTTTGGAGGCTCTACAAAACACATCGGTGACTCTAAACATTTCATCTATGGGTTAAAAAAAAGTGTCTCTATCTCATGAGACAAATTCAAACAAGACAAAGGATAACATGTGGAGAGAATTTTGATGAATTACAATTGTCTACAAGGAGAAGAAGAAGAGGCAGATCCACATAGAGATTGTCGTCACCTCCAAATAGAGTTCTCTCTACTCCTCCCTGGTAGGCCTTTCTTGTTGTCTTCTAGGGTTCTAAGACCCATCACATTCATGGCTCATCAAATAAATCAATCATTTATCACATTCAATGGAGGAGAACTTTTCTTTTGGCCCAATATGATGACATTCCAATTACTGCAACCTTGAAGAGTGTTCCTTTATTCATTAGAGAGAACACTACAACTCCTATAGAGCACATAAAGGATGATGCGAACATCTGCTTAGTGTATCATATCACACAAGAAAATGTGTCCATCAAATTACTAACAACTTCTTTCAAAGGAAAATCCCTGTAATGGTACAAAGGCTTAAGAGTGAATTCCATCTCTACTTGGGATGAGCTAGGAGAATCTTTCTACAATTAGTTTGAAGATAATTTAGACCATCTATCTTTAGTGGAGCAACTGACTACAACAAAAAGATCAACTCATGAGCTAATGACTCACTTCAACATCAAATTTCGGAGGAAATGAATTAAAATCCCACAAATGGTAAGTCCTACACCCCAATATGCTTTTCTATATTACTTAAGGGATTTAAATAGTGAAATTTCTGTCATGATCAGTCGATATGGTTTATAACCTTACTTGATGCCTATGATATTGCTATTAGAGTAGAGAATAGTCTTATATAGGCTGGGAAACTTGCTCCTAGACCTCTAATGCCCATATTCCTACAGAAGGGACATTTGTGCCTTACCAAAACCCTAAATTAGCTCATATTCCAACCCCAAGAAGATAAATCTCAAGTCAAGCATCTACCTCTACAATCCCTTCAAGTGAGTTGTAAGAAGTCATGAAGCAATTATAGAATTTTGGAAATGAGTTGTTATCCTTAAAGAGGTAGCAAGCTCAAAATTTCAGACCTTATTAGCTGCTAAACCAACCCAAACAAGCCTCCTTACCCACTAACCAAGTCATTTGTCATTCCAAGCAGCTCCTCAAAATCGAATTACCCCTGTGAAACATTTTCAGTCATACAATCCAAGTGTGGCTAGTTCATCTAAGGCCTTGGTTCTATTCAAGATAGCATATTACACAATTATGAGTGGTGCTTCCTAGTAACCTTCCCCATAAGTAAGTAATATTCCCTAATGGCATATTGAACCAAACTTTAATGGTGCAAAAAGGTGCATCCTTCTCTCAAAACACATCTGCATAGGAGAATCATGCAGTAATAATTTTCTCAAGAGCCGCAAATGATACTTCACTTGTGAATTGGAAAATGGAGGAGTTTTGTGGGGTCAATCAGATTCAAGAAATAAATCAAACATCTTCATCAAGTAGTTGTAAAAGAAGGCAAGAGAAACCAAGTACTCCACCTCTCACTTCACAAAGTCCTCATCCCCAACTCAAATAGCCCATGGACTTGAGAGGATTTTAGGATTCAAAAACAATCCACGAGAATATTGTAAACACGCCAAACAAAGAAATCCCTCATGGAAAATAATTTCCACAAGTCAAGTAAAATCCATGACTTAAAGGAAATCACAGAATGTAGAAATTCTATTATCTAAAGAAAACCGGCCGATAGAATGAACAAGAAAGGAAAATGCCATTCTTCTATTGCAGAAATCCGTAGGTACCCATTTCAACATCCTAGAGCACAATGAACGAAAACCAATGTGAACATCTCAATGTGGGAATCTCTAGCTATTCTTGGACAAAGAGATCTTTTGCAAGTCACCATGGTTGATCTTCCTACACCACATGAATCATCTAAGGAGAAGAACAAGGTTGTGCTCACTAACACACTTCAATAAAAGGATGACCAACTAGGTAAAAACATGAATCGACACATTTCTATGTATCTTTGATCATTTACAATTATTTGGTGCACAATTGCATGATTGACTTAGGGGAAAGCAATTCGGTGATGCACAAACATGATAAAGAGACTAAGATGGTCTTGAATATGAGTCACTCTCTAAACGATTGGTGTAATTAGATAAGACTACGGTGGGAACCATTGGATTTTTCATAGGTCCAAGCCTCACCCTACACACATGTCCCAACTTTTCAATCCCGTAGGACGTGTTCATCATTGACCTTCCCCCTTTCTTCATTTTGTGCCTCTTGTAGGATTTCACCGCTAAGATCGGAAGGTACTTATCTGCGCATTGGTCTCACATGATTTTCAAAACCAGATATGGAACTAAAGCCACCATAAGGTTTGAACCTATTGCCACATACCACATAAAGCATTATGTGCCCATCCCATGAATGCGAATTGCACCATTTTTATCAAGAAGATCACCCAAGTGCCCAAGAAGTGGATACTCAGATCGAAGGTATCTTAGATTTACTACTTGATGAATGGGGATCTGATTTCCATGGATTTGATCCATACAAAAAAATTTAAGAGGTTGGTCTTAACATTTATTATCTGTGTGAAGATACTTCACCTACTCTTAGCATTATGAAGGCCAATGAACAAAATGGTGGCATTTAGAAAATGTTCTTTGATGGAACAAGAAGAAAATAAGGAATAAGAGGAGGTGTAGTGTATATATTTCCCGTAGGTGTGAAGCATTACTCGATTTTGGATTTCATTATAGTTGTTCTAACAACTCAACAGAGTATGAATCTCTCATCCATGGCCTACAATGGGAAAAACTATATCAAACAATTGCGTACTTTTGGGGATATTGAGATGATAGTAAATCAAGTAAGAGGGCTAAATGTGGCTAAAAATGAATTGATAAGATAATATAATCATAGAGTACATGAGACCTTTTGGAATTTTGAAGCTTTCAACACCTTCACCATCCCAAGGAAAGAAAATGAAACCGTGGATAGGTTAGCTACAATTGGAACAAAGTTTGACATTGTTGGAAATGTCAAGAAGGATGGGTTGCAACCACATGTTAGAGTAGTGGAGAGGCCTGTTGTCCTAGATAATGATATGACTTGGAAAGAATTTGAAAGGGACCTAAATATTGTCAACTTCATCCAAGAAGAGGTTGGGTTTTCATCAAGGAAGTAGTAAAAATTTGAGCAACAATATGGAGACCAAAATTTCCACCTCAAATTAAACAAACACCCCAAAGGTCCAAATGAATCCATCTTCAATTATGATGATAAAATCATAAAATAAAAAGAAAACATGATAGTCAAAAGTGAGGATTATGAATCCATCTCAGTTGGTGAAGAAAAGTTGCTTAGGATTGGCAATGTATATACTTCACAAGAAAAACATGCTTTTGTAGAACTTTTCCAAGATTTTTTTGTTGTCTTTGCATTGAGATATGAAGGCCTTACATGTTTTGATAATGATTTAATTCAACATACAATTAAATTGGATCCAACAACCAAGCCCATTAGGCAAAAATTGTGGCTTGTCAATTATGGATTGCGCCCTCGTATAAAAGGAATTGAAAAAGTTGATTAAGGAAAACATCATTTTCCCCATCATGATTTCATCATGAGTTGCCAACCTATTCCTAGTGAGGAAAAAAATGGGGAAATCAGACTATGTATGTATTTTAGGGACTTGAACAAAGCATCCTTGAAAGATCATTATTTTCCACCTTATGGAACAAATTTTACAAATGGTAAAAGGGTCGAGGAGGTTCTATCTGTTAGATGGTCACTCATGGTACAATTAAATTATGGTGAAGGAGGAAGATAAATTCAAGACAACGTTAACCACCAAGTGGGGAACCTATGCTTACAAGAAAATGCCATTTGGTTTTTCCAATGGAGTAACCTTTCAAAGAGCCATGGATATGGCATTCAAGGAGTAATCAAATTGTTCTTGTCTACCCGGATGATGTCATAGTTTTTTTCCAAGAATGCAAATGATCACTTGTTCCATCTTAAGAAAATCCTTGAAAGATGCAAATAGTTTAGGGTTTCTCTCAATCCCAAAATGTATCTTCTTGGCGCATGAAGGTAATCACTTAGGCAATATTGTATCTAAGAGGGCCTTCCAATTGATATAGAAAGAGTAAGTGACATCGTTTCATTATCATTTCCCAGTCAAAAGAACTCTATGCAAAGTTTCGTAGGGAGGATCAACTTTTTCAATTGGTTTAATCCAATTTATTCCAATCTTGTTAAGCCTCGGCATATATACTAAAAATAACATGCTTTTCAAGTGGACTACTGAAGGGAACAATAGCTTTGAAGCCATAAAACAAGAAATTGTGCATGCCACAACTCTCATTGATCTTGATTTATCAAAGGATTTCACCTTGTATGACTGCGGAGGCTCGGACACATTATTTGTCATGCTTAGTGCAACTCAATGATTTTTTTGGAATAACCAATTGTATTCTTCACCTAAATCCTCGAGGATTATGAAGTAAGGTACTCATTTATTGAGAGGCATGCCTTAGTTGTCACTAGGAGCTTAAATAAATTTAGGCATCTACTATCCAAAAACAAGATCCATCTTATGGTCTCACACGCTAGTGTGAAATATTTTCTTCTGAATAAGGATCTGAATGAGAAGAGAGATAGTTGGATCACCAAAGTGATAGAATATGATATCGACATCAAAGTGACTAAGCTAGTTAGAGGCAAAGGTTTATGTGAGCAGTTGGTTTTAGAGCTGCAAAATTAAGAGGAGTTTGTTATAGTGCTCTAACATGATCAAGGGTAACTCCGCAGATGCTCCGCCCAACCATTGTTGGACACACAACATAACACTTTTTCTCTAAATAGGTCAATGCTTGCAAGGATTGACAAGAGCCAAGAGAAGATATTTAATACTTCACTCTATCCACTTTGTGCTTATTAATTGCATCTTATTTAGAAAAGACATCAATGGATTTCTTTTGAGATGTATAAAGGTAGATCAAATTGAGAAGATATTGCATGTATTTCATGATGTTGTTGATGGAAGACATTTTTATCTCGAGGATATCATCATTCAAAATAATGAAAGGAAACTATTATTGGTCGAGTCTTTTTAAAGACTATTTTGGACATATGGGTGAATAAATATAAAAAGTGTGCCTTTTTCACAAGAAAATAGAGGCTAACAACGTTTCCACTCCACCCCATCTCTATAGATCAACCATTCATGCAATGGGGGTTGGATTTTATTAGAGTAATCAATCCATATTCAATATTGGGTCACAAGTGGATCCTTACAACCACAAATTACTTCACCAAATGGACAGAGGTTGTTTTTTGAAGGAATAAAATGAAGCTAGAATTCTATATTACTATGAAATTATTATGACCAGGTTTGGTGTTCCTTCCACAATAATATATAATAATTCTATGGTATTCCTTAGCACAAAAATAATTGATCGGGCTATCAAAATGGAATATATCTAAGCATATATTCAAACTATTACCCCAAAGTAATGGAAATGATGATTCAACAAACAAGAATCTCCTCGGGATTATCATAATAACCTTGGAGGATAATCAAAGAGCTTGGCACACAAAGCTAAAATCAGTCTTATGGACAGATAGAATCACTTTGAAAATATCAACTAGTAGCTCACCTTTCAAAATTTTCTATGGTAAGTAAGAAAATTTACTAATATTTGTTGGATCTCCAGATTTTGAACTCATAAACTAGATGGAGATGTTCGAATTTGAGGCTATGGAAGTTAGATATGCAGAGCTCATGGAGTTAGAAGAGTTAAGGAATTAAGAAATACAAACAATGGAGATTAACCAGATTCAGATCAAGAATCATTTTGATAAGAAAGTAATGGTTAGAACCTTTCAGGAAGGAGACCTTGTCCTTAAGAGGGACCAAAATAGAGCTCAACCAAGTAGGCACTCAAAATTTGATGCCATATGGAGCGACCCCTATGTTATCTCGGGATTCAAGATGCAAAATGATTTCCAATGTCAAACTGGATGGAGAATATCTCATGATCCCAATCAATGATATCTACCTCAAAAATTGCTTTTGAAGTAAGAGGTTTCACCTTGTACATAATTAGATTAGATTTACTTTCCTCCAAGTGTTGTTCGACACATTGTTTTGCTTTGGTAGTGTAGTTTATGCTTCCCTAAGAGATTTGCACATGTTCATGGTTGCCTTGAATGGTATTCTCATTCTCAAAGTTTTGGAAAATTTTGAGGCAATCTACAGATCATCAAATGTTGGAAAATGTCAAGTTTAGGGGAGATAGAGGTTAAGGATCATAAGTATATATGCATACACACACAAATATACATACATACTTGACTCCATACCCAATGTATTGCCAAGGAAACCGATCATCTATATGCGGGTAGATAACCCCATTGAGTTACCAAACTTTCATCTAAAATAACACCCCTTGACTATTTTAGATGACTCATCATGTTTAGAACTAAGGTAGATTTTCTCAAGCGTCAAGATCCAAAAATGACTAAGTAAAATACATAGAGGATTATTGCGGAAAACTTAGTGTTCTCTAGATTCTCTTAACCCATGGAATGAAGTGCTAACATTTCAAGCCTTCTACGAATCTCGAGGGTAGGCTATCACATATGTGGATGAAGGTTTGAAGGCCGTAAGTTTTCATGCTCGCATAAGGGTCAAAATATGTGATATATGATAAGAGTGCCACCGGATCCGTAAGATAGTGAGAAATTTGAGAATCGATAAGCCCAAAACTGTGAAACACTATCCTAGTGTTCCGCGGGTTTTCTAGATGTAATGTTATTTTCTCAATCCAAGGAATGAAGAATTTAAAGCCTTCAACATTCTTTCATTTTTTGCAGCCTCTCCCTTTTCTCTCAACCTTGGATCTTGTATGTTTTAGATTTATCTTTAGACTTATTTTCAATTCGAGTAGTTTAGGTTAGTGTGCATTGATCTAGGAGAAAAGGAGCAATCCTTCTCTAGAAGTTTGTCTCAAGGAGAAATGTATCACACTTTGAAGACAATCCCATGTTAGTGAAGGATTTGATCTTCTATGATCAATCCAAGGGTGTTATTTCCGGTCACTAACATAACTTATAACAAAATTTGTAAGTTTTAATTATGTTGTATCTATATCTATTTATTTTTGTGTATTTGAATTTCATAAGCTATGTTTTAGAAGCAATTAGATTCATTCCCAATTAAAAACATTATCTCATCTAGACTAGCCAAATTTTCTTCAAAAACAAATATATTACTTATGGAATGATATATTTTTACAAAGAAATTTTTCTAGAGAAGAAGTAACTCCAAATGATGGGTGATGCCCTTAAGGTCTAGGGATGTCGCATACAAAAAAATCAAGGTAAAATCTAAACACCAATGTAAGAAAATTCGTACACATGATTACACAACAACATTGTGGATAAACATGATTGAAAAATGTGTTGAAAATAATAAGATGAAAGAAAAAGGAAACAAGTGGTTATTTAAAGGAAACAAAAAAATGATTAAAAACAATCCAATTACATGTGGCATAGCGAAAAAGGGCCTAAAAGGACGCTTGGCCAAATTTGTAAGTTTTTATTATGTTATACGTATCTATTTGTTTTAATCTTAGTTTCATAATCTATTTTTTTATTTAATGTTTTTTAAATACACATGCCTATGGAGGATAAATATAATTTCATCACAAAGAATGGATTACACCAAATTACTACAAAAAAATATGTAATTTTTATAATATAATTGTATATTTTTAGTATATTGATTTTTTTTTATTCATAAGGGTTTATTAAAAATATTATTTTTCTTATTTGTAGTCATTTTTTAAAAGTGTATGGTGCCACCAAAAGACCACATTAATGGCGCAACAAGAAAAGGTTGGGAAGCGCGTATGTAATTTATTAATCTAGTAAAAGGTTTTGAGGTAACTAATTCTTTCTTAATTAATTTTTATACATCATATTTCAAAAATTGAAATAAACTAAGTTTAAATATAATTTTTAAGAAAATTTAATTTCATATTTTTATAAAATTCATATATTGCGGGTAATGAGCTAGGTTGAAAAGAAGATGAATATGACATAAGACAAAATTTCAAATCATAACGATTCCAAAATGGGCATTGTGATGATGATGATAAGGTCATCGACTATAATTATGACAATATAAAAGAGTGATAATTTAGACTAGATTTAATAAGTATAATTTTCATATATTTTTAATAATTTAATTTTATATTATATTGATGTTTAACAAGTGTCGGTTGAATCAAAACACTTAAAATATTATATTCTGTTACTTCTAAAAGTTATTTAATTGTTATCCACTTTTGTATCTATAATTTGTTCAATGTAATTTTTTTAAAAAAATTGTATTTATTAATGTTATATAAACAAAAATAATAAATAGATAGCTATTAAAATTGTTGTCATCATCATCACTTACATTGTCATCCATATATATATATATAAATTATGATGTGAATCCAACTACAAGAGGTTGAAATACCTCCAAAAACACACATAAACAACTTTGCAAATAAAACCAGGAGTTTCAAAATAGCTTACTTCTCATTCTGGAATTCACATTGATCTATTACATCATTACAATCCTCCTTTTATTTCAAGACTACTCTAAAACCCTAAAATGCCAACAAACCCTAAAATGTCAAAAAACTCTAAAATGTAAAACAACTCAGATTGACCTAAAAATTTTCCTACCAAATATGCATTCATAAATTAGGGCTCACGTGAAATTTGGACTTATTTTGACAAGCACAACAAAAGTTATTAAAGTTCTAAGACCTAGTCAAAAGTGGAAAAAACATTCGAGCCAATTTTAGGCCACTAGATGAAGGAATCCGAGCAAAACGTGCCAAAATGGGCACAACCTTGTAGGAAAAGTTGACCCCAACATATTACTAATGTATATCTACCACCCTGTAAAATTTCAGGATGATCCAATAGTCGGATCAAAAGTTATGGTCTCTGCAAGTTATGCTCCCGCATCATTCTCCCCTGGTTGAAAAGAATTCAGCTCCTGCGAATTCTGTTGACGGAACTCATCTAATTTTGCACTTTCAATTTTCTTCAACTCCCACTCAGGAATCCAAGTATTTTCTTCTTGCTGCAAACCTTCCCACTGTACCAAATATCTGTTGTAGCTCCATGTCTAGTAGTGATTGTCTTTTGGTCCAAGACACGCATTACCCTCTCCTTTTTCTTCTTCGACAATCTGTTGCTTCCAGTTTATTTCTTCCTCCTCTGCAACATTTTCATCATGACCTAGAAACTTATATAAGTCAAAAACATTAAAAAATGGTGAGATAGCAAAGTTTTCAGGTAGCTCCACCTTGTAGGCATTATCACTCATTTTTCTAGAATCCTACATGGCCCAATCTTCTTATACTTGAGTTTATTATATGTCCCCTTTAGAAACCTCTCTTTTCTAAGATGAACCATCACCATATCTCCTTCTTCAAATACACTTACTCTCCTACTGGCATCTGCAACTGTTTTATATTGTGCATTACTCACTTTCAACTTTTCCCTCACTTCATCTTGTAGTTGTAGAATGTGTTCTGCAAATGCTTCTGCATCATCACTGGTTTCATCTTCACTTGGTAGAACAATTAGATCTAGGACCCCCTTGGGATTCCTACCATATACAATTTGGAAAGGAGACCTCCCTATTGACCTGTTTACCGAGCTATTATATGCAAACTCAGCTTGAGGTAAAGCTAAGTCCCATTGTTTTGGCTTTTCTCCAACTATACAATGTAGGAGATTTCCCAAGCTTTTGTTCACTACTTCCATTTTCCCATCAATCTGGGGGTGATATGCACTATTGAATTGTAGTTATGTCCCCAATTTCCTCCACAGAGTCCTCCAAAAGTGACTCAAAACTTCGTGTCCCGATCTGAAGTGATCGTTCTTGGAATTCCATGCAATCTAACCACTTATGAAAAAACAAATCTGTAATTCTAGAAGCATCATTAGTTTTTTTACAAGAAATGAAATGTGCCATCTTAGAGAATCTATCAACCACAACAAAGATAGAATCATTCCCTTGTTGTGTGTTAGGAAGTCCTAACACAAAATCCATACTCAAATCAACCCATGGCCTTGTAGGGATAGGTAATAGCATATACAACCCAAGTATTATGTGCATGGCCCTTAGCCATTTGGCACACTCTACATCTTGCTATAATCCTACTTATGTCCCTCTTTACCTTTGGCCAATAATAATTTTCTACAATAAGAGAAATTGTCTTACTTATACCAAAGTGTCCATCCAACCCCCCACTATGCAATTCTCTTATAATATTTTCTCTCATTGAACCAACAGGGATGCACAATTGTTTCCCCCTAAACAAATAACCATCCTGTATCAAATAATCAAAAGAATCACTACCTACTGTAGGCTCCTTAAGTTTTCTCACAACATCACCAAAATCTGGATCACCTTCATACAATTCCTTAACTGCCTCAAACCCTAGTACTTTATTTTCCATTGTTGTCAAAAGTGCTACATGCCTACTCAAGGCATCAACAACTTGTTTCTGCTTACTAGACTTATGCTTTAAAACAAAATTATATTCTTGCAAAAATGAAACCCATTTTGCATGCCTACTATTTAGTTTCTTCTATGTGTTTACATACCTCAAGGCTTCATGGTCAGTGAAGAGTACAAATTCCTTTGCTACCAAGTAATGTCTCCAGTTCCTTAATGCCTGAACAATAGCGTAAAATTCCACATCATAAGTAGAATATTTCCTCCTGACTTCATTTAGCTTTTCACTGAAGAATGCCATAGGTCATCCTTCTTGACTCAACATAGCTCCAATCCCAACATGTGAGGCATCACAATCAACCTCGAAGACCTTGCTAAAATCTGGAAATACCAAAACAGTGCTTCTGACACTTTCTTCTTCAACAATTCAAAACTATCTGTTGCTGTCTTGGTCCATAAAAACTCCCTCCCTTTTGTACACTCTGTTATGGGTGCAACAATGCTACTGAAATTCTTGATGAAATTCCTATAAAAGTTGCCAATCCATGAAAACTACAAACCTCTGTCACATTCCTTGGAATAGGCCATTCTAAAATTGCCTTTAATTTTTCCTCATCCATCCTCACTCCATCCTCTGATATGACAAATCCCAAAAAAACAAGACTCTTCGAAGAAATCTACACTTCTTTGAGTTTTCATATAGAATCTCTTTACGTAACAAGTCTAACACCAATTTCAAATGTAATAAGTGTTCTTCCACTATCTTATTGAATATCAAAATATCATCAAAATAGACAACAACAAACTTACCATTGTATTCTCAGAGTACTCTGTTCATCAACCTCATGAATGTACTAGGTGCATTAGATAGCCCAAATGGCATCACCATCCACTTGTATAATCCATATTTTGTTTTGAAAGTAGTTTTCCATTCATCCCCTTCACGGATTCGGATCTGGTAGTAACCACTTCATTCATCTTAGGTCAATCTTAGACATCCATCATATCATCCAATCAAATATCAAGATCTTGTTTATCTCTACACTACACACATTCTCTAGTCTCCATCGGGAGTCATCGCTGCACCGAGCTTGCACATGGACTCATAACCCGAGTCACTTATCTCTTCAACTCTTCATCTTGTTCGAACTCAATCGATATTAGTTCGAAGGGCCCACGGGATCAAATCATATCTCACTTTGGAGGTAACATCATGTGACATCTTTTTCTTCTTTTAGGGACATATTAAAGTCTTCTTTCTCAACTTCTTTATCATGAGGCATTTCATCCCAACTTCTTCCAGCAATAAACTCTTTTTCAATTCTTCCTCTTTAGCCTCAACTAGACCACCTTTACACCATCCTTTTAAAAGGTATATGGTTTTTCTCCATCTGTGTAACCTTTCTATCGTATTTCCAAGGCCTAGGATATATATGACATGCATCCACTTGGGATAACATCACACCACCCTCTTACCAGGTATTCCCAATTGAAAACTTTATAAGGCATCTTTTATCTATGGTATATTGCCTTTCTTGGGGCTATTCCAGATCGATAGGGATATGGGTGCTTCTCACATTATAATCTCTTACAGTTGAAACCATATTTTCACAATTACCACCATCAACAATAATTTTACATACCTTCCTCCTCAGAGGTGCATCTTGTTCAAAACCTTTTTCGAAGTAGTGGGACAATCATCGTCCCTTTATCATGAGGGCTCTTTAGCCTCAACTAGAGTGCATACACTTAAAAGCTTTGTGCCCCTCTTTACCAAATCTGTAACATGTATATTGCCTTTGGGGGAGCCCCGTCCTCCATTATAACCTCTTCCCCTTTGAAACCCCCTACCTCTTTAGTAGTTACCATGGCTTTGACTAGAATCTTCATGCCCTTCTGTATTAGAGGATTCACCTTTTGTAGATTCAAATCTACCCCTACCCCTCATTGGAGATGATGATGGACCTCTCTTCACACCTCTTCTAAAATTATTCCTCTTGTTATTTTCTTCTTCCTTTAATGCAAGTTGATAAGCATCATCTAGGCTATGGATCCAGAGCATACTTAGCTCATCTTGTATGGTGTAACTCAACCCATTTATGTACCCTGTAGCCTTTTATTATTCAGACTCTCCTGTTCCACTCTCATTGATAACTTATAAAATTCATTAGTATACTCCTCAATGCTGAGATCCTTTTGTCTTAGGTTTTGGAACCTTCGAAAGAGTGTCTGAGCATAATCTACAGGAAGAAACTTTTCTTTCATCTTCTTTACCATTTTATCCCAGTTTCGGATCTTTCCCTTTCCATTCCTTTGTCTTTCATTTTATAGGTGATCCCACCAGATCAATGCATGTCTGGCCAACTTAGTGCATGCAAACTTAACCTTCTTCTCATCTGAAAGGGTTTTCCACTCAAAGAATTTTTCCATGTGATTTAACCAGTCAATCAACTCCTCTGGTCGTAACCCTCCACCATAATCAGGAACATTAATCTTGATGCCGTCATTCTTTCCCTCTAAAGCCTTGATAAATCTCTCCTCAAATGGTCTCTCATTCAAGGTTTCTTCGTCTCTCTCATTTTCTTCTTCATCTCCTCCTTCATTCATTAATGGAGGCTCTTCTTCAATATCACTATCTAGGTTTGCATCCCCATTTGCATGTCTCCTTCAAATTTCATTTTAGGAAAATTTGAAAAGGTGATTTTTTTGAAAAGGTGTCTTCGGAGAAGGTCAGTGTCCTATTTGCCTAAAATTTACAATATATATATATATATTTTTGGGGTTGGCTTCGCCTACATTTGAAAACATCTCCTATAAAAACCTAGGTGATTTTCTAGGTAGTATACTACCACCATACTACCACCAGTACTTACCAACACCGTGAACTTGCATACTCTAAGCACCAGAGCACAATACAGATTTGATTGTTGTTAGTAGTTTAGAGTCGGGTGACAAGATGATATTTGTTGATGCGCGACAAATGTTTTTTGAAGATGCGTGACTCATTGAATTTTTTGATGCGTGAAAAGGGGTTAGTTGTTGACGTGTGTGAGGATAGGGATATTTGTTGATGCACAACTCATTGAAGGTTTCTAGATGCATGACTTAGTGAATTTGTCGATGCGAGGTTTCTTGTAATGCGTGACTTAGTTTTCCTAACGTGTGACTCATTTTCCTCTGACACGTGACTCGGTTTCCTCTGATGTGTGACTTAGTGTTATACCTGACGCGTGACACAATTTTCTTTGACGCACAACTTGGTTCTTTTGCTGACGCATGACTCTATTAGAATAATGGAAGGTGTTAGTCCTCATAATGCGAAGACCCAAAAAGTAACTAAGAAATCTCAGAAGTCCCTGTTCAAGTATTTTGGAAACTCTACTGATACAGATAGCACAACTACCAGCAACCATATAGCTACCACTAGAAAGAATCAGAATATTGACTGTGTGGAAGGTAATATCGAGGTGGACATGCATTCTGCATAGTATCAACCAAATGACACCTATGATGATACCATGCTAGATCTTGAAGATATACCTATTGAGATGCCAGATCCTGAAGATATTCTTCCTATTGGGGTGCAACCAGGAGTGCATCAAGATATCACACATACAAATACTCAAGCAAAATGGAACACAAAAATCAAATTCAAATTTGGTTCACGAAAGAGGAAACCAGGTGATTGTGATATTGCTCAAAATTCTACTCAAAAAAGTAAAACATTGAAAATGAACAAGAATATGTGGACCATTGGGAGGACATACAAGTTTGATTGGGCTGCCAAATTTCCATTTATCAAACCTGTACAACCATCTAATTTAGAAGAGATCCCATCTGAATGTACATGTACAATATGTACGTGGAAATTGGGAAAGCAACAAAAATGCAAATGAAGCTGGACACTATAGAAAAACACTGTGGAAAACAATATTTGATTGTAATGGGGTGGATGGCTAGAAAATCAAAACACACAGGTGGAAAACTGAAAAAGAATGCATGCATGTTAAATACACAACGATTATGAAGTAGAGTAGAAAAACGCAGACATCTCGTGGAAAAGGGAGGAACGATCACATCACAAATTGGTAAGATGAATCAAACAAATCTACATGCAAAACTCATACAGTTCTCTACTTTATTTCACATACTAAAGAAAGGAAGACCGATTTCAGATTTCCTCGATTTCAAAGTTTTGTATCAATATAATGGAATGCCCAATGTACCTCAGTCTCATTGGTCTAGAAAGTAGTGCATGGGAAATGGAAAAATGCCTTTCGATGATAGAGAAGGAAGATTTGAAAGAGAATGTAAAAAAATAAAAGTTTATCTCTCTTTCAATTGATGAAGTGACAAAATCAACAACACTGCATGGGTATGTATCCACGTCTATACTTTAGAAAATCATATAAGGACACCTCATCTATTGGGTGTTATGAAAATGGTTGAAAACTGTAATGCCGAAAACCTACATAAAATAGTTGTTTCTCATTTGAAAGATATTGCTGGAATGATTGATTATGAAATTGCTACGAAGTTGGTATGCATCGGAGTAGATGGTGCATCAGTCATGTAGGGTCACCAAACAGGGTTGTGTGTTAGATTACAAACAATAGTGGCCCCATATATGCTACCAATTCACTGTATGGCTCACATAATGAATTTAGCGTATAAAATGGTAAGCAACTACGAAAATGTTGCTAAAGTAGAAGACCTTATAAGAGAACTTCATGCCTATATGGAAAGCAACCCAAAGTGATTTCTTGAGTTCTAGAAATTCACAATTGGAATTACAGATGGAAAAACTTTTGAAGGATGTTGAGATGAGATGGATCTCTTTGTATGAACCTGCATGCAGAGTTCGTGAGGAGTATCCTTCGTTGGTTGGTTTCATGCACAAATATCATCATGAAGTTGATAGGGTGAGGGACTTGTTGTTCCATTTAACTAATTTGGAGACATTGCTTACATTGGTTGGTATTCTTCCAATGTTAGGAGATCAATACATTGATGAAGCATGCACATGGGAGATTAATCTATATTGTGGATTTTATACGGATGAGAAAAATGGTATGTCAAAGTCTTGATGTCTTGTACTGTTCCCAAGATAGTTTTGATACACCTATTTTTGAGAATTGGAAAGCTTTATTAGATCTTAAAAACCCTAGTAACTATTTGAGATTTAATATCCACGATCACCTCTGCATCAATGTTAATGGGAGGGACATACCACTGCACATTTTGTAAAAAATGTCAAGCTATTACAGGATCAGAATGAGAAGATGTTCTGTGACATGTAATCTCTTTGAGTCTATTATAGTTGAAACAAGAATAAAGCTTAATTTTTTTAGAATCCTTATCATAAAAAATTAGAGAACATTTCTCCAAAGATAAAATTCTTGAAGCAATGGGTGTGATGAATCCTAATTTTTGGAATACTAAAGGTGGTCATGCAGACTTTGTAAGAAAGCATTTCCATAAATCCATGGGTACAATAATGGAACATTTCACAAAGACTTTAGAGTTCAAGGGTATGGAAATCAAAGGTATACTTGAATGTTGATTTATTAAAGTTTCAATCAACAAATTTTGTAACAACAATGAGGAACCAATATAAAAATTTAGATGAACCTTTGAAAGTGGTGCTATTACAAGGTTGTGGTGAGGAATCTATCAAAGTTCTATCTTACAAGAAGACATCAGTGAATATTTTAGATTATATGAGTTATGCCAAACAATGATTTTGGGGTCTGTGGAGGATGAAAGGGTTTTCAGTGCTTTATCATTTATAAAATCAAACTGAGAAAAGTTGGATAAAAATATGGAAAGTTGCATGAGGTGTTATGTATCTCGCTACTCCATGGAAACCTTTCCTTTTGACAGAGAAATTGTGCATTGGAATTCCCTTTCCAAAAGAAGAGGTGTGAATAATACAACTACAAGTACAACTATTCCCAATGATGAGAGTGGAATTGGCGCATCGTCACACTACTGTAAGAGAACATCGAGTTTGAAGAAGCTATTGATAATGGATTGTTTCAACTTTAAATAGGTATCTCCTTGACCTTACTTTTATTGTTTGTCACCTTACATTTTAACTGTGGTTATTTATTCAATTTCATATTAACTCTACAGATGCAAATATTGACTGAGGCTTTTTATCAAATTTTGTTTCAGCTCTTGTTATCATTAAAGATGTTATAGGTATATATATTTACATTTATTTAAATACAATTATTTCATCTTTTTTTTTGAAAACATGGGTTGACATCCATCGAGGAAGCTCACACTTCTCGGGACTGACAATGTCAGGAAACTCACCCATCTATCTACTAATCCATTTCTCATGTTGAGTTTTCTTAAATCAAAGATCTAGCACACTACGAAGGATGATTTCTCATTTTCCTTCCATATGCTTTTTCACAACCATCTAAAACACAAGAGGTAACTTAAACCCTATCATATGACATTTCTTGATTTTTTACAATTATGTTTAATTTATTTTTATATTTGCAAAATGCTTTGATATATTGTTTAAACTTTGTGGGATAAAATCACACAATCAAATTTTACAAAGAGAGGAAGATTTTTCCATATTAAGATGTTTATTTCATAACACATTCCAAATTTTATACAATTCATCATCCACGATCGTGCTTGAAGCTAAATCTACGTCCACATAAAATTCATCATCATCCATATATATTTTAATGTCATCATCCACATCTAATGTCATCATATCATTATCATAATCCTGACACTCCAATTATTATTAAAACAATTATTTATCTATTTTAAATGTGCAGAAACATCTCTATCCTAACACATTCCAATTTTTTAAAAACAATTATCCATTATCATCATTCATCATCATCTATATCCATTCTAATGTCATCATATCATTACAAGTAGAGAGAAGAAGATTTTGAGAACTTTTAAATGTCTATCGTACTACATTCCAAATTTTCTTAAAACAATTATCCATTATCATCATCCAGATTCCATGATCGTGCTTGAAGCTAAATCTATGTCCACATACAATTCATGATAATCCATATCTATGATTCTATTCTAATGTCATCATCCACATCTAATGCAATCATCATTACAAGTAGAGAAGATTCGAGAAGGTTTAAATTTTAAGAAACCTGATACAGAGTTTGAATTTTACAAGTAGAGAGAAGAAGATTTAACTCTTAGTATTAAGATGCATGTGTCATACCATATTCCATATTTTCTTAAAATAAATAATTAACCATTATCATAACGCCATCACATTCAAATGAAACATAAACACCATATACAATCTAGAAATTCTATACATAATATATAGGAAGATATAAAATTAAAGATTATAAAGTATTTCAAATTTTCAAACGCCATCACATTCAAGTTTCAAATTTCAAATCCAGATAATAAATTTCAAATGCCATGACCATCACATTCAATGTTTCAAATTTTCAAATATAGATTATAAAGTATTTCAAACCCAAATTTAAAGATCAAGTTTCCACCCTCAATCATGAAATTTTTCAACCCTCAATTTTTTGTACCCCTTTCCCCAATGGCTTCCACTCATGTACTCCTTTCCCCAATGGCTTCTCCACATATACCCCTTTCCCCAATGGCTTGAATAATCCCATAACTAATGAGATCTTCGCAACACTATCTAGATTCTTTACAATTCTTTGTTCTTCCTTTGTCGCATCTCCATGGGATAACAAACTTGGATCTGACAGCTGCCTTGGTTTTGAATAAAATTTTAGGGTTGAAGCCATGCTCTTTAATTATCCGCTTCAGTGTATTGTTTTGTTTGTTAACCAAAACAATATTTTCCTTCAAATTCTTCATTGTGGATAAAATTTTCTTCACGGTTTCCAAGTGAACTTGGAAAACCTTTGCTTGACTCTTCAAATTTTCATATTTCAACTACACAAAAAAGTGATCTCAATTAAACATATTACTAAAATAAGAAAATTTCAAATTAACAAAAAATATTGTTTCAAAGTGATAATACTTACGACTGCTCTATCTCTCTCAAAGCATTTGCAATTGCTACCAGATCCTTGTCCTTAGACCATTTGTTAAAATATATGCAGGCTTCAACACTAATATTTTCCAATTTGTTTAATGCTTTATCTAAAATATCATCTTTATAATTGTTGTTATACGTGACAGTCCCACTTCTTACTTGGGTAAGTAAGGAATCCATCTTCGTAGGTTGATTCTGGACTACAGCGTATAAACTATCCCTTTGCCAATAATTTTCAAAATGACTTATTATCTCATTGATTAGTACTTTTTCCCTTTTCTCCCATTCTATGAGCTGACTGATATGAGGTACAATAAACTCATCGACATGGGATTGACAATCATAACCAATTAAGTTCTCTAAAGGAAATGGTAAAGAATTGTTCACCATCTGTATCTGAAGAAGATGATCTCATTTGGAGAGGTATGGGGGCTTTTCGGGTTGATCATCATTGCTACTTGTTTTTGCCTTTGGGTGGCTTGATCCTATTTGTGATAAAATAAATCAATATTCAAATAAATAAATCTAAAGTGAAATGTAATGAAAGTTGAATAAATTATGTTGAAATAGAAGTATACCTGTTGGCCTTGAATCATCTCACGTGTATTGAAAAATAATGTTGGGTCATTGCTATCAATGCCCAAGTAATCTTCATCTAAAGTTATATTATTTAAAACTGATATGCCCGTTGTGTTGGGAAAGCCACTAAGAGAGAGGGTTGGAATTCGAAACGAGGAGGCAATGTTTAGTGTCCCACTAGGGGGGAGGAATTGGCATGTGTTTACCAATGTTCTTTTTTCTTGATCCTCTAGTTGGCATTTTGAATATTATTGGAGGAGGGGGTGGTGCCCTATTTTCTGTAGAAGGTGAAGGACTGCAATGTGTTGAAAAGTTCAAGAAAAATCATATGAAAAATTGTTAAACTATGCAAAAACTATGAAATTATATGAAGTACTATTCAAAACTTGTACTAAAGCAATAAAATCATACCTTGTTGTTGAGGGGTAGCTTGTCATGGTGCTTGAGGTGGCCGTGTTGGAGTAGTAATTGGTGGTTTTTGAGTTGTTTCTATTGTTGGGATTGTTGAGGTGGTTGTTGAGAAGAGACAATTGCATGTGACTGAATTGAGTGAGTTGGTGAAGATGGTTGACTTTGAGAAGCACGCGTATAGTCCAAAGTCCCTGCAATGTCAACAACAATCGATTGTATGTCAATTCAATATGGTAAAATTTAAATGGTAAATTGAAAATACAAAATGGGAATTTGTAAATAATAAATGTTAAGGTATTACTTCTCTGGCGTTTAACGAATTCAAACGGTTGGTGGTTCGAGAGATGAGTGAACTTCCATTTCAGATTGTGAATCTTCGATGCCTCAAGCATGTTGTTGGCCTCTTCCTCTTGATGCCACCTTTTTTCGAGGAAGGGCCTCCAAAAATATTCTCTGCAAATAATAAATATTTAATCAGATTCGAGATGAACATCTTGTTAGTCTAATGTCAAAATACAAACTTTATAGTTTATACCTATTGTTCTTGAAATGGAATTGACAAATTCATCAACACCTCATCCGTGCAAGTAGGAATTGGTTTGTCTTTTAAATTTAGAAGAGCCTCGTAATAAAGGCCAAGGAGATAGTTTGTGGAGTGAATGACTGGTTTTCCGAAAGCGTTGCATTTGTAATGTCAGTTTTTATTTTTTTGGATAAAAAGGTGCACCAATCAAATTTTTGCTTTTCGATAGTTGCAAGAATGTATGCAATAGCCTAGTTTGGTATATCCATTTGCCGACCCTACAAAACTATTCTGGCTTGAAAGAAGGAAATCATAGTGGCAAGAAAGTGGTGTGCAATTCCTTGCATATCCACACCACATCTGGATTTATTGACATGAGCTGCAAATGCCAAAAACCGTTGGAATTAATATCGATTTGAATTGTATCAAAATCAGAAATTGAATACCAAATGAAAATTGAAAATAGTTTACACTTACAATCAACATGGAAACCGAAAGTCGATTCCAAGTACTTCTTATCATCTTTGATGAGTGTTGCCTTCGTTGTAACAATGGGTAAATTTTTGAATGGGAGGCTGTTAACCGATGAATATCACTTGGTCGATACCGAATTGAAACATTCGACCGTCATCCAAATAGTAAACAAACCATCCTCTGTATTGTATGAGGAGAGAAGGTAGTTCATAATGTCATGGTCTATTTTGAAATGGGGCATCCTAACGAGCCCACCAAAGTCACATGCATCGAGAAAATCCTTGTATTCCGAATTCATTTGTAAAACTGTCTGGATGTGGGGGCACAAAAGGTTCTCATGAGAGTATCTTGCCCTTGGATAGGGCTTGTGGGTTGACTAGATTTTCCTCTTGATTTTTGTCTTGGGCTTGGGCTGCACTTGTAGTCACCATTGTAGTTGTCCTTGAGCTTGATTGTACCTGACCTGGATTCCTATAAACAAGAAAATTTGGGAGCCGGAAAGTGTAAAATGTGAAAATGACGATGATAGGGTATTTATAGGACAAAATTAGGGTTTCAAAGCCTAAGACACATGATAGAAATTTTCTTGACGTGTGACAGAAGCCTTCTTGTCATGTGTCAACAAAGTTTCTTGATGTGCTATAGGAAGGCTTTTTTTCGCGCATGTCAACAAAATTTGTTGACGCGTGACAGAAACCTTCTTGTCGTGTGTCAACAAAGCTTGTTGACGCATGATATAATACTTCATGTCACACGTCAAGAAAATTTCTCGACGCATGTCAAGAAAGGCTCCTCTCGTGCATTAACAAAGTTTCTTGATGCATGATAGGAATGCTTCTTGTCATGTGTCAACAAAGTTTCTTGACATGTGATAGAAAGACTCCTGTCACACGTCAACAAGCTTTGTTGACATTTGATATGAAACCTTCCTGTCACGTGCATCAACTATGCGTCGGTGTCTACAGTCTCTCTCCCTCAAAAATATAGTGGGGAAAATTTAGTTCTGAAAAAATGGAAAATTCACCTTTCAGTGAAACCGGTTCTGGGGATATTCACCAAGTATTTTCCACCTCCAATTTCCAAGAGGTCTCTTAAAATGAATGCGGGAATGATGTAACTTTCAAATTTCATTTAGTGTCACCTTGTCGAAATTATACAAGTAGGGTCATGAGCTAATTGTGATCATAACCAAATTTTATAATCTTAGACCGACACATCCTCTAACTTTTCTTTCAATTCTATTATCTTTGTTGGGTATTTTTAACCTCTTTAGTAGGTCTTATCATAATGATTTACCTTCATAAACCTATATAAGCAAGTCAACATCACCTCATTTAAGGACCTGGAAATCACTTAACACTCTCATTGCAAATACTAATACCAAAGGAACTCAAGGCTCCCTAAATCTTTCCAAAATTAATGTACATCTACTAGGGAAATCACTAATACAATTATGATGCACTCAACTAATTCAAGGAGTTCAACATACCTCATTTCTAAACACCAAAAGATCCCAACTCAATATCTTAACAATAACACAATCATCTCAAACATGGTCAAAGAGGTTCAAATTTCTAACTAGCTACATTCACACACACACACACACACACACACACACACACACACACACACACACACACACACACACACACACACACACACACACACACACACACACACACACACACACACACACACACATTACATGATAGGTGGAGAATCACATGTGGTTTGAGATCTCTTAGAGTAATGTTGATAGAGGTGTTGCATGGATTACACTTCAACTCAAACACTAAATTTCTTGTAGGGTCTTCCACCCATGGTAAGAGTTTGAATTTGGTTAATCTGATTTTAGATTGTTGCGGGACAATGTGACACTTAGGGTATGATAATAACACATATTTCCAGACTACCAAAGAGCATAGAAATTTATAGAACCAAACTCTAAGGAGATTAAATATTGTATAATAGGTCCAAGGTTGTACAACCTATCATGGTAGAGCTGCATGGTTTTGTACTCGGGCGTTTTCTAGTGGTAGTATTAGGAACAAAGCATCTCCATGTTCAATACTCCTAGTTTTTCTGGTACGTGCACCCATATCTCTCTTGCATCACTATATATAGATAAGTACATTTATCCTCTCGTGTGTTTGAGCTTGTAGCATATTTTCATCACTCTTTTCTAGTACTAATTCATTATTTTCATATTGTATGATTAATGTTGGAAGTTAACTAATTAGAATAACCCCTAGTAACAAACCTTGCATTATTTTTTTATTTGCGCATTTCCATATCATTAATAAAATTTAAAAATGGTGTAAACAATTGGGATTATGTGTTATTCAATAAAAAAGACTAATATATACCTATATAAAGGAAATGAATATCATTATGATGTATCTCACGTATGTTTTGAGTATTCTATTTGGTAGGAAGAGTTGGAGGTATCTCCTTAAAATGAAATTCTCATATTGGGATATCTTGTAGAGTTATTCCTTCTATAAGGAGTATCGTATGGTGTTGTCTTACTTTAAGGGAATTATACTGAATATATTGAATATCAAGGCTTATTGGATCATAAATATATTGTGTTGTGTTTGATCATTATAATATTTTGAGTATTTTTTATTATTATATGCAAAGATATTAGCAAGTGGTACCATAGTTTTAATTTGTAGATTACTATATCTTACAATAAACAATGAAATTTTGTGTAAATTTTTATTGAATTTGGATGATTATTAAGGAAGTTATAGGACAAAGTTTAGATTTTTTTGTTTTGTTTTAAGCGATTTATTGTTATTTTATGGTTTTAAAAAAATTCTCCACAAGCCACAATTTTTGAATTTTTTATTTTTCTCCTCATTTTTAGAAATTCATAAATTTAGCGGGTTTTTTTCTCTATATTTTCTTATTTTAGCTCAACGTAATTCTTAGATCATCAAGTCGCAATTTGTTCAAATGAGTTTATTCTTAAAACCCTAGTCTTTTAGAGATCACAAGGATATAATTATTCTATGGACATGGTGAGATCAATGCTAGAGAAATTTGGATCCAATTTCATAAAAAAATTCCATCAACAATGTTGATGTGGAGAATTTCACTTTGGGTTAACATTCCAACATGAAGTTTTCTATCTTATTTAGAAAATGATAGGTATAATTGGTCTTGAGAGGAAGTAGAACACATTTTATTGCCTTAGATGGGACACACAAGAAAAAGATCAAATACAATGATTATGTTAAGGAAGAAGAAGAAGAAAAAGAAGAAGAGGAACATAATGATGATAATGAAGAGATTGTAGACGACGTAGAAGGAGAGGATCATCATGAATAAGTATTAGAGATTGAGAATCAAGGTTTAGATAATATAGCTCCAAAGTGTAATACCAAAATTTAATTTAGTTAACTAAGGTATTAAAAATTATGTAATAATGAAATAAAATCATATTATAATGAAAACAAAGAACATTAAAATATTAATTATATTTGTATAAAATATGGTAAATTACACTAACATAGATGAGTTAACTACAGAATGTAAAAACTAGGGTTAGAGAGGATTACACCTATTCTAAAATTAGATGTAGGAAGAGGTTATAGATTGTTTTAAAGCTATTATGAAAATCTAAGAATGTAAATCAGTAAGCATGATGAAGTTTCTTGTCCCAAAGAAATTGCTCAAATGAATTTTTCCTATTTGACATTTATGTGATCAAACTTGTGTGGATATTTACGGATTTTTCTTCTTATTATTTACTTAGGGACATAAAAAGGGTTAACACTTTTGGGATGTGTGGCACCCTACCATGCCTACATAATAATACTCAAAAGAGGCATCAAACCTTCATATTTTTCCACTTGGTGAATGTGTGCACATTGTATATCACAACGTGTTTTGGAAATGAAGACCCTATTAAGACCTCAAACACTACAAAATGATCATTGATGTGTGACATAGTTTTGTAAATGGCCAATGCCAACTTCCAATGATGTGTGTAAATGGCCAATGGCAAGTGACATAGTTGAATATGCTAAAGAGATTGATTTAGCAATTGGGTGTTGTGTTATGATCTCCTCGGTAGCCCAAAAATGTGAAGCATGTGACATTTAGAATGGGTTAAATTAATGTTCTTATATAGTTGTCTATTTTGACAACATTTTCCAATCAAATGACACATGAATTTGAAAGCTGTGATTGTTAGGGTTTTTAGGATGAATTCTTTGATTTGGAAAAATTTGGCCATGTGATTTTTTTACATACATGAAAAAAATTGTTTGGAAATAATGCAAAATGTAATATGTTCATTAGAGGTGGTGGAAAAATGTCCAAAGATGTGTTTTATATTCTGAGAATGAGTTTTGATTGGTTAATGATGGATAACAAGAGTGACCTAGTGGCAGTAGTGTTTATTGAGAAACTCGCATATACAAATTAGTTAATTTATCACCCAACGAGTTACGGGCTAAGCTAAATGAAAAAAATTAATTGCAAAATTTTGTAAGGTTGATATTTAGGTATCTACATTTCCCCATTTCAATCTAGAAAACCTCTTGTAAGGATAAGGCATGCGTGAGATTGATATTTTATGTTCCCTTCTCTTTTTATGTGTATACTCATACATGTGAAACTTTTTCCACATGCAAAAATGTGAATTAAAATCCAATCAAGATGTTAATATAAAATTAGTAAATAACATAAACTAAAAATAAAAGTGTGAAATGTGAACACCTATTTTCTCCTAGTGTTGAATGTAAGGGAAGAGTAAACAAAAAATGAAAATACATGAAACATATTTATATTTTTTCCTTGGTGCTATATGTGAGGGAAAAATAACCAAATATAAAGAGGACTACAATAAATGGGTTAGATGATTGAATCCTGTAAACCATCTACAATAATTGGATTTGTTGAGTGAATCCTATAAACAATTTGCAAAAATTAGGCTTGTTGAGTGAAGTTGTGTGTAACCATTCACATTAATTGGGCCTACCGAGTGAATCCATGTAAATGGGTGATGTAATATTCATGTATATATCATGATGTAATCGCTGCTAGTATCATCATAAGATGTAATTTGAAGCATCTTGATATCTGAAATATGTATATGAATGTATTTGGAAACTTCATAATATACCCCTATTGAGATGAGGGATGTTGAAAAGCACAACTTAGCTCAAAATAGAAAGTGTTATTTATATAAACATGTAATAGAAACATGATTAATGATATAAACCAAATTTAGTGTATAACCTAACATGGTAAAATGTATATATGTTGTAAGATAAATAATTCATGTTAGCACAAGTAATATGTAGAATTGTGAGATAAATTAGTGTGATATCCAATCATGTGTATGATCATAGGAGTGAACATGTCATAATAATGTTTGTGATATATTTAGAAAATTAATAAAAAATAATGTGTATAAGTCATAAGATAATAACAATGTAAGTGTAATTAATGTGTATGCGTCATCAAAAATTGAAACATACCATGAACGTGTTCTATCAAGATTTAACAAGATAACATGTCAACAATAGGACAAGTAACATGATACAACACACATATCAATTCCTAATGGACTCATAGTGACCTAAGACACACATGTCATGACATGCCCATTATAAATAGACATGAATAATAAGATGTGATTGAATTTACTAGTGTTAATAATGCTAAATGTTAGTTTGTGTGTGAAAGAACAAGCATGCAATAAGTAGTGATATAAAACAAGTTTTTAACAAGAAATTGTCAAACTTGTAGTAAGAAATGATAAGCATTGTGAGGTAAGAAACGAAAGGAATCATGTGGTAAGAAATGATAAACATCATGTGGTAAGAAATTATAAGAAAGGATAAACATCTTGTAATAAGAAAGGATGGGTATCATGTAGTAATAAAATATTGTGTAGTAAATACGGATAAACACCATGTAGTAAGAAATGAAAGAAAAAAATAATATGTGTGACAAATATGTAACAAGAAACATCATAATCATTTATATAAAAATCATTGTACATGAAAAATGTGTAATAAGTACTTTTATAATCAACCAAAACGCGCAGATCAATGTGTAACAAAAAATGTTCTAAATTAAAGTGTGTAATTATCAAAAGTGATATGAGAAATGTGTAATAAATAGTCATCTATCAATCAATTTTTTAAACAAAAATATGTATAAGAAGTGATTCCAACCAATCAATAATCATATTGTAAACTAACCATGGGTCATAGAACTAAGAATGCAAACAAGAAATATGTGTCAATAATCCATGTGTGTCAATCAACGTGTATAAAATGCAATGTAACAAAGTAATCTGTGCCATAAGCTTATTATGCCATAAGAATATGTGTCCAAGGAAAATCACTCAAGAAAATAATTTGTTATTGTATGTGTGATACTATCAAGGATTTGGTAAGTAATGTATTATATGATGTTTTATTCCGTTATAAGAATATGTCAAGTGTGCATCATAATAACTTAGAGGGATTGTTTGATCAATTTTTCATCCCATTCCTTTTTAGCTTTTCCCATACATCCTATCTCTTCAACATCATTTAATAAGAATATTTCAAGGATTTGAAATCTGGGGTTTTAAAAAAACAAAATATTGGAGAGATTCGACCATTTTCTCGAATAACAGTGGTGAGTTGATCAAATCTCTCCCTTAGGCATTCTTTGGTGGCTTAATCTTTATCCATATTTTCAAAAATCCTTCCAATTGAGGTTTGAAATTCCTACTTGGCTACTTCCCTCATAAAATTTCCAAGGATGAGCTTGGAGACCTGAAAGTCTTGTGTAAAGGTTTCTTGTTCATCTTTGTATGTTGGAGTGCAACAATAGTAACAAACCTTTCACCCTTTTCATCAAAGAAAACCATTGAAATAAACTTGGGTTTATTTAATGCATATGAAGGGGTTTCTTGAGATCCAATAACATGAAATCAATCACCTTTGGTTGCACCACCGCCTTCCATTTATTTTTGCCAACTTACCTAACCATTTGAGGATTGTAGGGCTCCCTTTGGTAATTGCAAGTTGTTGTTGATATGGTCTTGAGGGTGAAATAGGTATTTGTATAACGAAAGAGTGAAAACTTTTACAATGTATAGACAATTTACTTGACAATCCTATATATATATATATATTTTCCCCCTCTTTTAGGAGTTTTTATCAAAATTGTAAATTTTACCCTTTTACAAGTGTCAACTTCTAGACATTGCCGAGAGAACTCCAAGTGGTTTTGGGAATATTGATTGTATTCATTAGAAAGGTTTCAGAGTTTAATTCATGTTAGTATGGTTCATGTCAGATTTTTGGAAGATTTGGACTAGTCTTAGGAACACATTCATTCCTAGAACTTTTTTAAAAAATGTCAAGTAAGCATACTTTCCAAGAAATGAATCCATAGCCTAAGAATGAGTATTAGGTGACACATATGTGTTAAAATGATTATAACTAATAATTGAGGTTGTGTAAACAAATTGCAATAGAGGAATGAACCAAATAGTTTGTACTCATTATAAGATTAATGTTAAATGAATTAAAGAATATGAAGTTTCAAGAAAGGGAAAATATGCCCTTACATATTAAATTATCTTTAAATCTATAAGGCTAAACAATGTGAATTTAATTGTAAATAATAGGTAACCATGGAAATGATGTGTTTATGGAACTAGTCACTTTTAAGTTTTTGTGTGGGGTTGAGTCATTGTGTTGTGTCCATTCTTTTGATTAATTTTGGAAGTAGTATGCTTATGATGTTATCTTGTTGTATATATGGGTCCATGCTTGTGTAAGAATCTCATTTTCTATTGAGTTATTCTAAGTGAGCCCAAGTTTTGTCATATAATAAGTAATGAAAGACAAAAATACAATATCCTAGTTTTTTTGTGTCTTGTGTTTTGTTCCTTCATGTGTGGCATTACATTTGGTATTAAGAAGATGTTTTTGGTCTCAAGAGAAATTTCATCTTCAATTAGAAATACTAATACCTCTATGAGGATTCAAAAGGGAAAAAATTGGTTAAATGAAATATCATGGAATCCTATTCTTTTCCCAATCATTGGTTTTTACTCCAACTCTCTCTAGTCCTGTAATAGTTAAAATTATAGTTTCTCCTTCTCATACTAAAAGGGTGAGTTGGATCAATGATAAAAAGAGTGTATTTTCAGCTCTTGAAAATGGTTGCAATGGAATTTTTGAGTGTCTTTAAGTCAAAATCATATATTATACCCACATAAACTCAAAGTTTTGGTTTTTAGCTTAAAAAATTACTTTATGTTCTATTTATCTATTGGGTTGATGATGTCATCAACTTAGGCACACTTAAGGAGCATGGTGGACTTTTGGGAGGTCAAATGAATTTTTTTCATGACATGAAGTGATTCTCTACCCTCATAAGTACTCCTCACTTGATTGGATTATTCCATTTCCCAAAAGGTAACTTCAAAATAGAAAACCCTTACCTTGGCTTGTTTTTGCCCAACCTCAAGCCACAATGACACATTTTGAAGACCCTAAATGAAAAGAAAACTTTGGGAATTATTACTACATTCTAAAAGTGTTCCCCCACCTGATTACAATGCACTTTTGAAGGAGGAGATGTAAATTGAGCACACTTTTGGGTTTGCAATTGCAAACCTCAATCTCCAACTCCACTTAAGTTATTTTTTGAGCTTCCTACTTTCACTCCAAATACCCCCCTAAAAAAAAGATAAACTTCAAGGGGAAAACACAACTTTACATTCATTTTTTCTCCATGAATCCATTAAAACTAGCTCCATACCCTATCTTGCAAAAACAATATTTTTCTCATCCCAAATATTCCATTTTCAAAACCCCTTTAAAATTTGCACAACTCATCTACTCCAAAATGCCTTTGAGAAAAAAAAATACTCATGTTTAATGATGGAATGGTTTATTTTCTATGAGGGAAATAATTTTTCAATTGTAGTAAACCATTTTTGGCCCTAAACTCTCAAAAAATCAATTTTCTTAATCCCAAAGATTGAATGGAAAAATCTCTTGAAAATTTGACCATAGTCTCTCATTGAAAATTAATTTCTTTTGAATCCTTTCCTAATTGACGAGGTGAAGGAAAGTTCATTTTTTAGCCAAAACTCCATTAAAACAAGCAAGTTGTTCCCAAAACCCTTTTTACATTTTCCCGTCATTCTAATGGAGGAACCTCCTCAAATTTAGAGCATGACTTCACTTTCCCAATAAATTTAACTCGAATTTGTTCATGCTTGGATTAGCTAAGTATTGCACCTAGAATGATTAAATTCATTTTTTTGAAACTCCATTGAAATCCTTGTGAAACTCTCAAAAAACCCAAAATCTTGCCTTGCGAAGTGCTAGTTCTCCATTACCAACTCTACCATGCTAATTGTTAAAAACATGAAGTTCAAATATGAGGGCTATGGGACAATTTACATTTTTGTCATTGAGTATCTAGATATAGGGGATAAAAATGTTGACCATATGGATTTTGATGACCTATAGAGGCAGATGGAGAAATGAATTAGAAGTGCACTTGCAGATAAAATCTTCGACAATGGTTTGTATCGAGTTGCGGGTTTCTTGTTATCCCTCTAAGGTATTGATCTCATTCATACATGTTCTAAGAAATATGAACCTGAAATTCAAATTATAACAACAGATGATGGTTAACAAAAATTAAATCACAACAATACCTCTCTTGTAACTTTCTTGCAAACCTCAAGAAGATTTGTGAAGCACTTGGGCTTGTGAAATCTTAAGATGTTTGAATTGTGGGTGCTCTTGATATGAATCTCCAAAGTGGATTTGCAAATGCTATGAGCTTGGATACATAAGGATGTAGGAGGAAAATTTAGTAGAAGTTGGCTATAATTTGCATAAGCTTCTAGGGATTCTCCAGGGATATTTGTAAAGGATATGACTTGCTTTTATAGCTGAGGGTGAGGCCATGGAAAGTGGATATGAGTTTGACTAAGCTTCAGGTCATAATTGTAATTATTTTGAATAACAAGTAGACATGGTCTGTGGAATTTCATATTTAAAGGGGTAATGGGCATTTGGATTGGTAGAAGTTACATTTGGGAAGGTGGTTGTATGTGCAACTCAATTGCCCCATCTTTCTAGGATTCTAGAAGTGGAGTTAACTGGAATGAGGAAGTGGAGAGTTTAAATGGCTTTTGACTAGGAAAATAGGTGTATTTTCTAATTAAGTAACTAATTTAATTAGCTAAAATGTGTAAGATAATTAATTAACCATTTATTTAATAAATTATAATTAACTTATCTAGATGGTGTTTAGGAACTAATTTAATTAATCCCAAGGGGTGAACGTGCATTATTAATTAATTTAATCAAAAATCATAATGGGATATGAAGTAGGATAGGATGGAAACATGTATGTAATTTTGGGGTGTCTACATTTGCCCCTCTTTAAAGTGTTATTACAAAGTAATATAATTTTAAAGATAGTAGACATATGATTAGTGAACGAAAGAAAAAAATCAAGATAAATGTTTAGATTTGCCCCGGTGAATCATTTGGATGCCCCAATGAGTAGGATGGCAAGGGAATGCCCCTCAAGCAGTGGAGTGATGTAAAGTAAGGAAGTGGAAGGTTGCTTGATAGGAAGAAAACAAAGGAATTTGAATAAGGATGGGAAGGAATTGTGCTCATAGCATGAGTGTCATTTGGAGAGTATGAATATAAGAGCAACCTTTATTTTATTATTGCACAATAGAGTTGTCACCATGATTATGAAAGAATCAAGATGGTTAACCTAGATGCACATAAAAAACACACACATAAAAGAAAAGATAAAAAGGAAAACATACCCAATATATAGAGTAGGTGCAGGCATCAGGGTTATAAAGGAACCAAGATGTTATCACACTACTTGTAATTGGTCCAAAAAGTAAACATCAACAATGCAACATAATGTCGAAAAAGAAGACAATCAACTATGCCCCTAATGTGTGCCACAATGATGATTAAGCAGATGCAAATGCCCCTAAGCACTAAACTTATGAAAGGCATGGGAATAGGATCAGACTAGAAGAGTGAGTGAAACTTAGATACTCCAAAATAAACTCTTGTTGGATCCGTTTTGTAAATGATTTAGAGAAATTATTGATTTGAAGGAAAAAGTTGTATGTGAACGAAAAACAAATTAGTAATCATGTGCAAAGGGAAAGTGATAGTCGTAAGATTGGAACGATCACTAGGGTAGTAGATAAAAGTATGAATTTATCAAGATTGTGTTGAAATGTTGAAATATCCACTTCATGGGTTTTCCAATTGTAGGATTTCGATGATAAGTGAATGTTTTTTCAAATTTTTATTTTTTTTGTTTTTTTTTAAATTTTGAATATATGATTTTTAATGGTTTTACAAATGTTTAAAGAATTTGAATGTAAATAAATGAAACAACGTGTTTGCGAATTAGCAAAAATATGAAGAAATGTAAACAACATGAATATATAGTAAAAAGGAAGACACACCATGATTTATTTGGATAAACTAGGATGAAAACACAACACATGCAAGTAAACAAATACACAAAAAAGCATGTCAAACAAACCCAATATGAACATGAATGAACTACACCAAATTTATATGTGTGAATAAGATGCAAATAATTTTCTGTAATTGGTCTACAATGACAAAGTACAACAAAATAACAAACTAACAAAAGCAAAAACATCATCACAATGTTGACAAACCACAATAATACAACACAATTTGTAATAACAACATCTAATGACACTCCTAATGTGTTCCACATTGAAGAATAGATAATATGAATTCCCCCAAGCGATAGCTTAGAATGTGAGAGGATTGGATCGGGTGAAGAGTGGAGTGATGCTTGGATACTCCAAAAGATACTCTTTTAGATCCCATTGAAGTTTGATCTGTATTGGATTAAAATGTGAAATCCAAGTGTGCCCCAAGCAAAAACTTATATCGTGAAAGGGTACATGATTGTTTTCCTTGAGCATAGATATACACCACAAGAAAGAAAAATTATTAACAAAAGATGATTGGAATGATCATGAGGAGTGTTAAATGTTTTTAAATGGCAAAATGGTTGAACTATTTGTTTTTTGTTTTTGAAACATATTTGAATGTTTTTTTTCAAACATTTTTTGAATGAAACATTTTGATTTTTGAAACATATTTGAATGATTTTTTTTTTAATGTTTTTGAATTTTGAAACATATTTGAATGACTTTTGACTCGGTAAAGGGTGCACAATTTGAACTCATGTCAAATAATTGTAAGCATTTCATTCCATTATAAGAATGTAGATGATGTAATGATAGGATGTCTCACTCCATTCGTGACTCCATGCAACTAGGAAGATGTGAGGGCTCATCACCGAGAGCCAAAAAGGATGTGAGAACTAGGTGAATAGTGATATGAAAATGAAGATGATGGATGCTAAGACACAAGGTGTAATAATGATCCATGTGAGAAAAATGTAACTCATCTCTAGTCAAGATTATCTGACCGATTCCAAGATGATTTCACTTTATAGGTTTTACTAGACTTAGATCCATTGATGGCCTATTGATTGACAAGATTTCGGTTGAAGGAATTGTTGTCTCTTTAACATAAGCAACTTCTTGGGATGTTTTTGATTAAGCACTTTTGATTCAAAAGATTTCTGAAGACTTTATTGGTTAATTTTTTTGTGAAGGACCCCCTACATCTTGCCCCATGCCATCAGTAAAAGGCAAGGGCTCAACACCGAAGACAAAATGTAGGTGAGTAAGGACATATTTCTCTCATTCCCAATCTCATACTACTAGTAAGAAGTATGGGCTCATCACCAAAGACTGTGAAGGATGAAAGGTGTAATGATTGATTTATATTTTTTTGTATTTTATGATTTTTCCTTATTTATTGATATTGTGCTTATTGGGAAGGAACATTTTGCCCCCAAAGTCTCAACCTTGTATGACTAGTAGGATGTAAGGGTTTCAAATTGTAGATGGACTGATATGTAGTTAAAAAGGTAAGTAGGGTAAAGAAGTTTGAGATTTTTGTTAAAGAGAGAGATTATTTGAAAGGAGTTTTCCATTAGTAAGCTTTGAGACAAAACCGTAGGTAAAAATATATGAAATGGTAGAAACCATAACAAGGATGAGACACACAATGCCCAATAGGAACAAGGTTAACTATGTGTGATAGGTGAAGAGTGAAGATATGATAATGTTATGATTAAGATATCTTCCAATGGATGAAATAATTAAAATTGTTTGTTAAATGAGTTAACCATGCAAAGGATTTCCTAGTATGGAGAGAACCCGTGGAAGAAGATGTTTTTGCTTCTACATTTTTGATGTTCAAATAGTGCTTTAATGAGGGGTTTGATATGAAGTTTTATTCTCTTTTTTATGATTTTTGATTTTTCAAAGTTTTTTGGTGATGAGGGTTTTACAATGGACTCATCAGGAGAAAGGTCCATGTTTATGAAAATTGAATGGTCTTGATTTATGAGACTTGGTGTAGACGAGATCTAATTCAAAATGAGTGAATCAAGGACAATGTATCCATGATGAGTGAATCAAAAGATTCAAGATACGAGACTTGGGGTCCAAGTCAAAGGAGAGGACTAAAGATCCAAATTCGAAAGGAAAGGATCAAAAAAGATTTGATAAGTCTGAAATTCAAGACTTGAGTAGACAAGTTCTAAGTCAAAAGGGGAGAATATGAAGATTGAGAGTAAAATACGAGACTTAGAGAATTGGGAAAACAAGGTCCAAGTCAATGGATGTATGATTGGATAATTATTTGATGGGATGAAAGACCTATGTGATGTTAGAGAAGGATTTTCAATGTGGAGAATATGTTGAAATTCATATTCATCCATGAGTGGAAGAATGTAAGGAAATAAGGATTGATCCCTAGATGTATATAAGGTCTCCTTATAGGTTGTAGAGAGAAAATATTCAATGTTGCTCCTTCGAGGTTGTGGATTAATTGATTTGATGATAGATTTACAATTAAAGCTTGAAAAGGTTGTGTAAGGATATTCCTGGGTATACACACCTCGTAGAGTGTATGCATGTAGATGTCTTGACATGTAAGGGTCATCGTTGATGAGATACTGAAAGATTGATCATTTGAGGTATTGGACATGGAAGGTTGCATTTTGCAAGTGTCCAAACTTGTTGTGGTTGTGTTTCTACAACAAGACTAGAGATGTTAGGCATAGGATCCAAAATGGAAAGAATAGAATCAAGCTCAATGGTGCTTGATGATGGACCCTCTTCTTAGAGTCTTCATTTATATCAAGGGTTGAAAGGGAGTCTTGAAGTAATTTCAAGCTCTCATTTGATGTTGGAAGGTTTTTTTCCAAAATAGGTTCAATGTCTGTTTGAACTAACAAAAGAAAATCTAGAGAAGAGATTGATTGGTTTTGAGTTAGAGATATTTGACCCTTGTCATCATGATCTCGTTGAGTTTTATTATGTATAGGAGTTTGGACAACGTTCAACTCTTCATTAGAAGTTGTGGTAGTTGATGTGTCTTTGGTTTTGATAGCTTTTTCATCAAGCTCTATAAAATGACTCCATCGTTAATTAAGTCTTGGACATAATGGTGGAATCACACACATTTATTTGTTGATGGCCATCAATGTGATGAAAATCACAATATGTATTGGGTTTGTACCAATATGGCTTAGGTTCCCCTTCAAAAAAGGGTTTTGTAATTGGATATTTCATCATTCTAGCCATTACTAATTGATGAAAGAAACTAGAGAGACTCTCCCCAAGGGGTGTAAACTGACGTTTAACTTTGTGTGGAGTAGTGTCTTCGCTAGGTTGTATGATTGGATTTTTGGTTGATTTTTCATGTATGTTGTGCACATTTCAATTATCCATGACACCATCATTGATAACATTGCATGTTTGGTTCGATGTACCAATATTTATCATGAGTGCTAGTATTGTTATTATTATGCCCAATATCTTTGGAATGAGGCTTGATCAAACCTTTAGCAATAAGGTCCTTTTCAATTTGAGTTCCCTTTTGTGATAACTTCCTTAAAAATGTTGAGGCAAGTGCATTTGTATGTGAAAGGATAAACTCATTGTTAAGGTTTGGGATGAAGATGCTAACCATTTTTTTCAGGGATTGAACATGGGAATCAACTTGTGATTCCTCTCCATCATTGTAAAAATTGGGAAAAGCTTTCGTTTGGTCATTGTTTTGTGACTTGCACAAATCCATCATTGTGACTTTGGAGTCAAGGTTGAAAGAGAAATGTTTAACAAACTTCTCCAAGAGGTTTGTGAAGGTAGTGATAGATCCCTTTAGAAGGTGTAAGAACTAGTCCAAAGCTTGTCCTCCTAGACTTCTAGGAAAGAGGACAAGAGAAAGATATCATTATATGTCACTTCTTGGCATGCTATGAAAAATTCTTTGATATGCTCTCTTAGATCAATTTTTCCCTTATATTTATCAAATTTTGGCATCTCAAAAGATTTTGGAAAGGGTATACATAAAATGTCCATATCGAAAGGGTAAGGACACAATTCATCAAAATTGAATTGTTTGCATTGTTTTTGCATACTGAAAAATTGTGTCTTTCATCATTTTCCATTATTGAGAAAATGGTGAATTATTTTGTGGGATGAAGGAGTATTATGATATCATTCTTTGGATTGTTTTTTATTTATTTGTCAGTATGGATGTTAGATTGATCATCATTTTTCTTATTTGATTCTTTTTCATTCATGTCGGTAGTGACTTTGGAAGATATGAGAGCTAGTTATTTTCTCATCTCAATAAGTTGTTCTAATAACTCATTGTTTGATGTCTTGTGTGAATCCACCATTGTAATGAAAAATGGGGGAGAGTGAAGAAATGTGTGATAAAGAATTCAACCCTTAGAAAAGTGAATGCTAAGATGGAAGAGGGGAAAAGGTTTGAAAGATTGAATAACTCAACCCTTAACAAAGTGAATGCTAAGATGGAAGAGGGAAAAGGTTTGAAATATTGAAATAACTCAACCCTTAGCAAAGTGAATGCTAAGATGGAAGAGGGGAAAATGTTTGAAAGTTCGACCCTTAGCAAAGTGAATGCTTAGAAAAGTGAATCCTAAAATGGAAGATGGGGAAAAGGTTTGAATGATCGAACCGTTTGAAAAATGAGTGCTAAGATGGAGGAGGAGAAATGCAAATTAGTTGAGTTTTTTTGAATCTTAACAAAATGAGTGTTAAGATAGAAGGGAATAATAGGGGTTAGATGTACTCTACTCTTTAAAAAAATAGATGTTAAAAGGAGAAGAGACTTAACAAGTTGAGTGAGATCAACTCTTAACAAAATGAGTGTGAAGAGAGACTAAAAGGTTTGAAAGGTTAACTCTTAACAAGATGAGTGTTAAGAGAAATGAAAAGGTGTGACTTCTCAACCCTTAACAAAATGAGAAGTGTTAAGGTAGAAGAGGGGATTGAAATGTTAGATTATAGGAATCTTAAAAAATAAGTGATAAGAGAGATGAAAAGGTTGGAAAGGTTTCTCAACCCTTTACAAGATGAATGTAAATATGGAAGAGGTGAAAGAGGTTGGATTTCTCAACTCGTAACAAAATGGGTGTCAAAAGATAAGAGACTTGAAAATGTGAAGAAAATTCTAAACTCTTAACAAAATGAGTGTTAAAAAGGAAGATACTTAGAAAGATGATGAGGATGCTCAACTCTTAACAAAATGAGTGGTAAGAGAGGAGAATAAACAAAGGAAGAGGAAGCACTCAAATAACAACAATGTGAATTTTGAAACAAGAAGTGAAGAAATGATGATGAAAAGGTTCGAATCTCACGAAAGTGGAGATAAGAGATGAAGGAAAAGTGATTGAGTAAGGATATTGAATTTAGAGAAAATTGAATGCTTTAAAGAGAGAAGTAAATAAATGTGAAGATGTCGACAATTCAACAAAGTGTATGTTTAAACGTGACGACATAATATGGTGGAATGCTTAAATTTCAACAAGGTAAATGTGAAACTTGAGACTTATGAAAATGATAGATCAAAGAGATCATGATGGTGCTTGCTCATGATAAAGCGGGTATCACAATGTCAAGATTTATATGGAGAAGTAATTATGCTTAAGTTCATATATGAATGTCTACAACTCAAGACTTAGACTTAAATTGCAATGTGACAAGGTGGAGAGAGATAAAGTGTGGATGACAAGAGAATGGAACACAAATGTGTAACACATAAAAAAATGAAAATGATGTAGTGAAAGTTGGCCTCTACCTTAAATTGGATTGGTCAAGGTGTGGCTTCCTAGAATAATTTCTCTCACTAGGTGTCAACAGTATATACCGAGTGAGCGTGGTACTATTACTAGTTTCCAGATTTACTTTGCCCCCTTTAAAACAATGAGCAAAGATCTTGCTCAAATGAATCGCATTGTGGTCGCCACTATGGATATTTGTGACTCTAATATCACAATAGGTGTGCTAGTCGGTTGGGTTGGAGGTTCCTGTTTCGTTAGCCATTTCCTTAATGTGCCGACTAATTTGGGGTTCATGTGGTACTCATCACAATGAGTTTTATGGATTAAGCCAAATAAATTCTCACGAGATAAATGGATGGATTTTAGCCCTTTATTCGGACTCGCAAATATAATGTGAATTGTTATTTCTTATCTTCATTTAAAATTATATTCTCTTAACCACCATTCTTTGACCGTGACAACCTACGCTAATAACCTATTTTAGACTCCATTATTTGACCAAGGAAACTTGCAATTGGTAATTTGATTTTTTTAAGAATAACCTCCTTTAGAGATGGTCCTGCAAACAAGGATTAATAAGTTTTCCTAAGGTAGGTAGAGAGGACAAGACAAAAGAAGCAAGCCCACATTTCTAATTTCCAAGATCACTTAAAAAGTGTGAGGAAAGAACATACACATGAGCTTACTTTGATTAAGAAAATAAAAGGTTAATTCTTAAATAACACTGAAAATGATCACGTTTCTCATTTCCAAGATCACATATAAAGTGCGAGGAAAGAGCATGTACATGATCCTACTGTGATTAAGGAAATAAAAATTAATTCCTTAACAATACTTGAAATAAAAACAACAATAGATCTACAAAAACAAAATAAGAAAGTAGTCTAAAAAAGAGGTTAGATTCAAACATCACACTTTGTAAAAATCATAAAATTGAAAAAAAATAGAAAGGGTATGCTAGCGCGTACACTTTGAATGTGCTAGCATTACAAAGGATGCTAGCATGTGTAGATGATGCGTTAATGTGGCACCGAGCCTTGACGCGTGTAAGAGTATGTTAGCACATGATGATGGATGATAACATGTGTAAGTGAATAGAAATGCGTGCACTTTGAACGAAACAAATACACTATAACATAAATACACATAAATAAACAAAAATGCATACACTTGAACAGTAGCATAGATAATGGAGTGGATACATGTACACTTTGAATGATAGTGTGTATAGGTGCACTCTAGCACAAAATGATTTATGCGAATAGCTAGCGCATAGATTTCTAGAAAGTTAAAAAACATGAAAACACGACCACGAAGCTTTTTTTTTTTTTGTTTTTCTCGCTTTTATACTTCACCTGGGAACCTAAAACTTGGACAATAAGGTTAGAAGAAGAAAAAGAACACACACACAATAATACACTAAAAGTGTGAAATGAAGTTTAAGAGTCCCATCGGGTGTGTCTTTGGAATGTGAGCAATGAAAATTAGTAGATAAATGAAAGATAAAAGATTAAATCATAATAATACCTCTATTGTAAATTTATTGCAAACCTCAAGAATATTTGTGAAGAACTTGGGCTTATGAAATCTTAAGATGTTTGAATTGTGGGTACTCTTGATATGAATCTCCAAAGTGGATTTGTAAATGATACGAGCTTGGATAGACAAAGATGCGGAAGGAAAATTTAGTAAAATTTGGCTATACTTTTCTTAAGCTTTTAGGAATTCCCAGGGGATATTTGCAAAGGATATGGCCTACTTTTATAGTTGAGGGTGAGGCCATGGAAAGTGGATATTATTTTGACTAAGCTTTAGGTCATAATTGTAATTACTGGAATAACAAGTAGACTTGGTCTGTGGAATTGAATATTTAAAGGGGTAGTGGAAATTTGGATTGGTAGAAGTTACACCTGGGAAGGTGGTTATACATGCAACTCAATTTCCCCCACCTTTCTAGGATTCTAGAAGTGGAGTTAATTGGAATGAGGAAGTGGATTCAAGTAGCAGTTGACTAGGAAAATAGGTGTATTTTCCTAATTAAGTAACTAATTTAATCAGCTACAATGTGTGAGATAATTAATTAACCATTTATTTAATAAATGATAATTAACTTAGCTAAGATGGTGTTTAGGAACTAATTTAATTAATCCCAAGGGGTGAATGTGCATGATTAATTAATTTAATTAATCAATCATAAGGGGATATGAACTAGGATATGATGGAAACAAGTATGTAATTTTTGGGGTGTCTATAGTGGCCATCCTAACTCTATAAGGGATCTATAGATGATTTTTCATCTCATGGTCAAGGAATGTAGTCATTTTGATTAAAGAGGATGCGTTGCTTGAATGACACAAGGAAATCTCATTTGCAAGGTTTGACAATTGGGCATTGGATGAAATCTTCTTGAAAGTATGCTAAGACCTTCCCTTGCTTAGACTTGATTAAAAATATATTAAACTACATATTTATGTTGAATTACCGATGGGAGAAGCATCTACTAAAAATTTCCACCCATGGATGGCCGAGTTCATTTTGATTACAATAAAGGGAACTCGGAGGATGGAACTGAGCCAAATCATAAGTGATAACTTGAATTCAAAACTAAAAATATGGAGATGACTAAGAAGTTCACCAACTTACATTCACAACTAATCAATCTTACCCGGTGTATGCTATCACATCCGGAAAAAGTTGGTTGGGATTTTCCACCGAGAAAAACTCCCTTTAGGAGCATAGATATATCATATTCATCCTCAAATTACTCTTGGTGAGTATAAATAACATTTCACCAGAGTTAATGATGCCTTCTCTATGCTATTTTTTAGGATATTGGAGGGAAATGTGAATGATAAGTTGTCAAGACAAGGTCATGAATTATTTATGAAATATTGGAGTTATTTTGTTTAGTTCAAAACCTTTTCCTGCATTTGGGTTAGTGGCTTTGATAATGCTCCTTTGTGGCTCTTGTGGTGATTGTGCTAATTGAACTGTGTTGTAAACTATCTTGAGTAAACCTCATATACGAGGAAAATAAAATAAAATTTGTACTCTTTCTCGATCCAATTGGGAATATACTAATGCAAGTCTATAACATATGCCCACAACATTGAAGCCTCATTGGGTTCATTTAACTTGTGGGCTTGCATCGCAAGGAAACTATTTGATAGTAAGAAACACATGGTTATTGAGGGAAAAAGGATTATCATATTTCATCATCCCGCATTCGTTGTGCTTGAACCATTGTAAATGTATTACGTAGTGCATTGTGTTCCCATTCTCACTCTCTCTCACTAACATATCTCGAGATTGCAAAGAATTCTACAAAGTGCATTATCTATTTTACGGTCATTTTTCCCTATTCGCATTTGACATTTCATTGTAGTGCCTTTGTCTATGTTCCAATCCATAAGTTGAAACGTCAATTGTTTAGCTTGGCCTTCGACCTATTATAGTATGGTAACATATTCTTATAGTATCAACAATGCATCTTTGAATTCTTTTTTACATTGGCTAATTACATATTTAGTTTCCTTGCCACATTATTATCCCTCTAGTTATGTTAAGACCCTTCATCATACCATTTTATTTGCATTATTAATGTAATAGATGCTATAGATGCGTATGCTTTGTAAGTCATCCTTTAATAATAATCCCACATCCATAGGTAGTAGTAATTTATAGAATATAATTATTATATTATGGATTTCTTAGGCCAAGAAAGGCATAAGTGAATATTATTATATTGAGCTTGCTCAAACAAGGTTTCCCCCTCGAAGTGGCCTACAATCTAGTAATGTGATTTCAGTTTTTCCGTTTAATAAACTCATATGTACCACATTGTGTTGTTTGGATTAATCTATCAATAAAGTTTTATTACATATGGTATCAAATATAATTCTAGGACCGTTTTATTTTTAATGATTTTTGTTCCATATCTCAAGGAATCATGTGAAAGGCATGAAAAAGTTCATGCTTTGTTTCACAATCTTAAAACCTCGACTTGTTTCTCCAAATTTCTTCCAAGACTTTTTTCCCAAATTGTTTCCTCAACCTATTTCTCTAATTTGTTTTCTTGATATATTTCCTGACTTATATTCCTGACCTATTTCCTTGACTTGTTTCCTCAACTTGTTTGTTTGAATTGTATCCCCGATATGTTTCCCTAACTTGTTTCCCGACCTATTTCTATGACTGTTTCCTTGAACATCTTCTCGTGACTTGTTTTCCCAACCGTAAAAAAGAGTACAAACAATTTTTCCCCACTTTTCAGAACCCTCACCACTATGAGTTTCAAGCTATGGGGATCATTATGATACCAAATTATTTTTTTCCGAAAAAACTTCCGATACAAATTGTATTTTTAGCCACCTGCAGATAGTCTCCATTTTTTTGGGTTCTCGAGTAATTATAGCATTACAATTATATTTGAGATGATAATTTTAACATATAACTCTAAATAACCCTTTTAGACCCTAAAAACTCCTCTTGGTCATGGTCATAACCCATACATGTACCAAAAACATGGAGGAATAAATCATCAACTCAAGGCACAAGTGTTAGAGCTCACACAGATGATGTAAGGAATCAATCAAGTAAAATTTTATTCTCACTAAGAATCTTCATATTGAGTCCGCTTATGAACATAGTTTCTCTTTTCCAAATGTTTCACATGGTCCCAAAATTGTTTTTCCTTGATTCAATGGTATAAATCCAGTTGGGTGGATATATCAGGTAGAGAAATTCTTCAGTCTCCACAATATCTACAATGTGAACAAAGTTCTTATTGCTTCTTTCCACATGGAATAAGAATCCATACAATGGTATTGTTTGTATTTAAAAGCTCATGATGAAATAAAGTGGCCACGATTTGCATCCTTATTCTGGAGAAGTTTGACCCCAATGATTATGACGAATTCACAAGTGTGCTCACCAAAATCTAACAAACACAATCAGTCCATGATTACCAGATGGAATTTGAGATATTGGCCAACCACACAAAAGGATTATCAGATGAATTTTTTGAGAGTTGTTTCATAAGTGACCTCAAGGAGGCAATCCACTTAAAATTCAAAATGTTTAAACCCAATACCATGGTGGAAGTATTTGGCTTGGCCAAATTAGTAGAAGATAAAATCACATCATAGCGCTAACCTTCTAGTTTCACTTAATTCAGAAATCTAGTATCCCAACTTTCTCCCACAATGCATCCTCTAAATACAAACCCAATCAAACATCTTATTGAAATTGAAATATAGGAGCATAAAGAGAAGGACCTTTAATACTAATAACAAGTTCATTGGGGGCCATCGGTGCATGGAATAAAAATTGTACTTCCTGGATGTCAAATCACCCTCCAAACTAGACAAAAGGGAAGATTCTTAGGAAGTTTATGAATAAGAATCACCATTGGATGAATCCTCCCTCAGGATTCTCAACTAGAGATATTGCTTCATGCATTGGTAAGAGTCACCACTCCTCAAACCATGAGGGTAAAAGGGTATTTCAAAAAAATTCCTCTCATGATCTTAATTGATTCAAGTAGCACACATAACTTGGGAACCCCTTCTCCAGATTCAACAATAGTTCCCACGATTGCAACTTTGAGGAAAAAGATTTTTTAAGGGGGGGATGTTAAGACCCTTCACCCTACCATTCTTTTTGCATTTTTAATGTAATAAATGTTATAGATGAGTATGTTTTATAACTCATCCCTTGAGCTATTAAGAATAATCCCACATGCATGGGTAGTAGTAGTTTCTAGAATAGAACTATTATATTAGGGAGTGCTTAGGCTAAGAAAGGCATCCACGAATATTATTGTATTAAGCTTTCTCAAAGGACATTTCCCCTCAAAGTTTTTGTGATATGGTAATGTGATTTCATTCTTTCCGTTTAATAAACTCATATGTACCGCATTGTGTTGTTTAGATTAATCTTTAATAAGAGGTTCATTACAAATTATCCACCAAATTTCCTATTAGCATAGTTAATTATAGTTTCTCACTCATAACATCTTGGCTGTGGTATCAACGAAAAGTTGTGGACAAATTTTGTCGATTATAAATTTTAGATTGCATAGTATATGTTCCATATTTACTTTTTGTTGAGCCATTTGTCGCACAAATGCCCCACTATTTTCAGTAGTGAGTGCATTCCTTCAATATATCTTTGCAATGGTAACCACTCGAAATTAACCTCAATTATGATAAATGTGGTCTATAACATCATAGCTTGTAGACTTATTTGGGTGAGTTAGGGAACTAGCGTACGAACATGGGATGAAGGTAGGACTAACTTACATCTTCAAGTTGGTGTAGTTAATCGCGTTGCCCACCAAATTTTTTGTGTATCTCCTTATTCAATTTATTTCGTTAGTACTTTCTATGCAATGGATATTCCTAATTTTGTGGTCATTTGTATTATTTGTAGTTGTTCTTAAGGAGTGTCTATATATGTCATGGGATTTGTGACAATTTGTGTAGTGTCTTTTCTCTCTCTCGTGACTTTATGAGCTTTTGTGTATGCTTTCACTGATCACCTCCACAATGTGTTGTGTCTCCTTAGAATTTTGGATTATTCATGTTTGATTGATTTAGATTTTTGTAATTTCATCTTATTCTCTTCTTATTTCCCCTTGTCTTCCTCTTCTTGTTTTATTTTCTCTTCTTGTCCCTTTTTTCTCTATTCTTCCTATTTTTACTTCTCTCCGCTTGCTTCTTGGATTTTGCTTTGGATTTTACTTTTCGGCTCTCTCTTTTTGCCTCTTCTTCTTGTGTAATTGGAAATTTGTTTCTTACTATAAAATTATTTATGCTTTACCTATGACTATATATTGTTCCTTCTTTTACATGCTTCGTTGAGTTGTTGTAGTTGTTCTACACCTTTTAGTTGTGTGGTTGCTCCAAGTTCTTTTACACACACCGTTGATTATGGGCTCGCATATATTTGTATTGGTTAAAATCACTCGTTTCATCTCTTGTGCCTATTTCGAAGGAGTACGCATGTCTTACAAAGATGGAGGAGGGGAAGGTATACTCAATGTGAGTTTGAGACTTCTGCGTGCCTTTATATTTTGTTTCTTTTGTGTTATTCTCTCACTCATATATATATTTCTCTACATATTTATGTATTGTAGGATGTGATTTTTACATTTCCTTCTACATTATTTAATCGCTTCTACATGTATTAAATCCAAAACCAGGAGTGCAATTTCTTCTCTTACTAGTAGTCGTACTAATATGAATGGACTTACCTCAGTCTTTTCTTAAGCTTAAAGACTAGAATTTCTTCTTCTAATGTTGACACATCTAGTCCCTATTCCTAAAGCCCTTTATTTCTTTATTGGATGATTTTCTGGTGTATAACATTCAAACACCCTATACTAGCCATGAGATATTTATACATGGGTGGGAATTAAACTTTATCATCTATTTTAATCTTTTAGTTTGCAGCTTGCTCCATCGATATTACCTTCCAAGTGTATCATTATCGCTCATTAGGAGATACATCTTGGTACTCATCTATGTGATTAATTTTGTACAAGTTTTTTCCTATCAACATTCATCTATTCAGAATCCAACTTAGCAAACCAATTAGGAAATTTGGGATATGTCTTTACCCTTGGTGAGGATTTGTGTGATTGCTTAGTGGCATGTTGCTTGTCTTTTTATTTTTGATAGATTTAACTAATTCTTGTGTTGAGGGTGGAGTTGTAGCTTGAATTTGTGTAGCTACTATGGGTTGTAAACCTCTCGGAAATTAGTTATTTTGGCCTTTTTGTGCATGTTTGAATGTGTGTTGCAATCATTCCATGTTATATACTTTAGATAAAACATCACACACTTGAGTACATATCTAGGTCCTAAAGCATGCTAGCATTTACACGATTCCTAAGTAAGAAAACTAGTGGTTGACAACTTTCTTTGGCCTCTTTTCTTTGTATCTATTTTTCTATTTGGTTTGACACACCCTACAACCTAATCAAAATTTTACTTGTTCATCTTTCACGTCTTCAAACACTAGCACCTAGGTGCTCATGTCACCTCTTGGCACCTGGCTTCTTTTCTACCTCACTCACTTTGTGTGGGTCTATTTTATCTTTTTACATCTTTTTCACTTATGGGTTGGCCTTCCAGTTGTCAATTATGAATTTCAAACAAGGGAATCATATAAATACATAATTATGTGTTCAAAATAAAGGATCAAGTATTGAGCATTACTATCACTACCTAAGCTTGCATTCAAAAGGAACCTAAAGAACTCTAAGGCATTGATCTAACATCCATTCAAGGGACAAGGGATGCAACTCTCGCATATATAGCATAACAAGAGGAATTTCATTCTATTCCATCCACACATTCTACTACATTACTACATTCTAGCTACAACCTACTATCAAGTGCAACTTGAACAAGGGCATCCTAGGGCACAATTTCTACACACACTCACAAGAACTACATGGAGTCTTAGATGCAAAGTCAGCAATGCTCACCATAAGTTCGATCTCGAGGTGACCACCAAGGTCAGTCTAAATCCCCATACTGCATTTTTCCTTTTTATGTTTGATGTGGTTTATGGGATTGTACAGGTGAATTTATCTTTTGTAGGTTGCAGGAACCTTCAGTGATCATAGTGTGAACAATAGGAGATCAATAGAGAGCAATCGTGACACAACAAAAACTAAATCCAAAGCTTCTACACGCATACGTGCACCTAGATTTAGTCACTAATGCCTAGAACCCCTATCTGCCGTGGTAGGCACCATGTCCGGCCTTGTTTGTGAACTCCAAAATTTACGAGATATTAATTACGACATTGTTTACATCTTGTTCACCACTTCTCCCTACCTAGATCAGTTTTAGATTACACAGATATCAACTAATTCATCTTTTCTCCTCTTTTTCTTAGGGTTTCATACTTTAAATCTTAGTTTTCTTGTGTCATTAATGTATTTTATCATTTTTATATCAATTACTCTGCAATACTTAGATTTAATTCAGAATTTATTAAATCATTTGGTGAACCCATCGCTTGAATCCAACCTTCCTCTAGGATTTTCCTTTTATGCTTGTCACTCGTAGTGGTTGTTTTGGTTCCTTTGAGTACATTGAGCTTCCTCCCTCTATTCAAAATTCCTCTAAGTCAATCGATGAATGTGATAACCCCTTTGTTATCACATAATGTTCCTCTAGAAAACATTGAAACCTATGATAGCAAGCAATCATACAATGAGAACACGAATGTTGATTAATAACAACTAGACAAGCTCACTAATTTCCATCAAGATTTATGTGTGAACCCTTTTCATATTCCGTATGTTCTCGATGCTTTACTTTCTACTAAAAAATCTTGAGATGTTGCTTCTATGCTGCTTGTAGGTTCTTCTTCGGCTACAATGGACTCCACCCAACCCCTTCACATTACTATTCCCATTCCTACTTCTACCACTCACCTCCTTAATCCCAAAGCTTCTAATACGCAACCTGTTCCTCTTCCAGCACCCATGACCTAGATTTTTTATATCAGGATCTGCAAATTCAAATCTATTAACTATAACAAGCTAATTAATACTCCTCTCCATCTTGTGATTCCTCATTGCTCCTTCATACCCCTTTTGCACCCATTATTTCTCGCTTATCCACTTCCTCCTAATTTTTTACCCCTAAGTTTCCCAATTTCAATGATCATGGTGACCCTCAAGAGCATCTTCGATCTTTTCATGTGGCATATCTCAAATATTTAGATGATCATACCTTGCTAGCTAAGCTATTTTCTATAATTATTAAAGATTACGCCATGCATTGGTTTATGATCTACCTGTTCATTTAGTAACTTCTTTTACACATTTAGCCAATGCTTTTCTTGCTCACTTTTCCATCAATATCAGCACCAAGATCTCTTATACACAACTCGCTCAAATCAAGTAAAGATATAATGAGCATCTAATCTAAATGACTATGTTTTGTGTTATAAGATCAACCTAGCTAAGATGACCAATGTCCTTGCACCAAGTCTCCTACCACCACTTCAAGAGAGTGTTATCTTTGAGACCTCTCCTTCATTTGATCAATTATGCCATGCACTCAAAATTTTTGAAGTCAAACTACTCTCTATGGGAAAATTAAAGTACCATGATTTTCCTTTATCCTCTTCTAATACGTTTTAAGCTAAATAAAAATTCAATCCATATCCTAAGCCCACCAAAGTAAAGGAAAATTTTAATGTTGTCTCTCCACCTAAAAATCTTCAATGGAAACCTCCAAATTGTAATTTCACCAAATTACCCTATGCACCTCGTTTCTATTACCTCAACTCATCGAAAGCAATCTAATCACCCTTCCACCGCCACTCAATCTCGATCCATCTCGCCCCGTGGCTATAATTATGATGAAAATGCTAAATGTGACTATCACCAATGCATTGGGCATTCTACTGATCGTTGCTTCAAACTTAGGCATATCATTCAATATCTTATTGAAAATAATTCACTCGAGCTCCTTGATCCATCTACTTCTAAGCCGGTCAATGATAATAAAAAGCTAAAAATCTTCAATGAACCTTTTCCCAAGCATGACACGCAAGTTCTTGAATCTTCTCGCTAATAATACATATTGAGCTATGCCCCCTCCTTCATTGGGGCCCCTTGACTTTTTGTTGCTTTCGATGATGCATCATCACCAATCATTTCATTTTCAGATCATGATTATCACGCTACATTCACTTCGATTCAAAGGCATGTATTAATGCTTCTATCGGTTCATATGTTGTCAATAACACCATGATCTATCCAATGGCTCCTATCAGTGTGTGCTCTATTGCACTTCTCATGGATATCAAATGTCCATTATCTAATATCACATATCTAGTTCCTAATTATTTTCCTACATTAGGCTTGCCATTATAGTTCAACCTCTTATCATGCTTCTTCCATTCATTATGGTGTATTCAATCAAAGGCTATGACATGCTCTTAGGTATTCCTTGGCTCAATCTTTCATAAGCCATTACCTCCATGAATCATTTGTGCATCAATTTCACCCACAATAAGAAATTTGTCACTCTTAAAGGAATTGCACCATACACACCATTTCCTAAGCCTAGTATTGATGATATGTTTACACCAGTTACAACATCTAGGCCTCATAGGCCTCTTGAATCTAAGGCACACTCTGCACCTAGTTATCCTATTCGTACACAACCCAATTCAAAAACTTGTCATCCTCATCAATCCACTAGTCCAATTTGTTAGCCTAATTCCCCTAGTCAGGCATGCCCTTCACATAGGTGTTCAGCACCTCCTTCATCACACATGCCTCCTTCACATGTATGTCATTACTCTCATACTTGATTGATCTTAGAGCATCATCACATGCCTTTATCTCCTTGGATATTAGGTGGAGGGCCCTTGCCTTTCAATTTCGTTGGATAGCCTTCTATCCTCATCAAATTTGGGGGCATCATGTGTTCCCCCTCCTAGCATTGTCGATTGACTATAGTATCTCGCTATCACGCTCGTGCTTCACACTTAGTCTTTCTCAGTACTTTTACACATCTTGATACACACCTTGTATTGTTATTACCCTGTGATGCACTCTAGTTCCACGGGTCATACTCGGATAATGAGGGTCTAAATCAGAAATTAACCTCACCACATTCAATTTTCATGCTTTATGATTCATGATATATATTTCTAGCACACATTCTCAAACCATTTCCCGATGACACACTCTTTTTCTATGGTTCATTCTTGATTGTTGAGGGGTCTTTTATAAATGAACCTCATCTCATACACATCCATTGGGGGGCACGCTGCTCATATCATATTCACACATTGCATACCATTCCATCACACTCATACACTACATTTTCATATCTTGGTTGCACTTACTCTTGCTTGATTATACTACTTATATGATGCACTTTTATTACTATGCTAATCAGATACTCAATATGTCATTATCTTTCTATATACACACATGCGTGTTCACTTGGTCTTTTGGATTGAATGCATATCTCTTACATATTTTCACACATTGCAATGATGCTCGACACTATATCCTTTTCCAGTCCTACCGAGGCTCTCGGGTGCATATACCTTTTCTTGCTCTCACACATTATAGGTGTTATTATTTCGTCATATCCTACTTCCTATTCTTACTAGAAAATTAATTTCCATTAATATACACATGCCTTGACATACTTTTTATCTTTCTAACATGCTAACGCGTGCTCCAAGTACAACATTTTCCTTGCAAGACTATATGCCACCATGGTTATCGACATATTTGCTTGATCTTGTTTTGCACTATATGCTATTGTTTTTTCTGGCTATGCTCTATGTATTGTATGTTCATTGTATGCTTATGGATGCTTCAAACCTGATTGTCTTATGACATTGTGAGAGATGTACCATTTTGAAACCCACTTTTCACGGTCCACTTTGTTTGCACACTTTCTTGATTACATTGTCTTCTATTACATGTTTACTAATTTTTCTACTAACACATGTTACTAGACACTTTGTTTGCATGTGCCTTGGTTTCTACCATGTACATCCCCCACAACCCTGCGCAGTATCTAGTTTCATATTAGCATCAAGTCCTCTCTTTTAGGCCGCACACTCCTATAGTTGTTGAATGCACCCCAAATAAGGGGGAATACATTGGGTGAACAAATCACCCCTAAAACAGATCAAAGCTACATTAAAAATATGCACAGTACATGAACAACATAGGAACATAGTCACAGAACATCCCAAAATCTAACTTGGGTCCTTAAAACAACATATACACTAGTGTCCAACATTAAACAACAACGCTTGGCGCTTGTGTCCTCCCTAGGTGCTAATGTCCTGGGGGCACACACAACCATCTTCTTAGATCAACACAATTCAAAGAAGCCTTTAGAGAATTTCTATAGTTACATGCACAATATTTCAAAGACAAAATGAATTATGTCTCCTTCAATTAGTACAACTCGAAACTAATTCAAAATAATTGGGAAAAAAAGAACAAATAAGGGATGTACCATCTATAGTGGTGCTTATCGGGAAGATTCATGGAAGGAGAGTAAAGACTAGACATATCTCCCCAACACTTTCTCTTTAGCATGAGATCACCCAAAAACTCACTCTTGGCATGAGATCGCCCAAAAACTTTCTCTTCGCGCGAGATCTCCCAAAAACTTGCTCTTAACATGAGATCACCCAAAAAAATTGCATTTGGTATGAGATCACCCAAAAAAATCACACTTGGCATGAGATCGCCCAAAACTTGCTCTTCATAGCATTTCAGGACACATTTCTATCCTTTATACTCTTTTACATCAGGTGCACACTTTCCTTTACTACTACTTTTACACACTTTTACATACTTTTGCATACTTTTTCTCAGATTTATCATATACAAGACTTTGATTACATTCTTGCTCTTATTTTGTAGGCACGTCCTTAATACCCAAATGAAAAACAACCTACAAAAATAAATACAAGCAACACATACACTTCACCTCTACGGCTACATTCCTTTCCTAGTCTCCACACTTCACTTTAAAATCATTTCACACTTGACTTGTCCACTCGGCACGTTATTTACTACACACTCTATAGGATCATAAGGTATGCATCTCTTATCTACTTTATGTTATCGAGTATTCACTCAAAAACATAAAGCGGGAATAAATGTAGACACAAAATCTTGCACTTGGGTATATTTCTAAGTCTTAAAAGTATGTTAGCATTTATATGATTCCTAAGCAAGCAAAACTAGTGGTTGACAACTATTTTGGCATCTTTTTTTGTCTCTTATTTTTGTTTGGTTTGACACACCCTACAACCTAGTCGAAAGTTTACTTGTTTATATTTCATGGCTTTAAACACCAACTCCCACCCAAGACAATAGTGCCCAGATGTTCTTTGTCCCCTCCGGGTGCCCTTGACCCTTTTCTACCTCACTCACTCTTTTTGGGTCTCTTTTATCTTTTGGGAATATTTTTCACTTATGGGTTGGCCTTCCAATTTTTAATTATGAAATTCAAACAAGGGAATCATATAAATACATAGTTATGTGTTCAAAATAAAGGACCAAGCACTAAGCATTACTATCATCACCTAAGATTACATTCAAAAGACACCTAAAGAACTCCAAGGCATTCATCTAGCATCCATTCAAGGGACAAGGGCTGCAACTCTGCATACACAACATAGGAAGGGTAAGTTCATTCTATTCCATCCACACATTCTACTACATTACTACATTTTAACTACAACCCTAGGGGAAGTGTAACTTGCACAAGGGAATCCTAGGGAAAAATTCTACACACACTCACAAGAACTACATGGATTCTGATATGTAGTGCAACGATTGGTTGTAAGTTTAATCTCGGGGTGACCTTTGGGTGAATATGACCCATCATTTTACATTTTCCTTTTTAGGTTTGATGTAGTTTGTGGGCTTATGTAGGTGAATTTATCTTTTGTAGGTTATAGGTACCTTCAGTGATCATAGTGTGAACAAAAGGTAATAAACATAGAGTAATTATGACACCCTTGTGGTATAACATAAACTAAATATAGAGCTTCAAGATTGCACAGTCATGAGTGCCTAGATCTAGTCACTTGTTCCCTGTGCACCCCTTTCTTGTTGCGGATTGTCATATCCCATAGTTTACCCCATTCTATTTTTGGAAATGTTAATTGAAATTAATGATTTAAATCCTTTTTGGTGGTTTACGATATGCTTACATCTATAAGTAACCTAAGTTACTTATGAATGCAAGCATACCTTTATTGTTGTTGTGAAATTGAACCCTGCTGGAAATGCCTAACAAGTGTACATGTATACGTGCTGACATGTATAAACATGTTTTCTATACACTAACTCAAAGAAGATACACGAGCTCTTATATAGGCATCTCGCCTATAGGTGCCCGCAAGCACACCCGCATGTCGAGTTAGACATGGCCAACAACGTTGGACTTGTGCTGGGTCGTCTAGCTTTTAAAACCGAACTCTACCTCCATGTAGGGCAGGCATACTATATGGTCTAGAGACCAAGTGTTATAATATATATATATATGGTACTGTGCATAGTGGGGACTCCTTTGTTGGCATATGTTATGATGTTGTGAGGTATTGGGGGACTTAGTTAAATAATTATTACCTTAGACCATGTGGTCTACCCCAAGGTGATTATTTTTTTATTCGTTTGACTTGTTAAAAGTTTAAATGATTTCAAAAACATATAATAATAGGGGAGGGGACCTCACGACCCCTCCACCCTCGCCATGATGGGAATACCCAAATCTTGATAGGGGTAGGTGGATTCATCTAATGATCTGACATTGATCAAGCCCACATGGGCTGGCAGAGGTTAGGGTTAAGTAAAACATTGCCATTTGAGATGGGAGGGAAATGAGGAGAAAATGGGGGCGAAGCCCTGCCAAAATAAATACAGAGTCATTAATCATGGCCTGTATGCCAAAGAAATTGCACTTCTAGTAGACTTGGCACTCTGTGGAATGCTTAAAAATGGAAGGGTTTCTCTGGGTTGGTTTTGTAGTGAGTAATGGAGGAGAAAGGGTTGGAAAATTTGGAAAAATAATTGCAGCTTGGAAGTTTCATACAACTATCATAGGCATGGTTTCTTCTCCCTATGCTTTTCTCTTCTTTCTGATAATATGTAGCTATTGGTAGATGGAATAATGGTTAAATCTAGGTATGTATAATTGATGTGTGCTTATTTTCTTGAAATCTTGACCGTAGAAATTGATGTGATTTTCGTAACAAAAATGGTTGCCTGAAATCATTGTGTTATTCTTTATTAAAAAAATGGTGCCTAAAATCAATGTGTGCTTCTATCTTGATAGTTGGACTGTAAATGGTTGTTGGTCTCTGCGAAAATTATCTATTCGACACCCCAAATTAAACTGGATATATAATAAATTTATTAAAAACCCATTTTTTGTGAAACTGGTAGTCAGGAAGGGTTGTTGTCTAGGTGTATATTCTCTAGAATTGTTCTACCATTAGTAGGTAGATGTATGCCCTCTGTAGAGACTTAGGAGAATTAATTATTTTTCTTCTAGCATGTTGATAAAGCTGCCCATTGACCTAAAATAAAACTTGGGTAGTAGGATTTTATTTAATGGAGGGGATTTTATTTATTGAAGTCAATTTTATTCAACGGGGAGTGAAGTTCAGTTAAAATTGAACTTCGTTTGATTCATTGAATCAAACAACTCGGGGTTTTATTTTTATGAACTCCGGGAATTATTTTAATTAGGTTTTAATGCCTATTTCAAACTTATTATAATGGCGTAGAAATGGTAGCCATTGTTGATGTGGGGTGTCTCACAGTCACATCGGTAACTCTTGGCCTTGTTTATTTTGTTGGCTCTGGACTATGTTGATGGGCTAGAAGTGTTAGAGTCTTCTTGGGAGTATATGGAGTCTACAATTGTTATATGAATGTTGAATGTTGTTTTATTCTACAACTGTTATATGAATGTTTGAATGTTGTTTATTCTACATCTGTTATATGAATGTTTGAATGTTGTTTATTCTACAACTATTATATGAATGTTGAATGTTGTTTTATTCTACAGTTGTTATATGAATGCTTGAATGTTGTTTTATCCTACAACTGTTATATGAATGTTTGAATGTTGTTGATACTTACTTCTTGAGTGAACATATACCACTATTATTGTGTTGGATTTGGGATTAAACCTTATTGATGATTGGAAACTGTTTGAAAATGGTCGTATGCAACAAATGCATAAATAACCATGTGTTAATCTGGGCAGTGGGACGTTGTAGATATTTCCATCTTAATTAGATGTAAAATTTTAGTCTCTTTGTGGAACATTGTTTGGAAAGAAAGTTGATTCATGGAAGTTTATTTCCTTTTGGTTGTTAAAAATGTGATAATTAGAATTGATGATATTATTTTCTATAATAGTTCAATTCTTGTAATCAGGATAATGGGATTTGTTAGATTTATTTCAATCTCTTTATATCCTGAAATTTGTAAAATTTTATAGGCTGGTCCAAATGTACGGAATGGCACAACGTGCCATTCCATACATTCATACCGACCAATTACTAATACTGACCTATCATCAGTAGGTAGAGCAGAGCATAGGGGGTAGAATCCATGCCAATATAGTGAATACTGACCCATTGCATCTACAGGTACACGATGAGGAATTGGTAAGAAGAAGGTGGAGATGGAAATTGCTAACTACTTGATTTAGGAGTTTTGATTCCCAAATTGCAAGTGTGGAATTTAGTTTTCTTTGTGATTTGTAATTGAAAGAAAATTTTGTTAATAAAAGGAAAGGATTCCTTCCTTTGGATTATTTAATAATGATGAAAGGTGCTTATCTGTTTTGGTTGAATGAAAAAAATGCCATTGGTTGACTTTCATTGCATGTATGATTATACGATGTGATGTTGGAAGAAATATAATGTGGACAAGATGTTGTTTATTTTACTTTAAAAACTGTTGTGTTGTAAGAAACAAAGAATATAGGACAAGTAAGAACTCTTGTCTAGGAATGAATCTTATCAGTCTAAAAATATAGTTGTCTTATGAAAGATAATAGAATTGATCTATTTATGGTTAAGACTCAAAATTTGATAGTGGAGTATGTGAAATTAAATTGGAAGATGTTTTAATTAAATCAGCAAGTTATTGTTCTTTCATTAAGGATAGGAATATTCATCTCATTTGATCTTACTTGAGTCAATGGGGAAACTTATGTTTAACCAATGGATGTGTTGACTTCATATAAATTCCTAAAGGATGTAATCTTTTTATTTTATGAATGCAAGTCATAATTTTTGTTAAACATATGACATCTAAACAATCAAACCTAGTCTTGGTTATGCCTTATTAGAGTCTGTCCATCCACATCTCTTAAGGGGATTTAGATTGAACGACTCTCACGAACCATTTTCAAGATGGCATTATGGTTCTGAATGGATGGCATTTCTAAAACCCGAGTTGAAATGCAATTAATGACGTTGAAAGAAATTGTGAATATAAGAATAAACATGTGAGGGTCAAACTATATAAGTTAAGAATGGTGCATGTCTATCTTAATCTTGATGTAAGCTTGAGATGAACCCTTAGCCTCCTAAACCTTCCATATTGTACTAATGTGTGGAAATACCTACCTTGGCTCATAGATAAGCCTACAAGGTTAATACAATAGGTAGGTATAAGATGCTAAGAGAGCATCTTTGGCTTCCATGGAAGTTAGGGTCGTACCATCAACATAACCTTAATGAATTTAACATAAATGGAATTTATGGGGCTAAGATATATCATGTTGTGACTATGGACAGACTCTTATAGTTTGTGCAGACTTAAGAGTTGGCTTGAACACAAGCTGGAAACTTTGGCCAAAGTGATGCAATGGCTGATTATGTCGTCCATCACTAATTCTGGAGTGTGGTTTAGAATGAGAACCAAGGAAGGGTTAAAGATTACCCAAATTCCAAGGTGGGCAACACATGTGAAGGAATTTAATCATGAGGTTTCTCAACTACTGAAAGGTAGTAAAAGACTAAATGCTAAAGATTGCATTTAAGCATTCATAAGAATGTGAAGGTGGATCAAGAGATCATGGAAAGCCTTCTCACCGCACAAGTCTTGCTCATGGCCTAAATCAAGTCATGATGGGAATCTAGGGAGGAGTAAATGATTACTCGAGTCCTAGATGGTTTGCTCGTAATGATATTTTTTTAAAAGTTTAAGGATAATTCTTTTTAAATGATCTTGATAAAATCTAATCAGAACTTAGAAGTAAAAATAATAATTTTTTTTTATCGCTTTTATGAAGCCGAAAGCAATCGGGTTGTTACACGGGTGCCCCTGTTCAACCTTGTTCGCGAACTCCATAATTTATAGAGATTAATTATGACATTGTTTGCATCTTTTTCATCACTTCTCCCTTCTCAAATTAGTTCCATATTTTGTGGATATTAGCTAAGTCATTTTTTCTCCCTCTTTTGCATAGCTTTTCATACTTTAAATCTTAGTTTGCTTGTTTCATTGTTGTATTTCATCATTTGTATATCAATTACTCGCAATACTTAGATTTAATTTAGAATTTATTAAATCATCTACTCAACTCGCCTTTTTGATATCTATTGTGATGAAAAATGGTAGTGGCTTCTTGAGTACTTTGTGTTTGTAACATCCGATCGCAATATGACCCCATCATGTAACAAGGTGATTTTGGCATATGAAATCATGTATGTCACACTTCCTTTGTTATATGAGGATTTTTACCGAGTGTATACCTTATTTGGAGCAACAGTTGCCCAATGTTTATTTGTCTTCATATGTAGTGTATAGCTTTAACAAGATGTATTGCATAAATTTCTTGTGTGGATAGACGCGTCAGAACTTCAATGATTCCCTCAAGGATGCACTAATGTGTGAAGTATACAAGGATTATGATCCTTTGGTACATAAATACCTTTCCTCTTGTTGGTCGTCAAATAGGACTTTACGAAGAGCAACAGTCAGGGGACAAGAAGTCCCTCCTCTTTAATGGGAGAGGTTCCCTTATTCAGAAACGAACCTATTTACAAATATACAAAACATGATTTTCTGGTTAAACTTGGATATTACGAAAGTGTTTTCTATAAAGATCATCAATTACAAAAGGACTGAGGAATGAGAGTATGAGAATGAGCAGAAAGGCAACATGCAGAATTATAGATAACAGAGTAATTCTTTATGTATGCGAAGTTACAGTGAATTGAAACAAGATCATTTGTATCATATAAATAAGATGGAATTTAAAGACACAAAGTTCTACAGATTCATTAATCAAGGACACAAAGTTCCTTCTTGGTTATACAAGATCACCATGCTTGCAAAGTTGGAGAGTATGCAATCAGCGAGACTAACAAACTAGAGACAAATGATCTTCACAAAAATTAAATGAAAGCTTAGGGATAACAGAGATCAGATAGACAAAGAATGGAAAGCCCTTCTGTATTGATTTCTTTATGATCTATTTACACTTTCAGAAAATAAACCAAGTTCTTCCTCCTTTCAAAATGGCATGGAGAGGCCATTATATAGCTTACAAATCAGTTATCCTTTGTAACTACTTCTTTTAACTAAAGATTAGTTAAGGATTGCCAATCAAAATACCTCAACTTATTACAATGAATCCGAGAAAAGAATTAGAAAAGAAGAGAAGAATAAGGAGAAGAAGACAGTGGTTATGACTGGGAGGGCCCATCGACTTCAAAATTCACTGCCTGAATCTCTTCAATGCCTCGGCTATGTCTCTGCCACGAGGGACTCGACGTGTTGGTGGCCAGACCGAGCCAAAATCCGAGGCACTTCTCCATTTCCTTATCAAACTCGACATGAGTATGATAGTCTTTAGTTGCTTCTTCAATGGAAGATCAAGAGAGTAGATCTCCTTCATTTTTTCTTTGGAAATGGAGCTTTCCTTGAATAGATTATCTTTGACAAAAGCTCTAAATTGAGCTTTGATTTCTTGCAAGGAAAGAGACACACCAGAAGTTTCATCCTGAAGATGACAATGTATATCTTTGAAAGCTGATACAACCAGTGTCTTGAAAGCTTCACCCTTCTGCCAGCTATTCTTCAGCTCTCCCAAAGCCTCCTCCAAGACTTTGATCTTCCACTCCACGCTGTAAACCCAAGACTTTGACAGATTATCCTTTGCATCATCAAAAACCTTATTTGCCAATAAAATGTTCTCATCTGTCTGTCCCATGAGACGGAGGTCTACTATGCAACTGCTCCAGAGTTTGAGCTCTTTATCTATGACCCCGATAGTGGAGGAGAGCTTCTGTTGCAAATTATTCACCTTTCCGTGGAGTTTGAAAGCTTCATCGATGAAGTTCAATCCTGCAACAAGCATATCTTCCACCATGGCCTCCATAGCTCTGCCATAGACAGAATACTTGTGCATATCTTTGATACTCTGTACTTCATCTTGGCTCAAAATTACAGGTGGTGGAAGAGTAGTCAATGGGGTAGGGTCCAAAACTTTTTCCTTAGACAAAAGAGATTTGATGAAACCTGTGAGAATCTGGGCTTGTTCCTCCAACTGTTCAATAGTTTGCTGCCCTTTCTCTACCCTCCCAATGACTCTTGTGACCGTTTCCTGGAGGTTGTGGATCTCACCTTCAGGAGTAGACTCTCCCATTGGAATTCTTGAGAGTTCTAAGTCAGATGCCTGCAAGTCCTGCTCTGATTTGTCCACTGTAGGCTTAGAAATCTCCAGGAATTGCTGACCTTGAGCATCAGACACTATTCTGGAGGTGATTCTGGCTTTCTTAGCACGAGAAGGAGTAGTGCCCAACAAGGCTGCGACAGCATCAAAATTTGGCCCTGAGCTCCGAGAGGAAGATTTTCTCTTTCTCCTGTTAAAAAAGGTTGGACCCATGCAAAAGAGGAAGAGGAAGCTAGAGGGGGGCAAGAGGACCAAGAGACAGAGATCTCATGACGCTCAAGGTTTGCACAGCTGTTGTCTCAAGTTGAGATGTGAGTGGGGCGCTGGAGACAATCACTGCAGAGGAATCAATAGCACTTGGAAGTTCAGTGCTCTGGACTTCCTTATCTTTATCTGTTGGATCTTCAGGAGCATTTACAGGGGCTGGCACTTCACTCTCTTCACTTTCACTGAGAACAATGATGTTCTCTGGTCCCAAAGGCACTTCTACCTACTCTCTTTAAGGATCTTTTTCCACAGGCTCCTTCGACCTCTTTGAGTTTCTTCTAGTACACTTGAGTGGATGAAGAAGGAGTGGAAGCCGCAGTCCTTGCGTTGATGAGGCAGAGGGGTTTACACAGCAGTGTGTGTCTCGATATGGGAGTCGATGCTTCCCTCCTTGGTTTTGAAACATCCTTAGAAGAGGATTCTCCCGAGTGCCTTCGAGCTCTCGAACTTTCTGTCAAACCGGACCTTAGTCCCGATTAAGATCGGGAGCAAGGATCTCGGGGCCGATCATCTTTCTCTTTCTGTTCCAATCCAAGTCCTCCAAGGGAGTGTGCTTAACCACATTGTCATACTCATATGAGTATAGATCAGAATTTTCATCATGGAGTCCTTCAGGAACTTGGTACAAGCCAAGTTCTTGAATCAATTCAGAGAGAGAACCTACCATAGTGCCTCCTTCTAGCTTCAAAATCATCCGCATACATCAGCCCAATAGTCTTTCAGATATCGCCCTATGATGATAGATTATCTTGATGTTCGCTTTAATGAAATTTTTCAAGTCGAAGCAAGTTCTTGGCTTAAAGAAATGAACGGTGATGGGAACCGGGCTCTTTCTATGTTCTGTGCATCCAGGGCTGTTTTACAAGTGTAATTTCCCAAAGAGATGGGAAAGTGCAAACCAGAAATCTTCTTGTCTCTCGCAGTTCTGTGCAATTTGTCTAACTGTCTGCATACTTCTATCAAGGCCATCTTATCACTGCAGAACATGGGAAGCCTCAAAGGGGTGCTCTCATAGCCAGCAAGCCTGATATAAGAGAATTTTTTGAATTGGATAAAATAAGCACCGTAGTGCGATATCAGATTCATGGCTTCATCAGAAAACCTCCTAGCAGTGTCACCCTCAAGCAACCTGACCACGTACATGGTGAAAGCATCATTTACCCTTCTGAAATTGTGATTGCTGGTCTCTAGGGTGAACTACGGGTAGTAGGCATATACAGGATGATCCTTGTGGGCATCAATGTAAGAAAAACCAAACCATTTCCTTGATGCCGCCGGAGTATACATCAGCACGAAGTCATGTAGAACTTCTTCGCTTTCTTGTACATTGGATGATGCTCCGCGAAGTTCATGCTGATGATCTCCACCCAGTTGATATTTTGAGTTCCCTCGCACACCATGCTGATGAGCGGGCACATCCAGAAATGGAACTCGTTAGTAGAAGGTAAGCCCATAACCCGAGCCAGTAGGATTATGAAATCTGACAACTCTTCATTGAAATCTGCTCGGAAGAGAGTCTTGGATAGACGAGACGCTCCCTTCTTAGGGTTTTTAAGCCATGACTTCGCCACCCGCACCTTGTATTTGTCGTTGTCTTGATTAAACAGGGCCTGTGCTTGATCCGGGAAACAACTATGGCATTATCCATCTCTGGGATCCTCAGAGCAGTGCTAATGGCGGCAGCATCCAGCTTGGCGATGAGTTCCCCGTGTACATTGGTTAATTCACTCGAATCAGGGTCGAAGTGAGCTCCGCATGAAAGCACTGTATCAGCACATTGCACCGAGATTGGGAAACCTCCAGCAAAAGCCAAACCGCTGTCGTGAATCATCTGCGCCATTGGTGTAGGGTTTGCATCTGCCATCCTTGCCCAAAAATCACCGAAGTCAAGATGACGAGCTTCACTGTCCCCAATATTGGGAACAACAGATTCTAGTGGCGAGATTTGCTCTTGTCCCTGAAATTTGATCTTCATATTGACAGTAACTAGGAGGACAGAGACACAAACTAGACTTAGGAAGGAAATACAGAGGAAAAGGATACGCGCACAAAGTTTTCTGATTGTAAGGGTTCAAGCAAAGGATAGCATGGAAGCAATGTGAAAATGCAAAGGGGGTATGCTCGTTATATAGCCGATTAGGAGAGAGAAATACAATGAATGCGCATTTAAAACATACCTACCAATTTGAATAAGCATGATATTTGGGTAGAGCGGGAAAAATAAGCACGAATGGCGCTTGGTTCATTTGGGACATGTGAGACGCGAAAGCGCAAAACACGTGGCTCGGCCGATTCGGGCGAAGCGGGGAAAAGATGCACAAATGCCTTTTGGGACATACGGGACGAAAGGACGCAAACACGCGACTTACCTGATCGGACGAAAATGTGACAATGGGTCCTAAGAGTTTGGGACATTTGGGACGCGAAAGCACGAAGTATGCGGTTGGGTGTTTCGCCGGAAATGGAACAACTTGCACAATTTGACTTGGGACATTTGGGACAAGAAGTTGCGACGGGTCCGAAAAAGACAGACTTCGGGAAACCGGCCGATCGGGAACAGAGCGCACTTTTGAACTTGGGACGTGCAGAAAAATGTCCCGATCTGAAAAACACACAAAATGACCCAAAAACAGATTTTCTCAATTTCTTGACTTTTAACATTTTCAAGACATCGTAGAAGACACTTAAAACTCAAAATTTTGAATTTTCACTTTCTTAAGAGCAGTGGGAATTTTGAGTGACAACAACCGGCTCCTTCGGGATAACTTGGCATAAATTCAAGGAATGGGACAAGGTAAGAACTTAGACAAACTCAGGAAAGTAGACCAGTACCTTATCCATTGGGCCACGGAGTCAAAAACAGACCAATACAGAGGACAACACACCAAAACAAAAAGGAAAGAAAAACAAAAACGCTGTACAGAATATACAAAGGACTCCCTAATCACCTAAGACTTGAACAACTTAAGGTACTACCCACTATAAGGAAGTGGGAGAGGAGAACCATCCATGTAATCAAGATAAAAGGAATTCTTACCAGCAAAGTGTCTGATCTTGAAAGGTCCGAGCCAAAGGGAATCGAACTTGCCATGGCTACCACGAGGTTCATGCCTTTTATCCCATAACAACACAGTGTCTCCAACTTGGAAATCTCTGAACCTGGCTTTCTTATCAAACAGGACCTTTACCTTCTGCTGGTGAACAGATATCCTATCAGCAACCTCCAATCTGTCCTCATTCAGTTTGTGAAGGTACATAATTCTCTTATCCAAAGCATCACTGAAACTAGTATCTTCAATGGCCTTCATTAGGTGCAAGGTCGATACTCCACCATTATCGGCAATTGAGCTTCTACTCCATATACCACTTGAAAAGGAGACATTCCAATAGCTCTCTTTGGTGTAATCCTGTCTGCCCAAAGAGCATCATAGAGCTTCTTGTGCCAATTTCGTTGAGACTCATTGACTAATTTCCTTATAATAGTCACCAAATTTTTATTAGTGGATTCTGCTTGCCCATTTCCTTGAGGATAGTAATATGAGGAGTGAGCCAAAGAAATGCCATACCCATAGCAAAAATCCATTATCTCAGTTGAAGAGAAATTCGAAGCATTATCTGTCACAATCTTGTTAGGTACACCATACCTTACCAAGATGTTCTCTTTGATGAAGCTGCATACCACTTCAGAAGTAGTACTCTTAACTGGAATAGCTTCCACCCATTTGGTGAAATAGTCCGTGGCAGTTAACACATGAGTATGACCAGCACTAGAAGCAGGATTAAGTGTTCCAATGAAGTCCAAACCCCACTGTTGAAAAGGTTCTTCAATTACAACTGGCTTAAGAGGCAAAGAGGCCAATTTAGGTCTTCCCACGAAGGTCTGACAAGCCTCACATTTATCAACCCACTTGGATGCATCTCTGAACAAGGAAGGCCAGTAATATCCTCCACGAAGAATCTTGTGAGCAGTGACCATTGATGAATAGTGCCCTCCACATGCCTGATCATGAAAAGCTGAGAGCAACTTTTTTTGTTGTTCCTTGTCCACACATTTCAAAAATCTTCCATCTAATCCACATTTGAACAAGGCGTTTTCCCACAACACATATTGCACTGACCTTAATTTAACAGTCCTCTTTTCTTTGGCAGTTAAATGAGAGGGGCATTCTCCATAGGTGAGAAAATGGGCGATGTCAGCATACCATTCATCAACTGAGCTAAGGAACAGAATGGTAGGAAGGCCAACTTTGTTCTCCAGTAATTCATGCTTAGCTCCTTCAGCAATGAGCTCACAAAGACCTTTTCCACGAACCAGCTTGGTCGGTTTGATGTCAATGTCATATTCTTGGACCTTAGCAACCCAGTTCCCTCTCTTGGATCCAAATTCTTGTTGTGTGAGAATTGACTTAACAGTTGTATCTGGAACCAACACCATGGAATGAGAATTGAGGATGTAAAAACGAAACTGCTTAACAGCTTTGACCACTGCAAAAGCATGTTTTTCCATCATGGTGTATTTTAACTCATGATCTTTCAGAATATAGCTCATGAACGCAATTGGGAGCTCATGCTCATTAGAGTCTTCTTGAGTCAAAATAGCAGCCAAGGTATTATCTGTGGCATAGCAATAGATAATAAAATCTTTGCTGAAATCAGGACAGGCTAAAACAGGAGTTTTAGCAATAGCTCTCTTGATACCTTCAAAGGATTCCTTTCCTTCAGAAGACCAACCAAATGTTTGTTTCCCTTTCATCATCTGAGAAATATTCAAAGTTAACTCTGCAAAATCAGGGATGAACCTTCTTAAAAAATTGATCTTACCAAAGAAAGAGTGCACGCCCTTTTTACTAGTTGGGAGAGGAATTTGCTTTGGATAGCTTGTACTGCTCAGATCAATCTTAATACCATCTTTGGAAACGATGTGCCCTAATAATTTCCCCTCGGTGACACAAAAGATAGATTTTTTAGGATTCAAAGAAATCCCATGTTCTCTGCATCTTAGCGTAAGCTGTTTCTGTGTGGTCAAAATGATCCGCCCTTGTTTTAGAAAAACACGGTCAAAGTCGTCAAGGTATATGACAATACACTTCCCTTTCAAACTTCCAAAAGCCAGATCCATAGCTCTCTGAAAAGTGGCACCAGCATTAATAAGCCCAAAAGGCATTCTCTTGTAAGCAAAGGTACCCCAAGGAGTAGTGAAAGCTATTTTGTGTTGATCTGCAGTATCAACCTCTACCTGATTATATCCCGAGAATCCATCAAGCATAGATAACATTTCAGATCCTGTTACTGCTTGCAAGACCTGATCCATCATGGGCAAAGGATAATTATCTTTCAAGGAAGCCTGATTTAGGTTCCTGAAATCAACACAGATGCGGATCTCACCATTTTTCTTCCTAACAGGCACAATATTTGCAATCCATGTTGAATGGTGAATGGGAAAAATGATTTTGGCCTTCAACAACTTCTAAATTTCCTGAAAGATGGTGTCAGCTATTTTGGGGTTGTATTGCCTCTGTTTCTGCTTAAAAGGCTTGATTCCAGGCTTGAGTGGAATAAAATGCTGCATATCTTTTGGTTTGAAAGCTTTCAAATCTTCATAAGAGTAAGCAAGAACATCCTTATACCTCTTTAAAAGATCAATTGCTTTCTTCCTTTCATCTACTGTGCAACATTTTCCAATGTTCACGAGCTTAGGATCAGTAGAATTCCCAATATCAATCTTGTCATACTCAGCTGATTGTTGAGGTCCAGTGGAAGCTCTAGACTTCACATACCTATCATGTTTATCAAATAGTTCCTCCAAACTCACCAATCCTTTAGGAATCTTGTTTCCTTTGAGATTGATGCATCCATCCTGATCCGTTTCTTCTCCTTGGGTGACTACTTTGTCAAAGGACACACTTTCACGAGGCAGGTTGTCACTTCCTTCAAAATACAGCTGTTTGAAATTACCCTTGAGTTCAAGGAAAGAAAGCAAGTGTTGATCATCATTGAAAACTTGCCAGTTATTGGTATTATCAGGTACACTAGGCCGATGGACCATCTCAATGGTGAACTTATCCTGAGAGAAGTCAGGATGAGGAATCAGTAGTGACCCTGAGACTGCTAGTGAATCAGCCCTGCTATTTTTCTCCCTAGGTATTGCTTCAATGGAGAATGCATCAAGAAATTCAATGGAATCCCAAACCTGATTCCGGTAATGTTTCAACCTTCCATTTTTTACCTGAAAAAGGCTTCTAACTTGCTTTACAATCAATTCTGCATCACCACGAGCCAGAAGATTCTTTACACCTTGTTCTTTGGCCACTTGCAGTCCAAGAATGAGAGCCTCATACTCTGTTGTATTATTAGTATTTTCGAACTGCAACTTGAATGAAAAAGGATGTAGGCTTCCTTCAGGTGACACCAGTAGGACACCAGCTCCAGAACTAGCTGAGGAACAACTTCCATCAAACTCTAAAATCCAAACACCATTAGGATCTTTAGGTGACACTTTGGGGAGTTGGATTTCATCAGGGGACATAATCATATAGTTACCATGACCCATATCCTCATAGAGTATTTGTGCTTTAGGATCATCCGTTTTTGTATAATATACTCGGATTTCTTCTCGGCAAAGAACTTCTTCATTTGTCCATTAACAGTATGAGTGCATGCGACCAATCCATTTGAATTTCTCCACCCACATTCTTACGAAGTTCCTACTTAGCAACATCCCGTATGAAGGAGGAATATCTCGCTACTAAGATGGTAGCAAAACTCTCTTTTTTGCAAAGCAACAAAAGCCACTTGTGCATCTTTAATTCTCCCCGAGTGGGGACTTCCTTACTCTCCATGGAGTAACAAGATCCATAAGTGCGTGTGAGGGTCAAGCCTAAGGCATGAGCTACTTTAGCATGCATCACATTGTCTGAGGCTCCTGAGTCAATAACACAATTACTGAGCCTATGACCAGCTATAAGAAGTGTTACATAAAATGGTTTAATTTTGTCATTGGGTGAGTGTGACAAAGAATACTGGACTAGGTCAGGTGGTGTAGAAGAAGGAGTGGGTAAAAGGCCTTTAGAGGTGGTTTTAGAATGGGAATTAACAAATTGAATCATCTTAGCAAAAGCTTTGGGATGGGTTTGATAATACTCAGCCTCTGAGATTTGAACCTTAGTCTTTTTCAGATGATCAATAATATCAAAAGACCCAGAAGTAGATGGGCCATCATCACTTGAGATCCTAGGTTTATCAACTTTAGGGGAAAAAGAAGTAACTTTAATAGCAGGATTGACAGGACTCACCTTTGGTGTAGATGAAGTGGGGATAGGAGATCCTCTTTTTGCAATTACAGGGATAGTTGCCGGCTGCTCCTTAGATTTCTTGGGGGGCTGCGTCACTTTCTCCCTCTGATTTGTCTGCTCTCGAGTCATGACAGCGAATGATTCACTATTCATGTCCGCTACTACTTCATCATAATCATCTCCATCATCAATGCCCTCAGTGGTGAAGAAATTAACTCGAGATCCCTCAAGTTCATCTGCTTCATCATCAACTTCTTCCACAAATTCCTCGCAAGCTTCATTATCCTCATCATCATCTGGTTCCTCAACTTCACAGGTTGCATTGATAGGAACTTTAACAGGAGGTCCTTCAAGCGCTAATCTTGTTTGAGAAGCAGGCAAATGATTTTTGGGCTGAAAATTTCTCCTTGGAACGTCTGCATAAGGAGCATGTTGAGCCAATTGTTTCTTTATAGCAATGAGATCATTCGCAAGTTTTTGAACCAAAGGATCAGTATTAGGTCCAGGGGTGGAAGAGGAGGAAGCAAAGCAGACTTAGATTTGGAAGGGTCTCTCCTCAACTTCCCTGACATGATCAAATCATCCTCGACACTAACAACAAGAGTTTGATCCTCAACCAATGTTGCGAGATTAGCCCTTCTCAGTGCATAACTAACTTCAGGCGATTGGGCATTTAGGAAGAAACATTTTTGGATTTGATCAACAGGCCGAGTATTTACCGGAATTTTATTAATTAACCTGTTGAATCGGGCCAAAAATTCTCTCATGGGATTTGGTGAATCTTTCTTTATCTGAGAGATTTGGGCTAGCAAGGCATGCACATCTTCTGCTGGTTTGAAATGGTTTTCAAACCTAGTTCTCATGGTGTCCCAGCTAGTGATAGTACCAGCTGGAAGGTGATAGAATCAATCAGCAGTGGTATTATCTTGTAAAGTCTCAACGAAGCAGTCTCACGAGACGTCTTCATGTTTAACTCCCAGAACTCCACATGCGACTATGAAGGCTACGATGTGTTCATCAGGATGCACTTTGCCATCACCTTTGAATTTAGGGAATTTCTTCCGGTTACCTCTGGGTAACTCATGCAAAGGCTGAGGAAGAGCAAGGGGCCCGACACGATGACCCCAGGGAAATGGTACCGCCATTCTTGGAAAAACAGCTTGGAGAGGAACTGCAACACCAACAAGAATCAAAGCTCGAAGATTAGGACTAGCTGGCTCTGAAGGAATACAACCCGTAGGAATTCTATCTTGAGCAGGTGGAGTGCTTGTTAAATGAGTCCTTCTATTTCTCGTTGAAGGGAAAGGAAAACCCTGCTGCTCCAAAAGCTGAAACTGAGAATCTTCAATACCAAGGGCCCTTCTCCCTCGAGTAAAACGCGGAGTCACCAGATCAAAGGATGATCAAAAATTACAGAACTGGAATATGATTTTCCCAGCTGAGTCGCAAAAACTATTGGTCATCAAATAGGACTTTACGAAGAGCAACAGTCAGGGGACAAGAAGTCCCTCCTCTTTAATGGGAGAGGTTCCCTTATTCAGAAACGAACCTATTTACAAATATACAAAACATGATTTTCTGGTTAAACTTGGATATTACGAAAGTGTTTTCTATAAAGATCATCAATTACAAAAGGACTGAGGAATGAGAGTATGAGAATGAGCAGAAAGGCAACATGTAGAATTATAGATAAAGAGTAATTCTTTATACATGCGAAGTTACAATGAATTGAAACAAGATCATTTGTATCATATAAATAAGATGGAATTTAAAGACACAAAGTTATACAGATTCATTAATCAAGGACACAAAGTTCCTTCTTAGTTATACAATATCACCATGCTTGCAAAGTTGGAGAGTATGCAATCAGCGAGACTAAAAAACTAGAGACAAATGATCTTCACAAAAATTAAATGAAAGCTTAGGGATAACAAAGATCAGATAGACAAAGAATGGAAAGCCCTTCTGTATTGATTTCTTTATGATCTATTTACACTTTCAGAAAATAAACCAAGTTCTTCCTCCTTTCAAAATGGTGTGGAGAGGCCATTATATAGTTTACAAATCAATTATCCTTTGTAACTACTTCTTTTAACTAAAGATTAGTTAAGGATTGCCAATCGCAATACCTCAACTTATTACAATGAATCCGAGAAAAAGAATTAGAAAAGAAGAGAAGAATAAGGAGAAGAAGACAGGTGGTTATGACTGGGAGGGGCCCACCGACTTCAAAATTCGCTGCCTGAATCTCTTCAATGCCTCGGCTATGTCTCTGCCACGAGGGACTGACGTGATGGCTATAGACTGAGCCCAAAATCCGAGACACTTCTCCATTTCTTTATCAAACTCGACATGAGTATGATAGTCTTTAGTTGCTTCTTCAATGGCAGATTGAAGAGAGTAGATCTCCTTCATTTTTTCTTTGGAAATGGAGCTTTCCTTGAATAGATTATCTTTGACAAAAGCTCTGAATTGAGCTTTGATTTCTTGCAGGGAAAGAGACACACCAGAAGTTTCATCTTGAAGATGACAATGTATATCTTTGAAAGCTGATATAACCAGTGTCTTGAAAGCTTCACCCTTCTGCCAGCTATTCTTCAGCTCTCCCAAAGCCTCCTCCAAGACTTTGATCTTCCACTCCACGCTGTAAACCCAGGACTTTGACAGATTATCCTTTGCATCATCAAAAACCTTATTTGCCAATAAAATTTTCTCATCTGTCTATCCCATGAGACGGAGGTCTACTATGCAACTGCTCCAGAGTTTGAGCTCTTTATCTATGACCCCGATAGTGGAGGAGATCTTCTGTTGCAAATTATTCACCTTTCCATGGAGTTTGAAAGCTTCATCAATGAAGTTCAATCCTGCAACAAGCATATCTTCCACCATGGCCTCCATAGCTCGCCATAGACAGATGTAATACTTGTGTATATCTTTGATACTGTACTTCATCTTGGCTCAAAATTACAGGTGGTGGAAGAGTAGTCAATGAGTTAGGGTCCAAAACTTTGTCCTTAGACAAAAGAGATTTGATGAAACCTGTGAGAATCTGGACTTGTTCCTCCAACCTGCTCAATAGTTTGCTGCCCTTTCTCTACCCTCCCAATGACTCTTGTGACCGTTTCCTGGAGGTTGTGGATCTCACCTTCAGGAGTAGACTCTCCCATTGGAATTCTTGAGAGTTCTAAGTCAGATGCCTACAAGTCCTGCTCTGATTTGTCCACTGTAGGCTTAGCAATCTCCAGGAATTGCTGACCTTGAGCATCGACACTACTATTGGAGGTGTCGAGGAGATTCGTGCGGGAGGTGATTTCGGCTTTCTTGGCACGAGGAGTAGTGCCCAACAAGTTGGACCCATGCAAAAGAGGAAGAGGAAGCAAGCAGGGGGAGGGCAAGAGGACAAAGAGATAGAGAGCTCATGATGCTCAAGGTTTGCATGATACTGTTGTCTCAAGTTGAGATGTGAGTGGGGCGCCAGAGACAATCACTACAGAGGAATCAATAGCACTTGGAATTTCAAAGTGCTCTGGACTTCCTTATCTTTATCTGTTGGATCTTCAGGATCATTTGTAGGGGCTGGCACTTCACTCTCTTCACTTTCACTAAGAACAATGATGTTCTCTGGTCCCAAAGGCACTTCTACCTGCTTTCTTTGAGGATCTTTTTCCACAGGCTCCTTCTTGACCTCTTTGAGTTTCTTCTGGTACACTTGAGTGGATGAAGAAGGAGTGGAAGCTGCAGGTCCTTGCGTTGATGAGGCAGGAGGGGTTTGCATACAGTGTGTCTGATATGGGAGTCGATGCTTCCCTCCTTGGTGTTGAAACATCCTTAGAAGAGGATTCTCCTGAGTGCCTTCTGAGCTCTCAAACTTTCCTGTCAAACCAGACCTTAGTCCTGATTAAGACTGGAGCAAGGATCTCGGCCAGATCATCTTTCTCTTTCCTGTTCCAATCCAAGTCCTCCAAGGGAGTGTGCTTAACCACATTGTCATACTCATATGAGTATAGATCAGAATTGTCATCCTGGAGTCCTTCAGGAACTTGGTACAAGCCAAGTTCTTGAATCAATTACAGAGAGAACCTGCCATAGTGCCTCCTTCTAGCTTCAAAATCATCCGCACAGTCAGCCCAATAGTCCTCTGTATCTACCCTATGATGATAGATTATCTTGATGTTCTGCTCAATGAACTTCTTCAAGTCGAAGCAAGTTCTTGGCTTAAAGAAATGAACGGTGATAGGAACCAGGGCTCTTTCTATGTTCTGTGCGTCCAGGGCTGTTTTACAAGTGTAATTTCCCAAAGAGATGGGAAAGTGCAAACCAGAAATCTTCTTGTCTCTGCAGGTTCTGTGTAATTTATCTAACTACCTGCATACTTCTATCAAGGCCATCTTATCACTGCAGAACATGGGAAGCCTCAAAGGGGTGCTCTCATAGCCAGCAAGCCTGATATAAGAGAATTTTCTAAATTGGATAAAATAAGCACCGTAGTGCGATATCAGATTCATGGCTTCATCAGAAAACCTTCTAGTAGTGTCACCCTCAAGCAGCCTGACCACGTACATGGTGAAAGCATCATTTACCCTTCTAAAATTGCGATTGCTGGTCTCTAGGGTGAACTGCGGGTAGTAGGCATATACAGGATCATCCTTGTGGGCATCAATGTAAGAAAAACCAAACCATTGCCTTGATGCCGCCAGAGTATACATCAGGTACGAAGTCATGTAGAACTTCTTCGTTTGCTGTACATTGGACAGCTGCTCGCCAAGTTCATGCTGATGATCTCCGCCCAGTTGATATTTTGAGTTCCCTCGCACACCATGCTGATGAGCGGGCACATCCAGAAATGGAACTCGTTAGTAGAAGGTAAGCCCATAACCCGAGCCAGTAGGATTATGAAATCTGACAACTCTTCATTGAAATCTGCTCGGAAGAGAGTCTTGGATAGACGAGACGCTCCCTTCTTAGGGTTTTTAAGCCATGACTTTGCCACCTGCGCCTTGTATTTGTCACTGTCTTGATTAAACAGGGCTTGTGCTTGATCCGGGAAACAACTATGGCATTATCCATCTCTGGGATCCTTAGAGCAGTGCTAATGGCAGCAACATCCAGCTTGGCAATGAGTTCCCCGTGTACATTGGTTAATTCACTCGAATCAGGGTCGAAGTGAGCTCCGCATGAAAGCACTGTATCAAAGACATTACACCGAGATTGGGAAACCTCCAGCAAAATCCAAACCATTGTCGTGAATCATCTGCGCCATTGGTGTAGGGTTTGCATCTGCCATCCTTGCCCAAAAATCACCGAAGTCAAGATGACGAGCTTCACTGTCCCCAATATTGGGAACGACAGATTCTAGTGGCGAGATTTGCTCCTGTCCCTGAAATTTGATCTTCATATTGATAGTAACTCGGAGGACAGAGACGCAAACTAGACTTGGGAAGGAAATACAGAGGAAAGGGATACACGCGCAGGTTTTTAGATTGCAAGGGTTCGAGCAAAGGATAGCATGGAAGCAATGTGAAAAATGCAAAGGGGGTATGCTCGTTATATAGCCGATTAGGAGAGAGAAAGACAATGAATGCGCATTTAATACATACCTACCAATTTGAATAAGCATGATATTTGGGTAGAGCAGAAAAATAAGCATGAATGGCGCTTGGTTCATTTGGGACATGTGAGACGCGAAAGCGCGAAACATGCGGCTCGGCCGATTCGGGCGAAGCGGGGAAAAGATGCACAAATGCCTTTTGGGACATGCGGGATGAAAGGACGCAAAACACGCAACTTGGCCGGATCGGACGAAAAGGTGACAATGGGTCCGAAAGAGTTTGGGACATTTGGGACGCGAAAGCGCGAAGTACGCGGTTCGGGTGTTTCGACTGGAAATGGAACAACTTGCACAATTTGACTTGGGACATTTGGGACAAGAAGTTGCGACGGGTCCGAAAAGACAGACTTCGGGGAAACCGGCCGATCGGGGAACAGAGCGCACTTTTGAACTTGGGACGTGCGGGACAAAAATGTCCGACAGGCCCGAAAAACACACAAAATGACCCAAAAACACAGATTTTCTCAATTTCTCGACTTTTAACATTTTCAGTACATCAGAAAAGACACTTAAACTCAAAATTTTGAATTTTCACTTTCTTAAGAGTAGGGAATTTTGAGTGGACAACACCTCTTTCCCGCATTATTTTATACACATTGTTATTTTCTTCATTTACGAGAAATTTGACCTAGTAAAATTCAACACCATCCTCCCATATTTATGTGATTATATCCACTGCACCAAAATACGCTTACTTACTACCTTGAGTAGCTTTCTAGATCGCTCGGCTATAATTTTTGCTAGGATCCACAGTTAAATTCCTCTTCCTTTATGCAAGGGACCATAAACAACTATAGTTTCTCATTTGATAAATCTCGTGATTTTATATGGGAGTATTGACAAACCTTGATTTGGAATTCCAAAGTGGCTCAAGAAATTATGATTGTGTTGATGAGAATTACATCTTTAAAAAAACTAGATTGCTTAATTATAGTACCAACTCACAATAGTTTTCATGAGTTTAGGTGGTCTCCCATGTAGGGAAATCTTGTAATTTGGTGTGCCACTATTTCTCGCACTTGGTCTTTTATCATTATCTACCCTTGCATGTTTGTAGGTGGAATTGGTGGCCACTTTGGGTACACAATTTTTTTGTCTTTTTCTTCCAACTCATGTTGTGGTGGATCACTCCACTTTTTTTTTTTGAGCATCATGGAAATGCCCATGTCCTCCTTCTCATAGTCATTGAGTGAGAGGAATGTGAAGCCTTGTTCTTCCATCATGCCTTGAACCATAGGTCTGATGGGTCGGTTGAATGTATCCACCATTATTATCCCATGTTTTTTGTTGTCATTTTTTACTTTAGCTTTGAGGTTTGTCACAATTTTGGTTTCTTTCTTTCTGTACTTTTTTCTATTCCTTTTTTATTATTCTCACATTTGTTCGACATATTATAGACTTGATCTACTATTTATAATTATTTGTGAATGCAAGGTGTTTATTTTTTATCCATTTAACTCTTGATCTACTCCCTTAATTACTTTTTTTGCGTTAAAGATTTGGTTTGATGTGGCACCAAATTGCATTTTAATTTTATTTCCATGCAATCAAGGATTTTAATACATCGTCTATACTGGTATCTAAAGTGATAACTCTTTCTCATCTAAAATTTTGAATTTTACTTTTGTCCGATTTCCTTTCTTGTTTCCTATACAGGTTCCTACATTTATTTAATTTTCGCCATGTGTATTTTACTTTAATTCCCATGTTTTCCTTTTGAAAATTATCATAGTTGATCTTCCAAACTTTATCATTAGCTACATAAAACTTCTAACTACCACACCGCATTTTTTAAAAAAACTTCCCTACTTAACCGATGTGCCAAAGGCACTTATTATCACTTTCATGATGTTACGTAGTATTTCATCAGTAGGCTATCAATCTACACCCATTTATCCCACCCGATAAGACATTTCCTTCTAATTTCCACAATATAATAGTTCCTTGTTTGGTGATGTGATTAATAATATACATGCCTTTCCATATGTGCAATTTACATGGGTGCACCTTAAACATGCTTTCATACACCAATTTTTTTATTTGTTTGAAATTCCTTGTTGCGTAGATTATGACCATGTCATGATTTGTGACTCGCTTATGGGCCTCCTCCTGGTTCCATTATGTGATTTCCCTATTTTCCTACATTTTTTCTAATCCAACATCTTGTTATCTATGAATTTCTTATCTCCTAGCCATGTAATTATTATGATGTGAAGAATTGGTATAATATATTCCATCGGTGTAATTGCTTGAATTCCATAAAACAGTTGGAATGGTATCTACCTTGTAATTATCTTATAGTTTTTTATGTACACCCAAAGTAATGTGGGTATTTTATGTTCCTGGTCATCTCTACACACATTGTAAATTTTTGTTAATATTATTTCCAACACCTTGTTTGTAGCCTCTTCTTGTCCATTCACATGTGGACGATATGTTGTACTTTTTTGTGGTGTGCAATCATAAATTATTTTGTGAGGATTTTAATGGTATTATTCAAAAGTTTGTTTCATTATCATTGACTAGATTTTGTGGGCACATGTATCTAATTTTTATTACTTATAGAAATTTGGTTGTTTCCCTTGTCATGCAATTGGATGTAACTATGGCTTCCACCCATTTTGTGAAATAGTATGTTATTGTAACGATATATGTGGCTCTAGAAATTTTTGATGGTTGTTGAATTGGACCAATTAAATCTATCCCCCGTCGCTCAAATGAATATATGGATAAAATCGGGTGAAGAGGAATTTTATCCCTTTGATTGGGTTTCCCACTCTTTGATAGATATCACAATGTTTTGCAATGTGATGTGCATCTTGAAATAGAGTTGGCCACTAGATTCCACTTTGTAAAATTTTCTTCACAATCAATTCTCCTACAAAATGTCCTCTTTATATTCCTTCGTCCACTTCTCATAGTTTTCATGCTCTAATGTTATTCTTCCCAATACCTCATCCTTCCCTAGTTTATATAAGAATTTGTTTATAATGGTGTAAGGCAAGGATTTAGTAACCAAGTGCTTTTTTTATTTTTCTATTAATGATATGGTAGGATGTTATGTCGAAGAAAGTATAAAATATCTTCTAGTTAATCTAGTAATGTGATGACCCAAAATAAATGTGCGTCTGGACAATCCTCATCCAATTCTTTTGGCTCTTCCTTGTATTTATGCGAATCAAGTGATCGGTCCCACAATTTATTTTTTAGGATTGACATCTATTTTAAAATTGTACTCCTAGAATAACACCAACCATATTCTTTCTCCGATAAAAATTATTCACAAGGTATCATAATTCTTGATGATCCATAAAGAACTCAAATTCATTGCTAATAAGTATTGTTGGAACTTTTCAAGGTCAAAACCATGGCTAGAGCCTATATTTTAGTGGTCATGTAGTTTTTCTTTGTTGGAGACAATTTCCTCCTTATAAAATGTATGGGGTGATCAATTCCTCCTTATCCTAGTTACATTAGGATTTCTCTTATCGATTCCTAGTGCGCCAACATGCACATAAAAATCATTGTCAATATGGAAAAACTAGTACTAACGCACCGACCAACTTCTACTCCGATTGTGAGAATGCATTTTGACATTCCATTGTCCATTCAAACTTTGTGCCTTTCAACAATATTTTATCAATAGGTTTTACAATACTAGCATATCCCTTAAAATTTCTTGCAATACCAATGTGGCCTAGAAATACATGGACTTCGAGGGGTTGAACAATTTGAGGCCAATTATAGTTTAAATTTTTACTTGATCTACTAAAATTCATTCTTTTCATACAATGTAACCAAGTAATACTTAAAAAGGTGTAAAGAAAAAATATTTCTTCAAATTTAAGACAATGCAAAATACTCTATGTCATTCTAACATTAATGATACTTTGGATATATGCTTTGTGAGTAGGAGAAGATCGCACAATCATCCAAATATACTTCTAGGAAATCATGAATGGAGTCTTTAAATGTAGTGACAATGACTCTGAAGAATATTGTGGGTGCATTTTAACCCAAACAACATTACCTTGTATGAAAAACTACCCCATTCGGTTGTAATGTGGTTTTGGCATGATCTTCTTGCTCAATCGAACTTGGGGTAGTCGTTGATTCCATCTGTAAAATAATATACCTCATGCCTTGCTAATGCTTCTAAGATTTCATCTATGAATGGCGTAGGAAATAGATAGTTGACACGTGCATCATTTAGGAATCTACAATCACCATAAATTCTAATTTCTCCCATTTTTTTTGGTTGAGTGACTACCACACTCACCCAATCTGATTTTTTTATCGGGTAAATTATACATGTTTCTATCATACCGTTCAATTCTACCTTAAATTTTCCTTTCATGTTTGGATTTCAAACAACAACATGAGCATGTGGTCATGACATTCAAACAACAAGGGAGCTATTGAAACCATAGGTAATTTTCCAAAAGATATGTTATTATCATTAAAGATAAAATTCAATACATGATACATCCTTAAAACCATAACATGTTGAGATAGTTTTAAGAGGTCAAAACATAAAAGGGTGAGATGGAAGGATAAGGCTATAATGTTATATATTTTGAATTCCTTATTTTTAAAAATGGTTAGGATAAAAATCCAATGATCCATTAACATCTACCAGCTTATTTCAATAAGTAGGAAATATTCCTCATAAATTATTTAAAAACTATACTAGACTTAAATGCCCTATTTTCTTTGCATGCTTCTTCTTATTCTAAAAATTTCATATGATCCTTTATGGCTATGCAGTTTATCAAATGTAATTTTATAAGAAATTAGTATTAACATGCCTCTAAATTACTTACTAGTCAATCACCTTCGTTGTTTCAAGTGTATATATGTTCATAGGTTAATCTATTTAAATATTTAATATCGAATATGAGATCACACTAGATATTTAATTACTTTCATAAAGAAATCAAACTTCGTTATGAAATGCTGACTTAAGAACATACCATGGCTTGGAATATAAATTGAAAAGATACTAAGTCTTTACTAAGGGTTTACGTGATAAGCGCTGAAATAAACATAATTGATAATTAACATGCTAAGCTTCTAACTTTGAGCACAATGTCTTGTTATCTATATGGATGATGAATTTTCAAATCCTAATGAAGTGAATAGATAATCTTCCATGGAGTTGTATAAAAGGAGCATCCCACATTGAAATACATATTTATTATTACATAAATTCCAATGAATAATCTCCACAAATACTATAGTGTTCAATGAACAGAAAGAGAGTTTAATTGATAACTTATTAGATAATAAGTTGTTAACCACAAATATTGTTATAAATTTCTTTTCCGAGTCTAATGAAAATGCTACATTTTAGCTTGTAGATTTACACAATTTTTTTATTGATAAATGCTTTTGACCGGAGCTATGAACCGGAGGGTTTCCTGGGACCCCACCCATTACAACCAATGTCCAGAGACAAGATATTACAATTAATCCAACCCAGATCATGACCAGTGAGCCCGCACCGACGATGTAATTTCGCCACCACCGTTTTTAGAGCTACCAGCCACCGCGAATGCCAATGCCAATGATGCAAAGTCCGCCATCACCGAGAATAACCACCAGCCGTAACCACCGGTGATGCAACATCCACCACCACCGATAACCACCCTAAAGGGATCATGCCCAATGGGATTTTAACCTGGGTGGATCCGGACACAACCGTTTGTCTTAACCAATCCACCCAAACCCCATTGGCGATTTACACAAATTGAATGAAACTTATAAACATCATACAATGAGTGTAAATTTTAGTGGCTAATCTTCATTAATTCACAAATATTTGGGTTTTTGAAATTTAGATTTGGCTAATTTTGAGAAGTTGGGTCCCTTACTATTTCACTTAATTTTTTTGGGTACAATTTAATTTTTTTGCTTGAGTCACCTAGTTTTTATAGTAGTAACCAAATTTTTATATTCAAATCTCCTTTACCGTGTGCACAAAAGAGAAATTTTCTATTGGTTGACAACATAATGCTACCATCCGGCAGTTTCTATCCGGGGACAACATTTCCTTTTAATTCGTGGCATTAGCTAAGATTCCAAAATTCATTTATAGAAATTCTCCAATTAATATCTATGGTTTTTTTGGGGGATCTTAAAATTTACCTTGCATACAATTAATATCATAAAGTATTCACTAGATAAACACTAAAATAGAGAACCTCAAAGGTACACTATAAATGGACTGAACCAATTATCATTTGAAATATTATATAAAAATGTTGTAAGGACCATATAATTGGCCCCTATCACTAACTAGGATAAGTGTGGGGAAAATCATGATTATTGAGGGAATGTTTATTTATGCAACCGGATATTCTTTTACAATTTAATATTGAATTGCAATGTATGTGAATAGACATATTGCATATTAATGTGAAACCACATTCTACACCTACAACATGTACACATGAAAAACATGTATATACACTCTAGATCTAATCCACTTTGATTTGTTTAGCATCTCTTGTCTTTAATGAAATTTCCTTTATGATTTTTTCAGAAATGATATGAATGAAAATTATGAATGTCCTTATATATGAAGAATCTCTCCATGATCTTGTTTGGCCAAGATGACACTATTTGGGCTATACATGATTATGCATGGGCCAATGATTGTGAGTGGATATGTGAAATAAATTATCATTAGTTGTTTCAGTTAAAGTGAGTACATGTCATTTCAAAATTAAAAAATGAAATAAAAAACTAATCAATAAAGCAAGTCACATCAATAAATTAACTAGTAAAAGGTAAATTTATTCCCTAAAAGGTTACTTTGCTCCCAAGTAATGGATCACCTTAAATTTATTTGTATCCAAATGTACTTAATTCAAATCCCTTAAAAATATATTTTCCACGTAATTAAAAAGCTCAAAATAAAATCTACATATTAAATAATTCATGATCTATTAAAGGGTTTTTAATTTTTAAATTTTATGATAATATGTGGCTTTGGAGACCCCTTAAGTTAGGTTTCACTATCATTGGCTCGTTTACCCTATACATCAAGTTATATACCCGTAGAATAATAATGTATGGTATATACTCAAACCAAAAGACATATACACATCTATACATGAAGACTCTTATAAGTAAGACAATAAGAAAGTTTCATACCTAATTTTAGAAGGATAATGTTCCCTATCGTTAGTTCTAAACCCATATCATCCTCTATCACCTTTAAAACCCTACTTTTCCTTTTACATCACCACATAAGAATCCTCCTTACAGTTGAAGAAGGAATTCCCAACATGTACTATCATGGGACCCTACGCGTGGGGAAAAATGCCCAAGCATACCCACATAACCCAAGAAATTGTAAGAATCGTATCAAAAATGGATCTTTGAAATAGAGTAAATACACCCATCAAATCACATGGAAGGTGTATTTTTGGCCAAATGTTGTAGCTACAAGATCACTAGGCCAATAACATGCCTAAATGGAAAATGTAACACCTACTCAAGGTCATAATTTTCACAAAGAAATCATTATTGGGAATTATGTCTATGTTTGTCATTGATGTCAAGTGGCACATTTATGTTAAATGATGTCTAGGTGAATTAGGTGTCTCCATGAGGTATCATTCATGAGTTTTGATGAAGGTTGATTGGTAGTGACTGGTTTTGTGATCCTTACATGGTGTCTGGGCATGGTCTTGAGCATGGTGAACACTAGTATGTGTACTTCAAGGTGGTATAAGTTATTTATGAGGTAAAACATGGTCAAATTTATTTCTAAGATGTGTTAATGAGTCTAGAAGGTCTTCATGGTTAGTTCATGTGAATTATGTGTTGAATCAGGTCATTCTAGGTTGAGTCCTAGACCTAGTCCAAGTATTATGAATGAGTGGCATGAGATATGGAGTAGGGAAGTTTGATACAAGCAAGGGAAAGATGTTTTTACATGGCATAACATGTGTATGAGGAGTATCAAGTAATATATCATGTAGAAAGTGCATATCGGGTCCATTGAAATAAGTTTCTTGAGAACAAGGTAGGAAAACAAAGGTAAGTCTTAGTGGTTAGAGAGATATAGAAGTTTGTAGGTTGAAATGAGACTTGGAATAGTTTAAGTAGGTCATCATAGTTCTTTAGGTCAAATTTCAGGTCAAGGCATTGAATACAAAGTAAGAAAATGAGTTTTTGGCAAAACTGAGCTTTTGAGAAGGAAAAACCAACTCGATAGGTGAAGTTCATTTTTTCACCCACATGTGTGGGTTATTCATGGGAGCATGAAGTTTTTGGTAATGTTTTTTCAATTAGATAATATTTTTTTATAAAAATAATTAGTTGATTTGATTGTCCCATCTTTATGAACAATCATTAACAAGCTAAGGAGGTTTAAAACCCTATTTAAACCATTCCTCTAGAGTGATAGGAGAAATATGTATGGTGTGGTATATAAATGGATTGGGAAAGATAATGTGATGTATCAAGGTTGTATAAAAAAATTGATCTCATTTTGGTGGTGTTTTCATGTTCCAGTTGTTTTAGGAAGATGGAAAAAGTCCTTATTTTGTGGAGATGTGCGCTTTTAGGTCCGAGATATAGGTTTCATGAAAATAAGTGATTTATTCTAGGAATATTAGAAGGTGTAATAAATTTCCATGAAAATTTTTAGACAGGTTGAGTGAATAAAATTAAAGATACAGTCTTCCAAGTCACCCTATCGTGTTTGGCCTAGAAGGGCTAAAATGTAGTCTTGTAGCTTGAGATGAGTTTGGTTGAAACACTTGTTGTAGTTATGGTATTTGGTCATGGATAGTTGTTAGACACCTAATATTATGTTTTTGAGCTCTTGGAATGATATGAATAATTGATTTCATGTTTAACCCATAATGGCCTAATTAGCCCTATTTGGTTTCTTAAGAAGGTACGATGAAATAGGTGTTCTATTGATATATGCTTGTTAGTTCCCGAGGTGGTTTTTCATGATGCCCGTATGTGTTCCATGAATTGGTTAAGCATGGAAATGGTGAATGAGGTTTTTGAGCTTGTTTTCCTCAAGAATGGTTCTTGAATCCTTATTGTTAGTTTTTAAATGTTTCAAAGATTGAAGTGGTTGAGTGCCTTAAGCATTTTTTTGGAAGTTCAAGTGAGTTGTTTCAAAAATTAGACTTAGAGGCCTTTATAATGGTATGATTAGTGATCCTTGATGATGATTTTTGATATGTGAACTCATTCACTTTTTAGGACTGATTTTTGGATGCTTGAAGACCTTTTTGAGATTTCTTGCTTCTTGGTATACTTCATGGCATTGGCAATCGCATTGCAGTTAATCTTGAGCTTATAGAAGGTTTTTAGAGGTTGTCCATGAATTTATGGAGCTGTTGGTGTGTTGAAAAATTATAATGTGCCCTTAATGTTCGAGTTTATTTTTGAAGGAGAAGACCTTGTTTTATACCTATTTGAGATTCCTTGGAGCTAGTCCTTGGTGGTGTGACCCTTTCGACCTACTTGGGTCTCTTGAAGTGATTTATATGAGGTTTTAGTTATGTTTTATTTTTTGGAATGAATAAAATTGAGGGTCTTATCTAACCTGTGGTCACATATGGGGTGTGTCAAGTATAAAAGTGTGTTGTATTAACTCATTTGAAGAGTTGAGACTATGGGGATGGGAGCGAGCTAGAGAAGAAGAAAGAAGAGGTTAGAGGGATCAAAGATAGAAATGAGGAGAATTATGAAGGGATGATAAAGTTAGATATGCATATGTTTGAGGTTATGTGAGAGCTAATCATCAATTGAAGGACAAAATTTGAGAAAGTAAGGAGAGAGAGTAGTTTGAGAAGATTTTGAGAGAAAGGAGCTAAACTTGTGATCCCAATCAGTTGTGGGAGCAACGTATCTTAAGTAATCATCCATTCAGGTGGCTATGTGGGTGCTTATTCATCTTATGGGGTTGTATCCTCCTTGTAGGATTGGTGTCCTACTAAACTAGGGGTTGGTGCTCCTTGTGGGGTTAGTGTCTCACTAAACAAATCTTTCTTAATGTGTAATATTCATGCAAGTCCTTTGTTATGAGTAATATTAGTAGAGGTTTCAATGGTTTTTCTTCCCTTGAGGGTTTCCCACTTATATCTGGTGTTCATATGTTCTCTCGCACATTTCATGTACTTATAATTGTATGTTGAACACCTAATAAGCTTATATTGAATGTGTATATTCAATGATTGTTTTGAATGATGAATTAAGATATGGTAAATGACGTAAATTATTTGTAAGATTGATTCAGCCCCCATCACTCTGTGCTTATGAAAATTGGTATCGAGTAATTCCTTTTGAATCATTTTAACAACTTTAAGGATATCCTCTTAAAACACATGTTGTTTGATCAAATGAAAGAAGATATTTTATCATATTAGGGTCATGTATTCAATGTAACCAGTTATGCCCTTTGGAAATTCAGAATGAAAGTCTACCTAAGTTCTCTTGGGTATGATGTTGATGTTGGATACACTGATTCATCAAACCCCATGGAAGAAATAGCTAAGGATATCATTTTGAGTGCATTGGAAGAATATTTATGTGCCATGGTAGTGGAGTGTGACTCAACCAAGGATTTATGGGAGAAGTTGGAGTACTTGTATGAAGATGAAAGAATCACTTCTAATTTCAAAGAAGAGTTACCAATAGTTCAACAGAAATAACCAAGATGGTATGGATGAATTTGATGAAGAAAAGACATAATATGTTATAAGGAAGAGTTTGAAGAAGTGAATGAATAATATTTGCAGTGAGTTAGTTCTCCAAAGAAGAGAAAATCTCAAGATTAAATAAATCATCAAGGATATTCAAGACGTATTAGCGAAATAATTTTCAAGTGGGAAAATTGTGGGATTTCACCAATGCTTTGGGACTAGGTCCCTCTGCTTGAATGGGGTAGCTCCATTTATTGAAAGCAAGGAAATGAAAACAATCTAAACTAATTTTTGGGGTGGCCCGAAGACCAAGGATCACACAGAATACTTCCCTAAACCTATGGAAATTGCTTATATGGAATACAAGGGAGGAAAATTGCTTAGTGAGGGAGATAGGAGGGGGATTTTAATCAACAAATAACATAGCTGAGTTCATTGCATTAAAATCATAACACTTCACTTGCATCAATGAGAAGAAACCATTCATAAAGAAAGAGGAACAATCAACAAGAAACAAAAATTTTTATTGCATCATGTTGCACAATTTACAATGCTCATGGAGTATAAGTTGAGATGGAGATAGAATAGTAATAGACAAGAAATAGAGGAAATGAAGGAACTTGTTTCTAGAAATACAATGAGATCTAGTAAAAAAGCATTAACCATCCTTTCAAATGAGGACACTCTCCCAATTTATAGCTTTATAATCCAATTCTTCGTCTACCCCCTCATGACTTTTCTTATTCCCATTACAAGTGACTTTTAAAATGACCTTAGGAAATCCAAAATAATTTCCCTTTTATAATTACAAAAGGTAATTTTACATTACACTAATATCTCATAGTCACTTTAATGAATAAGACAAAAATTCATGATTGTTTACAATGAAGAATTAGAAAGAAGATGAGAAAGAATGAGAGAGGAGAGGAAAGAAAAAATTATCAAAAGTATGGGTGAAGATGCCTCTACCTTTGATGAAGATAATCTCCACTAAATGACCCTCCAAAATTATGCATTGATCATGCGATCCGATGAAGTCCTTTGAACACTTTTCCCCTTTTAAAGTTTCTTGAAATGATACACTTCTACACACTGCCTAGATACACCGAGAGGAGTGATGAATGATTGAGAAAACCACTAAAAAAATTGGAAGATGACTCCCCTAATTAATAAAATACTTCTGATCCTTGAGACACTATCACATCTTCATGATCAACCATTCACATGGGAGAAATTGGATGCACTTTGTTCACACAATCATGATCTTGATTCTGCCATTATAGGAGCAATGATGAGCAGTGAAGCATGAGATAAAATCCTTTGGATTCCATAGAAAGGGAATGATAATGAAATCAAAACAAATTCCATCCATATTTTTACCATGCACCCCATGAGAAATTAATTTAAATAGCTTCAGGAAAAAATTGGCATTTTCCACTTTTGGTACTTTTTGCTCACCACATTGGGAAATGTGGGAATTAGCTTGAAAATTGAATGGGAGACCTCTGTGAGTACCAGGACCATTTGAGAATGTTTTAAGAACTTAAATGTGACAAATTTCATCTCATTTCACCCATTTAATATTTTTATAATATCCATCATTAATGTCCCACTTTAGCCAATTTTGTCAGTTTTGTCAATCTTGCCAATTTTTAGTGTCTTGATCTGCGAGAATGAAGTGAGGAGTGTGAATGCACATTTTCCTTAGAATTAATATTTTTAGTAGGTTATCCTATATATACTTACTAAAAATATAAAGTGGTATTCCCATTGTCATATTCAAACGAAACCACTTATATAAGTTTACATAATTCATTTCAAGGCTTTGCTCTAATTTTCAAGGGATTTCATTTTCTAGAGTTGTGTAGATCTGATAAATGAGTATTTTTCAATGAGAATTGCATGTAGATGTATAAAATTTCATATATCATCAATTATTTCATGAAAACACTCTTATTAAAGGTGTTTTTGCAAGAAACATTCAATTCAAATCTCATAGAATCGAAGTAGAGGTTTGTGAGATATGAGCCAAAAGGTGGTTTGAGCATGAGGGTTTCTAGAAGAGTTTCAACATCATAAAAATGGAGTGAGAATGGAGGGAAGTATAAATTTAAAAATGATCCAAAAATTCACTAATTTTTATCTTATACTCACCTTGCAACTCTAGTTAGCTCATCCACCTTGAGTCACCTTTGGCTTAACCCGGATTGAGGGGCGAGTGAAGAATTTCTAAATGAGTTATGTGAACCTCCATTTCACATTACCACATCTAGTAAGTGGTGAAATGGTGTAAAATTTCTTTCAAAGATCGCAACCTTGTAACTCCAGTTAGCTCATTCACCTTAAAATCCACCTTGGGTCACCTCTGACTTAACCCGGGTTGAGGGGTGAGTGAAGACTTTTAAATGAGGTATGTGAGCCTCCATTGCACCTTACCACATTTGGTAAGTGGTGAAATGGTGTGAAATTTATTGAATCATTTCAGAGTGTGCCAAGGGGGTGCTGGAACATGAGGAGGGGACCTTTTTAAGCTATTAGTTGTTAACACTCACCTAACAACTAAAGTTTCTCTTTAAGTGACGAAACTTCTAAAGCTCATCCTCTCTCCTTGTGGTCACAATTTTTTCAACCTGATGAAATTTTAACCAGGTTCAAAGGTTTGAAAGTTATTTCAGCATTGCAAAGTGCGACCTAGACACTTATAGTAAGCCCGCCTTCACCAACAGTTGCCAAAAATAGACCCCAGAGAGTGAGTCTTTTCCCCAGAGCTTCCTAAAGAGTTTAATGGGATTTTTTTGTGATTTTGAATGTAAAATAACTTCTAATAAAAATGATATTAATTTAAAGAGATAATTATTCCTTAAATTTAAAATTTACCCTCATTTTTATTCCTCGGTCAAGCACGTGCGTCGGAAGGTCAAATTGTCACCAAAGAGAAACCCACATTTTTGTCTAAATTATCACATGGGACAGATAGATTTTTTAATTAAATTAAATTTTATTTTTTAATCAGGTATAAAATCCATTTTTAACTCCCAAAATGTTCATTTGAACCTCCAATAGGATCAAAGATCTTTAGTTACATTGTCGAGCCAATATCTCAAAATCCTGACAACAAAATCTCCCGAATTTTTTTTCAATGTGCAGTATACATATTTATATTTATAATGAGTGTTTGTAGACTTCAAAAAAATATCCAAGGCTCCTGAACCATTCAGAACAAGATCACTATCTTTTTCACTCCTTTCATTTCCCTACACCGGGCTATAAGTAGCTCGATGTTGCACAACTTGTTCCTAAACTATTTTCACCTTGCAGAACTTCCATAAACTACCTCCAATGATGTCATATATTTGTCACACTTTTTTTTGAGGCACTATATCTTCTTGGTACATCCTTAGGAGGTGTTCATTATGTGCAAGAGTCCTAAAAATAGGCCTTTTAGGCCTCCTAATAACTCTTTTGAAATGAATCTCAAGGAAATCGTGAATTGTTTCCCACCAACTTACCTACACATGAAATAAAATCTAAAAATATAGCTTGCACATCCCTCTCAATTGGGATGGGGTTTACATATTAAGATATTTGTTGGAGGGTAGGTTTACATTACCCGATTCAGGATTTTTGAGTTTGGGCTTGGTTGTCATGGCAAAAAAAAATCAATTTTTAATGATATACATTTAGCATGAAAACAAGATGAAATAAAATATATGAATGTAGAATTGAAATATGTCTCTAACATGTTGAAAAATTATGAATTTTTTGAGAAAAACATAAGAAATATTGATGAATTATGAAGCAGTCGAGAGACACTCTTGTGACAAATCAGGTTTGGGTTTCAAAGAAAACACAAAGAAGGAAGAGATGCATGTTGAACCAAGTCAAGAACCTACTAAAGACAATGAGTGTGTCAAAGATCACAAGAAATTTATTAGGCATCCCAATGCAATGAAGTTTTCAAGTAAGTTCAATGTTGTTTGTTATTGATGCAATATTTTTGGTCATAGAGCTAGGGATTGTAGAAGAAAATTCAAGAATGAATTTTCATGGAGCAATGGTAGGGATGATCAATCATATTAATAGAGTGACATTACATGCTACAACTACCAAAAGAATGGTCATATAGCTAGGTATTATTTTCATGAATCATCAAGACAAAACTCGAGGAATGAAGGTAAGAATAAGGTTATGTGTTACAACTCCAACCTTGTTTTCCATATTGATAGATACTTCTATCAAGGACCACCTAGTCAAAGTTGGAAAGATGGAGCTTCTAGAGGTAAGGATTATTTTATTTTCTTCAAATGTAACAATGTTTTTCACATTGCAAGGTATTGTAGAAGGAAACTAAACAACTACAAAAGGAGGGAAGCAAATCATGAAATGAAGGAAGAATGTATAGATGGTGTAAAGGAGATAGAATAAATAAAATCAAATAATTATCTAGCTCTGCCAAGGAAGGAAGCAAATCATGAAATGAAGGTAGAATGTATAAATGGTGTAAAGGAGATAGAATCAAAGAAAAAACCGCTTTCAAGTAACTTGGCTCCTAAACCTCCGAATCTTTCCATATTTTCCCTGAATCATTCGTATAATGATCTAGGATCTTAAATACACCTCCGTGATGAATATAGGTCCTCCATTATACTCTGAAAATGATGCACTTGACTTAGAAAGGTTGATGAAATCCCCTTCTAAGTGTGCTAGAAAGCTTACTTTGAAAACCATTGCTCCAACATACTTGAATGATTTTGTTTGTTCCTAAATCACCTGGGGGGAACTGATGACACCACATATGGGATATTGGAAGGAAAGACTAGACTTGACACTAAAGGATATGTTGATTTGGGGGTGTCTGGAAGGGTATGACATGAAAATTTTGACACTAGGGTATAGTTGTCCTATTTTTAGGTGAATTTTTCCCATGCAAAAACATAGGACAACAATTAGCTCTAGATTGGGGAATTTTTTTGGATCGATCACAACGAGGACATAACATGAGAATCATAGAATCTTAATTTTCTTCGTGGACCAATGCCTTATCCATTGGGATTTATGGAGTCACTAGAAATTTATGCTACACAATTTCCCTTATTGACACACACACACACACACAAAAATAGAAGGGAAACACACCCAAAGGAAAAAAACACACAAAGGGAAAGGGAAATTATATATAAGGAGAGGGGTATTTATAGAGGTGGGAAAATAATATACACATACCCAACAATGGGTTGGGAAAAGTACATGCCATCATGGAATAATGGGCTAAAATGTGATCTTTGAAGCACAAAAATCATTATCCGATGAAACCATGCCCTTGAGAGAAGAATACATACAAATATTCCATCTTTATACTCATACTACATCAAGAAAATTATTGCATTTGATGAAAAATTGGTCACCCTCTCAAAATTCTTGTGTCTTGAGGCTTCTTCTTGATGCCCTGCAATCATGAGACATCATTTTTCAATGTCTTCAAGAGTGGGAAAATTGATCTTGTCATGAAAAAATTCATCCTCTTCTTTGAAATGCAACATGGAGACATATATTGAATTTTTAAGGCCCTATGAAGGATTGGGCATAAAATTACTTTCTTCCCATTCAATAACTTCTTTCAACATCTCTCTTCGCTTCTTTAAGCGACTTCCTTCCAAAATAGAGGCTATATCATTGAGATGGAGGCCCTCATCAATCTCAGGGAAATTTTGCAATATGGGAACATGTTCAAGGAACATCAAAGCTTGAATAATGGTGAGTGAAATATGATTGTGAATCAATTCAAAAGAATCATGCATACCCTTACTTTGTTATCCATAAAAATTACCATCAATATCTGTCTTCTCAAAGCTCATCTTGATATCATTTTCAAAATTGCGACCTCTAATTTCTTCATAGAGGAATTACTTACCCTTGAGTGTATTTTTCCATATGAACTCTTGTTCTGTATTGGTGGATAATTTTGAAGTGGTGGAAAGCAGATGATTTTGAACACATCCCAAGAACCTTACAACTAATCACTTTGTTCCGAACAAATTTCTTCAATGCAAAATAGTTTGACATTTTCCCTATTATCTTCCTCCATGGAAGAGATTTTGTCTTCAAGATTTGGGACATCAAAAGGAGATTCAATACACTCATGAACCTCTACACACAATGTGAAATAAAAATAATTTTTTTCACAATTTCTCTCACCGACCAAGGTATTGGGGAGTATATCAAACTCATCCATTTTCTCTCTGTCTCAACATCAAACATTGCTGAATCAAAATGATAAGCACAAATTGATTCACACTTATCTTGTATCTCCATAGTCTGAGTCAAGAGTTTGAAAATGAGTTGAGGATCTTCAATTTATTCTGCAACCTTCAAAATGTCTTGCACAGATGGCTCTTCTAAGTTCACCATAGGCTCATCTTCATCCTTATGGGAAGAACCTTTTATTGTGCCTCTAGGAGATGATTGAAAATCTGATCCATACACACCCATGATTCATTTGAAACATCCTTGTTCACCTCTTCCATGCTTTGTGTTTCCCAAGATTCACTTTCTTGCAAGCATGATCACACTTGATTCATGACATTATCTAACAAGGAGAATATGTCCATTTTTGTGGGAAGGGTACTCCTTCAAGCTCAACATCCGTATCCTCTTCTTGATGGTAAGCATAAGACCACGTTGGGGCAGCAATATGGGAAGAATTTTTATATCTATACTGATCATTAGTTACGCTCAAGCTGCCTGTTCTCCTTGGCTTAAAAATGATATTTGCCTCTCCCATTTGGTCATCCATGATTGAATCTCAAAGGGGATTTGATTCTTAAATTTTCTCCATTTTTTCATTCAACATTTCTACATCACTGCGAGAATCAAGATAGAGGGAAAATCATCGTAACCATCTTGAATTCATAATTTTCAGTCCATGATGTAGGGTGGATTTCTTTCACTTCTTCATATATCTCCATTTCGTCATTAATTGAAAGATAAAAATTTGAAAGGATATTATTCATGCTTACTTCAAACTAGTCATCTTGTATTTCTTCATCATTGGTGGAGTCTTTAGAAAGCATTGAATCATCCATTATGCAACAAGAATCTTCCTCTATTGAATATATTACTCCTCCAATGGGTTGTGCCTTGAGCCAAAACAAATTGATGAATGGTGGTTCCATCTCCATGTCCTTCTCATCATCTTCAAAGGTGTTTCTTTGATTTCCAATGGAGGGTTCAAGAATAAGATCTTCTTGATTGATCTTACATCATCTTGTCTCTCATTAAATTCCATAGTGCTGATTTGATCTTCATCAAAAGGCTCAAGGATAGGATTTTCTTCAACAATATTCAAGAATATTTCAAGAATGAATACCTTGTAGTATGGACAATCCTCGGGATCTTCCTTTATAGGGAAATTCTCTTCTTCTTCCTCTTTTCTAGGGACTTCTTAAAGTTGTTCATACATTTCTTGCAAAGCTTCAACATATTTGTTATCCAAATTTCACCCCCCAGAGTTAATTTGATAACATGCATCAGAGTTTTTAGTTCCAAGCAAGTAGATTGATTCAGGGGAAAATCATAAAATTGGCTAAGTCCTGCTCAAGGCCACCTTTGGGACAGTTGGAACAATTATACGCGGAAGGCGCGGATCGGCCAAAAAGCCTCCAGGCGGCCCAAACAGAAAAGGGACATCTGGGACAAATGGGTGCGAACCATTTGGATCAGCTGAAACAAGAAACTTCAGCACAAGGACAAGTGGGACAAAGGGACGCGCGGGATGCGGATAGCCGAAGGAGCCGAAAGCCAATCAGATCACGCCACGCGTCACCGGCAGAAAAGGGACATGGAAGCCCATTTTGGGCGGATCGGAGGATTCTATCCCACAAAGCATTGGGACATCCAGACAAAAGGACGTGGTGGACGTGAAAATCGGCAAGCCCGTGGACAAATCACAGCATAACATGTGTCGCCAAGGAAAAAGGTCCAAAAAGTCAAAGGGGCGAGTTTTGAGCACCGAGTGAACCAATGAAAGTGCCACATGTCCAAGTTTAAGGGGCCGACAAGAAAAGCCCGCAAAAAGGTGGAGAGAGGGAATTACTCGGCGAATCAGGGCCTGCCACGTGTCGTCCAGATGGCAAAGTGCAGGAAAAGATTTTAAAACCTGTTCTTGCCTGTTTAGTGCCCTAAATCTTTAGACCTTCGTATCTTTCGATCCAGAGCTCGGTTTTACACGTTCTTTATATCAACGGAAAGCTGTTGAAATTCTCTACATGATTCTAGGATCAATCTTGCATTTTGGTGTAGTTTGGAGGGAGAAAATTAAGAAAACATCTCTGACGTGTGGTGATAGACAGAAGTAATGCTTCAACAACCAACTTTAATGCAGCAGACAGCTCGCCGCTCCTGTTAGACAGCCCGCCATTTTTGCTAGGATCCGCCGCTTCTGTCATAATGAGATGATTTTAAATGCTACCAAGAAGTGGTTGGGGCAGATTCTAGATTTCCTCTCTCTTCCCTCTCTCATTTCTTGATATATATTGTAAAGAAGAGCTCCTTTAAGGGGTCGGACATTTTTGTTTTGCATCCTCCCTTATTCCCTCGCTTGCCAGAGAATTTTTGGAGCTTTCAAACCTCCCATATGGGTTGTAATGCCAGTCTTTTTGCCTCTTGGCCACTGCAATGTACTGTATCGACTCTTGAGCAATAATATATGTGTTGTGATTGACTCTCAACCCTCTCATGTATTCATTCGTTGTCATTTTGATCTCTTATTGCAGTTTGGTTACCTGTGCATGGTGGTTGTATTGCATCTATGTGGTCTGTGTTAAATTTGCAAGATGAATGTCTAACATTCCTCGGTGCATCACCTTTGTAGTTTAGGTTTTATTCTATGCATTTTCTTACCCTGTCTCCTTGGCAAGTTAGATTAGGTTTTAGCAAACCCTCTGCATTTTTGTGTGCATGCACGACAGAGGAATAGGAACCAGACCTTCTCTGGAGAATCTTTTCTCATCTTTACAAGTCCCACGCTTGGAGAAAGGATTCCATGTTGTGCAATCACCTTGGATGCACGAACATCAACCTAGAAGCTGATTGCATCCGGGGTTTGTGAGTCTGCTGCAACAATAGTTTTGGCATGCCGGTGGGACTTAGAGGTCTCATTTTTATTGCAGAAAAGTTGATATGCATCTGATGTAGTTTTCTTTCTTATAAGAACTATTATATGCATATCTGGCGACTCCAAGGGGAAGAATCGACTGGTTTCAACAGTGCAGGCCTGAAAACTCGTGAGAAGAATCACCACAAGGTCAAGAGTTGGAGAAGAAGAAGTGTTGTTTGAATACCGTAGTTATCTCCAAGAAGAAGGCAAAGAGGAAGAAGGATTCAAAGGTCTCCATCTCCACCAAAAAGAACTCTCTCAACTCCTCCACGACGGGCCTTTCATTCGATATCAAGGGTTTTAAACCGATTAGAATGGCTTAGAACAATCCCTACATCAACTTCACAGGCAACAGCCCACTTACTCTCAATGCACAGCATCCAGTTCTATTGCAGCCTTGAAGAACATTCCCTACTTCACGGAGAAAATCGGAGTACTCCAGGTGATCATGTTAAAGATATTGCTAACCTTTGTGCAATCCATGAAATCAATGAAATGCAAGTGGCTGTCAAGTTACTGGCATCTTCCTTCAAGGGTAAAGCATTACAATGGTTTAGGAGCCTTGGAGCTGGTTCTATCACAAACTGGAATCAGCTGTGTATTGCACTTCATGAGCAATTTGGAGAGAAGGGAGACAACTTGTCTCTTTTGGAGCAGCTGACGACTATCAAGAGAGCTCCCAATGAGTAGCTGGCCGATTTCAACTTCAGATTTCAAAGGTCTTGGGATAGGATTCAGTGGCAATCGGGCCAACAGCAGAAGGTGCTTTTCTATATTACCTCAAAGCTTTGAATTCTGATATTTCTATGTTAATTCAGTCCATGGGAGGCACAACAATCCCTATGGCTTATAGCATTGCCATTAGAGCCGAAAACTATCTTATTCAAGCTGGTAAACTGGCTCCTAGGCCTCCCATGCCCTTGTATCCAAACTTAGAAAATCCAAGCACTAGTCAAGCACCCACTTTGGCTCCTGTTCCCACCCCTAGAAACCAAAGTTCAAGTGAAACTTCTACTTCATCCTCTAGTGCTTCAAATGAACTCCAGGAGGTCATGAAAGCAGATTTGCAAAAGGCAATGAGCTGGTTACTCTCAAGAGGCAGCAAGCCCAAGGTTTCAGACCTTCTTATCAACCTCAAGCTCAGCCTAATAGGCAGCCATACCAACCACAAAGACCACCTAATCCAGTTGCAAATGTGAATCAAACAAGGCCTCCCTCTAATAGACCATTCCAGCCCTATAATCCAAATGCTATATCTGCCTCTAAGGCATTAGTGCCAACACAGAACAACATTGCTCAGGAATATGACTGGTGCTTTCCATGCAACGAGCCTCATAACCAATCCATGTGTTTCAATGGTGCTCTCAATCAAGCACTGATGGTGACAACTACTGGTGTGGAGGGCGAGGGCAGTCAAGGAAAATCAACAAGAAACATTCCAACAGCAATCAGCCCCAAATGACACCACGTTGGTGAACTGGCAAGCAAAATATTTCTGTGGCATGAATCAGGCAGTCTCTCAAGGTGTTGCAGCCAACACAAGGTCAAAGAGGAGAAATTTGGGTGAAGAACAGCCATTAGCCCTAGCCAATCCACAACCTTCCACGGCTCCACAAATGATTGGCAAGCAAAGTCCAGTTTCAAGTGCACAAGGACAGCCAAGAACAGCCCCTAGGCCAACTCAAATGCCAGCTGTTGCTGCCCACGTGCAAGGGGTGAATGTACAAACCAAGGGACAACAAAAGGATACTTCATCCCCGTTCAGTATCATTGAACAGATGAAGAAGACTAACGTCAATATATCAATGTGGGAATCCCTATCCATCCCAGGACAAAGAGATCTGCTGCAAGCTGCCATGAAGGATTGGACAACTTCGAATCAGTAGGTTCAGATGCAAGACAAAGTGCTTACAAATGCTGCCTAGCCTGAAGGAAGCCATGGAGGGCAACAAGGTAAAATGTTGAAGCCCCCTCCTTTCTATGTTTCATTAATCATTGGGGATAAACTAGTACATAATTGCATGATTGATTCCGGGGCAAGTAGCTCAGTGATGCCCAAGCAAATAGCTGATCAGCTGGGTCTCCAATATGAAGTAATATCTAAAGGGGTAGTGCAATTGGATGGGACAACAATAGCAACAGTTGGAGTGATTAAAAACTTGAGTCTTACCTTGCATGCATGTCCAAATGTTGTTGTCTTACAAGATATATCAATCATAGACCTTCCACCACTCTTTGCCCTTTTCTTGTCAAGGGACTTCATAGCCAAGATTGGGGGGTATTTGTCTGCTGATTGGTCCCACATGCTGTTTAGAACAAGGTATGGAACTAAGGCTACAATTAGGTCTAAACCTATTGCAAACTTCCATATTGAGCCTTACACTCCAAGTCAGATTAATGCCAATTGCTCAGCATTTGATCAAGAAGATCACCCTAGTACTGATGAGGCTGACACCAAGGTTGGAAGTATCCCGGACCTAACTCTTGATGAATGGGCAAACAAGATACATGCTTTTGATCCCTATCAAGAAGTAGAAGAATCTGAAGTGGGAGTTTATTATATACAAAAGAAAATCAACCTGTTCCTAGCATCACCAAGCCAAGCCATAATGATGACAATGAGGTATGGCAGCTGTTTTTTGACGGATCAAGGAGTAGGCAAGGTGCAGGAGGTGGAGCCATGCTTGTTTCACCTCAAGGCATCAAATATTATTCATCTTTTCATTTCCAGTTTTCTTGTTCAAAAAACATAGCTGAATATGAGGCCTTGATTCATGGACTTCATTGGGCTAGGAAAAAGGGATAAATAACTTGCAGGTGTTCGGGGATAGCGAGCTAATCGTCAACCAAGTTAGAGGACAACATGCTATGAAGAACGACTTGCTGAGGAGCTACAAGAATAGGGTATGGGACCTCATTGAGGATTTCGAAGCTTTCAACATTGTGTCCATACCCAGGAAGAAAAATGAAGCCGTGGATAGGCTCGCAGTAGTTGGAGCAACGTTTGATGTGGTTGACAACATCAAAAGGAAAAAAACACTGCCACATATCCATGTGATTGTGGGGCGTGAGTTCAGAGATAATAACACTAGCTGGTAGGTGTTTGAAAACGATCAACAAATCGTCAATTTCTTACAAGAAGAAGCTGAATTCTCAGCTAGGAATCAGGACAGACTAGAGCAGCAGTATGGGGATCAAGTAGTGCAGCTGCGGACAAACAAGCTTCCCAAGGGTTTGGTAACGTTGGAGTCTATCTTCAACCCTAACGACCAGTTCCGTAAAGAAAAGGCTAACATACAGGTCAAGAGGGAAGATTCAGAGCCAATTCCGGTTGGGGAAGGCAAAACACTTCAAATTGGTAAAGTGGCCACTGAGCAGGAGAAATCAGATTTCATACAGCTTTGTCAAGAATTTCCAGATGTCTTCGCTTGGAGCTATGAAGACTTGAGAGGATTCAATCCGAATTTGGCACAACATACCATAGAATTGGATCTAGATGCTAAGCCCATCAGGTAGAAGCAGAGACCTGTTAACCCTCACATTGAACCTCTAATGAAGAAAGAGCTAAATAAGCTAATAGAGGCAAGCATTATATTCCCGATCAAGCACTCAAGCTGGGTTGCTAACTTGGTTCCGGTCAGGAAGAAAAGTGGAGAAATCAGGTTGTGTGTGGACTTCCGAGACCTCAATAGAGCATCTCTCAAAGATCATTACCCGCTTCCTTCAATGGAACAAATATTGCAAGTAGTATCCGGTTCAGAGAGATTCTCTCTCCTAGATGGCTACTCAGGGTATAATCAGGTGATGGTGAAAGAAGAAGACCAATTCAAGATAGCCTTCACAACTAAATGGGGCACATATGCTTACAAGAAGATGCCATTTGGGCTGTCCAACGCTGGTGCTACCTTTCAAAGGGCAATGGACATGGCATTCAAAGGCTTGATCAACAAGATAGTGCTGATATATCTAGATGATATCACTGTCTTCTCAAAGAATGCAGCAGACCATCTCTTTCACCTCAGGCAAGTGTTTCAGAGGTGTAGAAAGTTTGGAGTATCTTTGAACCCCAAGAAGTGCATCTTTCTTGCACATGAAGGAAAGCTCCTTGGCCATGTTGTCTCGAAAGAGGGACTGGCAATTGATCCAGAGAGGGTTGAAGCCATAAGAGCACTACCATTGCCAAGTCACAAGAAGGCTCTTCAAAGTCTTCTTGGGAAGGATCAATTTTGTCCGTAGGTTTATCCCAGATTTTGCAGCCCTTGTTAAGCCCATCACCAAAATGTTAAAGAAGAGCATGGCTTTTAAGTGGACAGCAGAAGGCAAGGAGAGTTTTGAAGCAATCAAAGAAGCTATCTCTCAGGCACCAACTCTCATCAACCCAGACTTCTCCAAGGATTTCATCCTCTATGCATTTGGAGGTGATGACACTATTTCTACCATTCTAGTACAGCAGAACAAAGATAATGATGAGCAGCCGATTGCCTTTTTTAGCCAGAGCCTAGATGACTATGAGGTGAGGTACTCTTTTATTGAAAAGCATGTACTTGCAGTAATCAGAAGCTTGAAGAAATTCAAGCATTTAGTCTCAAACAACAAGGTCCAGTTGCTGGTCTCACATGTTGGAGTTAAGGAATTCCTCCTCAACAAGGATTTGAATGAGAAAAGGGCAGGTTGGATCACCCGTGTCATGGAGTATGACATTGAGATCAAGATCACCAAGCTGGTAAGAGGGAAAGGACTGTGTGAGCAGCTGGTTTTAGGGAAGCAAAAGGAAGTATGCAACGAAGAAGAGGCTGTTTTGACAGTCCAGGACAGCCATGAGCCAAGCGGCAATCATGAAGAAGACAATGCTTCCCCCATTCCTTGCTGGACCCAAGGTATTATGCACTTCCTAGTACGAGGAGCGGTGCCCCTCGAGAGATGAACAAGACCCAAAGGAGACACTTCAGATTACAGGCTGTCCCGTATGCCATTGTTGATGGAGTTTTGTTCAAGAAAGATGTAAATGGAGTCTTCTTTGAGATGCAAAGCATAGTCAGATTCAAAGGGTATTGGAAGAGTTTCATGGTGGACCAGCTGGTGGCCATTTTGCGCCAAGAGTGACAGCTCTAAAAATTATGAAGGCTGGTTATTATTGGCCTAAAATCTTCAGCGATTGCTACGCATGGATCAAGAGGTGTAAGAATTGTGCATTCTTCACAGGAAAAGAGAAGTTTGCTGCCCTTCCATTGCATCCAATCTCAGTTGACCAGCCATTCATGCAATGGGGTTTGGACTTCATTGGAGTCATTAATCCCAATTCAAGCCAAGGGCATAAATAGATTTTGACAGCCACAGACTACTTCACCAAATGGACAGAAGCAGTAGCACTCAAAGAGGAAAATGAGTCTAGCATCCTAGACTTTTATGAGGGAATAACAACCAGATTTGGTGTACCTACTACAATAATCTCTGACAATGCATTGGCATTCATTGGATCTAAGGTGACTGAGTGGGATGTCAAGAATGGTATTTACCTAAGCACTTCATCGAACTATTACCCTCAGGGTAATGGCCAGGCCGAGTCTACAAACAAGAACTTGTTAAGGATCATTAGGAGAACTCTTGATGAGAATCAGAGGTCTTGGCATACCAAGCTGAAATCAGCCTTATGGGCTGATAGGATCACTCCCAAAAGATCCACAGGTAACTCTCCATTTAGGCTTGTCTATGGAAGAGAGGTAATCTTGCCCATGTCACTTGAGTTGCCAACATTGGAACTCATGAAGCAGCTGGAGTTACTTGAATTTGAGCCCATGGAGGTGAGGTATGTAGAGTTGATGGAGCTGCAAGAGATCAGAAATCAGGCATCCCAAGCAATGGAAAAGGATCAAGCTTTGATCAAGAAGACCTTTGATAGGAAGGCCAAAGATAGATCTTTTCAAGTTGGAGACCTAGTGTTGAAATGGGATGTGGACAGAAAGCAAAACGGGAAGGCATTCAAAATTTGATGCCATTTGGAGTGGCCCATACATGGTCACGAAGTGCAAGAGCAGCAATGCTTTCCAATTGGCCTCATTGGATGGTGAAGAACTGCAGATTCCAGTAAATGGAATCTATCTCAAACATTGCTACTGAAAATAAAAGGTTCACCCTTGTAAATATTAGCCTAGATTTCAATTCCTCTAAGTGCGTATGCACATTGTCTTGTTGTAGTTAGGTTTCAGTTTCCCTAAGTGCTTTGGTGCAGGTTTTGTCGCTCCTAGATTGAAGTTTTTACAGTTTAGCGTGCTCTCGTAGAGGGAGTTGCAGCATCAGGCTCATTTCAGGTTATTGCTTATGACTCCATGCCCAATGGATCGCTAAAAGGCCACTGATCTTCTACCTAGCAGGCAGGTGACCCCGAAAAGTCACCAAATTGTTATCCAAATTTCACCCCCCAGAGTTAATTTGATAACATGCATCAGAGTTTTTAGTTCCAAGCAAGTAGATTGATTCAGGGGAAAATCGTAAAATTGGCTAAGTCCTGCTCAAGGCCACCTTTGGGACAGTTGGAACAATTATACGCGGAAGGCGCGGATTGGCGAAAAGCCTCGCAGCAGCCCAAGCAGAAAAGGGACATCTGGGACAAATGGACGTGAAGGACGCTTGAGCCGGCCGGATCGGGCTGAAACAAAAACTTCAAGCACAAGGACAAGTGGGAAAAAGGGCGCGCGAGGACACGGATAAGTGAAGGAGCCGAAAGCCAATCGATCGATCACGCCACGCGTCACCGGCGAAAAGGGACATGGAAGCCCATTTCGGGTGGATTGGAGGATTTTATCTCGCGAAGCACTGGGACATCCGGGATAAAAGGATGTAGTGGACGTGAAAATCCGGCAGGCCCGTAGACAAATCACAACATGACATGTGTCGTCAAGGAAAAAGGTCCAAAAAGTCAAAGGGGTGAGTTTTGAGCACCGATTTGAACCAATGAAAGTGCCACATGTCCAAGTTTAAGGGGCCCACAAGAAAAGCCCATGAAAAGGTGGAGAGAGGGAATTACTCAGCGAATCAGGGCCTGTCACGTGTCATCCAGATGGCAGAGCGCGGGAAAAGATTTTAAAACCTGTTCTTGCTTGTTTAGTGCCCTAAATCTTCAGACCTTCGTATCTTTCGATCCAGAGCTCGGATTTGCATGTTCTTTATATCAACGGAAAGATGTTGAAATTCTCTACATGATTGTGGGATCAATCTCACATTTTGGTGTAGTTTGGAGGGAGAAAATTAAGAAAATGTCTCTGACGTGTGGTGATAGACAGAAGTAATGCTTCAACAACCAACTTTAATGCAGCAGATCACCTCGCTAGCTCTGTTAGACAGCCCACCGTTTTGCTAGGATCCGCCGCTTCTGTCATAATGAGATGATTTTAAATGCTACCAAGAAGTGGTTGGGGCAGATTCTAGATTTCCTCTCTCTTCCCTCTCTCATTTCTTGATATATATTGTAAAGAAGAACTCCTTTAAGGGGTCGGACATTTTTGTTTTGCATCCTCCCTTATTCCCTCACTTACAGAGAATTTGTGGAGCTTTCAAACCTCCCATATGGGTTGTAATGCCAGTCTTTTTGCCTCTTGGCCACTGCAATGTACTGTATCGACTCTTGAGCAATAATATATGTGTTGTGATTGACTCTCAATGATCTAGAGGATCCTCATAGAGAAACCCCGATCTAAGATCTTCTCAGAAATTGTTGCAGTCATTTTTAAAGCATGGAGAAAAATTACATGATTCCGACGACAGTTTGTTTGCAGAAAACGGAGCTCGTTTGCAAAAGTTATAGCCCGCTGAAATTTTTGGGCAACTGGCGAATTTTGGAGTTTTTGTGCAGGTTGGACGTGTGCACGCTCGCCAAGTGTTGCGATCGTATTGCGACACGTGGACGAATTGTGTGACGTATTAAAAAAATGGGTTTTGGAACGCCGGTCTTGGACACTCGATCTCGGACAAATGGACCCCGCTATTTACTGGCTGGGGGCCCTCAGCCAGGTTCGACACACTCGATTATGGAGGGGTGCCTTGGCCTCCTTCTCATTTAACCATGCAACCAACTTGTGTATATAAACCTCTATATTTCCTTTTGCGCCATGCATGTGGGATATTGGGCATGTATGATTTAAATTACCCACACCTTATAACTAATTTGCAAACTCCACGCATATATCTATTCATTTCCACGCATTAGTCTAAACTTTCCACACATCTATCAAACTGTCCACTGTACAAGCATTTATGGGTGCCTAAAATTATGCAATGCGCCACCCAAGAAATGCACCCAAGTCAAAGCGCCTACTACATAGGCTAAGGTGGCATCCTTGCCACTTAAAATGCGCGCCCACCTTCTAATTTAAACCATTGGATAAGTTTCCATGTGCCTAATGTGGGATTTTAATCCCAAAAGGATAAACAAAAAGCTAAGGAGGGGAATGGAACTCGGGTGGGCCGAGTAAAAGGATAGGTGCCCAGCCATCATACCAGGAGGCACCTAAACAATATAAATAGGGTGATATTCTATTTGTAATGCATTCGGGACTGTGTAGAAATATTGTATTGCTCATATCTTGAGCTAACGGTGGAATTTGGAGGAGATGTAAAAGGCAACCCCTGTTATTTTCGACAGAGGAAGACTGTGAGAAGGTCTAAATTTTGTAGAATTCTTTGTAAAGGATTATTTTCAAGATTTTAATAGATCGGTCCCATTCAACCGGACCCGGAGACGTAGGCCTCAAGCGCCGAACTCCGTTATCAATTCTCGCGTCACGTTGCTGGTGAATTCTCTTCATTTATTTCAGTATTTGCACAGTACTTGTAGTTTTTATTCTTTTATTAAAAATACAAAAAGAAATAATGCACAAATTTAAATCGAAAATCAATACAAAGCAAGAAAAATGTGTGTGCACAATTGCTAGTTAAATTTGGTTTTCAGATCACTCAACCCTCTCATGTATTCATTCTTTGTCATTTTGATCTCTTATGGCAATTTGGTTACTGTGCATGGTGGTTGTATTGCATCTATGTGGTCTCGTGTTAAATTTGCAAGACGAATGTCTAACATTCCTCGGTGCATCACCTTTGTAGTTTAGGTTTTATTCTATGCATTTTCTTACCCTATCTCCTTGGCAAGTTAGATTAAGTTTTAGCAAACCCTCTACATTTTTGTGTGCATCCGAACAGAGGAATAGGAGCCAGCCTTCTCTAGAGAATCTTTTCTCATCTTTACAAGTCCCACGCTAGGAGAAAGGATTCCATGTTGTGCAATCACACCTGGATGCACGAACATCAACCTAGAAGCCCGATCTCGCATCTAGGGTCTTTGTGAGTCTGCAACAACAATATTTTAGAATTTTAAGGTAGATCCGGGGATTGAAATCTCCTTTTGTAATGCTCAAGAATATTTACATGTACTCGGTTTTCAAGGATATCATTTCATCATTTCGTATGTAATGAAATCATCCCAAGGGAGGGTGATGAAAGACATGGCTCCAAGATTTTCATTCAATTATACATAATTGAGAGTATTACCTTTAGATTCTTCATCTTTTTGGATTTCATACAACATATTGTACCTCCTTGACATCTTTTTCATCAATATCTTGCATTCTAGATCATCACCATGGAAATTCCCATTTTATTTCCTTTAATAAATATCTTCTAAAATTATAATCATCGGGATTTGATGACAAGTTTTCACTGCGACAATTTTTCTTATTCAACCTCATCTTTCCTTGATTTTAGAAACATGTAACTACTCAAAGAAAGAGCATATTCTGTCATTATGTCGTCCTTCTTTTTGAAATAATGGGTCCCAAACCATGGCTGATCAACAACCTTCATTTCTTAGAAACCATCTTCTTCTTCACTATCACTCATTGGAACTTCACTCCCATCGGAAATTTCTTCATCGTGTGCTAGAAACGGATGTGACAGGATTCATTCCTTGATGAACTTACCTTAAAAATGATTTTCTTTTGGAATCTAATTTTTTAATATATATATATATATATATATATATATATATATATATATATATTTGTATTTTTAGGGAAGATATCCTTTCTTGGGCGCACTTGGGAAAATCTCTCCCCAACGAAATCACCAAAAATTATTGGTGAGAAAATTTGTTGATATGGAAAATTAGGTGTCTCCACCAACATTCACGGGGCTATGCCCTCTGCATTGAATGATACAACTCTCATTATTGAATGTGACTAATCTAAACCTAAAATAAATGTTTTTGGTTGGCTAAATAGGTTAAGGATCACACAGAACACTCCACTTGAACTTGTGGTAATATTTTTGTACGTGGGTACAAGGGAGGAAATTATAGCGAGTTAGGGAGAAGGAAAGAAATTAGGAGGGGAGTTACTGCCATGAGTAGGACAATTGTAGAGTTCACACCCAGTAACTAGAGTAGTTCAACATTCAATATAGAAGAACGACAACCTTGTTACAAGCATCAAGACAAGATGAGACCATGAACACAAAGTTTCAGAAATCTCCTTATCAAGAAAAACAAAAAGTCTTTTCTTATTTATTGAAATTCACAAATTTTTACAAAGCAAGGAATAGAAGAAAATATGAGAAAGGGAAATAGAATAAATGTAGCTCTTTATTTCATGTGTATTGACACAAAGTCCAACAAATATAATCCACAATTTCTACAGAGTGGAAAATATTCAAAATATAGGATCCTTTAGAATGGAGAAACCATCCCAATTTATAGCAATGTCAATTATCCTTTCATCTCCCTCACATGACTCTTCATGTTCCATATTCCACTTGTGACCTTTTTCATAAATTAAGTATTTCTCTTATAATTTTCAGAAAATACTTTTACAATTTTAAAATAGGTCACTTAAGTGAATAGGACAAAATACAATGATGAAGCCCAATGAATAATTAGAAAGGAGAGAGAAAGAAGAGGGAGAAAGAGAGAAGGAGGGAGAGGATGCTCTGAAGAATGGATGAAGAACACTCCATCTCTGATGAAGATTAGCTCCACTCCACTGATGAATTGATGAAATGCTCTGATGCAATGATGAATTGTAAAACCTTAAATTCTTCACACCACTAGTAAACTTCTTTGAATGATGCATAGACACATGAACTAAGTGTTTGGAAACACTATTGAATAATTCCTTTGGTGACCATGAACATCGCTCACGATGATACCATCTCGAAGAGATTGAAGACTTAAAACCAATCCTACGACAACCTTTGCAACATGACCACACTGTTATGTTGAATTGATCATTCTAATGGAACATACCATGGACAATCTAATGATGATGATTGCAAACTCCTCCTCGCACATGATTCACGGACAACCTAGACCGTAGGATGAGTGTCAAAAGACATTGTTAATATTTTTGTATGCATTGAGAAAGCAAGCCATGAACACTGATGAGTACACCATTGTTGACAATGAAGAAAACCCCTTCTATGAACTTGAATTCCATGGCTTCTAAAATGCTTATCTTCTCTGAAAAGGGAAATTTACTATTTTTAGTAAATGAAAAATTTCCACCCTTCTTGGCTATGACCGGTGAAGTTAGCTTATATGATCACCCATGCATGCATTTATTTTGCCAAAACTATGCTTTGAGATGACTTACTAATTATAGATAGTGCATGTATAGGGAACTTACTATTTTTAGTAAATAATAAATTTCCACCCTTCTTGGTTTTGACCAATGAAGTTAGCTTATATGATCACCCTTGTGTGCATTCCTTGTACCAAAAGCGTTGCTTTGAGATGGATTACAATCTATAGCTAGTGCATGTATAGGAAACTTCTTGTTTTTAGTAGGTGGTTGTTTTTACCCTTTTTGCTCTACCCACTGAAATTCCTCTTATAGACTACCTTTGTACATATCACTTCGTCAAAACCACTTTCTACATAGACTTGCCAAAAATAATAGGTACCCGTGTAGGAAGCTTACTATTTTTGGAAATTTGGAACCTTTGTTTTTGACAAAACAAAATTTTCTAGTATGGGTTTTTTCTCTTCAGTACACCTCTGAAATTTCACATCAACACGAGCTCTGGAAATGGCGATTTTAAAATTTTAAATTTTGTCACGGGGAAAATGGGGTTTCTTTATTATGAAAAATATGAGGCGTGCATGTGAAATCTATTGATTGGATTCTAACTTCCTCTGAAAAACTTTATGATTGTAAAAAATGGCACATTGATCTATGCACTACTTTTGACATGTGAAGAAATCTCCTTCATGCGGGTTTCAAAGTCATCTTGGGAAAAAATATCCATTTTTCCTCATTTGAATCTAGATTTTTTGTGTTTATTATTTTTTCAGATCATGGAAGTCTTCATGGGATCATTAAAGGACAAAAATGGTGGATTCAAGTTCGGAAAAAAATTGCCGCATTCTCGCGTGCAAGATCTCGGAAGTGTGGGGGTGAAAAATGGAATAATGGCTATCTCCTTCAGTATTTATAGCTTTGGAAATGGAAGGAGAGAGGTCGCGTAAATTTTTGACACCTCATGTACCTTTGAAAATTTTAAATATGGACAAGAAAATTCACCATGCCCCTAGCATGACAAATGGCAGGTGTTGATTCGATAAGAGAAATGAAGGGGGGAGCCACATTTAAGCACCGGGGATCAAAAAAAAGTCACATGAGGAACCTAGAGGCTAAAAGGGGTGGGGAGAATATTATTGTCCCTATTTTACTCTTGGAAATATGAAAAATATTCTCAAATATGTGTCCTAGCCTTACAGTGACAAGTGGCATGCATTGGAGTAGTTGGGAGGGCAGGTCAAATTGGTCAACGGGGGCTAAAAAAATTGGGGGGGTGAAATTTTGTGAACCTCATTTCCCTTTGGTAAGGTGCAATAAGGACATGAAATTGCACCTTAACCTCAGCTTGACACGTGTCTAGGTGTGAAAATGGTTAAGTACTAAAGAGTGTACCTTGAGAGCCGACTTGTGAAGGTCATAAATTGAGCTCCCGGATGAGTTTTGGGTGCTTCCTTATATTATTTTGAATTAGAATTACATTTTGAGAAGAATGGTGAGGGTAAAAATACTTTATTCTTACATAAACACCCTCAAAAGTATCTTTTTCTTGGGATCACCCGTTGTACATGAGAAGAATGAGTTGGCTTGAAAATGTATGGTACTTGAAGATGATATGTTTTTTCCACCATGTGGGGTACTAAAATATATTTCCAATTATATATTTTTGTATCTCAACTCATTCTAGAGCTCCCAAAATCCTTCCTTGAAGATCAGGTGCTTTTTTGGTGCAAGATCCTTTAGCCTCAAAAACCTTCTTTCAGTGACCTAGCTCCTAAACCTCCAGATATTTCCATATTTCCCTAAATAATTCACACAATGATTTGGGCTCTTAAATACACATCCATTATGAATATGTGTCCTCCATTCCACTCGACGATGATACTTCTAACTTAGAAAGGTGATGAAAGCCCCGTCTAAGTTTGCTAGAAAGCTTGCTTTGAAAACCATTGCTCCAACATACTTGAATGATTTTGTTTGTTCCTAAATCACCTAGGGGAACTAATGACACCACATATGGGATATTGGAAGGACATATTGGACTTGACAATGAGGGATATGCTGATTTGGGGGTGTCAGGAAAGGTATGACATGAAAATTTTGACACTAGGGTATAGTTATCTTATTTTTAGGTGAATTTTCCCCATAGAAAACACAGGACAATAGAAGTATAAAAGTACAAAGTGTGAGTACACTTAGGATGTAGAAAGGAGAAATTTTTCATCAATGATAGTTTGATAATGTTTTAGTAGATGGTATGATATTATACAGATCTGAAATACAAAAGAATGATGTTCAAAGTAGCTTTTGGTTGATTCAAAGATAAATGCAATATATGTTGAGCTAATGACTTGTTTAATGGCCTAGAAGTTTTGATTGATCCATGTATAACTCAATGAATAAGGTTAAAGAACTGCGGCAGTAATATGAGTTTGTTGCTCCAATATTAGAGGAAGATGATAACATTTTAGGTACGTTGTGCTACACCAAGAAGAATATAGAGGTGATGTTGGAGCTTAGAGTTGTGCACTTAGTCATGAAATTAATGGTGATGCCATAAGGAGGAATGTATGTGATGTTTAGAATTTAAATTTCATGAAATATAAATTGTCTCGGAGGATAATTCCATCTTAGGGGGAGCAAATATGTGGCTCACCATGAGAACATGGCAGAGGAAGGTTTGTTAAGGTTTGTATTGAATATGAAGATCTTCCATTTGAGTTCTCGCTAAGATATCAAGTGTGTTCTAGACATGAAAGTTATGACTTGATCATTCATCATGACATCATGAGAGTAAGCTAAAAGGTATGATGCTTAGACTTAGGTTGTTGATATTTGACAAGTTCATTATGTTGAGAAAGGTATGCTTTATTTGTGTGTTGTTCACCTTATGAAAGTTGTTGAGTACAATGGTCAAGTTGGTCATTTGAAGCTTGAAGCTTCAAGGTATGAATCTCTACTCTATTTGGAACTGTAAAATTATCAAAGTATGTGCTAAGTTAGGTTTTGAAGTTGATGACTTCATGAAAGGATAACATGACTCTATGATCGGGGAAGTTGTGAAAGAATGAAGACCTTATTTGTTTGAAGGAACTGATAATGATTCTTCATCTTCTATCTAAGGTTTCCAAAGTGTCTATAAAGGATTTTTAATAGATTTGTTGATTGATTGAAAGAATGTTGAAAGGGGGAGCTATTCATATGCTCTAGTAGCTGAGATCTCATGAAAATAAGGAAGAGTAGACTGAAATATTGCTTCAAGATTGTGGTGTTTAATAAGACCTTTCTCCATGGTTGTTTCTCAAGGCATGTGATCTCATATTTTCTTTGAAAGTTAGCATATGATGACAATTTTTAAAGGGGAGGTATAAGATGATGTTTTATGTGCTTATCACGCTCTTGTAGTAAGAATAAATTTGGATAAATTTTTTTGAAGGAATGCTTTAGGTTTCTTGGTCCTAAAAATGGTTATGCTAGTGATTGGAGGCGGAGCTTGTATATTTGGCATGTGGCACAAGTTTATGATATGATGTATGACAAGGATAAAGCAAACATTTAATGTATCAGTTCAAGGAGAATCTATTTTACATGATCATATCAAGTCCATGAATCTCTTATAGTGCAAATTGAAGTCAAGAAATGAAAGTACGATACCAAGGGGGAGCTTGTGATAAAATAACTATGTTTGTACATTGTTTTCATTGTGCATTATCATTGTTTTTCATGTTGACTTGTTATATTTCCTTTTCATAGATGTCAAAGGGGAGAGTAGGCTTAGAAACATGAAAAATAGGTCTTATAGGTGTTTGCATTTATGGTTTCCATCAATGTTTCTAAAGGTGGTTTCCATCAATGAAAAAGGGGGAGATTGTTGGGAATTATGTCTATGGTTTTCATTGATTTCAAGTGGCACATTGATGTCAAAGGATTTCTAGGTGAATTAGGTGTCTCCATGAGGTGTCATCCATGATTTTTGATGAAGGTTGATTGGTAGTGATTGGCTTTGCAACCTTCACATGGTGTTTAGGAATGGTTTTGAGCATCGTGTGCAAGCTATTATGTGTACTACAAAGGTGGTATGAGGTCTTTATGAGGTCAAAAAATTCAAATTAATGTCTAAGAGGTTTTAATGAGTCTTTAGAGGGTCTTCATGGTCAATTCATGTGAAGTATGTGTTGAGTCGAGTCATTTAGGCCTAGTCTTAGACCTAGTCCAAGCCGTATGAGTGAGTTACATGAAATATAGAGAAGAGAATTTTAATACAAGCATGGTAAATGTTTTGTGACATGGCATAACATGTGTAGGAGGAGTATTAAGTCATATTTCAGCTAGAAAGTGCATATCAAGATTTATTGAAGCAAGTTTCTTGAGAACAAGGCAAGAAAGAAAAGATAAGTCTTATTGGTTAGAGAGATACAAAAGTGTGCATGTAAAAATGAGACTCAAGATAGTTGAATAATTTTTTCATAGTCCTTTAGGTTAAACCATTGAATACAAAGCAAGAAAATGAGTTTTTGGCAAAACTGAGCTTTTGAGAAGGAAAAACTAGCTTGATAGGTGAAGTTAATTTACTCACCCACATGTGTGGGTTCTACATGGTATCCTGATGCTTTAGGGTATGTTTTTACATTGAGAGAAGATATATTTTCAAAAATAATGATTTTATTTGATTGTCCCATCTTTATGAACAATCATTAACAACTTAGGAGGTTTAAAACCCTAGTTAAACCCTTCCTCTAGAGCAATAGGAGAAATATGCATGGTGTGGTATCTAAATGGATTGGGAAAGTTGATATGATGCATCAAGGTTGTAGATAATTTTTTTTAGCTCATTTTGGTAGTGGTTTCATGTTCTAGTTGTTTTAGGAAGATGGAGAAAAACCCTTATTTTGTGGAGATTTACAGTTTTAGGTATGAGATAGAGGTTTCATGAAAAGAAGTGAATTGTTACATGAATATTTTAAGGTGTACTAAATTTCCATGAAACATTTTATACAATTTATGTGAATTGAATTGAAGATACAAGTCCTCCAAGTCACCCTACCACTTTTGGCCTAGAAGGGCTAAAACCTAGTCTTGTGGCTTGAGATGAGTTTGGTTGAAATGTTTATTGTAGCTATGTTTTTGGGTTACGGATATTTTTATAAACCAAACATGATGTTATTGAGATCTTGGAGTTATATGAAGAAGTGGTTTCATGCTTAAGCACTAATGGCCTAATCAACCCTATTTGGATTCTCAAGAAGATATGATGAAACAAGTGTGTTGGGTTGATATTCTCTATTTGATATATGATTTTTAGTGCCTAAGGTTGTTTTTCATGATTCCCTTAATGTGTTACATGTATTAGTTGAGCATGGAAGTGGTGAATGAGGTGTTTGAGATTGTTTTCCTTAAGACTGGTTCTTAAGTCCTTGTTACCCGATTTTGACATATTTTAGAGATTGAAGTGGTTGAGTGCCTTAAGCCTTGTTTTGGAGGTTTAAGTGAGTTATTTCAGAAATTAGACTCGAATACCTTTCAAATAGTATTATTCTTAAGCCTTGATGATGAGATTTGATATGTGAACTCATTCTCTTTTCGATATTGATTTATGGGTGTTTGAATACCTTGTTGGGATTGCTTACTTATTAGTATGCTTTATGGTGTTGGTAGCTATTGTAGATGATCCTGATATTATAGAAGGTTTTTAGAGGTTGTCCCTTACTTATGTGGATCTTTTGGTGCCATTGAAAATTTGTAATGTTCCTGATGTTCATAGTTTATTCATTAAAGGAGAAGACCTTGTTTTAGACCTATTTGAGATGCCTTAGAGCCATTCCTTGATGGTGTGACCATTTCCGACCTACTTGGGTCTATTGAAGTGATTTATATGAGATTTTAGTTGTGTTTTTGTTTGGCATGACTGATCTGTGGTCACTTATGGGGTGTGTCAAGTATAAAAATGTGTTGTATTAGCTCGTTTTAAGAGTTGAGACTATGTGGATGTGATCGAGCTCAAGAAGAAGAAAGAAGAGGTTAGAGGGTTCAAATAAAGAGATGAGGAGAGGTATGAAGGGATGAGAAAGATATAAAAGCATATTTTCAAGGTCATGTGACCTAATCAGTAATTGAAGGACCAAATTTGAGTGAAGAAGGAGAAAGGGCAATTTGAGAATATTTTGAGAGAGATGGGTGAACTTGTGTTCACAATCGGGTTGTGGGAGAAACATATCTTGGTGATCATCCATTTCATGTGGTAGGTGGATGCTTAGTCATCTTATGGGGTTTTATCCTCCTAGTAGGATTGGTGTCCTACTAAACTAGGGATTTGTACTCCTTATGGGGTTGGTGCCTCACTAAATTTTTTTTGCTTGATGTGTAATATTCATGTAAGTCCTTTGTTATGAGTAATATTAGTAGAGGTTTCAGTAATATGAGTAATATCTAGTGTTCATATTTTCTCTCTCATGTTTCATGTACTTATGAATGTATGTTGCAAACCTAAGAAGCTCATATTGAATGTGTATGTTCAATGGTTGTTTTTAATGATGAATTAAGTTATGGTAAATGAAGTAAAAGATTTGTAAGACTGATACAACCCTCCCCTCAGTCTCTATGCTTCTAAAAATCACCACAAGAAATAAAATATCTCATGGAATAAACTAATCGTGAGATAGCACAAAAAGGGTTTGCCAAAATGGTTAGAAATTTTTGAAGAAAATTCAGCTCGCAAGTGGATATCCAAAACAACGGGGCTTCTCCCTACCATTTCCACCACTTTATTTCTTACTAACAAGGCCCAAAAGAGAGAAAATAAATTCTACCATTTATAACCCTAACAAATTATGAACAAGGTTTAATCCTTTTGAAAGATAAGTCAAATCCATGACCTAAAAATGATTTGGACAATTTTTATCAAATTAAACACGTTAAATCATTAATAAGTAAAAATATAAAGTTTAATAATAAATAATTAGTAAGAGGGCCACTTCTATTTTTGCATCACCTTTATTAGTTCCTATTATAGGCAAAAGTTATTATACCTTTCAACTTACCAAATTAACATAATTCTTTTAAGCCAATTATATTCAAGATTTTTTATGTAGAAAGCAACATCTCCAATGTTTGAGCTTTTATTTGACAAATTTTAAATATTAAAATTACTTATCTCTACTTTTATTGGTCACAATGAAATGATATGACCATTTTAGGCCTTGTTCAAGACAACTTTTTTCTTTTTTATAAAAAAATTAGAACATGACAAGTGGCATAACATTTATTGACATGACAATTGATAAGTTATTTTATTACAAGTTTTTCTTTTTTAATCAAAATAAATATTCACAAATTGACAAGTGGCATAACACTTTATCATCACCAAAGATGATAAAGTTGATTGCATATTTAATAACATTATATGGTGACTTCTAATGTGACAACTATCACTAACTCAACATTTTAAAAATTAAAACAAATTCTAATCTCTTCCATTCATTACAAATCAATTTTAACTACTTTGCTAGGGACACTGACTACACAAAACAAATTGCAACAATTTAAATTCAATAAAAACAAATCCACTTTATAACATCTCATATGGCATGAACTCTCGCTCTCGCATCACTTGTTAGCATAATGATCATGATAAATGGGGTTTTATATGTTACCGTAAACCAATCCAACCAACTAATGTGGGAATAATTTTTTGATTGATTAGTTTTTGATTCAAGTGAGGATTTTTAAAGTCATGCAAAATAAATTACATATGAGTTAAGGTATACACGATGGGATGTCAAATGTGATGTTATTTTGGAAATTTATTATAATGTGAAAGTCTCGATAATGTACATATTATTTTCTAAATTATAGATTACATCCTATTATATGAAAAGGGTGCAATGAGACCAACCAAGAAAAAAAAGGAAAACAATGTCGGAAGAAACAATACAAGGGTAAAAACGTCAAGATTATGATAGAAGATAAATGGAGTAGGGTGAAAGTTAAAAACAAAAGAACACCCATCAACAATAATCTATCTTAGATCAATATACATGAGTAACTATTCAGGGGTTTCATTTTTTTCAAACAAATTCCATCCCTTCTTTACAAATAATAATGCCAAGCGTGAAATACTTATAAGATGAAGAAGACAAATTATAAACTTGTTTTATCTTGTATATTTCCTAGAATTTTACACTTTCCTATATTATATATTCAACACATATCCTCATAAATTTACAATTAATATGAGCTGGCATAATTAAGGAATAAGATAGAATATTGAGTAATCTCTTTCAAGAGTGATAATTTATGTTTACTTTTTGATGTATTAACTTATAAATCCATAGATGAAACTTAGTGTAATTAAATTGGCCAAAAAAATTGAGTCATTAAAATACATTATTTAAGTGTACTTTATATTTGTTAATAATTGGTCATACTCGTTAAAATAATCATCACACAACTATTCAACTATTATTACATTAGCGGGGGAGCGTCAATTCTATTATGACATCATTATGTCACCCCCATTGGCATGTTTATTATGGAATCGTCCTCGTTAGTAGAAGGATCATGGTTTAATAGGTTTCTTACTATCTCTAAGTTAAAGTTATATTACTTCCACCTCAAGCATTCACATCAAACATCCATGGAAAACCAATGAAAAAGAAAGTCTCGTTGACAATTTGTGTTAATTAAGTTAAACAATTGTAGGCCACCACCCTTAAGGAACTATATCTATTTTGAAATTATGATCCAACATATGATGTGCTTGTAGGCTATAGCTAGGTCACAACCCTCACAAAACTCATTGAGAATTCCTATATGTGTGGCATTATTTAAAAAGAATTTGAATATCCATTCAGTTTCATAAGATTCTTTGATGATGTAGATGAATAAAAGTGTAAGCTTTGACTTAATACAAGCATATAATCTACAACCATTTGAATGTATAAATATCATACTAGATTAATCCATCACAATTTGCAAAGTATTAACAGAATTTTATTGTTATTATCCCTTTATAAACCAAAATTCAAATTTACCTTTAATTTTGAGGAAATTCTAAAATAGTAATATGTATGTAAAACACACACAAACACATAGATACATACATGAATGCATACATACATACATACATACATGCATACATACATACATGCATACATAAATACATACATACATACATACATACCTATGTACGTACATACGTATGTATGTATGTAATTGATGATTTAAAATAATAATGTGTCTCATATAATTTCTGGCTAATACGACCCATACATGCAAAGTATGGTGAAACTATGTTCGAAAATAGGTTAGAATATATCTAATATAGAATATTGAGTAATCTCTCTCAAGAGTGAGAATTTATGTTTAATTTTTGATTTATCAACCTATAAATCCACAGATGAAACTTGGTGTAATTAAATTGGCCAAAAAAATTGAGTCATTAAAATGCATGATTTAAGTGTACTTTATATATTTTAATAATTGGATCATACTCGTTAAAATAATCATCACGCAACTAGTCAGCCATTAGATTAACATGAGCGTAATTTCTACTATGACATCATCGAGTCACCCCCATTGGCATGTTTATTATGGAATCATCCTCATTATCATAAGGAGCATGGTTTAATAGGTTTCTTACTATCTCTAAGTTAAAGTTATATTACTTCCACCTCAAGCATTCACATCAAACATCCATGGAAAACCAATGAAAAAGAAAGTCTCGTTGACAATTTGTGTTAATTAAGTTAAACAATTGTAGGCCACCACCCTTAAGGAGCTATATCCATTTTGAAATTATGATCCAACATATGATGTGTTTCATGTACGCTATAGCTAGTCCACAACCCTCACAAAACTCATTGATAATTCCTATATGTGTGGCATTATTTAAAAAGAATTTGAATATCCATTCGAGTTTCATAAGATTCTTTGATGATGTCGATGAATAAAAGTGTAAGCTTTGACTTAATACAAGCATATAATCTATAACCATTTGAATGTATAAATATCATACTAGATTAATCCATCACAATTTGCAAAGTATTAACAAACTTTTATTGTTATTATCCCTTTATAAACCAAAATTCAAATTTACCTTTAATTTTGAGGAAATTCTAAAATAGTAATATGTATGTATAACACACACAAACACATAGATACATACATGCATGCATGCATACATACATACATACATACATAAATACATATGTATATATGTATGTATGTATGTAATTGATGATTTAAAATAATAATGTGTCTCATATAATTTCCAGCTAATACGACCCATACATGCAAAGTATGGTGAAACTATGATCCAAAATGGTTAGAATATATCTAATATAAAATATTGAGTAATCTCTCTCAAGAGTGAGAATTTATGTTTAATTTTTTATTTATCAACCTAGAAATCCACATATGAAACTTGGTGTAATTAAATTGGCTAAAAAAATTGAGTCATTAAAATGCATGATTTAAGTGTACTTTATATTTTTAATAATTGGATCATACTCGTTAAAATAATCATCACGCAACTAGTCAACCATTAGATTAACATGAGCATAATTTCTATTATGACATCATCGAGTCACCCCCATTGGCATGTTTATTATGGAATCATGCTCATTATCATAAGGAGCATGGTTTAATAGGTTTCTTACTATCTTATATAAGTTAAAGTTATATTACTTCCACCTCAAGCATTCACATCAAACGTCCATGGAAAACCAATGAAAAGGAAAGTCACATTGACAAGTTTTATTAATTAAGTTAAACAATTATAGGCCACCACCCTTAATAAATTATATCTATTTTGAACTTATGATCCAACATATGGCTTGCTTGTAGGCTATAGCTAGGCCACAATCCTCACAAAACTCATTGATAATTCCTACATGGGCAAAATTTATTTAAAAATAATTTGAATATACATTCGATTTCATAAGATTCTTTGATGATGTAGATGGATAAAAGTATAAGCTTTGACTTAACACAAGCATATAATCTCTAAACCCATTTTAAATTATAAATATCATACTAGATTAATCCATCACAATTCGTAAGATATTAACACACTTTTATTACTATTAGCCCTTTATAAACCAAAATTCAAATTTACCTTTAACTTTGAGGAAATTATAAAATACTAATATGTATGTATAACACACACAAACAAATAGATACATGTATGCATACATACATACATACATGCATATGTATGTATGTATGTATGTATGTATGTAAGAAACTCAAGCGATTTAAAATAATTAATATGTGTCTCTTATAATTTTCAGGCTAATAAGACCCATACATGCAAAGTATGGTGAAACTATGTTCCAAAATATGTTAGAATATATTTAATAGGGTGATCATAAGTAGGAATATAGAAAATTTTAGAAAATATAGACTAAGTGACCAGTCAAAATTTTCACATATTCAACCATTTTCAAAAGGAAAAAAAGATTTTGTGAGCCAAATGGTGAATATTAGCCACTAAAATTACCCTTTATATAATCTAGTATGGTCAAAGGTGGGGAAGGATCAAGAATCATGGCAAGTACCCCAAGCAAAGAACTAGTGCCTCGGGTGTCGAATACCGATAAACATCAAGAATAACTATCGCAAACATTAAAGCAATACAACTCATAGAAGCAACTTGCAATCCTTTGTATACCTCCCATAATATCGTTATTCATGATATCGTAATGAGGTTGGATTACTCTATGGTCCATAGAAAAAATAGAGCCCTGTCACCTCGAAAATGAAATATCATGGTAGGCAAGGCCATGTTACTGTAGCCTCTAACATGTGAGGTCATGTTACCTAGGGTGTACCTAGTACTTACACAAGTACTATATTGGGCCCAAGGTAACAATTAGACACATAAAAAATATATCAAAACCAGCTCACCAAAACCATTCATGAATTCCACACTTACATATTTGTAAACAAATATCCACACTATTACACAATATGCAAATAATGTCATATTTGGATCATTTTTGTATCAAAAATTGACCTTTCTAAGTGGGTTTTGATGTGTTTCTTGCAAGAATTCGTGTTAATTTGTGCGGCACAAAAATGATGTAAAAACAATGTAAATAAATAATTTAAATGGTGTCAAATTTGTACCACTTTTGCGCTTAATTTTTGCCAAATGTGTGTCTACTTTACGCCATGGAAAATCAACGCAAGACCTACAACATTAACAATGAGGGATGGTGGAAATATAATGCAAAATTCATTAGATAATTTTTAATATATATATAATTAATTGTAATTACAAATGGTATAATTATGAATAATTATATTGCATTTATTTTTGTTTATTTACAATTATTAAACATTAGATACTAAAATATTATTTACATTATATTGTCATAGAGAAATTGTACACTGAGAATTTGTAATACAAATATTATTATAAATAATAAAAGAAGCCATTTGTTCAATTCAAATTTTGATTTATCCCTTCCTAATAACAAAATAAATAGATATAAAACTACATCCTAAATATCATAGTGATCAATCTTGTTGTCTCCCCCGATCATCATAATCTTCTTGCTCTTCCTGAACTTGATCCTCCTTGTCGTCCTCATCATCCTCTTTATTGTGCTCCTCATCATTCTCTTCATCGTGCTCCTCATCATTCTCTTCATCATCCTCATCATCCTTGTCCTTCTCTAAATCCTCTTCATCCTTCCAATTTGTTTTACCTTAAAAATTTAATGATAAAATGTTAAAAGTGTTTAATTTTAATTTATAGTTTACATGTACAAAAAATTGAACACTAAATGTCTTACCACTTCTTAAAGGCTTTTGGGTTCCATCTCAAATCTTTTAATGTCGCATATAATTTCTTAGTTTCACACTTCTTATAACAATCTTTCTATAAATACAAATATATGATTAAATTATATATATTAATATTTTTATTTAAAAATATATTAAAACAAAACAACATAAATCTATAAATAACTTTATAAAAATTACAAATTTACTAGTGGAATCTTCTAAGTTTTGTTGGCCCAAACAATAAGTCACCAACAACCCTTTTCAGACTGCGGCTTAATGCCCCTTGATCACATTCGCATCAATTACAATATATATTAAATATTTAATCGACTACACGGTGTTATACAATTACCATTGCATAATGATCATATATTATATTTGTATTTTATAAGACATGAATGGAAAATAGACAACATAAAATATCAAATTAAAGAAAACATGTTTATCAACCACAATGAAAAGCTTTAAATAGTCCTCTTTATAGTTAAAATGTCAAAATATGTCATTTCTTTCATTAATTAATCTAGAATCGATTAGTGTGTTCTACTAGACACTTGTCACACAAATTGAACCAAGCATATTTCTCTATTTCAGGAGGTCGGAGATGTTTTTCTCGTCATCTATGTTTCTTTAGTAGTGAAGGTCTACAAATTTTAAATATAAAAAAATATTTTAAAACTATATATTGTTTTATTGAAAAAATTATGCAACATGATTATCCTCAAATTTCTCTTTTGTAGTGCCCCTACGCCCTATTGGTGAAGGTTTAAATAATAATAATAATAATAAAATGATTATTTACGAAATAAAATGAAATGGAATGATTAAAAATTAGGTCCTTTATTTTGGGGGTGATTTTTAGGCATAAATGATTTTTGCTTTCCTTTTTATCAAGAGGTCATGTGATTTCATAACGTGTTTGACTATTTTTCCATGATTTGGGCTCTCAAAATGCATAGTGGTTGGTCAAAGGTGTATTAATGCATTGATTTCGGAGTGGGTTAGGTTGGTTTGTTGTAATTGCAAGTGCTATGGTAGATACACATGCAAATGTGGAGGCACACACTTGACATGTGAACTATTTGAATTCAAACTTGAAAGAAACGTGGCCTCATGGTTGATAATGGTAGTATGATATACTCAAAATGGGTTTGTTGAACATGATGCTCGTGTCAAGGTGGAGTTTTAGTGTTTTCCTTTTTGTAATGCTCCAATGTTAACCCTTCAACGAAAAATGTCGATGCCCTTTACTGTTGATCTTAACCTATTAGCATTACGTGGAGTAGAATACTTATGGAAGGGTAAAGCAATTCCATAGTCCCTTCTTGTCTCTCCTAGTAATGCCTTCTCTTCTTTTAGAAACCATGGAAAATTTTAGTCGCAAATATTCGTTAATTTACGAATATTCTGGTTTTTAAAATTTGAAATTGGAAAAATTTTGGGTAGGAATAGGGACTGGGTTGCCAAAATTTTATGAGTACAAGTTAATTTTAGGGATCGGATCGCTACAGAGTTTCCACCGAAAACCAAGCTGTTATCATTCAAATCACCCTTATAGAGAAATTAAAATATGCCATACTTGCCTCACATATATACATATTATTTAAGTATTTATAATTTGGTATTCATAGTTCCAAACATCAAACTTTGGAACTTCCCCTTCCATAAACTTGCAATTATCAAATATTTCCTTTCGCTTTGAGGACTAGTCACTGAATATTTCCTTTCTACTTTCAAGGTACTTTAGTTTGTTTAGTAGGTTGTAGCATATTTTTGGCATCTACATGCTGGTGTTCGGTGAAGCATGAGGTATGCTACCATCGGTAGCATACTATCTAGTATCTTCGTGTTAATGGCCGTAGCATGGTAGCATGCAATATGCTACTGTTCGGTAGCATCCTCGCATGCTTTTAGCTAGCACCATGCAATATGCTACCAGCTGACAATATAGTACATGGTACCAACTCGATAGTATATCGCATGTTATCCGTTCATTGCATGGAGTATGCAATCGATCGATAGCATATCAGTATGTTGTCGATCGGTAGCATAATTTATGCTATTGACCAATAGCAGAGTTTATGATACCGGTGATAGCATTCAACATTCTACTTGGTGATAAACATGGTGTATGCAACAATCGGCCAGTAGCATATTGCATGCTACCGTCTAGTAGCATATTGTATGCTATCGGTCGATAACATGTAGTATCTTACCAGTCAGTAGAATAATTCTTATTCTGCATTTTGTTACATTTATAAATTTTAGAACTGTTTAGATTTTGATTAAATCATGAATAGGTACAATGGCTTCTTTGAAAAATCAACAAAAGGAAGATAAACTAAAAAGAAAAGGTAACATATTAATTTTTTTAGCCAACCAAAAAAAATGAAGACCCAAGTTGCTTCCACTAGAAACATTTACATGGGTACTAGTAAGTTGTAACAAATTATCATAACCTTTTTCCTCTTTTTCCAGTTTAGTTTAATTTTTTTGATATCTTTGTAATAGTCGAAACATTTTTTATTTTTGAATACAGAAACCCCTATTGTTACTTGTCTTCAACATGAAATATTAAACCAAAACATAACCCCTAAAGAAACAATTATTTCAGTAAATGAAGATATAATTGAACCAGACATGCCAGAGCTAGAAGATTGTCCCGAATGCCAAATGAGTTTAATACATGAATGTTCAAATGAAAATATTCTAGCGAGAAGATGATAATGACTTCAAAAAGTGATGATAATGAAACAACCCTTCAAAAAATAAGTCCTGGGAGAAAGAAGAAAACATCCTAGACAATTAGAAGGTCTTTTCAGGTAGATTGGGCTACAAAATACCCGTTCATTGAACCTGTAGAGCTAGATAATGGTACCGATACTCCAAAATAATGTAGATGTACTATATGTACTTATAAATTGGGTAAAAACATATAATGCAACTTAAATTGGACACTATTGAGAAACATTGTGGCAAACTATGTTACATAGTCACTAAAAATGGTGGGGAAATAACAAAAACTCATAGATAGAAAACTATAAAAGAGTGTGTGCATGTAAGATATAAGGAGGAGTATGACAAGAAGATGAAACACTCTCAAAAACTTCAAGAGAAAGGAGGAATCATTAATAAAAATTTAGGAAAAGTTGCAAAAGAAAATTTGAAGGCAAAAACTTCACAATTTTCAACCATATTCTTTATTCTTAAAATGGGCAGACCAATTTCAGATTTTTCAAAATATAAGAAATTGTTCAAGTTCAATGGGTTTCTAAACCTTTCGCATTTGCATTGGTTAGAGAGAATTGCTTAGGAGATGGTGAGATGTCTTGCGATGGTCAAACAAGAATATCTAAAAGAAAATGTCAAGAATGAAAGTTTCATCTCCCTTTCCATTGATGAGGTTACAATTGTTGACAACACTTCTTGGGTGTGTGTGCATGTATATACTTTTCAAAACCACACAAGGACACCTTATTTATTATTTGTTCATAAAATGCAAGAAAATTACAATGTTGAAAATCTTTGCAAATTGGTTATATCTAATTTGAAGGACATAACAGGTATGGATAATTATTCTATAGTTACAAAGCTTACTTGCATTGTTTCCAATGGTTCATCAGTGATGCGGGGTTATAAAAATGGTCTATGTGTGTGTCTCCAAACATTTTTTTCTCCTTACATGATTCCTATTCATTGCATGGCTCATGGGATGAATCTTGCATACAGGATAGTAATCACATTTGAATGTGTTGAAAAAGTTGAAGAGCTTATCCGTGAACTACATGCCTATATGTCAAACAATCTAAAAATATTTATAGAATTTCAGAAGTTTTCATTTGGGGTCACATATGGTAAGAAACTTCTTAAAGATGTTGATACAAGATAAATTTTTATGTATGAACTCGCATACGAGTTTTTGAGGAATATCCATCATTAACTGGTTTCATGTTTAAGAACCATAGGTAAGTTGATAGGGAAAAATATTTTCTTTATCCCATTACAAATTTGGAAACATTGTTTATACTTTATGATTCTTCCAATGTTTCATGAAATGAATTTTATAACAAAGCTTGCTCGAGAACGATCTATCTATATAAAGGACTTTATTAGGTTCAGGAAAAGGGTGTGTCAGACTCTAGATATGTTATACAACTCTTATGAAAGCTTTCAAGGAAATGTATTCAGATTGGAAAACTCGATGATTTAAAGGATCCCTGACACTACTTTAGATGCAATATATGTGGCCATATTTATATCTTTGTTAATGGGAAAGAGATTCAAATTCACACATTCGAAAATCATGCACTATTACTAGATTAGAACTTGAAGAAGTTCTGTTACACATAATTTATATGATGCTATCATATCTGAAACAAGAAAAAAATTTCATAAAATTTCACAATGCTTATCTAATGACATCGAGAGATCGTTTTAAAAAGGTGAAATTCTTGATTCCATGGGAGTGGTCAATCCTAACTTTTGGAATCTGTAGGAGGCAGAGTTATAGTTGATTCATTTAAAAGACACGTGGGTACTATTATTAAGCATATTGAACAATCATTTGAATATAATGGATGTCATATTAATGGTGTTCTTCAAAAGGAATCACTTGCATTTCAGTAACACCCACTTTTTAAGACACACAAGACAATATAGAAAAACACAGGATAATTGTTTTTGACTTGTTCAAGTATAGAACAACACAACAGGTGGTCACAATGGCTAAAACTAACTCTTCAAACATCTTGACACAACGATGACCAATTAGGCAACATGGAAACATTCAACACCCATCAAGGATAGTTCACTTTTCTCTTCAACGAGGCACAACATAAAAGACCAACCACAATACATAGTTACAGTTCAGGACATCCCATTGTGAAAATATTCTTAAGGTTATTTATTTTACTGAAACACACCCATTAAACTTTAACTTACGTTCTAGGAGATTCAGGATATGATCCGTATAATCCTTCTTAAAAGGTTAGACTCCTTTCTTTTATACTAGAGACATAACGCTTAGATAAAAATTTCGAAAGAGGATCATCTTTACTTTGACAAATATTTGATTAATTAGTTATTGGTTTAACGTAGCAAGAGGTGGGGTGAACCCACAAGGTTATCTAAACAACCAAAAGCTACAAAATCCTCATTTTAACCTCTGTTGCAAAAAGGAGATGAGTGTAAGCTCCAATTGATGGAGCTACCATGTTAGGTTCGGAACGAAAAACCCCTTTTAGAAAGGATAATTTTTTTATCATTGCTTAAGAAAAGGGTTACAAAGCACTAAGCCAACGGTTAGAGAGAGAATGTAGATTTATTTCATTATGATCTATTTAGTTATTAACCGACCTTTTACGAGACTAGGAGTTAAACTGGATTTGGGTAAAATCTTCATTTAGCAATCTCTTGATTAAGTTCGAAAATGACTACACATGGGGTCCCCAAGGAAGAGCACAAGCCTCAAGTGTTCTTAATCAAACTCCCTTATTAACTAGGATCTGACTATATCCCAAGGGCCAACAAGGAACATATTTTTTTTCTTTGAAAAAATTAACGTTTCATGACAAAGAGGATAAAGTTTAATTTGCAATTGAAGGTTAATGAGAGTAGATTCTTTTACATTGGTAGAAAACTCATTTGTTTCCAATTTAAGATCCTTAAATTTATCAACAAGGAACCCAATTCATTGTTATGTTATTTATTGATTCATCTATAAATTCATTTTATTTTGTTTTTGTTTAACTTTAGAAGAAGGATTTCCACTCACTAAAATATACAAAGAATTACACTAGAGCCAAGACCATGGGGGTTATTAAACATGAAAGTTTTATGAAACGAGAGAAGAAACTACCATTGCTAAATGAGAGGGATAAACATGGTTATAACATTTCTATTCAACATGGCACACAAACCAAAGGTGTCACAAGATTCAATAGAACTTTAGCTGAGAACAAGAAGGTAACAATTTGGTCAGCCATGCTACAACATTGTTATGACTGAAATAAAATCAAAATAAAGTACACGAACAAGGAGATGATTGAGTTACATATATATATATATATATATATATATATATTCCTCACAAAGATAATTACAAGTTTTGATACAAAAGGTCGAGACAACTTTATTTCACAAATACCGATAATCCAAGGCAAGAGGCCTTCCAAACTCCTTTACAAGTACCATTACAATATTACAACACATTTGACATTTGTACAAGAAACTTCATAAATCAACCCGATGAAACCTTTACAACTCTTTCCTTTTATCTACTTGCATAATCCATCTGCACAAGTATTAACTTGAGTCGTTCATGAGAACTGAGCATGCTAAGACTACCCATTGCAACAGTAAGCTAACATTTAACAATATCATGAAAGGAATGCTCTATTTCAAGAATGGATCAAAGCACAAACCACTTATCAAAATTCTTCACATGAGATAAAAATAAATTCCCCACCAGACAACAAGAAGATAGCCAAATATTCTAGTAAGAATGATATCACAAATAAACAAGGTAAGACCTTATAGGTTAAGAACAAAAAGGTCAGGAGTATTGAGATTTCAATCATGTAATCCTATGGATTACGTGATTGAAATCTAATACTAAAACCATCCATCACGAAAGAAAACAAACTGCAGACCATATCTTTAGGCGTGCATTCAACAGATAAGGAGAAACGGTCATAGAATATATCCTCAATGCTTTAAGCCGAAAAGGTAAATCGATTCCAAAAAAATCATCCTACAACATTTCTCTGAGTTTCCAACAGCTTGCAAACTACACGAATTTCTAAATCAAGCACCCATTCGAGATCCTTACGTCCATTCCATAACTCATTAACAGTAACAAATATAACATCCTCACATTAACAAAAAAGGCAAACATACATTGTTTTGGTACCCAACTTGAAGCAACTCGAAACTTGACTTGGAATGAAATAATCAAAATAACATAAGACCGTAAGAAGTTTTTTAGATAGATATAGATCCAAATACTTGAGTTAACCTCAGAAGGTCGAACAAACAAAACTTAGTTTAACCATAACAAAAGGGAATAAAAGGCCAGGGAATGTCATCCCTCTTTCACAAGACCCAAAACGCATACCCCTAAATGGTGTAACAAAGGCAACATAATACCCAACATTCTAACAAAACTTATTTCAATCCAGAAGTTTCCCCATGATATAGAATCCCAAAGCTACTAGGTTTTACATATAATACGAGCCATGGAATACTCTCACAAAATCACAAAAATATTTTTTTACCAAAGATTCCACACACCACAGAAATAATCAATTACACAAGCACCCATATTTCATTTATTAAACTCCTTACCAAATATCACATAAATAACAAAGCAATTTAAATCAAATTACTACACATCAATTCATAATGGAACAACAAGGAAGAGAAAGGTTTATTCCAATCTCCAAAATATATTTTAACAAATATTTACCAATAGTGTTAAAACAAACCGATAACAAAATTTACCCTTCTCAACTTATAGTAGCAATATACTCAGTTCACTTCATTAGCGAGATTAAAGGGCTCTTCATTGATTAAACAAAGGGTCTTAGAAAACTATAACTATTGCTAATATATTTTTATAGAGAACGTGCAACGCACGAAGCATATGTAATCTCATCTATACCCAGAATATTGGGTCTAATGAAATGGATAAGCCTACATAAACACTCAACCGACATCCCGATATAACCCATTTTATAGGTAGATAGATATAAGTTTATATATAAACCCCAAGCTAGAGTTTGATCGACTCATATTACCACGGTAAATGGCTGGTTTTTTTTAAAAATGAATCGAGAATAAGATCACAATTGTTTATACTTGATATAGCATGAGTAGATGGGTATACGTCCCTAATACGGCTTTACAAAGCCAAAAGACATATATATATATATATATATCCAATCTCATACGGCAAAGTAATAACTTATAAAAACTCGGGCATTTAATATTAATAGTAAATTTCAGATATCGACCAAAATCATGAGATTTCTCTCCAATAGTATTTCTTCCCCATTGGGCCTTAATGTGATTAGTTCGAAACACCCGTAGAAAGAAAATTTGCCAGAATGGGTAACATCCAATCCCTGAGTAATCATTCCATAATACTAAGTACACCTAGGAGAACGATTTTCAAAAAGGGGCAACATAAATAAAAATATACCCAGAGGAATGATTTTTAGTAATGGGTGTCACTAATCCCCACATTATCATTCAATAATTTGAATCCTCGTAGGAGAATTTTTTTAGTAAATGATATTAATAAATCATATCAGAATCATTAATAGTTTCAATCATACACATGAGAACAATTTCAGAAATGGGTAATAACAAATCATCATAGAATCATTCAATAGATGTAAAACTATGTAAAAATGAAAGCACCAGAGTTAGGGAAGTAAACCATGCCAAAACCAACGATTTAGAAGAAGATAGAGAGAGGGCAACCAATATACTTAGAGAAATTAATAACTAACCACAAACCAAACCACTCCAAGATTCCATTCAGGAAGAGAAACATACATTTCAAGGGATTATAGAAATGGTAGCAGAAAATTGTAGAGTTTAGGCTTAACATGCCTATAAAAAAAAATCTTCCACAATGGTGGGAGCCTGCAAAAAGCGTCCCCACTTTCATTCCAGGCTCCCGTGAGAGGCACAGGAAGGAAGGAAAAGGCTGAAAAAGGAAGGAAGGAAAAGAGGATAGTCAAAGCCATGGTGTTTGGAAACTCCTCCCAACCTACACTTCTAAACCTACCAAGGCATAAAAAAAACCCAGCAAAAGACCCCAAAATTGCCAATCATAGCAAAATTGAAGGAAGAAACCAAAATGGAATGGCAGGATTTCACCTACTTTCAATCTCCCTCATGCCAAGAAGAAACATTAATGGCCATGATGATATGCAGGTCGGTGGTTGAGAGGAAACCAATCTCCATTAAATTGCAATAAAAGCATGCATAGATGCCTGAAAAGGATTAATAAATTTAATAAAAGAAAAATCTATTATTTAGATCCACGTCGCCTAAAAAAATAAGATTGGTACCCATCCAATTTTTAATTATGTTGATTATGTTTCAACATGTCCCACACTAAAGGGGGTTCAAAAATCCTTTAGAACCCAAAGTGATAGCATCAAAACAAAAATCACTAATTGAGAGCTCGAGCACAAGAGTGGTCGATAAAAAAAAATGAAGCTTCAAGGTAATAGATAACATATAGATAGAAGAATCAAAGACTAAGCAATTAGTCGTCAATCGAAAATTAAATTATAATGTTATTTTTATCATTAATTTTTTTTTAATATATTATAAATCTTATTAATAAGGACCAACAGGAAGCTCAACAAACCGGGGACACGATTTTCCTTTAATAGGAAATCGTAATGGACGTCATTACTAGGGTCCACATTAGAAAGCACCGACAAAGACACCGGAAGCATGATGAAGAGGGAGAATTTTGATCATTCTCTCAGACAAGGGCGAAGCCAACTTATGATCAATGAAAGCACAACAACGTTCAAAGCTTGGCAACGCGGTCTCGAGAAATAACCGTAGTAACGACAAATGAGGCATTACATTCTCCTCCCCTTACGAAAGCATCGTCCTCAATGCGAGATGACATTGAAGGAAGAAAAGCGAAGAAACAACTAAGAACAAATAAAGGTGAAAGTGCACCCTAAAGTTTAAAAAATTTAGTCGTTAAAGCACGGCCACAGGGTAGCCTTAGAAACATTTTGGAGAATTTTAACTTTCAAATTTATGTGAAGATTGGTAGTTTTCTTGTACTGCATTATTTAATTAGTCTCTTTCTATTTACATTATTCTTAATTCAAGTCCTTTAAAATTTCATTGTTTAAAAAAATGTTTGTTCATACTTGTGGGTGCCCAACGTGAATTACTACCACACAACACCCTACCAAGGTCATACAAAACACTACAGATTCACAAGCATACAAGTACATACTTCATGATGGTACCACACCACAAGAGATTAGTCAATTTACGGAAGGGAACATGCACGGTCCACATAACATAGTACTTTTCACACATCTAAGACTAACGTATAGAATACTTAAACAAAGTGTACTACAACAACCTGAAATTTCCACAATTCCGCAGATGAAGATTTTACGCAACTCAAAAAATAGCTACATGTACATAGGGTCAACAAGGGCATCAACACCGTATCCACAACATCACAAAACAAACTCAACTAACATGAGTAACACATACATCACAGGACCACTCTCAAGCCATCACAATAACTAAACATATATCCTGAAACATCAATCATACACACAAATATCTTATGCCTCCCTCAAGTCTCTTATACCTCCCTCAATTCTCTTATGCCTCCCTCAATGAGGTCGGTTTCCCTATGGCCCTAGGCACATAGATTCCAAACACCCCTAACCCAAGTGACATAATAACTCGTGGCCCAACAACCCACTAGTTATTTGTAACTCCTGGGGGTGCCCCCCCCATACAACGAAGGCCCATAGGTCTAACCATTCCATGGTGCATCTCATGACCCTATTCCACACATCACAACAATAGGACCAGCATAACAATTTGATTCAAATGCCAAGTGACAAAGTACAAGCCTTGGGCAATGCGATAAAATTTTAAAATTTAAAAGAAGATCAAAAACCAAGAAAAACGAATGGCCAAATAGCCATAGTTAGTGTCAAAATCCACATGTTAGTACCAAAACCAAGGAAATGCCCAAAATGTAAAGCATGGCAATCAAGAAAACTATTGGTCCTTGCAAAAATAAAATAAAAGTTCAATTTATGAATAAAATACACATATAATAATATCACATTATGATAACTGTGTGGCCTTATCTGGCCACCAAGGGGGTACTCAATGAGTTGTTGGCACTCGGAACATCAAGCCTCAGCTCGTAAAAATAACATATCAATAGTACAACTGTCATCATCTCTATCTGATTCATCCCGCCACCACTTCGACAAGGCTAAACACAGTCATAGCTACACTTAGGTTGTATCCATACAACAACCACATAGGGAGAGAGGAAAAAAGTATAGGTAGTAATCTATAGAACCGAAGGTCAACTCGAGTTACTGGCCAATGGTATACAATTCCTCACTCCAAACATACACTTTTACCAATTTCCCTTAGGGTCGGTTAGCGTAAGGTTCACAACATAACATGCAACTACATCACTACACAATGGTGGTTCACACACATTAATCATAGCACCTTCGCAAGGTACATATACAAGGTATATCACATACATTACATACCACATCACCACATGTTGCACCCAAAGTGCAATCACCATACAATAGGGATCATATACTCACCATATGTCCCAAATTTATGACATTATTCATTACATATCACATGAATTACTTATGATGAGAACAATTACAACACACAGTCAACTACCATATAACATGGGAATGCACACATTTCTACACAAATGATAATGACATCATTAAGAAATCCAATTCACTACAACCAACCTGGTCACACAACATATGAGCACACCCACACATCATGAATGCCCAAAGGATCCAACACTCTGAAATCAACAATCACATTTCTTCCACACACACAAAAAAATAGTGTTTCACACTCAAATTCACATAGAATTCTTGAAAAGGAGAGAGAATACTCTCATCTTTAACACATCAACATGCCATCAGTTACACACTAAGTGACATACACAACATGTGCACTAACAATATCACAATTACGACATAGTTCACATCATGCTTAAATCACATTACTCTTCCAATATCAACCACCATCATGCAACACCATCACCATCATGCAGCACCATCATGTAATATCATCACAACTCCAAACTGGCCCAGAGGTTCGAGAGCATGAACCTCCGCTCTGATACCAAGTGTAATGCCTACTATTTTAGAAACACAAGACAACATAGAAAAATACATGATAATTTTTTTGACTTCTTCAAAGTATAGAATGACACAACAGGTGGTCACAATGGCTACAACTAAATCTTCAAACATCTTGACATAACGATGACCAATTAGGCAACATGGAAACATTCAGCACCCATCAAGGACAGTTCACTTTTCTCTTCAACGAGGCACAACATAAAAGACCAACCACAATACATAGTTACAGTTCAAGATATCCCACTGTGAAAATCTTCTTAAGGTTATTTATTTTACTGAAACATGCCCATTAAATTTTAACTTATGTTCTAGGAGATTTAGGATATGATCCGTATAATCCTTCTTAAAAGGTTAGACTCGTTTCTTTTATACTAGAGACATGACGCTTAGATAAAAAAATTTGAAAGAGGATCATCTTTACTTTGACAAATATTTGATTAATTAGTTATTGGGTTAATGCTGTAAGGGGTGGGGTGAACCAGATCCTACAAGGTTATCTAAACAACCACAAGCTATATAATCCTAGTTTCAACCTCCGTTGCAAAAAGAAGACAAGTGTAAGCTCCAATTGATGGAGGTACCATGTTAGGTTCGGAACGACAAACCCCTTTGAGAAAGGATCAAAATTTTATCATTTCTTAAGAAAAAGGTTACAAAGCACTAAGGCAATGGTTAGAGAGAGAATTTCGATTTATTTCTTTATGATCTATTTAGTTATCAACCGGCTTTTTTATGAGACTAAGAGTTTAACTAGATTTGGGTAAAAGCTTCATTTAGCAATCTCTTGATTAAGTTCGACAAAGAAAACACATGGGGTCCCCAAGGAAGAGCACAAGCCTCAAGTGTTCTTAATCAAACTCCCTTATTAACTAGGATCTGACTATATCCCCAAGGGCCAACAAGGAACATATTTTTTTCATTGAAATAATTAACGTTTCACGACAAAGAGGATAAAGTTTAATCTACAAATTAAAGGTTAATGAGATTAGATTCTTTTACACTAGTAGAAAACTCATTTCTTTCCAATTTAAGATTCTTAAATTTATCAACAAGAAACCCAATTCATTGTTATTTTATTTATTGATTCATCTATGAATTCATTTTATTTTATTTTTGTTTAACTTTAGAAGAAGGATTTCCACTCACTAAAATATACAAAGAATTACACTAGAGTCAAGACCATGGGGGTTATTAAACATGAAAGTTTTAGGAAACGAGAGAAGAAACTACCATTGCTAAATGAGAGGGCTAAACATGGTTGTAACATTTCTATTCAACATGGCACACAAACCAAAGGTGTCACAAGATTCAATAGAACTTTAGGTGAAACAGAAGGTAACAATTTGGTCAACCATGCTACAACATTGTTATGACTGAAATAAAATCAAAAGCAAGTACGAGAACAAGGAGATGGTCGAGTTATATTCCTCACAAATATAATTACAAGTTTCGCTACAAAAGGACAAGACAACTTTATTTCACAAATACCGATAATCCAAGGCAAGAGGCCTTCCAAACTCCTTTACAAGCACCATTACAAGATTACAACACATTTGACATTTGTACAAGAAACTTCATAAATCAACCCGATGAAACCTTTACAACTCTTTCCTTTTATCTACTCGCATAATCCATCTGCACAAGTATTAACTTAAGTCAGTTCGTGAGAACTGAGCATGTTAAGACTACCCATTCATTGCAACAGTAAGCTAACATTTAACAATATCATGGAAAGAATGCTCTATTTCAAGAATGGGTCAAAGCACAAACCACTTATCAAAATTCTTCACATGAGATAAAAATAAAATCCCCATGAGATAAAAATAAATTCCCCACCAGACAAAAAGAAGACAACCAAATATTCTATTAAGAACGATATAACAAATAAACAAGGTAAGACCTTATAATTTAAGGACAAAGGTCAGGAGTATTGAGATTTCAATCATGTAATCCTATGGATTACATGATTGAAATCTAATACTAAAACCATCCATCATGAAAGAAAACAAACTGTAGACCATATCTTTAGGCATGCATTCAACAGATAAGGAGAAACGCTCATAGAATATATCCTCAATGCTTTAAGCCCAAAAGGTAAACCGATTCCAAAAAAATCATCTTACAAGATTGCTCTGAGTTTCCAACAGCTTGGGGAGTACACGAATTTCTAAAGAAAGCACCCATTCAAGATCCTTACGTCCATTCCATAACTCATTAACAATAACAAATATGTCATCCTTACGTTAATAGAAAAAGTACGCATACATGGTTTTGGTTCCCAACTCGAAGAAACTCGAAACTTGACTTGGAATGAAATAATCAAAATAACATAAGATCGTAAGAAGTTTTTGAGATAGATATAGATCCAGATACTTTGTGTTGACCTCAGAAGGTTGAGCAAACAAAACTTAGTTTAACCATAAGAAAAGGGAAGAAAAGGCCAGGGAATGTCATCCCTCTTTCACAAGACCCAAAATGCATACCCCTAAATGGTGTAACAAAGGTAGTATAATACCCAACATTCTAATGACACTTATTTCAATCCAGAAGTTTCCCCATGATATAGAATCCCAAAGCTACTGGGTTTTACATATAATACGAGCCATGGAATACCCTCACAAAATCACAAAATATAGTGTTTACCAGTATTCCACACAGCCACAGAAATAATCAATTATGCAAGCACCCATATTTCATTTATTAAACTCCTTACCAGATATCACATAAATAACAGAGCAATTTAAATCAAATTACTACACATCAATTCATAATGGAACAAGCAGGAAGAGAAAGGTTTAATCCAAACTCCAACACATATTTTAACAAAAATTTACCAATAGTTTTAAAACAAACCGATAGCAAAATTTACCCTTCTCAACTTATAGTAGCAGTATACTCAGTTCACTTCATTAGCGAGCTTAATGGGATCTTCATTGATTAAACAAAGGGTCTTAGAAAACTATAACTATTGCTAATATATTTTTACAGAGAATGTGCAACGCATGAAGTATATGTGATCTCGTTTATACCCAGAATATTGGGTCTAATGAAATGGATAAGCCTGCACAAACACTCAACCGACATCCCGATATAACCCATTTTACATGTAGATAAATATAAGTTTATATATAAACCCCCACCTAGAGTTTTATCAACTCATATTACCCAAAGTAAGTGGCTGGTTTTTTTTTTAAATGGATCAAGAATAAGATCACAGTTGTTTATGCTTGATATAGCATGAGTAGATGGGCATATGTCCCCTAATACGGCTTTACACAAGCCAAAAGACATTAATATATATATAATCCAATCACGTATGGCACTAATAACTTATAACAACTCGGGCATTTAATATTAATAGTAACTTTCAGATATTAGACCGAAATCACAAGATTTCTCTCCAATATTATTTCTTCCCCATTGGGCCTTAGTGTGATTAGTTGGAAACACCCACATAAAGAAAAATTAACAAGAATGGGTAATGCCGGTCCCCACATAATCATTCTGTAATACTAAGTACACCTAGAAGAACTATTTTCAAGAAAGGGGCAACACAATCCCCACAGAATATTTCTATAAATAAAAATATACCCAGAGAAATGATTTTTAGTAATGGGTATCACTAATCCCCACATTATCATTCAATAATTTGAATCCCTTGTAGAAGATTTTTTTTTTAAAAAGGGTATTAATAAATCATTTCATAGTTCAAATCATACACATGAGAACAATTTCAGAAATGGGTAATAACAAATCATCATAGAATCATTCAATAGATGTCAAACTATGTAAAAATGAAAGCACCGAGTTAGGAAGTAAACCATGTCAAAATCAACGATTTAGAAGGAGATACAGAGGGCAACTACTATACTCGAGAGAAATCAATAACTAACCACAAACCAAACCACTCCAAGACACCATTCAGAAGAGAACATACATTTCATGGGATTATAGAAATGGTAGCAGAAAATTGCAGAGTTTAGGCTTAACATGCCTACAAAAAAATATTCCACAATGCAGCCATGAGCCTGTTGGGCATCCCCACTTTCATTCCAAGCTCCCCTAAGAGGCACACGGGTAGGAAGGACAAGGTAGAAAGAAGGAAGGAAAGAGGACAGGTTTGTAGCCATGGTGTTTGGAAACTCCTCCTAGCCTGCACTTCTTACCAGTTACCAGCATAAAAAAACTAGGCGTAAAAGACCCCAAAATTGCTAATCATAGCAAAATTGAATGAAGACACCAAAATGGAATGGCAGGCTTTCACCTACTTTCAATCTCCCTCACGCCAGGAAGAAACATTAATGACCATGATGATATGCAAGTCGGTGGTTGAGAGGAAACCAATCTCTATTAACTTGCAATAAAAGCATGCGTAGATGCCTAAAAAGGCTAAATAAATTTAATAAAAGAAAAATCTATTATTTAGATCCATGCGTCTAAAAAAATTGGTACCCATCTAATTTTTAATTATTTTGATTATGTTTCAACACGTCCCACACCAAAAGGGGGTTTGAAAAATCCTTTAGAACCCAAAGTGATAGCATCAAAATAAAAATCACTAATCGAGAGCTCGAGCACAAGAATGATCGATAAAAAAAATAGCTTGAAGGTAATAGATAACAATATAGATAGAAGAATCAACACTAAGTAATTAGTCGTCAATCGGAAAATTAAATTATATTGTTATTTTTATCATTAATTTTTAAAATATATTATAAATCATATTAATAAGGACTAATAGGCAAGCTCGACAAACCGAGGACACAATTTTCCTTTAATAGGGAAATTGAACGGTTGTTGTTGTGGGGTCCACAATGAAAAGCGCTAACAAAGACACCAGCAGGCATGACGAAGAGGGAGAATGTTGATCATTCTCCGCGACAAGGGTGAAGCCAACTAATGATCAACGGAAGCACAACGACATTCAAAGCTTGGCAACATGGTCTCCGAGAAAGAACCAGAGTAACGATGAACAAGGCATTACAATTGCAATCAACTGATTTTGGCCAGGTAATGAGTGAACAATTTGAATTACTGAGTGAGCTAACAGAGGAAGGAGCAATTACACTTCTATGGAAAAATTTGTATGCTAGTACCATCCTTCGTGAAAATATTAGTGAATATTTCCGATTGTATGAGTTATGTCAAACAATGATATTGGGCTCAATTGAAGAAAAAGAGTTTTTAGTGCACTATCGTTTATAAAATCAAAATATCAGAACAGACTGGATAAAAATCTTTAGACTTGCTTGAGATTATATGTTTCACACTATGATGTGGATACATCTCCTTATGAATGAGTAATGGTAGTATGGAATTCTCTTGCAGAGAGGAGAGGGATTAGTAATTTAAATATAGGGACTACGGATAAAAATGAAAGCGTGACTGAAAATTGTGGCAAAAGATTAGATAATAGTGTTATGAACCAAAAAGATATGTTTCAGATTGAGCTAGTTGATATTGAGTAAAGAATAATGAATGTATATTTTTATTCTGGAAATAAAATCTCATATCATAATATAAGTATGTATATTTTTATTTTTGTTATACGCATGTTCATTATTGAATAATATTTTCAATGTTGCAATTTGTTTAGAGTTTTTAAATGAGAAATGCCATACTTATTTTTTCTATTTTCTTTTAAATGATAATAATATCATTCCATTTATGGTAGATTTTTCAGTCTTATGCATGAATATAGTATAAATACAACAACATATAATTTTTTAATTGCTGATATTTTTAGATAATTTGAGTGTTTGTTCTTTGAAAAATAATTTTAGTGTTTGGAAATGAAACTTGTAGTTCTGTCCACATAAAGTATTTGAAAATGATAATAATCAGTAATGTAATATGTAATAGTAATATCAAACACAATTGAGAATAATAATCACATTAAGAATCCACTTGAATAACTTATGCACTAATATAACATAATTAAAAGTAAAACACCACATTGATTGAAATTTGAAACTTTCAATATTTTCAGTAATAAGTTTATATATTTATATGCTGAATTTGAAACAGTTTTACGAAAATATTCTATAAACAACAATTACACTTTCACAATTTATTTTTGCATCATCATCCTTGAGAATATTCTCCTATGTGTGTTTCAGTTTTTGTCTCCTACGCAACAAAACTTTCTTTTACAACACTCGACTAAACAAGATCCTTTGTTGCATAGCTTCAATATTCAAAAGAATTTATCATTCTAGGTTTGTTGCATCACCAATCAGATATTAATGTGGAATCCTGTTATGTTTGCTTCTTCAACGGTATCTCTAGATCCATTCCATGTGCCTTTATGATCCTTCTCAAGGTATTATTTTGTTTGTTTAATATAACAAGATTTTGCTTCGATGCAATCTGCTGCATTTAAAAATAATTTGGCAATTTTTAAATGCACATCAAGCATTGTAGCCTCATTTTTCAAATTTTCGTACTTTGACTACATTTCAAAATAGAAAAATAATTAATAGAGTTTCAAAAATTGTAAAAATATTTGTAAATTTAGTAAGACTTACCAATGTCTTATCTCATTCCACATTTGCAATAACTACAAGGCCCTTGTCTCTCGACCACATATTGTGGTAGGATTGTGTTTCTACATTTAAATCCTCAATTTTATTCAACATAATGTCCAACACTTCATCATCATAATGATTTTCAAAAGATACTGTAACTGTAAACGACTTGATTCAACAAAATATCAAACTTAGTTGGATCTATTTGAACTAAAGAATACAATATATGCCTTTGGGAGTGATTTTTAAATCGTGAATTTATTTCTTTAATAAAAAATTTAGCCCTAAACTCCCATAATTTTAATTGTTCAATATCTTTCAATATAACATCAACATTGACTTCACAATTGTTAGCCAAAAGAGCATTAAGTGAAAAAGTAGTTTTTGGTATTCGAGTTAAGGCAATCTATACCGAGAGAAGGTGTGCGTGATCTATCCACTCTTATTGGATAAATATGCCTTGCCCCATGAATCATTTCTTGGGGATTAAAATTTCCGTGGGCCTGAACCCCGCTTTTAATCCCTAGATATTCCTCATCCAAATCAATTTTGTTCAAAACAGAAACACCCCGTCCACTAGGAACATTGCCCAATGAAAACGTTGGAAATTCAGCTGCAAAATTAAGGGTACTCCTGCTTGAAGTTGGACAAACAAATTAAATATGCTTTCCATTGAACCTGGTCCTAATATTTTGTGGTGGAGGTGGCATCTTTCTCTTCATAGTAGATGAATTTTGAATTGGATGTGGAGGAGGACTGTAAAAATCAAATGTAATTTTGTAAATAATATAAGAAAAGTCAAATGAAAAACATAATAGGATTGAAATAATAATAAATGTAACATTATATCATATATGATTATAAATATTACTTTGTTGAAAGTATTCCATCTGAGGTGCAAATTGGGCATGTTGCAGTTGATGTGGTTGTTGTAGAGAAGTAGACTGAAATGTTTGGGAGTTGTACTGGTAGGTGTGGTCTAAAACATTATTAAGCATCAACAATTGATGATCTTGTCAATTTTTTGTTTTAAAAAATAAAAGCAAAAAAACACAAAAATAAAATTCATACCTAGGGTGAAAGAGTGAGGTACCAAATATGTTTCTACATCTTGTTGTGTTTGATCAAATTCAAATACATTTTTTTCTGGGCTACCATGAGCCTGACGATATAATCCTATGCTACTGGAGTTTTCTATAACGAAGGAATATAAGTTACAATAAATATTAAAACATATACAAGTTATAAATAATTAATTACATTTATTTTTGAAAATATTGAAACATGTCATATATACATCGAAATAAAAATACATGTGATTAATGTTTGTGGTATGGTGGATGTGTTTGAGGGTTAAGGAACTCCTCATCCATTTGATGATTGTAGAGTGGTGTCCTCCTTGTGTTGATCGTCGATACATTAACCGACTCTCCCGAACCCGGTGGAAAACGACCTCTAATAGCAATGTCCCTTCATGATGCGTCATAATAACTATTTTTGTTATATTTTAATAATGAATTGTTTATTAATCCCAAATAAAAATTATACTAGATATATATTACAAAAAAGAATAATAATTAAAAACAAAATAATCAAAAATTGGGACTCACCTCCTGCTCTTGAAGTGTTAACAAAAATCGATAGCTTTGCATGCATTGTTGTCAGAGGAGTGGTGCCACGTAAATTATAGAGGGATTCATAATATAAACCAAGAATAAAATTTGTGCAGTTGATGGTAACATTGTCATTCAAATGAATGTTGGCCAAATCACCTCTTATCCTAGAGGATAAGTAATCGCACGATCAAATTCCCGCCCACTTAGGGTGCAAACGATATAAGCCAATATAATTCGGCCTAGAAGAACCGCACCACGGCCTAAAGAAATGGATGACTGAAATCCTTGAGTTGAATTCCTCTTTTTTAAGGGTTTTTGGAAGTTGTTAGTGTAAATACAAGGAGACACATTTTATTAATACTGAAATGAAATGTAAAATTGAAAATAATAAAAATAAAATGTAAAACTGAAAATAAACTTACGAGTAGCAACAACTATAATTGCATCAATAGATAATTGAAAATGAGACTCCAAATACTTGTAATCTTCATCTGATAAAACAACCTTCGTCGTGACAGGATCCACATCCTTGTGTGGTAGTCCTGTCAGATGCTCAATGTCCTCGGGTGAAGTTCCAAATGACTGTGCATGAGATGGGAGTTGATAATGAAAGGTGAAAGTGGAAGTGTCATAGTTGAGTAGAAGATTTTTGAGTGTCTTCTTTAGTCTGTGTAAAATTGGGGCATATACACTAGCCCTATGAAACTAACCACTTCGATCCATTGGGAAAACATATTAGGATCCTCTAGAAATGTGTACAATTGAGGAAAGACTAGACTCTTGAACGAAAACTTATTCATATTTTTTGTTGACGCAGTTGGGCTCTTGGGTTGTGTGACTATGGAAATTGTCTTTCTTCTTGGCATTTTCAATATGTTATAAAAAATTTGTTTGTAGTTGTCCTTTGGTGTTCTAGTTTCTCCCGCTCCGTCTGGATTCTGCGAGATCACCTTGTTTGTTGAGGGTTTTTTTCTCATCTCGCTTTGTATTCTCTCATTTTTGTAGAGTGAAAATGACTAGCCTTTGTGTATATATAGGAATTTTTAATACAACTATTGGCCAACTGCATAGAAAACAACACCCTTTATGGCACCCACTGGAAGCACTCTACATGCCACCAGCCGGCAACATTCTATATGCTACCAACCAGTAGTATGCGAACGCTATTAACCGGTAACATGCTTAATGCTACCAACCGAGAACATTTTGCATGATATCATCCAAGAGCATTACGCATGTTGCCAACTAGTAGCATTTTGCATGCTACCAACTGGGAGAATGGGTCAGTAGCATGCAGAATGCTACCGACTAGTAGCATAAAAATTGTGACATCTATTACTAAGTTACTTTTGTTGTGCCAACTTTTTCCAAAATGATGTTAAAAAAATCACCTTCCACACGAAACAAATTTTAAATACGATTTTCCATACATGCAAAAATGGTTTTACCAATATTCGCCAAATATTTTTAAGGATTTTTTGGAAGGGACCCTTAAAATTTTCCCTGTTAGAAACCATTCAAAACGTATGATGAGATAGAGGCTAAAAACACTTGTAGAGGTGTTAATATGGATGTCATACTTGCAGGATTTGCCCAGAATGAATTTTTGAAAAAGTATTAAAACTATTAAAGCAAATGTGCTTGGAAAATGGAATGCTAGAAATCTCATCCATTGTTAATATCCTCCAAGTTTGTGTAAAAGGGGAGCTTTGAGCAGATCTCAAAACAATTTGCATGCATGATGGTTACATTTGATGGAATAGTGTGAATACTTAGTGAGGACGTATCCTCCCATCTTGTGGCGGAATGAATATCTAGATCAGGTTTTGTATCTAATTTTGAAGTTGCAACTACCTTGGTAGATGTGTATGGCTACGTAAAAGTTAGAAGCATGTGTTAGCGCATAGACTTCTTGACAAAAGTTTCAAAAATGTGGCACGAAGGACAAGTTTGAATGCATGACGTATGCACAAAAGGGAGGTTTGTTGAAACGAATTTGCAATCTTTCAAACAATGTGCCTTACAGTGTACACCAAGTCCCACAACCCTATTAGTGCCCCATGTTGATTTAATCTCCCAAGATAATATCTCTACCTATACATAAATATCCTTGGTTTGTGGTGTGATCTGTTCCTACACATAAAAAAGAGACAAGTAAAATTTTATGGCCTTCAAAAAAAATTAATGGAATACATTTGTTTTTAAATGTGTACATGTGACTCGCCTTGAGATAGACATGTATGCAAAATGTGGAAGGATATGTAGGAAAATGAGTTATTTGAGACAATGCCTCAACAAAATACAGAGTTTGTGGACAAAGATGACTATGGGTGGGCACAAATGGGTTTCTGAAAAGGATTTGGAGCTTTTAATTAGATGCAATAGGTATATTTAAACCCAAGCTCCATAACCTTTATTAGCATCCTCCAAGCCTATGCCAAAATGGGAGTGGAACATTCTATGGGCAGCCATCAAATAATGTTTTAAAACAGATATTTTTAGTTGTTAAAAATGTGGAATAGTACCGAAGGCATGAGAATTGCTTGACAAAATACTTTAGTGGATTTTGGTCTCATGGGTTGTGAAGAGGGGCCACCTAGAGCACCTCGTGCAACACCTTGCTAGTTCACTTAATAAGAATGGTTTTCTCACCTACATTTAGTATGATTTCTCACCTAAATTTAGTATGATTTCATATTTATAGTTTTCCCTTCTTTGTGGTATCAAAAACTAAATCAAAGGAAGATTATTGCTTTTGGTAAATTAAAATGATTTGCAACACAAAACGTTAATTTTTTTCCTTATTTGTTGATTAACCATAATGACTTTTTTAGGGTTAACCATGATCTCAAACCATGTCCTAAACCGAATGGAAAACTTAGATAACAATACTAGATAATCAAAACCACCAAATTTATGAGCTGAAATTGAATTTTTCATTTAAACCTACCACTTGATTGCCTTGCAAAAGTTAATAAAACTTGATTTTTCAACGACATACAAAACACCTCCCTAAACCCTCTAATGGGAAGGTTAAGGTTTGACAATGTTCCCTAGTGATGTGGAATGTCATAGCAACCTTTAGAAAAACTTCATATGATCTTTTGATCATTCAACGTCACACAACTAGGACCCCATTGACCATTTTGTAGTTTTGAATAGCTACTAAAAGTTGAAATTTTAGTTTGGTTTTGGCTCGCAGTTTAGGTCTCGTGTTGAGAAACAAAATTCCTCCTTCTCATACCTCTAGAATTTCACAATGACAATCATAACCAACCATTAGTTTCAAGAAAATCACATTAGGAGATAGATTTATAAGTGGGTTTTGTAGGCCTCTAGTCGTTCTACAACAACGGAATTGACACAATTACAACAATTAACTCGAGAAAGGTAGTCACAATTTGAACCTTGGTCATCGAAAATAAGTTCCATCACCTTCGAGGATTTTCTTGTAGATATGAGAGTATATAAATTTTGGCACATTATGTGTTTAAGTTTTAGACATTGAATTTTTAACTCAGTTCTATAGCCACTCTAGCTAAATTACTCATTTTTGTAAACTGTAGCAATAATGAGAAAATCACCATGGGACCTCCTTTAAGCCTAATAATTATGGGAAAATTTTAGACACCATCACATGATTGTATTGAACTCTTTTATTTTACCTGTATCAAGAAACTTTCTTGTGGAAAATATGGAAATTTTCTCTCTCCTCTCTTTATCTCTCTCTAGCTTGAAAATGGAATGAAACCGCATATGTATCCTTCACCCTCTCTGTTAAGTGCAAAGTGTTTGAATTCATTGTGAATGAAAAATTATGTATATGTGAAAAATGTTAGTTGTAGGAGAATTCCATGTTAGCATTTTTCGCTGACCATGTTTACACAATTCTGACACATTGCAGGCTACACAGCGAAATCAAAATGAATGTTGAAATCTAAATTCAAAGTTGTTAGTAACTTGAGAAAAAAGTGTAATCATGAAGGAATATGAAATTTAGTTGTTATTCAAACAATATTATATGTTGTATATATGAAGTAATAAAAGTTAGTTGTAACTTGTATGTGTGTCTAATTAATGAGATAATGAAAATTTGCATTGTACTTATAGTTCAAATTGAATTGGAAGATGTGTATATGGTTATTAGAGTAAATTATTATAATTTTTGTAATTTTATGGAATCCATCTTAAACCTTTAAACTATTGAAGACTAAATGAGTTCCCCAAACTTAGCTTTCATGATCCTACTTGTAGTCAACCTTAGTGGTGTATGAAGAGAGGGTTTGAAACAATGTCTTTGTAACGAATTTGGTCCCTCGTGACATGTCTATTTATTAGGATCCTTTTGTGAGTGATTTTACTAATCCTATAGGAAAAAATGTATGTTTTGACAATTATCTCATAGTATTGTTGATTTGAGAAAAGGTTTTATGATGTAAGAATTTCTAATTGCTCCCTAGTGTTTTTATTATAGAGGATTTTGTCCCTTGTGATAATTTTGGGAATGGGAAGTGATAACTAGGCTTGTGATAGGTGATGTCATTATTGTTCAAAGTCCTCGTGATATGGGTATGTGTTGTGTGCCTAGCTAGACCCATTGGCTAGTTGTAGATGTTGTGATTAACAAATGAATGGTCATCTATTTTGTACCACAAGTAGTGTTAATCCTAGGTGTTCCACATCTCTTCAAATAATGAATAAAATACAACCATGAGGTGTAAAAAAATTTTAAGGAAAGAATATTTTTGTATCTTAGTGTTAACCCCATGGTGGGTCGTGTTCATTGTCAATCAAAATAAGTTAATACAAGTGTTATATGACTTATATTTATTTTTTGAACGATGCCAATAAGTGACTAAAGTAAACATCGTAAATTTAATAAGAATAAAAGTAAATGAGTTGGATTTGGAAATATAATCCCAATTAATAATGGTTCTTCATAAATTAATCTTGGTAAGGAGTCAAAATCATATTGAAGTATACTAATTATGAGTGAACATTTTAATGAAACATAAAGTACGCAAATGTGAAACAAGAACATATGTTATTGGTATTCGTCAATTATTGTACTATAAAATATGTAAACATGTAACTTTTTACCAATATTCAATGGTACCTAATAATATGGAATTGAAGTAAAATGTGAATTTTCCTAGTCTCTTATAATAAGAGGTTTACCTTACTTTATTTAATAACAATTAAGTAAATCATTCCCATGTTGGGACATGCTTCTTGGGAATATGAGTTTGTTACTCGCAATGACTGTTGCATGGCTCATGTGAACTTTAAATGATATCAAAGTGAACTAAATGCTTAACATGATTGTAATATAAATGAAATTAAAAGAGATTACTCTTGGCAATTAAACACTCAAATGAGAAACTTGTAATTTGTAGATGATAAGATATGAATTTGTTAAGTGTTATAAGTGGGTTAATACAATGTTTTAACACAAGGAAATTTAATAGGGATGAAAATTCAAATCATGGAACCTATGTACATGGTCATTTTGGTCTAAATATTGTTTCTCTTATAGTCCTTTTTATTGTATTGTGCTACGCTTGTTTGAGCGAATGTGGTGTTATCATTGTCATCACATTCGTGAGAATGTACATGCTTATGAATATTGTTAATCATTAACCCATGCTTAATACAAAAGGATTAAATGGAATAAGATGTAAATATTGAAATATATGTATAGGGATGGTTAAAAACCTTACTCTACCTTTTCTTTGTGGTTATGTTAATTGTCTTTGATTTGCTCTTTTCGAGCCAATGTGAAAATTGTTTTATTTTTGTTTGTTTGTATGAATGTATGAAACTAGGGGGTGGGGTACATCATTTTGTATGGAGGAATAAGTGTGATGTTAGTGAAGGGAGGAATAAGGAGTTGTTTTTTCATATGGAGGAACCAAGGAAATTCGTGGCTAGCCTTAGTGGAGTGATAAGTGTTGTCTCAAGTGGAGGGATAAGTGTATATTTGTTATATTTTATTGCATGTTTATTGGGAGGAACCAAAGGCTAGTCAGGATTTCTTAGTGGAGTGATAAGTGGTAGTTGTAATGATGATCATTCCCATTTTCAAGCCTCATATGAAGGCTTGATATTGTGACTCATATTATTGATGAAATGTCATTTTCACACTCTCATTATTCTAATCTTTTGTTGGCTTATTTGGTTTCTCATTAGAGCATGTGTTCATTTATTTGATGATAGTTGTATCTTGCATGCATGAGTATGTTATGTATGTGTGTATGTTGGGGACTTGCATTGCCATAGGTGGAGGGATAAGTGTTATCATGGTGTATGAGTTTTCTTATTTATTTTTGAAGGAAACAAATGTTGGAGAGACTAACTTTAGTGGAGGGATAAGTCCGGATGGATAAGGGTGTTTTCATGTGTGGTTACATGACTGTTTTGGAGGAACCAAATGTTATTCGTATTTCCTTATTGGAGGGATAAATGGAAGTAAAGGTATCATTTTCCCCTTGACAAATTATTGATGGCTTGTATGTATTATACATTTTCATTCATGAGGTTTTGTCAGCATCACCTCTCCTTGTCTTGGATATACATGTAAAGTGATGCATGTCATGCTCTAATGTGGGCCCAATTGATATTATATTATTGTTGGTAAGTAAGTGTTTCCAATAAAAATAAATTATCTATGTTTTGGTCATGTTACTAGTGTGGGGATTACATATTTATTCTCATAAACCCTTCTGATGCAAATTTTCCAATTAGCTTTGGGTCGTAGTGGGTCAACTCGAATTTGGAAAAAGTTACATCAACCAATGTTCTCCATCTCTCAAGTGGGATTTGCAACCACTCTAGATGAAAATATGAATTAATCAATTTTCATGTTCAGTCAACTATTCTTTTTTTGAAATACCTACAACCACAAAAATAAAAATCATTAAAAATGACATTTAAAATAAATGGAAAAAATTAAACTAATACAATGATAAATTATTCTAACGAAATAAACCATATTCAAATACTTACTTGCTTCTAATATCCATTAATATTTTTGTATCACCATTTACATAAAAGTCTGTTTTGAGTTCCCCTTGCACCTGGTGTTTATAATTACTATGAACAATATGAGAGAGTCTATCAATATTTGTTCTTGAAGGGGTGAGAGTGCATTGTCATCCCCCCTTAATCCACTGGGAGTAGGTCATTCATACTTTTTGGGGTAGTCTCTCGTTGTTTCACTTTTATAAATTTTTATTGCTAACAGGTTGAGAGGGACATACCTTTTACGAGGATCTGTAAAAAAATTGAATCATTATAAAAGAATTAATTAAAATCACTTTAAATAATAAATGAAGACTTTATACCTCCGTACATATGACTCCCTCATCTTATGATTGTTTGTATACTCATGTCGATTGATATGGGATGTAGAATTGTCATAATCAAGTCGTATTATAATTGTTCAATTAAGAACAAATATATATTAACAAATAAACTGTAAATTTATACCTTCATGTAGGGGACACCTTAAGAGCAGATTAAGGATGATTGTTCATTCCACCATCGCCATCCTCATGTCATTCTATATGTGAAGGAGACTTGTGATAGACAAGTGGTATTATAAATATTCAATGGAATTTTATAATTTGTAATTATAAATCAATTATAAATATATAGCTCGTGTCAAATCCCTAGAGGTTGAGGGACATCCACTCATACAAATGTGGTGATATTCATTAGAGAGCTCATGTAGGTCTCTATAAGTAGTAGATCTGTCATTATGAATATGTATAATTATAATTTTAAATATGAATAAATATTATTAAATTATAAAATATACTATAAACTTATACCTTTGTGGTGGGCATGTAGAGGTTGATGAATGTCAAGGTGGCACATGGGTTTCATCAAAATCCTCATCAATGTCATATTGATCTTTGGATCCCGATCTCTAGACCCGCCACAGTAAAGGCATCAAATGTCTTTTTGAATAGGTTGTGTCCTCTCTAATATCAAAACCAAAATTATATGGTTTAATAACAAACATTGAATTAATGCAAGAAAAAAATTGTAAACACAATGAAAATAGAAAGTACTTTAGAATGGGAAACATGGTATAACATGAATAAATTTCGGCACTTATTGCAAGGGTGACACAAAATTTGATAACTTTAAAATTTATTGACCAAAAAATACCTCATTTTTGTAGCTAGACATGAATGAATTATTGCCAAAAATAATGAAAGTGAAAAATTAGAGAGAGAAAATAAAGAATATGTTGTGTTCTACCCAAATAATATAGACCATCCATAGGTTGAACATAATGGTGGTGTCACCGCCACCAAAATAGAAAATATTTTATCATCCATAATGATGTCACGCATGGAGAGGCAACCTTCAAGGGAACACTATGAATTTGCAATGTCACTTCACAAGATAGTTGTCGGTATTTATAAAAATCCATGAGATGTTGTGCATGGGAAAAATTTGAATAAATGAATGTGAAATATTTTAGGAGGAAGAGTGGTGTGACACACTAAATGAAATATGCACTACAATATTGTTCAAATACGGAGATAAGGCTCCTAGAGGAAAATGTGATAGTAAACCATGGGGAAGTGAAGTAAGAGAAATAAAGTATTTTTTGCTACATATATAGGCCCATCTCCACTAACATACTCAAAGTTAGAGGTAGAAAGGAGAAACGAAGACCAAAATTTTGTGAGTAGTATGAAATCTATCTAGGTTTTTTATGATTATATTGCTTAGGGCATTCTCCACACTTTCCCAATCAAAAATAGAAATCAGCTGCAAGAGTTTCCCCTTTGGATTTGTATTTAGTGTTGATCAACTATTTTATAATGACTCGTGATTTACAAAATTTAACTTGGAATCTACACAATTTTCCTTAGTGTTTACACAATTTTTCCTAGGTTTTATACAATGTACCTTAGGGTTTACAAAATATTCTCTATACTTTACACAATTTAACCAAGGGTTTACATTATATATCAAATTTAAATGAAAATCTACATACGTGTAATCAAGGTTTATCACATACTCTTCTTCTTCTTCTAGTAGCAAGTTTTCATGCCTTGTAGATTTTATTTTTACTCCATATTTTTGTCGATGCCCCATTTTTTGTCTCTGTGTTTTCCTTTGTGTTATATTTGTTTCTTTTCCTCTTCCTTTTTGTTATTTTTATTATTATTTCCTCTTCCTTCTTGTTGTCCTTTGTTTTTGCTCCACTAGTGTTCTCCTCTCCACTCCATTTTTCATTTTCTTCTTTCCCACATCATTTTCAAGAGGAAATGAAATAAAGTGGGATTGCCTTTGGGCATCCCACTTTATGCTTTTTGTAAGCTAGAGGCAAGAGTGATGAAAATGTGACGTAAATTTTTGCCACCGTTGACATTTATTGAAACAAAACATTAATCACTAGACCCCCAAACCCATATAGAATATAGGATTCTAGATAGGCCTCCTTTTTATAGTTGGGTCACATTTCCCCATATATCCATATGAGGATTGGAAGAGAGTGGAATCTCAATTATCGATCTATAACTCTCATGGTCCCAATTATCTATTTATCTAGTGTTCATTACGGGCAAGATAGGATAGATAAGTAGGGAAGTGATTATAGTTATATCTATTCAGGTTGGCTCTATTGAGAGAAACCCCCATACTAGGTAGGTGCCTACAAAACTCTATATAGTTGTGTTGACCACTATCTATATGTTTGGCTTCAATTCCTCCGATAAATAGGGATGAGAACAGTACATATATCCATGACTTCTCTAAAAAGGTTTTTGAATTATAAATTGGTTAAATGGTGAGTCAAATTACAACTAGACACATGGTTAGACTCATACACTCATTTGAAACATGTTGGAATGAATTTTTCACTAAAAAATGTGTTTAATGGTTTTTTAAATAATTTTTTTTTAATATGTTAGTTTGAGGGGACGTTACTTTATGAAAGTATTATTGAAAGTTATGAACTCTTAGGACCTCGCATTATTAAAACATGACTACTTAAATATAATTTCTACTAAATGATTTTCTCATTTTATTTTATTTTTTGTTTGAATCTAAATATTTGAATGGGTTTAACACAAAAATTATTAAGGTTGGTTGTTAAGGACTAATAGATTTAAACTTTGAGATATAAAAACATCGAGAAGGGGTGTAAATGCAACATTTTTATATAAATGCATTATGACGCTGTAAATTATACAAGAAAGTGGAAATCATTTAAAAACATGGTCTTGATGTGATGAATAATATGCAGGAGGTCAAAAGGGAGGAACAAATCATTTTATCATGTACGAAGACCCAAACGTAGTACTAAATGGACTCAACATATGCATAAAAGGGATAGGAGGGTGGCAGATAAAGTAACTTGATGCATTTCCCAAGAGGGAGCTTGGGATGTAGAAATTTCCATGCAATGAGTTAGCACTAAGAATCTATTATAGACTTCCAAATTTGTAGACCAAGTTTATTCTATTTAACTCAGTTGAATTTACACCTCCAAATTGTGTTTAAACGATGAGCAAGGGGGATAACAAGGAGTTTTTTGTATATCACCTTGAGGGGAAAGGTTCATACATTGTGACCATGAGGCCATCTCCATTATTTTAGGAAGGTGGGGTGAAAATGGGTTGAAAGAATCATTGAGAGGTTTGGAGGGACAATTCTTTGGAGGTCAAGAACCACCAATTTTATATGCCCTTTTTGAACGTACATTTACCTTTGAAACTAAGAATCGCGCCTATTGGTTTACCATTTCGTTGGATCAATTAGTTCCACTAGATAGATGAGGTGAAAAATTTGATCTCGTGACTAAGATATTATTCAAACCAAGACAAATTTGGTGGGACAAGTTTCCAAGCCTTCCAAATTATATTGAAGGGGGTTGATCCATGGGTCTTGAAAAAGGGAGCCAATAAGATTTTATCATTCCAATGAATTGTGCTCGACAAAATATTGGATGAAAGTCATGTTATCATTAATTTAGGGTCTTATCAATGTAAGGAAGGGAGATGTCATAGATAATGTTATGTGCATGAGCATGAGGGAAGCAATACCGAGAGTGCTAACAGAAAGGACATAGAGGAACAGTGGAAGAGGGATACCTAAGCAAATGGATTTTTGTGGGGAAAATTGAGGGGAGAGGGAACCATTAATTGATAATCTAGCATTTACATCCAAGAACAACATTATAACATGAGCACATATTTTAAGGCTAAATCCCAACTATTGTAGCATTTTGAGGATAAAGGGCCATAATAGTATCATCAAGTACAAGTTGATAAAGGTGTTGGATGAATAAAAGAAAATTCACAAAGAATTTTTCAAAATGGTTTTAGTTTAATGCTTTCCAAAGATTATGTCTATTGAGATTATTTTAGAATGAATAATATTACATTTGCAATTTGACAATGATATCATTTTATCATGCTATAAAATTTATCACCATTTATGCTAAGCTTGATATCACCAACTTTTTAAAAGAATTGATAACATTAATAATCAAATTATTCACTTACCGCTCTTTAGAAAAAGTGTTAAAAGAGAGAAAATATCTTTAACTGGATAATGTTACATGTCAAATTTCAATACCTATTTTAATCACACAAATTTGTAAGAGAGATAACTAATCTAATAAATATACCACAATCAATGCAACCATCATGCTCTTGTGGAAACTACTCAACTTGTTAAAGAAAGCACAACATATTATATTCAAAGTAGGAAACAAATAGGACATATATATGTATGTATGTGTATATATATGTAGTCACAAACATTAATTTTTGAGATATAACAACCCATGGGTAAACAAACAGACTTTTCCTTCATTTATAGAATAATATTACAAGGAAATTGATTTGGCGTAGGTGGAGGTGGTGGTATTCCTTAATTTATTTACAAAACTCATACCATGAGTTTCCTAGTCTAGGGGTGTATTGTTATAAAGGATATGGAATATATAGGTGATGTAGAAGGTAGATGTGCACCTTGCGAAATGAATGTCTCGAAGGATTGGTGACAAACGGTTGAACATTGTCGGATATTCATGTGGATTTTCTATAAGGTCGTTTTAATGAAACATGTGGTGATGGTGGAGGAGATGGAGTAGGATCCTAGTCTAAATGTAAAAGGTAGTGATGTCCCACAACACAATGTTTATTTCAAAATTTTAAAAATTTCCATCTTGTTCATTATATTTATACACAAATCATTAAACAAAATATCATTAAATTCTTCATTTTTTATAGAATCATATACTACGAAATAAACAACATTTTACATAACATAAAAAATATAACATTAGATTTTTTCACAAAGAAGACAAGAAATTAAATTTTGAAAATAATAGATTCCAAACAACCAATACATATACATTAAGCATCTAGTGTCAACATTTTTTTCCTCAATCTCATTGGTGTTTCTTTTCCTTTAAAAATATAGTTAATCAAAATATCTTAATCAAATTTGATTTTTTTTATCACCTCCAACATGACAGTAAGAGGTAATATTGGCCCTTTCATTTCATCTTCTTTGTAATTGGTATACTCTATTTAAATTGACAATTGGGAGATATAAAATGTGAACATCTGCATGTACTATTGATGAAAGCAAAAATGTTTTTAAATGCATAAGGGCATCCATCAATGTACGTATGATCAGGCATGTGGCAAGCTATCTTCGAGGCTATACGAATATACTCTTCCATTGACTTTACATTACAACACATGCCATATTTGGACATAATGACTTTGTAGCTTGTCACATGAGTCCAATCTAAAAACCAGTACATTGGGCCATAAGATGAGTAGTAGACCCAACATTAATTGTGTTCAAAGTGAATAACCCGAGAAATACATTATGAATAGTAGAAGGCCGTATCATGTAGCTCCACTTCCAAACTTCGAATTCTTCATAAAATGTTGAAAGTGGTTTATCTTTTGGTCAAGCCCTATAATGTTGCAAATTGGGAAAATCATATTGATATTTCTTCAACATCATATGCAAAAGTTCCAAATCATCTTTAGAATATTCCTTATAAGTTGTAATTTGATATTTCCCCCTTTTTGCATGCAGCTTTTCCACAATTGTTAACCTATTTTTTTCTATGGGCACCACTTAAACTTATTTTAACCTCTTCCTCTTCAACACATTTTCCCAAATTGTCCTCTATCAAATTCAAACCATCTTTATAATTGCCCACAATTTCCATATTATCTACATATGAGTATGTAGATGATTATGGATGTGGTGAAGAGTAAATTAAAATTTCAAATGTTGATATATCTCTTACTTTAGTACATGTCGTATTGATATCCTATATTATCTTACTTTAGGGAATTACATTTGGAAACATGCTTACTTATTACATATGTGAATAGTAATACACTTTTATTCTTATTTCAAATCACATTAGAATGTGGCCCCGTCATTGGTGATTGATGAGAGGATGTTGAAAGTCCTCCTACCTCTATTACCTCCATCCTCTAGTGTATGATGTAGTTATCTAGTATAGAAAGTCTTCATCATTTTTTGACCATACGATTATTTATCACTTGAATGGGTAGTTTTCACTTCGCAATCATTTTCTTCTCCACTATTTTTTAGAAATAAGAGCCTTTTGTTTTGGTTTTACATCAAGGAGATCATGTGCTCTTTGTCTACAATACATAATACCATGGCCAATACTTTTACAATAATGACAAAGATATCTTTTCCTTGAATCCTTGGAGTTTGTTCCATGAGGTCTACCTTTTATATATTGTTTGTTTGGCTTGAAAGTGAGTTTGGATCTATTTTTGATATACATAACATTTTCCTCCATTTTGATTCTATTTTCTTCATCTATTAGGGATGAAATGAGATTTTCTAGACTAGGATTTATCTTGCTCAAAGTAAAAACACAATATTTGAATGGCAAGATGGCATACTATTCAACAAAATAGCTTTTACATCATCATCATTTACATCAATTTTTATCCGAACTAGCGGATTCATAATGGAACGAAACTTACTTATGTGTTGTACCATATTGTTTTCTTCTCCCATCTTTAGTATAAAAGCTTTTGCTTCAATTCCACTATTGTGCTTCCTATTTGTGATCAAACAACTTGTTCAATTGTGTCTAGATGATACTCGAAGTCTTTGATAGGTCTATGTAATGTAGGTAGACAACAAATAGTCCTAAAGCTCGATAAGTGTTGTCTATCTTTGATCTTTCATCTCCCATTTTGTAGTTCCATAAGCATCATTCGGCTTTGGTATTTTACCATCCACAATCTCCCACACATTTTTTTGAATCAATAGAAGTTGTGTTCTTACTTGCTAGGTATGAAAGTCTTTGCCTTCAAATTTTTCTACAAGACTTAACTTATCCATTTTGACCCCGCACAAAATTGACTAAATGGACATCGAATTCAACCAAAAACACATCGGTGAGACAATGTGTATGTGTATATGTATATAATTTTTATATTTATTATTATTGTTATTATTTTACAAAATGAAAAACTTAATCACCTATTTTAATATGATAATACAAAGATGGACTAGATTTGTAATGGAGGATAATTACAAATCCATACACACTAAAACAAAGGACCAAGTATTGAAATTTTTATTTCAATAAAATATTGAGATGACTTACTAAAAAGGGAATATTTTTAAAAACCTATCTAATTGAATTTCACCATAATCATAATTTAGTGGAAAAATAAAATATTGAGACTTAGAATAGACTTCTTAAGGAATTTAATGAATCAAAAATATACATTTATAATCACTTAAACAAATAGATTTGATACCGAAAGACAATTGACAATTTTAGACTGAACGACTTTCAAAGCTATCATCGAACTAAGTACCTATAAACATACCAGTAAAGACATTATCCCACTATATTAAAAGTGTAGAATCATGCGCCATTTATTACGAAATATATTGATACATTTGCAGCAGTTTCTGGAATTCTGACTGTCAAATCTAAATGGTTTTTAGAGGTGGAGTGCACGCTCAGGTGAATAATCACCTCATGACATGGTAGAAACTGCAATGCAATGAATCTCTGATTAATAACAACATGCACTTAATAAACCGCAGTCTGTAACCACTGAATACAACATTCATTCATGATTCTCAATGCATTCATTGTGAGGCGTACAACTACATACATAATTTGATAGAGTTGTAATTAACATCTAATGACTCCAGTCACCTAATCTATGAGTGTTGTTAGCACAAAACAACATTTGTGACCGGATGGAAAATCATATGTAGCCAGCTAGAAAAAATTGAACAAAGCCGTACTATCTAAATTTTAATCAAAGGACTTTAGGTACTCTCATTGCTCATAAATTCATAATGTCTATAGCAAAGAAAACTCTCCCACAAATCCTTTTGCTCTGATAGCAAATATAGTAATTGGTAGAGCCATAAAAATAAACTCAATAATTAAATTGGTACTCTACTTTTATTCATTTGGAAGAGAGATATCTATACAAATTTTAGCTCCTATAAACGATGAGTCAAACTTTATCTCAAACTTCCTCTCTCCAGATATCTCTCTCAACCAACCTAAAATCTTTCTCCTACAGAATATATACATGAGTTGTATTAACAACTCACAGTTCTATATATATTTTGTTTGCATACCTCACACTACAGTATTTTATTCTAATACTAACTCATGAGCACTGACACAAATATTCCTAACAAACAGGTCTTTCTTAACTGTGTTGTTATGATTAGAAGTAGTGTTGAGTTTTACATTTTGGCATTCAGGTTTTTTCACCTTGTTTGATCTTATGCCCATTCAAAGTATCTAGGGAGTTTTAGAATACCTTAAAATTACTTTTAATCATGGCATGGGGTAATCACTATTTTCTTGAACATTTAATATACGAGAGTAGTGTAAACATTTATATTTCAGCTTGTGAAAGTTATTTGGAACTAACATGAAAAAGGAACCCACATTTATTTTTCTTGTAACCTAATGTCTTAATCATCATTTTAACATATTTAAATTGATGAATAATTATCTAGATAAATTTTACCTTAAGGGAAGATAATGCAAAATTGCGTCAAAAACTTCCCATGTAAAAATAATGGATAAAGTTGGAGTTCATGTTATATGAGAATAAAGTTTAGAAAAATTGAGCCTTTTCAAAAGTTCGGCAAATTTTGGTGTAAATCTAGACTCCACAACCTTTTTCACATACTCAAAGCCCATGTGAAAATGGAGTTTTAGTTTAGGGTATGGATATCTATTGAAGTATAATGCATTTTTTTTTTTTGTATAATGTTATAGTTGTTTGCATACACAAAGCACAAATTGTTTGAAAATTTGACTCCAGGATATGCGAGATGTGTCATGGAATGCATTTGTTTAATTTATTTTATTGACAAAATTACTCAAGGATAGTGGTCCCATGGAATAAATTTTTTATAATGTGTTTTATTGACACTGAAATAAAATCAATAACATGCTTGAATTTGATATCAATTATTTACGAGAAAAATATTAAAATTAAAAAAATAACTTACTTTTCTTTTTACGTGGAGAGAACACTAGGTTATTTGAGTGCCTTCTCGTTCTTTGCAAGAGTGAAAATGACATTCATTTGGGATTAAATAGGAAATGTAGGGTCCGATTAAAAGTAGTGTGACACAGAGGTGACACTAATTACATCACATTTGTGCCAAATTTGCGGAACTATTATCGCATTGTCTTTGCACCAAATATCTTGATTTTTCACCATTTTTATTTAGAAATGTTTTGTTTAACATGCCTAAAAAGGATGAATAATGTTATAGATGATTATTCGATTTAATTAACTTCCAACATTAATTGCACAAATCATAATAACACTTTTCAAAGTGACTAGATACTTAACAAATGTCAAAACATAAGGGAGAGAGTGGAACTAGTTGATTCTATATGGATGCGGAGAAACTCGTGATGATCGAGTGCAAGAACATGTAGATTTGGAACTAGAAATGCTTCATATGTGAGATCGTGACGTGAAAGCGAGATCTGGTCAAAACTATATACTATAGTAAATAGCGTTTGTACATAGCCATGGCCCTTTATATGGTCTTGGACCTACTTGGAATATGGGTCTAAAACTTCCTAAGTGCTTCGCCTACATGAAAATATGTGTCACTTCTTGTTGGTCTTCTTCTCTCACCTTCAAAATGACTCTGTAAACTCTACTCAAACCCTCAAACCCTTATAGTGCAAGACGTTCCTGCAAAACAAAGTTAGTTGGGTTATGGGAACCCTTATGCACCGTTGATGTACAAACTACTCGAAGAGGCCTCAAATCACATGTCATTGTCCTAGCATGTGATATCTACAATTGTGCTTTGAAAATGCCTTGTTTAAGTTTCACACTTGCTCAAATGCTTGGGAAGGGTCACTTTGATTGCTTGTATGATGAAAATGAGACTCCTAAACCGGGAAGGAGGCTTCAGACCCGTGGAGGGTGTTTCCCTAATGGATGTGCATGATTTATTTTGTTGTTGAGGTAGATTTGAGTCCCTTTACTATTATTTTTATATGAGGAGTTCATAAAGCATCGGGCTCTAAATGAGGTATGATTTACTTGTTTGTATATGCTTCCAAAGGGTTTTACAACATTAAATTTCAACCAAATGGGTGTATTTGTTTGCATGAAGGTGATGGAATTGAAGGAATTAATACACAACATGTTGGTGCAAAACCATAGAGTAGGGTCACATGCGTAGATTTTCACAACCTAGTCGAGACTTGCAGGTTTAGATAGAGAGAGAAAAATACATTTTGACTTTATGGGCCTAAGAATGGATGTTTCTAGATGTATTTTTGTAATTAGGTTTTCAGAAACTATTTAAATAGAGGTGTACAAAGATAAATAAGTACATGAATTTTTATCAGGGTGTGTTAAGCAAGAGTGAGGAGAGTGCATTTGTTGATATAAGTGTGCAATGTCAAAAGATAGATTGTCAAATTTGAGTGTCTACATTTTCCCTCCTTTAAGTATGAAATTGAAAATTACATGCTTAATGGAAAATATACCTGAGTGTGTAGATACACTTAATCTTTTCTGTAGTAACTTTGTTTTATAGTGTCATGTTGTGTTGGTGTTGGCACGCTCCAAGATGAAACCGGAAACATAGAGTGTAGTCAATGCCCAAAATACGAAATTGAAATAAAACTCAAATGTAATGAAAGTAATATACATAAATGTGCAACAAGAAATGATAAAAGAGATGTAAAACATGGAAAGAATACACTTGTTTGTTTTGCGGAGGGAATGTGCTCCCGTTCTTGTGCCTTGGAGATTATGCATTTGTTGAATTATGATGGAGAATTGTGGCTTTAGGTGTATAAACCCAAAACATGAATGCCGAAGAGAAGAACCAAAAAATAAGGATTTTAAGCACCCCGCCAAAGGAATAATATTGTGGATTAAAGTTATTCAACAACTCTTATATATTTTCGTTAAATACAAGAGGATAGAAAATAATTCCTATGAAGAACTTATTCACTTTGATACCTTTATAAACCTATGGACCATACCACTACAAATGGATATAAGAAAAAAATTGTAAATTAGGAAACACTATCAACAAGAGAGTAAATGCCCCCATACTCTTCCCATGTGTTGCACAACTAAGTAGAAATTGAGTAGAACGATGGATGCTAAAATCTTATTAAAGAATAGAGACACTTGCCTCTAATTTGCCCAAAATTCAAATTGAAACTAAGTATTATGGAGAGAGAGAGAAGAGTACTTCATGCCCCCTGAATCTATGCCAAACTTAGTCAATCTGAGTATGAAACCATATGAAAACCTTATGCCAATGGTGAAAATATGAAACTATTTAAAAATCTAGAGCGAATGCCCATGGGAAAAAAACTATATAGTAGGGTCAAAACCATCCCAACTTTCCTAACCAATATGTATGTTTTTTACCCTGTGTATATTTTGTTGAATTTTTATGTCTGAGTCCAATTTTGATTCATTTTTGTGTGCCTCTGCATATGCTTATGCCCTGAAAAATGTTTTGTTTGTTGGAAATGTAGAATAAAACCCCGGATGTTTTCCCCCTCTTATGAGGCACATGCGATGAAGAAATTGAGTGCGTGGCTCAAAATAAAATATGTATACTCATGGTTGAGAATCTAGAAATCTATGTATAACCTCTAAAACTATTGATGTGGTGGCCACCAAGAAGAAATTGTATCTGCAAGGGGGATGTGCATGGTAGAAACCATGGCATAAAACAAGAGCAATAATAACAAGAAGCATGATAACCATAACAATTTCAATGCATCAAAATAGTAATAACAACAACATAAACCATGTGTCAATAGAAAACAAGTGCATACAATGTAGAAACAATTGCAAACATATCAAACAATGTCACACAAAATGAGAAGTGCCTATAAACATGGGACACCCACGGTGTGCAAGATAATCAATTCCTTGGGCTAACAAATAAGAGATACACAACCACACACAAGGCATAATTTTGCAAACATGGGACACCCACGGTGTTGCAAAACAATCAAGGCCTTTAGGACACAATTAGAGTAACAATCGGCACACACACACACACACACACACACACACACACACACACACACACACACACACACACACACACACACACACACACACACACACACACAAGACAAACAAGCATGTATGAAAATAAAGTATATCCAAATGTGATGAAAAACACATAGCATATGATAGAAAAGAGCCAGTGAAGTAATAATTGTAAGCATTTCATAAGACACATGTGTTAGTATTGTTAGTCCAAAAGATAGAAAATATAAAATATATATGTAACCAAGCGTAATGAGGAAAGAAATGAACTATAATATAAGTATACCACTAGGATTTAGTAGGCAAAACTATATGCCCTAGAGGTTAACATTATGTGTAAGGTTTGGGCCAACACCTGTCATCATGTATCACTCTATGTATTTCTTACATCATGCTCAATATACCACGTGAACGTATGTGTGTAAAGAAGAAATTTTATCTATCAAACCAAAAGAATAAACAACATGTATAATGTAAAGTGTAAACAATGTATGCCATAAAAGCATGCCCTGATTTTGTATTTTTTAAATATTTGAATGTTTACTATTTAAAAAATATTTGGTGTTTTTGTATTATCTCGTGCATAATTATGTACAAGAAGAGGGAGGGATAGCATGAGATTTATCTAAATACCTTATGAGGAGGTGAAGCAACTATCGAGGATGATGGAGGTTCAAGCCATGAATGTGTCACGAGAATGTGACTCAAGTGTGTATACACCTAAATTTTCAAGCTTTATATTTTCATACTTTTACTAAAAATTTCTCTTTTCAAGTTAGAGGTATATAATGCATCTATTTCTAATAACAGTGTCATAAGGGGCTCGTTCGGGATAGGGGTATGGTTATTCACATAACCATTGGGTTGAGAATCATACATGGAGAGAGGATTTTTTGGTCCTATTTATCCACCTTTTTTCTATTTTCTTACTTTTCTCTGCATTCTTCTGACACCTTGCATGACCATGACTATATTACTTTTCCTTGCATTTCTTTTTTCCACCACGACACATTACACACACCCATTTCTCATTTCCCCTCCCTAGCCGACGCCATCACCTGTGGGTGATTGCGTCAACACTATTTCAAAATCCTGGTCGACGCCTTTGCCCATGTGCAATGGCATCAGTATAAAAGCCAAAAATACATCCTCACCACATAACAGATAGCACAAATCTCACAAGAACTCACCATTACCTCTGCTCTTTTGCGCCAACTTTCATTTTCTCACTCATCTCTTGGATTTCTTACATCTTGGCTCTTGGCTTGGATATTTTTCTTGATTGGATTGGTTTCCTTGTAATTTTGGGTCACCTATAATGAGTTAGGACCGGATTGTTTATCCTTTTCTACCTAAAATCTATTCTCTCTTTGTGTATGGTCCTTTGGGAAATAGATGCATCAATGACCACCCCTAATAGGTAAGTGCTCTAACCCGACTTGTTATTTGTTATAGAGTAGCCGCCTATCTTTTATTGTGACTTTATGTTATCTTAGTATTTTATGTACATGCTTGGTTAGTATATTGTATTTAGTTTATTTATTTCATGTTGCATACTTTACTTTGGTTAGCATAGACTTTGTGTGTTTATTTTTTTCATCATCACCCCCCATAGTGTCGATACCTCAATAGGGATCATTCCTCTTCTTCGATATAGGCCTTAGAAACCTTAGGTTGTCCTAGTGTAAGAGTTAATTCCCTTTAGGTATGAAATCTTATTGGTCCATGTACCCCCTTTTAATATTATATGTTATGTTCCGGTCTTGGTGTGTCTCTTACTCGTTTCCTTGATACCCTAGTTGAACGGATGATGAGAGTGCATGTTGTCTAGACACATTTTTTTCCACCATGCATCCTTGGTGAAGGTGACGTGAATATTTTTACGTACCTTATGATTGAGCACATCTCGTTAAAAGTGTCCATTTTTCAGCTTTGCCGTGTTTAAACCCTTAAAATTCCATAAAACAATAAAAAATCAATTTTCCCAGACACCATCGACCCCTGTGTCAATTATGTGTAGGGCCAATCTTGTCTTTTATGTCCAAAATTTTCCCAAATTCTTTCGACCCCTGTGTAACGCTTTTTACAAGGTCGATTGTATCGATAGCCTATTTTTTTAAGCTTTTACTGGGTCAAATTATAACTCCATCATGGATTCCTTGGGCATGGGGCTCTCCAATTATGATGTGCAGCCATTTCCAAAAGCCATTCATCTAGTATCTAGATTTCCTTTTTACTCATATTGTTGTGTGATATGAGCTAACAGAAAGAAGTATAACACCCACAACAATAATGTCTTAGGTGATGAAGAGGAAGAGATTCAAATTGATGGCATCTCATATCGATAATCCACAAGCATCTTCTTAACTTTGCATCTGAACAACTTGACAGTAGGGTGGATAGCAAGAAGGCTACTATGACATGCTCATTTGAGAATGCCTGATGTGGGAGCATAACTTGCAGAGACCATAACTTTTGATCCGATCGTTGGATTGTCCTAAAATTTTACAGGGTGGTAGATATACGTTAGTAATATGCTAGGTTCAATTTTTTTCCATGGTTGTGCCCATTTTGGCACGTTTTTGGGCTCGGATTCCTTCATCTAGTGGCCTAAAATTGGCTCGAATGTTTTTTCCGCTTTTGACTAGGTCTTAGAACTTTAATAACTTTTGTTGTGCTTGTCAGAATAAGTCCAAATTTTGCATGAGCCCTAATTTATGAATGCATATTTGGCACGCAAATTTTGGGGTCAATCTGAGTTGTTTTGCATTTTAGGGTTTTTGGCATTTTAGGGTTTGTTGGTATTTTAGGGTTTTAGAGTAGTCTTGAAATAAAAGGAGGATTGTAATGATGTAATAGATCAATGTGAATTCCAAAATGAGAAGTAATCTATTTTGAAACTCTTGGTTTTATTTGCAAAGTTGTTTATGTGTGTTTTGGAGGTATTTCAACCTCTTGCAGTTGGATTCACATCAATTGGTATTAGAGTAGGATTTTGATCTTGTGGAAATAGTTAAGGTAACATATTACATTTTTATGTGTAGTTTTTACCTCTATTTTATATAACCATGGCTAGACATGGGAGGAGGTTATGCCCAGATGAATAGGCATATGCAGGAGCTACAGAGACAAGTTGTTGAGCTCACAGGAGAAGTTACCCACCTTAGAAGGAGACATGCAAATGGGGATGCAAACCCAGATAGTGATATTGAAGAAGAACCTCCATTAATGAATGAAGGAGGAGATGAAGAAGAAAATGAGAGAGACGAAGAAACCTTGAATGAGAGACCATTTGAGGAGAGATTGATCAAGGCTTTAGAGGGAAAGAATGATGGCATCAAGATTAATGTTCCTGATTATGGTGGAGGGTTACGACCAGAGGAGTTGATTGACTGGTTAAATCGCATGGAAAAATTCTTTGAGTGGAAAACCCTTTCAGAGGAGAAGAAGGTTAAGTTTGCATGCACTAAGTTGGTCGGACATGCATTGATCTGGTGGGATCACCTACAAAATGAAAGACAAAGGAATGGAAAGGGCAAGATCTAAAACTGGAATAAAATGGTAAAGAAGTTGAAAGAAAAGTTTCTTCCTGTAGATTATGCTCAGACACTCTTTCGAAGATTCCAAAACCTAAGACAGAAGGATCTCAACATTGAGGAGTATACTAATGAATTTTACAAGTTGTCAATCAGGGTGGAACAGGGAGAGTTTGAAGAACAAAAGGCTACATGGTACATAAATGGGTTGAGTTACACCATACAAGATGAGCTGAGTATGCTCTGGATCCATAGCCTAGATGATGCTTATCAACTTGCATTAAAGGCAGAAGAAAAGAACAAGAGGAATAATTTTAGAAGAGGTGTGAAGAGAGGTCCATCATCATCTCCAATGAGAGGCAGGGGTAGATTTGAATCTACAAAAGGTGAATCCTCTAATACAAAAGGGCATGAAGATTCTGGTCAAAGCCATGGTAACTACCAAAGAGGTAGGGGTTTTAGAGGGAAGAGGTTATAATGGAGGACGTGGCTGGAATATCCCCCAAAGGCAATATACATGTTACAGATGTGGTGAAGAGGGGCATGGAGCTTTTGAGTGTCTGCACTATCCCACTTGAGGCTGAAGAGGAAGAAGAAATGGAAGTTACTGCAGACTTGGGTGAAACCCTCATGATAAGGAGGACGATGATTGTCCCAAGGAAGGAGAAAGAACATGATGTTGTTGGAGCTGATTCGTGGCTTCAAACAAATATATTTCAAACAAGATGTACATCTGGAGGAAAGTTATGTAAAATTATTATTGATGGTGGTAGTTGTGAAAATATGGTTTCAACTGTAATGGTTGATAAACTGAATCAGAAATGTGAGAAGCACCCATATCCCTATCGTATATCATGGTTCAAGAAAGGAAATGAAGTAACCATAGATAAAAGATGTCGTATAAATTTTTCAATTAGGAATACCTACAAGGATGAGGTGTGGTGTGATGTTATCCCAATGGATGCATGTCATATATTACTGGTGATCCGAAAATAATCGATTATTACTACGATCTCGGACCCTTATTGAAGGATTATTTGCCGATAATTTACTCCTTTTAAGTAATCAATTTAAAATAATGCAAGACAATAACGATTAATTGCACAAAGATTGATTACGGAGTTGGAATCGCTCACGCGTCTCGGGTTCGTGATCAAACCGTTCCACTAGTCAAAACTTGTAAGTTACAATAGTACTTTCACAAGAAAACCTAATGGAATTTTACTTGCCTATCAGTACACCAAACCTTCGGACGACAAGGGTGAAAAATAGCACCCGACTTCCACCTTCTTGATGCACAATCTCCTTCGGCTGTGATCGGCCTTCCCGACGCAAACAATGCGAAGCTAGCACTCCGGTCGACAATCCAGGATTTGCAAGTAATTGGTGTGGCTCAATGGGCCTTATTGGGTAGTTTACAATTTACTCCCAATCACAAATATTTCATCTAATATTGCCTAAAATAATAGGCCAATAGACAATACTTGTTGACACATCCCACAAATAAGCTTAACAAATAATAAGCTCGGGCGTGTGTCCACCTTTTCCGTGCTCTAGCAATGAGCTTCTCTCATTGCGCCGGTGTGTGTCCATTACAATGAACGGGTTCCCTATTTATACAAAAAATAGGGCCCTTAAAAAATGCATTCCATATTATCCCTTAGGCTAAAAATACCATAGCCCGTAGCATAGAATTTGGGATAAAATATTTCCCATTTGGGCGGATTACACGTTTTAATGGGATTAAATCCCAAGTTTGGCGTGGCTGCATTTTTAAATGGGTTAAAATCCCATGTGGAGCGGATTTGTTTGAAATGGGATTAATTCCCAATAAAGCGGCTAAGGCTAATAATAGTTTAGGCTTTATTAAGCCTTTCCATGCGCATGAAGTTTGGAGCATAACCGCCCCCTACCACCTTGTTCAATTTCCTTCTTCCACGTGGCAAGGCTTAATGCCTCCCAAACAACCGCTTCACCACCCACGTGCTTAGCAATAACATGGTTTAATACTAATGTTTTAAACATTAATATATGTGTGTGTGTGTGTGTGTGTGTGTGTGTGTGTGTGTGTGTGTGTGTGTGTGGCATTTGAAAAGTGGCCTTACCAAGTAATTATAATTTCGACCCATACAATGTGGCCTAGAAATAAATTAACTCGGTAATCCTGTAGTCCACTTGTCGTCTCCCGATAGGAAAATCGAGCAAATTCAACGAGTGGTAGCAAGCCATGTGTCACAGTGCGATTCGGTCCAATATTGACCAGTTGACCATAGTTTGACTTTCCCGATGTCTGAACTTTGACCGAACATATCTAGAGCTCCCGATGTCAATGTTTGTCGCATTATACAGATCGTTGGAAAGCTTTGAGATGATCTTCTACATCGACACCATTTAGGGATGTTTAGGAAACTTTCAAAAATGATCCCCGATCAACTGGGTAGGCCTTGGCAATACGATAGAAAGGTTACATAGGATGGAGGAATAATACATATACCTTTTGGAAGGATGGTGTAAAGGTGGTCTTGTTACCCTTCAAGGAAGAAGAGAAGAGTGAGGGATTATTGGATACAAAAGAGTTTGTTACAGAAATGGAAGAAGTTGGATGTTGTTATGCACTAATGTCAAAGAAGCTAGAGAAAGAAGACTTTAATATAATTGCAGCAAAAAAGATACTAAAAGAATACAAAGATGTCATACTAGATGAGCTACTAGATGGGTTACCTCCAAAGCGAGATATTCAACACCATATTGATTTGATCCCAGGATCGGCCCTTCCATACTAAGAAGCCTATCGGATGAGTCGACATAGAGTGAAGAGTTGAACAGACAAGTGACAAATCTAATACAGAAAGGGTTAGTGAGAGAAAGCATGAGTCCATGTGCAACTCCAGCACTATTGACTCCCAAAAAGATGGAGACTGGAGAATGTGTGTGCGGTGAGACCCATAAACAAGATCACAATTAATTATCGGTTCCCAATTCCGTGATTGGATGATATGATGGATGTGCTAGCGGGAGACCGATATTTTAGCAAGATTGACCTACGAAGTGGGTACTACCAGATCTGAATCCGTGAAGGGGACGAATGGAAAACTACTTTCAAAACAAAAGATGGATTATACGAGTGGATGGTGATGCCATTTGGGCTAATCTAAGCACCCAGTACATTCATGAGGTTGATGAATAGAGTACTCCGAGAATACAATGGTAAGTTTGTTGTTGTCTATTTTGATGATATTTTGATATTCAGTAAGATAGTGGAAGAACACTTGTTACATATGAAATTGGTGTTAGACTTGTTACATAAAGAGAGTCTATATGCAAACTTAAAGAAGTGTAGATTTCTTTAGAAAAGTTTTTTTTTTGGGATTTGTCATATCAGAGGATGGAGTGAGGATGGATGAGGAAAAAGTAAAGGCAATTTTGGAATGGCCTATTCCAAGGAATGTGACAGAGGTTCGTAGTTTTCATGGATTGGAAAATTTTTATAAGAAGTTCATCAGGAATTTCAGTAGCATTGTTGCACCCATAACAGAGTGTACAAAAGGGAGGGAGTTTGTATGGACCAAGGCAGCAACAAATAGTTTTGAATTGTTGAAGAAGAAAGTGTCAGAAGCACCTGTTTTGGTATTGCCAGATTTTAGCAAGGTCTTCGAGGTTGATTGTGATGCCTCACATATTGGGATTGGAGCTATGTTGAGTCAATAAGGATGACCTGTGGCATTCTTCAATGAAAATATAAATGAAGTTAGGAGGAAATATTCTACTTATGATGTGGAATTTTATGCTATTGTTCAAGCATTAAGGAATTGGAGACATTACTTGGTAGAAAAGGAATTTGTACTCTTCACTGACCATGAAGCCTTGAGGTATGTAAACACACGAAGAAACTAAATAGTAGGCATGTAAAATGGGTTTCATTTTTACAAGAATATACTTTTTTTTAAAGCATAAGTTTGGTAAGAAGAATCAAGTTGTTGATGCCTTGAGTAGGCGTGTAGCCCTTTTGACAACAATGGAAAATAAAGTACTAGGGTTTGAGGTAGTTAAGGAATTGTATGAAGGTGATCCATATTTTGGTGATGTTGTGAGAAAACTTAAGGACCCTACAATAGGTAGTGATTCTTTTGATTATTTGATACAGGATGGTTATTTGTTTAGGGGGAAACAATTGTGCATCCTGTTAGTTCAATGAGAGAAAATATTATAAGAGAATTGCATAGTGGGGGTTGGCTGGACACTTTGGTATAAGTAAGACAATTTCTCTTGTTGTAGAAAAGTATTATTGGCCAAAGGTAAAGAGGGACATAAGTAGGGTTGTAGCAAGATGTAGAGTGTGTCAAATGGCTAAGGGCCATGCATAATATTGGGTTGTATATGCCATTGCCTATCCCTACATGGCCATGGGTTGATTTGAGTATGGATTTTGTGTTAGGGCTTCCTAACACATAATGAGGGAATGATTCTATCTTTGTTGTGGTTGATAGATTCTCTAAGATGGCACATTTCATTTCTTGTAAAAAAACTAATGATGCTTCTAGATTGCAGATTTGTTTTTTTCAAGAAGTGGTTAGATTGCATGGAATTCCAAGAATAATCACTTCAGATCGGGACACGAAGTTTTTGAGTCACTTTTGGAGGACTCTGTGGAAGAAATTATGGGGACACAACTACAATTTAGTAGTGCATATCACCCCCAGACTAATGGGTAGACGAAGTAGTGAACAGAATCTTGGGAAATCTCCTACGTTGTATAGTTGGAGAAAAGCCAAAACAATGGGACTTAGCTTTACCTCAAGTTGAGTTTGCATATAATAGCTCGGTAAATAGGTCAACATGGAGGTATCCTTTCCAAATTGTATATGGTAGGAATCCCAAGGGGGTCCTAGATCTAATTTTTCTACCGGTGAAGATGAAACTAGTGATGATGCAGAAGCATTTGCAGAACACATTCTACAGCTGCAAGATGAAGTGAGGGAAAATCTGAAAGTGAGTAATGCACAATATAAAACAGCTACAGATGCAGTAGGAGAGTAAGTGTATTTGAAGAATGAGATATGGTGATGGTTCATCTTAGAAAAAGAGAGGTTTCCAAAGGGGACATATAATAAACTCAAGTATAAGAAGATTGGGCCATGTAGGATTTTGAAGAAAATGAGTGATAATGCCTACAAGGTGGAGCTACCTAAAAACTTTGTTATCTCACCAGTTTTTAATGTTTCTAACTTATATAAGTTTCCAGGTCATGATGAAAATGTTGCAGAGGAGGAAGAAATAAACTGGAAGCAACAGATGTCGAAGAAGAAAAAGGAGAGGGTAATGTGTGTCTTGGACCAAAAGACAATCACTACTAGACATGGGAGCTACAACAGATATTTGGTACAGTGGGAAGGTTTGCAGCAAGAAGAAAATACTTGGATTCCTAAGTGGGAGTTGAGGAAAATTGACAATGCAAAATTAGATGAGTTCCGTCAACAGAATTCACAAGAGCTGAATTCTTTTCAACTAGGGGAGAATGATGTGGGAGCATAACTTGCAGAGACCATAACTTTTGATCCGACCGTTGGATCGTCTTGAAATTTTACAGGGTGGTAGATATACATTAGTACTATGCTAGGATGATCTTTCCTATAGGTTGTGCCCATTTTGGCACGTTTTCAGGCTTGGATTCCTTCATCTAGTGGCCTAAAATTGGCTCCAAATGTTTTTCCGCTTTTGACTAGGTCTTAGAACTTTAATAACTTTTGTTGTGCTTGTCAGAATAAGTCCAAATTTTGTGCGAGCCCTAATTTATGAATGGATATTTGGCACACAAATTTTGGGGTCAATCTGAGTTGTTTTGCATTTCAGAGTTTGTTGGCATTTTAGGGTTTTAGAGTAGTCTTGAAATAAAAGGAGGATTGTAATGATGTAATAGATCAATGTGATTTCCAAAATGAGAAGTAAGATATTTTGAAACTCTTGGTTTTATTTACAAATTTGTTTATGTGTGTTTTTGGAGGTATTTCAACCTCTTTCAGCTAGATTCACATCAATCCCTCTAGTTCTAATCCTATTAATCTCATCATTCACTTATAAACAAAATGATCCAACAACAAAGCGCCACTATAGCTCAATTTATCCAAATGCAAGCTAACATGGCTCGAATGGTTAACCGTCACTGGCCCTGGGGCTTTAGGGTGCAATTCCCCCTCCCTTACCTAATGGACCTAATGGGCCACCTATTTCCCAACCTCCTATTCATTGTGGGCAGTCCAATAGGAGCCTCTACCACCTTATATTAGTTAGCATGGATATTGGAGGCATTTCCCCTTCCATTTCCTATGATGGGTCAACCGATCCCACTCTACACATCAAATATTTTGGTAATATTTATAAAGAATGGATTAAAATTAACTCCTACACTACCACTAATATTTTGGATAAGACTCTTACTAGGGATGCCTTAGATTGGTATCATACTTTACCCCCTAACTCCATAGTGGAGTTAGAATCTTTGGTAACAACCCTAGTTAATGAGTTCCAATATCATGATTTACCTGATAATATCAATGCTTTTATTAATTGTCAACAACATGAAAATGAATTAGCCCAAGCATTTATCAAACATTGGAAGACCTTGTCTACTAAAGCAAAACATAATATGCCAAATGATAGCTTATTCCAACTTTTCCTTCGAGCCCTAGAACCTCACCTTCAATATAAGGTTAGGTCTTTCTCTCCTACTTCCTTGGATGAAGCTTTTGAAAAAGCTAAAAGGCAAGACTACCTCATGAGGGAATTGTTGATGCAGAATCACAAAGCACCTCGAATCACCCGAGTTTGAGATGGGGAATTCGGTGTGATTGCACAACATGGAGTTATCCTGAGTGTGGGACATTGCGAAATGGGATAGCTCTCCGAGAGAATGTCGATTCCTGCTCCTAACCTACCTGCCACTAACTACTCCTAATGTAAGAAAAATACTGACTAATCCTAATCTAAAGCTTCCAAGTGGACAGGGATAGAAGGATGCATGAAAGTAAATCTACACCATGAGCTTTGATACACTAGAAAAGGAGTTTTGGACATATTCCCAACCCTGTAAAACAATGAAGAAATGAACCTTGGAAGGGTGATCCAGCACCACAAACTAAGTAACAATCAATACATCATTCCTTAAAAGAGCACAACACACCCAAATATGTAATGAATAAATATATACACAACCACCTTTTTGCAATGAGAGGAAAGAAAAACCACTAAAATAATGCAAAGGTTAGAACAATTAATACAAAACACAATTTTATTTCTCCTTAAAATTCACATAGTACATTGCATGTAAGGGAAGGTGTTGGCTAGATTTTGTAGCTCATGAACCATAGCTAGACAGTTTTGCAAGCAAGTAAGCAGTTGTAAGCAATATGTGCAGGAAAGGGAAATAATTAAATGCAAGAAGAAAGGAAAGGAAATGTGCAACCTAACCAATAGTTGACAGAGTTGATTACATGCACATGGACGAAACAAATAGATCTTAAAATGTAGAATTTGAAGCAAGGGAAAGTTTCAGATCTAGATCTAAGACAACACAAAGTTTATGCATAGATCTAAAAATAAATAAAAGACAGAATGCATGTTGACACAAAGTTTCTCGGAAAAATCTCTTCTCTATTCCTTTTTGTAAAAAAGCTATCGAGGGTTTCAGCTCAAAGTCTGGAACACAAGAATGTTGATTACAAATTGCTCCTTTAACTGTAGGTTCTACTTATAGTGTGTAGAGGGGAAATTACAAATGGGAAACTGCAACTAAACTAGAACATGAAGAAGTAGTAAAGGGAACATTTGGAAATCATCTTCCTAGAATTCCTCTCTTAGTGACATGCATCAGGAGTTTAAGCCAAAATTGTGCACATCTATCACCTATCTTAAAGAATCTTTCCAAATAACTTAAAGTAATGGTTTTTAAACCAATAACTTTAATTTTACATTTTCATCCAAGAACATAAGAAATAAGAGAAGAAAGAAGAGAAATGAAGATCCAGTTGTAACACCTATACTTTCTTTTTGTTTTGATATTGAATATACTTGTCAAACATGTAATTCAACATCTTCCCATCTATTTTAACAATAGCATCTCTCTTTGTTTGAATCTGCAGCAACCCTCTAGACAAAGCAAGTAATGTTAGCCTTTACCTTCTCTAAACTAGGCCCATATCCCTCAACATCTACCTAAAGCTTTATGAGTCTACCAATTGAATCCATCATGAAAGGTATGGTGGCTTCATCAATTTCTTTCCACACAACTAGAATAAATTCCTCATGGGAAGCAGGTAATTCATCTAGGATGCTCTCCAACACTTCTCCCATCTTACTTTCCAGCAACTGCATCCTCTTCAGCATGAGCTTGAGGATCTCTACGGAAGGAAACTGAAATTTCTAACTTGTTTCCCCTTTTCCATCAATCCACCAGGTATAATTTTCTCTGCAATAGCACATCCTCTGGCAATGAGTGTATCTTAGCTAAAGTATCCAGATGACTTTCAACAACTATGTTCTCATCTTCTATCTGTGTCATCAGTTCCTTTAGCTGAGATACTACCATGTGCATATTCTCAATTGGTTGGTATTCTTTTGAACTGCTCTGAAGCTTGGTGAATGATTTTCTCTTTCCATTGAGCAATAGCTTTGACCTAGTCCCCTGCATCTTCTACCTCCTGCATCAGATGATTACTTACCTGCTCATGTGCTAGAATGGGCTGAGAGGAAGGTTTTAAACCTTAGCAATGATCTCACATAGCTGGGACACCTACTTTTGAAGCTTAGCTCTTTCAGCCTTCTCTTTGTCAAGCTTAAGGAATAAAGCGTTCATTAGTGTCTGTGTATCCTTCTTTAATCCTTTCTGTGGTAGTTTGACCTATTGGCACTTTGGTCACTGCTTATATCAGTTGCCATGAGCTCTCCCTTGTGCTTTCCTTCTACTAAACTGATAACTCAGTGAACTTCTATCTTGATTCCTCAATAATCAACCTAGAAGTCATTTTGGAAACTTTAGGCCTTCTATCTCTTCCACCCAAACTTAGGAGCAGCTGAAAGTCGTGTTCCTCTAGGTTGATCTCCTCTCTGGCTTCTGGGATTGTTTGCAAATCCAACCATGATGAAAATTTCTTCTCGGGAATGAGAAGTCACCGAGTGCACCACCATCTCATGCTCTGATTTTTCTCTATCTAAATTTTCCATCGTGTTGTGACTGCCACCCTCTGAATTGTCAAAGACAATGCTTTTCAAACTCCACCATCTGTGATTTCAACTTCTTCACATGGAGAGGTGAAGACCTGAGTGGTTGAGGAGAAAATAAAAATGATTTGGATTCAATGGAGGAACAACAAGATCTCTCTGAGGTTTCTGGGGCTGCTCAAAGTGCTATGAGTTGATGTTGAGAAGTTGGAACTAGCACGATAGTTGTAGATTTGGCCTTCTCCTACGTGTGAGACTTCTTGTGAACTTTAAGCTTTTCGGCCTTCTGTTGCTTTCACCTTCGTGCTTTCTTTTACTGGAGTCTCCCATGGTAAATTTTCATGTGATCTGATTCATCAAAGCTTCATCTAGGCAATACCCCTTTGTCAACAACCAGTTCAAAGTGTTAACAAAATTGTGGAAGATCTTTCTTCAATCATCTAGCAACCACCAATGTTTTCTGAAGAGCATCTCTATCCCCTCCCATTTGATGATATGAGTCAAGTATCACATGCCCATCATCTGTGAGATCTGTAGGTATCCATGCCAAACCATAATTAGACACTTTGTTGCATCGATAACCTATTGAAGTCTTTCTTTATGACTTTATACTCATTTATGCACTTCATCCAGAAGTCTTCCAACGAAGGCACATGTGAGTATTCCTGGGGGATTGTCTTCCTCGTTACCTCATATGGATCGAAGTTTAGTGGTGTTGGGAAGAACTTAGGCTCATACTTAGAAAACATTTCAGCTTCGACTCCTCTAGCTTTGTGGATGCTTTGGCAGCTATAATAACCCACTGTGACTGGAAAGAAACCCGTAGACTTGTGTCACTTTGATTGTAAGTCATGCATCTCCATGAGTTATCTACACAACTCCATGATGACCCACTTGTCATTTGGATACCTCAAAACTTTACTGGTTCTCCCAAAAATCTAGTTACCCTGAGATAGGTGAAGTCTGCAAACTGGATGAAAATACAACCATGTTGGGATACAACTTCCCAAGCTTCTTTGCTTACCTTGTTGGTCTTCAGATCACTATTTAATTTGCAGATGAATTCATAGAAGAACCCATCATTGACCGCTTTGTAATATTTGTGGCATTCAAGAACTGTCAACTATGGGAAGCACTCAAAAATAGGATCTTTCACTAGTACGCCTCATCTATCCAGCTTGGAAAATATACCCTACGAGGTTGCATATACCAGGTATGAAGTCATTTTGAAGTTGTACATCTACCTCACACTCTGAGAGTTCTCACCGATGTTGTCATTGATGATCTCTACCCAATTGATTATTGAATCAGCTCTGTTGATCTCAATGGTCCTCATGAAAGCATACATCCATGAGCGGAAGTTGTGAGTATTGGCTTCTCCACTTAACCTACAAAGCAATTTAGTAATATCATCCACCTCCTGCACCAAATTGGATCGCAAAAGAGTCCTCGGGAACTTTGATGGGGAACTAGGATTCTTCATATATATTTGTTCATTATGCCCACACAATCTGCTTTGTGTTTCTCCCATCTGTTTCCAGCATCCAGCATGCTAATTGCAATCACCACCATTCGTGTCGGAATCTTCAGACAATAATTAATAAATTGTGCATCCAACCTGATTATTGTCTTTCCGTAGCATCCCAGATTGTTCTAGAAAGAGGATGATATGACCTTGCACACTCCATAAAAATTTGGGCAACTGAGTTGTGACTGGAAATGTTGATGCTTGAATAATTCCACTACTTTTTATTGCCCACATGAGAGATGTCTTTCGGCCCTGGATCTATCAATTATTTCGGAGATGGGTTCAGGGCCTATGTTTATGTCATTGATATCAACAAATCTGGAAGTTATGCATGATTTGTTGATCCTTCTCTTTCATCATGCTTCATCATGGTTGGAGCAATCTTTTCTTGAGAAATCTTTGTCTGTGTTCTTTTTCTTTTAATCCTGCCGAGAATTCTTTGCAACTGGATCAATTTGTGTAGATCTAGCAATTTCTTCAGATTTGAAGATATATTCAATGTACCTGACATTGATTTGAACTCCCTTTCACCTGTATGAACACCTGTAATGAATACCTACAATTATTTCAGACAAAGATGAAGTCCAGAGCATGAATACTTGATTTTTGTCACCAAAAATCTGCATATGAAGCCCGTTGCCCTAAAATTTGAGGCTTTGCTTGCATGCAAAGCAAGCATAAATATTTTTAAATTCACCTAGGCACTTATAGTAACATGTAGATAATTATCATAGCATAAATCAAGTTATTCCAACCCTAGGCGCCAAACCTTGAAGCTTCTGGCAATGAAAAACACCTTCTGATGCACAAATCCTCCTTTCCTTGGTGCCAAAACTATCTGGGCTGCAATCCTTAGAAAAAATAATTAATTGCTTCTTCATTATGGCAGCCCATACTTATATAACCCTCAACATTCTATTTTTAATAATTGTCCTTCCTATTCTGGCAATTTAATTAATAAACAATCATGTTTATTCACCCAAATTGGGTGCCCAATTATGCATGTTGTTGGCTGCCTTTAAATAAATTTATTTTATTTATTTTTAGCATGCATACATGATCTATTTTCAGCTCACCCTCTTGCATTGACTTTCATCCCATTCTGGCGCCAAAATTAGGTAAAAAAGCTATTAATAAATATCATTAAAAGCATTGTTTAATGCCTAAATGGGTCACACTTTTTGGCAAGGGTGAATTCTAAAAATAAGAAGTCAACTTTGATGGGATTTTCTACCCTGCATTGCAGCTCCAAAAATCCTTCTTTCACTTAAGTTGTTTGACTTCCATAATGGGAATTTTTACCTGCAAGGTAGTAAGAAATTCCCCTACCTACCGCCACTGCCAAAATTCCCATTATCAAATTAAAACATCTCCCAAAAAGTGTGACTTGCATTAAAATTAGCCTCCTTTGATAAAGTGTGACTTGCATGGGTGAATAAATCTCTTTGGTGGGAAAAGTTAGCCTACTGCAGGGAAGAAAATTCTCATCGGTGCTTTAAGTGATTTTTCTTTATTTTATAATGGGAATTTTCACCTGCAAGGAAGGTAAGAAATTCCGCCCACTGTCACCTCTAATTTTCCCATCTAACTTAAGTGACTTTGACTTCATGGGAAAAAGTACCCTGCAAGGTAGGTAAGAAATTCTCACCTACCTACCACTACCAAAAATCCATTGCAACTTAAACTCATTCATTCCAAAAAGTGTGACTTGCCTAGGAGAGGCTTTTTGTGCATGACTTCATCTTTTTTGATCAGAAGTTTGCTTTATGAGGTTGATTCCTTCTGGTGTGGTGGTTGTAAATGATCTCTAGATGCTTCAAGAAATTAAACAGACTATACTAGACAAAGAACGGACCCAAGGGAATTTCAATGAGAAAACCATGGAGAAAACCAGAAAAATGCAAAAGAAATAAATAAAAGTGAAAAATGTTGCCAGAAGTCACAGACAAAGCTCTGAATTCATTCTAGTGAAAACCCTATTGAGATGTGTGAATATTGGCATGCAAAACTTTCAACAGGATTCAATCGGAGCACAATTTACTTCAAACGGGGCATTATTTATTTAATAAATAATTAAATAAAAATTTCCCTGTAGATAAAACTTGGCGGAGGGATAAAATGAGTTTGGGCATCTGGGTATTTGTCAAAATTGGCTCATATGATTCACTGGGAATATCTTAACATAATATAGACATCTTCTGGCAATAAAAACACAAAAAGACCCGTTATTTTAAAAGAAAAAAATTTTTTTAAACATGGGTAGTCTCATATTTTAGGGTGAAATCTGGGGACACCAATCGGCTCCATCTATGGACATCTTTTCCTCTGTCAAAATGACATGAGTAAAGATGAGATCCCAAGCATCTCTGGTTTTGTATCTTTCCATTGGGCTCGAGGTCGGGCAAAAAAAACAACACAACAAAAAAAAAAAAAAAAAAAAATTTTATTTATATACATACAGGTTTTACCCTGCTCTTTTATGTCGGAAAAGCTTCAAGTGTTTCTCGTGAAAGGAAATGATAGTTCAATCCCATCCTGATGAGCAAGGATGAAGCTATCTATCCCAGAATCTTCTTGATCACAAAAGGCCCTTTCCAAAGTGAATCAAATTTCCCATGCATGCCTTTTGTTTCTCATCTTTTGTCCCATAAAAGGACCCAGTCACCGATCTCAAACTTTCTTTCTCTGGCCTTTTTATCAAAGATCACCTTCACCTTCCTTTGATGTTCTGACAATCTATCGGCTACTTGAACCTGCACTTCTCGTAATTCCGTCAGATACATTATTCTTTTGTCAATGGCATCGGTGAATGTGGCATCCTCCAGAGCTTTAGAAAGTTGTAAAGCAGGAAATTCCAAGGTAAGAGGCAACTCTGCATCTCTCCCATATAACAGCTGGAAAGGGGACATGCCTATAGCTTTCTTTGGTGTAATCCTATCTGCCCACAGTGCATCAAACAACTTTTTGTGCCAAGTCCTTTGATTTTCAGTCACTAATTTCCGCATGATAGTCACCAGATTCTTATTGCTTGATTCAGCTTGGCCATTCCCTTGTGGGTAATAATTGGAGGAATGCACCAGCTGGATTCCATGAGTGTAGCAAAACTCGACCAGCTCCTCAGAAGACAAATTAGGAGCGTTATCTGCTACTATTTTACTGGGCACGCCAAACCTAATAACAATATTTTCCTTTATAAAACTACACACCTCCGTGGAAGTGGCATTCTTAACAGAATGGCTTCTACCCACTTACTGAAATAATCAGTAGTTGTAGGATGTAATGATGACCGACACTGGAAGCCGGGTTGAGCATACCAATAAAATCCATGCCCCATTGGAAGGGCTCCTCAATTACAACTGGTTTTAATGGTAATGTGGGTAATTTTATGCATCCGACAAAGTGTTGGCACGCTTGACATCTAGATACCCACTCTGCAGTATCCTGGAAAAGTGTGGGCCAATAATACCTTGCTCGAAGGATCTTGTGAGAGTGACTCGGGCTGAGAAATGACCACCACAAGCCAAATTATGAAACTATTTTAAAAGCTGATCTGTTGAGCTTTATCCACACATCTGAGAAATACCCCATCAATTCCTCTCTTATATAAACCATTATCCCAAAGAACAAAGTCCTTGGACTTCATTTTAATAGTACGTTTCTCCTTGTGAGAAAGGTGATCTGGGCATTCCCCATAAGTTAAGAAAAAGGCAATGTTACTGTACCATTCATTCACCAGATCTATGAAAAGAACCATGGGAAAACTTTCACCTCTCTTCTGAATTTGTTGTCTTCATCTCAGTCATTAATTCACACAAACCCCTCCCTCGAACTAACTTTGTGGGTTTTATATCCAAGTCATATTCTGCACCTTCATCACCCATGTTCCTCTTAGTAGCCCTAGCTCTTGTTGGGTGAGGAATAGATTTTACTATGCAAAGTATCTGGAACCAGGACCACAATATGTGAGGCAAGAATATAGTACCTGAATGCCTTACATGCTTTTACCACTGAATATGCATGTTTTTCCATGGGAGTGTATTTCAACTCGTAAGATTTTAAAGGCATGCTCATGAAAGCAATCGGAGCTTCTACATCCTCTTGATTTTTCTGCATCAAGATTGCTTGACATGGTGTGTTCGGAGGAATAACAGTAAAGAATGAATTCTTTACTAAAGTCTGGTGAAACCAAGACTGGAGCTTTTGACAAGGCCTCTTTAATTTTCTCAAATGCTTCCTTCCCTTCGCTGCTCCATTTGAAATCATGTGTCTTCTTCATCATATTTGAGATATGACGGGTTAATTCAGCAAAGTCAGGGATGAATCTTCTGAGAAAATTTACTTTACCAAAGAAAGAGTGAACCCCCTTTTTGGATGTTGGCAATGGTAAAGTCTGAATAGATTTGACATGCTCGGGATCTATCTTGGTTCCTTCCTTTGAGATGATATGCCCTAGTAGCTTCCCTTCTATTACAACAAAGATAGATTTCTTAGGATTTAGAGAAATACCATGTTTGGCATTGGATGAAGACCTCTCAAGATCTGAGATGTGCTTTCTTCTTTCCTTGGAAAATACTATCAGATCATCGAGGTATACTACTATGCTTTTATCCTTGAGATGAGAAAATGCCAAATCCATAGCTCTTTGAAACGTAGCTCCAACATTGATCAAACCAAAAGGCATTTTCTGATAAGCAAAAGTTCCCCAAGGTGTAATGAATGTCATTTTATATTGATCCTCCTCAGCCACCTTGACCTGATTGTAGCCTGAGAAACCATCAAGCATGGATAATATTTCAGATCCAATGACAACTGCAGAGTGTGGTCCATGATGGGGATGGGGTAGTTGTCTTTTAATGAGGCTTGATTGAGGTTGTGAAAATCAATGCACAACCTAATCTCACCACTTTTCTTTCTCACAGAACTATATTGGCTAACCATTCAGAGTGATGTATGGGATAAATTATCTTTGCATCCAACAACTTCTGGATTTCTGCAAAGATAGTCCCTAAAATAGTAGGGTTATGCCACGCAGCTTCTGTTTGAAAGGCTTTTATGTTCTTGCTTTAATGGGATATAGTGTTGTACTTTTGCAAGGCTGATAGGTCTTTAGATCCTGGTAAGACCAAGCAAAAACATCCATATATTTCTTAAGAAGCTTTGTAAAAGCTTCTCTTTCTACCTCTGAACAACACTTACCCAGATTTACTAATTTGGGATCATTACTAGCTCCCAAATTTAATAATTGTGTATCGGAAGAAGAACCTTCTTCACTTTCTTCATTCTTTTTAAGCATCTGATCATGCTTGTCGAACATTTCCTCAAGAGATACTAAGCCTTTAGGAATTTTATTTCCTTTAAGTTGGATAATCTCTTGACTTCCTGAAACCTTTGCATCTGTTTCTCCCATAGTAGTTTGTCTTGGAGGTGAGTTGCTTCCCTCGTAGTAGATCTCTTGAAGTTGTCCTTTTGTTGGAGAAATGCAGCAATCTGCTTGTCATCATTAAAAACCTGCCATTGTTGGATGTTATCAGGAACCTTGGGTGGAAGACCATCTCAACTTTGTAATCCCCCTATCTGAAGAATGTGGGTGGCTGATCTGGATTTAATAAAGCTGCAGTATACTGCAAGTGAATCAGCTCTAGAATTTTCTCTCTCGAGAATATAGGAAATGAGAAAGCCACAAAATCTAGGATAGCAGAATAGACCCGGTCTCTATAATGCCATAGTTTGTCCTTTTTGACTTGGTAGAGACCTCGTATCTACTTAACAATCAACTCGGCATCCCCCTTTGCATGTAAGAGCTTGATTCCCATTGTTCTTTCCTGCTCCATACCTAACAACAATGCTTCATATTCACCATGTTGTTAGTGTTTTCAAACATTAACTTGAAGGAATGTGCATGCACCTTTCCCTCAGGAGAAATAAGAACAACACCTACACCGGATCCAAATGAACAACAACTGCCATCAAACTCCAGAGACCAAATCTTATTATCCAGTTGATGTGGCTCTTGGATCATAGGTTGGGCTTCTTCTTTATCTAGTTCTAGATAATAGACTCATGATCGGATTCTTGGAACAAGATCTGAGATCTAGGATCTTCATATTTTGATACTGTGTACTTGGATTTCTTCTCAGGTTCTAACTTTTGATTAACTCCCTTGATTGGTATGTGTGCACAAGACCAATCCATCTTGACTTCTCCACCCAATTCTTTACAGAAGTTCCTGCTCAACAACATGCCATAAGATACTGGGATATCCACTACAAGGATAGTCAACTTTAATCTTTTGTCTGGGAATGAAGCAAGTACTGCTTGTGCATCTTTGATTTTCCCAACCAGAGGTACTTGTCTTTCCATTGAATAACATCTTCCAATGGTTTTTGTCAATGTGAGACCCAGAGCATCAACAACTTTGGCAGGCATCACATTGTCGGAAGCTCCAGAATCTAAAATGCAATTACTTAATTTATAACCGTTAATAAGTAATGACACATAAAATGGCTCGATCCTTTCAGATGTGGTGGGAGAAGAAGTAGAAGGAGAAGAGCTTGCAGCGTGGCATTATTTGAAGGAGGAGTAATCTTAGGACTAGACAAGATACCCCGTGAAACACTATTTGTTGGAGTATTGGGACCATTACTTTGCACATATTTTACCAACCTATTTAACTGATCAGAAATGCCCTCAAATACTCAGCTTTTGACATCTGAATTTTGGTCTTTTTAATATGATCAATAATGTCAAAATCTTGACTTACTTCAGCTGGTTGTCCGTTGGTCCTTTGTTGTTGATTGAAAGAACCTACATGCTTATCTCTAGGAGCTAATGAAGAGGGTAGTGTACTGCCTCTTTTTAGGATGGTAACATCTGGCCCAAGATCTTCTCTTTCTCTTCTTTGGCCACTTGAGGAAGCTTCAACATTTTGGCGTGTTTGGGACCTTGTGAACACCGTGAATGTGTGACCATCAGAATCTTCAAAAGATTCATAATAGCCCTCATCAGATTCATAGTCCAGGTAACCAATGTTGGAGTCGCCAATGGGATCTACAAAGTCTTCTTCATCAAATGATTCATCAACGCCAAGATCTTCTTCATTAGTTTCCAAGTTGTTCCTTGGAGCAGCTTCAATTGCCAACCATTGTGGTGTAGTAGTAAGTCTATTTTGATTTTGATTTTGACCATTAAAGGTCCTAAGAAGGAGCCATTCTTGAAGGAGTTGCATTTCCTCCTTGAGATATCTACTTCTTGATTTGTAGCATGTCATTAGCTAACTTGTAGCAAAGGATCGGAAGTACTTGAAGAAGCTCCATCACCTTTATGGGGTGATTGTCTGATTTTTCCAGCCATGATCAAGTCATCTTCAACCTCTACAACAACATTTTGTGCCTCTAATAGATTCACAGGTCTTGCCCTCCGTAGTTGATATCCAACTTCGGGCAACAAAGCGTTTATAAAAAAATGTCTTTTGATTTTCATCGCTAAGCAACAGAAGTGGGGATTTTATATAAAATCCTTTGGAACCTTGCAATAAAGTCCCACATGTTCTCATTTGGTTCCTTCTTTAACTGCGTCAACTGAGTGATCAACGTGCTAGCATCTTCTACAGGTTTGAACCTCTTTAGAAATTGTTCTCGCATGGATGCCCAATTTGTTATAGTTCCAGGGGCTAACCGATAGAACCATTCTCTCGGCCAAATCATGTAGAGTCTCAATGAAAAGTTTGACCGAAACATCTTCATGCTCCACCGCAAGCACACCACAAGATATAAAGAATGTTGCCAAGTGATCATCTGGATTTTTCTTGCCATCTCCAAAGAATTTTGGGAAATTCTTTCTTGACCCTTTAGGCAATTCATGCATAGGTGGAGTTAGGTTCAGTGGTCCAAAAGTTCTCCCCATGGGACAGGTGCTATTGAGCAAAGTGTTGGTTCTGATTCTGATTTTGCATGATGAACGGAGCACGTCTTCTCCGAGAGTAGACTTGATGGATAATTCCAGCTGCATTATGTTGAAGATGATCGGATCTGGATGAGTTTGCACTCTTCTTCCTGGTGAAAGACTAGATCTGTGGCTTCTAACTTGAGGAGGATGATTGAAATTGAATTGCTCTGTAATCTATAGAAATGATCAGTCCTTCCTTGAGCCTTGACAGATCGAGTGAATGGGCGTTCAACCAGGTTGAGAGTTTAATGGGAACTAGCTAGATAAGCTTTGATCTGCAAATGATTGTTGTTCCCCAGCAGAGTCGCCAAAAACTGTTGGCTAGATTTTCTACACAACTGAAAACCTAGGAAGTCATGAGATAAATCTCCCTCATTTACCGGTGAGGCTCCATGTAAGATTTTTTTCAATTATATTTCCTAATATCTATTTGTTGGTATTACTTTAACTATGTAGCTCATGAACCATAGCTAGACAGTTTTGCAGCAAGTAAGTAAGCAATATGTGCAGAAAGGGAAATAATTAAATGCAAGAAGAAAGGAAAGGAAATGTGCAACCTAACCAATAGTTGATAGAGTTGATCACATGCACATAGACGAAACAAATAGATCTTAAAATGCAGAATTTGAAGCAAGGAAAGTTTCAGATCTAGATCTAAGACAACACAAAGTTTATGCATAGATCTAAAAAGAAATAAGAGATGAATGCACCATTGACACAAAGTTCTCTAGAAATCTCTTCTCTATTCCTCTGCTTGCAAAAAGCTATCAGGGTTTCAGCTCAAAGTCTGGAACACAAGAATGTTGATTACAAATTCCGATCCTTTAACCCGTAGGTTCTTCCTCTACTTATAGTGTGTAGAGGGGAAATTACAAATGGGAAACTACAACTGAACTAGAACATGAAGAAGTAGTAAAGGGAACATTTGGAAATCATCTTCCTAGAATTCCTCTCTTAGTGACATGCATCAGGAGTTTAAGCCAAAATTGTGCACATCTATCACCTATCTTAAAGAATCTTTCCAAATAACTTAAAGTAATGGTTTTTAAACCAATAACTTTAATCTTACATTTTCATCCTGGGAACATAGAAAATAAGAGAAGAAAGAAGAGAAGAAGAAGATTTCCATTATAACACCTATACTTTCTTTTTGTTTTGATATTGAATATACTTGTCAAACATGTAATTCAACATCTTCCCATCTATTTTAACAATATCTCTCTCTGGTTTCGAACTACAACAACCCTCTGGACAAAGCAGCAGTGTTAGCCTTTACCTTCTCTAAACCAGGCCCATATCCCTCAACATCTTGCCTGAAGCTTTATGAGTCTACCAATTGAATCCATCGTGAAAGGTATGGTGGCTTCATCAACTTCTTTCCGCACAACCAGAATAAATTCCTCATGGGAAGTAGGTAATTCATCTGGGATGCTCTCCGACACTTCTCCCATCTTACTTTCCAGAACTGCATCCTTTTCAACATGAGCTTGAGGATCTCTACGTGGAAGGAAACTAAAATTTCTAACTGCTTCCCCTTTTCCATCAATCCACTAGGTACAATTTTCTCTGCAATTAGCACATCCTCTGGAAAATGAGTGTATCTTAGCTAAAGTATCCAGATGACTTTCAACAACTATGTTCTCATCTTCTATCTATGTCATCAGTTCCTTTAGCTGAGATACTAGCCCTGTGCATATTCTCCAATTCAGCTGGTATTCTTTTGAACTGCTCTGAAGCTTGGTGAATGATTTTTCTTTCCACTGAGCAATAGCTTTGACTTGGTCCCCTGCATCTTCTACCTCTTCATCAGATGATTACTTACCTGCTCATGTGCTAGAATGGGCTGAGAGGAAGGTTTGGCAACCTTAGCAATGATCTCACATAGCTGGGACACCTGCTTTTGAAGCTTGGCTCTCTCAGCCTTCTCTTTGTCAAGCTTAAGGAATAAAGCGTTCATTAGTGTCTGTGTATCCTGCTTTAATCCTTCTATGGTAGTTTGACCTATTGGCACTTTGGTCACTATTATATCAGCCATTGCCGTGAGCTCTCCCTTGTGCTTTCCTTCTGCTGGAACTGATAACTCAACGAACTTCTGTCCGATTCTCAATAATCAACCTAGAAGTCATTTTGGCAACTTTAGGTCTTCTATCTCTTCCGCCCAAACTCAAGAGCAAGCTGAAAGTCGTGTTCCTCCAGGTTGATCTCTCTCTTGGCTTCGGGATTGTCTGCAAAGCCAACCATGATGAAAATTTGCTTCTCGGGAATGAGAAGTCACCGAGTGCACCACCATCTCATGCTCTGATTCTGCTCTATCCGAATTTTCCACCGTGTTGTGACTGCCACCCTCTGAATTGTCCAAAGACAATGCTTTTTCAAACTCCGCCATTTGTGCTTTCAACTTCTCTACATGGAGAGGTGAAGACCTGAGTGGTTGAGGAGAAAATACAAATGACGCTGGATTCAAAGGAGGAACAACAAGATCTCTCTGGAGGTTTGGGGTTGCTGAAGTGCTATGAGTTGATGTTGGAGAAGCTGGAACTAGCACGATAGCTGTAGATTTGGCCTTCTCTGTGCATGTGAGACTTCTTGTGAACTTTAAGCTTTTCTGGCCTTCTACTACTTTCACCTTTGTGCTTCCTTTTTTTGGAGTCTCTGCGGTAAGTTTTACATGTGATCGATTCATCAAAGCTTCATCCAAGCAATACCCCTTTGTCAACAACCAGTTTGAAGTGTTAACCAAAACTGTACGGAAGATCTTTCTTCAATCATCTCTAGCAACCACCAATGTTTTCCTAAAGAGCAGCTCTATCCCCTCCCATCTGATGATATGAGTCAAGTATCACATGCCCATCATCTATGAGATCTGCAGGTATCCATGCCAAACCATAATCAGACACTTGTTGTGCCGATAACTTGTTGAAGTCTTTCTTTCTGACTTCATACTCATTTCTGCACTTCATCCAGAAGTCTTCCAACGAAGGCACATGTGAGTATTCCTGGGAGATTGTCTTCCTCGCTACCCCATATGGGTCAAAGTTCAGCCGTGTTGGGAAGAACTCATGCTCATACTCAGAAAACATTTCAGCTTCGACTCCTCTAGCTTTGTGGATGCTCTGGCAGTTGTAATAACCCACTGTGACTGGAAAGAAACCCGTAGACTTGTGCCACTTTGATTGTAAGTCATGCATCTCCACGAGCTATCTGCACAACTCCATGATGACCCACTTGTCATTTGGATACCTCGGCAACTTTACTGGTTCTCCCAAAAATCCAGTTACCCTGAGATAGGTGAAGTCTGCAAACTGGATGAAAATATAGCCATGTTGGGATACAACTTCCCAAGCTTCTTTGCTTACCCTATTGGTCTTTAGATCACTATTTAATTTGTAGATGAATTCATAGAAGAACCCATCGTTGACCACTTTGTAATCTTTGTGGCATTCAGAACTATCAACTGTGGGAAGCACTCAAAAATAGGATCTTTTTCGCCAGTACGCCCCATCTATCCAACTTGGAAAATATACCTGCGAGGCTGCTGCATATACCAGGTATGAAGTCATTTTGAAGTTGTACGTCCACCTCACACTCCGGAGTTGCTCACCGATGTTGTCACTGATGATCTTCCCAATTGATTATGAATCAACTCTATTGATCTCAATGGTCCTCATGAAAGCATACATCCATGAGCGGAAGTTGTGAGTATTGGCTTCTCCACTTAACCTGCAAAGCAATTTAGTAATATCATCCACCTCCTGCACCAAATTGGATCATGGAAGAGTCCTCGAGAACTTTGATGGAGACCTGGGCTTCTTCATATATCTATTGTTCATTATGCCCACGCAATCTGCTTTGTGTTTCTCCCATTTGTTTCCAGCATCCAACATGCTAATTGCAATCACCACCATTCGTGTGGAATCTTCAAACAATAATTAATAAATTGTGCATCCAACCTGATTATTGTCTTTCCGCAAAGCATCCCGATTGTTCTGGAAAGAGGATGATATGACCTTGCACACTCCATAACAAATTCGGGCAACTGAGTTGTGACTGGAAATGTTGATGCTTGAATAATTCCACTGCTTTTTATTGCCCGCATGAGAGATGTCTTTCCGGCCCTGGATCTGTCAATTATTTTGGAGATGGGTTCAGGGCCTATGTCTGTGTCATTGATATAGAAAAATTGGAAGCTATGCATGATTTTGTTGATCCTTCTCTTTCATCACGCTTCATCATGGTTGGAGCAATCTTTGTTTGAGCAATCTTTGTCTGTGTTCTTTTTCTTTTAATCCTACCGGAATTCTTTGCAACTGGATCAATTTGTGCAGATCTAGCAATTTCTTCATATTCAGAAGATATATTCAATGTACCTGACATTGATTTGAACTCCCTTTCACCTGTATGAACACTTGTAATGAATACCTGCAATTATTTCAGACAAAGATGAAGTCCAGAGCATGAATACTTGATTTTTGTCACCAAAAATCTGCATATGAAGCCTGCTGCCCTAAAATTTGAGGCTTTGCTTGCATGCAAAGCAAGCATAAATATTTTTAAATTCACCTGGGCACTTATAGTAACATGCAAATAATTATCATAGCATAAATCAAGCTATTCCAACCCTAGGTGCCAAACCTTGAAGCTTCCTGGCAATGAAAAACACCTTTTGATGCACAAATCCTCCTTTCCTTGGCGCCAAAACTGTCTGGGCTGCAATCCTTAGCAAAAAGAATTAATTGCTTCTTCATTATGGCAGCCCATACTTATATAACCCTCAACATTCTATTTTTAATAATTGTCCTTCCTATTCCTGGCAATTTAATTAATAAACAATCATGTTTATTCACCCAAATTGGGTGCCCAATTATGCATGTTGTTGGCTGCCTTTAAATAAATTTATTTTATTTATTTTTAGCATGCATACATGATCTATTTTCAGCTCACCCTCTTGCATTGACTTTCATCCCATTCTTGCGCCAAAATTAGGCAGAGAAGCTATTAATAAATATTATTAAAAGCATTGTTTAATGCCTAAATGGGTCACACTTTTTGGCAAGGGTGATTTGCTAAAATAAGAAGTCAACTTTGATGGGATTTTCTACCCTGCACTGCAGCTCCAAAAATCCCTTCTTTCACTTAAGTTGTTTGACTTCCATAATGGGAATTTTTACCCTGCAAGGCAGGTAAGAAATTCCCGCCTGCCTGCCACTGCCAAAATTCCCATTATCAAATTAAAACATCTCCCAAAAAGTGTGACTTGCATTAAAATTAGCCTCCTTTGATAAAGTGTGACTTGCATGGGTGAATAAATCTCTTTGGTGGGAAAAGTTAGCCTCAGCTGTCAGGCAAGTAAAAATTCCCATCGGTGCTTTAAGTGATTTTTCTTTATTTTATAATGGGAATTTTCACCCTGCAAGGTAGGTAAGAAATTCCCGCTTGCCTGCCTGTTGCCTCTAATTTTCCCATCGCAGCTTAAGTGACTTTGACTTCATGGGAAAAAGTACCCTGCAAGGCAAGGTAAGAAATTCCCACCTGCTTGCCACTACCAAAAATCCCATTGCAACTTAAACTCATTCATTCCAAAAAGTGTGACTTGCCTAAGAGAGGCTTTTTGTGCATGACTTCATCTTTTTTATTAAAGTTTGCTTTTTGAGGCTGATTCCTTCTAGTGTAGAGGCCATAAATGATCTCAGATGCTTCAGGAAATTAAACAGACTATACAGAACAAAGAATGGACCTAGGGAATTTCATAGACAAACTGCGGAGAAAACAGAGAAAAATGCAAAAGAAATAAATAAAAGTGAAAAATGTTGCCAGAAGTCACAAACAAAGCTCTGAATTCATTCCTAGTGAAAACCCTATTGAGATGTGTGAATACTGGCATGCAAAACTTCAACAGGATTCAACCGAGCACAATTTACTTCAAACGGGCATTATTTATTTAATAAATAATTAAATAAAAATTTTCCACAGACAAAACTTGGTGGAGGGATAAAATGAGTTTATAAAAACACAAAAATACCCGTTATTTTAAAAGAATGAAAAATTTTAAACATGGGGAGTCCTGCATTTGAGGGTGAAATTTGGGGACACCGGAACGCATGAAGTCGTTACATTGTTTGGAAGAAGGCTTACATTTAAGAAGAGGGGTTGTATGGGAGGAGAAAATGACCAACTAACTCGCATGTGTAACCCCTTAAAATTTTATAGAGGAAAATGCATGAGAGAGAGAAAAAAATTTAATTACAGGAGTAGCATTTGGGATGTCTTTTCGGCTCACATCAATTTTTAAGTTGCCCATGTTGTTACACCTACCTCCATACCTTCATTAATGAAACCCCACCTACCACCAACATTGTAGATTGTTCCTGAATTTTGGAACTTGTGAACCTCTAAAATCCCAAAAATGATGATTCCATGTTGTAGATCTCCTTTCGATCTTTCCAATGCACGGTTGTTTGCGGCGGCTTCCAGTGAAAGTTATGCAATTTCCAAGTTTTTAGCCCTCTACAATTTCAGGGTTTTTAAACCTCCAAAATCCCATTTTTCATGATCTCAAGTTGAAGCCCACCTTTCCACTACTCGTGATTTTGCTGAAAATGGGCATTCCTAGCTCAAGTCATTCTAGTTTCCGTGAAGGAGATTTTTGGCGTTCAAGTGCAATGTTTGCATGACGAGTTAGCTCATCGAGCTACTCGCTAAGCCATGTAGTAGGCTCCTTTGTTGCATCCAAATCACTAACTCTCCATTGGCTTATACGTGGGCTCAACTTGTCCTACTTTTCCTCTAGGGAGAGTCGAGTTCTTAGCGAGTTAGGCCCTTTCTTTGTTGATTTGTATTCATGCTTTGGCTTCCAGGCTTTCCCATCATTACATGAACAAACTCATTTACATGGATCCACATGGCCATTCCCAAATGACATGGCCCACTTAAAATAGTGAGCTCCCCATATTCCTAGTGAACTCTACATGGCAATCTTTCACATGGGGTAGCTCAAGACTAGGCCCATCAACCGTGTTACCCACTTCGCCAAGCTATTTTAGACATTGTTGCATTTCGGGATTTGGAACTCTCCCTTCATACTGTGCACATTGTTCATCGCTATATCTTCCGGAGAGCTCCGAAACTGATTCCTTGAACCTTAGAAAACATTTATGCCCGAAACCTGAATTCGCGTACTTCCAAAGTCCAAAACTTCAAACTTGAGCCTCCGACTTTTGGACCTTCCCAACTTGTTGAAGCTCGGCCGATGCCCAAAGTCATCCCCCTCCGATCTCCAAAATGGCCAACTCCCAAACTCCGAATATTTCATTTCCGACAAACTTGAATGTTTCTCCATTTCGTGCTTCACCCACTCAATCGATTTGTTTCCCTTGCATCACCATTTCCATCGGCTCGCTTATCTTCACGGCTCGATGGCACGAGCCTTTTCTTCATCATGTCACTAGCTTTGCAATGTTTCCTTGGCCCCGATAGAGTCGAATCACCCTTATGTAGAGCTTGTTTCATTGATAACTCGTTATGAGGGGCTTATTACTGAGCTCTAGCTTCCCCTTGTTGGCTCGACTTCACAACCCTACGACTCACTTTTGTTTCCATCCGCCTCACCGTGGCGAACTACTCTTTTGTATGCATGATCAACCCTTTGGTTCGACTCATTGTTTTCATTCTTCGGGTTTCGTGACGGGATTTCCTCTATTGTCACCAACTAACCTCAAACACGATCAGGCTATAATTTTTTAGGGCCATGCATCTAATGTTGACACTCATGAGTCGATTGCGTTGTTTTCATGGTCGACTCGCCCTCCGAGTTTGCATGAGACATGAGCTCTAAACTAGTTGCTTCACCTCGGCTATGGGCTCCTGGTTCTTCACATCGTCTTTGAACTATGGTGTCCTTCTAATTTTATGTAGAGTGGTGAGCTCCTCCATCTTCATTTGTCACTCGACTCATCCATTTCCCTTGCTCTCCGCGATGATTCCCGAGTCTCATCTTACGGATGGTGGCCATTCCAACATGGTTCGTTGTATTTACTCACCAACTTCAACTACCTTGGCCATTTGAGTTGATCTTCACCACCGCCTAGTTGCATTGTCCTTCATCACCATTCTGCAAGGGCTACTATGTTGAACTTGGGGCCCATGATCTATTTTCTTCTCATCGTCGAGCAAGCGGGCTTTATCTATTTCAAGAGGCCCTTGTGATTTTCTTTTCCATGTGAATCGAGCTACTTTTCCTTTGATATTTTCTCGAGATCTTACCATGCCTTAGCATTCACAATTGTTAAAATCCATTTCATCATGTTGTTAGTGTCTCGTCAACTCGTGGATCTCAAAATTTGATCTACCAAGTTTGCTTGTGAATTGCACTTCAATGCCGGTGCCTCCTTGATTGTTCATCGCATTCATATCTCAATGACTCTAGATTTTCACTTTGATGGGATTCGAGTTATCCTTGTTGATCTTGTTGTAGTAAGCTCTTCATAGTCAAGCCGGTTCTATGGCCAATGATGACTGAGCCACATTCTTCACACACTCCCACATAGGTTGGGCTTACTTGAGCTTTCCTCATTTTCATCATTCAACCCATGGCCTTCATGCCACTATCGAGCCACTCAATTCCTTTAGGGAGTTAGTTTCATGCCATGAATTGATTCCTTGGAGCTTGGTTCCTTCCTTCCCAATTTTCCATTTTTCCCAGGGGGAAAAACAAATAACAATTTTGGCAACTCATGGGGGCACCTTCCTGCTAAATTCTCATAGACATCTAGCCTTGATATGTCCATTGGGCATGGACTCATAATTAATGGCTCTGCAACTGACCCAAACTTGTTGAATTTGAAATCCGTAGACCCCCTAGGACTTCACCTATTCCCCATGCATCATGGAACTTTGAGGCTGTAAATGGACTTCCAAGCATGTCTCGAAACCTAACTCTACCAAGTATCAAGCACACAACAAGTGATGATTTCTTGGCATGTATTACACGCCATAAAAATTTAAATAAGACATTCTTTGAGTTTTACATCATAGAAATATATTAATCTTTGGATTTTCTCTTTCTTCTAAAAGTTCCAGTTGCGACATGCTAATGAGGGTTGTCTCTCATGATTTGGAGGCACTTAGAATTTCACTTATGATTGATCTTTGAAAGAATCAAAGAATGAAAAGTTAGTAAAAATTTTCCTTAATCCTGATTTTAGTTGCTCTACATTTGTTTTCTCTTGAAATATGCAGCTATTTTCCATCGTATGAACTTCTTACGCATACGGGAGGCCTTTCAAAACACCATGTACTATGATGGAGTAATACCGAACAAAAATTATGTACAAAATATCAAAATCATACATTCCCAAATAGACATGCAAAGTGTGCAAGAACACTTGTTATGCGGGAAGAAAACCTACTGTTACCCTACACTAACTAGAAGCAAGGGGACTTCAAACAAATCCTACAACGGGTTGTGAGTAGTTGCCTTTCCTTGAAACTTGCAACCATGCATGTGATTTAAAATTGATCGTGGCTCTAGATAGCAGTGGAAATTTGTCCCAAAATTGACTTCCCATTCTTGAAACTAGGGTGCCAACAACAAATAAGAAGCACATCCCCTCAAGATGACATGCATTGTACTCTTGGAGGCTTTGATCATCGACCCCTAGTGTCCTAAATCTCCACCTCATGCCTTGAAGCAGGCATAACCGATTGTAGCTTCTCCGTTGGCTCCAATAAAGCCACGTACTGAATTGGGCAAGGCCTAATCCTTGTAATTTTCCATTTCCTTTTTGGTTTAACCCTATTAATGGGGGCCTTTTATAGGATTTCTTTTTGGATATGGATGCTCGTTGGATGATTAATGCTTTGTTTTTCCTCTACAAGAAACTCTATTTCCACTTTGGTGGTTGCTAATTTTGGACTTGGTTCTCTGTGGGGATCTTCACTTCCTATTTTATCTTGGTTTTCCAACAAAAGTGATGTCAGTTCCAGACATGTGGAGCAATGGGGATCACTGCATTTGAACAAGTCACTTCCCTTACTTTCATTGAATTCTTCCTCGAAACCTTGGGGACCAATAGTGTTGAAACACATTTCTTCCCCCCAATCTTGCCAATTTGACCCTCTTTCTTACCTTCATGCCCTAAACCATCATACAACTCTTTCCTTTGAACAATTTTTACTTCTTCATCCTCCCAATCGAATCGGACCAATCTCTCGATTGATACAAAACTTTGATCTTTGATCGATTTGGTTGGAAAGCGGATGTGGGAAGGATATTGTTGCTCTTTCTCATGTCTAGGCAATGATATTTGATGCTCAAGTGAATGAATTTGACCACTTGGGACAGCCAAATGACTCTCCAAAACATTTTCCCCACTCTGTTGATAAGTTGTCTCCAAAACAACCGCATGGTCTTGTTTGAAGTTTTTTTCTTGGGGCATTGCATGGGCATATCCCTCTCTCCAATGGCAAAACAGGTCTCTCTTTATATCAACCTCGTAAAATGTTCCTGTTTAGTGATAGTTGGATAGAGAGTAGGGACAACATATTGAATACCACAACTCCTGGAATTGTTATTGCATGGTCTAGGGGAATCGGGTAGTGCCCTAGGTAGAGATGGAAGGGATTTTTGCGGGGCTTAGGGAATTTTTTGGGAAAGGAAAAATTGTGAGATATCAAATGAAGAATGAGGAAATGGAGAGGTTTTTTGATTTTGGCAAGGAATGATGAAATTCTCAATTTTTTCATTTTGGCAAGGAATGATGGATTTTCTCTATTTTCACATGGGGAAGGAAGAATTTGAGGTGGTGAGGGAGGGATTACGACAACATAGATGGGCTTTCTCTTTCCATCTTGAATTAGAATCTTCTAGGCTTGTAATGCAGTTGAAAATTCCTAAAGAAGTTTGTTGCCCCCTAGTGATTGGATCAATATAGCTAAGTCCACATCAAAAGACCTCAAATAATACAAGAATGCCAAACCTTGAGAGGGTCTATATTCTTGAGGGATTCTATTCTAGGTCCTTGTGAATCTAAGATTAAAATCAGGAATGAATTCTATTGGAGCCCGTTGTATTTTGCTAAGGTGTTCCATGAGAGAAATGATATCCACATTCTCCTTGAACCTATTGTGTAATTTTTCTCCCGTTGATTCCAAGTGGAGATGGATTGTGGTGCCAAACTGCCATACCAATCTTTTGCTTTTCCTTTGAGAGATATGACCAAAATCCTAAGGAAAACATTTTCCTCTATGATGGTGTGAATGGAACAGTGGTTGGAAACATCTTGAATGTGATCAATTGGGATTGATCTCCATTTTCATAGAAAAGGGATAGATGTTTCAGGGCCACTTTAGGGATGACGTCTAATTGTTGTAGGTGAAGAGGACTAGGAACCGAAATGTGGGAATGCAAAATCTCCTTGTAGAGTCATAATTGAAGTGAAAATATTAAACACAAATTTACAACCAGAGATGATGGGATGCTCTTTGGATTAGTGGAGTCGCCAGATATGCTTGAAGGTTGCCTCCGAAGGCCGAAATTTTCACCAAGAGCATATCAGCTTGATGAAGTGAAGTAAACACCTACACACACTCTGAAGCCCAAAAGTGGTCAGGGGGATTAAACTCGGCTTGCTACAAATAATCTCTAAAATCCAAATTTCAAAACCCGGCCATGCACACAACCTCTAAGATCACGAAATTCCACAAGCTCAAGTCTCAAGAAAGAAGACCCGAAATCTGAAAATTAAACAACCTCGATACTCGAAATGAAAACTCTCAAATTCTCAAACCCAAAAGTCCAAAAGTTTGAAATTTCAAAACCTCGAAATCCTGAAAGTCTAAAATCTGAAATCCTGAAATGTAAAAAAAAGTTTGAAATTTCAAAAATGAAATTTAAGGCCAATATTAGATACCCATTTCCCCAATCTATCTGTTGGTGAAGTTTTGGGCTTTTTTTGCACATGAAAAACTTCTAAAAATGATTTTGGAGTTAGACCTGCATTTGAAACCTCAAGTCTCGAAATCTATAGATTTCAAATTGTGAAACACAAGGAAACTTCCAAAATTTCCTTTTAAATTTGGCTTCAATGTAACAAGGTTTGCGGTAGAACAACTCTGAAAAATATAACTCTAACTCCTTGTTGTCCAACTAGGCATGCCAAAACTGTTGATGCATAATCACATCACCCCTAAATTTCCCAAGTTTGAGATGGGGTATTCGGTGTGATTGCACAACATGGAGTTATCCTGAGTGTGGGACATTGCAAAATGGGATAGCTCTTCGAAGAATGTTGGTTCCTGCTCCTAACCTACCTACCCCTAACTACTCCTAATGCAAGGAAAACTACTAACTAATCCTAATCTAAAGCTTCAAAGGGGATAGGGATAGAAGGATGAATGAAAGTAAACCTACACTATGAGTGGTGATATACCAAAAAAGGAGTGTTGGATGATTCCTAACCCTGCAAAATAATGAATAAATGAACCTAGGAAGGGTGATCCAGCACCACAAACTAATTCACACTCAATACACCATTCCCGAAATGAGCACAACACACCCAAATCTGTAATGAACAAAGATATACACAACCACTTGTTTGCAATGAGAGGCAAGACAAAACACTAAAATTATGCAAAGGTTAGAACAATTAACACAAAACAAAATTTTATTGCTCCTTAAAATTCACTCATACACATTGCATGTAAGGGAAGGCATAAAACCATTACAGTGTTTAGAGGAAGGCTTAGATCCCAGGAAGAAGATTCGTTGCATGGCATCAGAAAATGACCAACTAACTACATGTGAAACCCCTTACAAATTTATAGAGGAAAATGCATGAGAGAGAGAAGAAATTTTAATTTCAAGGGTAGTCTGGGATGTCTTTTCAGCTCACATCACTTTTTTAAGTTTCCCATGTTGTTGCACCTACCTCTATACCTTCATTAATGAAACCCCACCTACCATTAGCATTGTAGACTGTTCCTAAATTTTGGAACTCATGAACCTCTAAAATCCCAAAATTGATGATTTCATGTTGTATATCTCCTTTCGAGCTTTCCAACGCTTGGTTGTTTGCAAGAAATCGACTCCCGGGGTGAAAGTTATGTAATTTTGAATATTTTAGCCCTCTACAATTTTAAGGTTTTAAAACGTCCAAAAATCACAATTTTCATGATCTCGAGTTGAATCCCTCCTTCTCACCTTTCCACTTTGCATGTGATTTTGCTGAAAATGGGCATTCCTAGCTCAAGTTATACTAGTTTCTTTGAAGGTGAGTTTTGGTGTTCAACTTAGTTTATTGTGCAATGTTTGCATTGCGAGTTAGCTCACTGAGCTACTCAAAGAAGCCATGCAATAGGCTTCTTTGTTGCATCCAAATCACCAACTCTCCATTGGCTTATATGTGGGCTCGACTTGTCCTAATTTTCCTTCGAGGAGAGTCGGTTCTTATTGAGTTGGGCCGTTTGTTTGTTGATTTGTCTTCATGCCCTAGCTCGCTTCCAAAGCGTGAGTTTTCCCATCATTGTATGAATAGACTCATTTGCAAGGATATACATGGCCATTCCCAAATGACATGGCCCACTTAAAATGGTAAGCTCCTTGTATTCCCAAAGTGGACTCTACGTGGCAATATTTCACATTGGGTAGCTCAAGATCGGGCCCATCAACCGTGTTACCCCCTTCCACCAAGCTATTTCAGACATTGCTGCATTTTAGGGATTCAAAACTCTCCCCTTTGGGCATGTGTACATTGTTCATCACTATATCTCTCGAGAGCTCCGAAACCCAACCCCTCGAACCTCTAAAAATGTCCATGCCCGAAACTCGAATCCACGCACTTCCGAAGTCCAAAACTTGAGACTTGAGCCTCCGCTTCGGACTTTCCCAACTCGTTGAAGCTCGTCGATGCCCGAAGTCATTCCCCTCTAATCTCCGAAATGGAAAACTCCTGAACTCTAAAGAGTTCATTTCCAACGCACCTTCATGTTTGGCCATTTAGTACCTTGCCCACTTAATCGATTTTTTTCCCTCGCATCACTATTTCCGCGGCTCGCTTAGCTTCATGGATCGATGGCACGAATCTTTTATTCATCATGTCACTAGCTTTGCAATGTTTCCTTGGCCCGATAGAGCCGACTCACCCCGATGCAGAGCTCATTTCCATGATAGCTCGTTGTGAGGGGCTTATTTTTGAGCTTTGTCTTCCCTTGTCGGCTCAACTTCACGACCTTATGACTCGCTTCTATTTCCATTTGTCTCACCACGGTGAGCTACTCTTCGCATGCATGCTCAACCCTTTGGTTTGACTCATCATTTGCATCATTGGGTTTGGTGATGGGCTTTCCTCCATTTTCAGCTAATCGGCCTCAAATACGATCAAGCTACCATTTGTTAGGGCCATGCATCTAATTTCTAAACCTACAAGTGATCGCATTATTTTCATGGTCGATTCAGCCCTCTCGAGTTTGCATGAGTGTGAGCTCTAAACTAGCCACTTCACCTCGGCTATGGGCTCACCTGGTTCTTCACGTCATGTCAAACTATGTTGGCCTTCTACTTCTACGTAGAACGGTGAGTTCCCTCCATCTTCATTTTCCACTAACTCATCCCTTTCCCTCACTCTCTGCGATGATTCCCGGTCCTCATCTTATGAATGACTCAACGTGGTTCATTGTATTTACTCGCTAACTTCAACCGCCTTGGAAATTTGAGTAGATCTTCACCACCGCCCGGATTGGGTTGGCCTTCATCACCATTCTTGTGGGCTACTCTGTTGAACTTGGGCCCCATGATCTATTGCTTCTCACCATCCGGTGAGTAGGCTTTATCTATTTCAAGAGGGCCTTGTGATTTTCTTTGCCATGTGCATTGAGCTACTTTTCCGTCGATTTGTGCTCGAGCTCTTACCATGCCTTGGCATTCATGATTGTTAAAATTAATTTCATCATTTTGTTAGCATCTCATTGACTCATGGATCTCAAACTTTGATCTGTCAAGTTACAAGTGCATTACACTTCAATGCCCATGCCTCCTTGATCGTTCACCGCATTCATAACTCGGTGACTCAAGATTTTCACTTTGATGGGAGTCAAGATATCCCTGTTTATCTTGTTGTAGCAAGATATTCACGGTCCCATCGATTCTATGGCCAATGATGTCTTGAGCCACATCCTTTGCACACTCCCACGTAGCTTGGGCTTACCAAGATTTCCTCATTTTTCATCATTCAACCCATGGCCTTTGTGCCACTATCAAGCCACTCAATTCCTTTAGCGAGTTAGTTTTGTGCCCTAAATTGTTTCCTTGGAGCTCGTTTCCTTCCTTCCCAATTGTCTATTTTTTTTAGGGAGGTAAAAATGGATAACAAGAATTTGAGAGGGATCCTCCTAAAGCAACAAATGAAATACAAATCCTCCAAAAGTCAAAGAAAAATAACACTACAGATGAAGGAGTCTCAAATACTCTTCCTCTTATGGCTTCTTCAAATAGGAATGTATTTAATATTGATAAGAAATCTAATAATAATAAAAACTAGCCTGCTTATTATCAATCATTGACCAAATATGAGTTGAGACAACGCATTCCTAAGCCATTTATTCATATCCTTGATCCTTCTTGACCTATCCATCAATGGCATGATGAGAAAAATTCTTGTTGGTGGCATGCTAATTGGGGTCATTCTCATGAAAATTTTCGTAACCTACACACGATCGCCATCACATTCTTCCTAAGCCCTCAATTTGACCATGATGCCATCACTAGAGAGCATTTGACTGAAGCGGTCAAGGCTCATGATTCCCAAAAAAATCTTGTCACAATGCTATCAATCAAGTCAATGAAGAACTCAAAGTCTTCTTTGACCCTATGCCTAACCATAGTACAAGAAAAAGTTATAAGAAATTAGACAATGCCACAACAAACATGGTTGATCTTGATTATCCTCCCAAAAACACGGTTGTCATAAATGATGTGATTTTTTTATAGCGTACATAGAACTTGAATACCCTCCATCATTTTAGCCTCAAACTCACAGAGCCATCTACCCTTGTGTCATTCAGAATCATACTCCCAAAGACAAAATCCCATCTTCCATGATGTCATCACCTTGTCACAAAACTTCTACAAGGTGAAGGTGTCTAAATCCATTTCTCCAAGTCTGAGACACCTTCGGTTGGGCCGATGGCATCGAGCATAAACAAAAATCAATTTTTGAAGTATCTTTAATTACTCCTCCTTCGAACATGTTTCTAAAGATCCTACACACTCTCATCCTATTGCTCACCCAACCATGACGAGTGGGATCCCCTAGAAGAATTGTCTCAAATTCCTTACCATTATAAGCATCTCATGATTGCACTATTTGACATGAACATCCCTTTCCCTCCTACTTTGGGGTAGTCTCCTACATTGCATAGTTCGGAAGAAAGCATCCATTGTCAATATGAGTAGATTTCAATTTACTGAGATCATACCACGAGACACTCACATGTGTATCTATTTCCCCATATTTGTTATGATTCTAGATGAACTCTTTCTTTGGGCAAACAATCCTCCACTCTTTATCTCTGTACAAATTGGTCAAAACACAATCAAGCATGCCCTCATTGACAAAGGTGTTGACACATGTGTGGCCTCTTTAGACTTCATCAAGGCCCTTGGTTACTCAATAGACAACCTCAAAACCACACGTACTACTTGTCAAGGGTATGATCATCGGAAGATGCCTCCCATGGGTTGCATTTGGCTACCCATCACTATCCCCCTAGGACCATACGTGTAAAATTCATGGTCTTTAACTTCCCTTATCTTACAATATCCTCCTAAGTCAACCTTGGACCCACCATATGCATGTAGTTGCCTCTTTTGCATATCAATGTGTCAAGTTTTCACATCAAGGGCTATCTATAAAATTTAAGGCAACCCAAATCCTTGGAATTATGACACTCTACAACAAAATGGAATGTATAAACTCCTAACCCTTAAAGAATTATCTCTTATCCCATTCTCGTGAATATCAATGCTTCAACTATCATGTTGAGTCTCTTCATGGAAATGTGGGTCATCTAGAAGTTTTTGGGTGCACACCTCCCAATATCTTAGATTTTGACAATGACGAGCCTAATAAGATTACTGTTAGAATTAATGCTTTTGATCTTCTAGATCTCATCATATCCCACTACCCCCTAACTTGCGATCTCTTAAGGAGTCATCCATTCTCGGATATCATTTCATGTACACCTCAACCTTCACCAAAGCAAATGGTTCAACTAGAAACCATAGACATCACTACTCCCGAATATGATGCCGGATATGCTTTGGATGATCCCCATTTGGCTAGTTATGCCCAAATTCAAGATAGAGAAGTTTAGCATTACCAAAATACTCTTAAAAGACCATTTCACCAGGATGTGAATGTTATTATTATACAAGAAGACTCCCCACATCTGTCTCGTGCCTCCTCTTAGCATACTAGTTCCCGAGTCCCAAATAGCTCTGCTAGCCCCACCCTCTCCTCATGATTCCACTACTAGGTTACACAATGTACCTCCTCATCTAAACGAAGGGGAACTTATATTTGGTTTTGACTATGAATACAATGACCTTATAGATGAAAAACCACAAGAAGCATCGACACCATCCATGTCGACCCATATTAGTCGTTCACATCCTTCCCTACCTCTCTCTTTTATGGATCCTCGGACCTCTAGGGTAGAGTCATATTGTACATGTCATAAGGAGCACGATGTGTCTAATTGTAAATAATACAAATGACACGTGAAGAAGCTTGAGGTTGAGGTTAGACGAGACCAAGCTTGGAAGGCTACACGACCTTCCACCTCAGCCCCACTTTATTATCACACCATGGCTATTGTTCGCATACCGATGCATACTATCTGATCATGCATAGCAGGCACCCAGTTCCTAAGCCCTCTTCACATGAAAACAAGCGTAGATTCAACTCCTCTCAAGGCCTCCCTTTTTCCCCTAGACCATCTAGACCATAGCCTACATATGGGCCTCCACCTTGCCTTGAGCCTCACCCCACTCTTGATGATATTCGATGTGGTATCCTTGCTTGGTTAGAGGACAAAATAGATGACACCTTATTTTCCACACGATTTGAATTCCATCGACGGGTAGCTATTACACAACACACCATAGAGGAACTCATGACTCATGTCTAAAGCCATATCTTTAACCAATTTGATGATATTATTATTTATACTAAACAATCCTTCGTCCTTCATGGCTAGACATCTCCCTTAGAAATACCTTGATTTCATCTTTCTTTGTCCTGGGATCTCACCTTCACTTGGGCTCTCGGCCCCCCTTGGGTTTTACACACATCTCCAAATATCTTATCCTTGTTTGGGCTCTCTACCCCACTTGGGTTTATCATCACCTCTCTTTTTCCCTGACATCTCCTACCATTGGAATGTCGCGGTCTTGATTCCACCTATTTTGGCTTTGATTCGCCCTAGCCTTTCCTAGTGGATCATCATGGTCTTTTACATCCTCACTTAGGTTATTTACCTCACTTGGATTAATGTTTCTATCACAATGCCTTGACACCCTATTATCGGTTATCTTGGCCTCTTTTCCAACCATCTTGGCCTTGATTCACCTTGGCATTTCCTATGGGATCGTCGTAGTCTTGTGCATACTCGTTTAGGCTCATAGTCTTGCGTGGATCTATTTACCTCTCTTATTATAGCATCTACATCGTATTTTTTTGCACTTTTCAAAAAATTTATTCACTCTTTTAGGCTAATCATCCATGTTATATTTATTTTCACCTTTGGGTTTTATGACAATACCTCTTTGTAGCTTCTACCATATGGTTTTTGACCATTTCGGTGTTGTTACCGTCGCTTAGCTTTAACACTATGAAACCTTATATCTATGATCCTATGACATGGCATGCATCCCATGGGTCCCTAGTTAGGTGATTTATATCTTATTTTACTAATGATCCTCTAGTGTTTCTTTTCAGTTTTACTTCTCCACGGTTCTAACAAAATGGATTCCACTCATATGTGGCGGGATGACCAACACTATCAGGTACATATTTGTGGGTATATTTCATTTTAGTTGGTCCTTTATTTATTTTCAGCATCTACTTTTGACTTTGGTGTTATGTATTGTTCTTTTCGTTGACTACCCCATGTTTTGCTATTACAACATTCAAGTAATCAACCCGTTGGGACATATGTATACACCTAATTTTTCACGCTTTATATTTTCATACATGTTACTAATGATTTCTCTTTTTACGTTAGAGGTCGCTAATGCAAATATTTCGAGAATGGGTGCCTTAAGGGGCTCATTCGGGATAGGGGTATGGTTATTCATGTAACCATTGGGTTAGGGATAATACATGGAGAGAGAATAGATTTTGGTCCTATTTATCCACATCTTTTTATTGTCTTCTTATTTTACATTCTTCCTACACCTCACATGACCATGACTATATTATTTTTCTTTGCATTCCTTTTTGTCCACCACGACACATTGCACACACTCATTTCCCATTTCCCCTCCTAGTGACGCCATTGCCCGTGGTCAATTGTGTTGGCGTTATTTCAAAGTCCTAGACAACACTTTCACCCACGGGTGATGGCATCAATATTAATTCCAAAAATACATCCTCACCACATAACTCACAAAGCACAAATATCACAGAACTCACCATTATCTCTTCTCTTTTGTGCCAACTTGCATATGCTCGCTCAGCTCTTATATTTCTTGCATCTTAACTCTTGGCTTGGAGATTCTTCTTGATTGGATTGGTTTTCTTACACTTTTGGGTCACCTATAGTGAGTTAGGACTAGATTGTTCCCCTTCTCCACCTAAAATCTATTCTCTCTTGGTGTATGGTCCTTTGGGAAATAGATGCATCAACAATCGCCCCAACAAGTAAGTTATCTAACCCAACTTGTCATTTTGTATAGAGTAGTTTCCTATATTTTCTTGTTACTTTATGTTAGCTTAGTATTTTATGCACATGTTAGGTTAGCATATTGTATTTAGTTTCTTTATTTCATGTTACATGCTTTACTTCGGTTAGCATAGACTTTGCATGTTTATTTTATTCATCATCACCCCCATAGTGTTGATACCTCAATAGGGTTCCTTCCTCTTCTTCGACCTAGGGCCTTGGAAACCTTAGGTTGTCCTAGTGTAAGGGTTACTTCCCTTTGGGTATAAGATATTAGTGTTCCCTATACCCCCTTTTAATTCTATATGTTGTTTGTTGGTCTTAGTGTGTATCTTACTCATTACCCTAATACCCTAGTTAAATAGATGATGAGAGTGCATGTTGTCTAGAAATATTTTTCCCGCTATACAAAGTGTAAGTGGAATTGTCACTATGATATGTTCCAAAGAAGACTTATGAGGAGAACTATAAATAGGAGAAAATTGGGTAGAATGTGATGTGTGATATCTACATGGTGGAATAGAAGAATGAGAACTACAATAATACCTATAAGAAACTGTATTGGGAGCCATAAGGATGGAATATCTATGTAAAATCCTATGAGAATGTGATCTACTAAAGAAAATGTGTGCAAAGTAAATCTCAAGAGGAGGTCTAGAGGCTCAAGAACCGCATGATGTAACATGTGCAACTAAATGCCTATTAGGAGACCTAGAACTATGTGAATCAGTATGTGTAAAAAAATTCCTAGAAGGAGACACGGGAGGACTAGTTCTATGTGAAGTAGTGTCCACCAAATTCCTATCATAAGACATAGGAGGAATATAACTATGAAAAGTAGTGCACAAAACAAGATACCTATCCGTAAATGCACTAGGAGGAGTGATAGAAACTATAGAATAACTAGGCATGCTAGGAGAGAAATGCCTAAAAGGAATACCTCAAATAGTGAAAACATGTTGATGATGAATAACCTTTATACATTTATGAAATATCCATGGAAAAACCCTAAGATAACATAACCAAGGGAGACCTAAATGAAATAATCCAGTAGAAAAAGATTTAGTAACCAAAAATGAAGTATGTGTAGTGATAGACCCAATTGTGATTGATAGTGTAATGCATCGAAAGTGTGGATTAGAATCAAGTGCAAGACTCTAAAAAGATATACCATAGACTGAATTAAAGGCCACACTCAAACATTATCCTTGCTATGTGGAATAACCAAGACACCTTGAATAAGAATATGATGAATAGAGATTGGAATAGATAATGTATCAAAAACAAGTGTGTCATCTATATCAGAATCATCAAAAGCAATAACCAAAGTGTAGAAAGAAGATGTGTGAGTAATAGTTTCAATCATAAAATCAAGCAAATGAGCATAATAATATGGTGGTGATACCACACAATGAGTGTTATGAACTTCCAAAGTAGATGCGTTATTATTATGCTTAGGAAAGTGGATCATTAAATATTTTCAACTTAGAATTTTTATTTATAGGCTTAGAAGATTCAGTAGGCTCATCCCATTCAATTGTATTAGATTCAATGATATCCTAAATGGCATTTATTACCTTAATACATTTATCCCTAGTGTGACCAACACATCTATGATAATTACAATATGCATTAGCATTGAAACCCTTACTTTAAGGCTTGCTCATATCAACCTCAAATGGTGGAGGGAGAGACATGATATTTCACTCAAGTAATTTCTTTATAACAATATGTGGAGGACAAGGTAGCCATGTAAATTGTCATCTTATATGTTGTAATTGTAGCTTAGTAGGTTGAGAAACAACATTGATAAAGTGTCTTTAGAAGCAACTTTAGTGTCATTAGATTTTCCCTTGAAATTATATTTTCTTTGAAACTTGGAATTTGATGGATTAGAGGTGTTAGCAACATACTTGAGTTTTTTCATGTGTAATAACTTAGCTTCACACTCTTTTAGTGTATGAAATAGATGGTCAAAAGATCTAAACTTATCAAACATGACTGATTCTTATAATGGAGGAAGAAAACTTTGAATAAAAATGTCTTGTAACTCACTATTAGCTAATATGTTGTTCATATTAGTAAGCATTGTTCTATAATGCAAGACGTAATCATTCATATTCCCATTAAATCCTTTTTTAAGTTTGGACATTTGTGTATGAGATATTTTACCCCAATGTTGATTGAAAATTGTGCCAAAAATTGATTTACTAATGTAGTAAACAAGCACACAAAATGTGTGGGGAGATCATAAAACCATTGTAAAGAAAATTCCTTAAGACTTCTAGGAAATAACTTAGTAAGCAATATATCATTAGATGCATAGTCAAAACAAGCAATATGGAATGATCTAAGATGCTCCTAGGGATCACCCTTGATATCATGAATAGGAAGCTTACGTGCAACAAAACCAATAGGCTAATAAAATGATACAACTTCAGGTGTAAGTAGATTATGAAAAAAAAATCATGTCAAATGTCTAGCATGAAAATTTGAAAAAAATTGGTCATGACAACTAAGCCCAACATTTGAAAAGCTCTCTCCCGGTCATTGTGAACCCTTCCTCTGTCCAACCCATAAACAAATGTATCCCCTCTGGGTCTGTGTCATCCTCATTGTGGATGAGAGGAAATTGATAACATGTTTTTCAAGTGTGTTTCATGTGTAGGGGAATGTATCCAAGTTTATTTCACAAAGTGAGACTAAGCTATGAGGTGGAATAGTGCTCTCTAAAGCACTAAATTAGCTATTTTTAGCCATATTGTAGCATGAGGACATCCCGGAAGCTGACCGGAAAGGCTTAACCCATCTGGGATTTGTGAAAGAGATCAATGAAAAGATCTAAGGAATTTTAGGGGAAATTTGTGAAGTAAAATAATGTCAAGAACAATTCAAGCAAAATCAGGTTATTTTGGGCATAGGGAATGAAGGCTTCAATGAAAAAAGTCACATTGTTTTTAAGATTTTGGGAGTTGCAGGAGGGGTTAAAATCTCATAAAATAGTTAATGAAAATATATTGGAGTCCCCTACATGATGTATGCATTAATTTTGATCCTTGACCTCACTATTCTCCATGGTAGTTTAGGTCACTATTGTTGCTCCTCCGTGACAAAGGGGTGATTGGTGCCATAACTCAAGTTGTAAGATAAATCAGGTCTTGAAAGTGGTTGGAATGAACTCGAGGATGATTTGGAGTCAAAATCATATAATTTTTCACCTTTTAACTCTAATTTTTTTCTCCCGTGGTAGAAAAGGCAAGCTCGTGTTCTAATTTTGCATTGGGATAATGACATTAGCATCAATTAAAGGTTTGGGTGCACTTTTGGAACCTATTTATCCCTTTTCCCTTTTCCCTTGGTGAAAGGGGATAAGGCAAACATAAAATTTCACTTACCTAATGATATTTTCACTTTCTTCACTTAAAACTTGTGACTTGGTTGTTAAGTAAGTGGAAAACATGAAAACAGGCCCCTTTCTCATGATGTTGGACACCATGGCACATTTTTCAAGGTGGTTTTTTTATATTTTTATTTTTCCTTTGGTGTAAGGGGACATAGGGGACACAAAAGTATGCTCACCAATGTATGGTTTTTTTTCACTTAAAAGTTATAACTTGTGACCTAAGAAAGTGTAAAACATGAAATTTGGCCCTCTCATCATGACAACTAGACCCATGGTGCATTTTTCAAGGCATGATGTCCCTTTTCCCTTTTCCCATCACCTAAGGGGACATGAGGGCAAAATTTTGGACTCCACCTCTCTCATTTATCCCCAGACACATACAAAATCATAGTTGAGCCCCGAGAGCTAGTTGTTAGCCCCCTTCATCTCACTCTCATGAAATCACATGAAGCCACTTGGTATGATCTAGTGTAAGGTGAATTTTGGTGTCCCCTTTCCCCTCTTGTCCCCTATTTTTAGGGTGAAACTCCACATCAACCCTTGTCTGACCTCAATTGAGCCTAGTTGGGTTAAGCATGAGTTAAGGTGTGCAATGTGTGAGAAAAATTGAAATCAAGGACTTAACCATTTTTCATGTTTTCAAATGCATATTTTCCTCTCAATCTCACTGTTTGTTGTTATGTTGTTGGAATGTTCTTGAGACCTCATATATTAAAAATGGAAAGTTTCTCATATCTCTCAAACCCCTTATCCATTTTCCATGAGATTTTAACAACATATCCTTCTCAAAAACGCCCTTCAAATGATTCCAACCTTACATCCAATGGTGGTCTACATTATTTTTAATATCCAAATGAAGTTTCCATTTATAAAAACTCATTTTTCATATCTACAGAGTTCTAGAAATTGAAATCCTCTAAAAATTGGAGCAAAGCATCCTTGTGAAATAACAAAAATTTTGAGACCACTCTCATTCCATTCTAACACCAGGAAACCCTACTTCTAAAAATACTAAGATTTAATAAGCTTCGCAGTCTATACATAATAATTGTTGCAAATAGTTCATCCTCTAAGTTTTCATTGTTCTTACATATCAAGAATACTTAAAGGTGTCAAATTGAGAAACTGGTAACTAAAAATAGACTTCCTAAATTAATACTTACTAAAAATAGTAAGTGTTAGGATATTGGTCAAGGAACAAGGATGTTGAGTTATCCATGTTGATGGAAGAACACCTAGATGTGTTTGAGCCAGTTGTGGGACATCATGGTGACTTGATGGACTCAAGATTTCACAATATACACTTTCAGTTGAGTATAGGAGTAGTTTCTCTATTTGGAAAAGAAGACATTTTCAAGGGAGAACAGATGGACAAGAAGGTGTTTGAGTCTCCCAAGGTTGATACTATTCAAAGAAGGAGACACCTTTGAGGTGAATTTTGAAGTTTAAGGGAGTCACGAGGAGGAAGGTGATGATCTCTATATTGTAGTTTTGACCTTGTATTCAACTCTCTTTCCTAGTGGTGGCAGAAGAGGATCACCATGTTAGAGGGATTAAGATAGTTGTCACAAGTCCATACAAAGTGAAAATATTGATATGGAACTTAATCAATGTTTGGAGTGTGTTTGTACCTCTGCAATTCAAGGAGGTGCCATTCACATTGTTTCAATGACCACAAATAATTCAAGGGTGAAAAATTCATTCTTAGAACATCCTCTCAAGACCCATTAAGAGCAAGTTATTCATCAACAAAGGATTCCTTGTCTCTGAATTTCACTTCTCTCTCTTCTTCTCTCTCATACTCCTTCTATCTCTATATTCTATTTCTTCATATAGAATGTACTTTTTGACTCTTTCATCCTACTCACTTAAGTGACCTTGTAATTGTGCATTGTAAAAGTCACATTTTCGTATATAAGAAAAAGACTTAATTTCTTTCCTAGGGAATGTGAAGGGTCACAAGTGGTGGGAGGATGAAAATTCACATGGGGGAGAGGAAGAGACATCTTTGTAAGCTATAAATTAGGATGGCATCTCCATTCCAAAGGGTTAGAATTTTTTTTAGTTGTTAGTTGTTGGCCTTTGTTTCACTACTACCACAAGCAATAAGCTATAGTATTCTATCTCTTTGTCTATGTTCTTCTAATCTCTCTACTTTCTAACTTTGTAAGCATTGTAATCTTATACAACCAAGAAGGAACTTTGTGTCTCTAATTTATTAGTCTTTATATTTCTTTCACGATTTATTTATTCCTATTGAATGTGGACATACTCTATTAATGTTGGTGAGAATCTGAAGTGCCTACTCACAATATTAACCCCCTTTATCTATCTTCCTACTTCCCTTTACTTATTTCCAATAAAATTCCTCCTTGTACATTATAAAACACTTTTCCATTGGTTTAGTGGAGTACTCTTACATGACTCCCACCTAATAGCCACCCATAGTTTCATTTATTCCTTACATTTAGTAAATGGGAGCCTCCCCATACCTAAGAAGAAGGGGCCTAACCCCATGATAGTTTGTAAAAACCACTAATATGTCCTCTAAAAATTATTTTACCAATAGTTTTTGGCAACTTCATTTACGAACATTTTTCCCTTATGCACCTATAACGATCTTTGCAAATCCTATATATATATCAAAAATACTATTTGAATGTTTGAGAACCTTTTGAAATCCTACTAGAAATATGCATTGTTTATGATTGCATCCTTATCTAATATCTCGAGTAAAACTAGCAAAAGGGGGATTCAAAGAGTAAAATACCAAGCAAGTGACACTCTAGTTTTTCAAAATCTCGTATTTAAATTGTAGGAAAAATCTCATTTCATACTTTCTCACATATGGATTCCAAGAAAATCACTTGAGTCTTCACCTATTGGTTTGATTGCATCTCCACTCTCTCCTTAATCATTGAATACTATTCCTCCAAAAATGGATGCACATGTACCTTGGGGATAGAACATCGGTCCACTAGCATTGGATCCTCCACTTCATGAATTACCAAAAGGATCAAGAAATAAATTTCACAAATTCTATGGAGATAGAAAACAACATCCAGATGATCATAGTATAGCATTTATCATATCTTATGGTGTTCTTGGAGTAGGACATGAATATGTTTCATTTAACTATTCGTGGAGTCATTGCAAGATGCCACTGTAGAATAGGTTTATTACTTGCCACATCCCTTCATTACTGACTAGGAAGACATGAAAACCAAGTTTGAATCAAGATTCAAGACTACGGAATATGTTCATGCCCTCCTTGCTCAATTAGCTCAAATGAAGAAAGAACTACAAGAGCCCATGAGATAATTTGTGGCAAAGTTTAACAAGTTGATTAACAAAATTCCTATTAGTGCTCATCCTACTACTAATAATCAGAAGAGGCTCTTCATAAATTCTTAGTTTCATGAATTTGGGTTCATACTACGGAGAGCTCAGCCAAATATTGTGGAAAATTCTTAAGAGCTTTCCATTGAAATGGAATATGATCTTATAATGTCAAGAAAGGTCAAGAACTACTCCACAAATATTAAAATCCAAATCTCCAAAGATGAAGGTGTTGATCCATTGCTACAAAAATTGGTCAATGATCGACTACATTGAAGAAGAAAATTACTCAACATGCCTCATATCAAAATCAAAACAGGAATCAAATTGTTAGAGCACCCGAAGGCTTGCCTTGGAAGCTCCATCGGTTAATGTAATATGTGGAACCTGTGAAGATGAAGGAGATGAATTTTATGAATTATAACTTGAAAAATAAGAAGGATGGATATGCAAACATTGGGTATTTTTAACACTCATCTTATGAATATTCAAAAGAACCCATGGATGATATGAACATTTACTCTTGTGTAGTGTTCACCGATCACAAACAAAGAAATGGGCCTCTTCTTTGATGTTTAAGAAAAGCATTATAATCCTCAAATGATGAATCTACAAAAAAAAAATAAGAAAAAGGAGGATCATCATTTCTCACTTCCATGGGGTCAGCCAAGAAGAATCTTGAGACTACCTTAGCCAAGACTCCATCTACCTCTTTGAGTAAGTCTCTTTCATCTCCTCTTGTCAAATCAATTTCTACTTCTGTTGATCCTAAGAATGCAAATCTTACACTTGTTAAGGCTGCCATTTTTCCTTATGTTCCCATTACTTCATAATATTTTTACATCATTGACCATGTCAAGAAAGCCAAAATTAAAATTTCTAATTTTGAGTAATTGATAACTCTCCTCGAGAAATTTTATAAACTTGTATAGTTTATCAAAGGAATTAGTTTGAATTCATGTTCCAAAAATTCCATTACCAAAGAACCACTTTCTACTCTCAATGCCACTCTTTCTCAAAACCTTCTTGCCTTGACATCCTCCACTTATGGGAAAGTATAACCTTGATATCTTTCCTTTTAATCAATTGGTATAAATTGAATAATTGTGTTATTGAATCTGGTGCCTCTAAAAATGTCATGCCTTCCAAAGTTTTAAGGATATTGGTCTCACTCTCATCCTTATTATTGGTCATTGTTACTCCATGGAAACAAAATAAGTACCTCTCATTGGCCAAGTCAAGGATGCTCAAGTAACATTTGCAGATTTTCCTGACAAGAAAATCATGATGAAAATACTTGTGGCAAACAAGTCAGCGTCATACGGCATATTGTTGAGCCGGAGTTTCTATCAGGATGTTGGTGGAGATATATATATGGATTGGTCATATGCCACCATACCAGTCAATGGTAAGATGAAGAAGCTCCTTCCTATAAGGAAAATGAAATACATGGTTCAAAAACTAGATGACCCAAGGGTGGACATCCTATACCAAGATTCAAGGTATGACAACTTTTTCATAACTTCATAGGAAGATGCCAAGCTTCCCATATTGATGGAGGAGTATCCAGGTTTGATTAAGCCAATGGAAAAGCATCATGATGATTTAATGGAGACGGAATTTGATAAAGTTTTCTTCTCGTTGGATATGGATACATGATCTCTACTTGGTGATGATGAGGATAATGGATTTCTTGACTTGCAACAAAGCAATCCCAAAATTATAAGAAATGTGGTTTATCAAGGGAAAATGACATCAAATAACTTCTTGGCAGGTGAGTCCCAAATTTCCAATCATGTTCTCAAAATCTAGCATGAAGATTTTTTTATGAGTATTGTTTTGAATGCAAATCTTTCTCCTTCCCATTGGGATAGGATAAATTTTTCAAGAAGGAATGCATAAATGATAAAATGTTTGACTCTCACAGTGTTGACTCTACTCGAGAAAGAGACATCTCCATCATGGAGACGAATATCCAAGCTCAAGATGGTCAAGATGGGGGAAATGATTATTTTCATATTTCATGCCCCACCTTGTGCACATTTTCCTTTCAAGAAGATGAGATACTATGGAAATCATGCCATTGTGAGAAAATGTCAAAAATGAGTTGGCATGTGTGAAGGAAGACCATTTGGAGCAACAGGTAAACATTGAAAATCAAGAAACTAGTGATAGTTTTGAAAATCCCATGATTTCTATTGGGAACCAATTTTTACAATTGTAAGCAACTGCCTTTTATATAAATATTGTATAAATCTGTTATAGGAGACTCCATTAGCACGGGATGCTGCATTTATCCGAGTAATCCACAAACGGCGAAAATCTCTTTCTTTTTACCTTTTCTCTAACAAAACGAGGGATTTTACTTAATTCTAGTCAACTTTAAGGATTCCAAATTAGGCCTTTCATGTTAACCATGGTCATGGGAAGCATGAAAAACAAAGGTCAAATTTTCATTGGGGATCATAGGCCTAGTGGTGAACATGATGAGTTTAATATGATCAAGATTCCTTCTTGTAGAAACCACAATGTGAAAAATGAGAAAGCATAAGCATGGATAAATTTGAAAATGGTTGAGGGAATTGAAAGAAAATTACAAATCTCAACAATAGCATTATGTTATTTGAGTGGAACCTCACTTGTAAAAACAATCATGCAGACTTTCCCAAGAAGTTGAGGAGAGGGTCATACTTCCTCGAGGCGATCAATGGATTTGCATGGCAAAGACATTTGGTGTTACCCATGCACGGGTAAACATTCATATAAGAACCAATGTTATAATGAAAGCGGGTTATCCCCTACATGCACCATAGGTTATTTAGGAATTTTATATCATGGTTTCCTTTACGTTGCATGTTTCCCTATATTTTGTTGTTTTTCTATTGGTTGTCTTGTTAGCTTTGTTAGTTGTTCAATATGGTGACTCTATGGCCCAATGGATAAGGCACTAGTATGTTCCTCCATGACATGCATGGGGTTCTTCATTACCCATTATGGTCTAATCTCCTTGAGTTAGAGCCATCTATTGTCATGTCAAATATCTAGCATGAAAATTTGAAATTTTTTATCATGACAAATAATCCCACCATTTGAAAACCTCTCTCCCGATCATTGTGAACCCTTCCTCTCGCCATCCCATTAGCTCATGAAACCCCTCCAGGTTTATTTCATCTTCATTATGGATGAGGTTAAATTGAAAATATGGTTTTCAAGTGTGTTTCATGTTTAGGGGAATGGATCCAAGTTTATTTCATAGTGATACTAAGCTTCGAGGTGGAATAGTGTTCTCTAGAGCACTAAATTGGCTATTTTTAGCCATATTGCAACATGAGGACATCCCCTAGAAGATGAATGGAAAGGATCAACCCATTTGAGAGTTTTGCAGTAGATAAATTAAGTGATCCAAGGAATTTTATGGAAAAAAATTGAAGGTAAATGATGTTGGGAACAATTCAAGCAAAACTGGGTTATTTCGGGCATAGGAAATGAAGGCTTCAACAGAGAAAGTCACCTTGTTTTGAAGATTCTGGGAGTTTCATGAGGATTTAGAAGTTCATTAAATAGTAAATGGAAATATCTTGTATTTCTTTACATGATGTATGTATTAATTTTTATCCTTGACCTCACCGCTCTTCATGGTAGTCCAGGTCACTATTGTTGCTCCTTTGTGCCGAAAGGGTAGGGGTGGTGCTATAATTCAAGTTACAAAATAAATCAAGTCTTGAAAGTGGTTATAATTAACTCATTGGATGTTTTGGATTCAAAATCATATAAGGTTTCACCTTCGAACTCCAACTTTTTCTCCCATGGTAGAAAAGGCTTTTTGTATGATGTTAGATTTAGAACAAATTAGATAATTAAGTGTATGATTTGTTTCACCAACTCGCATGAATATGGATTATAAGAAATTTATAGGGTTGATATATTCTAGGGGTGGAGAGAATAATGGTTTTTCAAGCAACATACTACATTAGTGGAGATATATAGGATTCTTATTTTATAGGATATACAAAGCCTATTTTTATGTAAATCATATTATTGAACAATATCTTAATTGAATTCTATTGAGCTTATGCTCATTTCATATATGGGATAAAACCCATAGAGTCACATAGGTGTAACCCACTCTATTGAGTTGTGGAGCTCAATAGCATGCAATATGAAACTTATTGGAAAACACAATAACCGACATCGGTTATGGAGGGACCGGCATCAGTCACCTATGACCAGCATCGGTCAAGCAAGGAGGAACCGGCATTGGTTAGGGCTAACCGAATTGGTTACATGTGTGGGAGTGTTTTAATTAACTCTCGGGAATTAGATCTATTTTTAGTATTAAAGTAGATCTATTGATTGTAATTGCATGGCTAAGTTCCCTAAGTTTGTATACGCCTATATAAGCATGAAAGCTAGGGTTTAGAAGTAAGAATTAAGAAGAACTTGCAAAATTTGATGATTATTGTGAGAATAATTGTGAGAGAGAGAATTCTTGGAGTGAAAGCAAAAGTAATGTGAAAGACATCTGAGAGGTGTGGAAGATTGTAAATCTTCAATTGTATATCTTGTCAAAGTTTTGGATAATAGATTGACTTGTTTCTTGGTGGACGTAGCCCACATTGGGTGAACCACGTTAAATTTGGTGTTGATTTATATCTCTTGTTTTTATAATTCTTCTGGTAGAATATCCACTTTTATTTGCATGTATGTTTAGATCTGATATATTATTATCTACAACCTTGTGTTAACCCCAACAATTGGTATCAGAGCTTTGTTTGAGGGTTTTATGTGTTGACAGATTTACTCACAAGAGGGTTTTTGATTGAGTGGGAGCTACAACAATGGTAGAAGAAAACAAATACAAGGTAGAGAAGTTTGATGGCTGAAATTATCAATTATGGAAGATGCAGATTGAGGATTATTTGTATCAAAGAGATTTGTATTTACCGTTGGATGAGAAGTCTAGACCTACGAAGATGACTGATGAAGAATGGAAGATTCTTGACAGAAAGGCTTTGGGATCTATAAGATTGAGCCCAGAAGCATCCGTGGCTTCCAATATTACAGAAGTGAATTCTATGGTAGGGTTAATGAAATCTCTTGCTAATTTATATGAAAAACCTAGTGCTTCAAATAAATTTTATTTGATGAAGAAACTATTTAGTTCTAAGATGCATGAAGGTGGATCTGCATCTAGTCATTTGAATGATTTCAGATCTATTATAAATCAGTTAAAATCGGTTGATATACCATTTGATGATGAAGTGAAAGAACTTTTATTCTTATGTTCTTTGCTGATAGTTGGGATAACTTGGTAATGGTTGTTAGTAATACAACATCTGCTAATAATATTTTGAAGTTTGATGATGTGGTTAGTATAATCTTGAATGAATAAATTCATAGGAAAAGTATAGAGGAATCATCATCTGGGAATGCTTTGAATGTAGAAAGAAGAGGCAAGTAGAAGGAGAGATCAAGAGTAAGAGTAATGGGAAATCAAAGTCAAGGGATAGCAGATCTAAATCCAGAGGTAAGGGAATTACTTGTTGGAAATGTGGAAAGAAAGGACATGCAAAGAAAGATTGTTGGTCAAAGGATAAAGAGAACCAACAACAAACAAAGGTAAAGAAGAAAATCTTGTTACAGCAGAGGTAATGCAAGATGCTCTTATTCTTTCTTTAGATAATAGAATTGAATCATGGGTTTTAGATTCAAGAGCTTCTTTCCATGCAACCCCTAATAAGGGTTATTTCAAAAATTATGTCAGGGCAATTTTGGACATGTTTATTTGGGTGATGATGAACCTTGCAGTATTATTGGTAAAGGGAAGTTCATCTAAAATTGCAGAATGGAAATACATGGGTATTGAAAGATGTGAGGCATGTGCCAAGCCTCAAGAGGAATCTTATTTCTGCAAGGCAACTAGGTGAATTTGGTTGCATGGTTACATTTACAGAGACTCTTGGAAAGTCACCAAGGGTGCTTTTGTTGTGGCAAGAGGTAAGAAGGTAGGAATGTTATATTTATCTACCTGTGTTACTGATTCATTTTTTGTGCATTATCTACTTAGATTCAAATGCATGCATGTGGCATAATTGGTTGGGCCATATGATTCAAAAAGGAATGTAGATCTTAAAGGCTAAGGGTAAGTTATCATATTTGAAAGATTTAGATCTTGATTTCTATGAGCATTGTGTCTTTGGAAAGTAAAAAAGAGTGAGATTTCTCAAAGTTGGGCAACTAAGAAGGAGCAAAATTGGAGCTTGTACACTCAGATGTGTGGGGACCAGCTCAAGTAGCTTCTCATGGAGGATCCAATATTATGTTACTTTCATTGATGATGCTACAAGAAAGGTATGGGTTTATTGTATTAAACGTAAATATGATGTTTTTGAGACTTTTAAAAGATGGAAAGCCCTTGTTGAGAATGAATCAAATTCAAAGTTAAAGTGCCTTAGATTTGAAAATGGTGGTGAATATTGTAGCAAGGACTTTCAATGATTATTGTTCAATGAATGGGATACGTAGAGAAAGAATGGTTCCAAGAACACCACAGAGAGAATGGTGTTGCAGAAAGAATGAACAGGATAATCATGGAACGTCTTTAGAAGTATGAGGATACATTTTGGATTTACCTTTGTAGTTTTGGGTAGAAGCAGTTGATACATCGGTTTATTTGATTAACTATGGGCCTTCAAGTTCACTAGATGGAGGAATACCAGAGGAAGCTTGGACCGGAAAAGAGGTAGATCTTTCTTTTCTTAAATTTTTTTGGTTCAGAAGCTTTTGTGCATATTGATAAGGAAAATAGAAAAAGTTGGATGCAAAATCCAAGAGATGCACTTTCATTGGTTATGGATCTAGTGATTTCGGATTCTATTTTTGGGATTTAGAGAATTCTAAAATTATTAGGAGTCGTGATATTGAATGGAATGAAAAGAGAATGTATAAGGATCAAATTTTGGTACCCAAGGATGAATCGGTTGAGAAGTTTGTGAATGAAAATGAACTCTCGGATTTAAAATTAATACCAACAAGGTTACACAGTAACTAGTGTTCGGTTGACCCCTGACCGACATCGGTCGCAGAACCGGTATCGGTTACAGAAGAGAAAAACCGGCATCGGTTAGAAGAACTAACATCGGTTACAGGTGTGACCGGCGTCATCATGCATGATTTGGATACAAATGTTCAGGAGGTCCAGAATGAGCCTCGGTACCCCAAACTCCTATGTGAGAAGGTCAAAGGGTAAGTAAACCTCCAAAAAGATTTACACCTTCTCTATTTTATTTATTATTGATTGATAATGGTGAACTAGAAATTTTTGAAGAAGTAATGCAGGATAAGACCCACGTCCAGTGGGAGCATGGCATGGATGAGGAGATGGACTCCTTGGAATAGAACCAAACTTGGGATTTGGTTAAGTTTACCAAAGCATGTAAGAGGACATTGCAGAACAAGTGGGTTTACATGATCAAGGAAGAAGAGGGTGGACATAAAAGGTACAAGGCAAGGCTTGTAGTAAAGGGATTTACATAGAAAGTAGGTATTGACTTTGGTGAAATATTTTCTCTTGTTGTAAAGATGACTTCTATTCGTATTGTATTGAGTTTAGTTGCAGTAGAGGATTTGCATTTAGAGAAACTAGATGTGAAGATGAATTTCCTTCATGGTGATTTGGATGAAGAGATTTATATATGCAGTATCACTTGGGTATGAAGTCAAGGGTAAGGAGAAATTAGTGTGTAGGTTGAAAAAGAGCCTATATGGGCTCAAGCAAGCTCCAAGGAAATGGTACATGAGGTTTGATAGTTTTATGCATGAGCATGGTTACTTGAGATGTGAATCTGACCATTGTGTTTATTTCAAGAAGCTTGAAAATGGGAGCTATATTATTTTGTTATTGTATGTGGATGATATGCTTATTACAGGATCTAGTATGCAGGACATTGGTGAGCTTAAGGGAAAGCTAGCTCACACATTTTCTATGAAGGATTTAGGAGCTGAAAAAGAATCCTTGGCATGCAAATACATAAAGACAGGAAGAACAAGAAATTGTATTTGTCTCAAGAGGATTATATCTACAGGGTGTTAGAAAGGTTCAAGATAGAATGCAAAACTGTTAGTACACCTATGGTTGGACACTTCAAATTGAGCAAAGATCAGTGTCCTTCATCACATGAGGAGGTCAAATACATGACATGAGTGCCATATGCTTCAGCAGTTGGGAGTCTCATGTATGTTATGGTTTGTACCAGACAGACATTACACAGCGAAGTGGGAGTTGTGAGTAGATATATGGTTAATCTAGGTAAAGAGCATTGGAAAGTAGTCCAATGGATACTCAGGTATTTGAAAGGGACATCTAGCATGTAGTTATGTTATGGAGGTTTGGATATTTCATTATGTGGCTATGTTGATTTGGATATGGCTGGAGATCTGGATGGTAGGAGGAGCACTATTGGATATATTTTCACAGTAGGTGGGATGGCAAAGTTAGCTAGATTTCAAGATTGCAGAAGGTTGTGGCTTTTTCTACTACAGAGGTAGAGTATGTTGCAGCTACAGAGGCTAGCAAGGAGATGATATGGATGAGTAGGTTCATGAAAGAGTTGGGAAAGGAGCAAGATGATTACAAATTGTTTAGTGACAATCAAAGTGCAATTCATTTGGAAAAGAACTCAGTGTTTCATTCAAGAACGAAACACATTCAATTGAGGTATCACTTCATATGGTAGGTATTGGAGGATGGGAAGTTGAATCTGGAAAAGATTCATACGAGTGAGAACCCTGCGGATATGCTAACGAAGCCATTAGCAAAGGAGAAGTTGGAGCTACACTCCACTTATGTTGGTCTTCAAGTTTGAGACTTGAAGAGGAAGAAACAAAGCTAAGGAAGGATCCAAGAATGACATGTTGTATAGGTATGGTGCAGTAATTAATCTCCAAGTGGGAGATTGTTGAGTTGTGGAGCTCAATTACTTTAGATTAGCATGTAATATGAAACTTTTGGAAAACACAGTAATCGACATTGGTTATGGAGGGACCGGCATCGGTTAGGCAAGGAGGAACCGACATCGGTTAGGGCTAACCGGTGTCGGTTACCTGTGTGTGAGTGTTTTATTTAACTCTCGGAATTAGATCTATTTTTAGTATTAAAGCAGATCTATTGATTGTAATTACATGGCTAAGTGCCCTAAGTTTGTATACACCTATATAAGCATGAAAGCTAGGGTTTATAAGTAATAATTAAGAAGAACTTATAAAAGTTGATGATTATTGTGAGAATAATTGTGAGAGAGAGAATTATTGGAGAAGAAGCAAAATCTTGAGTGAAAGAAAGTATTGTACATCTGAGAGGTGTGGAAGATTGTAAATATTCAATTGTATATCTTATCAAAGCTTTGGATAATAGATTGGCTTGTTTCTTGGTGGACGTAGCCCACACTGGGTGAACCACGTTAAATCTGGTGTTGATTATAGCTCTTGTTTTGTATAATTCTTCTGGTATAATATCCACTTTCATTGCATGTATGTTTAGATCCAAGTTAGAATGGTAATCCCATTGATAGATTGGTCTCATATGAAGTTTCTTCTTACAAATACATCATGATATATTTTACAAAATTACAAATAATTTATTTCACATGAGGTTTAGAGTTCATATTTTTAGTCACAATTCAACAAGAGGGGAACGTTATAAAGATAAGGTCTACTGAAACTAGTTCAATTACATTTCAATTTAGTTTCCTTGTAGGCTACAATATAATAGGATATGTTTCTTGAACATATAACAAATATAATTATAAAAATACTCAAGATATAATTGAATCACCTAGATATAACACATGTATACAAGTATATGATATTATAAATCTCATTCTTAGTTTTTAATAGGGAAAATAAGAATAACTACAAAATGGGCCAATTACTTGAGCATCTACATTCATTTTCCTTCCCACAACAACATGTGCAAGTTTGAAACATCACGGGTCAACACAAGGTTGGCATGGATTTCACTTTTCATAAGTAGCTACAATATCATGCTTTTAAAATTGTATCTTACATTCAAATGAGAAAGGGCTTATTATTATGTCAACAAAATAAAATTTATGTGGAACCTGTTCTTTGCTAGATTTACACTACCTCTCCTTTTAAAAAATATAAATATGTTAGATCTTTCAATTCTTGCATTTCGAGTCTGCCATCATCCAATTCCTTAGTGAGGGCCAATTTTGGATTGATTTTCCAAATTTTAAATGTAGTGAGTTGATGATGCATTGTTTTCATGGATTTATGTGACTTGTCTCAATATATAGCATTTGTATTTTAGCTACATTTATTCAAGGGTGAAAAATTCATTCTAACATTAAGATAATTTGACAAGTAATATTTATGAGGATTTTTAGAGTTGTAGAAGCAATTCCAAGATGCATTGAAAAGGCATATTCAACTTGGAACAATGAGACATTATTTAGAGGAAATTGTTCAATATTTTTATGGATTATGAGGCCAAAGAGGAAAAGAGGAGAAGGTTTAGCAAGCAAACATATTCAGCCCACAACCAATCAACCATTATGTTAGTAAGAGGGCCACTTCCATTATGGCATCACCCCTATTGGCATAAGGATGATGGTACATTGGGGTTTATATGTTGCATATGGATAATGGTATAGTGGGTTTATATGTTGTTATAAACTAAATGGGGAGGAGGCAAGAAGACCATGAAATAAAACACACTCAAAAAATTTAATGAATGAGGATTTTTAGGGTCGTAGAAGCAATTCCAAGATGCACTAAAGAGGCATATACGACAATTTGGCATAGTAATTGGTATATAATTAGAGACATTTTTGGGGATTTCTTATTTGACTATAATGCCACCCCCTTATTGGCATAAGGATCATGGTTATATTAGGCTTTATATGTTGCTTTGGACAAAGCCTCACATTAATTGCAATCAACTAGTTGTTATGTTAGTAAGAGGATGACTTCCATTATGGTGTCACCATTATTAACATAATGGTCATGGTATTTTGACTTTTATATGTTACTCTAAAGCAAACCTATCAACCAATGTGGATTTAATTTTTTAAATGAATAGTAAATATATGAACAAACATAAGGAACATTTACCAAAATAATTCTAATGTATGTCAACAATAGATAAACACACTACATATATAACTAGTTCCAAATCAAATTTAATCATCTAAAATATCACATACATGCTCAAAAAAAAAACCCTTTGGAAGAAGGAATTGGGATTTAGTAACTTGATCCCAATTTTAACCACGGAGATTAAGCGATAAGCTTTGTGAACCATTGATAAAATTTAAAATTGAATTGGTAAATAAACATGTTGTTGATTAACTATAAATGGATAGTATCATTAACAAAAAGTCACAATATTACATTAAAGATAGATCAAGATCGATTCACAATGTTGTTATTTTAGGGAGGGTAAAATATAGCACCGAAAAAAGTAGATGGCATGAAAATCAATAACAAGGAAAATCCCTCACAAGCAACTCACATTAAAGGTGACATGTATATCATCCCTAGAATTTGCAAAGTGAAGAAGCCTCGTCTTTTCAAGCCTAACATATATCTATGTAAAAATGATGGTCATTTTTAAATTTGATAGTTGGAAGAGACAATGATGTCAACAATTTAAAATTATTATACAACTAAAATATAAAAATGTGTAAATGAACGTCAAATTTAAGCCTTAGAGGGAGAGATTTTGGTGGAGGGAAAAATCCAAAAAATAATCCATAAAAATAATTCATTTTTCATCAATTCTTTAATCCAATGGCTCAAATATTAGCCTCGGCATCGCCACAAATTACTCTCCACCTCGGGAATATCCAATGGATTGGAAAGGGAATGTGTAAGTAGGATAATTACCTTGTGTTATAGTTGAAATCTATGGTCGTGGATCATTTTTAGGGGTGGGACGACCATTGGAGTGATACAAACTATTGATATGGTAGGCTAGGGCAAGATAAAAAAAAAAGTTTAGTTTTTGGTTTGAGACCTCTCAAGACTGTATGGAGCTTCAAATATACTTTGTCATCACACACCTATGTGAAGCTCATGTCGTTGGTGCTTGAAGACAATGCATGTAGATGAGATCCAGCCGAACTTGTTTTGAATGTTCTACATTTAATGGATAAACGTAAATATGGCTCTTTAATTCTCTACTTTTGTAGTTCTTAGTTATTCTTGTGTTCATGGTTGTTTTAACTTTTAATGGATGCGGTAAATGGTATTTCATGGAAGTGGCATGGCAAAGTGTTCTTAACAAAATTAGGGCATGGCAAAAATGATTCGAACCCGAAGCCCATAGTAAGGTGCAAGATGAGTTGGAGGGTGTGGCAGGTGAGGGAATAATGGTGAGGGATTTAAACACATATAGGCTTCCCTAGTCATATGTGGTGGAAAAGGAGACTCTACGAATGCATCCACCTGTTCCCCTCTTGTTTTGGACCCACCTCTCCACCCAAGATACCAACATGGCTAATGGAATGTTATGTATTCCAGTGGGCACCACTATCATGGTCAACACATGGGTTTCACCAAAGCAGAGTATGGTTTGTATGGTGGCTATAGATGCCTTTGATAATTTTCCTTCCATCTATGAACATCATATTGTTTAACATTGTTTGCACATTAGAAATGCAACATGTCTTCCTCTTTATGCAAGTCCTTAATTTTTTCCCTGGTTTTAGATGAAAGTTTCATGCAGCTTTGTTGTTTGTTGTAGATTTGACATCGGGGATCGAGACTATGGTGTATTTTTCTCAAAGGATTTTACTATTTTTGGTCGATCTAATGGGGTTTGCAAAATAATATATTTTCCTTTTTGACATATAGGTTTGATTCCTTTACATTATGATGAAATGGTTATCGCTTCGTGAGTAAATGAAAGGTGTACGTTGAATCCTAACATGTGGTTGCTCATTCCACTTGTGTTTTAGTAGGAGGACAATTTTTCACCGAAGTGGTGGAAGCTTGTATAATCTTTGTCATGGTTTCGCAGCTTTTTTATTATTATAAAGGTGTCTTAGAATTAATATTTACGTAAGTTTTGGGACTATGAATATGTGTACACGTCTTTTTCCTTATGAACCTTTGAGCAATACTAAAGATTCAATTTTTAAATATCAATCATTAATACCACACTTTTGTCAACTAGTCAATTTCAATAGATCTCACATGTCTTTTTGTTGATTGGTATTGTCCAAGCAAGAGAAAGATAAATCTTAGTTATGTGTGGGATCCCAAAAAAATTTAAAAGTAGCTTAATTTCTTAATAGGAAACAAGCTCATGACATTACACATTGTAAAATTTAATGATATAAACGATTTATGTTTTTGATGATTTGAATGAGAGAGTTTTTATTTAAGGATGGGTGATACACCATTAGATTAAGTAAAGACAGATCACTTAACACCACCATATTTTATCTAAGAAGAAAACACCTTGCTCATGGGAAATTACAAATCTAACTCTTTCGCTGCACTTTTTATCTTTCTCCTTTTCATAAGTATAATTACAAATATTTTCTTATCTTTCCCTATGACAAATCTTTTCTTGTCTTTCTGTTTATTGTGGATGAAGACTTCGTTATGAATTTGAATTTCTCAAAAATTTAAAAATGGAGAAAGTATTATTTTTATGCATGTGGAATAGTTACATTATCACTCTCATGGGCCAATAACCAATTAACGGAGTACTAACTATTATTGAGCTTAAATCGACTCCAATGCCTAAAAACATGTAGAGTCCTAAAATATATTGAGCCAATAAACAGCCAGAGGATTATTGTTTTTACACACTTAATAAATATGAACTTTGCCAATTCTAAGTATTACACAGTTCAGATGATTCAAAATGACATACTTTCACATTTCAATCTGACAATTGCCAATGTGAAGAAGGAAAGTTTGTTTTGTATCTATACTCTATTGTGTCTTTTACATATTTTAAATTTTCTTTCATGGCTTTCTATATTATTTTCTTCTGTTTAAATCATCTCAAAAACCCTTAGGAAAACCTAATAAGAATGAGTCCCATTTGACTGCAATATTGCTTTAACATGAGAAAGAATTTGATAGATTTCAGGCGTTCACTAGCTTAACTTATAACTTGGGTGGATGGTATTCATTGGCCCACTAAGAATTTAGACATCTCCAAATTACCTTGGGCATTCTATACTTGTTCACTACATGGCTTTAAAAAAATGCTAAATTTTTCAAAGTAAAGTTTAGCACGATGTCTTCAACCTTAGTCTTTGTGTGTGCAAAATACAAAGTATTTAAATAAACGAAATAATTCACATAGATATTGTAATGAACTTTCACAAGTTCTATTAATTTAAGGTTATTCTAAGATGAAAAATTATTCACTAAATTATTAAATTATACATACACCGATATGTTGAGATTTGTGATGCGAAGTACAAGTTCTACAACAAGATTACAAAACATATGGTTTAGAAAACCACATCAATACTAAAATGATTTGAAATCAAGAGATGTTTAACTTTGGAAATGTGTATCGGCAGCAAAATATATGTTGGCTTAATGCCTCTAATGAATATTTACTTCCTTGAAATTTAAGGTAATTATTGTAGTTGAAGGATATTTCAATTTTGAATGATTTTCCATTTCCTACAAGGTTCTCTATCTCTCAATTGACTTGTTAATAGTTTTGACAATTTACTATTAGCTTGTTCTTCTAGCACAAGTTACTCTTCCTAATTCTAGTACTTTTCTCAAATGTCTAAACACAACTTTACATAGAAATGAATATGGAGAAGGGTACAAACGAATTTCTTATGCATAATAATTTTTGAAATTATATGCAAAGACAAATAGCCAAATGTAAGACTCACCATATGTAATGTTATGCAATCTCATTCACAAGGTTAATGATGAATGTCTAACAATTTCCTCTTTTAACTCTCATACCTAACATAGACCACTTAAGGAAAAAGTATATCCTCTTTCCTCCAAACATTCTTCCTAACCTTTCAATTTCACATATTTTACTTTTCCCCATATCTATCAATTGCATTTTTGTGGTAGAATCTGCCATACCATGCTCTTGTTATAATGTTCATATTTTCATTTCTGAGACTCCTATTTCCTCCCCTGATTATTTTTGAAAGTATCAACTTCTAATAAAATATAATTCTTGGACCACTCTTAGTAGTGACATAAAATGTAAATTTATGTAAAAAAATTGAATATATATTTTTATATCATACTATTAAATTTTCAAAAAAATCAAAATTTTAAGTACTTGAAAGCTTTCAAACGTAATTTATTTGAAGTATTAATTAAATTTTGGATATTTTATGTGTCGAATTTTTTTTTTTGTTATGTTTATAGTTTTTTCACTATATTAATTTAATGATTGCGTTATTAGAAAACATACTAATTTAATCCTAAAAATTTACAAAGCTATTAAAAGGTAGGACCTCCGAGGTTGACAACTATTAAGAAAAATTTAATACTTAACAAACGTTGCATTAAATAGACTACACAACGATGGTAATGATTAAGTCTTTTTCCCGTATTACCAAGTTAAATCTATTATCAAAAATATGGTGCAAAACCACCCACTTTGCCATATTTTGTGGTTATCAAATTCAACAATTACATCGGCCCAAGTCCTCCCCGATATGTCCTCATCTATACAATTTCATGCAACGAGCACAAGTGGATTCCCCTCAAAATGGCATGATCTCTAGTTATCCACAAAACATTAGGCCAACATTGCAAAAATCAATTGTTGACATTGGGAGTATTGAATGACAAGGGCTTACTTTCAAAGTTCTCTTCAAATTACATTGTCTCTAAAATTTGTGCTTCGCACCCCCTTTCTCCTTAGAGTGGTTCGTAAAAATAACACGTGGTCCAAATGTGACTTATCATAGGAAAGAATAGGATTGTTTATGTTCCCTTCGATAGTTTCACCAACCTTGAAATTCTAGTCCCTCAATCTCCTTTTTTCACCCCTCTACCTGTGCAATGTTTCACCTTCAATATTTCAACTTTAACTCCTTCAACAACTCCCTATTGGTGTCTCCATTACACGTGTGGGTGCAATTACTAATTTATAAAAATGAATTGACTATGAAGTTAAGAAAAAATATTGCTCTAAGAAGAAATAATTAAAAATAGATGATGATGTCATTATAGCGTATTTTTATTATTACATTTAATTCACCAAATAATGATTTTTTTAAAGAGCCAATGGAATAGCCATTGAATTTACACACATGGAAATTTTTTAAAGGTTATCCAATAGAAATATGCCCATCATCTAGGATTCTCCAGATATTATAGAATTTTGCAGGGTTAATTCTTAAAATTATCCCTCCGATTTAAAGTATCTAAAACAGCCATAGAATGGCCTTTTCAAAGGGTCGTGAAAAAACAAACATGGAAACCATCACTTCTAGCCTCTTCTCATACATGGTGAGAACACATGGAAGTTGACACAATCAAATTCTTCCCAGACATTCATCTTAAGAACATTGTTCTAGAGGAAGTTAGTGAAATTTGAAGGTTTGGTTTTGACACCACAAGTTTAAGTGGCCTTGAAATTGATGCAAAAATGCTTTCCCATGGGGTAGGACGAAGCTAATTATGGATTCATAATCCCAAAGTATAAATGAAGAGGTTAGTGTTGATACGACATGAATTCTCGGTCCACAACTATTTAATTTAAGTCAATTCTAAAGTGCTTTCTTAAGGTTGAGTGGTCACCTCCTTCAAAAACATCTAGGAATGATTGTTGTCAAAAATTGACGGCCTTTAAATAAATTGTTGACCTCATGTATCGAGATGATGCATTTGTTTGTAATATCAATGGGATTCCCTTTTGTGGAAAATTGAGTCCACAAAGGTTGCTCCCAAAATTACTTCTTCGATTCTTGCTAATTCATCTCTAACATCTTGTAATCATATAATTTTTCCAACCATAAAACTAGTTAGATATTTTACCCGATATATTGCAGATCCGGTTTATGCTAGAATAGATTCAAGCTCGCTTCTTATTGTTTCATTTGGCCAAAAACATTTAAAATCTTTTTAGAACCTCTTTTGTAGTCGAGAGTTAGATATGTGCCAACAAAGTTAAATTTTGGATCCCTTTGCGGTGCGGTTTGTACCTCACTTATTAAAGGGGGTTTGGGGGACTTGCCCCCAACTCTTGTCACAACGGGGTCCAGAGGGGGTGGTGACATGTTACACCCCAAGCAAAAATTAAGGAGTCAATCCCTTGTTTCTAGAAAGATGAATTCAACCGAATTCTATTTTTAGAAAGGAAAATCCTAATGGCATTTTTCCACTCTATTTTTAGGAGGAATCCTAATTGTACTTCACCAATTAGGTGTATATATTTTTGTGGAGATCTAAAGTTTCTCATAATGAGTTCGCATGTAATCTATTCATCTTGAGTTAATAAAGTTTGACATCTTGTGTCATGGATATTTCCCTAAGCACTCAACTGGAGTTTTACCACGTAAATCTGGTGTTCGTCTCTTGCATGGTTGGTATTTTATATATTTTATTGTGCTCTATCTTTGTAAACAATTACTTTGTTATTCAACTTTTTGTGTATTCATTACTGCGTAGTCTCTGTGATTTCCTAACACAGATCTTCTTGGGAATCTTCATCAAGTGGGATCTTCTTCAGTGGTCATCATAATCTTCGTATTGCCATTTGTCCACCATTAGGATCTTCTGCTTTTTCTCTATTGTGGATATGTTTTTACATCCGGAGCCCAAGATCGCTTATATTTCTTGACTTTTGTTTAAGTTTTTCTCCTTCGCTTCTAGTGCTTCCATCTCATATTGATCATGTTGCTCTAGTACTCATTGCATTTCTACTCTTATTCGGAGTTTCGTAAATTTATTTACATTTCTTTGTTTTGAGTTGAGCATTTACAGTTTTCAATTGTTCTTTGATCATTTTGAGGATTGGATTAGAATCCTCTTGTTCCCCAAAAATTCTTCTCTATCTTTTTTATTCTCGAATCCTTTCTTTGAGTATCCTATCTCTCACCATAAAATAGGATTCAACTGGGACTTCTATCAATTCATAAACCGATCATTTGGTAGTTAATTTTTTTTTAAATGCAAAAACATCTCACCATGCTTTTGTTGATTATGATTCAAAAAGATCCTTAGCAAGAAAATTGGCATTTTTCTTGGACAATCAATAGCTTTCCTTAATTGCAACAAAATCAATGATGAAAGATAAATACATACCATTTGTTACAAGCTTTCACTTAATAGAACTATATACTACAACTTGCAATCAGTGTAATTCTTGATCAACATAAACAATATTTTCTTTTATCGCAAAACCATAACAATGAGAATAGACATTGACAAAGCCAACTCTCGAGTTTGATTTATTTAAACATGTCTCGTTCAAAGGTATGGTCCCGTAACTAACAATATATAATTTGGAAATCTTAATTCCATATCATTCTCTTTAGATTGGCCATATAACAATTGGATAAATAGGAATAAGTTCAATAGTCAAGTGCTCGCCACCACATAATGTATCATACAAAATTATTGCCAAGGCTATTACTATGAAGCTTAAACCTATTGCTCAAGATATAGCTCATCTCAAATAGATTACATTCCTTAAACACATGCATATTTGATATGTTCCTCTTCGCGTCGAAACAACTCAATGAACCAAGGACACGCACTAAGATGCATTATTGCTCAAGCTTAATTTTGATAAAGCTCATGATCAAATTCCTCTACACGTCATCGAGTCATGGTCAATGGTATCCTCACAATGTCCTTCAACCTCAAACGCTTTATCCATCAAGGATGCCCTATAGCCCCCTCTTTGTATTTGATATCAACTATTTCTCTTGGCTACATGTTTCATTGAGCTCACTTTTAAAGAGACATGAAAGGAATTTCACTTTCATAGGGTGGCTATTCTCTAAACTCTCATCTTGTAGATGATTCCATGTTATTTTTACAAAAAAATTGGACAAGAGATTGTTAATACTCGAGCAATTCTCAATGTTTATTGCACATTGTATGGATCCAAGTTGTGTGATCACAAAATTGATTTCAGACTCAAAGAAAGGTGCTCCTAAATTTGCATGTTACCCCCATCTTGGCACATCAACCCCCATCTTGGCACATCATCCTCCATGGGACAATTTTTCATCACCTTGGTATTCCCTTTTGTATCCACCTCACACCTTGTGATATGTGGGAAGATGCTCGAGAAAATTCAACAAAAGTAGAAAAATTGTCTTGTAAATTTTTATCCCTAGCATGCATGTCGATTGTTATCATTCACATTTTTAAAGCTATCCATGCTTATTACTCATCTTGTTGGTCCCCATCTAAATCAACTTACTACAAACTTCGCCAAGTGGAATGTAACTTCCTTTGAACCAAATGTTCAATTGGGATATTTGTACTTAACTTAAATACATGTGGTCTTGGCATTATTGACTCGACCCCTTACAACAAGCTAAGTGTCTTGCTCCCAAGTGATTACTGAGAGTTACTCAAGGTCTTGAACTATAAAATATCCTTATCTGAGAACTTGTTAGACTTGCCTCTCATAAACACTCATAAGCCTCCAACCCTTAGGAGGATAAATTTCTTAATGCTCGAGCTTTTATTAATGTAGACTCTCTTCCTCTAAGACATAACTAGGCAGCCTAACAAGAAATGGCTCCCCTTTTATAGTGGCACTTTCATTTCCTTCGATATGGACTAAGCATCCCCAACTCTAGCTTGTGGTGGAATCAAGGTATTCATGCTAACAATCTCTTTTTCTCCCTAAAGAAGGAACTAGTAGTGAGATGAAAAATGTCAAAATAACTATTTCTTCACATAAATAATTCCTAAAAAAGCATACTCATTATTACACTATGAAAACACAAATCTCAAAACCAAAATTTCTTGTATTGTTCAAACTTAATATAGAGTATGCTCCTTTACAAATAAAGGTGTTATCTCGGTCAAGGATACCTAGGTTCCGAGTACTTATAATTGGCTTCTTTGGTATCCAAGACATCATATATTTGGTTTGTCTACAACCCTCAAGTAGGCATGTGTTCGCTCGCTCATTCAAATTATTCCTCCTATTGTCCTTAAGATTGTCGTCGATCCTACATCCCTATAGAAAGATTGGTGCTAACCAAACTAGGTTGGTAACAACCTCTCCCACACCAAGACATTTGTATTAGCATACAATCCCACTTCCATTGAAAAAAATTTATTTCATTTGCAACACACAACTTGTAATATTTGGCAATCCCCTCTCAAAGCCTAATGTCAATTATCAAGTCTGCATTTTCTCCACATAAGGTACTTGTTTGTCACACATTATCCAAACTCCACTTTCCTACAACTAAATTTCTTTTAAGCCATGTTCCTAAAATTGGTTCTCATCTTTCCTAGGATTGTGCTTCCTCCTATCAATTGTGGTTTGCTCTTTTTGTTATTTACTTTTTGATCAATTCTTCACTTATTTCAACCAAAAACAACCTTACTTGGTCTTCTTTACCCTCCTCTCTCAATCATTTGGAATACTACTCGATTTTTATATTTTTTTAATTTTAAAAAAATATATTACAAATAATTGTATGCCAAAAATGGTTCTACTAAGCCATCAAACAATTTCATTGTTGCTCTTATATTGATCTATAGTTAAAACAAATCAGCACACAAAACTAAAACATAATTTTTGTGATTGATAAGATCAATTATCACTTCAAACAACCACAACATTAGTTTTATGTTTTGCACGTATGATTCAAATTATAATTGTTAATTTCTTGTTTTAGATAGTTTATTTATCGAAGGAAGCTTAAAACTCTTCGGTTCTTGTGTATTACTTACTTTTATTTTTACTATATGCAGCATATTCAATTTCAAAAAATAAAAATTGTCAAATATTATTTTCATGCAAATTATATTTTCAGACAAACATCCTACAAAATTTACATGCATAAACACTAACACTGGATATACATGCACCAAGTTTCTACCCAACAAATATCCTCCACTTGTAGTGCAAAGCTCTTTCAATACTTTGTTATATTGCACTAAACCTCTATATCTTTTTGTATATGGTCATATGTTTTTTCCTGTCGTTGTTACAAAACAAGCAATAAAATGATACTTTTACAATCAAAGACTTTTCATTGTTAACCAAAAAACAATAAAACAATACAATTACAGTCAAGGACATAGAGTCGTCCATACTACATCAAAATACTTTCCATTACAGGTACATTAAGAACAAATATTTCAACCATAAAAATATATCAAATATTATTTTTTAAAAAATCAATTTTCTAACATACACCATACAAAATTTACAAGAGAATTTTTGTTCACATTACTAGATGCTTGTTATATATATAATAAAATAAAAATGACATTTGTTATGTGTAACAAGCGTCTACTTTGACAAACCATAACTCAAATTGCAAAGCTCTTTTATCATTATGTATTTTTACAATAATCATCTATGTTTTTTATAAATTGTCTTTGATTTTTCTTTTTATTACTTTTGAAATAAGCAAATCAAAATATTTTCATTTACAAACAGATACGTCGAAAATAAGGAAAAAATGTTTTCAACCCTCCACACTACATATTTTTCAAATATTGTTGACTTCAAAAGACTCTTGTTTGCTCCATTTGCTTTTGTATTTAAACAATATACACATTCCTTCAAAAATTAATTTAACTTCTAATTAAATTTGACACTTCTCGATATATGTATTCAAAACCTTCTCAAATCGACTTAACCACAAAAACTATAAATACAACCTCCCATCAAATCCATATTCACCCACTACTTTTACAAATCTTTTATTTTCTTAAAATACATTAACATAAGAAAATTATACTCATTCATTCTTTTCATGGAAAGAATAGAATAGTTTAGAACATTAAGAAAATTGGTCCTTTAACAAGTGGACATACTTGGAAGGAGAATTCGCTCAATGAAATCAACTTTTAGCAAATCGTACTTTACATAGACATCTACAGTAATGCATCAAACTATGCATTGGTATAGGAGCACAAATAAAATAGATCAACCTTCAGCTAGGTACCAAGGTCCAAGGGGGTATACATTCAACCAAATTCACCTGGGACTCAAATCCAGCCTCAACCCTCCTTTTAACTTCTGGGAATTGTAACTTGGCCAATGGTGAGACAACACCCTTCTACCATCATCGAAAGTCCAAATTACCCAAATAAAACTTCTCCCTGTTGGGAAAAATGAGGCAACTTTACCTTACCCAAAAGGGACCTGAGAATAAAATTAAACATTACATGCCCTGCTCTATCACATAGGCCAAAGGATTTCATTTTGCCCATGATTATCAATTCATGTACATATAGCAAGTAAAGTTTATTCTAAATTTCCATTTCACCTTTTATATTCATTTCAATGTAAAGAAACAATGTTATGGATGTGCTTGAGCCATAATCTGCAAATTCAGGGGTGTTAGCTTTCAATGCACAAAACTCAGTTCATAATGACTAAAGATATACCCACTCTCCATTGGATTCCTTGTGAAAGTCCAACATAGAGAACAAAATATTGGGGTTTCCTTTGGGCTTGGTGTCTCTCTTATTGATACCAGAAGTCGGTCTTTAAATAAATTTTAGAAAAAAAAATGATTGTTGGGGATCCATGTTTCTATCCTTTACTAGCATAATTGAAGTCACACTTATGTCTATTACTCCTCATGTTGGTTATACTAGATCAAGAAAGCCTAGCCAGATTTAAACGATTAAAGAATACTGAAATAAACAAATATATACAGTGGCAACAATAAAATATTGCAAGACAAGACTAGAAATTACCATGTGACTTTTGTCATCCTCGCATACATCTTGCCTTTCATAGGTATTATAAGACTAGCAATCATATTTCCATTTAGTAGGGATGGAAATATCTCTAAGGCCACTAAAAAGCTACAAGAAAGAAAACCACAATTCCAAGTTCAATAAGCTAGTATAGAATCACAAATACAATTCAGTACAATACAAAATGTATATTTCATTCATGACAAATGATAGAAATGAAATTAGCCAATAAATGCCAAAGTGACCGACAAAAAGTTTAACTTCAAAGAGTTTGAAAATTTCAACCACTTTCCTACAAAATCTACGAGTCAAAACTGTTATTTCTCAACATTTTAACCTAACCATACTAATATTCCATGGAATGGATTTTTGCCATTGATGGCAATTCCCATGTTTATCAAAAGCTTTACATCGCACTTCTAAAAGGAGAGAATTCTCACTGGCATATTTCTACTTCACTTTTTCTTTTCAGTGGTTCCAGCAGACCTGCAAAGGAATAAACAGCAGATAAAGAATTAAATGCAAATTAATTTGACAAAAACAGGACCAAACAAGTTGAAATGATTGTCAGTCCAATAAAGCATGAGGTATACATGACCAGTTCAAACACTCTGCCAACCATAAATACATATGGAAAACATGAAGATACATTCTTTGTTTTTATAATGATCCAAAGGTTGAACACAGCAATCTAAATAGTATTTTAAGTAGAACTGAAATGCACAAACTCATACAAACAGATGGAAAAAAACGAGGTATGGTTGACAGAAACAAATGCAAAACATAAAAACATTTTTTTATTCTTATAATAATCCAGAGGTTGCACACAACTAACTAAACAGTATTTTGAGTAGAACTTAAAAGCAAAAACTCAGTTGAAACATCTGGTCTTGCATGTTTGGCCAGTACATTGTACTTATAAGTTACAACCTTAAGTCCAATGTTTTGCTCCCATTGTGATGGCAACTATTTGTACCCTTGAGCCCCTCCTCTTTGGACCCTTCAAGCTCCTTCAACCTTTGGTCTCTCAAGGACTTGTATTGACATGTACCATGGTAAGAATTGAAATTTTATGGTTTCCGGTCATTGTGTATGAATTTGCACTTATGATCTACTACTGACCTCTACTTATCATCTACTGCTGACCTCCCCCACCCCCGCTGAATTTGTTTATTCTTTATTGTCTATTCACACTTCCTTCCTAGCCCCTTCAGGCTCCTTCAACCTTTGGTCTCTTGGGCACTTACATTGACATGTATTATGGTAAGAATTGAAATTTTACTGTTGCCGATCATTGTATATGAATTTATACTAATCATTTACTGATGACCTCCCCATCCCTGCTAAATTCATGTATCGAATATTCTTCCTTGTTTATACTATCTTCCCACCTAGCCCCTTCACCTTGAGTGTCTCTTCAGGCTTACTTGTTTATAGAACCAGATCCATGGACGACTCGGCCCCAAGGTGCAAACGGTACCCACCCATATTTAGTGTTTTGTTCTTTTGAAATGATTGCTTCTTTGTTGCTGGTATCAGGAAATATACTTGGCTCTTTTGCTGTGATAGATGATGGTGGTATTGGTTATTCGGGCCTGAGCCTTGCCATACACACGTGGCATCACCAGTCTCGTGTCATTGTAATCTATTTCATCTTCCCCAGCTGTTTGCTTCCATGAGGGATTTGAACCTCGCATGACCATATTTGTACATGGCTTTCCCCTAAGACTTCACTATTATAACTAAATTTACTCTTCAAGTCTCATTGCCCTATTTTTGGTCATTCGTGGATGCTAATATAATTTGTCAATCTTTCTCCAATAATTAACTGCCTCCTTCCCTGACTTATGTGTCTATCCGTGAAAGAAGGTTCAATTTCTTGGTTCAAATCAAGTAAATTTCTCACAAGTTGAAGAATCAAAGCTCTTGAACATAGATTACATTTGGATTTTAGTTCCTCGACAATACACCATAAAAAAATTACTACATTACATAGATTGTGATGCTCTTAAATTATTGGTTTCAGTTCCTAGCTAATACACAATGAAAAAAATAAGGATAAAAATCCCCAGCTCACAGAATGCACTAGTTCTTATGTGGGTGCCAAACCCTTACAAATCAACCTCAGCAACATAGCAAACACTATGAAACCACAAACTCAGTGAGCACCATGAAACTCGGACACTAGACCACACCCAGCTGTTTTACAAAAACCCATAACTTAATCAAAGCAAATTCACTGATTACGCCGAAAGGCGTTTCCCCTATGAGAAAGAGCCCCCCACTGCCAACTGTCTCGAATCCGGTACATGGCTGTTCATTGCATCAATCTGGACCGTTTGTTGTGCATGTTTGACAGTTGTCGTTTGATGCTCCGCCTACAGAGACTTGAAAACAGAGGACCACTTCAGTATAAAACACACCGAGCACTTCCAATCAACAGGGAAGTGAATCGAACGGATCTCTTCGAAAAAATAGAAATGAGCAGCCACTTCAACCGATTATATCAAAAATCAAATTCAAGCTTCCCCTGCAATGTGGCAATGCTCTGCAATCCTCAGTCGTACGCTTTCGAGATAAAATGTTCCTCCTCAACACAGGCCTGGCAACCACAGTCGTCTGCACACAAGATGAGCTAACCAGAGTCCCCGCTAACTGCATCGCCAGGTTTACCAACAAGGTAGGGTTTCTCGACATGGCAAGCTATAAATCTAGGTCAGCAGCAAAGTTAAACAAGGCAGGCTTTACCAGGATCGAAAATTCTGGAGAGATTATTCATGGATCTGGTAGCGGGAGATCAATTCGCTAAAGATCACGCGGCTCTCAGATTGAAAGATATGGTGGGGTCCATGGATACGGTGGCCGGGAGGCACAGGTTAGTTCTCTGCACAGGCAGAAGAGGGCTTGGATGGAGCTAAATAAGCTTTGGCGAAGGAATAAAAAGGTCGAGGGTTTTGTTCTTGGGAAAGTGAACAGATGTTATGTGATCGCCATTTCAGGGTTTGAGGCTTTTCTTCCGCAGAGTTTAGGGAGAAATAAAATAATTATTGATAAATTCGTCATTGATCAGCTTAATTCCAAGACACTGAATTCGTGGTGAAATAGATTTCTACACAGTAGTTTTTAAGATAAAAATGCTATGTTTACCTTTTTCCCCAAAAAAACAAGCTCTCCCACTGTAGCAGAAACACAATAATTAGAATTCTTTTTCTTCATTTTATTTAGAAAGAGATAGCTAAATAATCCGATTATTTAGGTAAGTCATTTTCTTCAGTTAAAATGCTATGTTTTATTCCTTATCATTTTTTATATTTTCTATCTGCTTGTGCAATTTTCTGTAGTAGTGGAATCTTGTATAACAGTTAGTAGGCATTTTGTTATGATGCAGAGCACCCTGCATTCACAATCCTCTACACCAACAATTGCATTAGAAGCTTCAATTTCAACTTTTCCAGTCAATTTTCACTATGAACTATAACCTTCGTCAAGTAGCCAAATCTGCTCAAAAGCACTACAATGCATAAAATCACTGAACCAAACCCCAAATCACTTTAAACATGCTTAAATACAACTGAGTAACTTGTCCATGTAGTTCACAAAGTTTTGTAATACCATTTTCCTTTTATACCTCCTATTTTGCCTTATTGTGGATATAGAACCTGATGAGCTTGTGAAGAAAGCAATGAATGAGATAAATGCAGGCAATCTTTCTTCTTCAAACCGAAGTCTATATGAACTATAGTATTTAGCAGTACATCATTTTATTTTGGTGGTTTACAGATTGTTAGCATATATACCTTTGTATTTTGTGAAAAGATTGATACTGATAGCATTTTTACAATAAATGCCTACTGTATTACTCTAATAACAGAAAAGTTACATCCAGCTTACAACAGGGTTGCTAATATGCGAGACATCTCATTAAAAAGGCCACAGTTGAAATGTGTGCCTATGCCCCCATAAAGGCAGTGATTCAACATCTTTTATGGTACATATTCCTCAATTGAATTTTGATAATAAATGTCAATTCTTGCCTGAAGGCTTCCAATTACCCTAGGCTGGTAACCTGGTTTGGGAGGGATCTTCTTAAAAGGTCTCCTTAGTGTTTTCGAAATTAATCCTATAAGCCTCTTGCCATAACCAATTTGCAGCTATCCTAAACTTCTACTTTGGAACTCTACGAAATCACACAATTATGTTGTTCTACTTTCAACTTTGGAAAATGACAGATTGATTGAAGATTAGAGCTTTAGTGACTGATTATCTAGTGCTATAGAAAGGAAATTGCAGAGAATAGGAAAGAATTCAAACTCCAAACACCAACAATTTTATCTGGAAACCCCCAATGGAGGAAAACCAGTCGGGAAGGGCAAAACGCTCTTTCTTCCCACTTTTATTGGTCAATTATAGACAATTACAGATTACAAGAAGTAGAAAATGGAGAACAATATAAACCTCTCCCTTCCTATGCTTGTTTGCTCTGTTTCTACACCTTGCTCCTACAATTCCACTCCAGCATTGAAGATCTTGCTCACTTGCTCTCATTAAACTTAAACCTTTTCTCTTTGATCTCTTTGGATCTCTGAATGCTCAATTCTCTTGTTCCTCCTTGTATTTATAGCCTTCTCCCATGTCCTCCGTGCACGGGAGAATGGGAAAGGTCAGGGAGGCAAGAGACACAGTCGGACACTTCAAATTCGGGTTCATTCGTGCTCCATTTCTCTTTTCTATTCGAAAGGATGGGGAATGCTGCCCTGAGCAAGCCGGCGGTTTTAAGACCGCCGCCCCAGCTGGACAAGCAGTTCATGTCTAGAACCTTCATATACCTCATTTTTCTTCATTTTCTTCAATTCTCCTTCTTGGTGCTAATGGAATTGATGAAGTGGTGTGTTTTTCTAGATCCCTATGGATCATACCTCCCTTGCTTAAGAGGCTTTTGGTCCCACAAAAGCTTAGTGGGGGAGTGGTAGAGGAATCAACTCCCTCTCTTGCTCCTTCGAGTACCACCGGTTCTGCCTTGGTGTCTTTCTCTCGTCCAACCTACCAAGGCTCTTGTGGATCTTTGGTTTCTTTGCTCCAGTGCTACATCCTCCTCCAAGTTGCCTCGAGTACAATCCTCTTTGGAAGGCAACTTTTGTATCTTTCCTTCTTTGTCATGCATAGATGGCTTTAGTAGGTGCAAGCTCTTGCAACTTGCTAGCGTGTGCATCTGCATGAAATGTGGCCTAAAGGTTTCTTTTCCAACCTGCGCAAGTATGGAAAAAGGTCCCATGTTGTAGTGGTTTAGTGCTTGCTTATCTTTGTCTCTTGAGATGGATTGGCCGAATCCTCTCCATGTACGTTGCTGTTATAGTCATCACTGATCCTCGTATCTCTTCTCCTTGTTGTCCCACGGTCAAGTCCAATGAATCCGTAGGTAGATACGATGACTGCATAGCAGAAGTTTGTTTTGCTCCTTGAATGAGCAATTCTGTGGTGGCTTCTTCTACAAAAACGACAAGTGCTATCCAAAATATCGTGCTCTCAAGTCCATTTTGCTTTTCTTCCAATGAAAGTAAACAAAATTGATGATTTTCTTGAATAAGTCTCGAGTGCTTGGTTGGCACTTACCATAGCCTCCTTTGATTTGCTCTGGTGTGCCCGGATGTTGAAACTGACTCCGTCCTTGACCCATCATCTTTGGTTCTCCCTCCTTGTGAACACAACATCCCTAAGCATACAAGTAAGGACTTCTGAAGACAACATCAAATGTATCAAGTGGAATGATATTAGCCTCTAATACATCAATATATTGGGTATTTATCCCAAACTGAAACTTACACTTTATTGTAACTTGTATTTCTACACCCTTCTTCACCCATCCCAATGGGTATGGATGTGGATGCACGTAAGTTTCTACACCAAAATGTTCTATAACCGTATCAGAAATCAAATTTGACTGAGAACCAAAATCTACTAAAGCGTTTACCTTAGTCTTCTTGATTTGGATTCTAATTTGAAATAGCTTACTCAACTTTTCTTTTGCACCCCGTACATGTTAGTGGTCATGCATCCTAACCTCTCGTCTACATCTGAATCATCCTCAATCTCCACCTCTCCTTTGTTTTCATAGTGTCCATGGATTTCTTGGAATCCTTGGTTCGGTGCTTTGGGTGTAATTCGGATGCAACTTCCAACATGTGGCGTCAGTATGTCCATTTATATCACAATTCTTATAGAAATTCTTAGGATCTTTACAAGTATGCAAAGTAGTAGCGACATGTTTACCTTTCCATTTACCTTGCTACTTGTCTTCCCTTGTTCTTTTTCTGTTGATGTTGATTTGGTCTCCCTTTGGCTTTGTTTCTCCTTGCTTCTTCTCGTCATCAATGTAGTATGCTTGTATACAAGCTTCATTGAGATCTTGGGCTTCGTGGAGATTACCTTCCTCCGAAGGTGAGTGTGAAGTCCTCCCAAATACTTGGTCAGAATGTCCTCATCCTCCAAGTCCATATTTAGCAACATGGCTTGTCTCTGAAACTCCGTAGTGTAGTCTTGCACGCTTTGACCGTTGCCATGTCTAAAATATTGCCACTTAATCATCATGTCAGTCTTATGGCCAATTGGATAGAAGTTAGCTCTAAGCAATTCTTTAAAACCTTTCCAAGTATTGACAATAGGACGTTTCTTCTTCTCACAAGTGGCTAGATGGGTTTCCCACCAAACCAGAGCATGACCTTCCATTTTGAGACATGCAAAGGTAATCCTTTGTGCCTCAAGTAACATTATGCACACTAAAATAGACTTCCAATTGTTTTAGCCATTTATCAAGCAATTCTGCATCTACTTGTCCTTCAAAGTTATTTATTTCCACTTTCGTTTCAACTTTAAAAGGTGTATGAGCAGATTTTACCTTCTCGCTTACAATTGGCGTCTCTTCTTCACGCTCTTCCCATTCTTCCTCTTCGTGGCTCTTTCCGATACCGAATTTTTCAGCCAGTGCTCGAACCACTAAGTCCATGGAATCTTGCTTAACCAAAGCTGTCTTTTGCAGATCTGAAAGCTCTTCTTGTTTTCTATGCAACCTATCCATCATGGTCTCTAGCATTTCGACTCTATGGACCAAGTTCTCTTCTTCCATTTGAGCTTGAATTCTCTGTTTCCACTTCTTCATAGAAATATTTGGTTCACAAGGTAAAACTTCTTCGCCTTTGGACCTTGTCATTGTCATACAAATCACAAGAAAGAATCGAATACCATAGTCTTGGATATATAATTAGCTCTGATACCAAAATGATCCGTAAACTTCTACTTTGGAACTCTACGAAATCACACAATTATGTTGTTCTACTTTCAACTTTGGAAAATGACAGATTGATTAAAGATTAGAGCTTTAGTGACTGATTATCTAGTCTTTATAGAAAAAAAAATTTCAGCGAATAGGAAAGAATTCAAACTCAAACACCAACAATTTTATCCTGGAAACCCCCAATGGAGGAAAACCAATCGGGAAGGGAAAAACGCTCTTTCTTCCCAATTTTATTGGTCAATTATAGACAATTACAGATTAAGAAGTAGAAAATGGAGACAACAATGTAAACTCTCCCTTCCTATGCTTGTTTGCTCTATTTTCCAACACCTTGCTCCTACAACTCCACTCCAAAGACTTTGAAGATCTTGCTCACTTGCTCTCATTAAACTTAAACCTTTTCTTGTTGATCTCTTTGGATCTCCGAATGCTCAATTCTCTTGCTCCTCCTTGTATTTATAGTCTTCTCCATGTCCTCTCGCACCTTTGGAGAATGGGAAAGGTTAGGGAGGAAGAGACACGATCGCGCTTCAAATTCGTGTATATTTGTGCTCCATTTCTCTTTTACATTCGAAAGGGTCGGGACCACCGCCTTGAGCAAACCGGCGATTTTGCAGAACCATTGCTCTGCACATGCAACGGCGGTTCTATCCGAAGTTCCGTATGCCTCATTTTCTTCATTTTCTTCAATTCTCTTTCTTGGTGTTGATGGAACTAATGAAGTGGTGTGTTTTCTGGATCCCATGGATCATGCCCACATGTACAATCTATAATATGGACTCTCTCATGAGACCTTGCTTTTCAACACATAATGCTGAATATTGTTCATAGTTTCTCTCTATTTGGTTAATTTGGGAAATATTGTTTTCATTCCATTGTTCTACATCAGCTGAAAGAATGAGGTTAGCAACACAAGAAAAAGTAGAGGCAGAGAAAATTTTACAAATCAAGCGAGCAGAAGGTGAAGCGGAGTCGAAGTATCTATCAGGGCTGGGTATTGCTCGACAAAGGCAACCAATTGTGGATGGGTGAGAGAGAGTGTACTTGCCTTCTTAGGAAATGTGCCCAAGACAACTGCAAAAGATGTGATGGATATGGTGTTGGTGACACAGTATTTTGACACAATGAAGGAGATTGGAGCACATTCCAAGTCTTCATCAATGTTCATACCACATGGACCTGGCACAGTTCGTGATGTTGCTCAGCAGATCAGAGATGGACTGCTTCAGGGATCACATGCCCAATAATTATTATTTTCATTGTGATTCTCCTCTCAACAAAACCAACAACATCAATGAAGTACTCGAACATGGAGGTCATGAAGATATTGTTTTAAGGATTTCAAAAGTATGGTGCCAAACTTATGTGTTTTTTCTCAATGAAAATATGCATTTTTACATTGCACATTTTATGGATTTGTTTCTTTCCTTGCCTGTGTGAGCATCGGTACTTCATGAATGGTACTTGATTTGTATCATATGTAATGGTGATTTTAGAAAAATAGCATATGTATATTTGTGATTTGCATGGTGTTGTGCTTGTTCAAGTCCAATATTCCCATAAATATGACACTAAGATTATAGTTGTAATGCAAGCCATGTGTGAAGAATTTAGTATAGATGAGGCTATCTTTTCACCCAATCTCAAAATATCTCTTGAGAAGGTCAAACTTTGCAAAAACCGAGGGTACCAAATTGATCTTGAAGCGTCCTTGTGAGTATGACAATCCTACATTGACTCAAATTTTAAAATAATTTAATATTATTATTATTATCATCATTGTTGCAGCAGTTTTTGTATAAATGATAAAATGTAGTGAAATATTAGAGAATAGCCCTTTATCCCACGATCTACAAAGCGCTACAAGAAGCAAACATCATGGTTGGGTTTTGAACCAAAAACATATTAGAATTTGTAATGTCCCCTTTTCCGATCGAAGACCTTTGGCCCATTTTGTCAACCCGACGGCCAAAGGAAAAAAAAGGGTGACTTAAGTTATAATAAATTATTATAAAGTGCTATAAAAAAATAATGTAAAATAATTAAAGCACTTATATTAATTTATTTAACTTAATAAAAATAAATTGTAAACCCTGTGGAAAATACGATTTGCCTTAAGGGCAAAAGTCATTGTAAAGGGATTTATTATATTTTATTCCTCCTAGAAATGATAATGGCGACTTGGGCCAAAGGGAAGTAATGAAGCCTAGGAAAGATAAAAACATAATTAATTTGTGTATTTCCCAGAGAAATGCGACTTGCACTAGGAGGAAATGTCGTTATAAAAACATTTAATATGGGAAAATATTAAATGTTTGCATAGGGAAAATCATGTGAGCTCATTGGCTAGTTTGGAGGTTGGTTGTTGGCCCTTTTCCTTTAAAAGGGAAGTCGACTTGCCTCTTCCATAATCCAAATTTTTATATGATATTTCTCTTGCATTTGAGCTCTAAGCTTTTGCATAAAAAATTCCAAGGACGAAACCCCTTGTGAATTCTACCTCTTGTGGACAAAAACCCCAAGAGTTTGAGAGGGTTTTTCACTCAGAAATTCCCATTGATTGTAATCAGATTTTCAGTCTATTTCAGGCTTTTTCCAGCAGTGTTATTGAAGACTTTTTGAAGTATTTTGGTGAATAAAATTGCAGCAGTGTTTTCTCTATTGGATCGACTCACTTTGGGACTGTTTGGGCATTATTATTGAGGTATTTAGATCTGCAAATCATTGTCTAATATCTCATAATTTCTGTGAATGAAAATACCCAAGTTTCATAATTCTTCTGAGGGTTATTTGTCAGTTTTATAATCAGATTTCAGATCTGATTTATGAGTTGATTTGGCATTCGAAAATTCTGATTTTTATATGAATGAGTTCCTAAAAATATAGGCAAGCATCTGGGATAGAGAAAATAATTTTTGGAGCTCATTTGATGCCCTAAATGTGTGGGCCGAAATAGTAGGAGGGCCAGATCTGCATGTTTGGTAGTTGTTATAATTTGGTTTACATCATCTTGTTCCTTGTATTTTTCCAAGTTCGGGATATGTCATTTGCTTAGATCGGAGTTGTGTAGAGAAAGTTATGCTATCTTGAAGATTGCAGCAGTTAGGGTTTCAGATTTAAATTATTTTCCAGCTGTTGTAGAATCTGATTTTCGCCATAAATTCTCTAGGGTTGTTCCAAGGGTTTGGGAGTAAAAATAATTATTGTATGTTGATTTTGGGTGTGTTTGCATATAAAACCCTAATCGCTTTTTGCATAAATTAATCTGGTTGCCCTAGTTTATCTCCCATATCTGCCAAAAGTATATTTTATTATTTTATAAAGTGGGAAAATTTATATTTGCTCCAAGGATCCATTTGGGGATCTTTTAGAATTCCCCATTTTTTATTTTGGACCCTTTACGCTCACGTGAATAGTGTGAGCGATATCACAACTATAAAATTGAGCACATATACTAAATATTTCTTGGGGATGAATAATCTCAGCCATGGAATAGGTATGGGCCATGCAGGTGATTAATTTCCACTGTCCAATCAAAATCCTCAACGATCGACACCTGTCCCTTTTTTTTGAAGATTCTTGAATGACATCGACATCATAGTTGAGGAAAATTGTGCATGAAATCACTACCTTGTGATGCTACATCCACTACACATCTTCCTTTCTCTAACGTGTCCCATGATACGTGCATTTGAATTTCCCTTACTTTTATGTGTATTCTAGCTACCCAATAAATGCAAGGGTTGAAACTGCAAACAAATTTTCACTTTGGCAATATTTTACAACCACTCGTTACGTTCACAAATATCTTTGTAAATTGTTTTTGCATCGTCCTACACATCACCCCTTTTCTCCTTCAAACGCTTGACATCAATGTCATATGGTTGTTGGAGGGTTGAGTTCCCCATTGTTTCCCCATTCTATTCTCACCACCCTTGCACTTCTCCACCCTCATACCCCATCTTCTTCACCCCTATTCCTCTCCCATTGTTTCTCTCCCTCCAATTTGACTACTTCAAAAGATCCCCTTCGGCGTTTCCATTGTACATTTCACATGTGATTGCTAGTTATAAACCCAAATTTGGACCTACAGCTACAATTCAAATGGAAGGCTCTCGTAAGAGTGTGATTGAAGCTCAAACCCTCTCACCACAAGAAGGTAGCTCATAATTCCTAAATAAATGTTGTGAGATTGTGGTACATGTAGCAAAGTTGTGGCATAGAAATCGAGGGTGACCCATGTTGATAAAAACTTTAAAATGTGCTTGTAGCTTAAAATAGACCAACATACCGAAGATTTACCAACCAAAAAATGAAAAGCAAACAAAAATAGTTGAATATAAGACCCTACCAGGATTTAATATATAGCAGCCAATAACATTCAACAGTAATTGAAAAAAAAAAATAACAGAAACAGTATATCTCACTTAATTTCAGTAAATTTTGCACTTAAAGTTAAGACATTAAAAGGGTTAGAACCAGCTTGAAAACATTTCATCTCCAATTCACACGTAATAACAACTCACATCCTCTTCCAATCTAATATACTATAGTTTTCCCATTTCATCTCTTACCCTAATTCAAAAAACCAATATAAGGGAAAAAAAAAAAAATCATCTCCAGATCCCCAAGAGTTTAGCTTTTAAACAAATAATGTTAATTGTTTCGAGGCTTCAACAATCCAAAGTCCAAAAAACCTGTCAGCGAAAAGCCCTGTGAAATTTTTACACACTCACCTGGAGATGCTGGGTACAGGAGCGTGGGAGTAAATTAACAAGGATGTGGCTAAATTATATATAAACACAATAACCAAAAGATGCAGGTTTAGGTACAACATCCTCATTCTTAAACCCTAGTCTCTTGGTGACTATCTTTTTATTAGAAGCATACAACTTTTGGATATGTGGATGATGGAAGTAATGGTGATCAGAAAATCACGGATCTTTTCAAAAGCCTTTTCTTAAAAGTTAAAACACTAATAGATTTGGTGATCTGACCCATCAATACTTAATTTAAAAAGTCCCAGGTCTTTTCTAGATGTCTTTTCTTGCTACACCAATAGGTTTGTGAAATTCATGCAGACATAGACACAAGCCACATTCACTCCATACAACAATAAATCATGCCTCGAGCCCGAAGGGTTTCATATCGGAGCAGCTCAAAAACGGTCACAGGAAAAATAATTAAAAGATTATTGAATGAATAAAGTGAATGGTGGGGTGATCCTACCCATCAATATTTTCAATTAAAAGAGTCTTTTCCAGAAATATTTTCTCGAAACATTAATAGGAAGAACGATCTGACTCATCAATACTTTTAATTTAGAAAGTCCCCACTCTTTTCCAGAAGTCTTTTGACTCATCAATACTTTTAATTTAGGAAGTCCCGGTCTTTTCCAGAAGTCTTTTCCTAAAACATAAATAGGTTTATGAAATTCATTTGCAGGCATAGAACCAATATGCATTCTCTCCATAAAATCCCGATTTATAACTACAACCCCAAGGGTTTCTTATTGCAGCAGCTTGTAAACCATCTCTTTAGTGGATCACTTAATTAAAAGAGTCATGGATCCTTTCAAGGAGTCTTTTCATGCAACATTAATACTTTTCCAGGGAGATCTGACTCATCAATACTTTTAATTTAGAGAGTCCCCGGTCTTTTCCATAAGTCATTAACTATAACATAAATGGGTTTATTAAATTTATACACAGGCATAGAATCAATATGCATCCACTCCATAAAACCCCAACTTATGCCTAAAATCCCAAGGGTTTCATATTGCAGCAGCTTGTAAACCATTACAGAATCAATAGCCAATCTGTTTCTGCTTATTTCATTAAGTATTCGACCTGGTCTGACAACAGATACCCAATATATTCTTAATTAGAAACCTAGCAGGTCTTTTCAGGGAGTCTTTTCTTGCAACATTAATTGGTAGGGTGTTCAGACCAGTCAATACTTTTAATTTAAAATGTCACAGGTTTATGAAATTCATACACAGACATAGAATCAAGCTGAATTTACTCCATACAATCCCAAATTATGCCTAAAACTCTAAGGACTTTATATTACAGTAGCTTGTAAAACCATAGTAGAAATAATAAATAAAATATTATTGAATGAATAAAACTCTTTTAATTGAAAAAGTTCAGGTCTTTTTCATAAGTCTTTGCTTAAAACATTGATAGGCAGGGTGATCTAGTCAATAATTTTACTTTAAAAATCCCTGGTCTTTTCCAGAAGTTTTTGCTTAAAACATTAAACCCAGTTTATGAAAATCAAACACAGAGAATCAAGTGACATTCACTCCATATAATGGTTTCATATTGCAGCATCTTCCAAAGAGTGACAAATAATCAATAAAATAGTAATGAATGAATAAAGTGACATGTGTAGGATAAGCTCAAGTGGCAAAAGTATTGGGGCTTCCTAAGTGAAGTCCTGGGCTAAAATCTCTCATAGACATAATAAAGTCCAAAAATTAGGTAAAATTGCAGGGTCGTGGGCGATGCAGGATACAAGCCAGGGTAAAATTTCCTATTAGATATCCCCAACATTGCAGCATTCAAGCCGAAGGTCACGCCCCATCAGAGGAATTTCCCTAATGAAACATAAAATAGAGCCATATTTACTCCGTATAGCCCATAAAAGCCCACGGAACCCTAAGAGGGTGTAATACATCCGAACAGCAGAAAAACTAAACATAAAATCAAACCACATTCCCTCCGCATAACGCATAATAGCCTCTGGAACCCTAAAAGGGTTCAAAAGTTGAGACTAACAGAAAAAAGATAAAAACTGTCGATTATCGAACGGAAAATTTTGATGTACCTGATCTTGCGAAGGACGTTGGACATCTCTTCACGCTTCTTCTTAGCGCGCTTGTGAGTGCCCAGCTTCCTCTTGGCCACCTTAAGAGCCCGCTTATCTTTCCCCACCTTCAACAGCTCCGTTATTCTCTTCTCGTATGGGGCAAATCCCGCCACTTCCTGATCATCTGTCTCACAAAAACTGACCTTTTGCTTCTTTTCTGCAACAAAAACCCGTTGAAATCAATATTCTAAACTCTCTCCAAGGGTATGGGAGAAGATTTAAGAGGCTTGGTTGGTTGCTTACCCCTTTATTTGCGGAGGGACGAGGGGCCAATTCCCGCTTGGTTACGACATGGCCTTTGTTTGTTCCCACGAACAATCCACCCTTTGCCTGTGGAGGCGCCATTTCTGCTCTGCAACCGCACCCACTAACAACCTGAATACGTTCTTTTCGTGTATGTAAAGATTTGTTCTCAAGTATATGCTGTTCCCTTAAAACCCTAATTCACCAACACTGCTTCATTACGAGGTTGCTCTTTTTACTAGGAAATTATGAAATGGTTAAGGTCGGAGTCCCATAGAGGGGCAAAGATTGTGGAGAATATTAAATTATATTTTCTACAATAATATTTGTTGTTCGAACAGTTTTGTGGAGGAAGCAGATTTGGATTGGAGGGAAAATATACTCGCACAATATTTTGTTGACAATCGGCCGAAAAAAGTGGAATACAAGTGTGTAAATTTTCAACCCTCCACCGATTCCCATTCTTTGAAACGAACTATTTTTGTTGTTCTTGCTCCACATTTTAAGGGTGAGATTCTATTTTATGCGGTCGTTGTAAGATTAAATATGCACAAGACTACTTGACTACAAATTTCCATTGCGATTGTTGCTCCCGCATGGGACCGTTGCCCGAGGCAGTGGTTTTCTCCCCCAAAATGCACTTGCATGCTTAAGATCAATCCATAAAAACACCATAGACACGTGCATGTGCATGCATGGGTGGGACCCACACGTCAGCAATCACATCATTCTTTTCTTGTTTTTTTAATAAACCGGATTGAAATCAGATAGGGGCATGTGGCAGGTAGTAGGTGGATTGGTAGGAGCTTGTGTTTGTAACCCGCGGTCGCAAGTTTGAATCTTGGGCACTTGCAGTGTGTTTTCAACACTGTTGAAAAACACATTGTATATTTCAATGTAAACAAAATCACAAAAAAAAAAATGAAGTCATGAGCGCCGCTCCACGTGGCAAATGATGGCATGATGGTTGGGATGATCCACTGCATGGTCGGTTTTATGCATGTGGTGCATTTTGTGGGCGTAATAGCCTCGCCATGGTTAAGTGGGGTTAATAGTGAAGGATTGTATTATATGGTCATGATTTTGTATGAAGGGGTAGAGTCATATACTTCATTCAATACTATACTAGTAATTGCACGTGAGTTGCAAATTACGCTAGAGAAGACAAATATTTATTTTGGCACAATAGAGAAACGATTAAGGGTTTTTAGCGTGCACGATAGAAGCCATTTTTTTGTCTGCGGCGCCAAAAATGGATGAAGATGACTGTCGCAGAGCCGAAGAGCTAGTGCGACACAAAGTATGGAAGTAGAGGACGTAAAAAATGTATGTGGGTATGTTCAACTTCGCGGTAACATCGAAAGTGGCGGTGCAAAAGAAATTTGTAACCAGGGTAGAGACTTGGGAAGATGAGGATTGGAGAATATTTCCAACATGCGGTGTCGCTTTCTCCATGAAGATCAAAATGCGAGTTTCGATCTTCATATGGTCCTCCTCCTTGTGGTAGGCAATGTCGAGAAGCTCTGTGAAGCAGATGTCAAGGAGGAAGAGGCCAACAACCGGGCGTAACTCACTTACTTCACATAATTGCATCCACTTTGTGATTATTATGGTTATGGAGAAGTCGTGGTATGCACAAAGTCACTTTACAAATTCAACCGCAGGATGAAATGTCCAACTCCGGAGTAGATTGCAACTCATGTGCAATTGCTAGTTAATATCCATATGGCACTCAATAAGATGACAATACACAAGCCATGTACAATGGAAATTATTTTACTTGCTCTTGATTTCCTCCCCACCGCTTGCGGTGTTGCTTTTCCTACGGTCTGCGCTCCTTTGTCTCATCACTATGTCGCCCGCACTAAGAGCACATAAAAATTAAAACGCATAGCAGGGAATGAATCAAGGCACCTTCCTTTGGCTACAAAATTGTCCATCACAGTTTGATTCCCATAACAATTTCTTCAAAGGCTTTAAGAACTATGTCTATTGTGCATGAAAATGGAGGCGAAACAACATCGAGTATCCCACGATTTAACAAATATTGAATTTGTAAAACCCTAATATTGTAGAGTCGCGTATGATAAATAAATGTTAAAGTACAAATTTGACACAAGATAAACAAGTTAAATATGAAACCCCGAGTGCAAGATAGTGAAAGAATGACTTAGTTGATTTGCATTATCCCCGGGATTGATCGGGTGGAAAATTGATGAACAATAAGGCGAGACACTCACGACTATGCACAATGAATTTGGGAGCTATCGAATAAGGTTGGACTAGGGCACTTAAACTAGGTCGGGGTGCTTGGCACTCAGAGCCTACTTCAAGGTGCCTATGACTATGCAAAAGCTTGGAATCGGTTTTCTAGTGTCGCAGAGATGGTCATTGTTGGTCACTGTATGTCACACTATGATCGGGAAGTCACATGTTACCTACAAAGAGATGATGACCTGCAAAACCCTCAAACTACATCAAATCCCAAAAAGAAAAGATGTGATATGGGAAGTCGAACTGACCCCGGAGTTCACCCAACTAAGTGAACTTACGACCGAGCATTGCACTACATCTCAGACTCCATGTACTTCTTGTCCAGGTGTGTGTGTAAGAATCGCACCTAGGATGCCCTTGCAAGTGCACTCGATAAGCGAGATGTAGCTAGATGTAGCAATGTAAATAGAATGTGTGGATGAAAAAATGAACTTCCCTTCCTATGCATGTATGCAAAAAATGTAGTCCCTTGTCCCTTAAATGAAAGCTAGATGGATGTATTTGATGCTCTTAGATGCCTTTGGATGCAACCTTAGGTGATGATAATAGATGCTTAGAGTTTGGTCCTTTATTTTGGTCACATAGCTTTATATTTATATGATTCCCTTGGTTGAATTTCGTAATTGACAACTGGAAGGCCGACCCATAAGAAAATAAGATGCCTAAAAGATAAAAGAAGCCCAAAAAGAGTGAGTAAGATAGAAAGAGGTCGGGGGGCACCTAGAGGGGACGAGGACGCTTGAGCGCTAGTGTCCAGAGTCATGAAAGATAAAGCAATAAAGTTTATACTAGGTTGTAGGGTGTGTAAGACCAAAGAGAAAGCAAGAAAGACATAAAAGAGGCCAAAGATAGCAGTCAATTACTAGTTTTCTCGCTTAGGAATCATATAAATGCAAGTATGTTGTTAGGACCTAGAAATGTACCCAAGTGCATAATTTTGTGTCTACATTTGCCCCCACTTTATGTTGTTGAGTGAATACTTGATAACATAAAGTAGTTAGAAGATGTGTACATGATAACCATGTAGAATGTGATGGTGATAACGTCTTGAAGAGACAAGTGAAAGCATCAGTGATAAAAATGAAGCGTGGAAGCTAAGAAGAGGAAGTGACCCTAGGGGTGAAGCGTGTTGTGTTGTAACATGTTGTAACATGTTGTACTTGTTGTTGTGTTTGATGTAGAGCGGCTTCTTGTTGCATATTAAGGATGAACCTACAAAAGATGAGCAAAAGAGTAGGCAAAGTCATGTATTTTGAAAACTCTGTAAAAGTATGTAAATGTGAAAAAGTAGTAAAAGGAAAGTGTGCTCCTGATTTGTGAAGAGTGAAAAGGATATAAGATGTCATGAAAATGTTGTAAGAGCAAGTTTTTGAGTGATCTCACACCAAGAGCGGGTTTTTAGGGTGATCTCATGCTAAGAACTAGTTTTGGGGTGATCTCACGCCAAGTGTGAGTTTTTGGTCAATCTCACACCATGGTAGAAGAGTGTTGGGGAGAGAGGTCTAGTGTTACTCTCCTTCCATGACTTCTTCCCAAATAAGCATCACTACAGATGATACATCCCATGTTTATTCTGTATTGTTCTCGTGTTGTTCCAAGTGTACTGATTGTCCCGATTGAAGGAGATTGTAGGAGATTGCATGCATTTTGTACAATGAGGCCAACACCGATCATATGAAATTACTTTGAAAACAGTTTTAGCTGTCTTTGATCTGAGAAACTTTTTGTATATTCGCCCAGGACATAAACACCTAGGGGAGGACACAGGCACCAGGGCGTTATTGTCTGGTGTTGGGCCCTTGTGTTTGTGTTGTACTAAGGAACCAAGTCAGAATCTAGGTCGTTCTATGACTCTATCTCTAAAGTATTCATGTATTGTGCAGACATGTGTTGAAGCTATGAGTTGTTGTATGGGGTGACTAATTCACTAAATGTATGCCCCCTCGTTTGGGGTGCATGTGACATCGCTAGGAGAATGCGGCCCAAAGAGAGGACTTGATGTTGATCTGAAACTGATACCCTATACGGGGGAGGGAATGTGCATGGTAGAAACCAAGGTACATGCAAATAAACCGGCTAGATGCATATGTTAGTGCGTACCCCTCCTCTCAGGCCACAAGACTAACCTCCCTCCTTCAAGAGTGGGCCTTGTAACAAGTCTCTACTTTGACAAGGCATGCCGCATAATATGCCACACATTTCCCCTCCTGCCGTTCCACGGCTCACATATTCGTTAACCTTGTGTTCCCCACATGGGTCATAAGCTCGTGTGATTGAGCTCGACACTATGTGTTCACGGTCCGACTGCTTTTCAATGTTATTTTACATATGCCGCTTGAGTGCGTGTGGGATATATTTTTGCATCTCTTCTCTCTAAGCATAGCTAGTTATGTTATGCTTCTCATTTTAATTTTCATGCGCATGGACAAACTTGCACTCATCTCACTCATTTTTACGCATAGGATACCATTGTTAGACTGTTGCACTAATTTTTATTAACTCCTCCTCCTCACACCTACATTTTTTTTTAATTTCTCTTTCCATCTTAATTACCATTGTTTCCCACCAAAGGACGGACAACCGCATTTAATACTATGAATTTATGTAATTTCTCTCTTTTTCCCCATTTCCTTTCCTTTCATTTTTGTCTTCACCAAAAAATAATAACATACATTTATTTAAACCTCACAATTTCATGTATGGAAGCCCACTAAATAAACATTTCTACGGAGGAACTCTTAATTTACTCCTACATATATATTCAAAAAAACTATCTTCCAAATTGCCTAGAGATATTAATTTTAAGGCCCGTATGGATTAAAAAAATAAAAATAAGGATACAAACTCTACAAAGATATGGACCGGATATTACTTATTGAATTCTCCGCACCAAAAGAAATAAAAAATTACAAATGACAATCAAATGGACATAAAATTTGAAGTTACAAATTCACACTTGAAGTTCAAATGGACATCGAATTTAAGGTCCATAATTAATTGTTAATTGCCCATGGCGTATTCTCTCCCACCAACATCCCTAGCTTCCAAGGTGGGAATCAAATGTCTGCATGTCCCACACAACTCATATTTTTCTTGCCAAAGTATTATATATCCACATTATCATCTCCATCTTTCTTGCATGACTAATGTAAGTGCAATTTGTTGTTAAAAGTGTCAAAATATAAAAAGAGGAAAATACAATAGGTTCCAGGTTTGAAAGCCAACAACAATGTTTTTTTCTTATAGCACTTTGCAGCCCCGCTTTTCATTTCTAAGCTTAATTAACTGCACAAAATAAGGACATGTGCGAAAAATGATCTCTGATTAAAATTATGAATCTTCACCCCAATTGATGGAGGAATGTGACAACATGGTATCAAGTGGTCTTGAGCCTCCTCCATCCACACTTTAACCACACCATCAACCGAACTAATGAAAAAAATATTGACAATCCAAACAAATAGATTTATTTTACTTTGTACTTTACTAATCTACAATACCATATGATATGCATCTAAGAGATCATTTTGAATGCTAATGGAGATATAGTTTTTTAATAACTCTCAATTAAGGATCTCAATGTTAATATTCCTCGACTTCCCTTGGTATATTTATCTACACAATTGTATTTAGACAATGTCTCTCAAAAAATTAGGCACATATATGATGTGTTTCGTGTGATTACGAAGACAAGCGGTCAAGGTATCAATTACTTGTTGATGTTGTAATCTAGTTCGTGCTATTAGGGGAAAAATTATATCCCTAAATGGTTTTATTTCAAGTGCTCTATGTATAACCTCGAACAATATAATATAGGTTACCATGGTTTTCAATAATTATGTTACGGGTATTGTTGTGGAAGGAAGTACTATATTTATTATTGATCAAGTTCACAAAAGATGTGAGGAAACCATAAAATTAATTACTATCCCTGAAGAGTTTCAATTATTAGATTTGATATATTTTTAGCTTTCTTTCAATAAATTCTATCGGCTTCCTAATAGATTTATTGAGTATTTGTCGAATCTAGCGACCTATTAAGGGTATAAGATGATGAAGTTTCAAGGAAGGTGGGCTCACAGTCCTCATATACTTCCTATAGAATGATGCTAACAAATTTAGGTATCTAAACTACATATGGGAAAGGTGTATGATTTTATCATGAATTCCCATTCCAAAATTTGGACAACCATATTTGTTAGCTTCGGTAGCATCTCCCTTGAATTTTAAGAACATCTTCATTACTAAGATTCATATATCAATGGGGATTCTCAAGGACACCGACTTATCCTTCCCAACTCCTTTTGGATATGCCTCTTGGTGCATATTGGAATTACTTCTACAACTCTAATATCCCCAATCCTACAAATATAAGTTATCCCCCATTGGTTTGTAGGATTGGTCTGTGAGGGATTTGTGGAAACTTATAAACCCAATATATCACAATTATAAATCCAATAGGGTAGATGCTACAATGCAAATGGTTTTCCTACTAACATAATGATTGAATGCTTTCATAATGACTATGCTTTCTTGCTTTACCAAGTCCCCTCTTCTTTTATGTGGATTCATGATACAAAACAACAATTTAAATGCATATAAATACATGTATCACTTCCCTACTCTAATAAGATTCGTAAGTGCACATCGGATTGCTTCAACAAATTTAAAATTATCAGTTATTCATTCATCACTAGATGTCAACAATGAAGGAAAACACTATTTGACACACATACATTTTTTAATGGATATATGTTGGAGTGATATTCTAATTACGCGTTATTGCTTGAGTTTACATATGTAGATAAAGATGCTTCCTACATTTTAATATTTATATTTTAAAAATCCATCACATTTAGAATATGCAACTTGAAATTCCAAGGTGTGCACCTACTCTATATGTGTCATTTCAACATGTGTGTATGTCTAAACACCTACTCTTGTTTGATAAGATAGTCTAACCACCTATATTTTCTAAGCCTCTCGAGTCCTATAAATAGAAGGCATCTCCTCTCTCATTTCATAAGGGAGGGAAGCCATGATAGATCATAAGGAGATATTTGTGTGAGCTTTATGTAGAATCATCTTCTTGGAGAGTTTATATGAGAAACAATGTTATTTTGTCAAATTTGTTTTGCAAATTATTTTGTGTGGCTAAATGTTGGATTGTTATATTGGATGTAAAGAAAAGATTGACAAAAAAGTGTTGGAAAAATAGTCATCACTCTCGCAAGATAGACACCATGATAAAAAAGCGTATGAGCTATTTTATTTGCATTTAAATCTTTGGTCCCATGATGATCATTTAAGCTACGACAATCTCATTCACAAGCCTTTCACATACGAGTTACATTGGTAGTTTACTATTGGTTTTCATGGACAAAAAGAATTTTATAGAATAAGTTCCTTCCTCTTTATGAAATCAACACTCTTAATTAACAAATACTCAATATTTCTTCCGGCCTTTCGGCCTTTGAGCTTAACGATCCTGCTCTTTGTTGGAACTTATAGAATTAAAATCAACACTCTTAATTAACCTTGAAATACTCAAATTTGTTCTTCAACTTTCTTGTTAGAAAAGGTTGAGGAAATGAGCAGGAATGTCGCAATATTTTGCAATCTAAAACACAAATGGAAAAAAAATGTTTTCTATGGAAAAGAGTGAAAGGATATGAAGGAGTGCAAATTATTGAAGTTATGAATATTTGAATTCAACATAAGATAAATCGATGCTCTCCCCCTATTAACAAATGCTAACGGTGTTTGTGTGCTAGGTGAGTCCCCTTACCTTTGACTATTACCAAAAATACATGAGGAAAAATGTCATTAGGGTTATGACTACTCATGGAATTCAGCTTGAGATGTCTTAAACACTCGCATGTATTAATCGTCTGAGTTCCAAAATTTCAAAGTTTTTAAAGTTGTTGGTCCTTACATGCTGAAACTAATTGCACGAAGTTATATTATGGTTCCATCACAATTATAAGAAGTGAATATGTGTGGAGTTGGGAAATTTTGGAATTTTATTTGGTACCATTTTTGTATGATTTTAGAACATTCGATCATTGAATCAAGCTAAGGAGTTGTCTAGTGTACAATTAGAGAGAAAGAAGATTAACATGTCCAAGAGGTTCCCACCGTTAATTTAAATGTATTTCATTTTCTCTAATCACTTTGTTAAGGTGTCTTACTAATTAAACTTGAAAATACAATTCAACCTAATTTTTAAACCAATACCGTAGAATAATACCACCATGACACTAATCATTTTACATGTTGTGGGCTTCAAAGTTTACTTAGTTGTGGGCTTGAATACAATTGTAATGTCCATGTTAAAAGTGGTAGGTAGGGATACACATTCGATGTTGGCCCACATGTTACTTATCTGCAATATACAATTTTAGTGTCAATTCTATAAACAATGGCTATGGATATACAACCGAGAGTAGGTCCATATGTTGGTTATTTTATCTTGATTCATCTCCATAGTACATTTTTCTTTCGTTTTCTTTAATATAGTTTGTATGTTATAATTGAAACTATGTATGAGTGAGTTTTTGTGATGCATTTTTGGAGATGGTTATTATTAAGTGGGAAGGTTATCAATTTTATAAATTACAATTTCACTACACATTCTAAAGTGGGTCCATGCGTATATTTAATTACAAAAAATTCCACAATGGGTGTCTGTGTTGGTTACTACAACATGCAAGTTTAGTGTCAACTATATAACTTAAATAAAAATAATATGAAACTTGGTTTTCAACCCTTGTTTCTAACAAGTATGTAAAATAATAATAAAGAAGAAACAACCACTCTTATTGAAAAATTCCCCTTGAGGAAAAGTAAATTTTGAACCAAAAGTAAAGACAAATAGGATAATCCAAGATGGGCATCCCTACGTTTAAATTGGTGCAAAGCCTTGAGAGCGCCATTGTCACTCATCTACATCACTATCGAAAGCAGAGAAACCATCATCAATCTCTACAAAATGTCCAATAGAAGATGCGATAAATCCCACATGAGATTACCGAAGGATAACGGGGGCATAATTGATCACATCATGGGGAGGTATCCCATAGAAACTCGCAGCATATCCACTTCCTATGTAAATCACCTAAAGTGGGAAGAAAATAATTATGTTAAATCATCCACGGTCCTCACAATGTAGGAAAATACAAACCTAATTAATTTCATTGATAAAAATAAAGAAAATATTAATTTACAATAAATTTACAACTTTAAAGTATCCTTATAAACATGTTTTTGCAAATCAGGGTGATATTGATAGTGTAAATTATATATTCTGGAATTGGATGGTGCCACAAACAGGTTTTCTAAGTCATTTATGCATAATGGTCATGAGAACCTCTTTCAGGTTGTTTGATATGGAAAGAATTTGTGATACATGATTTGTTGTGTGGTCTAGTGTCAAAGTATGGACCAAATAATTTGAGTCCCAAAACACATCTATTTATGAGCTTCAATGACCCTTGGAACAAAAGAAAACTTGAACAAAGAAAAACAAACATTCTTTAGATCAAAGTTAAGAAAATGAAAAAATATAGGTTTATAGGTTACATTTTTAGCTATAGTTCTTTGGAGTTGACTATCATTTAAGGTTATCATGAACCATTTTCGATGAAGGCTTGGTTGTATATGTGTCACTAACACCTTAAGGTACCAAATCACAAGGAATGGAATTGTAAATAAATTCCCTAACTCCCTCATGGCGAGTCAACATTAAATGTTGAGTTTATTTACTATTGTGTTTGTTGCACTTCCTTCTTTCCCTTCTCAAAAAATGGTTTCAGATATGAATTTGGTCTACTATGACATGGATAGAAGGAAATTTAGATAGAAATGAAGGAGATTCCGCAAAAATAGTCACCTTCCAAAGGCCCAATCGAATGCATTTCCACTTGCTATTAAAATTTAGCTTTAATCAAGGGTTTCCAATTAGATGGAATCCTAAAGTTCTCCTTAGATTTTTAGATAGACATATGCCAATAACGAAAAATCCCAACAAATAAACACCTCACAAACACCCAACTAGATGTATTTTCATTTACAAATAATTTTCTAACTTGAAATCAAAAATTTACACGTGGATGGAACATTAAAGTCTACATATGCGTTTTTTTTAGAAAATTGACTATTTTGCAAATGCAAAAAAATGTTTTTAATTTTTCTCGAAAATAGGCGATTGACTAAAAATACACTTAATATGAATATTTTTAATGGTAATATATTAATATGGTTAATTAATACTCCGACATCCCTTGTCCTCCCTTAAAAACTTGATTAATAACAGTGTCGGCCTCCAATTTCATCTATGGATGTATTGGAAGCATGTCAACATATGGATGTGTGTGTATAAATGAAATGTAGAAGAAAAAAAGAAAATATCGACGCTCGATTATGAGCGAGCCGGGAGGATTGTGGGAAAAGGGACAAGAATCTCGTTATCATTCTAATTTAGGGAGCAGGAGGCTATCATTTTTATGTGAAATCAGCCTCATGCGAGCCCTTCCTCTCATACGGAATTCATCATGCTCGGTATTAGAATTTTTGGGGATCGATGATGAAGGTTTCTCTATTTTTGGCCAAAGGCGCATAAAAGATTCAAAATGGTGTTCTCAAGGATTTGCACCAATTTACTTGTAGGACTTCCACTTTGGGAAGATCCTCTCTGTCTTTATTTTTGGTTCAATTTTTTCTTTTCTGCAAGGCACATTTTTTATTATTTTTTGTACAAATTATTATATAAGAAGAAAGCGTTGGAAAATAATAATTGTTATTATTTATAATTAAATTGTAGGAATAACATTAAAATTTGCATACATGTTGCAGTAAACAACACATAGCCGCTCTACTATATGTTGCAAAAATCAACACATGGACCCCCTTGACAGTACATGTAGACACAAACTATTATTCACAAAATTGACCACCATCGTGACTAACAATAACCATCGTTAAAAATGCATATAACATGTTCATTGATGCACAAAATTTCTAGACATTATAATTTGTATAAGCTAAGATATACAAGAAGACATGAAATTTAGATTGGAGATAAAGAAAGAAAAATTGTAACGACCACCACATGGACCAACTATCAGATCATGTCTAGCCACATTTGTCATTGCATTTACAGTGTTATTACATCTATCTGAAATACATGTATATCTGAAAAATGTCAAGAGATATCAATTTGAATGCCTAGCATATTGTATTTTTCTTGTTACGCATTGATTACTAACTTTGTTACCTTCTCCACAAATTTTCCATGAAATGGTGAAAAACACTGTCAATCTAAGTAATCCAACGTGTCGAGCTCAAAAAATCATTCCAAGAGAAAAATAGGGATCTAAACTCTATTGCATGGTTGGGATATTACGTTTTTTGATTGAATTCTCCACGCCAGAAGAAAAATCACCTTCAAGTTACAATTGAATGGACGTAAAATTTAAGGTTGAGATTCAAACGTGAGGGTCGAATGGACATAAAATTTAAGGTTGAGGATTAGTTTTTAATTACTCAAGGACATTACAATCTACCACCACCATACCCAGCTTCCATTACAAAACACTCTTCGTTGGAATAACCAACACAACGACTCGGTCTTGCATTATATCCATATCCACCATTGCGAACCACTCAGCGAACTTGACAGTCTTCTTGCTCTCAAACTACGATCTCCTATTCTCATAGAGCCTTCATTTCTTTAGTCAAAGCTTTGATACCACTGATAAGAAATCCAATAAAATAGACAGATGACCAATGTATAAGAATGGCTATCGCTGGCTATCTCTGTTATTCATTCACAAATATATATAGTGTATAAGAATGTAAAATTACCCGAACCACTTTGGGTAACCACCAAAACTAACCTATTAACAATAATATGTCTTATTATTTGCAAAACACCTTCAAGTTACAAAATTATCCGTCTTAATTACCATTGTTTCCCACCAAACGACGGACACCTGCATTTACTACTCTGAATTTATATAATTTCTTTTTTTTCCTTTTCCTTTCCTTTCATTTATGTCTTCACCCAAAAAACAATAACATATAGCTGTTTAAAGCTCACAATTTCGTTTATGGAAGCCCACTAAATAAACGTTTCTATGGAGGAACTCTAAATTTACTGCTACAGGTATCTTCAGATCAGCTATCTTCCAAATTGCCCAGAGATATTAATTTTAAGGCCCAAATAAGGATACAAACTCTACAGTATGTGGCCGGGATATTACTTATTGAATTCTCCACACCAAAAAAAAAAAAAATACAAACTCTACAGTATATGGCCGGGATATTACTTATTGAATTCTCCACACCAAAAGAAAAGACAAGTTAAATAAGTGACAATCAAATGGACATAAAGTTTGAAGGTACAAATCCACACATGAAGTTTAAATGGATATCAAATTTAAGGTCCGTAATTAATTGTTAATTGCTCATAGCCGTTATGCTCTACCACCAACATCCCTAGCTTCCAAGGTGGGAATCAAATACCTGCATGTCCCATACGGCTCATATTGTTCTTGCAAAAATATTATATATCCACATTATCATCTCCATCTTTCTTGCATGACTCATGTCAGTGTAATTTGTTGTTAAAAGTGTCGAAATATAAAATGAGGAAAATACAATAGATTCTAGGGTTGAAAGCTAACAGCAATGTTTTTTTCTTGTAGCACTTTGCAACCCCACTTTTCATTTTTAAGCTCGATCAATTACACGAAATAAGGACATGTGCGAAAAAACATCTTTAATTAAAATTACTAATCTTCACCCCAATTGATAGAGGAATGTGACAACATAGTATCGAGTGGTCTTGAGCCTCCTCCATCCACACTTTAACCACACAGTCAACAGAACTGATAAAAAAATTTTGCCAAGCCAGACAAATAGATTTATTTTGCTCTGTACTTTACTAATCTACAATACCATCTGATATGCATCTAAAAAATCATTTTGAATGCTGACGGAGATATAGTTTTTAATAACTGTCCAAGTCGTATTATTAAGGATCTCAATGTTAATATTCCTTGGCTTCCCTTAAGATTCCTTGGCTTCCCTTAGTATATTTATCTACACAATTGTATTTAGACAATGTCTCTGAAAAATTAGGGAAAAATTATATCCTTAAATGGTACTATTTCAAGTACTCTACCTATAACCTTGAACAATATAATATAGGTTACCATGGTTTTCAATAATTCCATTGCGGGTATTGTTGTGGAAGGAAGTACTACATTTATTATTGATCAAGTTCACAAAAGATGACAAGGGCTACCATAACATAATTACTACCATGAGGAGTTTCAATTCTTAGTTTTGAGATTTTTATAAGCTTTCTTTAAATAAATTTTATCGGTTGCATAATAGATTTATCGAGTATTCGTCGAATCTAGCGACCTATTAAGGGTATAAGATTCTTTCTATGGTTAACTGTATATTGAAGATGAAGTTTCAAGGAAGGTGGGCTCACAATCCTTATATACTTCTTATAGAATGATGCCAACAAATTTAGGTATCCGAACTACATATGGGAAAGGTGTACGATTTTATCATGAATTCCCATTCCAAAGTTTGGACAACCATATTTGTTAGCTTTGGTAACATCTCCTTGAATTTTAAGAACATCCTCAATACTAAGATGCATATTAGAGTGGGCGATTCTCGGGGACACCGACTTATCCTTCCCAAATTCTTTTGGATATGTCTCTTAAGTGCATATTGGAATTACTTCTACAACTCTAATATCCTCAATCCTACAAATATAAATCATCCCCCATTGGTTTGTAAGATTGGTTTGAGGGGGATTTGTGGAATTATATAAACCCAATATATCACAATTCTAAAGCCAATGGGGTTGATGCTATAATGCAAATGGTTCTCCTACTAACATTATGATTGATTGCTTGCATAATGAGTATGCTTTCTTGCTTTACCGATTCCCCTCTTCTCCTATTTGGATTCATGATACAAAACAACAATTTAAATACATGTATCACTTCCCTAACTCTAATGAGATTCTTAAGTGCACATTGAATTGTTTCAAAAAAATTAAAATTATCATTTATTCATTCATTACTAAGTGTCGACAATGAAGGAAAACACTATTTGACATTTTTATTGGAGATATGTTGGAGTGATCTTCTACTTACACGTTATCGCTTGAGTTTACATAAGTAGATAAAAATATTTCCTACATTTTTTAATATTTATATTTTAGAAATCAATCACATTTAGAATATGCAACTTGAAATTCCAAGGTGTGCACCTACTCTATATGTGTCATTTTAACATGTGTGTATGTATAAACACCTTATTTGATAAGTTAGTCTAACCACCTATATTTTCTAGGCCTCTTGAGTCCTATAAATAGAAGGCATCTCATCTCTCATTTCATAAGGTAGGGAAGCCATGATAGATCATAAGGAGATATTTGTGGGAGCTTTATGTAGAATCCTCTTCTTGAAGAGTTTATATGAGAAATAATGTTATTTCGTCAAATTTGTTTTGTGAATTATTTTGTGTGGCTAGATGTCGGAGTGTGATCTTGGACGTAAAGAAAAGATTGACAAAAATGTGTTGGAAAAATAGTCATCACTCGCAAGATAGACATCATGATAAAAAAGCATATGAGCTATTTCATTTGCATATAAATCTTTGGTCCCATGATGATCATATAAGCTACAACAATCTCATTCACAAGCCTTTCGATACGAGTTACATTGCTAGTTTATTATTGGATATGTTTCTAAGCTTCGCGCAATCACATGTGCCTCAAAGCAGAGGTCCCCGATGCCTACGCACCCTAGTCCCAAAGATACTCAACAGTTGAATTTATCAAGCACGCTTGCAATAGTTTTCTCCTCATGTTTGGGATCAATCATGCGAAATCATCTAGTGTCTCTCTCTCTCTCTCTCTCTCTCTCTCTCTCTCTCTCTCTCTCTCTCTTTTGCACCTAGGGTTTCATATTTCTTTAGCTTATTTCTTATGTCAGATATGTACTTTAGCATCTATTTATCATACGTGACTCTATAATTAGGATTCCAAAAATTTAATATTTGTTAAATCATTTGGTGAACCCATCCATTCAAACCCTACCTTATGAGTATGTATCAATATCTTTCTTCTTCTTCTCAATTCATGGATCAATATTCTTATCCTTCTTTCACCCTAACCGTAGTGCCCACTTCCTTTGACACCCTTTTGATACTAATCATGATACCGCTAATTATATTATGGACTTTATTATAGTATGATGTTAGATGTGGATCAAGGATTATTGTTGACTCGATTCAAGATTGATGCATGATAATTATTAGAGACATTTTATATGTTGATGATGATATATTGTTTGACATAGTTATATAATGGATGTTGTTCTGACTTGTGATATTTGATATTGTGAGTAGACCTAGAAATGGAAATCATTGGATGATGAGATAGTTGTTGATAAAACTATAAATGATATTGTTAGATTGCTTTGATGTGTTGTGATTTATATATCTAAATGTTTTGGGAATTATATTTATATTATCTTGGATGTTCGATATGGCCACGAGGCCAAAGGAGGTATTTGTGTTTTGTAGGTTAAAATATCACAACAAACATCGGGGATTAGGAGACCAACCACATTGGAATTCTAGATGAATTCAACAAGGTCATCATGGCAACTAGTATTTGTTTGTGTGTGTTTGTGTGTGTTAGGGATTCCCATGGGGGGATCACCTTTAATTGTGACCAAGGGGTTTTATGTATTCCTTTTATTTTTGGTCCCTTTTGTTTATGTTTGCATGTGTTTATTTTGTGGTGCTTTTACCCCTTTCATTAGTCATTAAATGGTGTGTAATATTGTGAGTAATCATGTTGTTAAGTTAATTAATTAAAATATGTCATAAGAAAGTAATTAATAGAGTTGTTGGCCATGATTTAAAGTGTTATAAGTAATGTGTAAGTAATGTGTAAGTGATGTGTAAGAGATATGTAAGTGATGTGTGAACTAATTTTTGAGTGTGAAACACTCCACCTTCTTGGAAATTCGAATTTGTCCTTGGAGGCTGATTTTGGAGGCTTGTGGGACAAGTTAAACTTGTCCCATACCTCTTAAATTTATTTACCAACCATACCTATGGTTGGAGAGTTGAAATTTGACTTTTATAATGCTTTTGAGAAGGCAAATTACAGGTTTTAATTACACCTTTCTTACATGATTTAATTTCAGTCCTTTGGGGTGTGGGTTGGATTTGAGTATGTTAGTAAAATGTCATATTATTCAACCACCTATTTATTGTGCCTTGGAGATTGAAGTTGACTTATGAGTTGGAGTTGAGGATGTGTGATGTGGCATCCTACACGGATCCACCTCATCCTCTTCCCTTCCCTCTTCTATAAAATTTGAATGGCTTGCCTTGTTTTGGGGTTGCTTCACTTTTGGGAAACTTCTTTTGGGGCGAATTTTCTTGCTGTTTTAGGGAGCTCTTGCTTAGAGAAGTTTTTGGATTTGGAAGATTGTTCCATGCTTGTGTTGGGTTGACTCTTGGATTGTTTGCATTGGAAGGAGCTTGTTGTTTTGAACTAGGAACAACTCCATCATGGAGAGGTAAGAGCTTAACTCTTGGAAATGCTCTCTTTTCCCTTTTATGAATATGTAAATGCTGGTATGTTTGTTATTGTTGTGGGTTGTTGGGTAGATGGCTTAGGGATGGTGTAGGAGAAGACTATGGGGTACTCTTGAGGGAGGCATAAGCGTTTTGGGGAGGTATAAGTGTGGAGGGAGTTGGGTTTTGGGTTCCACCTTGTAAAAGAAATAGCTTGCATTTCTTTACTCATTATGGGGTGTCATAAGAGGTTGGGGAGGCATAAGGAAATGTGAGGAATAAGGGGTACTTGGGAGGCATAAGGAATGTCAGGGTTTTGATATACTATTTTTGGCAGTTTGTAACTCAGGTGGTGATACCCATTTCCCCGTTTGGGAGGCATAAGAAGCATCCCCCATAGTTCTTTCTCCTTTGGCTTGCATGGTGAAGCCTGAGTTTTGTGTGATGTCTTTCATGTGGTTACAAAACTATTGTTTTGTTTTGACTGTGTTTTTAATTTGAAATGTGCATGTTGAAATATTGCATTGTGATGTGGAAGCATGTTGTTGCCATGAGTTGAAATACATTTCTTATTGCATTGTGGTTGGGGCTCGGGGGCCAATGAAGAAGGATGGCTTCTCCTCTTCATTAGATGTCTTGGTTGGGTGGAGAGCGTTGTCTTTCCCCTACTCCTATTGTGATCAGATTGGATGAATGAGAAGAATGCATGTCATTGCCTCGAGCCGAGAAAAGACAAGCTTTGACATTTGCAGTCCCTTGTGAAATGAAATTTCATTGTAACCTTCCCACTTGAAGTGGATGATCTTGTAAATGTTTGTAATGGAAATATGTTGTACAATTTTGCAAGTGAATTTTGAAATGTAAAAGAGTTGTACTCGTATTCGTTTAGAAAGAATGTGAATGAATGATACGTGCTTGGTATATTGTGTTTTGTAATAAAATGGAAAAGAAGTTGTAAGAGTTCAGTTGAATTAATGAAAATGGTTTTGTCTTGTCCATATGATGTTATTCCATTGGAAATATGTGTTTAACATACTCTATGAAATCTCTGTTTGAAAAGTGGTAATGTGAAACACGTGAAAAGAAAATATATTATTCTTCCCTGTGTTCAATAAATGATTTTGGAAGGAATAAAAGAAAGAAGATGTAAAATTACCTTTTGAAATCAATAAATGAATGTAATACTTTTCTCAAATTGCATTGTTGTATTGAATCTGATTATTTCAATGTATTGAAATCTCTGCTTGAAAGAAGTAAATGCGTATGAAGGAAAGTGCGGAACTCTGTCTTTGAAATGTGAAAAATTTGAAATCAGAATTTGCATTTGGTCTTGAATAGTTTGATTTGGATCAACTAAAATGTGTTAGATTGGAATTGGAACGTATTCTAAATACTTGGAAGAAGAAATGGCAATTAAACCCATCAGATTTGATCCATGTTATTTGTTATTTTAAAACTAGCAATTAATTAAACCAAAAATGCACAGTTCGAACCTGCAACAATAAAATAACAAATTAAATGATTGAATTGAAGTAGTAGGCCCTAAACGAGTTCAAATAGACTAAAACACTTAAGGAAATATCTCAAAACTTAGCAAAATCGGGCTCAAACTATTTTGCAATCGTTTTCTATCCAGAAACGGAAATGCTCAAATTTGCAAGTCTTTCAAACAAATTGAACCTTGAATCCTTCCTTAAATTCATTTAGGAACAATCCTCCATGTCTATTTGACATGTTGAGAGAGGAAGAAGATCAAATTGAATAAATCTCACAAGTTAAAATTTACCACCGCATCAGTAAAGCCTACAGATCGTTTTCTTAAAATTGACCCCTTAAAATTTATCAAAACCTAAAATTAATGATCTCTGTACAAAGAGGACGTTAAGAGATTTCCAGAAAGTCCTTGTTTTCCCAAAATAGAGCTCTCTATCAAAAGTTATGGCCCTCGGAATTTTTTTCTTCCTTGGCATCAAATTTTGGGAAAATTTTCCTTAACGGGCCCGCAACCCGAATTTTTCCCTTAGGCACTTGGGAATTTTTTTTTGGGAAATTTTTCTAAATTTTCCCCACCACCCCACTAGCCCACAACTAATTAGAGGATGCCACGTGGCACCATGAGGTGTCAGTGAAGGGGCGGATCCCTTTTTTTTACTTAGCGCTTTCGAAAAATTTTGGGAAAATTTTCCAACTTTTCCCCGCTGCCCGCAACCAATCAGGTGATGCCACGTGGCATCACGAGGCATCGCAGAGGAATGGGTTCCTTTTTGTCTTTCACATCTCAAAATTTTTTTGGAAAATTTTCCAAGTTTTCCCCGCTGCTCCGCCGGCCCGCAACCAATCAAGGGCTGCCACGTGGCATCACGAGGTGCCAAAGCAGAGGTGCGGGTCTCTGTACCCTCTTAGCCCTTCGAGGCATTAATTCCATCTTCTCCCCACCACCCCTACTTTTCCCACGTTGGCTAAGGTGATGCCACGTGTCCCACTGAACTCGCGGGAGCGCAGCACAAAATCTTCTTTTTACCGCACACGGGAGAATTTGCAAATGTCTCCCGCCGCCCCGCTTTTCCCCGCGCTGCCTTGGGAGCGCCACATGTCCCTTGTAGACTTGCGGACCTGTGGAAGCATTGGCGCAAATGTGGTTTTTTCCCTCGCACAAGGAAATGATCCAAAAGTCTCCCCACGGCCCGCTAACCCGCCCTTTGGGCAAATTTTCTCCCCTAGGCCCACAGGCCCGCCCTTGGGGAAAATTTTCACCACAAGGCCCACCAGCCCATAACTCGAAAAATATGAGGAGTTAGAAGGACTTATTTATATCAATGGAAAGGTGAGGAATTTTCCTATCCAATGGGAATGATTTAGGAAAATTTTGAATTCGTTAAGTACAAGATAAATCAAGTTGAACCTTTAAGCCTGTTAGAGAGTGGGTATGGTGAGGAATTACCCTCTGAACCTAATTGAACCTTCTAACCCTAAATTTTTGACCTTGTGACCTCTAATATATGTTAACAAAAGAGAAGTACATTCTAGTGGATTAGAATTGATCTGGAACTTGTTAATGACAAATGTTGTCTTGTAACTTGGTTGTAGACTCCAATAAAAAAAAATTCCATAATTTTCCTAACTAATCCTAGGTTGTTCTTGGGTCTCAAGTGGGTTGTTTTTAGCGGGCATCACCCTAACTAAGGTTTCGGCATGATTACTACCGATGTTGATTTTATGCAAGTTTGTACTCAACATCCTCCTCGTCAAGACTTCTATGGTTGATCCCACTATCAATGTAATCATCACTCGCCGCACTCGTCCTCCTACAACTTAGCTCATTTCCATTCCACCACCTATCACTACAAAGATCTCCTACCACCACTTCTAAGGGTTATGACATCATCAAACAACTTAAGAATACACCGTAAAAATATATCTTTATGATTTATTACGTAGTGCACCCGATTGTCATCAAACATTAGAGGCCACCCTTTGCTCTATTCACATTGAAAGAAATAATTCACCAATGGCCTTCACACATCTCATTCAAGTCTCTAAAAATCTACCACATGCTATATCATTTAATGATGAGGACATACCACCATCTGTTGTTGATAATCCATGTGCACCTTTGCTTATCACTGCTACCATTGGCACCATTTGTATCAAGTGTGTACTCATTGACAATGGATCTGCCATAAATCTATGTGCTCATTCCCTTCTCAGAAAATCGATCAATGATAATCTAATTACTAAGAATTCCACTCTCATTTGTGGCTATGATTCCACTACTCGCACATGCCTAGGAACTATCACGTTACCTATACAAGTTGGGCCTAAGATTGTTCCTATGGTATTCTTTGTTATTGATGCCTCGTTTCAGTTTAATCTCTTGTTGGGTAGACCCTAGATTCACACAATGCATGTTGTTCCATCTATAGTTCATCGGTGTGTTAAATTATTACATGATGGTTATGAACATATCATTATTTTCTACCTCGATCCATTCAAGTTCGGCACATAGGCATCGTTATCGCTATGCCTATTCCTCCATCACAGCCTATTCCATATAGCAATATTGGTACATATGATATTGGTCAATCTAGTGCTTCACAACCTTCTTCCACCTCTGCAAGCATACCATCCATTTCCACTTATACTACTGATATCATTTCACCTAACGTGTCTACTCCAATAAACACCACCACTCCACTCGTTGAGACTCCTCTCGCTCCTACATCTAGCTCACTTCCTACCAATATCCTTGATATCATTATTCAAAGATGACAATGTCACCACCGATGATTCGATTATGAGGTTAATACTATTGAGCTTCATCGATGACAAATTGCACAATCTTAATTTTACTCCTATTGAGATAGATGAGTCATACTTCAATGATAATTTCATTGTTATCGATACCGATGAATATCAATTCAAGAAACCCCTCCTACTAATGCTATGGTAATTTTTCAGGGGGTCTGTCCATACATTGGATGTCATACCACCTTCCTCATCTTCCCATGAGCACCCTGCATTAGTGATTCCTCCTTTCACATACACTATGTTCATAAATAATTCTTATTGGCCACATATTCCATTTGATCCTACTAGTTATGATATTGTTTGACGCATGATGGTTTAGCTCGGCTGGGATTCACACTCAATGATCTCCTCCCTCCACCTCATTCTCCTCACCTCTACCATGGATATGTTCACATTACTACTGCTTATGGCCTCTATGTCTTCCATCTATCGGTCTTTGTTGCACGCATTTCTTGTACTTCTCCACCTACTCTTAGGTAGTTTTGGCTTGACTACATTGGTGGCACTCTTGATTATGATCATATCAATATCACATTTCCCATGCCTTTCGGACATGTTTCTATTTGCAATGATTCATTTCTTGGCTATACATAAAATCTTACTTGTTGGTATGCACATGGTTGTCCATTACCACCTTTCACCGATGAACATTACGCAATGGAGCTTTATATGATCAACCCCATATTTGTAATGAGTCTATTAACCCACATGTACCTTTTAAACCCTATCCTCCTCACTAGGAAATTTTGAAATTCATCAAATTCTATAGTAAGGAAGATCCACAACAACACATTCAAGCCTTTCGTCATGCTTGATGTTTTATAGATCGTGACCAAGATCTTATGTTAAGGACATTTCGATGTCGTTATTCGGCCCCACTCTCAATTGGTATTACAACATCCCTCGAAATTCCCTTTATTCATACACACAATTAGCCCAAATTTTCTTGGAACACTTCTCGAACAATATCGCACTTAAAATATATATTGCGATTTATACACTATCAAACAATTTGAGGACAAATATGTTGTTGATTTCATCACCAGATGGTGAGGAATTATTAATAAATTATCCTTTTCTCTACCCCAGCACAGAGTTGATCGAGTAGTTCACTTGATCTCATGCGCCAAACACATATCATCCACCCTCAGATCCATTGTTTTAAACATTCGACAAAACCTTTACCATGGCCCAAAAAGTGGAACTTTAAGCTCTTGAGGATGGTAAGGTAAAATTATGATCTAAGAAACCTAAACCCGACTCTTCCTTTGAATCCTCTTCCAACAACGATAAATCCATGGGTTCGAGAAAACATAGTTGTCTTGAAAAGCGCATCTAAAAATTATTTGGACTCGAATGGTCCCAACCTCCATGTAAATACACACCTCTAGGGGATTCTTACAACTCTATTTTTGACAAGCTCATGACAACTTGCATGATAAAACTCCCTCTCATTCGACCCATCAAAGATTCGACCCTAAACCATCATGGTATAGGGGTGACACTTATTGCAAATATCACCAAGTTCGAGGGCATGACATTGAGAAATGTTGCTCTTTTAGAAACGTCCTCCAAGATCTCATTGATCAAGGAGAGATACAACTTGACAATCCAAATGCACCTCCCAATCAAAATATAGATGTGTTTATAGACACCTATAATTTGATCAAAGCAATGTTATCACTAAAATTGCACTAATTATTATATTCCCTACAAATTGACGACACTTCGTCAATTAGACTTATTTTCCCCTCAACTCCTCTTAATCAACTACCACACGCTAGTTAAGTCTCTTATCTTGCAGTTGACTAATAAATCTTCTTATTAGCTAACTCCTACTTCTAACACATCAAAAATATATCATAACCTCCTCCAAATTCTCCCCGAAAGATTCCTTAGCCTACTTGAGATTCCTAATTAATCTTAAAAGGTCAATTAGCCTCTAAACCTAGTCAAATTTTGTTTTGACTAGCTAAAAGAGCTTTTTGGACTTACCTATTTTCCCACATGCACCAAAATCATTCCACTCTTGGAATTGAAAACCTATAAATAGAACCCTCCTCCTCATCATTTCAAAGAACTCTTCTCCTCCTCTAGCATAAACTATAGGTAATTAGGATCTTGAGCATTTCCCCCATTTGTTGAGCTAATATCTTGATAGTGCATCCATTATCTAAGCTTGAGTAATATGAAGAGATCCATATGGTCTTGAAGCCATTGTTGGAAATACTTCATTCTCAAAGCTTGGGAATCTACCAAACAACCACATTTGATTGCTAGGATCTTCATAGGTTCATGTTTTTATTAGCATTCAAATAGTAGAGAGTAACTTAGACATGTTATTTTGATGCCTTTTCAAAGTTAGATTGCATTGTTAAAGAAGTAGCTATCTTTAAGCTCTTATCTTGATGATTCTTGTTAGATTAGTTATGCTTTGAAACTTATTAAGTGTTCTAGTTTCATTTCTTAAGCTTTCTAATTTACACTTGAATACATTTGGCACGCCCGGTGGGACTTACTCCATAGTCCATTAGAAGTTAATTTTAAGTTTTATCATTTCTATCATTTTTCTAACCATTTTCATGCATTTTGAAGGTTAAATAGTTTTGTCCAAGCAATTTACTAACCTTATAGGTGTTTAATCTCCCTTTTGCATGCAATATTAATGGGTATTAGTTAGAAAGTGATTTAAATAGAAAATTTCTAACCTGTTGGCAATTTCAAAATTTATTTTTCCGTCCTTTTTATGTTGTTCAGGCAAGCACACAGGTGTTATAGGGGTGCACACATGTTAAAACCACAAGCAATTGTTTTCCTTCTAGGCGCGCATTCATTCCCAAACGTGCACACATGCTTTCTCGCCCACTTACATGTTGTCTCTTGCATTTCGACCCTCTCGTGCTAAAATTCTATACACACGTGCATACGTCATGAACAAGTGTGCACATACTTCTCGGGACGCACATACACTAAAATTGCCCTCTATGTTATTTGGCTTTCTTGCACGACGCGTATATGCTTGCAAACATGTGCATTTGTTAAAACAGCATGCAAGTGCCTCTCAACATGCACATATGTCATTATTCACTGTGTTTTCGACAAAGGCATGCACATGTTATAATCCACGCGCATATGCCATAACCAACGTGCATGTGTCATAAGGGCCTAAAAGCAAGCGTCATCGTCCTAATGATAAACAATTTCTTAAAAATTACAAAGTTTGTTTTCTTGATCATTTTAACACTTTATAGGATTTTATGGGACTAATTAGTGGTTTGCATGATATTTTAGAGTTTTTTTTGTGTTGGTTTGCTTAGTCAAATTAAATAAATGTTGCATTTTTACTTGTAAGGTTTGGATTGTGTATGCTCTTCCCTTGCACCTTCTAGGTGATCTTGGGAACCAAAAATGGTTCAATACCTTTCTCATACTTTCAAAACAACACTTTAAATTTGGATAAAAAGGAAATAAGTTGTGCATTTGGTTTATAGGCATTTTCATTGTTTTCTAAAGCTAGTGAGTTTATTCATTGTATATGCTCTTCCTTTGCATCTTAGGACGATCTTGGGAATAAAAAAAGCGTTCAAATATCCTTTTATGATGCCTTAAACTACTAATCTTGGTGTGTAGGACAAAAATCACTTGCAAAAGAATTGGAGTCTAAAATGAAGGCTAACTCATTTCTTATAGGTTGCCAAACGGTGTGCGACAAAAACCACATTAAGTTTAAAAGATAAAAAACACACCATATTCAACACACTTGATTTGCAGGTTTGGATAAGGGTAAACCCATCCACTTTAAACTAGGAAAAATTCTCTTTGGCATAAGCCTTAAGCTACAAAAAAGAGATGTTCCTAGGAACCCCAAAGTAGTCCACGTAAGAGGGAACCTTGTGGATGAAATAGGAAGTGCTCCACTTACCCACTTGACTAGTTTTTCATTTGTGAGTTTAGAGTCAAATTTATCTCCATTGTGACCCCAATGAGAGTACAAATTGAACACATTTTATGCTCATTGTACTTAAAGGGGGTAAAGTAAAGCCGAGATAATCCAAGACTAGTCAGTGTGACTTTCTTGGCAAACCGAGCTCGCAGAGGTAATTGGTGACACCTAGTTGAGAGAACCAATAGGAAACCATATCATCTTAGAGCCCACTTTGCCATATCAAGCCAATGAGTTTCCATAGAGATTTCATGAGGTAAGAACTTTCTCGGAGTCAAAACCTTGTTGTTCGAACAAGGGGAGAGTCCATTCAAGTTTGCACTAAGTGACATTCATCATGAGATTTATGAATCCTTACTTTTCTTAGTTTCTCTCTTACCCTAAGGTGAGATGAAACTTCACCAAAGTGACGCCAAGTTTATTTCAACCCCATTTGATCTACACCTTTTGCTATCTTGTTTTCCATTTTGGGAAAGAGAGAACAACACGTGGATACCACTAGAAATAAATGTGTCCACCACTTTTGTAGTCTACTTGCATGACTAGGTTGCAATGTTGGAATGCAAGTGTTGAAAGTGTGAATGGTACATCCTCACATTCTAGTAGGCCCTTTGTCTCAAACCATATTGAGACACATTATCATTGTAGTTAGGCTTGAATCATCATAGATCCTCCTTAGAATTGTTATGTTGTTCACATCGCCACGACACAATTTTGATACTTACATCATCATTTCTTGCAAACGTGATCTAAGTGTCCATATTGTAATGTTACACTGCCCACATCATTAGCAAATCCTTAGTATACTTTGATGTGGTTTGGTGTTCAAACATTACCTATATCTTGAAAAGGTGTTGGTTACTTTGTTAGGCATTGTATCGATATTACTTGTGGTACTAATACCTCGCTTTCTTGCAAAGCTTGGGTAACGTACCCTAGTAGTGTGGTTACGTGGCTCACACAGAGTAACCTCCATTTTCTTTAGGGTTTTGGGTCTTTCTTGGCTCTAAGCTCACCTTTAGTATCCTTTGATCATGGAGATCACATTAACCTTTTGTTAATGCTTACACGCCTTGTTCATTTCAAACTTGACTTAAGCATTACCATTGTGTTAATCATATAACGTCGAACTACCTTTGAAAAAAACTACATAGGGTGTAGTTTCTTGATTGATTGATTGGTTTATTGGAAACTTGCATGATTGTTTTCATAGAATTTGATTGATTGATTCCTTATTCTTTTGGTCCATTTATTGACATACTTTGAGACTATATAGAAAATTATTACACAATACACCTAGGTTTATTATACCCTTGAGTACATTAGACAAAACCTTGTGTAAACAAAACTTACAATGGTCCATATCACAACAATGGAATCCAAGAGGTGAGAGTTAAACCTTTTCTGGGACAAAATTTAGGTCCTCTCTTCTCTGAAGTAAAGGAAAATGGATGAGTTAGTTGATCATAGTGGAGACAAGTGATTCATTTAAAGATATTGACAACGTTGATGTCTCTCAATTAGATGACTTCCTATTCTAAAATAGAGATCGAGTGCTTACATGAGTTCTAGAGCTAGGTGCCAGTGCCACAAGAAGGAGAAGCCCCTAGCCAAGATACTAATATAAAGGAAGAAGAAACAAAAAGACCTCCCATGGATGATAACATTGAAGGAAGACATGCTTCTACCTCTGGTACCCACATGGAAGGTGAAACATCAAGAAAAAGAGGTGGTTCTCGACCGCCACCCCTTAAAATGCGTCGCTGAGTTAGGGTAGAATGTGAACATGAGGAGTTACCTCCTCATCAAAATGATGAAGAAGAAGACCCTCAAAATGAAGAAGTCACTATACAAAGCCAAATACAAACCCTTAGAAAACAACTAGTGAACTTAGCTTCTTCTGTAAGTAAGAACACAAGAAAGGGTACATGTCAAAAAAAACCCAAGACTAAGGTTAGTGAACTTTATACTAAACCTCTAGAAGATGAGACCTTAAAGAAAAGTCAAATACCCAAGCCATCTTCTCCTACCAAAGAGAAAATCTTTACGTAAGAGTTACAATCAATGAAAACCATGCTTACTACCCTCCAAGAAAGTAACGTGGGCCATAACAAGAAATATCAATATGAGGAGTTATGCCCATATCCTTTTAAAAGAGACATGTTACTAATGCCATTTTCCAAAAAACTTTGATTGTCCTAAATTTGAAAATATAAAGGTAAAGGTGATCCTCATGATCACATCAAAGACTTCTACATGGCTTTCCAAGAAGTAGCTTTTAGCAAAAACTATCTAATACGTTTTTTCCCTCGTAGCTTAGGAGGAAAAGCATTAGAATGGTTTCTACACATACCCAAAGGGACGATAGTTACATGGTTTGCCCTAGCCGAGAAATTTGTGCATCATTTATCATTCAATATGGAGAATGATGTAACCATGTTAGATCTATGTAATGCCAAACAAATACCGAATGAAACCTTTACTCAATTTCTTACAATGATGGCGAAGGTTAGCTAGTCGCTTCCTTGTATAGTTTCTGAAAAAAGTTGGTTAGCATATTCATACCCAATTTGAACCTAGACATTGCATTTCACTTACAAATGCATTCTATCAATAACTTCAAAGAAGTTATTGAGAAGGGAATCCAAATCGAGAAGGCTTTGATAGCGAAAAGGAATGCTAAAACCCTTCGCAAAAGATAGACACAAGTCCAAACCTATAAAAAAACCTAAGTTCTTTAACAAGAAAAAAAATGCCAAATGAGTGGGTAGATGGCATCAATGAGTCAAATGAGTCCAAACTAATAAAGTAAGGTCCTATATTAAAACTTACAAAAGGACCTACTCAAAATCTGATTAAACGACAATGGGTGTTCACTCCCCTTACAGACTCACTTGTCCATGATTTTGAGACAACTAGAGGTAGTAAACATGGTTCAATATCCAACCACGGTGCCTATGTAGATGATGCACCTAAACCAGGATGGTACAAAGATCACAAGTATTGTGAATTTCATCATGTTAAGGGACACAAGACCTGATAAATGTTTAAAATTGAGACACTTCATACAGGATCTCATTGATGATGGAAAGATTGAAGTGGACTCACTTGAATCAGGGCATGGACCTAATGAAAAATGGGGATCTTCAAACAACCTTTTCCTAATCACGATAGACAAGGGGGAAAAATCTGAATCAAGCCCAATCTTCTAATAACTATAGAGCCACAAACTATGTATATACACCAATGAACGGATAACCCATTTGATTCACTCATAGGTTGTATTCACTCATCGAAGGTAAATACCATTAGGATCATTAGCAATGATTGAGTTGTGGAAACATGACACACTCATCTAGTAATCCCACAACCTCCTTTACCTACTCCTCAAGAAGATCAATATGATCTAATAGATCAACTTGAGAAGACCATAACCAAGATTTCAATCTTGGATCTTCTCAAAATATCAAACATCCACAAAGACATTCTCTATAAAACCCTTCAAGGGCTAGGAGTGTCAACTGATATTGATCCTTCACACCTCCAAGCAATGGTCACAAACTTTATTTATGATGATTGCATTTCCTTCAACCGAGTGAAATCCCACTCAACAACCCCAAACATAACTTGCCCTTGTATATAGAGGTAGTCATTACTTGTCGCAAGATCAAAAGAGTGCTTGTGGATAACATATCATGTTTGAATATCTACACCTTAAAGCTAGTTAGACAACTAGGTCACACTAAATTTAAGATGGATTCTCATGTAATCACAATCACAACATATGATAATCTTTGAGAGAGAATTATCTGGTACCATTGTATTGCATATGGAGGTGGGGCCGACAAATCATGACACAAAGTTCCATGTCCTAGACCTGGATCTTCCTTACAACATGCTCCTAGGCCGACCCATGGATCCATGCCATGCAGTTGTACCCTCCACGTTCCATCAAAGTATTAAGTTATATCATGGAGGGAAGACGGTCACCATTTTCAGAGATCCTGAACCATTCGCACATTGTAGGGTGCTACATAGTTTCTCTCGAGCAACATATGAATGTCCTTCAGTGGACATTGTCATGCCATTACAAAAAGACACTCTAAAAGCTCGAGTTGATCTTGACACATTATAGGAAGCTGATAATAAAGATAACCCCTTTCACATCACTCTCCCTTTTCATGGGAGATCTGAAGGTGGGATCAAATGGCCCAATGGAAGGTTTTAATCTTCAACAGGCCCTTTTGGTCTCTCGACCTTTCATTATCACCTAAAACATGGGGTAGGCCCAATTTTCAGTTCACAAGTTCTAGGGATAGTTGTCCTAGTCCCTTTGAGAAGTTTGTCCCCATGGCCTCTTATCGATGAGAAGATGATGGATACACCTACAAGTTGGACACTGAAGGAACAAAGCTTCATGTAACCAAGCTCCACAGTACACCAAAGCACATAAAATGATGCATGTCATGGGCTATCAAGGATTTGGATGTGACACAAATGGACAAGGAAAACTAGAGCCTCTCCCAATCCCCCCTCGAAAATAAAATAAACATGGCCTTGGCATTAAGCCTCATAAGGCTCACCCTCATAAATGATGACACTTCTTCAAACATGAGGATGATTCACCTCATTTAGAAACGATGACAAATTCCTATTATAGCATGTACGAGGACCTTGCCTCTACCAACCTATTCCTAATCTACCATCTTTACCCTTTCATAGTCAATCCCCACGCCAACTCCCATATTACCCTCATATATCCCAACCTCATTGATTGGGACCAAAAACTTCATGTGCCCAGTGGATTTCTTTGAAAATGATGAGGGCCATTGAAGTTCATGGGCATTCGGGATGTCATTTCGATTAGTGACCATAAGAAAGGTTTCTCCATTAAATTGGATGCATGCATGCGTGTACTTTGGGAAGAGGCAAAATTGTGTGGTCACTTAAACAAAAAAATAATAAGCAAGGGAAAAAGTACTACAGAAAATCCTTGCAAAAAAAATAAGTCCAAGTCCCATAGTGAAAACCTCTTTGAGGCACTTGTGGACGAACAAATAAAAAAATCAATGGACAAGATAGTTGACCCACGTGAAGATAAAAATCTCTTTGAGCCACCTATAGAAGTGGATCTTACTCTCCCCCTTGATCCTACACGCATGGAAGATACATCCAAAATGTTGGTCGAGGAGACTATCAATGTTAACATCGGATCAGAAGAGGATCCAAAATGGTCAAGTTAGGAGCTTCACTCTTAGCACAATAAGAGAAAACATTTGTGGAGCTACTAAAAGAATTTGTAGACATATTTGTGTGGTCTTACGTAGATATGTCAGGTTTGGACCCAACACTAGTCACACACAACCTTGTTGTATACTCAGATCCTAAACCTATCAAACAAAAGTTGAGAAAGACACACCCAAGAGTAGCGCTTCTCGTTAAAGAAGAGTTGGAAAGACTACTGGAAGTAGGTTTCATCAGACTATGTGATTACTCAGAGTGGATATCCAACATAGTATAAAAGAAACCAGTTGGTATTAGAATATGCACAGACTTTAGAGATATCAACAAAGCATGTCCTAAGGATGGTTTTCCTCTACCTAACATCGACATGATCATCGATTCCACTTCTCATTATGAAATTTTGTCCCTCATGGATGGATTTTCAGGTTATAACCAGATCAAAATCATAGAGGAAGATCAACACAAGACTGCATTCATAACCCCTTGGGGCACATTCTACTATCAAGTGATGCCTTTCGGTCTAAAAAAATTGGAGCCACTTATCAAAGAGCGATGACCATCATCTTCCATGACATGATGAATGACATCATGGAGGACTATGTGGATGATATTTGGGAAAGTCCAAAACCATGAAGAGCACCCAGAAGTGTTAAGGTGTATCTTTAAACACCTTAGAGACTACAAGGTTTGTTTGAACCTAAAAGTGTGTCTTCGGTGTATAATAAGGTAAACTCTTGGGTTTCATCATGTTTCAGGAGAGGGATCGAGGTAGATCCTGCAAAGGTTACAACTATCACCGAGATGCCACCACCAAAGAATCTTAAACAACTACAAAGTTTACAAGGTAAAATTCAGAAATCCACTGATTTATATCACATCTTGTGGATAAGTGTCATCCCTTTACACATCTTCTGAAGAAATATGTTGCTTTCAACTGGGGTCTTGAGTGCCAAAAGGATTTTGAATTACTTAAGAAATATCTAACTAGTCCCTAGTTCTCATGTTGCCTACCCAGGTGAACCTCTGTTATTGTATATCTCAACTACCCAATGTGTTATTGGTGCACTGCTTTCCCAATATGACCTGAGCCAAAAAGAAAGAGATGTGTATTACCTAAGCCGCACCTTAATCGCCTATGAGCTGAACTATCCTTAGATCAAAAAACATGCTTAGCCATGGTCTTTTTTTTATAAGCTGATGCCACTATCTACTTAACAATAAAACCAAGTTGATTTCCAAAGTTGACCCTCTCAAATACCTTTTATCAAAACCTACGCTTACAGGATGGATGATAATTGGATCATCCTCCTAAGTGAATTTGACATTGAGTTTGTTAACCAAAATTCGCTTAAAGGACAAAGTACTTGTTGATCAATTGGCTGAAGCTCCCCTACCAGGGACAGAACCATTATGTCTGGATCTACTAGATGCATCTATAATGTACATTGAGGAATCCATCGTATGGAAGATGCACTTTGATGGGTCATTCAATTATCATGGTTTAGGAGCTGGTGTGGTGCTCATCACCCCAACAGGAGACTTCATTCCACATGCTTTTTTAGGTTTAGATTTACAACAAATACTTGAGTATGAATCACTCATTGTTGGTTTAAAAATTGCCATTCATGGGATATAAGACAACTCAAAGTCATGGGTGATTCACAACTAATCATCAAACAAGTCAATGATGAATACAAGGTCAAGGATGACAAGCTCATCCCGTACAAAAAGATGGTTGAGACCTTAAAGGAGTACTTTGTACATAGTAACTTTTGAACAGATGCCATGGACATAAAATAGGTCAATAGATGCTATGGCCACAATTGGGGCTTTGCTTCACATTCCACCTAGACAAAGAAAATGCCATTCTTCATTGAACATCTACGAGAACCCATGTATGACATGCCGGAATCATGTCTAGTATGTGAAGTTGTTGGTCCTTTTTTCCCCTAGTATGATCCCATTTACACTTACCTAAAAGACAACACCTTCCCTCTAGACATTACCCATACTGAGAAAAGATCCCTCATTTACCGAATAGCCCATTATACCCTCCTAGGAGGCACCCTTTATCGTAGAGGCTATGATGGAAATTTGTTACGTTATCTTGATATGGATGAATCGGTCCAAGTGATCAAGGAAGCACATGAAGGAGTTTGTGCGGGGCACATACAAGCGGGATGGTACTTGCTAAAAAATTGTTGAGAATGGGTTACTATTAGCCCACAATGGAAGAAGATTGTTGTAATCATGTCAAGAAATGTGAACTATGCCAGAAGTATGGAAATCTAATTCATGCACCACACATAGACTCTGCAGCCAATCACAACTCCATGGCCATTTTCAAAGTGGGGTTAGATCTCATAGGGAAGCTCACTCCCACATCCTCAGATGGTCATACACATAATAACTGCCACCGAGTACTTCACAAAATGGGTAGAGGTTGTGCCTCTCACATATGTCATTGGTGCACAAATTTCCAAATTCATTATGAACCACCTCATTTCTTTCATTATGACATTCCCTCTGCCATTGTAGATGAAAATGGTAAGTCCTTTAAGAAGAAGATAGTAAAATCATTGTGTCAACGTTTTCAAATCCACCTAAAGTGGTCTACTCCCTATTACCCTCAAGGTAATGGACAAGCAAAGGCCACTAATAAAACCCTTGTTCACATCATGGAGAAAATGGTAAGTAAACAAGCCATAATTGGCACTTGCAAATCCATCCCGCCCTCTGGGCCTATAGAACCTCCATCCACTCCTACTAGTGCTACCCCCTATTCATTAGTCTATGACACTGAGGCCATTTTACCATTAGAGATTGAGCTTCCTTCCCTGAGAATATCCCTCAGGGACTATCTGGACAAAGATGAGGATTACAGAGTGGCTCGACTAGTAGAGTTAGAACTACTAGATGAGAAAACATATGAGGGCCCTCAATCATTTAAAGGTATACCAAAATTGAGTGTCAAGAGGATACAAAAAATGGATGATACCTCGCCAGTTTGAGGTAGGAGATCTAGTATTAAAAGAAAATCAATTCAACACCACCAAGGATTGAGAAAAGAAAGGCAAGTTTGAGCCTAATTGGTTAGGACCATATGTATGTGGTAATTGCTAAATATGGTTTAGGGGCCTAAAAACTTGCTCATTCAGATGGTGAGGAACTCAAGGAACCCATGAACACAATACATCTCAAGTGGTTATATGCTTGAGTATGGAGTTTCTTCAAAAAGCAAAAGTAAAAATTTAAAAAAAAAAGTATAAAAACAAAAAAAGTAAAGAGAAAAAGGTCATCCAAATGTGAAAACCACGCAATTGTGGCACTTTGGACAAGTCCCTAGGTGAAAACTAGTTTTTGGCACCTGGGAGGATTTGTTATTCACAAGCACGATTCATATCTAGAGAGAGTACACTTGCTTTAATTTAGGAGTTAGGTTTCCTACATTTGAGAGTGTTTTGAACTTACTTATCCTTCCTGGCCTTGATTCGACTGATCTATTCTTGTATATATGTGAAGGATTTTCCTTTGTATATTCCCATCTAACGTTGGGGGCACCTTCACATTCACCTTCTTGCACATACATGTGTGGCATTCTACCTTTGTATATTCCCATCTAACCTTAGAAATCCATGCTTCTTTGTTTTTCAAATAAAACCTTTAGAAAAACATAAAAACATGAAAATATGTTAGAAAACCCTAAACACTAAAAATCCTTGTTATGATGAAAAAAACAACATAAGGGTCTTATGGAAATCCAAAAACAATGTGAATAATAGCCTTGAAAATTGTCTTAAGATGACACCAAAAACAATGAAAACGATTCAAAATTGTCCCACAAAAACAAAGTAGTGGTTTTGCTTACTTTTAGTTGTTGGTTTGTATAGTTTTGATTGCATTATTTTCCATGTTGTGTGCTTTAAAATTGAATTCATTTTCTTACTTAGATTAAGTGTTACTTTAAATATGTTGTATATTGCATTGAGTTCATTTTATCTTGCATACTTGTATATAGTTGTGTTGTTTTAGTTAGATTTGATTAAGTTGTGCTTGTTGTTTTTTTTAGTTATTGTTGTATCATCATATCATCATATCATCTATCATCACATCTATACATCATATATCAATAAAAGCTAAGCTACATCATCATGAACATGAAAAATAAACATGTATGCTAAGCTAACATCATATAATATCACCACGAGGGGCAAGAGGGACCACCTTTTATCCCCCCTCAAACATAGACCATAATAAAAACATGGACAATCATAAGTGTCACATGCAAAACAACATGATATCATCTATTACTGCTATCTCATACACAAAATGTGATAAGTAGAACATGAAGTATCTCATCAAAACATGTGATATCATCTAAAAATATCTCATAAATCAAAAAACATGTGATATAATCATAAACATCATAAATAAAGTCCATAATCATCATCATCATATATATATATGTAAAAAAATCAATGTCCATATACAATGTGTCTCTGTATATAATCATCTGGATACATGGTATGCCATCATGGGCATCGATAAAAATGTGCCTTAAAAAACAAGGCATATCCAAAAAAATAATACACATACATCGATAAAAATGAGCCTTCATATCGAGGCATACATCAAAAAGTGTATACATCTATAAATACATCATGAATAAAATAGAGTCATGTCTGACTCGATCCCTTATGGGGAATGTTTGGCCTCGAGGGTGGTGGAGGCCCCATCACCTGTGGCCCCTGCTCTTGCTGCTTGTGGCTGCTCTCTTGGTGGGGGATCGTCAGTTGCTTCTGTGAGACCGTGAAGGACCTACTCATGGAATCTGACTAAATGTTAGAGCTCTCTGTCCCTCTAGGATAACCTCATAATATAGTGATCTATAGTATGCAGCCTATCCCGTAGCTGTATCTAAATCCAAATGTACCTAAGGTGTACAATTCTCAGCTATTTGACGTATGATACCACCGATCTCAAGGATGTCACCTCTGGCTGACCTACCTGACCGGCACCTGGCGGATGAACTCTGTCTTATCTAGCATCTGGCCATCTGCCAGCTGATAGCTGACCGCATGATTATCTATCAGAGCTATCTCAGTCTCTCTCCTAACTAACTTGTTGATAACTCGCTCGCTATCATTGCTAAGCTGGTCTCTCTCACCGAGCTAGAGCTAGGCCTATCTCGAGAAGTTGCCTGATAATCCTCTCAATAATAATATCTCTCTTCTGAGGTGACCTAGAACCTGAAGAGCTATAACTACTTGTGTAACTATTGCCTTGCATGGCTAACTAGCTCACATGTGCCCTATGGAATTTGCTCCCATCCCCCACCTCTCGGGACTCTATGGTGGAGTCCCCATCATCATCCTCCCACCTCCTCTGGATGTGTGGAGGGCTAAAAATGGGATCCTCTTGTGGAGGGTTGTTGTACATGTGCCTATGGAAGACCTATGCTAAAGGAACATCTAGACCCACATATATACCCATGCAGGGCAGCCATCGAATGAATGTGTGCATGAACACATGTGGTGGCTATGCTAGAAACATTCTGTCTCTCTTTGTCTTGTGCTCCATGCCTACCCATGTCCCCTTCCACCCCCATCCACCCCACCATCTCCATCGATCATCATCATCATCACTCCCATCCTTCTCTCACCCTATCTGTTGGACCCCTCTGTTATCCTCCTCCATGGGAGGTGCTGCTCTAGTGGTGGCCGCACTCCTGCATCCCATGTAGCCATGGGATAGTGAGCCACCTAGGAAGAACTGTAACATACCATGCAACATAGGCCAGCCATGTGATCCTAGATCTATAATTGTCTCAATAAACCCATACCAACGGAACCATCTGCTCGAAACTATCTCTAGCCCGTTGTGGCCTGATCAAAGGGCCAATGTCAAAAGTCTCTTGGCATGGCACCCGTACCACATCTCATGCTCAGGAACATCTTGTACTACCCCAAACTGCCGCATTATACTAGTCAATCTATAGTACTCCATAATATATCCATGGCTACCAATCAAAAGTGCTCAACCATAGTAATGTTGAGCTCAATTGCATCCTCTAGCCATTGATAATGTCTATAAGGCCTCAAACAATCATCCACAATTGAATGTCATCCAAACTCGATGATAGAAATAGGTATCTCCCATGTGTCCTCGAACATCATCACCAATGGGAGCCCAACCAAAGGCTAAAGGCTCATCCATGGTCCGAGCTCGTAATGCTCTTACGGGGCAATCAATAGCTATATGGTCCTAGGCCCATATCTGTAGAAGTGTCACTGGACCCACCATCTTTTGATGGTAGTAGGTAATCAAATGTAAATCCCAGTATAGATGTGTGCAAGTATACTATCCCCCAACAGTAGTGCTCTCCTCCGAGAGTAGGCCTTGAATCACACTAATCAGGCCTAAAGGAAATGATGTGCCCATCTTGTCAGTAAGAAGAATGCCACTAAAAGTGCCATGAGATAAATTGGCACGTGATGTAACCTCGGATCTGTGAAACACTGATGCATATGTATTGTCATGCCTCCATCGAGGTATCTCATCTACACTGAAAAAATCAATCAACTATATGTAATAATGTGTGGCATGCATCTCTATGTACTCAATCAAGTGCCCCTGGATCGACACTCGTAGAATCCTCCAAACATCCTCAAGTGTAATGTCATCATCTCATTCGGGATCCTGAAACACTGGCTCTTGTTGTGCCACCTCTCAAGCTAAGGCTATAATGAGGTTGAGATCCATGGTGATATGTGGCATGTGTGCCACATAGGTAAGCCCTTGTAACATATAAAGTGATGTTCAAATACTTCCTCTCACGTCGCAGAGAAGGTCGCCTCAAAGTTGGCCAATGGCCATGTCACTCCCGCACTGCAAAACAAATAGGTACCTTCTCTGCAAAATCAAAAATGAAACACTTTTCTTCTATATAATCTATCTAACATCATCTAACACTTGGCCTATTCATCCCTATATTCTTCTAAACCGCCAAATTTCTTTTAATTCTTCTAATTTTTCAAACCCCTTTTTCTTCTAAGTGCGTTCCATGCATGTCTTGATGCATGTGCCCCTGTGACTTGATGCATGCGTGCCCTTTCTAGCATATGATGCTCACTCATGCACACACATGCCCATTTTTGCTGTCGGCCCCTCTTTCTAGCATGCATGCACGCGCAACCATATATCCCCCCTTTCCCTGATGCATACGCATACGCCACAATGCATGCATGTGCCATTTTTGCACACATGTACCCACATGCATTTTCCCTAACCCCGCAGATGCTTTGCCCCCTTTTAAGTATGCACCTACACACACATTTTCAACATGTGCACCACATGCACACACACATCTTCCCAAAGCACTTGTGCATGTACGCACACCCGATGCACATGCACACGGCCCTAAGGTGTGCATGCATGCATTATCACCCCCTTTCTACCCTAATAAATGCATTAAATGCAATAAAAAAATTAAAAGATGGATAGGGTACTCACATAGGGTCCATCACCTTGCATCCACACGTACTCTCTGAATGTGTGTGTCTTCTCTGCCTGTACGCCTCTGAACTCACGCCATCTCTCCTCAGGGTTAGAGAGCAAAAGTCAATAGTAAAACAACAAGAGCTCTGTAGCAAATGAATTACTCGTGATGATTTACCTCCCCCGGGAGGGGTATATATGGTCATTTTGACCCACCGTGATGCATTCTCACCCACCGTGATGGCTGAAATGTGTGATTTGACTGTCGTGATCATTTTTCTAACTTCTTCTATCATCGCATCGTGATATTTATTTTTAATAAATGATCATTTTTCACCCATTTTCGATTCCCGCCGAGGCATATTTTTGCTACCTGGCGCCCATTGCTTTCTCCTGGGAATTTTTCTTGCTTTTAGGTGATCCTCTTCTCAATTTATTCTAAAATCATAAAAATCACAAAAAAATTAAAAAATCAATATTTTCAAAAAAAAATCCAAAAAATTATTAAAATTCAAAAAATTGTAAAAATTCAAAATTTGCAAAAATTGGTAAAATGTTGGTATGTAGTTGAAAATATGTGTCAAATGCATTATATTCAAATTATATCTTTCTTGAATTTTCACTTGTTTTTGTAATAATGACTCATGGATCATTTGGATCTACCTCATTAACAAAGTTGGTTTGCTTGCTTCATCTGTACTATCTTGGCACAACAAGTTTTGGTATTGTTTCATAGTGCATGAATGCTTTTTCATTGGACCCCTGTGTCCACCATATTTCCCCTTGCATACATATTTGCTTGGGGCACCGCTTTTAACCCTTTTCGTTATACATGAACATTTGGGAATTGAAGCTCGATAACAAAACATTTGTGTAACTATCTTAGATGTTGTTGGTTTAAGTATGTGTGTTTGTACTTGTTTCCTGTTAGGTTGGCTTGTTTACTTTCTCGTATTGCATTGCATTTTGTATGTTGCATGGAGTTGGTATTTTAGCAATGGACATTTGTTTGTATTATGGATTTTCATGTCATTCTACACTTTTTTGTATGCTTACATTTTTAATAAGGACCGATGATGAAGATCACTAGCAATATGATGAAAATAAAGTTGTTTAAAAGGCACTGGATGGATTTTAGCTCAATCCCCCTTCCTCATACTAATTTTTTCTTCTTCTCTCCATCACACTCAGCTTCACCATTCTTCCTCTACATTTACGCACACTGCTCTCAATATAAATCTAAAATATTTGGTGTCTCGCCGTTCAAGAAGGCAACTCCCTGTTAACTCGGTTATTCAATATGACGTGGAAGATGAGCAAACACCAATGAAAGCTAGAGAATTAGATTTCATGGGTACTTAGTACTTAGTGTCAACATGACTAATATGGCTTCCCTTCTTCTCTTCACATTATTCTCCCTTTTACTTGGGGACATTCCCCCTTTGTCTTCTATCTATTTCCTTCATCTTTTCGATCATCGATCGACCTCTTTCATCACCCCATCGACACTCGAGGGGGCATCCTTCATTCTATTAATTTTTCTTCTACCCCTATCAAAAAATTTTTATTTGTTTTTACTTGTCTACTATCTTTGAAGTGGCGTAGCTTACGCCACCCCAAAGAGGGGAAAATGTAGACACCTATAATTTGATCAAAGCAATGTTATCACTAAAATTGCACTAACTATTATATTCCTAGAAATTGATGACACTTCGTCAATTAGACTCATTTTCCCTCAACTCCTCTTAATCGACCACTATACGTTGATTAAGCCTCCTATCTTGCATTTGACTAATAAATCTTCTTATTAGCTAACTCCCGCTTCTAATGCATTCAAAATCTATCAAACCTCCTCCAAATGCTCCCAGAAAGCTTCCTAAGCCTACTTGGGACCCCTAATTAATCCTAAAAGATTAATTAGCCTCTAAACCTAGTCAAATCTTGCTTTGACTTGCTAAAAGTGCTTTTGGACTTACCTTTTGTCCCACATGCACCAAAATCATTCCATTCTTGGAATTGGAAACCTATAAATAGAACCCTCCTCCTCATCATTTCTAAGAACACTTCTCCTCCTCTAGCATAAACTATAGGCAATTAGGATCTTGAGCATTTCTCCATTTATTGAGCTAATATCTTCACCAGTGCATCCATTAACTCAAGCTTGAGTAATATGAAGAGAACCATATGGTCTTGAAGCCATTATGGTGAGACTTCAATGGTGAGTAACGTAGACATGTTAGTTTGATGCCATTCATTGTTAAAGAAAGCTCTCTTGAGAATTCATATTAAACAATCACATTTGATTTCTTAACCTTTCTAAGGATCTTCATAGGTTCATCCCCAACTAATAATTTTCGATCTAGCTCATTCAAAAGAGTAACCAAAGTACCCTTAGACATGTTAGTTTGATCAAACTCGCAAATATTTTCAAACCCATCCACGCCACAAATTTTATATGCATTGTTAAATATCTCTTAAGTAGCTCTCAAAATCATAAAAATCCATCCAAATCAAAACCTCTCAACATCAAATCAAAATCTTGTTAGCCCATCACAAAAGCTAAGTCATCCACACAAAAAGAGATGTTTACAAACTTCACTTCTACCTTACTCTACAATGGGGAATCATACAAGGTTCACAATGTACCTAGTTTGGATTATAATGCAAGAAATATGATTAGTTATCACTTGAAAGGGTTCTAATAAAACATTATACCATGTTTCATACCCGAGGGTGTTACCACTTCATTAACTATAGTGATCATGAATCATGCAACTTCATCCTTTATTTACCTTCTATTAATTTATCCATCACCTTCCTTCATTTTCTCTTCCATTCCAACATTCAACTTTGGCTTTTTGGCATTCTTCTCTCCTCCTTCACCTTGCACCCTATACATACACTTCAAAATACCCTAGATCATCAACAAACCTGGATAGAAAAGAGTCAAGAGTCTAATCCTTTACTTACTTTCCCAACTTGTAAATCAGTACCCTTAAAACATGCATTTTAGACCATCAATGGTTGGAGTAAATTGATAACACCCACAATGATCTAATGCCATCATTAGTCACTCTTCCTCATACCCAAAATGTATGCAAAGTTTTAGGATTCCACTCCTTGAATTGTTCCCACTATAATCAAATCTTCTTCTAGGCTTGAAACCCTTAATTAGGTCTTGTTTTCTGAACTGTCAAGCTTATTTCCTTTTTCACTTTGTTCCAAGGTGCAAGAAAAATATTTCTAAGTACCCATTAAGCCATTCCTTCACTCTTCCAAGTTTCAGGCTTGGACTCCTAGCTATCATATACCTTCTTTGTAAATATACCCTCTAGATTAGGTCTTGATTGTGTGTAATCACCTTCCTCAATATTGTCAAGCAAATCTCCCTACCTATCCATGGAAATTAAAAAATTCCTCTTGAATCTCTTAGTGGACTTACTTATCATTAATAATCTCAAGTTTTATCCATGTTTTGTGCCTCAAAAGATAAACCCTAGCTCGGCCTGGTAAAACCCTTACAAAGTGAGCCCGAGAGGCAAGATTTCACCACAACTCTCACTCATATTGGATTTAAGGCTTCAAATCTCATTTGTAGGTATGTTTTTCTTTTATGCATGTGATTCCTTTTAACAGAGAAGTTAATAAATACTTCAAAAAAACCACCGTTGCTTGTTTTCTTTGATAGTTGGGCATATAAGTACTCATGGTTACAATTCGGGATGGCATTCCCCTTTATAGAGCATATTCATTTAACCATCCACAAAAGCTTACGTCTTTTTTTTCGAGTTCATTAATAACCTACTACTCACATATTACATGCACAAATTCATTTCTTCATACAAGGGTGGAAGTCACAAGATACATCCTTAGTTCTTTATAGAGGTTCATCAAACCTACAACTTGTATGACTCAGAAATCCTAAACTCAAAATGGCATAGTGCTCACCTTCTTAATACACAGCGCTCTTGTTTTCCCACTCTCAACTCGTTCCTTTATATGCATAACATGGTATAGCAGTACGGTAAGATAGGGTTACAAATTAGTTTGTTTGCACTTAGACCTCTCAACCTCAATACAAACCCTTACTTCATAAGGATCCTCATCTCCTTTCTTGATCATTTACGCCTAGAAATTTATGAATGCATGCATGTAATCTTTTATACAAGGTTCCACTCGGAATTTTCAAACTAAATGCACTTTGAAAACATTAAAGACTATCCCAAGAATGTATGGACACACAGTTCCTTTCTCAAACTTCTCTTAGAGTTCTCATTCACATTAATGACCATTAAAATGATGGGAGAAAAATGGTTACAAAATGGTTATATATGTTTGATAAGCCTACCCTAACTTATTCTTGGTTCATTAGTCCCTCAACATACACTTATTCAACCTTTAATGTTCCATTACAAGCCTCATCTAGGCTATAACTTGAAGTTCTTATGTCCTATAGCATAATCATTATGTCTAGACCCACTAGGACTAGTTACAAACTCATCAAACCTCTTAAATGTTCCAAGAAATACATTCACAACCCAATTACAAGCCAAAAATTTCCCTCAAGCATTCAAATGTCATTTTGGAGGGAAATGACAAAATTTGAAAATTTGAAGGACTTATCACATTCTAAAACCTACCAATGACTCCTAATGACCTATATCACGTATCCAAATGCTAGCGAAACCAAAATTTGATGATATCCACCTTAAATGCAAGTCGAGTGATGCTCTTGCATCAGAAACTCATGATCATTGTATTAGAATCTAAACCTACTTTCAAACTCGCACCTAAACATGTCATACAAGACACGTTTCAAGAATCTTGTACCTCTAAACCATTAAATGCCATACAAAGCTCTATGCCCTCATCGACATCTCAACCAACCTTATCAAGATATTATACCAAAATCATTGAGCAATTGGTGTTATCATCAACCATAACCTTACCACCGATCAAGCCCTCGATCCGGGGTGGAAGCCTTCCTGGTACAATTACGATGCCTTTTATGCTTATTGTAAGCTAAGAAAAATACACTACTAACAAGGAAGTAAAATACCAATAATCATACCTCTTCCTTCGCGTTCCGTAGAACCTCGGAATGGGCTAAGAAACTTGGATTGAGCCACGATTGTGTGATATGTAAGTGCTTTTCTTCGAGACGGAGCAAGACCTTCCCGCAACAACGATCCTCTTACTTTGCACTAGATGAGAAAAAGGACTATGAGACTATTTTGGCATTAGTACGAGGCAAAATGATGTTTTTGCTCAAATGATGCAAGAACTTAGATATGGCATGCAAGCTTATTCTTCGTGTGTTTAGAGGGGAGGGGTAAGGTTGTATTTATAGCCTGAGGAGTGATTAACTTAGATTAATTTAAGTAATCATGGTTTGAAAATGTGGGCAAGATTAGGTGAGTGGTTTGAAAATGTGGGCAAGATTAGGTGAGTGGTTTGAAAATGTGGGCAAGATTAGATGAGTGGGGGCCACGAAGAATGGGTGAGGATTTGAATTATATTTTTAATTCATAAGTGGAGGATTTTAGGTGAGTGGGGACCACGAAGGGTGGGTGAGGATTTAAATTTGAATTTTTAATTCAATAGTGGAAAAACATGGAGAATAATGACATGTGGTGAGGATTGGGTTATTTTTTAGATTTTGAAATAGATAATTAATCAAATTATATTTGATTAATTCGAAGTGTATTTTTGTGGGAAATGAGGAAGGGGAATTAATTGATTTAGGATAGATGTGAAATTGGGGTGTCTACATTTGCCCCTCTTTAGAAGGGTACTATGAAAGTAGTGTCCTTTCAAAGAAAGTAGACGGTATGGGGAAGAATTCAATCTACTTTTTAAAAGATAGAGCGAATGTTTGTTGGGGAGAATAGAAAGTGGTGAGTGACGGATGTCATAAGTATCCTCCAAGACAAAAATGTCATGAGAAGATGTGATTATGGATAGATGTGGTGATAATCCTTTTATGGATAGAAGATGTGATTATGGATAGAAGATGTGTCTACACTTATCATCAAATATCAAGACACTGCACAAAGGACTACAAATCCCTCCACACTGTAATCCGAGTCTCTCTAACAAAGGACTCCTCCCAAAAACAAAAACATTCTATTTGGCATACCAATCTCGACATGACAAAATCAAAACATCAAATCAAACCTACCTCTCAAAACCTAAACCATCACTTGGCACCTCGTCTAGTCAAAGCATGGTCTCTTCTAACAAGTCCCCTCTCTTCCAAATCGATGATATTTGTATAGCCACGAGATCTTGTATCCAAGATTTGAAAGCCCATAATAAAAACAAGCATAAAATCTCTATCTTTGCCACTCCTAAGTTATCTAACCCTTCATCTCCTAAAACCAAGATATCTATCCTCGTAGCACCCCACACTCAATCCATGACATCTATACAAAACATTGTTCTCAAAGCTTGATTCTTGCGAAGCACTGTCAAAATGTCCTTTACGAACTCATCCAAAATTCCCTGCAAAGATCGACAAACTATGATTGAAGCCCTTTAAGCCATCTTGGTACCATCAAATGAGCCCCAACCATTTTCCAACCTTGTTGGTGCCCTAAAAATGTCTGCAGCCATCACATTCGACGATCTCGAGATCCCATCACTATAACACGAGGATCACGACCTCCTTCTCTTCGTCACTACCGGATCAACGATACTCGGTTAAAAATTAATGATTAACAATGGCACTAGCATCAATATAATCTCATCTCACGCCTTCAAACAACTCCAATTACGACACTATTGTCTCTCAATCCCCGATATCTTATGTGCCTTTAATGATATTGTTGCTCCCATCTTGGGCATAATTATCTTGCATATAAAAGTAGGTGCCAAAAGCCTCCATGAAATCTTTTATCTTGAAGGATAGTTCTAATACAACATATTATTAGATTGTCATTGGATACACGTTGTGTGTTATGTCCCATCCACCCTACATTAGTGTATGAAGTACGAACACGAAGGTAAAAATTTTATGGTTCTTGTCGATCCAGTCCATTTCTATCTTGTCACATGACCTACAAGCCCAATGACATGTTGCTTCCACTCTGTAACTCCACATATTCAAATCAAGCCTCTACGAGTTCCTCTATCCCCACATCCAAATTACCGAACAATTGATCCTTTCAAGACGTCATGCAACGTCTCTCGCCAGGGGAGTATCGTCTCTTAACCCACAATGCAATCCCTACACCCAAAACGTATGAGAGACCTGACAAACAACCACTATATGAGCCTAGCACTGGGTAATATTATTTGCTTTAGTCCCTCATTCCTTCAAACACGGCTTGTATACGGAGGCATCGATCGTCCTTCCTCTCATCTCGATAATCACTCGCATGCTAAACAATTCTCATCATACTTTTCAATCCTATACAAACTACAATTTGCTCAAACTTACCTCCACCGCTATAAATGAAAAGGTTTTGATCTTGGTAGGTATGAACAAGGTCCGCACAACTTACCCTTTGAAGACTTGAGGAAGCTGTTAGTGCGAAATCACAAAGACTCCCAAATGAGTTATGGATCTTCTTTTCTAAGGCAGGGTCATTTGGTGTGATTTGCATAACATTGGATCATTCCCCAAGCTGTGGGACTTGCAAATGGGAATGATCCTCCAGAGAAGGTTGGTTCCTCTTCCTAATCTACCTGCCACAAGCTATTCCAGTGCAAGCAAGCTAATCTAATTCTAATCTAACTTCCAAGGAGACAAGGAGAGAAAGAAAACAAGGAAAAACAGAGCCTACACTAAAACGCGATACACCGAGAGAAGGAAAGTGTTGATCATCTTCCAAAAGCGCCATGGAGCAAAATGAGGTGAGCAATGAAAAGGATGGACAAGTGCATCGAGACCAGAGATAAATTTCACACGAGAAAATGTTCCAAAATCCCTAAAAACAAACTCTCCAAAACTGCAGATGACATTCAAAAATGCAAAGATGCCCTGCAACAATGAGAGAGGCAAGAAGAAACAACCAAAAACAAGCAAAGGATGCGCAAATGCATCACAAAAACAAGTTTTATTGCTCCGGATTTACACAAGACGTTATTTCACGGGCAAGAGGAAAAAAACGCCATCTACAGAGCAAAGGAGGAGGTTCAAACTCCATTTCGACCTTGGGAAGAAATAGAAGGGGGAGGAGAGAAGAAAAATGAATAACTTCCTGAAAAATGATGCCTCTGTTACATTATATAGCAAAATGTGAGAAGGAAAGGGAAAAACGCGGGATTCTCTCCAACCACTTTTCAAAATGTGTTTTAATTCTTCATCTGTTGATGGGCTCGATGTAAAAGCTCATATTTCCATGTATCTACTTTGCAGACCGAAGAAAATGACCCATACTTCATTAAATCTAGTAGTTGGAGACTGGTTTTGTCTTTTCCTGTGCCAAAACGCACTTTCCAATTTTCTCCCACAAATCTTCACCAAAAATGCAAAATTGAAGTTCCATGATGAAGAGAATCTCAGATCTTTCCATTGGTACCAAGATTGTAGAAAATGGAGCTCTGGATCAAAAGATATGGCCCTCTGAGTATTTCCTTTACGTTTTCTGCTAAAATTGGCTCGGGCAAATTTTGCACATTTCCCCGCAAATCCACTGATGACGTGGCATCCATTAGGGTCAGCGGAGGGGGGTTTCTTTTTTCCATTTGCACTTTTGACAAAAGTGCAAAAATTCTATTTTTCCTTGAAGCCCCGCATCCCCGCATTAGCTTTTTGATGGGGCCGCAGTCGCATTTTGATTTTATGCCTTTTGGAAGAAAAGGCAAATTTTCACTTTTTCCTCCGATGCCCCCTGTCTGCATTGGCTTTGACTCGGGCCTAAACTTTGACTTTTTCCCTTTGGGCGGAGTTGTAGGCCATTTCTTCGCTTTTTACATTTTGGAACAAAGGGAAAAAATCCAACTTTTTCCCCGATGGCCCGCTTCCCTCGCTGCTGGTCTTGGCCTGCCACGTGGCGCTTCTGGGTGACTTCAAAGATGCGACCAATTTTTGCCTTAGAAACTTTTGCAGAGCAAAAGTTTAAAATCTCCAAATTCCTCCGCCACCCGCCTTAGCGCCTTTGCATAAAATGTTGCCACGTGTCCCTTTCGGGACTTAGGCAATTTTTAACTTGTTTCCTTTTACGAGGCTTGCGGGAGTGCAAATGACTTTTGCACTTTTAACCAAAAGCGCTAAGTTCTCAAAATCTTCCCCCACTCCGCCCGAGATTCCTTGGCAAAAATCTCTCCCAAGCTCCATGCAGTCTGCCCTAGGCAATTGCCGAGCCATAACTCAAAAATACAAGGAGTTAGAAGGAGTTCTTTACCTTTCTGGAAAGGTGGAGAAATTCTCTATCTGATGATACAATTTCCAGAATTCCTTGAGTGCTTGAAACTTGTGAAATTTTGATTGAGGCACAAAAGGAGTAAGTTAACCCAAAATAAGAGGGAGCTTATTTTGGTTAACGAAACCTCCCGAAAAATATTGCCTCAACTTCAAAACAACATCTTTAAACCCGTCACGTTAAAGGGTATATCCAAGGGTCATCTTTGTTCGGGCAACACCTTATAAAGCTCTCAAACTCCTGCGAAGTTGAAGGAGGCGGCAATGGCGGTCCCCTGTAACAAATGTCCCCGTGTATTCATCGTAGTGGTCGTTCTCTCGGGGCTCATGTATGCGTAAAACCAAAGCGCACAATCACTGCTGAAAACGTCTCCTCCCAATGTTATCTCCGAGCTCATCTATTTTCCTTTCATCCGCTTGCCAAGATTGTTGTGTCAATTGTTTATTCACTAAATAGATGTAAAATAATCTATAAAGATTTTTAAAATTTGATGGAAATAGTTATTGCATCAGTTCCAGCTTATCGTATATGATATCAATGGAAATAATATAGACCAAAGAAATATAATTTTTATAGCCCATAGAAGTGATTTTAATATATAGCTTGAACCTTTGTCCACAAATATCTATTTCAAAATTGTCAATTTATCAATTGATAGCATCAAGATATCTCTGCTAAAGTTTGTAATTTTGTGTTTTCATATATATGCACAAGCATAATAGAAATTGTCTTCTAACAACAAGAGTTTGTTGTTTAAGGAACATACTGAAACATTTCTTAAAAAGTGTCAAATATGTATTTCTATAATAGGAAAAAAGTTAACATATGTATATTTAATATACACATACATACATATTTTAAAAATTTCGTTTCATTTTAGATAGTGACAAAATGAATTTGTACATACAATAAGAAATTATTTATTATATAAATATGACTTCACATTCGAGGAGTTGCCAAATTATATAAATGATTTGTATATAAATCATTTCGCTCATCTCACAATCGTTTGGGCAAAACAAGCATCACTAGCTTGAGCAAAGGCACATTCCTAATATGTTCCCAAGCTTCTACAATGTCATCTTCATTTGTCATTTCGAGGAGTCCTCAAACCCCATTACAAGCTAACATTGTGTTCTTAATATCAATAGACTTGATTTCTAACTTCTTCACAATGCTCAAGAGCCTATTGCAATGAATCTCTCTTTTTCCTTCCCAAGATTAAAGAAAAGTCCATTGAACTTTGGAAATTTCAAGGAAAGGCACCTATGATGAAAAATGTCAAAAAAATGACTGCAAAATAAAAAGCAAATCACAATGGCATGTAGAAATGGTGAGCAAAAGAATATGAACCCTTAAAATACTCCAAGCAAGTCAACAAACAGTTATCGTGCAACATGCAAACAATATTCATTTCAATGCAGCACCATGGAACCGATGCATGTGCACGGAACTATCCGAAATGACTTGCCACAATGCATGTGCATGCAACTACCCAAAATGACTTGCAACCATCATGCATGTTTATGCAAACTCATGCATGTACATGCAACCTACCAACATAGATAGATGAACGTCCACGGGGTAAGGAAATGAATCTCTAGAAAATACTAGCATCAATAACCTATTTGGCTTCATAATATAGATACACTGAAAACACGCTAATCTTTATCCGGCAAAATGTTGCTCCTTTCCACAAAAACGAAAAACAAATTGATTCTTACACAACCACCATCATGTAACAACCTCTAAGAATAAAGATCAAACACCACAAGCATGAAAAACAAAGTTATATAAGAGGATCAGGACACAGTAACCGACTCTGATATGTGGTGTCAAGTACCCATAACGTAAACGAAAAGAAGGGAATAGCAAGTGCACAGATAGGAAACCAATATTAAGGCAGTGTGCTTTTAGGAAGATTCCACACATGTTACACGCATGATTTATTGAAAATCTTGTGCATGTTTGAGAAATCTTCCGCCTGTACTCTGGGTGAAATCTTATTGTAATAACCTATATATTGTTGCCTATAGCTTTACTTGTGTAACTTACACGTTGTCATCATATAATCTTGGTTAACATACACAAATATAGGTGGAAGAAAGACAATAAAACACACATTACTACAATAAAGAATCACATGGTAAATATTATTATCAGCTCCTAACATTCCCATGTTTCGTAAGGATTTTCTTTTTGGCTTATTTTTAGTTGTTTCCTAATCCATAACCTGTTCACTAGCCAAAATATTTGACAAATTATTCTGAATGTCAACAATCAGTCATGCAGTGAAATGATTTCAAATTGTAGTAACTCCACACTAACTTTTTCAATGTTAAAATAGCGTAGTAATACACTCGAGTATCAATTGGATACGGAGAAAAAATCGGAACAATAACTACTCTTATTCAGCCCCTTGTCTGAAGAGTTTTTAATTAACAATTAACATCTTCCAGACAGGATCAAATGTTACGGAAACCTAGCTTACAAGGCATCAGCAGTTCGGCAGTTTTAAAATTCATTGCCGTAGAAAATGTCTTGCTTTGTATATTTACAAATGAAATGTAGAAAGGCAGGAAAATAGTCCATTTAATATTTGGCTGTACAAGACCCAGATTAAAAAAATATTAGGTACGTTCCCCAAATGATTCTAACTGCACAAGTAAATGTGGAATCATATCCACTGTATGAAAAGACTACAGAACAGTTCAACTGTTCACAATATACTAAAGATTAACGCTACCATCTCCGGATTCCTGAGGGTTCCTGAGGTTCGTTGTATGAAGCCACTGTTGATGAATATTTTGATGTGTATGCAAAGCCCCAGAGCTGTTATGTAACAAGTATTAACATGTAGCAAATGCCAAATGTGAATGCCTTAGCAAAAGAGAGAAGACGTGTAAACTTTAAGAATTCACAGGGTTAAATATAAAGGAAAGAAAAAGGCAAAGCACCTCAACATCCTTCAACTCAAAATCTTCAGTGTGTGCCAAGCAAGAGTTGCCAAATGTCTCTGAATATCCGCTTGATCCATGCAACCTTATGATATATCAAATTACAGCCCGAGTTAAGATATTTTACCTCTATCTCCCAAACTTTGTGAAGCTCTTCTTATTCCACTCTCTTTTATTTACCACGCACAAGAATTTGCTTTCTTTGAGTTTGGGTTTCCTATTCCTAGATCTATACTTGACTAGGAAGAAGAGAATCAAGATAGGTTCTATTCAAGAGAGCTTACAGATCTCCATCCAAGTAAAGTGCAAAATGCCCACCCCCACCGAGTGCTAGTGAATCATTAGAGCATAAAACAAAATAGCGATTAGCACCTGCAAAGCAATGGCAGAACCAAAAGATCACATACATGGAAACAAATTCTCATTGATCAATAAAGAATTTGGAAAAAATGCAATGCACCAAAAATACTCCTTGTCACCAAATTTTGAGAGATGATTCTACTTTTTAAGCCTATTTCTCAGAATAATATACAAGTTCCTGCATACACAGGACATTAGCCATGCACATAAACATTTCTTTTTGTCCCAGGTTCTTCAATTTTCTCTGACTAGCGACATTGCAAAAGCTGTCTTTGATGTGATGTGCCAGGATTTATCTTGTCTCCTTGCATATGCCCTGCTTAAATATTTAGTATTGTACACGTTTTCCATCTACTACTTCCAAGCTTGTGCAGTTCTACTTTAGTTTACAGGATGCCTTCTTTTAAAACTGTCTTTCTTTCTTTTCAGTGTGTCAGTTCTCTTTTCTGTTCTATTTTTTTTTCTAGCCAAAAGTTGGTCCAATACATGTGCTTCTGTGTATTTTGATTCTTGACCAATTTTTTTATATGCCATATTTGCAAACATTGAGTTGTAGCTATGAGGATAACATGTCAGTGCCTTCATGAGATTTAACAAAACAAAGTGCAAAGGTACTCTGCAAAAAAAAAGGGCTGTGAAGAAACAAATACCCACCTACTTTTGTCCATTCATTGGTTTAAACATACACCCAGCCTAGGTACTTTTTATCTCGATTCTTTCACACTATTCTCCTGTGGTTTTTCTAAGAGAGTAATTTGTACTTGTTTTTCTTGATTATTTTGATATATTCTCTCTAGTGACTATAATATTTTACAAATAGCTCTAACACCTCTATGGAGGGTTAAATATATTGTTGATGGCACTAATCTATTGTTGATGGCACTAATCTATTGTTGAAGTAGTAGTTTGGAAGTTCAAATCCTTGTGATTTTTCACAAACGCGTAGATTAGCAGTTGCTGTATTGTACAATTGACATATAGGATCTGAATTGCAAGGTTCATTAGCTGGAATCTATCTTTATTTTTATTGCGAAGTTATCTCTCAATATGCTGAACTTATCTCAGTAATAGATGCCTTACAGAATAGAAGACATGCATATCAGTAATGTCGATTGCTTTGGTCATTCTACCGTAAATAACTTGTTTCTAAAAAAATCTTTCCAAAATTCAATCTTGACCCAAAACCTATTTTCACTGCTGACATCTCTATGCCTAGCCTTATCACTAATAGGAACAGGACTTTCACACCACAAACCTTGCATTAAACCTGGAGTTGATAACTTAACAATTAAGACCATAATAACCAGGAGATGAATCTCATGACACTAGAGACACATCTCGGTAACAGAGACGTCTCAGAATCAGGAAATGTTTGGGAAAGGCAGCAGGGAACCTGTGAGTACCCTTGAAACACACAAAATAAAAATAAATATGCATACACTTACACTTTGTCTTCCCAAGACCGAAAAATATCATGAGCCCCACCAAAAGAATCTAAAACTCAAAATGAAACTATAAAGAATCCATGTTTGAGCAGCAGCTGAGGTGACGACGGCGTACACTTAAATAAATGCAGCCTTTTCAACCTATCTGCCCATAACAAAATCAAAATTTGAAATGGTATCTGTACAACTATATATTCCTCGCCCTACCCAAGCAACCTGGTAACTATGATTTTAAATATAGGAAGCTTTGATCAAATTCTGTTGTCTTCTTTTTTATTCTTATAAGACAATGGTGATAAACATAACTTTCCTATTATAGATAAGCCCCTTGATCAAGTACTGTCCAATGGTCCATTAAGGAAATGCAGTCAACGCCTATCTAATACCAGCCACTCCTGTCCTTGATTAAAGAGAGTGCCTCCCTTGCCTTGACCAAGGAACCTTCCACGGCAAATAAAAGTAAGATCTCGTCTTGAGATGTCTTTTTATTATATGATCAACTCTTTGCCCCATCATTAGACAAAGAACTGTTAGCTTCAATACATGCAATCTCACAGCCTGAAGGATCTTCTTGACAACATGAATGTATGTGATCTATCAAAGCTATTATTTGTTAGGAATTGATCCAAAGAAAACTATAAGAATAACAAAAATACATGAAAAGGAATATAAGGTAAAAAATAAATATTGGAAATACACTCGAATGAAGTTGGAAAGTGAAAGGTTGCACTTGACCTTTCGTTTCTTCCTTGGCATTGAAAGGGTTGTAATTTGTAAACTAATGTATTATATACCTCTGTACATGAACAGGGAAAAAACTGCATTGCCACATATTGCTGATCTTTTGTACGGTATTATGTACATTTATCCAACTTTCAATTTTGTTAAAATCAACAGTGGCATTAGAGCACAGTAGAGAAGATATGAGAATGGGGAAATTGTTGAAAGGATAGTTATGGTTTGTGCAAGAAAAATAGAAGCCATAGCAAGAGCAAAATCTGAGCATGTGAATTTGGGAGAAGAAGGAATCAAAGTGGCATTTTTTTATCAGAGGCTTAGGCAGCATCACTAAGTCTGCGCTATCTTCTTCAATTTGAATTCTTAATAAAATTCAATGATTTAAATGTTTTGGAAAGTTAATATGCAGGAGAACAAAACCTACATTTTTTTAAAAGACATTATTGTATTGAAAGAGCATATTGATGTGGAAAGACAACAATATTTGAAAGAAATTTGATGCTATTTTTTTTGGGCATGAATTCAGAGCAAGTTATGTGGCATTGAATATGATTAAGGAGGGAATTTTAAATTTGCAAGAAAAGATATTCTGGATGATTTACTTGGACATATCTTGGCACATTTCCTACTGTGTTCAAGTGATTACAAATTTGTGAGGAGTTGTCTCATACGTGTTATCTGGAAGCTACTCATATTGGCCACTGAAGATTGCTCATCTTTGATTGCAGCTTATAATAGCATTGGAAAGAGATTGGTCCTTATTGTGGTAGAATTGAGGATGGAACATGTGAAAGGTCCCAAGTTTTTTGGATATCCAAATTTTGAGCGAGAGATGTTCAGATCAGCAGCTAAAGCATCAGATTTCAGAAGTTGTAGATTGCAGAATCTAGCACTGCACATTCCAAGCGGTTTATACAAGTTGTTCCACTCTCATTTGATAGCAGGGACATTAGGATTTAGATTTCGAGTTGAAACATTACAGATTGTGCATATAATTGATGATCAGCTGGTGGTTTGTATGCATTTGTTATGGATATTCCAGATGTTGCATGTAGCTGGAAATGTCTTAGAATTTCAGATATTTCTAGAGTTTTGAGTTGTCCCAATTAGTGATGTCTTGAGAGTTTTTTTCCACAGTTACCAAGTTCTGAAATCCGAATCAGTTCAAGAGGAAAACAAAATCCAAAAGTCTGGAACTCTTGAAAAAAAATGGAAAAATTTGGTCCGAAATATATATATTATATATGGGCATACTTTTATTTATATGCAGCATTGACAAATACAATGGAAAAAATTAATAACATAATATAAAATATATATATATTTAATATCAAATAATATAAAAGGTTGCTGGATGTCTTTTTTTTGTCAAAAAAATTAAAAAGAAAAGTATTTAAGACAACAGGACCAACCCGGACCCGCCTTATCCGAGCCAGCCAAAAAAATCCATATTTGGCTAGATTTTGTGTAAAACCGGCAGGATTTGGTAACTATGTTTTTTCAGGATTGGATTTTTTTTGAGGTTAAATTGTAATTGAGAAGATAGTGGTTACACATTGATTGTATGATACTTGGCACAATATATCTGGCATGGGCAGTTTTTGTGTCAGCATGACTTGTCATAGATAGGAGTCATCAACTCTAGAGACTATTAGGAGAATGGTCCTTCATCACCTTGACATTGTGAGGAATCAGGCATTTGAGAGTGCTCTTGAAGCACGTTGAGGCACTTGACCTTACAAGGGTTTGGATTCTCATGGTAGAGACAACATGAGATATTAGCTCTAGAGAGATTTGAAGACTCGTAGTAGGAGACTAAGTTGCCGCATTCGAATTCGTGTTCGAATTCGCCGATGATTAAATTCGTGAAAAATTCGCGGTAAAAAAATCAGCGATTAAATTCGACTATGAGAAATATACATTTTTATTAAATATATAAAAACAAAAGATAAATTCACATTTCAAAAGAGAGATAATATCACATTTCATTGATTTCATTACTAATCTATCTACGTGCAATCAAAGCTCATGATTATTTCAGAAGATTGCAAGAAGTTGCTTGGTCGAAAAAGGTGCAAAAATGGATTTTATGAAAATAAGAAAAATATTGCCATCAATGCGTAGAGCTCGAGAAAATATGCACTTTTAGAGAAAACGACACCTAAAACGGAGCCACAGAATGAAAGTTATGGCACATGCAAGTTTTTGCTGCTACATCTTCCCGGACCCTTTCCAAAAATGGCAAATTTTTTTCTGTGTTTGTGTTTTTTCACCAAAAATCCAAAAAGGAAAAAATTGCCAAAAAAGGAAAAAAACGCGAATTAAATCGCGATTTTCAACGCACTGTTAAAATTCGGCGAATTTCGATTTTTTTCCTTGAAGTTCGCCGAATGCGGCAACATAGGTAGGAGATAGCATGAGCTTCTTAGAAAGAAAAATTGTATATACAGTTCATCTTTGAAGTGGAGTGAACATTTTGGGATCACTGGGCACAATAGTGGACAGTGTACTACCAACATATTGAGAGGATTGCAGCTAACAAAGTTTGAGATATGGTTCCTGCATCATTTCAGCTGTAGAGAACAAGTTGAGCAGACTTTGGATCAGAGGGGTATCAATGGAATTAATCCAAAGAAACATATAAGAATAATGAAAATACATTCAAAGGAATGGAAGGTAATAAATAATTTTGGAAATACACTCAAATGAAATTGGAAGGTGAAAGGTCGTACCTGACCTTTGGTTTCTCCCTTGGTTTTGAATAGCTTGTAAACTAAGTATCTTGAAACTGTGTACGTGAATAGAAAATAGAAGCTGGATTGCTGCATATTGTTTATCTTTTGTGCATTATTGTGTATATTTTATCTATCTTTCAGCTTTGTTGAAATCAAACATCAGTCAATTCAAATCTAACTCTTCTATGAACATAGACTACTTATTCCATTGCTTAAGGCTTGATGTTGGTTGTTTGTGTGCCATCATAAACTATTCTACTAAAAACACATGAGGAAGTTAAAATTTTCCCTATTTTTACTAAGTTATAACAATAAAAATAATAATTCAAAGCTACAAGTAACCATTACATTTGAATCCAAAAGTACTCGCAAATGTGTACACACTACACATAACACATCTATTTGAGTGCGATGAGTAATTTAAGGCATGCAAATATCTTGATTAAATTTACTATTTTCTCAACAGTAATTGTTATATTAGACAAACAGAATTTCTTTTACTTCCTAGCTAATTGTAAGATATGTACCCTAGACAACTGGCTGTGACTGAAAATTGACAAAATGTGTGCCCTAGCAGCAAATGACCCTTGAAAATTTGGAAATGCATGCCTGTATTTTCTTTGTTTTGCACTAGCTACCTTCGAAAATCACGTTTTTTTTTCTCTTCCTTGTGATTCTAGATTATGTTTTCTGCAAAAAACATGCCCTAAATCACATTTTTCTTTGTTGCATTCTGCCTGTCACATTTTGTCCTGAAAATGTCTTATTTTTGTGCCCTAACTGCAGGAACAGCCCCAAAATTTCTTCAAAATGGCAAATTCTAATTTTGTGCCCTAGCACTTCGAAATGCCCTAAAATTTGTCTGAAACACAACCAAAATTGTGCCCTCGAATGGTGTTTTCATGGACTTATATTCTAATAATTTTCTGGTCCAGGAATTTGGGCGTTGTTCATTCATTCAATCTGAAAAAACATTCAACCAAAAATGATAAATTGAAAATTATTTTCAAATGGTGGCTCGATAAAATCCGTGTATCTTTATTAGAAGAACAGGAAACACTAACATTTTGGATGAAGTGACATTGAAAGACTTGTCGAAAATGTTTGACAATATTTATCCGAAAGATTCGATATGCAACTCTAACCCAATCTATTAGCAACCCTTGTACCTGCCCCCGTAGGGGCAGCATCCTTCCCCCAACCCCCCGTCCCCCTACCGCTTGTCCCTTCCGGCTAAAGAAAAGGGAGGGCCAGAATTTTCGCTTTTGTAGAATTGTGAAAGGACTTCTATTCAGTTGAACTTTGTCAAGACTGAACTAATCATGCTAAATACTAGTTATGTGTAATTCTGGTGTACTGTCATTAGTAGCTCAGCATGGCTAAGCAAAGAATAGAAAGTAATGGGAAAATGCTGAGTTATGAATAAAAAAGAAAGAGGAAAGTACCCATTGACGAAACGTAACTGGTGTGCCGGAAACATTTGTGAAGACAAAATTATCATTCGATCCCTGGTCGAATTTCACAATTAGAGTTTGAATCAATATATCACCACATAGGAAAACTCAGGAAAAATATAGAACAAAGGAAAACATTGCAATACGAGTTCATACCGAATATTTTTCCGACTTGTTGGTAACAAAGGTGCTGCTAATAAGCCACCAAATACAGCACCCTTGTGATCACCAACAACCTGTCAATATGTGTGATGTAAACAAGCATCCAAAGACCTTATAGTCAAAAACAACTTTTCCTATCTTAAACCACGCATATTAGAAATATCAGATTAAAATGAGTTTGAAATAATCTTCTGTTAATGAAACCAAGACTGAAGGACACTCGCAAGAGGATTGTTTTCTGGCTTCTTGATTTAGTCTACTTTGAATAGGTCCACTTTTCTTTTCCTAATTCAAAATTACTGATCTAAATTTTAAAGCTCTGATAAATTACTTGTTACTCATTTCAAGACCTTATAATGGGATATCTCTTCTATAGATGACTTAAAAATAGGCTTAAAAGCTATTTAAAATGAGAGACCAACAGTCCTTGTCACTGAAGCAATCAATCCAGAGAAAAATAATCTACAAACAAATTCAGAGACGTAAGGGTAATTAGATGTTGCTCCCAGTTTATGCATGCAATGATTGTTTTGCTAAAAACACGAACACTTACAAGGAAGTACGGCTCACACATTGTTTTTCTAATGGCACAGACGACTACAGCAGCCAAAATAGACATGACATTTTCTCTTGCATATAGGTTTGATTTTCATGATAATTAGGGATCGTTCTCCAAACCTTTTAGCAAACTCAGCAGTAGAGTTGGCTTTAAATGTCATCAAGGATCCAAACAAAGCCCAAGGTAGCCTTGTGTCCAAGGTTCCTACAGGTAGGGTGTAAATATAAGTTTATTAATGTGCAAAGCACTCTCTGCTTACAAGATCTAACCCAAAGGAAGCAAGTCTACAAAATAGTTTTTAGCATTGCAATTAAAGGGGCTTAATCCAAAAAAATTAGCACATGCATCTTAGTTTGTTAAAATTCATGATCATAAATTCCACTAACATTACACAGACAAAATCAAATTATAAGAAATGTTTATCTCATTTAAGTCTGGACCAGTCATTCATTGCAAATAAATTATCAACTACAATGGTTTCCTACATTCAGAAATGTAAGGAAATTAACTAGAAACCAGAACCTACTAATAAATAAGACAGAAACGTACCAGAAGACATGGACCAGGACAATATGTGCTTCTCCGGTAAAGTGTGAGAAGTGATATTCCATGCTTCCGTGTACTGTTTCAAAAGAGCAAATGACTCGGTATTTTAAATTAAAAACAGCATAATTTACATATGGATGTAAAATTAACTGTATTGTAATCCTACCTATAAAGCAACATCCATTTTTGTCCTTGTGCTAGTGTTGGAAGTGCAGAAGATAAGAAACTGCTAAAAGACTTTGAAAGAAGCAATGAAGGTTCAGACATTTCTGGAAACATCCCTTGTTGCATGGATTCACATAAGCCCATTTCAGATTTGAGATCTTGCTCTGTAACAAGTTGCCAATCAGCTTCATTGTTATTCCCTACATGATCAGCAGAGTCTTGGCTAGAACTTCGGTGTTCATATTTTGAAGTACTTGTTTGATTAATAGTTTTGCCTGAGGACCGCTTTGCCTTAGCATTGGAATGCTTCCTGCTGCCAACAGGCTTTGGCCCTTTCATTGAGTGTGTTTCATTCATTTCCACACTCTTGCCCTCATTGTCATCTGCAATCCAATCACCTTCTTTGGAACATTTAAACAGAGAGAAAATAAAGGCAGTAAAAGAAGTGGTATCAGGCTCGTCGGGCTGATCTGATGTCGATTTTTCAGAAAATATCTTCCAATGGCTCTTTTTCTTCCCCATTTCATCCTTCTGACTAGGATTAAGAAAGCCAAAGTCACTCACCTAACTCAAAATAATAATAATATTCAAATCTCTTCATGATAACATCGTCCTGACTAGGATTAAGAAAACCAAAGTCACTCTCCTAAGTCAAAATAATAAACAATAATATTCAAATCTCTTCATGATATAATATGATCCAATTCAAGCAAATGTGGAAAAAAGAAAAGAAAACAATCGGGATGAGATGCCCTCTTGAAACACAACACGAATACCATTGGAAACATTCATTACCTTAGCACTAAAGCTAAAATAAACTTGAAAACAGCTGTGGTTATTTGAAATGCTTACAGTAGTATCACTATCATAGAGGCTCATAATGAAACAACCAAATGTGCCTGATACAAATCCCATTATAGTGATCCTAAGAAATAATCTGACAGTTCAATATTAATTTAACTTAGTTCTTGAAGTTCAAAAAATAGCCAAGCTTGTTCAAATATTAGTTAAAAATACCAAAGCTCGACAGGAAATAATAAACTGTGCTTTAACCTAGCTACAGTAGCATGAGAATGAAAGTGATTATAAAAAAGAGGCTATGAATTAACATACAAATATACTTCATAGACAATAGGAGTCTAGCAGAAGTTCTCAGATACGTTTTGTTAAAACAATTTCCAAAATAGGAAAAAGTGTTTTGATACTTCTAGCTGTCAGGCTGCTTCCTGCCTATCACAGCTCGGTTTTCTGCCAATTAAAAAAAAGACTAAATACAAAAGAGCTGCACAAAAACTCCTAAGGTTGGTAATAGATGAAAAAATGAGAGGAAAAACTCCCATTGAATAATAAAGCAACCCCCAAAAGTCATTAATGAACCCTAAGGAAGGATTAGAAGGCTTCAGCTAGTTAAAGCGGGCCCATATTGATCCTACAAGTCATTGACACAATATGAAAATTTAAATGTATTTTTAGTAACGATTGAAAGCTATTTTGGAAAATATACAATACCATGATGTGTCAAATTGTCAATATTCAGAGCCAACAAGAGTGAGTGATAGGCCAAAGTTCAGCCACCAACCGGTGTGTATAAATCCAGCAAAGCCGGAAAGGTGACTCAAAGGAGATGACCCCATTCAGAAATCTAAATTAATACTCCATTTCCAATTTACACCACACTTCATTTTTAAAGAATTTATGTGAATAATAACAGTGCTAATATTAGGACTGTTGCTGTTGTGGTAAAGGGCTGAATGAACAGTCACCACAAAGCCATTCATATTCACAGCTAACACATGGGAAGCATAAACATGCAATGCACACAGAAAATATAGCATTTTTTTTTCACTTCTCAAAAATATCATACATAGGCTCTTTGGTAAAAAATAAAATACATTGACAAACTCAAAATTATTCTCCTGTTCTTAAACTCAAATTACAACACACACCACACCTATCCTGATTTCTCAGCCTTCAAGCAATCCTTCTTGCAAGCTGCATTCACTTCTAATGCAGGAGCATCCGGGCTTACATACAATTTTGCATCAGCCAAAAATAGTTAAGAGTGGGTTTTATGTTTGTACATATTCTTGTGTGCAGCATTGGCAAATTGCTCTAGAAAGGTCTGAGGTATTACCCTAAATCTACACAACTCTTCAAAAGTTGGTGCAAGTCTATATCCTATGATGCAGGGCAGAAATGATAATTTGAGGCTATGACATCTTGCGCAAACAACGCACAACACTTCCAGGTTATGCACACACATTTTTTGGGATGGCTCAAAACTTATAAGCCTTCGCACGGGATCAAAACATTGCACAATTAACTGGAAGATGGCGCAAAACTAGAGAACCTTAAACTTGCGCGGTAACACACATTGCACTTTCAGATGCTTGCATTAGGAGAGACTCATCATGATACTGCACATCTACCTACGAAACTGTGCCATCACTGGAATTCTGGGCAAGAAATTCTTAAAGATATGGTGTGCATAGGTTTCTTGTGCAAATAGCATGCAAGTTCTTAGAGAAGCGCAAGTGGCAGAATCACTTGTTGGCCACATTGAGATTACAGATGGAAGCCAATGGTGACTCATCTAATTTCACTATTGCATTCTTGGGCCGACTTGTGTTTCGGATCAAGTTGTGCTCTGTTATGGGACCTTTGGTCCTTAGTCCTCATTTAATATTTGCAACACAATTAATAGGCTTATGGGTACGATGCAATTGAGCCTAATATTGTAAGTAGCTGATTGTGCATCTAGATAAAGTTAAACACATCACTACACTAGAGGAAGGTATTCAGAAATCCCATGAGGAAATAGTCTAGAATGCAGTTGTAAGGAGTACTGCAGTTGTAGAATGCACAGATATGGGAAGGGCTAGTGGGATTGAATCACTTCAGCTAACACTGCAGGCATTGTGTGTGTTTTATCATTGTAAGCCGGATTTGGTGAAGTGTGTGAGGTTGTGTGTGTAATCTTCAATGTTGATGAATAAAGATATTGTTGTTGCTGTAAACTTTGCTGCGTAAGTGTGTTAGTTATTAAGGATGCACAGTTCAAGGCATCCCTTTATTGCAGCCCCTAGCTGTGACTGCATCAAATTCCTTGCAAGCTGCACTCTTCTTCACCCACCTTCACTTCAAATTCCAAAATATCCTTTCCCTTTCCTTGACTCTATGTTTAACTTGATGGCTCTTGTCTATTACTGCAGGTAATGATGGGGAAGATGAAATGATTCACCTTGCGTCAGTTACATGATCTAAGGTATTGAGCTGAAACCTGAGGTACACAACTGCAGGCAGATAAACTAAGCTGTATGTGGAGTTCGAAACACTAGCACATGTTTAAGTTTCAAAATGTGGTATGTCTCTGCACCTTGAAATCATCTACTTGCTGAAGAATTTACTTCTTGACCTGAAAACTCCAAGTTTCGTAAGGGGATGGGAACTAGCATCCCTTTTCCAGCCTGCAGATGACATAAATGATAAAATAAACAGGAGAAGAGATGACCTGGAGGTGACATAATTTATAAAATAAACAGCCATCCCTTCTCCACTGTAATGTCCCCTTTCCTACGCCAAAAGGCCCAAGGGCCAAGTCGAGTCCAAACCGTGGTCATAGTAGTGTTTTAAAACCGGTCAAACCGAACCGAATTGGGCTAAAACCGGTCAAACCGGTCCGGTTTCATCCTAAACCGGCCGGTTTGGGCCTGTTTTGCCTTATACGGCGGCCAACTTAAAAAAATTTTTTAATTGTTTTCTTTTATTTTTTTGTCTCTAAACCCTAATTTGGTGTTATAAATACACCCCCTCTATTCACTTCACACCTCTCTCATTGAGCATTTGTGAGCATTTGTGAGCATAAGATTGAAGAGTTTATTTTTTGTAGTGAGCTTGGAAGTTGGAGGCTTGGAGCTTGTTTGGCATTGCTTGTGGGCTCTTTGTGGTGATATTGGCATCCATTTGTGAGCACCTCACCTCTATTTGTGAGCACCTCTCTTATTTGCAAGGATTTGGAGGATTGGGGCAGCCTTGAATAGTGTTCATTTGGAGTTGTTTGGCATCAAGTGTGGGCTCTTTGTGGTGGCATTTACATCTACATTTGGAGTGTGGGCTCTTTGTGGTGCCATATACAAGCTTGGAGCATTTCTTCACCTCATTTGTGTGCACATTGAAAGGTATGTTACATTTTAAACTTGCCCCTTATTTGTAAATTTTATTAAATAAGAAATATGAAATTTATTTTGTTTTTATTTGCATTTTCAGATTTGTTTGCATTTGCAATGGCCCCCAAAACAAAAGACCCTACATGGACCCATGCAGACGTAATTGATGATCAAGTTTTTGTAAATATTGTAAGAAACACATCAAGGGGGGATTCATAGGTTGAAACAACACTTGGCTGGTCAAAGAGGCCAAGTTACCCCATGTGATGCACCTGATATTGATGACATTAGGTTGGAAATGAAAAACATGCTTGAAAAACATAGAGAAGAGAAGGCTAGGCAAAAAGAGATGGAAGCTGAAATAGGGAGGAGGGAACATGCCTTGAGTGTTGAAGGATCTTGCTCTGACCCTTCTGTGACTATTAGAGACCCCTTTCGGTATATGCCTCCCCATCCACTCATAGTCAAGAAAACCGGCCTCAAAAAAGAAAGACCATTCAAAGTTTTTTTCCATCTTCCACACTGCTATTGCTAGTGCCTCCATGCCAACACAAAATCAGCCTACCTTGGATAACCATTGGAAGAAGCAATACAAAGAAGCAACTTTTGAGTACATTGCTAGATGGTGGTATGATGCAGATATCCCTTTCAATGTTGCCCGCTCACCTTATTACCAGCCGATGTTTGATTCCATTGTTGTTGTTGGTAAGGGCTTCAAAGGCCCTAGTATGCATGACTTGAGAGGATCACTTTTGAAGAAAGAAGTTGCATCCATAGATGAATATTTGAAAGGTTGCAAAGCTTCATGGGCCAAAACAGGATGCACTATCATGTCAGATGGGTGGAGTGATGGCAAGAACCACACAATAATAAATTTTCTTGCCTCTTGTCCACAAGGTACAATGTTTTTGAAATCAGTAGATGCATCTGATAGGGTGAAAGATGCAAATTTATTGTTTGAGCTTTTGGATGAGATTGTTTTAGAGGTGGGGGTGGAAAATGTTGTACAAATCATAACAGATAATGCATCTAACTATGTTCTTGCTGGTAAGATGTTAGAGGCTAAACACAAAACAATATTTTGGACTCCATGTGTTGCACATTGCATAGACCTCATGCTTGAGGATATAGGGAAAAAAAGATTGGATCAAGAACACTGTAGAGCATGGCAAAAGCATCACCAAATACATCTACAATCACTCATGGGTATTGAACCTAATGAGGAAGAACACTGAGGGCAAAGAACTTGTTAGGCCAGCCATCACGAGATTTGCAACAAACTTCCTCACGTTGCAATCTCTTATTTCCCAACAACAAAACTTGAAAAAGATGTTTTCAAGTGATGAATGGAATGCATCAAAGTGGAGCCGAAACAGGATGGGAAAGACACAAAGAAGAAACTTTTTGATAATTTATTTTGGAAAAAAACAACAGAGATTGTGAAAGTTGTTGAGCCTCTTGTTAAGGTGTTGCGGTTGGTGGATGGGGAAAAATTAGCCATGGGCTATATTTATGAGGCTATGGATCAGGCAAAGGAGCAGATAAGGGCAAGCATACAAAGACAGGTAACTAAGTATGGGCCTATATGGGAGATCATAGATAATAGATGGAACAATCAACTCCATCGGCCTATACATGCAGTTGGGTATTTCTTGAACCCGAAATATCATTACAGAGCTCAACTTGGAGAAGATCAAACAGGAGAAGTAAAAGATGGTTTGTATGAGTGCCTAGAGCGCATGGTCCCTGATGAGATGCAACAACTTGAGGTTCACCGACAGATCAACTTCTTCAGAGAGCCACAGGTACCTTTGGGAAAAACCTTGCAAAGATTGCAAGGGATGTGGACCAACCAGGTAAGAAATTCTAAGTTTTTTGAAGTTCATTTGATTAAAATTTTTAATGAATAATCATGAATTTTTAGCATAAGACAATCTTTATCTAATTTGTTGAATTACGCTTTAACCTTTAAGTTATAAGTTTATGTTTTACTTTTAATTTTTAACTGTGTTTTTAACTTTTTATCGTCATTGTTTACTAATTAAACATTTACACTTTTTATCGCAGCACATTGGTGGGATTCGTTTGGTAGTCAGTGTCCTCAATTGCAAAAGTTTGCAATTAGGATCCTGAGCCAAACTTGCAAGTGCTTTTGGGTGCGAGCGCAATTGGTCCGTCTTTGAGCGGATTCACGAAGAAGAGAAACCGTTTGGAACAAAAACGGTTAAATGATCTTGTCTTTGTGCAAGATCTGACCTTCGGTTAAGGTAAACAACCATTGTTGAACCGAAGACTCGATATCGATCCCATTGTCTTGGATGATATAGATCCAACCTCAGAATGGGTAGAGAGGAGAGTGAGCCACAGCAGAGTTTGATCCCGATGACTTGGGGTGGATGGGTTTGGATCAAGAATTTGATGAGCCATTAAGCAAGCCACCGCCATCATCACGAGACACAACAGCACTAGTCGCACTCGTGCTACTCCCCGACGTGCAGCTCCAGTTGTTGCAGATGTACCTGAGGATTTGGATGAGTCGAGTCAGAGCGAGGTCGGTGATGATATTGATGAGGATGACCTTGAGGATCCCATTTCCAGCAGCGGTGCAGAGTTTGATGATTGATCATTGATGTCATCTAGTTTATTCTAGAGTTTTGTAACTTGTAGTATTTGTAATGTATCAATGATCATAGCATGTTTTTTTGGAGTCTTGAACTATGGAGGCCATTTAGAGCCTCATTGTTTATGTATTTTGTTTTGGAATCTCATATATGATATATGTATTGTGTATTGGACTTGGAGTTCGTGCCATTTTGCTATAAACACCTTTCTTGCATATATATAAGAGAAAACTTTGCATATTTTGTGTGTAATTGTTGGAATTATGGTTTTTAACCTTTCAAATATATTATTTTCATTAAAAATATAAAATTTTATGTATTTTTTAGTAAACCGGTTCATTAAGTTTGAACCGGTCCGGTTCCGGTTTGGTTCCGGTCCGGACCTCGGCCGGTTCCGAGTCCGGTTCCGATTTTTAAAACCTAGGCTAGCGGTGGCATTCTTCGATAGTGAGAGGTCTCACATGCAATATGTCTGTCATTTTTGGAATATTTTAAATATGTATAAAGCGAAGATGAAATATGAGAGGGTTCGGAGGAAGGGTTTTGAGGATTTTGGGGGCATTTGGGGAGGATAATCGTGAGGGCTTCAAAAATCAAACTTACTTACATGCGTTTCAACCATTTGGGCAATGGGCTTCAAAATCACTTGAAGGCGCCTCCATGAAAGTGAAATTTCAACCCCTTTCCAAGCGAGGCGACTCTCTGCCTTATTTGGAGGATTTTCCAGGTTGGTCCCCCAAATAAGGTGCTAAAATGTCATTTCCTATACCTGTTAATATTATTTCCAAAGACCCTTAATTTTTGCTCTTGTATTTGGAGAGTCACGAATCTCGCCAATTAAGTTTTCCACGCTATCTAGGGTATGAAACCATGTGCCAAGCAGCATTTTAATTTGTGTAAAATTCCAAAAACAGTTTTATTATGTCCTTCATAATATAGAAGTCCTCTTAAATTTTAAAATAATTCGAGTGAATATTTTGGGAGATATTAATTTTCTTTAGTCAGTTATCCTTATTGTAAAAATTTACGAAAAAATAAGTATTTTATTTGGCTGCAAATTTTCAATATTTTGTGAATCCTTTTAAGTAGTATTCCATAAGGGATATTTCATCCACTTTCTCATTCTCTAGATCAGCCCCCATGTTTGAATAGTACTTAGAAGGGATACTATTTTTTTTATACCACCTTTATTTTGATACAAGTGATCTAATCTTAGAATAGCTTATCACTACTGCAAAACTTCAACCACCTCTATTTTGATACAAGTGGTCTAAGCTTGCAGCTTATCACTGGCGAATGCAAGACTTCACATAGATCCTTTTGCAGCATTGATTAGTTATGGTGGAACCGCATATCGGAATGTTCTTTGGCAAATATTTCTCCGTTTTGGAAATGGAATCAAGCGAAAAGAATACCGTGTTGAAACTGGGTGCACATACCCAAGCTGTATTTGGGACGCATTGGAGATGCACTTTGCACAGGTATGCTTTGCACCAAGGAACTTAGCATACCTATAAGATACAGAAGATGTGCTTTCCTTAATTTTGAATAAACCCTGTAAAAAAACAATTCAGTAAAAAAGAAATGGTCAAACAAAAAATTCAAAACATAAATTTTGTTAAAAACCTTAATGCGCATATGGCATAACTCACATAGCATTGTAGTCAACTATTACATTTAGGGTTCATTTTCAGCCGCATTGCTGAGATTTGTATGTAATAACACAAAATCATTTACTAAGGATTTTTGATACATATGTAGTCACAAACAGTTTCTGAATATTTTGGATATTCTTTTGTGATTAGCTCATGACACATATTCATGCACGAGCTTAAATAATATGATATACATTATATAAATGAATGGTAATATGATAAATTAAATAACTTAGTGATTATGATATAAATTTGATATCATATAATATATGTGATTTGATAAGTTTTTTATCATTGATGTTTTTAACTTTCAAGTTTGATGTTTGAGTTTAAAATGTACGCACCTAGCATACCCCGCACCAACGTACCCAAGTTTTGGAAGTTAGCACTAGGTACATACCCACACCTTGTGTACCTTGCACCCACACACCCATGTAACCTTGAAGAATACAAACATATAACAATAGTATTTATGTCGTGAAGACCCTCTTGGGGTAGAAAAAAGCCACTAGAAAAGCTTACAACTTTATTCCCTTTAAACTTTAGATGTCACTTGAATTACAAAGATCGCTTGACCTCACAAAGAGCATGGAACTTTCTGCCCTTTGCTCTCTCTTGGTGTATGGTAGCTCCTTCATATCGAACATCAACTCCAAAAATATCAATTCTTACCTTTACCACACTACTCTAGGTATTGGTTATTAGCACTTGGCAGTTCCCCTTGTGAGGGAAAGGTTTTCCAATGAGTTGATCCATTCAACTGAGGAACAAATGAAAACTTGACATTTGGCAAGGTTGTATTTAATTTTGTGGATTTTTTCCTACTTGTCCACTTCATCTCCCGATCATTTTGGACTCCCAAGACCTGTCCTTGACTCTTGCGTATTGTTTGGCCCTCTAATATGCCAGGATATGCCAAAGCATAGATCCCACCAGTCTGGAGTCAATTCCACCAATTGCTCGGTAATTTTTGTCATTTGCAGGTTCATTTCTGCTGTATACATGTTCATTCCTGCTGGTTGCATGTAAGAACCCACTAGCTGTAGAGGGAAAATGTTGGTTGAGTTGCAGTTGTTTGATTGGTAAAATGATTTTATTTTCTGTTGAAAATTTGGTAGTCACGTAAAATGAGGTGTCTAGTTTCTCCATATCAAATTTTAGGTCATTCTTAAACAATATGGCCAAGTTATATCCAACAAAGAGTTGACTATTTTCCAGAACATTTAAGAGATCAAATGGATGATGTTGAGCCGAAACTTGGTGCATATCTTGCAGACAATGTCAAATAGCCACATATCTTCATATTATTTAGATGTCATATGAGGGAGTTATAGCTTCTACACTGAGAGTGTCTGTTTTTGGGCAGATGTCCATATCACTGCTTGTCTGTCAATCTCTCACTGGTATTGAGTGAAAAAACCATCATAGCTTTTCAGATTTTCTCTAAACTACAGGGAGTGACTCTGCAACATGTTGTACACCCACGTTCCAATTTACAAGGCCTCACTCACTATTTGCCATTTGGTTGTAAAGCCCCCAATGAATGGTCTCTAAACTCTACCATTGAACTAGTTCTTCATCGCTTTTTTTGTCTTTCACTACAACCAGAGTGGAGTAATATCTTGGCCTCATAAATGAATATGCTTATCCATTTCAAAATATACCTCCCTACTTCGGGAGGCTTTTGATCCCTCAAAACCTTATGTATCAAGAAGATCCCCTTCTGACTTCACTTGAATGCTTGGATTCTGGAAAAAAGTGATTCCTTATGGATGTGTTGCTCCTACCTGCTGCTCCATCTCTTAACTGGATTTCTTTTGATTTGTTTAAAGCTTATTTCCTCATCCTTGCTCAATACATGCCCCCACATGGAAATGTTCTTGCACCCTATGGTGTTCTTAACTCTTCCCTATATGTGTCATCATGTTGCACTTGGCTTTGACTCCAATTATTGCTCTATAATTTCCCCTCTAGGATTTTGAAAGCATTGCTTGTTTTCAAACTTTCTTCTTTCAAAGCATCTTTTTGAATCAAGCATACAGCTTATTCAAAAATATAAAACCTCACTGTAATGTCCCTTTCTATGGCTGAAACTGAAAAACAAAGAAATAGCACAAACACCAAGTGAAGTAAACTCTGATTTTTATAACAGCTGACTGAAAATTAGAACACTAGTGAACAGCAGTCTGATTTTTAGGACAGTAGATTTGCAAAAATGAAAATTCAACCAAATATCATCATAGAAACCATCCACAACATAGATAAACACTTTAAGAATATTTTAGGGCACTTTTCACCATGAAACTCAAGCAAATACTCAGCTGGAAAATTATTTATTAACAACAGAAGTACAGCCAAGAGAAATGACTAAAAATGAGGTCTCCAAACCCCAACAATGGCAAAATATGGAAGATACCAGCCTTATAAATTATGATAAATTTGAATATCAAAGAATAATGAAGTTTTGTGCCCTAGAAGGCACCCAAATGATCTTCTACCCTAGTCGCTCCCTAGGAGAGGGGCTCCAAACAATGCCAAAAACTCTTATATGACTCCTCCTTGATGCCCTAGATGCAAACCAGCAAGATGGTCTTCAATGAAAGTTTTCAACACCACCAAATTGGAGGGTTTCCATGTCCTCCAATCTCCCACAAGGAAGGGTTTTGTCCTCCTTGGATGCCACACTAATGGATTGTTGCCCTTTAGTGGAATGGAATTAGAGCAATCAACCCTAGAACCAAGTATAAAAGTGTATATGCCAAAATTGATGCTCCAAATGAGCCTATGTGTCTCCTCTTATACCCCTTGGTGGCACCAAAGGTCTAAGGGGGAATTACCCCTAGACCGACCTCTTAAGAGCTTGCTTTATCTTCTATTTCCATGTTGGAAACTCTCCAACCTTGCCGACCTCTTAAGGAGCTTACTTTATCTTCTAATTTCATGTTGGGAGCTATATAACCCAGCTGACCTGCCTTAGGGAGGAAAATACCAAAGAAAAACATTAATAACAATGAAAGAAAATGGAAATGAAACCCAAGGACTTCCCTTGTGCAATTTCTTCTTGGCCACAAGAAGAAAAATGGTAAGAAGTCTTCAATTGGTACTAATCTGAAAAAGGGGACATTACACTGACTCTATATTTGTGGACTAAACCAACCACGTTGAATGTTTTCCCTTATTTTATGGAAAACATGCCTATTTAACACAGTCACACAATGGTTGTTTCGTTCTAAAGACCTACGAAAAGTTTAAGTCTTTGAAAAAAGGCATGCATACCTTTTACCCCAACCTTACGCTTGTTGGCAGCCTCACTTGGACAGACCAAGAGACTAGATGAATGGGGTGCTTTGAATATCCCTTTGTTGCCCTTCACAAAACCTGCATTAGGCTTGTGGATCAGAATTCTTTCCTGTTCTTCCTTGCTCACTGGCTTTGTGTTGTTACCCATTTGAAGACATGTCACTCTCTTCAAGCCATGTCTCATCCATAAGGATTTAGAAAACAAATTAATTCATCAACAACTAAGAACTCAGTCAAAAACAGAGCAGAAAACAGAGAACAGTTATTTCAATGACAAAACTGCCAGATACAGCAAGGTGGTGGTGATGGTTTCATTAATATCAGGGCAGTTCGAATGTATCATAGTGATTGTGTTTGTGTTGTGGCAGTTTCATCCTACTGGCTGTGGCAATTTGGACATTTTCAAACATAAAGGCAGAGTAACGGTAGGAAACAATGTCTCTTACAGTTCCACAACACTTGGGAGTACTTAAGTGACCAAAGAGACATTTCCAATATTTTTATTTGTAAGAGACATAAGCACAATTTTACACGAGTGTCGAGAGAGTGAGATGAGGATTAGAGAGCTCAGTTGGTTGTAGGAACAGAACTAGTTTCGTGCAGAGAGAATCAGAGTGACTGCAACAGTAGGAAGCTTATTATATATGTTCTATCAAGAACACTTTGTAATTGCTTTTAGCCAAAGGAAGAGAGAGGAAGTCGAGCATTTGCCACTTCCAGCTAGTTTTCCCCATACTGGGGTTTCCTGGTTAAAATCTTTGTCAATCTTGTTGGTGGGTTTGTTTTCATGTTGTTTCATACAACTGCAACATTTTTCCATTTTCAGCAATTAAAAACACTAAGTCCAGCACTTCCCACATTCTCTCTATCATTTTGAAGTTTAATTCAAGCAGGACAGCATGTACATCAAGAATATCCAACAAGTAGTGAACCTTGAGAGATTACAAATCAATGTTGCTCTCTTCAAGTCATGGTGGTCTCTTGGGTTTCAGCTCTACAAACATAAGCTCTCACCTTCCCGATCCAGTCTAGCTCTTGGCACTTGGCTCTTGGCTGTCTCTTAGCTATGCGTGGGAAAGATCTTCCAACAAATTGATCCATTCACCTACAGAATGTATGGATGTCTCTTACTGAAAAGGATTGTATTTGATATTGAGTATGATTTTTCTGCTTCTCCCCTTTTATCTCATCACCATCTCGTATACCCATTGTCATTTCATCAGCTATTAGGTGTCTTGGCACCCTCAACTTCCCAAAAGAAAAGCCATTAGGTGTCTTTTCACCTTCCAACTTCCCAAAAATAAAAGAGAGGATGATCCCATCATTTGGGGTTGTTTCCTCAAGTTGCATGTTCCAACCTACCAACTGACTTGCAGAAGTTGTTTGACCAGTCAAATGGTTGCGCAATTTACAGAAAAGAGTGGCCAGGTAGAGTGAAGCATCTAGTTTCCCCATATCAAGGTTTAGGTGATTCTGACACCATCTAACTGAGTCACATCCAACATATGATTGCATATTTCCCACGCATTTGATAGGTTAAACAATTGAATTAGGGTGTGAAACATGGTGAGTGTCTTGGGGATTGTCTCAATAAGCCACACATCAGTTTGATGTTGTATGGGGGTTATAGTTTTGACACTAAGAACTCTAATTGGGAACCTTCAAATTCAAGACATCAGGTGAAAGAATGACTAATTGGAGAAAGGTCAACCACTCCTTCAAAAAAGAAAAATTTGGGTCCTCCAATTCAAAATTGTCTTCAATTTAATTGAATAAAGCTCATCGACCCTTTCTTCCCTTCAGGCCAAAATGGAGACACCCAAGGTGTTGCAATCTATGAAATGGTTCCCAATATTCAACATCTGATGAATGACTGGCAATGCTCCTGCATCAAACCCCTATGAGTAGTTTGATTTTGAGCATGATACTCACAATTCTAGATCTAAGAATTCTTCTTTCTCAAACATGCCAATTCTGAATCTTCAAGAGCATATGCTGTCACTTCCTCAACTTTATCTACTCTTTCCTCACTTTTGTGGACTTCTCTATAACTTATCTTTCACCTGCCCATGCAGCTCCAACAATTCTAGATCTAGATCTAAGACTTGTTCTTTCTCAAACATGCCAATTCTGAATCTTCAAGAGCATTTGCTGTCACTTCCTCAACTTTATCTGCTCTTGCCTCACTTTTGTGTACTTCTCTATAACTTCTCTTTCGTCTGCCCATGCAGCTCCAACATACACTTTGTTTTGTTAAAGAATTGGCCAATCCAGTCATCTTTTATTAAAAACATTTTTTATCGGATTTTGACCCACATAAATTTTGTGTCATCTCTATGATGACTAATTTCCATGAGTAGTCATTACATAAATGAATTTTCTCTCATATATGTTAGTTATAATGACGCACACAAGCACCTCCAACCATTTGTTAATATGGAGGAGGAACGGTGATTATTCAAAAATCCACCACTTTAAAAATTTTACCCACTAGACTCTCTACCATTTGGGAAAGCTTTTGGTGCATGTAAATGCCTTATAAGCTGCCCTTGTCTCACAATTATTGTCAATGTGAGACCAACCAAATCAACCTAAAACCTTTTTACTTTGTTGAGTAATTGGACTTCCACGGTATTTCTAATTAGATGCAAGTCGCTTTTATAATTCAATTATTATCAATGAAAGACCCCAATCCAATCAACCCAATGCCTTTTTTAATGCTTCAACTTCCACACTTCTCTCTTAGGTTCAACACTAAGTGCATCACACAGCACTTATGCACTCTTTTTGGTTTAACACAACTCCAATGGTTTTTCCACTAAGCACATTACACTACACTTCAACACTCTTTTAGGTTCAATACAGCTTCAAATACCTTTCCACTCTTCAAGACCAATACAATTTCAGTAATTGCTCCACTGAGAGCATCAAACTACACTTTTATAGCCATTCCAAGATGCCTTGATCCTTTCCAAAATCCATTAACAATCCAATATACACCCATCCCTTTCCAAATCTGTCATCAATACTTCATAAACCCCTTCCCAAGATGCATGATCTTTCATTCATCCCCTTTCTTGATAAGCCCTTTGACTCACAGGTCTTGTAAATGCCTGTCTGCACTCTCAATGCACTTACATTCTACTATATTCTCTTTCCCCACTTAAACTCCTCTTGTTTGCAACATACCTCTGGTTTTTCAACTTCCCATAACAAATCATTTGCCAAGACTATCATCAGTTTGTTATTCTCTCCCTTATTTCAGGCGCAACTCAAACTTTCTCGTCCTTGACGAATTTATAATTGTTATTTCTCCAATCATGAACTTCAATTCTGTCATGCTGCCAAGGCCCTCCCAACAACATGTGGCCTGCATCACACACCACTATCTTGAATTTTGGGCTTTGTAGTGATTTCTCTTGCAAGTTGTACTCGCTCACTTCCTTGCAAGCTTCCATCTTCGCCCACTTCACTCTTTCAAGCTTAAAAACCCATTTTACTTTCCCAATTTATATATTTAACTTGATATTTCTTGTCTATTATTGGATTCCACTAGTTACAATATCTCATGGGTTGAGCTGAAACTTGAACTACACAATCTCGATGGATGAATTGAGGTCACGTCAAGTTTGAAACCTTGATGATACAAGTCCTTGTATGCACGTGTGATCTGTAGTATTTCTCTATAGCTAAAAATCAACATGTTGAAGAATCCACTTCTTCACAAAGAAACTCCAATTGTCGAATGTCGAGAGAAGGAAAGACATTACCTACTTCGGCCTAAAAATGACTTTGAAAACCAATTCCACCTTTGGATGTCACTAGAGGAAAGGGTGGTCGTCTCTTTGACCATTTCGCTTGTGGACTTCTCAAAATATGAGCATACGAGAAGAAGGGGATATTATCCTTTCTTTGCTCTTCTTCCATTTTTGGATGTGGCAAAAGAAGGGACAATCATCCTTTCTCCATTCCTTAATTTTGAATGGGACGGGAGAAGGGACATTTGCTCCTTCTCTTCCACCCTTCACATTGATGAAGGTTGACCTCAACCTTAATAGTGGAAACTATAATTTCAAGATCGTCATTTCTATAACTATCTTTTTATTCTTTAATTAACTAGAGAAGAGGTTATTAGAAGATGTGAACAAAGAAGGAATGAAGAGAAACTCGAATGCCAACCTCATAGATTGTGTCCATCATTTTATTATGCAAGATATAGTTACAAAAAGGTTGGGCGGTTACAACTAAACATTAGTTAATGCATTACCGATAGTGACTTAATTATAAGAGATAAGCCTTATAACTGATACCCCCTTAAGACTTACAGTAAAGAAAGAAAAAACCAAAACACGCTGAAAACAAACACACCGACTGAAAATTAAAAACAACAAAACCACAAATTCTTCATAAGCTTTCTCTTTGAAAACAGTTCTTGGACCAAGTAGAACTCCATCAAGTTGCCTCATAACCCTTGTAAAGGTATAGTTCCCGAGTTCTCATATTCCACCTCCCCAAACTCCCGAATTACAAACCTCCTAAATTATTGGACAACCATCCATGTTGAGCTACATCCACAATGCTCCATCAAGTTGTCTCATGACCCTCATAAAGGTATAATTCCTAAGATCCACAAACTCCCGAATTAATTGGGCAGCCATGCATGTTGAACTTAATCTACACTACCCTTCTTGCCGTCAAAGTGTGAACTTCTTAAAATATGTATTTCATCAACAAATTTTTCACCACTATCAACATCCAATAGATCTTAAAAAATGGCTAATCTTAACTTCATTTGGTTTCTCTTGAGTTTTCCCTTGAGAACATCAATGACTCAAATTCTACATTTCCATGATGTGCGACCTCTTTTTCTTATAGTAATAACATTCAACATGACCAATAATGACTTTGGTTTTATCATCTTTGCTCTACCAATCTAGGAGTTTATTTGCATCTGTGGGTGATTTCTCATTCCCATTTATAATTCCATGTAATATCCCTTTTTCCCAATCGAAGACCTTTGGCCTATTTTGTCAACTTGGCAACCAAAGGAAAAATATAAGGGTGACTTAAGTCACAATAAATTATTATAAAGTGCTATAAATAAAATAAAATTATTAAAGGACTTATATTAATTTATTTGGCTTAATAAAAATAAATAATAATCCCTATGGTCGATACGAGAGACAAATATTATTGTAAAGGGGTTATTATATTTTATTCTTCCTAGAAGGGTCAATGGCGACTTGGGCCAAAGAGGGATAATAAAGTTAGGAAGGATAAAATATTATTTATGTTTTGTATTCCTCCTATGGAAAAATGCAACCAGCTCTAGGAGTGAATATTTTAGTAAAGTGTGCCAATGGTCCTTCCTAGAAAATGCAACCTGGTCTAAGAATGAGCATGTAATTTCATTGGCTGGTTTGGGGGTTGGTTGTTGGCCCTTTTCCTTTAAAAGGGAAGTCGACTTGCCTCTTCCATCATCCATAAATATTTTATGTCATTTTCCTTTGCATTGAGCTTCAGCTTTTGCAAATAAATTCTAAGGACGAAACCCCTTAGTAATTTATTCTCTTGTGGACGAAAACCCCAAGAGTTGTGAGGGTTTTTCACTCAGAAATTCCCATTGATTGTAATCAAATTTTCAGTGTTATTTTCAGTCATTTCCAGCAGTGTATTTGAAGGCATTTGAGGAATAAAATTGCAGCAGTTCATCTTCTATTGGATCGACCCAGTTGGGGCAGATTTGGCTTTGTTTTTGGAGGTATTTAGATCTGATTTTAATTGCTAAATCATCTACATATTTTTGGGAAATAAGCCAATTAGTTTCATAATTTTTGAAGGGTTTTTACCAGTTTTATAATCAGATTTCAGATCTAATTTCTGAGTTGATTTGGCATCCAATGAAATATCCCTAGTGGGATACCCCTTAAAAAATATGTAAAATATAGACAGTTTGCGGCCAAACAAAAATCTGATTTTTGCAGAAATTAAAACTAGGGCAGCGAACAGAATTAAAGCTATAAGTCACAAAATACTTGCTTGAATCACTTAAAAATTTATAGTGAGCTTGCTAATGCAATAACAAGTATTAAAAAATTATTTTTGGAATTTTTCAGATAATAAATTGCTGCCAGAAAATTACAGCATGCCCTAGGCAGCTGGAAAACTTCAAAAAATTATTTCTCTCCGAATACAAGTGCAAAAATTATGAAACTTTGGAAATAATATTTATAAATATAGGGAATGATATTCCAACCTTCAGATCTGAATTTGTACCACTAGAAACCCTCCAAATAATGGCTGCAATCTTCAAAACAAGTCACCAACTTGGGAAGTGGTTGGAAATTATTGATAATGCCCTCAAATTGATGCTAAACCCTGCCCAAATGGCTGTCGTAAATCTGCCCTGAAAAACCCCGAATCTTCTTCTCCAAAAACACCAAAATCTCTCGAAACCCTTCCTCTCGAAACCCTCTGAAAATACCTCTGAAAAATAGCCTTGATTTCAGCTCCAAAATGACAAGCTAGGGTAGATCTCTCACTACCGAAGAATGCCCTGCTAGCTAGGGATGGATCTCTCACCACCGAAGCTAGGGTCCCTGTGGGATTTCACTCCACAAGCTATAAATTTGCAAGCAATAGTTGCACATGAAGGAAAATAATTATGTATGCAAGAATGACCTTCACTTTTCCTCCCAACTCCTTATATATTTTTCCCCAAGGCAAAAGAGCCCCAAAATAGCCCAAGTCGCATTTTTCCTTAGGAAGGACCAATAAAATAAAAGTAACTTAAGTTACTTTTCCCCTTTTAAGTCGCCATGGTCCATAAGTGACCCCCAACGCAAAATTAAAACATTAAGTGTCATGTGGCCCCTTCCTAACGACAAAACATAATATCTAGTCCCTCCAAAACACTTTACGCTCATGTCAACGAAAAATTATAACAAAATGGACTAGATATTCATACCCAATAGCTCCCAGCGTCCATAGCCCCTTGGGTATGACCAAGGCTTGGACTCGAATTGGCCCTTAGGCCTTAGGCGTAGGAAAGGGGACATTACATCCAAAAATTATGATTCTTATATGAATGAGTTCCTAAAAATATAGGCAACCATTTGGGATAGAGCAAACATTTTTAGAGCTCATTTGATGCCCTAAATGCGTGGGCCAAAATAGTAGGAGGGCCAGATCACGCATGTTTGGTAGTTCTTTATTATAATTTGGTTTACATCATCTAGTTCGTTGTATTTTTCCAAGTTCGAGCATATGTCATTTGCCTAGATTGGAGTTGTGTAAAGAAAGTAAAGCAATCTTGAAGATTGCAGCAGTTAGGGTTTCACATTTAAATTATTTTCCAGATATTGTAAAATCTGATTTTCGCCATAAATTCTCCAGGGTTGTTCCAAGGGTTTGGGAGTAAAAATAATTATTGTATGCTGATTTTGGGTGTGTTTGCATATAAAACCCTAGTCGATTTGGCTGAAATCAATCCCGTTTGCCCTAGCTTTTGAAGTTTATATTTTGCCATTGTATTTTGCTATTGTGTTGAGTGGGAAAATTTTATATTTGCTCCAAGGATCCATTTGGGGATCTTTCATTCCCCACAAATTTTTGTTCATCAATTGCATCTAAAATTTTACTTTTTAGGTGTGAAAGTTGAGCCCAAAATATTTTCCTAATGGAATTTCCACTCTCAAAAATAATTCTTTATTTGAAAATAAATTCTTTTAAAATTTGTAGTCTAAAACATAAAAATGAATGTAGACAAATACCCAGTCTTATAGCTACGATTTTGAAACAATGAACTTATGATTCACGAACTTTTCTCATGTGCCCTACATGACAAGTCCTTATTTAGAAATCACAAATGATGGTAACATTTGTTTCGATTTAAATCAGTCCATGTAACCATGCCTGCACAAAAATTAGCGTCAGAATTGGAGGTAAAACTTGTGCCCTCACCCAAAATCGAGATTTGCAAGCAAGCAAAATGTTTGCAACAATGGCAATGCACAAATTGAGCCCTAGATGAATAATTGTAACTGAAAAAACCTCATTTTCCTTCAAGTTTCGCATTTATGTTTTGTCGAAGTCTCTCTCCTCAATGACACTCATGAAATCGCGGTTGTACAAGCCCTTAAAGTCAAGTTTTTCCTCAGCATCTACATACATCAACATGCCTTGACGTGATAGTGTATCTCTATAAATCACGGGTCTGGTTTAAACAGAAAATAGTCCACCTTGTGTGCCCTTATTTTGCTCGCATTTTTGGAACGTATCCCTCAACTCCTAAAAAAATACATTGAAAAACCTTCCAAGACCCACAATTGTGTCCTCGAAATGAAAATAAGAAGTATGAAAATAACCAGTCAAAATGAGGGTTTATTCATTCACCGGACGTTTCTTCCTCTCTATCGTGATTTTTACTTCTACAAGGTAGTGCTTCCTCTCAATCAAATATTGGTATGAATTTCCTCCTTCACCATCACCACATCTACCATGAACAGTGAATACTTTGAGCACCAATGGCTCTAACATCAATAGAAGATGTGAACCGAGAAGAAATGAAGAGAAATTGGAATGCACACATCGTAGATTGTTTGTCCGTCATTTTACTATGCAAGAGATAGTTACAAAATGGTTAAGTTGGTTACAACCGAACATTAGTTAATACATAACTAATAGTGACTTAATTATAAAAGGTAAGCCTTATTATAAGCTACTCCTTCCTCCAAGGGTTGAAATTCAATCTTCAATGCAAGATATTTGAGCTCGATGAAGAAATGTCACCCTTCTTTCCTCCCTTCAATTAAAATTAAAGACATTGCAAGTGTTTCCTATTGAGAAATAGTCCCGACATGCAAGATACGATGGACAACCAAGGATGCTCCCACAACAACTTCACACTAAGCAAGAGGAAGAATCTGCTCTTCGAGGCTGCAATTTTCTCTTATGATGTATGTTACATATTAATGAATCACGTATAAAGTTATGAGTATGGCAACTTCATATAAGTTTTTTTTTAGATTTGCTGTTTTGTATGAAATGTTGTTTTTGAGGATATAGTGCATGTATATTCTACAAGTGATATCAAGGAATTTGTGATGTGTAGTTGACATCAACAACCTCGAACTGTATAAGCTTCCATATTTAGAGGAGATACGGGTTCTGCACTATTTGCATAAAATGTGTCGTGTTAAAAGAAATGAAAATATATACTACCTTAGAATTATGACCAACTCAATCGATCTTCACAAAGCTCGAAACAGAATAGTTATGTGCACAAGTAAAAGGGCAAGAGAGATATACGAGTGGCAGCAAGAAACCCTACACACATCCAAACAAGTGTTAGTTTTAACAAAGCTGAAAGATAGATAAAATATACATAATAACACGCAAAAGATACATATAGTATGTGGAAATCCAGCTAATTCTTTACAATCATGTACAAAGGTATATAATACATTAGTTTACAACCCTTTCAAATCCAAGGGAGAAACCAAAGGTCAAGTGTGACCTTTCACCTTCCAACTTCATTTGAGTGTATTTTCAATATCTATTTATTACCTTCCATTCCTTTGAATGTATTTTCATTATTATTATATTTTTATTTGGATCAAATTCTAACATAACCCCATGATCCAAAGTCCACTTGACTCATTCTTTGCAACTGAAATGTTGTAGGAATCGTATCTCAAACCTTGTAAACCCTAATCCTCTTAATGTGTTAATAATATACTATCCACTCATGTGTCCAAAGATCTCAAAATGTTCAGTACATAGGTGAACTATATATGTCAGATTTCCCTTAATAAGAAGATCGTGGTATCCTCTACTATGAATCTTCAAATCTCTCCAATGTGATATGTCATGTTGTCTTTGCCTTGAGTATCCAAATCCCTCACGAGATCAACTGCCTCAAGGCGCAAAGCACTCTCGAGCACCTAGCTTCTCATCATGTCATGTTGATGAAGTGCCATTCCTCTAATGGTCTCTAGAGTTGATGACTCCTATCATTCGCAAATCATGCATACACCTATAAAAATTGCCTTTGGCAGGAAAATGGTGCCAACAAACATCTCTCAATAAATGAGTAATTGTTCTCTTCATTTACAATCTCAACTCACAAACTCAACCCTATAATATCTACTCCTGAAAAAAAGTGTCTCTAGACATCACCAGCAAGGACAACTCAAGAAATATCTAAAATGCTAAGATATTTCCAGCTACATGCAACATCTCAACCATCCACAACAAATGTGTACAAAAAACCATCCAATCATCATCAGTATGCACAAGATTTGAAATATCCCAATTCAAAATATGAATCCTCATGTTTTGTTATGTCCCCTTTCTCTGGGACATTTACGAAGACAAAGAATGGAAGACTTTCAACCCATTTTTTCTCCCCATGGGTTCGAGGATGAAGCTAAGGGATTGTTTTGAGATGTTTGTTGTTTGTTATTTGCATTGTAACCCCTTGGCATGCCTAGTGCTACAAGTGGGAGTCTTATTTAGTCTTAAAATGTGCACATAGGTTAGTTACTTTTATTATTTAATTAGAAAATAATAAAGAGCACATAAAGTTAGTCTTTTAATATTTTAATTAAGTTTTATTAGTTTTCCCTCCAAAAGGGAAAAGGTCGGTCATTTGAATGTTGCACCCCTTATCTTATAAAAGGAGGTTGCATGGCCATCTTTTGGGGATGTTGATTTGATCATTTATGTCTCTCCATGCTTGGAGAAATGGGATGTATGCCCTAGCTTTTCATTGTGCTCTCTCTCATTTGATTTGGAATTGAAGATCTAATTTTGAAGACTCATTGAAGGATTTTTGTGCTTTATGCTGGTCTATATCTCTTCCTAACCCTAGCGCTTGGTTTGGGAGCTGGTTGGTGAATATTATGCATGCTTGAAACTTCCATATTGTGGCAATTTGCATTGGAATGTCATTCTAACCTTTTTGCATTGGAATGTCATTCTAACCTTTTTGCATTGGAAACATTGACGATGACAAGATGATGAACACCGCCATGTTCCTGCGTGCCCGCTTATGCGACATGACTCGCGTAAAGGAGTATCGATGCTTTATATGCGAAGGCGTGTCTGACTCACGGTAATATAAATGACGAGACCATGCGTCTTCGTTATATTGAGTCATTTCCGCCCTATTTTGCTACTCAATACAAGAAGGCGATGCACGGCATGAGAACAACAGAGCTCAGTTTCGGCGCGATAAATCAGATCATCGACCAGACCAACGCCAAGCTGTGCAAGGACAAATGGGAGCGCAAGCAAGCGCTCAAGCACCAGAAAGCCCTGGGTAATGTATTCTGTGAACAATATGCTTTAGAGCCTTTTGGATGTCCAGATCTAGAGATCAATCCCGACGCAAATCCTCTTGCAAGGATTGCGCTTTTTCAAAGGGGGAGGATGTGCGGTACTACAAGAAAAGAAAAGAAAATTCAGAAAGTCCAGATTCAAAGATCCTCCATACAGGCATCCCAAGAAGAAGTATAAATTCAGAAAGCTCAGGTATGTTGGCAAGCATCAAAAGTTTAAGCCAACTTGTTATATATGTAAGGGACCTCATTATGCAAACAAATGTCCCAAGAAAGATTCTGACAAAGGTAAAGCTGAAATTAATGCTTTATCTGCAAAAGGTATCACTGAAGAAGATTATGCTTTTATTTGGAATCGTGACTTTTCTTCAGATATTTCCTATGCATCTCTCAGTGATAGACAATGCAACGACAAAGAAGTATCGAGAGGAAGAAAATGATAAGACGGATGACGGTGGGTACAGTTCTATTCCCTCTTTCAATAATTTTGCTATCAACATGGTTACTAACTTTGCACACCCGATGATTCCTCCAAGTGCAGAGTATTTGAGAAAACAATTAGAATGCCTACAGTCTGTGCATGACAGTTGTCCCCCATGGGATACTGCTAGGAAGATGGCTCTGAGCAAAGAACTCAGAGATTTGAATGATGATACATCAGGTGCAGTGAAGCAGAGCAAGCAAAGCTGCAAGAGCAAGAAGAAAGTCAGCCTGATGAGCCTTTTGAGTCATTCCCTGTAAGACCTCCTTTCACACAGAGGATAAGACAGCGTCAGCCTCCTGTCAGAGGAAGAACAAGCTCGTGGAGAGGTCGTGGTAGATGACACACACACGGCACGAGTGTTCGAGCATGGACAATCTTCTACAGGATATACTACTCCTGATCCAGCATCAGTAGAAGTCTATAGAAAGTGGAGAAAAGACAGAATGGAATTACTTGAGAAAGTAATTACCAAAGCTACAGAAGAATTCTCCAGACTGCTGGATGAAGAAGAGAAAGACAAGAAAGATCCAGAAGAAGATCTGGATGCAACGTATCATCATATAGCATCAGAAAGTAAAGATCATGTTGAGGTATGTACAATCAGTTGTACTCAAAACCCATTCATTGCTATGGTTATCTGTATACCTCATATAAAGCCTTATGTGCTTGATGCTATGATAGATACTGGAGCAGAAATTAGTCTGCTCAGGCAATATGCCATACCTTCAGACTGCTGGGTAAAAACCCATACAAAAATAAGGTTTGACAAGAGAGAAGTAGTCTGCGTAATTATATGGCTAAGGTGATGATAAATATAGAAGGTATCTCTTTGCAAATAGATTTTTATCAACACAATATGGAGAGCTATGATTGCCTTTTAGGGGTTGATTTCTTGAAAGCTTGCAACACTTTCAGTATAACCCAAGATCATATTATACTATTCAGCCCTCCTGTAAAGATACCTAGAAGGTACTCATTTCAGACCATTGTACCTTTACCAGAGAAATGCAAAACAGTCAACAATGTATGGATACATAAGTCAATTGCAAATTGTCAAGTAAGCATAGAAGAGATTGTATCCAAGATTAAGAAGGATGTATGTAGCGATAATCCTCATGCATTCATACATAGAAAAAAGCATTTCTGTTCTCTTGATCTGCAGATGATAAAGGATTCTGAAGGGAAAGAAGTAGTGCCCAAATTCAAGGCACATCATCGAGGAATGCCTCCCTCAGAAAGAAAGGAGTGTCACGAGGAAATACAGAAGCTTCTCAAAGGTGGCTTCATCCAAGAGTCAATTCCCGTGGTCGTATGCGCCTTTTATGTTAATAAAAGGAGCGAGCAGATCCGTAATAAGAAAAGGTTGGTGGTTGACTATAAACCACTCAATAAGTATATTGCTTCAGTCCAGCATCCTATTCCTGCCAAGGACGACCTTCTGAGCAGAATCAAAGGTTCAAAGGTTTACAGTAAGTTCGACTTGAAGAGCGGCTTCTGGCAGATTTTTCTGAAGCAAGAAGACATGTATAAAACAGCCTTTATTGTCCCAGGTGGGCAATATGAGTGGAAAGTTTTGCCCTTCGGCCTCAAGACTGCACCGTCCATATTCCAGAAGATAATGGACAGGATATTTGGTGAGCTCTCTGATTTTCTCATTGTTTACATTGATGATATCTTAATTTTCTCAAAGTCACCAAAGAACACATCAGTCATCTTGAGCAATTTTATAAGGTTGTTTATAATAATGGTTTATGTCTTTCTTCTTACAAAAATGGAAGTCTTTAAAGAAGACATAGATTTTCTTGGGCATTAGAATAAGTTCTGGGAATATAGAGATGCAGAAGCACATTGTAAGTAAAATACTGAACTTCCGGATGAATTATTAGATAAGCAAAGCAACTTCGCTGTTTTCTTGGTTGTGTAAATTATATGTCGGCTTCTACCAAAACATCACGCTGGGACAGAGTCTTGCTCAATAAGAGACTCAAGAAAGATGCACCTGCATGGAACTCAGATATGACTGATGCAGTCATCAAGATTAAAAAGCAGGTCCAAAATCTTCCACCTATGACTCTACCAGGAGCTGGTATGAAGATCATAGAGTGCGACGCTTGAAGTGACCCGATCGGGGCGATCTTGAAAGAAAAATGTGAAAATGGGAAAGAGAAAGTTTGTAGATTCGCTTCTGGAGCTTTTCAAGGTTCAGAGCTGAATTATCATTCATCCCATAAAGAGTTACTTGCTGCAAAGAAAGCAATAAAAGCTTTCTTATTCTTTTTCAGAGAATGAAGCCTTCATACTGTGTCCGATCGAAGGACTTCAAAAAGAGATTAAATGGTGGTGACCCTGCTAACAAAGCAGCCTGGAATAGACTCCAAAGATGGGGTCTGTGGTTCGACAATTTCGAGTTCACAGTCGAGCATATAGCAGGAAAAGCAAATGCACTGGCTGATTTTGCCAGTAGAGAAATGAACACCTCCAAGACCGTGAATGTTACACAGGTAATGCATGAACCTCATGGTTCAGTATGGGATCACAGAAATTCTCAGCACAGATAAATGCTCTCATTCCGAATGATAATAGAATGTCCAGAGAAGCACAAGATTTGCTTCTATCAAGAGGAATTATCTCAGTAAATGAATATGGTATGTCTGAGACGGAATGTAGATTTTTTGATCCTGATATACCTGGAAGACAGTTCCACACATTACAAGATCCGATGGTGAAATGTTGCCTTAACTGGCAATGGCGATCACTTTTTTACTACGTGGAGCAACCCGATCACCTTCCCCTGCTGTAGAAGGTTTGAGGCTTCGACACTCATCCCCAAGGCATAATACACTGGAGATTCGAGTTTCCAGGATGTGGACTGAGGAGCATCCGCTCCACTATGATCTCTGGAACAAAACGCCCACATTAGGTGACAGGAAGTACATCTCTTCTCATTTCAAATATTTCCTGTTAAAATATTTACCAACTAAACTCTCAGATTCTCCTTTGCTAAATGTACATCCTAATGTTGCTAGGAATATCTTAATTCAGTGCAAAATACCTTGGTTTGTCAAGGTGCACTATTATGTGAAAATTAACCCTGGCAGGAGTGTAGATCATAGACCTAATGCAACATTGTGGCGAAGGATCCTGCTCCATCACACCATGGTGATCCATCCTCCTCACCAGGACAAAACCTTGAGAATCATGGACCATTACCTTTATCCAACACGTGGCCATCTACAACCAGATAACGATGGCACTGCATCAACATCAAGAGTCTGGCTCGAGCAATATGAAAGGAATGGAACCACCCGGTCGTGAAGACAACTCAATCCTCCACCACCGATGAGTGAAGATTCAATGGGACCCGCTGTCGATTTGATTCTCCTTGAGTGGAGCTTTACTTTTGTTAGTGCGCTTGGTTAGTGCGCTTTTCTGTCGGCCATCACGGTAGGCTTGTTACCGTGGAATAAAGCTTTTCTTTAGTGCGCGTTGTGTCAGTGCGTGGTGGACCCATGTCACTTTTGCTTTGCTCCCGTGAGTGGGCTGTACTCACTTTGTGTGTCATCTGTCGGGTCGTGTCTTTATGACCATTCTGGAATCTTACCGGCTATGGGCATTCCCGGTTTCTCCTTACCGTTAACCTCGGTTCCAAGTGAAAAGCCATGAAGAAGTTCTATAAATTAGACTTCATTCATCTCACTCACTACACTTAGTACGAGCGAACGCGGAGTAATAAGGAAGAAGATAGGAAGAGCTCAAGAAGATTTGTGAAGAATTGAAGAATTCCGAGTCTTGTCCTAATCATCTTCCTGCTATTTTGTATTCAAACAAAGCTTATAAAGTTTGTAAGTAATGTTTGATGAAGTATATGTTCGTCTGTCTGTAAATGAAGAACACAAGCTTTTGATTATAGAAGAGTTTTTTGTATTTGAAGACATATATGAGACTGAAGATGTTTTCGATATTGTGATTAATATTATACATGAAGTGTTCACTAATAGTGATGTGGTTATCTATCGATCTTTAAGGTTTCATTTCCATGAATATTAGTTTTCGAGTTGTTTAGTTTCAGAATGTTATGGATTTTTGTGATAGATGTGGTTTTGAGCTTGTTTTGATATTTTGTTGTTGTTTAAGTTTGAGCAAGTTTTGTGCCTTTGTGTTTTTATAGAATTGGTATCGAGTATTAAAAGATTCAAGGACCATAAAAGATTTGTAGAGCAATAAAAGATTTCTTATCATCACAAAGACTTTGTTGATGTTCGATCATATGTTGAGATTCACTATTCAACAATAATTCGAATTATTATTTAAAGACATTAAGATAAAGTTGTAAGAGATAGATCTCGAAAGTTTTCGAAGAAGATTATGCTTTTATTTCGAGTATATAGATGTGACTTTTCTTTATATTTCCTATGCATCTCTCGGTGATAGACAATCTAACTGATAAAAGTCAAGTATCGTGAGGAAGAAAATGATAGGACGGATTAAGCAAGTGGGTTGCAGTTCTATCCCCTCTTTCAATAATTTTGCTATCAACATGGTTACTAACTTTCACACCCGATGATTCCTCCAAGTGAAGTCATATTAACAGTATTTGAGAAAACAATTAGAATGCCTACATTGTGCACTTCTTTGTAAGTTGTTCCCCATGGGATATCTCAAGTTAGGAAGATGGCTCGAGCAAAGAACTCGAGAATTGAACATTCTGATACAACTTCAAATCGGTGAAGCGAGCAAGCAAAGTTTGAAGAAGCAAGAAGAAAGTCACGATGAGCCTTTTGAGTCATTCCTCATAAGACCTCCTTTCACCAGAGGATAGAGATGCGTCAACGCCTCATTCCTATTTAATGGAGGAAGGTTTGAAGCTCGTGGAGATTCTTTGGTAATGACTACAGTACGGCCAGAGTGTTCGAGCATGGACAATTTTCTACAGGATATACTACTCTCTTTAGACAATGGATGAGAAGTTATAGAAATTGGAAAAAGATTTAATGGAATTACTTGAGAAAGTAATTACCAAAGCTCTTTAAGAATTCTCCATAAAGATCTATAGATTGGATGAAGAAGAGAAAGACAAGAAAGACATGGAAGAAGAAAGGATGCAACGTATCATCATATAGCATCGAAGGCTCTATTTCTTTACTAACTGTCCTTTGATACCAAAAGACGGCTTTTTGGGACTGATCTGGAGAAATGAGCTCATGGGGATCTGTTTCTGGTAAAGAAGTACTAGTACTTACAGAGGCCATGTTAATGGCTGGTCCATTAACTGGAGCATACTTAAACTTACTTAGTTTCTCGCAAATGAACACCATAGGAAGTGTCAGAGAGTCCGGATGGATCATGAACTAGGATTTATGGCTACAGAGAAATACTTTTTCTTTTTCTGGCTCCTCAGGCTTCTGAGTATTGGAACTCTCTCCTACCGTGAAGTAGGATGAGGTACTATTTGTAGATGTACTTCTAGACAATGGCTTTTTTGACAGATCTTTACTAGAATTATGTCTAAAGCTCAAAGTAACTTTATTTTTCTCCTCTGTAATTGCAGTAGCATTCTCTAATCTTGGTTTTGTGGACTCTATGAACTTCTTTGACAAAGTCCATTCCTTTGGGATTCTAATGTCAGACCAAGATATCAATTCTGGTTCTATTTTCTGTGTTTCTAGATTAGTATGAGTCACCACGCTGCTGCCTTTTGTGGCTCCATGTTTTACAGCAGGATACATTGTATTACTAATCTATAAATGACTTTATAATGAATTGCCAAAGGGCAAGAACCAGATCTCATGTGTAAACCAGTTGTAGCTAAATGCAATTTAAGCACATCCTGTAACAAATCATCTTTTGTTAAGGATACAGGATAATTGGGGAATACCTCAAATGATATGGGGCCATTGTGAAGCCCAGTCTGAATTGCAGCTAACAAGCTATCCTTGAAATTGTCAAATCTCAAATCCATCAAACAACAAAGAATCGAGGCGTTCAAGCCACGTCGGAACAAAGGCGTAATGCCAATCTGCACACATCCTACGTGAGCAAACTTATATGTAGACTGTCTTTTCAAACTTTTAATATCTGATCTATCAATTAGAGGGATATTATATTCTCCATTACTTGTCTGTGATACTTGAATCACAGATTCTCTTGTCTTAAAACTGTAGAAGCAATCAAATGAAATCTATTTATCTTAGCATAAACTTCTGAATAAGACTTCTTTGGGAGTTTCCACTCGGAATAGGATTAGATTCATCTATTATATCAACATCAGCATTAACTTCAAAAACATCAGACAACTTTATAAGATCTTGATCTTCTGATTCAACTGAACTAACTCGGGATTGTTCTTCAGCCATTGTTACTGGCAAAGCAAAAGAAGCAAGGTTAAACAAACGTCGGATCTACCCTAAAACTGCGCCTGACACACGGCGTCTTACTTGGCGGGGATCTCACCAATTAACCTTTTAAGGTGCTATATGAACTTGCTTTCACAAGGATGAAAGAATTAACCAAACTCAATCCAGAAAACTTTTAGACCAATCTCTTACACAGATATCTTACTGCTTTTAAAATCAATCTTTAGATGAATCAAATATGATCGAACACTAACAAAGTCTTTCGATCAAATCTTAAGTCAATCATAACAATCATTTTATGGTCTTGAATCTTTTGTCGCTCTGATACCAATCTTAAAAACACAAACCAAATTTAAAACCAAACTTACTAAAAATGCTCGATACCGATAGAATTCTATAAAAAACAAAGGCACTCAAACTCACAAACCAAACTTAAACAACAACAAAATTCAAGCTACAAACATCTAACAAACATTCCATAACACTGAAACTCGAAACAAAAAATAATATTCATGGAAATGAAACCTTAAAGATCTGATAAATAACTATATCACCATTCGTGAAAACTTCATGAATGACATTAATCACAATATCGAAAACATCTTCAGTCTCATATATATCTTCAAACAAAGAAAACTCTTCTATAATCAAAAGCTTAGGTTCTTCATTTACAGACAGACGAACATATACTTCATCAAACATGACTTACAAACTTTATAAACTCTTTAACATGAAAAAGCGAGAAGATAATTCTGGACCGGACTCTGGAATTCTTCAAATCTTCAAAAGTTTCTTCGAGCTCTTCCTATCTTCTTCCTTGTTACTCGCGTGTGCTTCGCCAGTTGCAAGTGTAGTGAGTGAGATGAATGAAGTCTAATTTATAGAACTTCTTCATGGCTTTTCACTTGCAACCGAGGTTAACGGTAAGAGAAGACCGGGAATGGAACCTAATAGCCGGTAAGATTCCGTAATGACATAAAGGACACGACGACAACGACAAACGACACAAAGTGAGTACAGCCCACTCACGGGAGCAAAGCAAAAGTGACATGGGTCCACCACGCACTGACACAAAGCGCACTAAAAAAAGTTTTATTCCATGGTAACAGGCCTACCATGATGGCCGACAGAAAATAAAGGCGCACTACGCCGAAAGCAAAGATTATGGAGAATCAAATCTGACAGCTGGTCCCATCGTATCATCATCTTCGGTGGAGGATGAGCTGTCTTCACGGACTGGGGCTGGCTCTAGATTCCTTTCATACTGCTTCTGAGCTGACTCTTGATGCAATGCAAAGGCCATCATTATTATCAGCCGAGATGGCCACGTGTTGGATAAGGTAATGGTCCAATGATTCTTAGGTCTTGTCCTGGTGAGGTGGATGGATCACCATAGTGTGATGGAGCAGAATCCTTCGCCACAGTGTTGCATTGGGTCTCTGATCTATACTCCTGCCAGGGTTAATTTTTACATAATAATGGACCTTGGCAAACCAAGGGATTTTACATTGTATCAAGATATTCCTAGCAGTATTAGGATGTACATTTAATAATGGAGAATCAGAGATTTTAGTTGGTAAATATTTTAACAGGAAATATTTAAAATGAGAAGAAATGTACTTCCTGTCTCCCAATGTGGCGTTCTGTTCCAAAGATCATAATGGAGCGGATGCTCCTCTGTCCACATTCTGGAATACTCGAATCTCCAGAGTGTATTATGCCGGGGGATGAGTTGTCGAAGCCTCAATCCTTCTACAGGAAGGTGATCAGGTTGCTCCACAGAATAAAGTGATCGCCATTGCCAGTTAAGGCAACATTTCACCATCGGATCTTGTAATGTGTGGAATTGTTCCTGGTATATCAGGATCAAAAAATCTACATTCGTCTCTTACGACATTCCATATTCATTGACTGAGATGATCCCTCTGCTTACAAGTAAATCTTGTGCCTCTCGAGACATTCTATTATCATTTGGAATGAGAGCATTTATCTGTGCTTGAGAATTTCTGTGATCCCATACTGAACCATGGGGTTCATGCATTACCTGTGTAACATTTACAATCTTGGAGGTGTTCATTTCTCTACTGGCAAAATCAGCCAGTGCATTTGCTTTTCCTGCTATATGTTCGACTGAGAATTCAAAATTGTCGAACCATAGACCCCATCTCTGAAGTCTATTCCAGGCTGCTTTATTAGCAGGGTCACCACCATTTAATCTCTTTTTGAAGTCCTTCAGATCTGACCTGAGTATGAAGGCTTCATTCTGAACAAAGAATAAGAAAGCTTTGATTGCTTTCTTAGCAGCAAGCAACTCTTTATGGGATGAATGATAATTCAACTCTGAACCTTGAAAAGCTCCTGAGGCGAATCTACAAACTTTCTCCTTCCCATTTTCACATTTTTCTTTCAGTACTGCTCCCCAGTACTGGTCACTTGCATCGCACTCTATGATCTTTATACCAGCTCCTGGTAAAGACATAGGTGGAAGTTTGGACCTGCTTCTTAATTCTGATGACTGCATTAGTCATATCTGAGTTCCATGCAGGTGCATCTTTCTTGAGTCTCTTATTGAGTAAGACTCTATCAGCAGCAATATTTTGATAGAAGCCAGCGATATAATTTACACATCCAAGAAAACGCTGAAGCTGCTGCTTATCTAATAATTCATCCGGGAAAGTTCTGGATTTTACTTACATATGTTTTTGCATCTCTATGTTCCCAGAACTTATTCTAATGCCCAAAAAATCTATGTCTTCTTTAAACACTTCAATTTTCGTAAGAAAGACATAAACCATTATTATAAACAACCTTATAAAATTGCTCAAGATGACTGATATGTTCTTTTGGTGACTTTGAGAAAATTAAGATATCATCAATGTAAACAATGAGAAAATCAGAGAGCTCACCAAATATCCTGTCCATTATCTTCTGGAATATGGACGGTGCAGTCTTGAGGCCGAAGGGCAAAACTTTCCACTCATATTGTCCACCTGGGACAATGAAGGCTGTTTTATACATATCTTCTTGCTTCAGAAAAATCTGCCAGAAGCCGCTTTTCAAGTCGAACTTACTATAAACTTTGAACCTTTTATTCTGCTCAAAAGGTCGCCCTGGGGTGAATAGGATGTTGAATCAAGCAATAATTTATTAAGTGGTTTATAATCAACCACTAACCTTTTCTTATTACGGATCTGCTCGCTCCTTTTATTAACATAAAAGGCATTACAGGACCACGGGGAATTTGACTCTTGGATGAAGCCACCTTTGAGAAGCTTCTGTATTTCCTCGTGACACTCCTTTCTTTCTGAGGGAGGCATTCCTCTATGATGTGCCTTGAATTTGGGCACTACTTCTTTCCTTCAGAATCTTTAATCAACTGCAGATCAAGAGAACAGAAATGCTTTTTCCTATGTATGAATGCATGAGGATTATCGCTACATACATCTTTCTTAATTTTGGATACAATCTCTTCTATGCTTACTTGACAATTTGCAATTGACTTATGTATCCATACATTATTGACTGTTTTGCATTTCTCTGGTAAAGGTACAATAGTTTGGAATGTGTACCTTCTAGGTATCTTTACAGGAGGACTGAACAATACAATATGATCTTGGGTTATGCTGAAAGTATGACAAGCTTTCAAGAAATCAACCCCTAACAGGCAATCATAGTTCTCCATATTATGTTGATAAAAATCTATTTCTGTAAAGAGATACCTTCTATATTTATCATTACCTTAGCCATATAATTACAGACTACTTCTCTTTTATCAAACCTTATTTTTGTATGGGTTTTTACCAAAGAAATCAAGGTATGGCATATTGCCCGAGCAGACGATTTCTCGCTCCAAAGATTATCTATCATAAAGATCAAGCACATAAGGCTTTATATGAGGTATACAGATAACCATAGCAATGAATGGGTTTTGAGTACAACTAATTGTACATACCTCAGCATGATCTTTTTCTTCTGATGCTATATGATGATACGTTCATCCAGATCTTCTTCTGGATCTTTCTTCTCTTTTCTTCTTCTTCCATCAACCTGGAGAATTCTTCTGTAGCTTTGGTAATTACTTTTTCAAGTAATTCCATTCTTTCTTTTCTCCATCTTCTATATAGACTTCTAATGGAGGCCGGATCGGAGTAGTATATCCCGATGATGATTGTCCATGCTCAAATGTTCTCAGGCCGTGAAGCTCTGTCTACCACGACCTCTCCAATGTCCTGCTCTTCCTCTGACAGGAGGCTGACGCTGTCTTATCCTCTGTTGAAAAGGAGGCCTGATAGGGAATGACTCAAAAGGCTCATCAGCCGACTCTTCTTCTTGCTCTTGAAGCTTTGCTTGCTCTGCTTCACTGCACCTGATGTATCTGTCATTCAAATCTCTGAGTTCTTTGCTCAGAGCCATTTTCCTGGCTGTGTCCCATGGGGGACAACTATCATGCACAGACTGTAAGCATTCTAATTGTTTTCTCAAATACTCTGCACTTGGAGGAATCATTGGGTGTGCAAAGTTAGTAACCATGTTGATAGCAAAATTATTGAAAGAGGGGATAGAACTGTACCCACTGTCATCCGTGCTATCATTTTCATCATCTGATACTTGCTGTATCAGATTACATTGTCTATCACTGAGAGATGCATAAGAAACATCTGAAGAGAAACTGTCAGAATCTGAAATAAATGCATAATCTTCTTCAGTGATACCTTTTGCAGATAAAGCATTAATTTTTGCTTTACCTTTGTCAGAATCTTTCTTGGGACATTTATTTGCATAATGAGGTCCCTTACATATATAACAAGTTGGCTTAAACTTTTGATGCTTGCCAACATACCTGAGCTTTCTGAACTTGTACTTCTTTTTGGGATGCCTGAATGGAGGATCTTTGAATCTGGACTTTTGAATTTTCTTTTCTTTTTCTTGTAGTACCGCACATCCTCCCCCTTTGAAAAAGCGCAATCCTTGCAAGAGGATTTCATGCGTCGGGATTGATCTCAAGATCAGGACATCCGAATGGCTCTAAAGCATATTGTTCACAAAATACATTACCCAGGGCTTTTTGATGTTTGAGCTGCTTGCGCTCCCATTTGTCTTTACACAGCTTGGCGTTGGTCTGGTCGATAATCTGATTTATCGCGCCGAAGCTGAGTTCTGCTGTTCTCATGCCGTGCATCGCCTTTTTGTATTGAGTAGCAAAATAGGGCGGAAATGACTCAATATAACGGAGACGCATAGTCTCGTCGTTGATGTTACCAGAGCTGTAATACAGCTTCTGCATGAAGCATTGATATTCCTTCACGCGAGTCATATCACATAAACGGGCACGTAAGAACATGGCAGTGTTCATCATCTTGTCATCGTCAATATTGCCGATGAACTCTTTGATTACAGCAGCAGTGAGGCCGAATAGCCTGCCTGCAAAATAATTTCTTTATTTGGGAGCAAGTCCCACCATTCTTTAGTATGCCAACAAATCCGTTGGCTATGGTAGCAGCAATATTCCGTGGAGATCGTCCATATGTTTCAAACTGAGTATTACCCCAGCCTATCATAGAATGAACTATTTCTTTGATCTCTGGAATAGTTTTACATTCTAACTTATAAAAGTTAGGTTGTAAAGTTTGTACCTTTGTAGAGTCGCTGGCACACCATGCATTGGAGTCTGAGTAACTCCTGATTTTCTCCCATCTGTTCATCAAAAACAGGTTGTTCATATGGAACTTCATCAGTGTGAGATCCTTCAATCCTAAGCATATTAACATTCTTATCTTTGAAAAATAGAGGCTTATATTCCTCTAATACTTCTTTATAGGATTTTTTAGTTGAAGGACTGGCTAACTGAGTAACCTCTGACCATGAAACAGCTTTCTTCCAATCTCCTTCAGGAGGGACTGATACTTTAGTATTGATTTCTTGTAACTTAGGAAGAATGCGGGGTAGCTCAGTAACTAGACACTTTTGAATCTCATCTATCCTTTGATGGGTTTTTCATTATCATCTTGCAATTGTGTAATGCCTGATTCTATTATTTCATTGGTCTGTGTACTACGACCAATTACTGTACTTTCAAACCAGTGGTATGATCCACTAGTGGTTGGACAAGATCTGTGATCTTTTGTGAAATGACCTCTGGAAGGTCTGTAGAGACAACCTTATGTGTTTCTTGAACTTGTGTCTCTATTTTACTGACAGATGTCATGCAATCTATCAACTCTGTCATTCAAAATTTTAAGGGCTGCAGCAGTATCTCCCTTTTTTCTCAACTCTATAGCCTTTAAAGTTTTCTCAAAAGATGCTACTTTTCTTTTGTAGACACTACTTCCTCATGGACCATTTTCACAGCTTTATTGGTCCAATTGAGCATCTTCGAACTTTCAGAAGGCTCTATTTCTTTACTAACTGTCCTTTGATACCAAAAGACGGCTTTTGGGACTGATCTGGAGAAATGAGCTCATGGGGATCTGTTTCTGGTAAAGAAGTACTAGAACTTACAGAGGCCATGTTAATGGCTGGTCCATTAACTGGAGCATACTTCTGACTTACGAGTTTCTCGCAGTCAGAGCACCATAGAAAGTCTGTAGCTGGATCATGAACTAAGGATTTATGGCTACAGAGAAATACTTTTCCTTTTCTAGGCTCCTCAGGCTTCTGAGTATTGGAACTCTCTCCTACAGTAAAGTAGGATGATGTACTATTTGTAGATGTACTTCTAGACAATGGTTTTTTTAACAGATCTTTACTAGAATTATGTCTAAAGCTCAAAGTAACTTTATTTTTCTCCTCTGTTACTGCAGTAGCATTTTCTAATCTTGGTTTTGAGGACTGTATGAACTTTTTGATAAAGTCCATTCCTTTGGGAATTCTAATATCTGACCAAGATATCAATTCTGGTTCTATCTTTTGTGTTTCTAGATTAGTATGAGTCACCACGCTGCTGCCTTTTGTGGCACCATGTTTTACAGCGGGATACATAGTATTTACTAATCTATAGATAACTTTATAATGAATTGCCAAAGGGCAAGAACCAGATCTCATGTGTAAACCAGTAGTAGCTAAATGCAATTTAAGCACATCCTGTAACAAATCATCTTTTGTTAATGATACAGGATAATTGGGAATACCTCAAATGATATGGGGCCATTGTGAAGCCCAGTCTGAATAGCAGCTAACAAGGAATCCTTGAAATTGTCAAATCTCAAATCCATCAAACAGCAAAGAATCGAGGCGTTCAAGCCACGACGAAACAAAGGTGTAATTCCAATCTGCACACATCCTACGTGAGCAAACTTATATGTAGACTGTCTTTTCAAACTTTTAATATCTGATCTATCAATCAAGGGAATATTATATTCTCCATTACTTGTCTGTGATACTTGAATCACAGATTCTCTTGTCTTAAAAACTGTAGAAGCAATCAAATGAAATCTATTTATCTTAGCATAAACTTCTGAATAAGACTTCTTTGGGAGTTTCCACTCCGGAATAGGATTAGATTCATCTATTATATCAACATCAGCATTAACTTCAAAAACATCAGACAACTTTATAAGATCTCATCTTGTTCCTTGTATTTTCCAAGTTCGAGCATATCTCATTTGCCCAAATCGGAGTGGTTTTGAGGAAGACGTGAATTTTTGAAAATTGCAGCAGACGGGGTTTGATTATTAATTGTTTTCAGTTATAAAAATCTGAATTAAGAAGAATAAAAATCTGAATTAAGAAGAATAAAAATCTGAATTAAGAAGAATAAAAATCTGATTGTCTCCACCAATCTAGCTCACCACCTTGACCACTTCCAACCCCATTTGGGTTGTAATTGGTTGACATTAGGCTATTTTAGGTTGATTCAAAAGGATCTAATCCTTCTTGAGTTGATTTTTAATTATTTGTTGCAAATTCCCAATCGTCCTAAAAGGGGACATCACATGTTCCCTCTGTAAAATAAAATTGGAACAACCTCTATAGAACCCCCTGGAATGTGCAATGCCAAATTCTGTAATCTGTAACCTTCGAAATTTGATGCATCAGCTGCTGGTTTAAAGATCACCCACTCAAAATCTAGACATCCAAAAACCCTGCGACATGTCACATGTCGCATCCTCGATTATACAATAATCAAGACCAAACTGCAATCAATGTGCAATGCCAAACTTCATAGCATATTAAGCTATCGCCTCATAAAATTGAGTTTACTGCAAAATTGCACAAAAGAAAAGCCTGAAATATTTCTAACACTCGACTATGTGATCAACTTCTTTTTGGTTTTGAGTTTTAATGAGTAAAGATTCTATGCCATCACAAAACAGCCTCAAAAAACTACTGAAGCAATGCAAAACAGGACTGGGTCCAGTATAACCAATAATATTCCAACAAAATGAAAGTATAGCCTCCATATTTAATTTCAAGCAGACTCTAAAAAGAGTATGTCAAATCATCAAGATTGCATGCTTATATCAAAAGAATACACCATTATTTCTCCCTCATAACAAAACAATGTGATACACAATTAAATCCTCGCAATGCTTACAATAGGTTGCAAGCTTTCAAGTTTTTTCTTTCCATGACAAACGAGTGGTCATAGTGCTCGTTTGGACACCAGACAACAAAGATGTGAAAACTTCAAGCTTTCTAGTCAGTTTATAATTAGTTCGTTTTTCCTTCACTAATACAAATTTTGGTTTCTGTCTAGAATTTCAAACCTTAAATTTTAATTTTCCAATTAAACATTTTAGAATTCATCACATAGCCACTCATTGAATAGCTAGAGGAGTCTACTTTCTAAAACATTTGAAATTTTTGAAAAAATCCTACTTTACAAAAGTTATGACAGATGATGACAAGAGGTCTGATTTGTCCTAATTTTTGGCAAAAATTCAGTGTGGCAATTTTGTAAAAAAAAATAAAAATCACTTTTTAGAGCAGAGACAGCTTGAACTTGAAACCTCTGGACAGCTAATGAGAGTATTCCACCAAAAGATATCTACCAAATCTCCTAGATGGCAAGCTTGAGTTTGAAATGGGCTTATATCAATGTTATGCGGGGACACGTCCCCTAGATTTTGGTGACGTACCAGACATCCCGAACTTATCGGGGACTTGGAGGGGACATCCCCAATTTTTTAAAATCTTTCAAAAGTTTATTGATGTTTTTACTTTTAAAAAGATGTTATTTTTACCAAGAATATCAAATTATAATCTTGAAAGTACATTAAAATTTTAAATACAGTTTAAATCACTCAATGTCAATGAAAAAAGTTAAAATATTGAAATATTAATTTTTATGTATTATTTTAAAAGTCACCCCAAAACTTGGGAATTTTTTTGCTGTATCGGAAACCCCGTCCCTCCGTACCCCCATCCCCCCATACCTCTGTCCCGAGACTTAGGTAACTATGGCTTTTAAGAATTCATCGCAAATTTTCATGCTTGTTGGATTTTGATCATGTGACCTCTACACGTGCAAAGTCGGTGGTTTTTCTGGAAATTTAGAATGCCTAACAAAAAATAGTCAACTTTTTTTTAAATATAAAACGCCCAACAAAAATAGTCACTTTTTTCTGAAAATTTCAAAATGCCCTCCTTCAACATTTTCAACTCCTCATAAATTTCTCTAAATTCATGCACAAATCAGCAACTTCAAATTTTTCTTCAAGTACCTTCATGCAGCCACAAGAATCCTCCAAATATTGCTCTCTTTCTCCATCAAACAGCTCTTTTAATGCAAACAATCTCTCTAAACATTTTCAGGTTTATTTCTCCTGCATGTTAGCTTTCCAAAGCCTTTAAATTGCTGAATTTTGGTAAAATTTGAAAAACATATCACAGGTTTAGTGCCACTGTCTCGGACAGATAAAAATGCCACTTTTAAAATTCCTCCTACTACTAACCTCACACGCTTAGATTTTGCTTTTGTTATGGGTTTTATTTTTCTTGTGCAAAATACAACTATCCTTGAAACAATTTCTCCATACTCACATGTTCTCTACCATGCTTTGATATCATGTGTTGATTTTAACAAAGCTGAAAGATAGATAATATACACACAATAACACACAAAAGCTAAACAGTATATAAAATAAAAAGCCCAACTTTTAATTTTCCATTCATGTACAAACCCTTTCAAATCTAGGGGAGGAAACAAAGGTCAAGTGTGAACTTTCACCTTCCAACTTCATTTCAGTGTATTTCCAATATTTATTTCTTACTTTCCATTCCGAGTTTGAATTTATTTTCATTCTTATTATATTTTTATTTGGATCAATTCCTAACATTGGAACCAAAATATATTGATCAAAGAAGAGTGATAGGATAGGATTTTAATGATCAGTGATTATGAAATACAAACCACACTGGCTTATACATAACCTAAATGTGTACAGTGTATTTCTTGTTATTAATTCACACAAGTCAATTAACACATACCCGTAATAATTAGTATGAATTAATCAAGATGATCAGTTTAGTCTTACTATAACATGTCTTAGGAATGACACCAATATGCCTAAAATATCCTCCAGGCCAGAAGAAGAAGACAGTCTCCTCATTGTCGCTGAGAAATCATAGAAGCTCAGGTGTGCTAAAAGAAAAGAATGAATCATCAATGCTTGTTATGGCATGCACACTGGGCAAGATTGGATCTTTATAATATCTTAAGTTCTTCAAGCTAAGTTTCCATGATATTTGCAACCCCATTTTCACAGGATTGCATGAGTAACCAACCTCTGCAATTTCCATACATATAGAGAGTTGTGCTGAGTACAAGGCTTGCTCTGGAATTCTACATGTAAATCCCTCTATCTGCCATCTGCCATACAAACAGCAAAGCCTAAAGCACGAGTATTATCAATTTACAGCTCTACCATTATCCAAATAACGGGGCCTATGGCTCACCCCTAATTTCTATCAGGATTTATACACAACCTGTAGCTTGTAAGCATGAATAGAAAGGATACATATAATCAGGATACTAAAGCTAACTGTCATGTCGAGAAAAGGTTTATGGATTAAACGTAATTCTGGTTGCTAATACTAGATAAAAATCTTTAATTGCTACTACTACTTATAGATGTTTGCATACACGATCTAGCGCACAAAATTATCTGAACATCTAATAAGTTTACCAATTGACATATTTAACCTTTCAAAAATGACTTATTTTTGGTTGATGTTACTAATATTTTCACAAATATCACCAATTGACGCATTTAACTTTGAAAAAATGGCTAAATTTTGGTTGATAATACTCGCCCCCTCAGCCTCTGGGCTCGTCCTTGTCCTCACAGAGCCATCTTCAGAGCGAGTGGGGTTTGAAACTAAGTCATCATCATGGCAACTGCTCCGGAGCTACCACTCGACAATGTGTGGATAAAATGTAGTGCCATATCATATATTCTAACAATTCGGAAAGGTCGATAAATGGCTGTATAGGAATGTGGCATTCTAAGAGGTAAGAATCCATATGAAAGAGGTTATTCTACCCGAATTCCTATGGCCGTCAAAATTTCAAAACAAATACACGCAAATTATATAAGCCAAAAGCCTAGACACCTTCCGAACAGCAGTTTCAGGCGAGGGCATCGCTAGGCACCAAATCAGGGTATTATGTCCGTACATGTGTTTTTTTCCGCGGTTTGAAACCCTAGACAGTCATTTTAACTAGAAAATCAGAATAAAAACCCCAGCTCTGCGCATGAAATGGTATTAATGGATGTAAGAATTGGAAGGTGGGATGAAGAATTACCTGTGAAGCCTCATACGAGTCGTTGGTGTAATCGAAAATAAGACTTGACAAGGGCGATAAAATGTTCTGCGGCACCCGATCATCCTCGGCCAAAGGATCACGAATTATCAGCTGCCAATTTTATAGCTACTTTATTTCCTCCTTAATCTTTGCTTGTTCAACACCCAGTCCACTGTGTTTTGGAATACTAGGCGTGTTTTTTTTTTATTGGAATCTTTATTCGACAAACACGGCTGAGGATATCACAAATATCTCTCTTTTTCTTTTTCCCCTTTTTATTTAATTGAAAATAACTTTTTTTTTTCCTTTTTTTTTAAAATAAGGAAGGGCCCTTGGTTCAATGGTGAAGTTGTTTGGCTTTGATATAGCCCACCGGGGATCAAGTTTGAGTGCAAGCCTTAGAGACACCAACCCAAAGAGTCAAAACGGTTAAGGCCACGGTTCAGGCTGCCCTAGGTGACTTTGACGGCGTGGATGCCCCCAGTCGAAGGTGATCACTAGCTTGGAGACACCAACCCGGAGAGTCAAAACGGTTAAGGCACGGATCGTGCTCTACGTGACTTTGACGACGTGGATGCCCCCTGGTCAAGGTGATCACTAGTTTAGTTGTACGCTTACTAGTAATTGTAAATCCGCTTATATACTTCCTTTAAAGTATGAGCAGAGATCTCAACAATTTATATAATATAGTGCCCAATGAGTGCACTACTCATAGAAAAAATAATTTTTATTTTTATTTTTTTGTTTTTCCTTTTTTTTTTTTCTAAGTTACATAGGTATCACAATTAATATGTTTAAACATCAAATTATTACAAGTAGCATATCACAAAGATTTTTTTATGTGTAGTGCACACAATTGGGCACTAGCTAACATAAATTGTTTCAGCATCTCTCTGCCATACGTCGGAGGAAACATATAACAATTATACAATTATGAGTAAGCGTATAACTAAACTAGTGATCGCCTTCGCCTAAGCAACTACGGGTAATATCGAACATTTTGAGTAAGGATATATATAAGATTTCAAGAAGGCATTTGATAGAGTAACGAGGAACAAATTTTAGAGCAAAATGGAGATGTAATGGGGTACTAAGTATTATAGGGCAAGCAATAGTTCAAAGATTATATGAGTAAGTCAGGGCAAAAATTAAAGTGCGGTTAGGGTTGTTCAAGTGTTTTAGTAGTGACACGAGCATCAAAGAAGGTTATTATTTATCCCGTACTTTGTTTGGGTGTTAGATTGACAAGCTAGAAGATGTATACGTAACTTTGGAGGTGGGGGTCTATTTGGCCAAATACGTAGTGAAACACCTCCTATATGTCGATGACCTAATTATAATAATAGAGACGACCCAAGACTTAAGAGTTCGTAGGAGGGCCATATAACTTTTTTGAGAGAAGCACGGATGCAAGTGAACATTAACAAAATTAAAATTTTGATCTTCACTATAATCATGAAGAAGAAGTATCTCAAATTTCGATTGAGGGAGAGTGTTATCAAAATACAAATATATTGGCCTAGACTTTCACAACAAACTCAAACGAGACATGTATAGAATGGAAAAAATATAGGGAGGATGGAGAGCTCTTTATGTACTCTAAAACAAATGCAAGAATGTCGAGCTATGGGATTGGAAGACCACTAAGGTCTTATTTGGTTTATTGGTCACACGGTGACGGTGTTGTATGTGTGCAAACTATAGACTAGTGGCACATCAAGTTTGAAATGGAGACAAATAGAAAGGATCCAAAAACGTTTAATCCCAAACAATATCAAAATTAATGCTTTAGTTCCCAATAAATTAATCCTTACAAAAACAATCGCCTTCCCTTTAAAGGTAACCATTATGACCGAGAAACTATATTACTTGAAAAAATGAAAACATGAAAGCTAGCAAATGGCCTAAGGTCAGAATCGTATAAGGGTTAAATTTGACAACCACCTATGTATGTCAAACAATTTTTATGTGACGGTAATTTTCTAATATTACCCTTTAAAAATGTAAAACAATGTTAGTTATACACTACTAATAAAATATATAAAAGATTGTTTTATGTTTATTAATATAGTTTACATATAGATTTATATTAAAAATGACGATCATATTTTAAATATGCAAGTCATATGAGATGGTTATTTCAAATATTTGCAAGTTTTGTAGGTAAAATCATGAAAAACGTCTAAACATTCATCAAATTTAACCCTAAGTTAAGAGAAGAAAAGTTGTAAAGAAGGAAGAACACATGGATGAAACATAACTACAAATGGATGAGTAGATGGGATATCAACCTAAATGAATTCCCAAACCTTAACAAATAAATTGAAAATTGTGTGAATAAAAGGTTTAGAACATGGATGTGGAGTGTAGACACAAAATCACTCACTTGGGTACATTTCTAGGTCCTAAAAGCATATTAGTACTCATATGATTCCTAAGCAAAAAAACTAGTAATTGACAACTATCTTTAGCCTCTTTTCTGTCTTTCTTATTTTCTATCCAGTCTTACACACCCTACAGCCCAGTCAGAACTTTACTTGCTTATCTTGTATGACTTCAGACACCAGCACCCACCCTAGATGTCAGCGCCTAGGCACCCTCGTCCCCTCTAGGTGCCCTTGACCTCTTTCCACCTTACTCACTCTTTTTGGGCTTCTCTTATCTTTTGGGTATCTTATTTTCTTATCAGTTGTCAATTACAAAATTCAACTAAGGGAATCATATAAATACAAAGCTATGTGACCAAAATAAATGACCAAGCTCTAAGCATACTATCTATCACCTAAGTTTGCATCCAAAGGCATCCAAAGTACTCAAAGACATTTATCTAGCATCCATTCAAGGGACACGGGATTGCATTTTCTGCATACACTATATAGGAAGGGGAAGTTTATTCTATTCCATACACACATTTGCATCTTTTAGCAAATTTAGCCCATTATCTAGTGCATCTTGCACAAGGGCATCCTAGGGCACGATTCTTTCACACACTCATAAGAACTACGGAGTCGAGATGTAGTCAACGCTCGATCGTAAGCTCACTCTATCAAGTGACCGCCAAGGTCAGTCTGACTCCTCATGTTGCATCTTTCTTTTTTGGATTTGATGCGGTTTTGTGGGTTTTGCAGGTGAACTTCTATCTTACAAGTTATAGATATATTCGATCAAGGTGTGTCATACATGTGACTAACAATGACTATTAAAGAACACAAGAAAAATTAGATTCGACCACTTTAGCAGTCATGGGCGCCTGGGTTGAGACTCGGCACCTAAGTGCCCTCGACCCAATCCATGTACTCCTAGTCCGACCTTATCCGACAATTCTAGATTTTGCAATACATAGTGCGATGGTCTTCCCTCTTTATTTAACAGTTTCCTCGATCCGCATTAGTTCCAGAAAGTGCAAATTGGCTAAGTCCTTTCATCTCTCTCTTGCACTCGTGGTTTCATATTTTATTAGTTTATTGTTTACGTCAAATTGTATCTAACAATGATTGTATATCATAGTTTACATTCGGTTACTCTTCAATTGGGGTTTAGAATAAAACTTTTTTTTGTTAAATCATTTGGTGAACCGCATTCAAATACACTTGGATCCTTCTTTTTCTTCTCTCATGGATCCTAAAATTCCTCAAATTTATTTGCATGATCTACTTCAAATGCATCCCAATTACAAGGTTGTTCTCCAAAAACCCTAGACACTATGTATCTCCCTCGCAATATGTTGCCCACTCAAGTAAATGCCATTTTCAATCATCTATCTGATGACTCTATCACTCCTAACCCTCCATCTAATCAACTCATCTTAGAGTCAATTCAAGCTTTACATTCTTTACTTCAAGACAAAATTCAATTTATGGAAATAATGATTACATCTCTTAAATCAAATCCAAGATCTCAAGGATACTTTCTCAAGCCCATGCTTGTTCTTCTTCTACATCTCATCCCACTTATATGTCTTCTACATGTACTCATGTCAATGAACCCCAAGTCTTGCCGCTACCCACACCTCTCAAGTTTGATTCAAATGCTAAGCAAGAGGATATTTTTCCTCAACTCCTCACTCATTAATTGATCAACTTGTTATCCACTCATTACTATCCTCCTTATCACTTGCACAATATCAAGGTCATCCATATTGCAATTATCATCGAATTAATGGACATAATGACAATGATTGCTATGTTCTAAAATGAAAAATTGGCCACCTTAAGCATTATGGTCTCATTTCATTTGCTACACAAAATGTTACATGTTCATCTCTGATTGTTACATCCCACTGGGTTCCTAAACCTGATTCATTTATGTTTAATGAGCATCATTTCATCACTTCTAGTGTTCCTTCTTGGTCATTTAAGTGCCACCTATGTAACCCACTCCAAGTAAGTAATCACCTCCTCTAAAAACCGGTCCATCATCTCCTCCTACTAAGTCTTCTCACTGCGTCACCAACTCCCAAGCAAGCTTCTCTAAAAATCGGTCCAACCCCTCCTCCTCTCAAGTCTTCTACATCGTTATCAATCCCACATAAGCTACCACCAATTCATTTTGTCAAACAAACTATTCCTTACATTGATGGTTGGGACACATTTCAAATACCACCATAGATCTTCATCTCTTACACACTTTGGGGCATCATAACTTCTCCCCATGAATTTCTATGAAATGTATCTATCATTTCATGCACTTAACGCTCTACGCTTAATGTCTAATATTTCCTAAGCACCAATATAAACCCTTTAATACATGCGGTGTTTCATCATTACCCTATGACACACTCTTGTTCTATGGTTCATTCTTGATTTTCGAGGGGTCTTTTATAAATGAACATCATCTCATACTCATCTACATCCGTTGGGGGCACATTGCTCCTATCACATTCACATTGCATACCATTCCATCTCACTCATACATAACATACTGCATATCTTGGTTGCACATATTCTTGCTTGTTTATACTTACATGTGTACACTTTGTTTCCCATACTAGACACATGCTTAGTATGTCAATATCTTTTCTATATGCACATGCACGTTCACTTGGTCTTTAGTTGTTGTTGCTGTCTAAATTTTACACCCCATATAAAATTAGATAGCTTGCAAACTGGACTTAGGCAACCAAGGGGTCTTGATGAACAAACAAGGAAAATCAGTCTGTAGGGTATTGTAAGCAGGTTGACCCAAAGAACAAAATGAGCAGGGAAAATTGTGTAGGTCACGGAAATTTGGACCCCATCGGTAACATGTACAAATGCTAGCGACCAACAACAAGTTAGGATGCTACCAACCAGAAGATGCACAAATGCTATCAAGCGGAAGATGTTAAGATGCTTTATCGATCGATAACAAGTACGGATGCTACAAGTCAATAACAAGTATGGATGCTACCAATCGATAACAAGTATGGATGCTACCAATCGATAACAAGTACGGATGCTACCAATTGATAATAAGTGCACGGATGCATCGCCAATAGCAAGTTAAGATGTTATCACCGGTAGCAAAGAGCAAAAATGACGGGCCAACAAACAAGGCAAGTTGTGTAGGTAAGATGAAACGATGCTACCAGTCGGTAGCAGAACATAATGCTACCGGTCGACACCAAACAATGGTGCAACCGGTCGACACCAAGGTTGATGAATTTAGTACATATAGCTCAACAACCAGTATTAATGAGGTATGACGCCCATGTCTTCTTCTGTAGGCAAAGTACCATTAGGAAACACATTTGTAAGGTTGCCCATACCTTTCGTCGAGCTTTAATGCATATTTTTGGTGGTTGGAAACCCCTTCTCTATATAATGTAAAACTCTCTCATTTATAAAAGAGCGCTCTTTGTTATAACGACACCATGCCAAAATGTTGGCTAACTTCCCATGAGTTCCAGACCTCAAATCTAGTCCCTGCAATGTAATCGCGCCTTCTTCCATGAATGTAATGAAGTTGTGCATATTTTAAGCAATATAATCTATTTTGTGGCACATTTTTTTTGCCTTAGCTCATTTTATTTGTAGTTTTGCCTCTCTGTTCATTTTTGGTATGTTGTGCATATTTCTTGCTTTGCAGTTCCATTTTTGTTGTGTTGTCATTGTGTGGGAGGGGAGAAGCTACATGGTTCTTGATATGTGGAATGTTTGTCGCGCCCTCTCCCACGTTTTCTCTCTTTCCTTCCCCTTGTGGAAGAGTGATCATCACCCTTTTCTGGTGCTATCACCACCCTTTTAGCTTAGGATTTCCCTTTCATGCATCTTTCTAACCCTCTATCTCTCCTTAGTCCCTTGGAATATGTAGGTTAAGATTAATTAGATTTACTTTTTACATTTGTAGAAGTAGTTTTAACAATAAGACTAGGTAGAGGAAGTCAACCTTCTCCAAAGGTCTATCTCAGTTCAAGTCCCACAACTTAGAGGGTCCCATGTTGCCTCAAAGCCCCGTGATCAAGTTGATTTGGGATGGGTGCAAATTTGAGCTCCAACAGTTTTGGCATGCCTAGTGGGACAAAGTTTCAAGAGCTTTAAATCTTCATTTTTCCAAGTTTTGGTGTGTATCTTGGTAAATGTCATCCTTTAGAGGCTTTGCATCAACACATATGGCAGCTCAACCGATTCCAATAACCCATTACCTTATTTGCATACCTTTCCCTTCATTATTTCATCCATTTCCTTTTTTTCCATCCCTTCATTTTTCTCTTTCATGAAGTTGTGCAATCATGACTTCATTTCCTCATTGGGACTCTCATTTGTAGCAGCAGTACTAGTTCCATCCATCCCTGTATTCCCAAAATTCCCCTCCAAATCATTTCTATGAGCACCATCATGAAGAATATGTGTATAACCCAAACCCCATTGATCCATATGGTTATCCTTCTAACCAAGATGTTTTTCAAGAACATGGTTATGCAGGTGATGACGACAACTTCATGACACGGATGTTGATTTCAGAGGCGATTCAAGAAATGGAGATTAGTATGGTGTAGATCAGGGCTACATGTGTAGTGAAGGCATGTAAATTTAGTTTAGGGTTCCTTGTCCATGGGTTGGCCCTATGCCAAACCGATTTAGCCCTTAGCAAAAGTTGTATTTTATGGTTGAAATGTTTCCTTGAATCACAAAGTGGGTTGAGTTAATGGAGGCTCATGAATCTAGTGTTAGGAAACCCTGTCAATGGGGCAATCCTACACTACCATCTTACAACCCTCCCATTCCTCCTCCTAAACCTATGCCATCTCAGCCTATTTTCCATGTTCCTAGCTTTCTTCCTGTTCCATTGAGGTTTCCACTTCTTCATCTTCTTCCCTTCCATCTCACCTTCATTTCTCTACCATTATTTCTCACATTATTCCCTCTCCCTCCCAATCCTCTGTGTCTAACAATGAAAGTAATTAACAGTCTCTCCTTTTGGATCATCTCCACAAGTCCTATCATATATGATGATTATATAACCATTGAAGAATGGTATGACTCTGATTGGGAAGATGAAATTGTGCAAAGTGAACAAAGGAGGGCATCTACTTCAAAAGGAAGTCAGTTAGACTCAGAGGATGCGTTTTGAAGGAGGCAAAATTGTTTGTAGAGAAAGCGAGAAAAAAATTAAGATCATCTTGCAAACAGTCTCCAACTTCGAGTTGAAAGTTTGTGGGATGACCCCATTCATGGGGTCGAGCTTCAAAAGAATGAGAAAATCATAAGGATCATCTCGGTTAGTTCCCAAGGCCTCATGCCCGATCACATATTTGGCTAATTTGGAACCAAAAACAGAGTTGCAACTAGTCATGCTCATTTTAAAGCATGAGGATGAACTGCAAAGATACCAAAGGTCAAAGAACAATACCTCCACATCCAAATGCAGAACAATCAAAGGAGGTATTCATCATTTTTGTAGTTGATACTTTGATGAAACTCAGAGTGCAAGGCATTCTTTTATTCCCACCATGTGATTTTGTTTCCAAACAGATCACATGACAAAATTTTGTGAGGAAAGGATGTTATTTCTCATAACTCGTTGCAAGTTTTGTTTGATCGTCCTTTACCTCTCTGGTTAACATAGAGTAGGTAGGTTTGATTTTTGCAAAAGAAGTGTTTGTGCACACTCTACATATTTCCACTTTGAACATGTATGATTTTTCATGTTTGTATATAGCTTTTTGCAGGATTTTGTTGTTGTGTATAGTTCATTTCAGGGCCAAATCTAATAAGTTGGAAAATCTTCAAGTTTTATTCAAATCCCATGAGATCAATTCAATCCATTTGGGAAGGCATAAAAGGTTTCATAAGCATAATCGGATAGTTGGAGCAGTTTAAGCTTTATTTAGATCTCCACTGATCAATTTCAGATAGCGGTCATCATGTAGTTTCGGTTTGGTGTTAAATTCATACGGATTCATGAGACAAATTTTCAAAGGAAAAGATTAGTTTTTTTCAAGATTAGGCTTGACTCCGTGCCCAATAGATGCTTCAAGGAAAATGGTATTCATCATCTAGTAGGCGAGATGTCCCTAGAGGTCACCAAACCGCAGTCCAAATTTTACACCCCCGTAAAATTACACAACTTGCAAATTTGGACTTGAGCGGTTTGAAGGGGTCTTGATGATTAAACAAGGAAAATCAGTTTGCGAGTATTTTGAGTAGGCCAACCCAAAGAACAAAGCGATCGAGGTAAATTTTGTAGGTCACAAAAATTCGAGCCATGTCGGTAGCATCAAAAGATGTTATCGATCGGTAACATGTATAGATGCTTTACCAACCGGTAGTACATACGGATGCTACCAAATTGTAATAGCACACCGATGTTACCGACTTCCGGAAGGGAGAGTAGAAATGATGGGCCAACAAGAAAGGCAAGTTATGTAAGTAGCATGAAATGATGCTATCGGTGCGGGTAACATGAACATAATGCTATCAGTCGACACCAAACAATGATGCAACAGGTTTGACACCAAGGTTGATAGAACACACACAAGTAGCTTAGCAACCAATATTAATGAGGTGTGACACTCATGTCTTCTTCTACAAGAAAAGTACCATTAGGAAATGTATTTATAAGGTTGCCCATACCTTTCTTCAAAAATTTAATGGATGTTGTCGGTGGTTAGAAACCCCTTCTCTATAAAATGTAAAACGCTATCATTTGTAAGAGAGCACTCTTTTTGTCAGAACGAGGATGCCAAAATGGTGGCTGACTTCCCATGAGTTCTAGACCTCGAATCTGGTCCCTCTAATGTACTCGTGCCTTCTGCCATGAATGTAATGAAGTTGTCCATATTTTAAGCAATAAAATTTGTTTTGGGGCACCTTTTGTCTGCCCTAGCTCATTTTATTTGCAGTCTTGCCTCTCTATTTGTTTTTCGGCATGTTGTGCGTATTTATTGCTTGTAGGTTCCATTTTTGTTGTGTTGTTAATGCGTGGGAAGGAGAAGCTACATGGTTCTTGATATGTGGAATGTTTGTTTGCCCTCTCTCCCATGTTTTCTCTCTTTCCTTCCCCTCGTGGAAGAGAGATCATCACCCTTTTTGGTGTTATCACCATCATTTTAGCTTAGGATTTCCCTTTCATGCATCTTTCTAACCCTCTCTCCCTCCTTGGTCCCTTGGAATGTGTAGGTTAGGATTAGTTAGATTTGCTTTTCTGTTGTAGGAGTAGTTTTAGCAGTAGGATTAGGTAGAGGAAGTCGGCGTTTCTGCAGAGGTCTGTCTCGGGCCGAGTCCCACAACTTGGAGACAATCCTATATTACCTCAAATCCACGATCAATCTAACTTAGGATGGGTGCAAATTTGAGCTCTAAAATTTGTGAATGTATACTTTCTGAGATGTTTACACGCAACAATGGCGTTTGGCATTGTATCTCTTACCAATCCCACTGAGGCTCCTGAGGCATCTACATTTACTAATCTCACACATTACATGTGTTATTGTTTAATTATTTCTACTCCTTATTCTTACTAGTACACTAATTTCTATCGATATATACATGCTTTGATATACTCTATATCTTTCTAACATGCTAACGGGTGCTTTATGTGTATCATCTCGCCTTGCAAGAACTATTTGCCACCATGGTTTTTTGTTACATCTTGCTTGACATTGTTTGCCATTCAGTATGTTATTGTTTTGCGGGCTATGCCCTTTGTCTTTTAAGCACACTAAATGCTTTTGGCCGCTTTAACCTTGATTGTCTTACGACATTGTGAGCAATGTCTCGTGTCTCGAAACCTACTTTTTGTGGTCTATCTTGTCTTCTTGCTTTCTTGATACATTGTCTTCTATATGCATACTTTCTTTGATTACACTAACACATGTTATGGCAGTTTGTTTGCATGTGCCTTGGTCTCTACCATACACATCCCCTTCCCCCATAGAATAGCCACTTTAGATCGGGTTTCAGATCCTCTCCTTTGGACCACATGTTCCTATCAATGTCACATGCACCCCAAATGAGGGGGAATACATTGGGTGAATCAGTTACCCCATACAACAACTCGAGCTACCTTTCGGATATGCACAAGACAGAACATAAAAAGCTGCGATTACACAAATAACACGAGAATTTGACTTAGGTCCTCAATTCAAGCACATGCACCAACACCTAAATACATACATTAGCACTGGGCACTTTTGACCTCCCCTAGGTGCCTATGTACTGGGGAAGATACAACTACTTGCTCATATTAGCATAGTTCACAACAATTTACAAAGTAATTCTATAGTATCGTGCATGGACCTCAAAGAATCAAAAGTATGCATTCTATCTCCATTGCAATTGAAAAAATTCATAACTAAATTCGGTACAACTCGGAATAAAACAAGATCACACCATCTGCAGTGGTGTATAATCAGGAAGTAGTCATGGAAGGAGATTAATACTAGACCTCTCTCCCCAACACTCTTCTGTCGTGGCATGAGATTACCCAAAAAACTCACACTTGGCATGAGATCGCCCAAAACTCACTCTTGGTGTGAAATTGCCCAAAAAAACAACTCTTGGTGTCAGATTGCCCAAGAAACTCACTCTACACAGTAGTTTTAGGACATCTTTCTATCCTTTTACACTCATGATCATCAGTGCACACTTTCCTTTTACTAATTTTACATACATTTACAAAATTTTACATACTTTTACAGAGTTTTCATTATACATGACTTTGATTACTCTTTCACTCTTCTTTTCGCAGCTCCTGTCCTTAATACACAAGAAGAAGCGGCCCTACATCAAACACAACAATAGGTATAACATAGTACAAAACAAACACGCTTCACTCTTAGGGTCACTTCCTCTTTCTTAGCTTCCATGCTTCATTTATATCACTTCATGCTTTCACTTGTCTCATCGACACACTATCGCCATCACAATCTACATGAAAAAAAGGTACACATCTTCTAACTACTTTATGTTATCGAGTATTCACTCAATAACATAAAGTAGAGGAAAATTTAGACACAAAATCACGTACTTGTGTACATTTATAGGTCCTAAAAGCACACTATTACTCATATGATTCCTAAGAGAGAAAACTAGTAATTGATAACAATCTTTGTTGGCCTCTTTTCTATCTTTCTTTTTTTCTATTTAGTCTTACACACCCTACAACCCAGTCACAACTTTACTTGTTTATCTTTTATGACTTTGGACACCAAAGACCTGGCCAGACGCCTTGATGGCTAGGTGCCCTCATCCCCTCTGGGTACCCCTGACCTCTTTCTACCTTACTCACTCTTTTTAGGCTTATTTTATCTTTTAAGCATCTTATTTTCTTATGGGTCACCTTCCAGTTGTCAATTACAAAATTCAACCAAGGGAATCATATAAATACAAAGCTATGTGATGTAGTCACAAAATCACACACTTACTATTACATTTATACCGTTAGGTATGTTATTTTATATATGGATCTTGTGTAATAAAATTATTCACTAGTGACCCATCCCGTGTTGTCGGTTGGTCGAGTGGTCATTGATATTTGTCCTGTTGATATTTAATCGTCACTTGTCCATATAGTTTTGGGAATCTTTTATAGAGTTTTAGGTGTTGTAATTTTCTCAGTTGTCATCTCCAGTCCTATCTTGGGGTGTTTAGGGTTACTTGACTAGAGCGCCTTGGGCACCCTATTCGTGATTTGAGGTGCCCATGTTTTTGTAATTTATGGTCTTAATTTATTTGTTCGAGGTCGGTCTTTGTTGTTACCCCATGCAATCCCCTAGGTTGTAGTCAATAGTTTCGGGTCACTAGTGTCGAAATTTGAACAAGAGATCCCTATATAAACATAACATACTCACTACATTATGGGTGGACATCTTACTATCAAGGGCAACTATCTACTAAGGCAAGGGATTGCATTTGGGAATCTTCTACATATGCATCACACAAGCATAGGGGAAAAGGGTTGAATTCTTTCTATTCTATCCATCATTTACATCTTTACATCTAGATAGTGCCCCTACTTCGACGTCATGGCGCTAGGGAATCCTAGGCACAAAATTGCACACACACGCACATAGAAATACATGGGGTTTGGAATGTAGTGCAACACTTAGTCGTAAGTCCACCATTGTGGTAGCTAAGGTCAGTTTGACCTATTCATATGCATTTTTATTTCTTAGGAATTGATGCTTTGAATAGGGTTTTGTAGGTGGATATTTGCACCGCATTCACAAATGACATAGTACGACAATATCATTGCGACATCCGTGTGATAAAGACGAAGATATTACAGAGATATTACGACACTACTAGACCTAGGTCATGAGCTTTTCTACATTCTACATCACCTAGATCATGACCTGGGCACCTCAGGGGCGCTCCAAGATCCTTCAGTGCACCCGAGTCCAGTCAAATACTCAGTTTTTGCCCTTCCCGAGGCCACCCGATTCTACAACTTTCCTAGTTTGCACAACATTCTACTTCATTCAACACACAACGAGGTAAGTCAACTTGAGGTTAGTACCATATCCCTCTTATTTCCATTATTTCACTATATTTAAATAATAAAACAAAATATTTAGATCCAACATTTTAGTATAGCATTTTGTTTCTATTTAGATTAACTCATAAAAAAATAAGAAAAATCTATTTTTCTCTATTTTTAGTTAATCATTTTGGTGAACCCTACATTTCGAATACTTTTCCTTTGGATCCTTTTCACTACCTTAGTGGTTAAGCATAGTTCTTCTTTTCTCCCATCATGTCTCGTTTTAGTGTCAATCCTATCTATGATGAGGCCATCATAGCTGAACTTAAGGCCTTATATAGTACCCCCATGACTCTACCGACGATACTCAACAAGCCCTCTTGGAAGGCCAACAACATGTGCTAACTAGTCTTGTTGATTCTCCTATAGGTATATGCCTTGTTGATGACCATGTTGCTTTCACTCATTGTACGTCGTGCCATTTGGTTACATGTGGTCCTTCTTCGATATGCCACCCGATGCTTTAGATGACTCTATCATTGATTACTTATTAGGCATTGATCCACAATCAAGTGTACCTCATACCTCTTCTCCCTCTACTCCAACTACTACTATAGCTACTCCTATGTCTTCTTTTGCTTCGATAGTACTCCTCCCACATCTCATTCTAGCTTACATTCTCTTTCATATTACATTGATGATCCTATTGATCATCTTGATGGCAACAACATTATTTCTAGAACCCCATCTTTTACTAATCATCATGGGTCTCCTTCTTTTTATACCGTTGCATGTGACTCTCCTACTCCATTGTTATCCTCTCCGAGGTTACATCTACTATTGTGCATGAGTCACCTCCCGTTATTGCTTCTTCCCCTTCTATCCCCACATCCTCTACAACTCCTACTGCATCTTCACCTATAGAAAGTTTCCTCCTTGATCACTGCCCCTACCAGGGATTGTGTTGATCCTAGTCATATTATAGCTCCTACATCATCATCTACCATAACTCCTTTAGCATCTAACTCCACTATATCGCCTCTTGATATCCCTATGATCACTCATAATGGAAAACTTCAACCACTTAATACATTATTGCCATCTCCTACCATCCCCTCACAGGATATTCTATCTCTCATGCATGTTGTAGGACAACTCCAATCTCAAGTTCATACTCTTACTTTAGAAAGTAAAGCCTATTATGCCTCTATTGACAACAATTATTTGCATGACAATCTTGTTCCTAAAAAGATTCATAATTTTGCCTTCCCTAAAGACTTTATCATGCCTACTTTCACATGTTTTGATGGTACTAGTGATCCTCATGCTCATATCCTACATTACCGCACGCTTATGACCGATTACTCTAATGATCACTTGTTGCTTAAGGCCTTTTGCTATAGTCTTACTGATGAGGCACTACAATGGTACACCCATCTACCCTTTGGGTCCATTAGCACTTTCTATGACATGGAGGATGATTTCCTCTGTCATTTCATTCTTAACAATGGCCCTAGAGTTACTTATGATCACATTCCTACTTTACATCAAGGCTCCTCTGAACCTATCCAGACTATATCTTGCGGTTTAATGCCTGTATACACCAACTCATCTTCCAACCTAGTGACTTAGAAAAGCAATTCATCTTTTTCGTGGTCTCATTCCTCCACTTAAGAAAAGGTTATAATATGATACTTATGAGTCATTCATTCTCTTGTGCTATAAGGTTATTGATCTAGAAAAAGATCTTTTGTCCTCATCTATCACTCAACCCACACATGTTTCTCCAACAGTTCCATCCTCTAGTCTTCCACTCCCACCTCTAGTTGAGCATCCAAAGCAATCTCCACCTTTTCCTAAAGTGTATTCCAAACAACCTCCACCCGCTCCTTCACCACCACCCCATCCTTCTCCGGTTCCACAACAAGTTAGTACTTCCACCACTCCACCTCCATCACAAGATCCTTTGTATTTCTCTCCTCACGCTCGACCACATGATGTGCTGCACATATTACTCAATGAGTGATTAATTCGGTTACCCTCTAACCAACATCATCCCCCACACCACTTGCAACGTCAGTGTGACCAACACTATTGTAATTATCATCACATCATTGGCCATAGGGACAATGATTTCCTTGCCCTATGTGAGAGGATACAACACCTAGTGGATTCGACATCATCTCCTTTGCCTCTCGTGAGTAGTCATTGTCTCCTTCACCCCATCAACGTAGGCGTACCCCACTTGAGTCTTCTCCATCATGTGCCCAATTCATTGATTGTGATCCACTATCACACGCTCGTTCTCTACCTCATCCATCATTTCCACCATCACATTCATTGCATTTGTTACATCCACACTATCCACCACTTCATGCTACTACATCTCATAGTTTTCTCATCAATCTCTGCATATCCCGTGGTCACTACACATGACATTCCATTTGGTTCATACACTCATGTTGCATCCATTCCACATGTTTCCACCACCACCCATCGTCTTGGTCTTTGGTAGGTGATTATTATCACCTTACCCCGATGACGCACTTGTGTTCTTATGGTTCTTACACGACTGTTGAGGGATTAGTTCTAAAAACATTTCATCACGCGCTTCGGCGTTTCATCTATCGCACTCAATCATTTCCCGATGACACACTCTTGCTTATGCAGATCATACTTGATTGTTGAGGGGTCTTCATTACATGATCCTATTCATTCACACGCTGGGGGCATGGTTAATCTCTTCCCCTCCCTCTTATTTTCATCACCCTATCCTATTACGACTACATTACATTCTCACACAATCATGATGGTACATTCATTTTACTATCCTACATTTTTCTATTTTCACAACTATCTTACTATAATCATTACCTTACCTACGCGCTACATATTTTGTTCATCCAATATTTCATCAATCACATTACATTAGCTATATAGTCATCATTCACCATACACATTTTATTTACCACTACTAACATCAACATGCAAATTTATATTCATCACATATAAACAATACAATACACATGTTAGGACAATAACCATAAAATCATACAATATCCATTACATCGCCATGGCAAAACATTCCAATATAGATTTAACATGTATCAAAAATAGGTGTCCATACACATATCGCGAGTACAATCATCATCCCAAAACATGTTTCATAACTTGGGGGAAAGGCCCCCACATCATATACAATAATCACCATCATACCTCATCATCACTATCGCTCTCGCATACTACAAGAGCCCTAGAACTGGATGCCTCTCCACCAACACGACGCCACATTTCGTAGCCCTGAAATTTCTCCACCTGCCTCCGTAGCATAGTAATCTTTGTACTCTACTCCGAAAACTAATGCTGCAAGTCTACATACCGTGTGAACATGTCCTGGGCCAAGGGACCACCACCCATCGCCTCTCTGGGAACCTCACGCCAACTCACGTGCCTCATCCCGCTTACTTAGTAAAGACTGTGTATATGTTGCGCTATTATGGATAGTGAATCACAAATATGGGCATGTTGGCCTCGTAATGTCATCAACATGCTCTAGCATCCCTCCACCTAAGCACTTCATTTGACACATTCTACGTCAAAGTATGACATATGTGTCTACTGTCAATGACCAATATGCATCCCCTATAAACATAACATAAAACCACACATTAGCTAAACACATATAAAACAATGTAGACAATCCGTTAAACACCACATAAGCATACACAAATACTTATGCTCTGCCATAGCCACCGCTACGGGGTTAGGGACACCTCCCTCTCCTCCTCCTCCAGGTGGTAACTCCATAACACCCACAAATATTGGGTATAGTAATACCCACCGATGTGTTTCCCACCACACTTGATACTCCTCGGTGCACCCCACATCATCTCCATCCACAAAAGTTATCATTAGGTTTGTCTCATCCGACCCTCGGTGGTATCAACTACTCTACTATGGGTCCTAGCCTTGTACTTGCCCTCCTATGGGATCTAATTGCTCTCAACCATACGTATGACTCTCGAGGCACATCCTACGTCATACCAAACTGTCGTGATACCCTCTCCACTGAAAAATCTCTCGCCACACTGGAAAATGATCCTCAGCCACATAGTCCTCCGAATGCATCATAACTTTGTAGCATCCTTGGGCCATCCCCCATAATCATGGTATGGCCTCCATATCACTGACTCGGGCCCCATCCTATCTATAAGTTCCTTAAAGGTATCTGTATCCATCTTCCTACTGTGAATATCCACCCAACGTCGAGCATATATCTTAGGCCGAGCCCACTCTCCTTGTGGCCCCGTAACTGGTCTCAATACAACTATGTGCTCATATGCCCACGTGCATGAGATGTAGCAAGTGTGGTGGATCCTATACCTCCGTCATGTTCATCCTGCATAAATTGATATAAGTCTCTATATAAATGGGCCAATACACACCATGCCCACGCGTATCTCGCCCTCCTCTATCCGCTAACATATGTCATGCATCTTATGCAAGATGCCAACACCTCTTCCCTCCATGGTTATACATGAAGCAATCACTAGTGCGATGTATTTCATGCAAACGTGGAACCCTAGATCAGTAGTATCACGTTTAAACTAATATGGGACTCATTAGGTACTTAAGCCCCTACAAAATATCACCTCGACGAACACCTCTGTACTTCATATCCACTATTGCCATCACTCATACCCTCTCTCCAACAACTGGCAATCGCAATATGCAATATATATCCTCCAACGTCATTGTAATCTCCCCGTAGCAACCAAAATGTGGATGTGTTCGCACACCGTTATCCATATTTCACCCCGTACAAATATCGATCAACCGTGATCTCGCATAAGAGGAAAACAAATCAAATGTGGACCGTTGAGGAAAAAGTTGGTTCTTTGCACCTTGTTATCTCAAAGGGGGTAAAAGTTGAAAAATGGCCCGCAACTCCGCCCAAGGAAAAGTCAGCATCCGGGGCTCGAGTCAAATCCAAGGGGAATCGGAAGAAAGGGGACCCATTTTCGAGTTGTTTTCCGCCCTCCTGTACAGACTCGATACAAACTTCAAGGGGTGTATCTTTCGACTCATGGCTCAAAATATTGCAAATCTGATGTCGTTGGAAAGATCTCGGCCTCACGCATGCCATGGGGTCTAAAACTTTAATTTTGAGGAGGTTAGGTGAAGAAAATGGAGGAAACATCTTCGAGCCTTCAATGCGGGATCCATCTGTCTCAACAACTAGATCAGATTGATTTGTTTCCACCATTTCCTCTTCCTTCAAGGCCGAACCAAGGATTGATGCAATAAAGATGGATTTGGGGAGAGATTTCATTAGAGGCATTAACAAGTGATGGTTGAGCTTCAACTTGTTTTCTCGTTTCTCTCTCTTTCCTTTTTTCAGGTTGAATCTATAAATACGGGGGCATGATTCGTTGTAAAGGGTTGGACATTCTTTGTTTTGCAGGCTCCCTCTTCCTTCTAGAAAAGGGATCTGTGGGGTTTAGGCCTTCCACTAAAATTGTAATACGTTTTTGCCTCTTGGCTACTTTGTAATGGACTGTATCAATCTACAGAGCAATAAAACACGTATGTGATTGATTTTAGATCCTCTCTTGTCTCTTTTGCTTTCATCTGGCCTTCCATTATATATCTGGCTATCTGTGTTGGTTTATTGTATGCATTTTGTTGGTTTGTGTCTATTAGCAAAACAAGTGTTCATCATTCCTTTGGTGCATCACCTCGTAGTTTAGCTTTGTTTTAATTTCGTATTCCTTCTATCCTTGTCTCCTTGGTAAAGTTTAGATTAGGATTAAGAATAGATCCTCTGCAAGTTTCTACGTATGCACCTAAACAGAGGAATAAGGAACCGGCCTTTAATCTGGAGAGCTTTTCCATTTTATAAGGTCCCACACCTTGGGGAAAGTTCAATGTTATGCAATCACACCAAATGAGTCTGCCTTAGAAAAGTATATTTTTAGAACTCATTTGGGGGTGCTGTGATTTTGCATTAATAGTTTTGGCACCCTGGTGGGACTAAGAAGTCTCCATCTTATTACAGTAGGAATTGATGTACACTTGTTGTGATTCTAGCTTTTAAGAAGCCTTAAAATTATACATTTGGTGACTCCAAAAGAAACAAATCTACTAGTTTCAGCAGCCCAAGCTTGGAAGATTCATGAGAAAAACCCGGTCTAGAGCAAGGAAAGAAGGTATATTTGAATACTTGCATCTATCCCCAGGTAGAGAAAGGAGAGGAAGAAGAATTCAGAGGTCTCCATCTACACCAAGAAGAATTCAGAGGTCTCCATCTCCACCAAGAAGAACCTTGTCAACACCTCCACCTACGAGGCCTTTCTTTCAGTCTGCAAGGATTCTTAGGCCAATCAGAATGGCACAACCAAATCCATATGTCAACTTCACCACAAAGTAGTCCACTCGCCTTGATTGCACAAAACCCAGTTCTAATTGCAGCATTAAAAAGCATCCCATATTTCACTGGGAAAATCAAACTTTTCCCGTGACCATGTCCAAGATATTGCAAATGTTATGTATAATCCACGAGATCCATGAGATGGACATTGTGCAAGTAAAGATGCTCACCTCTTCATTCAAAGGGAAAGCTTCACAATGGTTCATGAGTCTTACAACAGATCTATCCAGTAACTCGGAACCACAGTGCACGGCTCTTCACGATCAGTTTGGGGAAAAAGGTGATAACTTGTCTTTGTTGGAGCAATTAACAACGATCAAGAGAACCCTAAACGAGCAGTTGATGAATTCAACCTCAAATTCCAGAGGACTTGGGATAGGATTCCAACAGCAGTAAAACCCACTAATGAAGGTGCCTTCTTATACTTTCTTAGGGCTTTGAATTCTAATATTTCTCTAATGATTCAGTCAATGGGGGGCACTACATTACCTCGCAGCCTATAGCCTCTCCATAAATGAGAACCATTTGATTCAAGCTGGAAAAATCACTCCTAGGCCATCCATGCCTCTGTACCCTGAGTTAGGAAGCCCAGATACTAGCCAAGCACCTACATTAGCTCCTATACCCACCCCCAAGAGTCAAAGCTCAGCCGAAGCTTCCACTTCATCATCTAATACCGATAAAGAGTTTCAAGAAGTGGTAATGAAGCAATTTTAGAACTTTGGGAATGAGCTAGTGACCATCAAAAGACAACAAGCTCAGAGTTTTAGGCCATACCAGCCCCAAGCTCAATATCAAGCCAGACCCCAGTATCAATAGAATAGGCCACCACCTTAGACTGTAAACTAGAGCTAGAACCAAGGACAACCCCAAGCTACTAGACCTTTCAGGCCGTATGATCCTAACACAACTTCAACATCTAGGGCATTGGTTCCTGCACAGAACAATATGGCACAAGAATATGATTGGTGTTTTCCATGCAGATAGCCACATAACCAATCAACGTGCTTTAATGGTGCTCTAAATCAGGCCTTGATGGTGTAAACCAGTGTGGCGCCACAAGAACTTGACCAAGAGGAAGATCAGCAGCAAGGTGGCCCCCAAACGAGACTATGCTTGTCAACTGGCAGGTCAAGATTTCGTGGGATGAATCAGTCCCCTCCTCAAAGTGTAGCTGCCAATACACGGTCCAAAAAGAGAAATATTGGAGAGGGCCAACCACTGAGCTCAGGTGACCCTCAACCTTCCATCACTCCACAAGGTCTTGGTGCTCCAAGTACAACTCCCAACATGTTGAACCAATCCAGAGCACCTCCCAAACCCAGTCAAGCACTAGTTGTAACAACCCATGTGTAAGAAAGAAATGTGTCTGGGAAGGGGCAACAAAAAGATGGCTCATTCAATATTATTGAGCAGATGAAAAGGACAAGTGTGAACATTTCACTATGGGAGTCACTGGCCATTCCAAGGCAGAGGGATCTATTACAAACTGCCATTCAGAATTGGTCAAGTTCAAATCACCCCCAACCAAGCAAGAAAGAGTGCTTGCCAATGCAGTTCAGCCTGGGAGGAACCATGGAGAACAACAAGGTAAAAACCTGAGACCTCCTCCCTTCTATGTCTCATTGATTATTGGAGACAAGTTGGTGCACAATTGTATGATTGATTCTAGGGCCAGTAGTTCTGTGATGCCCAAACAAATAGTTGATCAGTTGGGTCTCCAATATGAGGTCATCTCTAGAGGAGTAGTCCAATTAGATGGGACATCAAAGTGACTACTGTGGGAATCATCAAGGATCTGAGTCTCACTCTACACGCTTTGCCCTAATGTGACTATTTTGCAAAACGTGTCAATCATAGACCTACCACCACATTTTGCTTTGTGTCCATCCGAGACTTCACTGCCAAAATTAGAGGCTACCTATCTGTTGATTGGTCACATATGCTCTTTAGGACAAGGTATGGAGCAAAGGCCACAATCGATCGAACCTATTGCTGAATATCATATTGAATCCTATATGCCTAGCCTAATCAATGCCAACTGCTCAGCTTTTGATCAAGAGGACCTCCTAAGCACTTCTGAAGCAAATACCAAGGTGGGATATATCCCAGACTTGACTCTCGATGATTGGGCCAACAAAATCCATGCTTTTGACCCCTATAGGGAGATGGAAGAATCCGAGCTAGGTGTCTACTGCCTACATGAAGAGAACTAGTCTCTTCCTGACCTAATCAAGCTAGAATACAAGGATGACAATGAGGTATGGCAATTGTTCTTTGATGGTTCAAGGAGTAGACAAGGAGCTGGAGGAGGAGCCATGATTGTGTCCCCAGAGGTATGAGATATTATTCAGCCTTCATATTCTAGTTCGCTTGCTCAAATAACACTGCTTGAATATGAGGCTTTAGTCCAAGGTCTTCATTGGGCAAGGAAGCTGGGAATTAAGAACTGCAAGTATTGGTGACAAAGTGAACTGAACTAGTTGCTAATCAAGTCGAGGACTTAATGTTGTAAAAAATGACCTGCTAAAAAACTACAAGAGTAGGGTATGGGATCTCATGGAGGATTTTGAGGCCTTCAGTATTGTGTCCATACCTAGGAAGGAGAATGAAGCTGCTGATAGACTTGCAGTGGTTGGAGCAACGTTTGATGTGGTTGACAACATCAAGAGGGACAGAGAACAACCGCATATCCATGTGGTTGTGAGGCCAAAGCAGTGCCAGATAATAATACATGTTGGCAGGTGTTTGAGAATGATCAACAAATCATTAAATTTCTACAAGAAGAAGCTGAATTCTCAACTATAAACCAGAGCAAACTAGAGTAGCAGTATGGGAATCAGATAGTACAGTTGCATACAAACAAGCTTCCCAAAGGATTAGTGACACTGGAATCTATTTTCAATCCTAATGATCAGTTCAGAAAAGAGAAGGCTAACATGCAGATCAAAGGAGAAGATTCAGAGTCGATCCCAGTTGGAGAGGACAGAACACTTCAAATTGGCAAAGTGGCCACCAAACAAGAAAGGTATGAATTCATACAACTTTGCCAAGAATTCCCTGATGTGTTTGCTTGGAGTTATGAGGACCTAAGAGGATTCAATCCAAAACTAGCACAACACACAATCAAACTGGATCCAGCTACTCGGCCCATCAGGCAAAAGAAGCAAGAGACCAGTCAACCCACATATTGAGCCTCTGATGAAGAAGGAGCTGAACAAGCTGATAGAGGCAAGCATCATATTTCCAATTAAACACTCAAGTTGGGTTACAAATCTGGTCCCAGTTAGAATAAAAATGGAGAAATCAGTTGTGTGTTGACTTCAGGGATTTGAACAGAGCCTCCCTCAAAGACCACTACCCACTCCCTTCAATGGAGTAGATCTTGCAAGTAGTGTCTGGGTCAGAAAGGTTCTCCCTCCTAGATGGCTACTCAGGGTACAACCAGATCATGGTGAAAGAAGATGATCAATTCAAAACAACTTTCACCACCAAGTGGGGCACCTATGCATACAAGAAAATGCCATTTGGATTATCCAACGCCTGGAGCCACTTTTCAAAGGGCAATGGATATGGCATTCAAGGGGCTGATTAATCAAATAGTGCTGATCTATTTGGATGACATCACTATTTTTTCCAAGAATGTAGTAGATCATCTCTTCCATCTGAGGTAAGTTTTTCAGAGATGTAGGAGATTTGGGGTGTCACTAAACCCCAAAAATGCATATTCTTGGCCCATGAAGGTAAGCTTCTAGGCCATATCATATCAAAGGAAGGATTGGCAATTGACCCGAAAGAGTTCAAGAAATAAGAGCATTGCCATTGCCAAGTCATAAGAAGGCTCTTCAAAGCTTCTTGGGAAAAATCAATTTTGTCCGCAAGTTTGTTCCAAACTTTGCTTCCTTGTTAAGCCAATAATGTTGATGCTAAAGAAGAGCTTAACATTTAGGTGGATAAGCAAGGAAAAGCAAGTTTTGAGGCCATCAAAGAAGCCATATCACAAGCCCCAACTCTTGTGAACCCAAATTTTTCCAAAGACTTCATATTGTACACCTTTGGTGGCAGTAACACAATTTCTACAATCTTGGTGCAAAGAACAAAGAAAGTACAGAACAACCAATTGCTTTCTTTAGTCAGAGCCTAGAAGATTATGAGGTGAGGTACTCCTTCATTGAGAGGTAGGTCCTAGTGGTAATAAGAGGATTGAAGAAGTTTAAGCATTTGGTTTCAAATAACAAAATCCAACTATTGGTCTCCCATGCGAGAGTTAAAGAATTCCTTCTCAGCAAGGACCTGAATGAAAAGCATGTAGGATGGATCACTCATGTCATGGAATATGACATTGAGATCAAGGTCACCAAGCTGGTCCGTGGGAAGGGGTTATGTGAACAACTAGCCTCAGGTCAACAAGATGAGACAGATAAGTGGAAAGGAGGTTGTTTTTGTTCTACAAGATGATCAAGAAGAAGGGAGAGATGATGTACCTGCTCCTTGTTGGACCCAAGACATGGTACACTTCCTTCGAACATGCTTGTGTCCTCATGGGATGAGTAAAGCAAAAAGAAGGCATTTCAGGCTACATGTGCCATCCCATATGTTCTTATTGATGGTGTCTTGTTCAAGAGGGACATCAATGGCATTATGCTAAGATGCATTAGGGTAGATCAGGTGGAGAGAATGCTATAAGAATTCCATGTTGAAGCAATTGGAGGCCATTTTGCTCCAAGAGTGACAACACTCAAAATCATGAAAGCAGGATATTATTGGCCCAGAGTGTTTAGTGACTGCTACACATGGATCAAAAGGTGCAAGAATTGTGCATTCTTCAAAGGCAAGGAAAGGCTAGCAACACTTCCATTGCACCCAATCTCAGTCGACCAACCTTTCATGCAATGGGATGGACTTCATTGAGTCATCAATCCAAACTCAAGCCAAGGTCACAAATGGATCCCCGACAATGACATATTATTTCACCAAATGGACCGAGGCAAAGTGGCACTCAAGGAAGCAAATGAGTCTAGTATCCTAGATTTCTATGAAGGGATAGTGACCAGATTTGGAGTGCCACCACCATCATATCAAATAATGCATTAGCATTTATAGGTTCCAAGATCACATGATGGGCCGTCAAGAATGGGACTTATTTGAGTACTTCATCAAACTATTACCCTCAAGGTAATGGCCAGGCTAAGTCCACAAACAAGAACCTGCTAAAGATCATCAGAAGAACTTTTGATGAGAATTAGAGGACTGCACACAAAGCTCAAAATAGCCTTATGGGCTGATAGAATAACACCCAAAGGATCTACAAGTAGCTCTCCATTCAAGCTCATCTATGGGAAAGAGGCGGTGTTGCCTATATCACTTGAGTTGCCAACATTGGAGCTCGTGAAGCAACTAGAGATGTCTAAATTTGGACCAATGGAGGCCAAGGTATGCATGGAGCTGATGGAGTTAGAAGAAACTAGAGAGCATGCTCTCCAAGCAATAGAGAAGAATTAGGGTTCAATCAAGAAATGCTTTGACAAGAAGACAAAGGCAAGGACCTTCCAAGAAGGAGACCTGGTTTTGAAATGGGATGCAGATCGAGCAAAACCAGGAAGGCATTCCAAATTTGATGCCATCTAGAGTGGCCCCTATATGATCACAGGATGCAAAAGTAGCAATGCTTTCCAATTGTCTACATTAGAGGGTGAAGAGTTAAAGATTCCAAGTAAATGGGATCTATCTTAAGCTCGCTACTAAAAGGGGAGTTCTCACCGTGTACATATTAGTTTATTTTTCTTTCCTCTAAGTGCTTATGCACATTTTTTCTTTGTAGTGTAGATTACTTTTATCCTAAGTGCTTTGCACGCCCGCATGTTCCATTTGGAGCATGTATGATTTCAAATTTTGTATATAGTGTGGTATTATTTTTTTTTCTCATACATACGGTGTTTGACTCGGCATTTGGTCAAGATCAGTTTCGGTTCTAATGGGTTTCCAAGCAGCCCATGGGTTAACTTTCTAAGTTCAGATCAGTAGCAGGCTATCACCCATGACTCCATGCCCAACGGATATGACAAGGCAATTGGTATTTTCATCTAGCAGGAAGATACCCCTGTGAGTCCAAATTGTTATCCATATTTCACCCCGTGCCAAATATTGGATCAACCATGATCCCGCATAAGAGGAAACAAAATCAAAAGTGGACCGTCGGGGAAAAAGTTGGTTCTTTGCCCCTTGTTATCTCAAAGGGGGTAAAAGTTGCAAAATGGCCCACAACTCGCCCAAGGAAAAAGTCAAGCATCTAGGCCCGAGTCAAAGCCAAGGCGGGAATCAGAAGAAAGGGGACCCATTTTCGAGTTGTTTTCCCGCCCTCTTGTATAGACCCGATACAAACTTCAAGGGGCGTATCTTTTGACTCATGGCTCGAAATATTGCAAATTTGATGCCATTGGAAAGATCTCGGCCTCACGCATGCCATGGGGTCTGAAACTTTAATTTTGAGGAGGTTAGGTGAAGAAAATGGAGGAAATGTCTTTAGGCCTTCAATGCGGGATCCATCTATCTCAACAACCAGATCGGATTCGATCTGTTTCCATCGCATTTCCTCTTCCTTCAAGGCGCCGAACCAAGGATTGATGCAGTAAAGACAGATTTGGGGAGAGATTTCATCAGAGGCATTAACAGCGGTGGTTGAGCTTCAACCTGTTTTCTCGCTTCTCTCTCTTTCCTTCTTTCAGGTTGAATCTATAAATACGGGGGCATGATTCGTTGTAAAGGGTTGGACATTCTTTGTTTTGCAGGCTCCCTCTTCCTTCTAGAAAAGGGATCTGTGGGGTTCAGGCCTTCCACTAAAATTGTAATACGTTTCTGCCTCTTGGCTACTTTGTAATGGATTGTATTAATCTACAGAGCAATAAAACACATATGTGATAGATTTTAGATCCTCTCTTATCTCTTTTGCTTTCATCTGGCCTTCCATTATATATTTGGCTATCTGTGTTGGTTTATTGTATGCATTTTGTTGGTTTGTGTCTATTAGCAAAAACAAGTGTTCATCATTCCTTTGGTGCATCACCTCGTAGTTTAGCTTTGTTTTAATTTCTATATTCCTTCTATCCCTGTCTCCTTGGTAAAGTTTAGATTAGGATTAAGAATAGATCCTCTGCAAGTTTCTACGTATGCACCTAAACAGAGGAATAAGGAACCAACCTTTAATCTGGAGAGATTTTCCATTTTGTAAGGTCCCACACCTTGGGGAAAGTTCAATGTTATGCAATCACACCAAATGAGTCTGCCTTAGAAAAGTAGATTTTTAGAACTCATTTGGGGGTGCTGTGATTTTGCATTAACTCAAAGACAAACACCAAACAACAACAAACGTAATATTAGAACACCTTACACAACCAAACACACTTATTCAACATACTAAAAACACGTTTTCTACCATTATCCACTAAATCAACGACTGGAACATGGCACCTAGATGCAAGATCAGGGTGCCGGCGCAGACACTAGCGCCCGGTTCTAGTGCTCCATCCCTGTGGGTCACTAGCACCCTCACCACTCTTGTTCAGTCCCAAACACCGAGAAACTCAAAAACCTCAAAATTTTAAAAATTCAACTAAAATGCCTATTACACCCTACATTTTTGCAAAAATAATGCACTTACCAACATTGTAGTCATACACGACACTACAACGGTCATAATTCTCTCAAGTTATCATCGTTTCAAGTTGTCCTCAAGGTGAGCTTCCAGCAGTTAGTCAAATTTTGAAGAGGACACGTGTTAGCTCCAGGAGCCTGGCGCATTTGATGTCCCTTTCATCCCTTAAGAAAAGGGACATAGGGGATAGTAAAATGTGCCCAACCCTATTTTTCCCTTTGGTCACACATGGAACCCTCTGGATCGCTAGTTCGGCCCCTGGTGCTTACGGAGCCTATCCCCTTAGTCATTCGGGGATTGTGACAAGTAGACAACTTGGCGCGATGTGAAAACTAATGAACCTTTTGTCCCTTTGGAAAAGTGAAATGAGGGACATGAAAATGCACCCAACCCCTTGTGGCCCTCAGGTCATCAATGTGACCTTCTACAATGCAATTTTTCAACCCCTAGGAGCTAGTTGGAGCCAAATGCACAACCGTCGGATGCCCACCAAGTGTCACCTCCAAGCGCAATGTGTAAATTGATGAACCTTTCATCCCTTTAGCTAAAGGGAAATTAAAATTATCCCAGCCCTAGGTATGCCTCTTGGTCCTCCATGCATTTGATTTTTAGCCCCTATGTGCTTTTCTCAAGTTTTTAGCCCAAATGCTCAACCGTTGGATGATTGACAAGTGTCGCGAGGAGGTGCGATGTGAAATTTGATGACCCTTTTGTCCCTTTAGCTAAAGGGACATTAGGGACACAAAAATTCACCCAACCCCAGCTTCAAAATTTGAAAATTTTCTAACTCCTTTTTTGCTTTTGTTGCTTCTCCATTGTTGCCCGTGAAACTCACTGCTAGAAGAAAGTTGCAGAGAACACCCAATTCAACATTGTTGCACTCCGAACCAGATTTATTAAATCCTCCACACCATGAAAACACAACAATTTCAGAGGAAGAACAACTCGTAAGATCGAAGAACAGAAGAAGGAAACGAAGAACTCCATCAAAAACTCTTGTAAGCCAGTGCATCGAAGAAATTGACGTGTCTTGCAAACCAAGATACATGAATCAAGACAATATTTTTTTGAAATATTCACCATTTTTAAAGGCCATAAAAACCCCCATAACATATCTCCTATTTGTAATAAGGTTTTTTCGCAACAAATAACTCTTCTTCTTGGCACAACGAAGATAAAAATCAAATTTCCGCCAAACCGACAATCGGTTTGAAGAGAAAATTCATCGGTGGAACAAGGAAGAAAAACCCACATTGAAAATATATTTTTCTTTGATATTGGAGGAGAAAACCAAACCTGCAATTTTCAAGGTCCATTAATGGTTGTCGTGTCCGTAGCTGCCACCAGGTGAAAAATTTAAAATTTTAAAATCTCACAAACTAGTGATCGAGTAAGCCTAAAATTTTAGAGGGGTGATATTGGGCAAAAACCCATATCAGAAAACTTCATTCCACCGTGATCTCGACCACCAGAAGAATACTTACTAAAAATATCATGCCTTCTACATGGGAGACTACTATTTTAGGTAAGTCACCAACTGAAGAAGTTGCGAAGGAGGCGATGAACATAAAGGAAGTATCACGGGTGAAAATCATCGAAATGGTCATCTCAGTCTACAATTGACACTTACTAAAAATAGTAAGTGGTCTCACAACCACTTGTTAAAAATAAAAACTAGTCCAAAAGGCCGGGGAACACGGAGGAGAAGAGGAATTCAGGCCGTCACATCCGGTGAAGGTTCGAAAGAGTAGAATTTTCACACTTACTAAAAGTAGTAAGTTGTCTCATAAACACTTACTAAATAGTAAGTTGTTCCGAGGGAAAAATTCACGAAGGGAATGTACTTGGGAATTAAACATCCAAGTTAACATAACCATTTTGGGACCAAAGAGGCAAAATATCAACACTCACCAAAAATAGTTAGTTTCGAATATAGTAAGTGTTAAGAAATAATGAAGTTAAATTCGTAAGGGGAAACCAGTGCAATCTCTATCATCAGAATATGTGGAAGTAGGTGACAATAAGGTCACTAACATGGATCTTAACAATGTCTTTTGACACTCATTTCATGATTTAATCAAGTATGTGCAAGTATTGCAGGAGTCGAAGGTGATTTGTTCCAAAACTTCGTATTTTCGTGAGGGGATCTTCATGAGCAACACCCGTGGTCGCCAAAGGTTCCATTCAATAGTGTTTCTAAACACTTAGTTCGTGGTGTTTATGGGTCATTCGAGAGGCGGTTCTTTCGCTTGCACCCAAAGAACTTTCTTGCAGCAACCCATCCGTAACATAAGGAAATCATTCACCACAAAGGGTTCAAAGGTATCCGTGTCGATCCGGCAGAGCCTTCCAGGAGTTAGCAGGAGCATATTCTTCATCAACAAGATTCCTCCTTCTTTCTCTCTCCTCTTCCCCTCTAAACTTTCTCTCTCCTCCATGTTCTAATTTCATGTTGAGGTTTGCACATTTTCGTATGTCTTAATGTTTGTAATGTAATAAGTCACCTTTATGTTATAAAAAGGGACTTAATGTTTTCCTAAGAAGGTGAAGAGTCGTAAGTCATGTCGAGACATACGAAGAGTTATTGGAGTGTATATGAAGAATCACCGGGAAAATTAAGAGGAGTTCCTCTTCTATAAATTGTAATGAACTCCTCATCTAAGGGACTTCTTAGCTTTTATGAATTCATGAGAGAGAGATCCTTGTGAAAAGACAAAGAGATATCAAATTCTTCCTTTCTCTCCCACTCTCAAATTTCTTCCATTTCTATGCTATGTACAACTTTTGTTTAAGCATCAATACAAGGAGTTTCTAGCCCTCTTTTGACTGAGGGATTTATTGATACTTTGTGCTCATAAATTCTAATCAGTCTTGTTGTTATTTGCAGAGTTGTTTCTTCTTAATTTTAGTACATGTGATGAAATTTATAATTGATGTATGCAAGACTATGATTTTCTACTTATAACATTAGTCCTCTTATCTAACATTCTCTCTCCCTTTCCCGCTCTCTTAACAAATTCCTCCTTAGTAAGCCGGTGCTTAGTTTTTCCACAGTGGTCAGTGGAGTGCCCTGTTGGATCCCCGACCGCAAGGCCAACCCGGAGAAAACTCACCTTACTTGCACATGCATATACAAAAGTTGCACCGTTTAAGTGGAGGGACTTAGATTCTCATAGCGTTGGCAAGAAACCCACAAATTTGTTTCCCAAAAAATTTCTCGCCAACAAGGCGATTAAAAATATTTTCACGCGACATTTCATCGATTCTATCGACTTCCCCTAATGACCTAACATGGGGGCAACTAGCACAAAATCTCTCCATGAGTAACCACTCAAAACAATTAATCAACCTATCAAAATCAATGTGTTTAAATCAAAAATTGTATCATTCAAACCTACTGTCGGTCTCTAGATGACCTAACTTGGGAGTTACATTCACCACTTCTTTCCCATATGACATAACTTGATTCTATTCTATATTCTCGTGCTTGCTTCTAGATGACCTAACTTGGAAGCCATCATATATATTCGTGTTTGCTTCCAGATGACCTAACTTGGAAGCCACCTCATTCATTTTGCGTTTGCTTCTAGATGACCTAACTTGGAAGCTACCTCTTTTTATATCACGTTCACTTCCAGATGACCCAACTTGGAAGCTTTCACATTGCGGTGACACCCATGGAGTGGGGGCAAGAGTGCCTTTCCTCTATCACTCATATATGGGTCAACTATTTAATCAAAATCATTTGGATCCAAAATCACAAAATTTGATCTGAGTCTGTCTCAACAATGGCTAGATCTTGAGGATGTAGTTAAAGATTGGAGAATAACACACTTTTCTCCCTACACTCTTCCTTTAGCGGTAGGACACCCAAATCCTTTGATTATTCATTCGTATATAATCTGTTTAGGTTAGAACCGATCACTCCCCACCCAACTGTTCATCACTATCAATTAGCACACTTCATCGTGACATTTACAATTTTTTGTTACGTTACATGGATCAACTCGGTGATCCATGGGTCAACACACTTTTATAGTTCTATCGGCATACTTCTACTACACATCTCGCACATTCTTCTACAGGCAAGCACGACTCTTTCTCGTGTATGCATCTCTATCTACTTTAGGTTACCGAGCTTTCCACTCACCAACATAAAGTGGGGAAAATGTAGTCACAAAATCATGCACTTACTATTACATTTATACTGTTGAGTATGTTAGTTTATAAATGGATCTTGCATAATAAAAGTATTCAATAGTGACCCATCCCTTGGTCTTGTTGTCAGTTGGTTAGTCGTCATTGTTTTTTTGGTTCAATTGTCACTTGTCCATATAGTTTTGGGCATCTTTTAGAGAGTCTTAGGTGTCGTAATTTACTCAATTGTCATCTCTAGTCCTATCTTGGGCACCCCTGATCCGTGATTTTAGGTGCTCATTTTTCATAATTTGTGGTCCTAATTTATTTGTTTGAGGTCGGTCTTTGTTGTTACCCCGTGCATTGGCCTAGTTGCAGTCAGCGTTTTGGATCACCAAAGTGTTGAAATTTGAACAAGATATCCCTATATAAACATAACATACTCACTACATTATGGGTAGACATATTACTATCAAGGGAAACTATCTACTAAGGTAAGGGACTGTATTTGGGCATCTTCTACATCTACATCACACAAGCATAGGGGAAAGGGTTGTATTGTTTCTATTCCATCCACCATTTGCATCTTTACATCTAGTTATTGCCCCTACTTCTACGTCATTTAGCGCTTAGGGCATCCTAGGCATAAAATTACACACACACGCACATAGAACTACATGGGGTCTAGAATGTAGTGCAACGCTTAGTCGTAAGTCCACCATTGTGGTAGCTAAGGTTAGTCTGACCTATTCATATGAATTTTTATTTCTTAGGAATTGATGCTTTGAATAGGATTTTGTAGGTGGATCTTCACACCGCATTCACAATGACACATGAGACGATATTGCGACATTCATGCGACTAAAACAAATATATTACAGAGATATTGCTACACTACTAGACCTAGGTCCTAAGATTTTCTGTAGTCTACAATGCCCAAATCACTGACAGCCGCCTGGGCGCTCCAAGATCCTCACAGTGCCCGAGTCCGATCGGATACTCAATTTCTACCCTTCTCGAGGCCACCCAGTCACAACTTTCCCGGCCTCCACAACAGCTTTGCTTGATTCAACAACACACATCGAGGTAAGTCAACTTGAGGTTAGTACCATATCCCTCTTATTTCCATTATTTCACTATATTTAAATAATAAAACAAAGTATTTAGATCCAACATTTTAGTATAGCATTCTGTTTCTATTTAGATTAACTCATAAAAATAAGAAAAATCTATTTTCTCTATTTTTAGTTAATCAATGACCAAAATAAATGACCAGACTCTAAGCATATGCAATGTCCCCTAAAGGACATATAAGGGTATACAATGGATTTTTCCCAATACGCAACTTGAAATAGATCACAAAAATTTAACACAATGTAGATATGGAATTTATTTTAGAAAATGTGACTAGCTAGGAATTATAAACCCTCCAAAGATGAACTAAATCACACACTTTTTATATTAGAATTAGTAGGCTGAATTTAGAAGACAATTGCAGAATAAAAAGTACCAGTTTGAAGCTCCAAATAAGGCTTATTTGTTTATTTTATTTCTGCAAACCCTTGTCTTCATAAATAGTTGGAAATGAGAAGTTTAGGAGCCAAATACCACTCCAAAAATGATGATCCAAATGACTAAAAATTAGAATACATATCAACAACACAAATCTGATTTTTATTCATACCCAACACCTCCAAACCATCCTCCAAGTGGGTTGCTTTAGCTGGGAATAATAAGAAAACTCAACAACACTTTCCCTCAAACCTTTTTGAAAATCAGCTTCACACACACTAAAACATTCTTTGGAAAATGAACCAAGAAGAAGAGGTTTCATTCTTCTCCTCAATCTCAAGAGGGTTTTCGTCCTCAAGAGAGCAACTCTAAGGGTTTTCGTCCTTAGAGAATTTTTGATGTAAGCACTAGGCTCAACATACAAAATTCAGATTTGTAAAATGGAAATGAGATACTCCTCCAAGCAAGTCAACTTGCTTTAATAAAGGAATAGGGCCCAAATGGCCACTCTCATACCCAATCACAATTTTCCTATTTTTTTAATGTTTTTCCCACATGTATTTATTCCCAAGGAGGTGCATTTTCCCCTAGGATAAATAAAATTTACTAAGTGCTTTTCCCCTCTTTCTATTTTCACTTTATCATTAAGTCATAATAATTTAATATAAGTGCTTTATAATTTTCTTTTTTTTTTTGGCACTTTATAATAATTTACTATGACTTAAGTCACCCTTGTGTTCACCCCTTAGCCATCGGGTAGACAAAATAGGCTAAGGGTCTTCAACATTGTTATTTTAGAAAGAGGGACATTTCAGTCCTCCCTTCCTCAAATTACTTGCCCACAAGCAATTTCAGATTTAGATGCTCTAAAATTTTTGCACCTTCCCAAGTTGCATCCTCAAGGGGTAGACCCTTCCATTATACCAAATATTCCTGCCATCTCTATTACTCAACCTCCTTTCAGGAACCTCCATAATAGATTCAAGTTCTAGTATTAATTTTCCCTCGTCATCAAAAGGGGGCAGCTTTGTTGAAGGAGAGATATGTTGTCCCAATGCCTTTTTGAGGCATGACACATAGAACACATTATGAATTTTGCTTTGAGATGGAATCTCAAGCTTGTATGCAACCTTCCCTACCTTCCTTATGAAATTGAAGGGACCATAGAACCTTGGTTTTAATTTTTCAAATCCTTTCCCTTCGAGGGAATATTATCTATAAGAGTATAACCTTAGGAAAACCATACCCCAACCTCAAAAGACCTCTCATTCCTTTGTTGATTTGCATACAATTTCTATTGGTTGTGAGAATGTTAAAGGTTATCTTTGATTTCTTTCATGATATCTTGGCTCTGTTGCACCGCTTTTAGCTCTTGGTACTCTACTATCCGGAATAACAACATCCAAAAAGAAAATACATCATAACAATATAAGGCCTTAAATGGAGACATATCAATAGACATGTGGTAGGAAGTGTTGTAGCAAAACTCTCCCAAATAAATCCATTTAAGGGTAAGTGCACCAATCTTAGGGGCCAAAAGGGGGTCTTAAGTGGACACATTTTTTTCGAAAAATAAAAACTTCATTTTGTACCAGTTTTTGAAATAGTTACACTCAAAATTGGAAGATGTTGTATAAACATGAATCGTAGAATTTTGAGTCTAGTTTCTAAGCTACTAAATTTTATTGAAAACAAATAAGTTTAAGTGGGTCAAATAACTAAAATACAAATAGGGGGTCCTATTTTTGTTAAAAACATAACAAAGTGACTTTTGTGCACCCCACCATTTTTGAGCACCATTTAATATTTTTGAAAACCCTTTGGTAGAAAGATAGCTAGAGCATCTAGTTTTGGCTTCATTTTTATAGATTTTTTTGGCAAGTATATTTTTTTAATGATTTTCTAGTACAAAATTTTTTAATTTTGGAAAATAATAGAGCTCGATCGTGCGCCCTAACTACCTCAAAAATGTCAAAAATGTCGAAAATTAGATTTTTGTTTTTGAATATGTATAGAATTAGGCCTAGTTTGGGCTAGTATAATTTTTTTCAATTTCGATGAGCCAAAAAAAAGATACATGACAAAAGATAGACATGTTTAAACTTCAAAAAATAGCTATAAAAAGGAATAGTTAGAAAATAAATAATATGGAAACCTTATATTAGTCAGAAAATTTGAAAATTTATATTTTTAGAAAGAAGAAACTCTTTCTATGTCATGGTATAATATTTTTAAACGAATCAATTGTTTTATGTTGATTTATCATGGAGGAAGTGGAATTTTTGCATTTTCCTGCAAAAACACGTTGTTTGATGTGTTTGTGCAAGTCCATGCCTCATGCTTGGGGATCCAAACTAGATCCAAGCCTCGAGGCATGGCTTGGAAAAATAAAAACATAAAATGCATACGCGTTCTTCATAGTATGAACATTATATGTTCTTTTGGCATGCTTCTATTTACAAAAATAAATGTTTAAGTATAAGAAATAATAAAATATAAATAATAATAAATGAAAAACTTATAAGAAATAATAAAATATAAATAATAATAAATGAAAAACTTATACTTTAAATTTATTTTAGTAAATATAAGAAATTAGGGTCACTCTACACCTTATGGAACTAGTCTCATAGCTCCATTAGTCACGGTTTAGGAGATAGTTTTTATAGTATAATTTGGTTAGTACATAGGTAATTTTCAGGATTTTAGCATTCAGCCTAAATATTTTAGTGTTTAAATTCTACAATTAAAACCCTAAACCCTAAACTCGAGGCCCTAAACCTAAACCCTAAACCCTAAACCATGATCCCTAAACCCTAAACCCTAAACCCTAAACCTTAAACATTCAACCCTTACCCGTGAGCCCTAAACCATAAACCCTGAGCCTTAAGCCCTAAACCCCGAGCCCTAAGCCCTAAGCCTTAAACCCTAAACCATGAACCATGAGCCCTAAATGCTAAAAACTAAATCCTAAACCCTAAACCATAACCCATAAACCTTGAACACTTTGAATCCTAAACCCTAAATCTTAAGCCCTAAGCCCTAAACCCTAAGCCCTAAATCCTAAACACTAATCCCTAAACCCTGAACTCTATGACCTAAATCCTTAACCCTGAGACCTAAACCCTAAACTATAAACCCTAAACCCTAAAACCAAAAGAATAAACCCTCAACCCTAATTACTAAATCCCGAACCCTAAATCATAAACCCTAAATCCTAAACCACGAGCCCTAATCCCTAAGCCCTAAGCCCCAAATCCTAAACATTAAATTTAGAGCCTTGAGATCTAACCCCTTAATCTTAAACCCATAGCTCGAACCCCAAACCTCGAGCCGTAAACCCCGAACCATGAACCCTAATCCCTAATCCCTAAACCCTAAACCCTAAACCCCGAGCCCTTAGCCATAAAACCTAAACCCTAAATCCAGAGCCATGAGCTCTAACCACTAAACCTTAAACTCGTAACTCGAACTCCGTTTCCTCAGCCATAAACCCCGAACTATGCACCCTAAACCCTAAGCCCTAAGCCCTAAGCCCTAAGTCTTTAACCCCTACACACCCGATCCCCGAGCCCTAAACCATAAACAATGTACCTTAAGCCCTAAACCCTAAACCTTAAGCCCTAAATGCTAAATCCTAAATCCTAAACCCTAAACCCTAATCCCTAAACCATGAGCCCTAAATGTTAAACCCTAAACCCTAAAACCTATAAATTAATTCCTAAAACCTAAACCATGACCCCTAAATCCTAAACCCTAAGCCATAAAATCTAAACTTTGAACACTAAAACCTAAACCTTAAACCCTAAACCCTAAACCCTGACCCCTAAACACTAAACCCTAAACTCTTGAACTCGCTTTACCTAAACCGTTAAGTGTTCAAAATAAGCATAAGAATTGGGGAATGGCTAAGAACAAAAAGGTGTTATCAATCACCTAGTAAATCTTTCTTGTTTTGTTCTCGAATGAGATTCAACTAGCCTACAACTTAGTGACCTTTTATTCATTGATAATTCCTTCTATGATAAACCCATGGATGCTTTCAAAAACACCTTAAAAAAGATAGGGGTAGTCATCAAGCCCAGTGAAGGGTGTGATGTGATTTCCAAACAACTTGAAATTCATACAAATTTAGAGGTCATAACACGAATTTAAAAATATCTCTATCGTTATAAATGGAAGCTAAGTAACGGTGTCTCCCTATATCCAAGGATCGAGGACTACTGGGGTCTTTGGCAGATTGGACATTTAGGAATCATTGAGTGTCTGAATCAGAATGTCGTTACATCTGGAGAAACATTTTAAAACATTGGAGTAATGTATCTTGGACAATAAAATTGAACCTCAAAATCCTCTTTAATTGCCAACTTACACAAGACTTTGGACATATCAAGCTTTGTTCTTTGAATGAAACCTTCATTCTCGATAGGTTCGCAAACTAAAAGAATTATTCAAAAGAGCGTCAAAAATATTTCTTTGTACCAAATTATTCTTAGATATCGCATTTCTCTCCTTCAAAATATCAACAGATGAAAGACATCAAATTTTGATGACTCTCTTTGAATGTTCTACCTAGGAAGTGGATGAACCATTTTCAGTTGAATACTCTAGGTTAATACTAATAAGAATGGCTAAGACACAAAACATTATAGTGAGTGAAATAGTTCCCATGTGACGGGAAAAAGAACATAAATGTATTGGGTAACATTTATTTGTACTAAATTGTTCTTAGATATCTGTAATTTCCCTCCTTCAAAATGTCAGTAGAAGAAAGACATCAAATTGTGATGACTCCATTTGAATGTTCTACCTATGAAGCAAATGAACCCTTTTTAGTTGAATACTCTCAGTGCAATACTAATAAGAATGGGTAAGAAAAAGAACATTATAGTGAGTGAATGGGTGAGCCTAAACCCTGAGCCCTAAACCATAAGCCTTAAACTCTAATCCCTAAACCCTAAACACTAACCCCTAAACCCTAAAACCTAAACCCTGAGCCTTAAACCCTAAACCTGAACTCGACCCTTAAAACGTAAACCCTAATCCCTAAACACTAAACCGTAAACCCTAAACGTTAAACCTTAAACCCCGAGCCCTAAACCCTAAACCCCGAGCAATAAACCCCCAACACTAAACCCTAAATGCTCAACCCTAAACACTAAACCTTGAGCCCTAAACCCTAAACCATAAACCCTAAGCCCTAAACCCTAAACCATAAGCCATAAACCGTAAACCCTAAACCCTCAACCTTAAACCCTCAACCCTAAACTGTACACCCTAAACCCTTAACCATTAACCCTTAACCTTAAACTCTAAACCCTAAATCCTAAACCCTAAATCTAAAGCATAAACCCTATTTTTACTACCTAGAACCCTAAACCCTAAACCCTAAACATTATGCCCTAAATCTTAAACCCTAAACCCTAAACCCTCAAGACTCAACCTTAAACCCGAAAACCTAAACCCTGATCCCTAAACCCTAAACCTTAAACCTTAAACCTTGAGCCGTAAACCCTAAGCCCCGAACACTAAGCCCTAAGCCCAAATCCTAAACTGAACCCTCAACCCTAATCACTAGACACTAAACCATAAACCCTAAACCCTAAGGAGGAGGTCAAGGAGTGTAGGATGAAGACCTGGAAGGAATTCATGAGCATCGAATAGTTGCACTTCACCAAAGTGTAGGAGTTGCGAGATTAAAGCAAGCAAGCTTTGTAAAGCAATGTGCATGCATATGAGAGCTCAAGATTCGAAAAGTGGAGTGGAATGGAAGCCTTAGCTTAGCTTGTATTGGCTTGTCATAGATCAAAAGAGGTGGTGTACATATAGGGGAGTGAATGTGTAACTCCCATGTAAGAGAAGATTCCTCCATAATGGAGAAGAGGAGTTACTTTCCCAAATGGGAATGTAACTCCTATGACACACTTACACATATGACAGATTTTGTAAGAGAATCTGTCATAACTAAGATGACACCTAGATCCATGTCCACCTAAGTGAGATGACTCACCTAGTGAGGTGGAATAACACTAAATAAGTGAATAAATATACCATCTACACCAACACCCCCTTCATCGTAACTTAGGATGAGGTGGTAAGTCAGAAATGAGAAATGGGTCCGGGCACAAAGCCTGATGAGGCACCCATGTACAAGAAGAAGTCCCAAGTAGTGAAGGAAAACCCAGTGGGAAAAACATCCACCACAAGAGAACAACACACTCTCTAATCTAAGAAAGATGTCAAATATGGGTCCCGGCTATAGACGAGCCTGAAAGGGTACCCATGTACAAAGAGGCAATCTCTCGAAAAAAAGAAGAAGAGAGAAGAGGGAGATGAGAGGAATGCAGAAGATGCCATGGACGGATATGAACTCTGCAGCTCTCAGGAGGTCTCCCGAGAAGAATGTCGATGACGAGATCGTCTGCGCTTTGGGTGAAGAAGAGCCACCCATAACGAATGTGTACTTGCCCTTAGGAAGGGAGAAATGACGCGTCTTTGGAAGTCCGCTCACTCCACAAAGGAAACTAAAGGTAGCAACACGAAGAACTCTAAGTTTGGTGCACTGAAGTGTGACATAGGTCTAGCGAGTGAGTGCCAAGGAACCGAAGGTAATGCCACGTGCGTAGAACTGTCATAGAGTGAAGAGGAACACATGTAGAAAGGATGTCCAAGTGATGTGAAGGGAACAAAACATCCTCCACAATAGAAAAGGGATCCACAGCTGAGGGTGGATCAATGAAGGTCTCGGAAAAGTGGAAGTGGTAAGAGTCCCAGAAGGGGCACTCCCAACAATGGAGATGATGAACTCCTCTGAAACACCTGTAGATGGATGAGGGACCTGTAGATCATCACAAGTAGACTCTGCGAAAAGACGACTAAGGTCAGGCAGATACTCGTCCCAATGAGGGGGCTCAACAAATAGAAGAGCGATGTCTGATAGGTATGAGTCATCCAATGAAGGTAGAGGAGTGGAATGGGCCTCGCACACTGGAAGTGGAAAGGAGGCGGGTGTGATGACTGTATGAGACTGAGAAGGGGACTGCTCGATATCTGATGAGATGTGGGGAGTGTCAACACTCTCTGGAATAGTGAGAGAAAGAGGAGAAGAGTCCTCTGTAGTACTCTCGACATCAGAACAGGGTGCACAATCTTCATCATCAGAAGTAGAATCAAACGAGTCTATGTCAATGGAACTGCCATCACACGAAGAAATGGAGGAGACAACTGAATCAACATCAGCAACAATGGCAACAGTATGTGAAGGGTCTCCATATAAGGACTGAAGAATGCTCCAGACACGGTGAGGTGGATCTGAGTCTGCCACGTGAAACCAGAGAGAACGAGAGACATGCATCATCATGTGACCAAAGACATGGTCACAAGTGTCGAGGAAGTCCTCTAGATGACGATGATCAGTGGGTGTAGGAACTGGCCCAAGTAAGAAGGCTGAAAGACCCTCATAGGTGAAGTAATGTTCCATGGAAGCACGCCAGGCTGAATAGGTCTCTCTCCCGGTGAGAAGTGGCAGAGGCTGTAAGGATCCTACGGTGCTCACGTCTGGAAAGAGCACTCTCCATGATGAAAAAATGTAAGATGAAAGGTGCACGAAAGCAAGACGTCGGACTCGGCCGATAATGCGTCTGCATGTGTAGGCCCAAGAGTACAAACAACCCCCCTAGAATGCGGCACTTTATAAAAGTAGTGCGTTTACAAAACTAATAATCCCATCACGTAATGTGTGAAAAATCATGCAAATTTGACCAAGGAAGTGCTCAGAAACGAGTAGCGAGTCAAAAGTTATCGCATTAAAACGATTCCCACAACTGATGGAAAAATGCACTAGACACTGTTGCAAACGCATTAAAAAAGTGCTCAAAATGGGTGCAAAGGGTGTCGTGTGACTACTCGTTGGAAACAACATCAAATTTTAGCAAGGGTTTGTTTTGCTTGCGAGGGGGGATTAGCCTCCTGCCAACCCCGGACCTCGCCCTCCGTCTTCGACATGCGAATGAAGGACATAATAACAAGCAAAATACAACCTAAAACTTATTACAATGCCAATAAAGAGTGTTTTTATCGTCAAAACATCAAAAAAATGGATTGTTTTAACCTCTAAACAATGTCTAAAAGGAAATGTGGGCCCACGCTATCAAGCCATGTGGCTGTTTGACCAAGTTGTATGGTGGAGTCCATGTGTTTGCTTTGCACGGGAGGGTGGGTAGGTCTTGAAACCGCCTCTGTGCAAGGTTGTAACGTGCTGGATAGAGTGGAGTTCCACTTGCTAGAGCTAGGCAAATGAAATCGGCCCTACCGCAGAGGAGGCGGTGCGGAGTTACCGTGACCGTAATGGTGGAAGGGCGAGCCAGCAGAGATCCGCCCAAAATCAAAAAAAAAAAAGACCTCCACGTGGCAGGAGTCACAAAAACACTTTTGGAAGGGGAGTTGTGCGCCGTAGACTCGAGACGAGGCCAAAACGTAGAACCAACACTGAGAACGGAATCCAATCAAATGGAGCCGAGCAGGAGTTTCACGCAGGCAAAAATATGTTTGAACTGGCCACGCAATGGAAAAACGGCCATGCTTGAGCAAGGTCATGAATTACTGGCATGCGGGCAGATAACAATGAGCAGGAGCCTGTTATACCAGAAACAAGAAATTTCAAACGTGAGACCACACAACTATGCAACATCGAGAGTCGAGGAGTTATATCGAGCAGAGTACACCATCCCAGGTACGAGCAGATCCTTCCAATTGAGTTGTCTTGCGGTGATACCGGGTATTGCAGACAGTTGTTGAGTGAACATGCACGAGGTTTTCGACTCCAAGCAGAGTAAGCTTGAAGGAAATGATGCATGAGCATGGCCAGTCCAGATGGGAACTTGCTGGATTATTTGCAGGCAGAGCGAGTGGGTTTGAATATGAGCCAACCTAGGCTAAGAGATCCCCTCTGAGTCGGCTTCAAGGTGATAGTCGAATTTGCAAGGAAACGACAAAGTTTGCCGAGTAACGTGTCACTATACCAAGTGAAACCACCGAGAATAGCAGATGTTAGCTCTAAGTGCAGTGCAAAACGGAAGGTGACTATGGAGATTAGAATCAAGGCTATCCCCAAAACACCAACCGTGGAATTCTACAGAGATATGACAGAGTTGGTATCAACCTTCAAACCTATAATATGTGAAACCTCAACACCGTAAAATGCCTCCAAAGCATGCATGCAAGGCCATTGAACACTTTAAGAGCACAAACACCTGAAAACTACACCCACAGAATCTCAAAATATGCAAGTAGAGCACATGCAAAAGCGAGAGCTTGCACAAACAACTACATGGTGGAGAAACAATGGTGAGCAATGTGATTCCGGTCCCCACGCTCATGATACCATGAAGGAGTGTAGGACAAAGACCTGGAAGGAATTCACGAGCATCGAATAGTTGCACTTCACCAAAGTGTAGGAGTTGCGAGATTAAAGCAAACAAGCTTTGTAAAGCAATGTGCATGCATATGAGAGCTCAAGATTCGAAAAGTGGAGTGGAATGGAAGCCTTAGCTTAGCTTGTATTGGCTTATCATAGATCAAAAGAGGTGGTGTACATATAGGGGAGTGAATATGTAACTCCCATGTAAGAGAAGATTCCTCCATAATGGAGAAGAGGAGTTACTTTCCCAAATGGGAATGTAACTCCTATGACACACTTACACATATGACAGATTCTATAAGAGAATCTGTCATAACTAAGATGACACCTAGATCCATGTCCACCTAAGTGAGATGACTCACCGGTGAGGTGGAATAACACTAAATATGTGAATAAATATACCACCTACACCAACAGAGGCACATTACAATCATCTCATTTCTACCATAGGACATGAATCCTATTTGGGGAGAAATCCTCTATCTACAAAGTGAGGATATCATTTTAGTACGAAGTAGACAAACATCATAGAGTTGATTTGTGGTGATTAAAGTGAATTATGGAACAAATTTTAAATTTAGTACCAATTCAAGCAAATGGTGAGGCCAAAATCCAATCTAGAAGGTCAAAAAACCTACAAAACGACTATATGTTTTCGCAAAACAAAGACCGACTACAATATATATGGCCTTGAAAGTTTTAGGTCATTGCTAAAATTCTGAAAATGAGTAAGTATTGACTATATTAGATTTTGAAAAACTATCTTCTAGATTATAACTATTAGAGCTACGAGACCACTTCCATTAGGTGCAGAGTGACCCTAACTTCTTATATAATATTTGTTTTATTATTTCTTATAAGATTTGTTTATAATTTTATTATTTCTTATACTTAACATTTATTTTAGTAAATATGTCTCCTTTAGGCCCTCCTAAACTTAGTATAGCCCAAAACGTGTACGCATTTTATAGCACTAAAAACACGTACATGTTTTAGGTTCGTGAATTCCCGAGCCTAAGAAAACATAACGTGATCGTGTTATTGTAAAACACGATCGTGTTTCATTCATTCCCATTTTTTGTCCACTTTTTAACCCCCCAACTTGGTGTACTTACCCTTAATCCACGTCGATTGTTACCTTGTAACAAAGCTTCTTAGGTAACCTTCTACCCATTTGTTAACAATTTCAATTTGCCCATCTGTTTGTGGATGGTAACTTGTACTTTGAGTCAATTTAGTGCCTGCAAGATGGAAGAGTTCCTACCAAAAGGAACTTAAAAATATATTGTCCCTATTACTCACAATATTCTTTGGTAGCCCATGAAGTTTGAAAACTTCCATAAAAAATACTCCAGCAACTAAAGTCCATCAAAATTAGTGGGGAGAGGAAAAAAATGTGCATATTTATTCAATCTATCCACCACTACATAAATGGCACTCTTACCTTGAACCATAAGAAGACCAATGCCGAATTCCATTGAAATACTCTCCCACTTTTGATTTGGAATGGGTAGAGGTTGCAAAAGCCTTGTTGGAAACTCATGTTGTGTTTTGCTTTATTGGCATATAAGAAACTCCATTATGTGTCAAGCACTTCCTCTTTGAGTCCCTTACATAAAAACTTTTTCTCACTTGTTTGTATGTCTTAAAGTATCTTGGATGACCAACTAAGGGTGAATCATGCATAGCTTATAAAATTTTCCATTTTACCTTAGATTCAAGGAACAAAAGACTCTATTTTTATAGAGTATGATGCCATCAACCACTTGGTACTTTTCATTATCAATTTCCCCTCTAGGACAACACAACCAAACTGATTTTTTGCATATTATGTTGTTATAACAACCCCGTAATCTGTTGTAATTTCACTCACATAACAACAATATGGCTTCCTTAATAATGCATATACAACTATGTTAGTTTTTTCCTTCACAAACTCAATTTCAAAGTCTAAATACATGTACTTTTCTTACCCTTTTTTACGCCTATCATTTAAATTGGTTTGATTAAGAAAGTACCTCAAACTATTGTGATATGTTTTTACTATAAATTTGCCACAAAATAGATATTGTCGAATTTTACTAATGCATACATGATTCCAACATCTCTTTATCATAAATGGAATACCTCTTTTTAGTATCTTTGAGGTTCCTAATTTCAAATGTTATGGGGTGTTTATTTTGCATCAAAAATCCCCAATTGCATCCCCGGATGCATCACATCAACAACACAAGGTCTTGAAAAATCTGGAACAACGAGTATTGGGCATGGACTCATTACCTTTTTGAGGTGATCAAATGCTTGTTGGGCTGATGGTGACCAACCAAAGCTCCTTGCTTTGTCAAATTTGTTAAAGGGCTTGAAAGTTGTGAAAATCCTTTCACAAATATGAGGTAATAGCTACAAAGACCCAAGAATCCCCTTAGTTGAGTCAATGTGGTGGGAAGAGGTCAATCTAAGATAGCTTGAATCTTTTGTTGATCTACGTGCACCCCTTTGACATTGATGACATGTCCTAGATACAAAATTTCTTCCATGCCAAACTCACATTTGGATAACTTTACAAAAAAATATTGTTGCTCCAAAATTCTCAAGACCATATCCAAGTGCATCGAATGTTATTCCCATGATTTGTTATATACCAAGATGTTATCAAAAATACCAAGACACATTTTCTAAAATGCTCCCTAAAAATATGCTTCATACATACTGAAATGTAGTAGGGGCATTTGTTAACCTGATGACATCGCTAGAAATTTAAAATGACCAAAGTGACATCTAAACGTTGTTTTATGGACATCTTCATCTCTTACCTTAATTTGATGGTAGTCCGACCTTAGATCAATTTTTGAAAAGAATATAGCTTCATGCAACTCATCAAACAAATAATCAATTCTTGGTATTGGGTACATGTTCTTGATTGTTTTTTTATTCAATAACCTTCGTAATCCACACACATTCTCATAGTTCCATCTTTCTTCTTCACAAAAATACGAAGAATCAAAGGGACTAGAAATTGGCCTTATGTGGCCCATGTCTAACAACTCCTTAATCACTTTTTCAATTTGTTCCTTAAAATATCTTGGGTGACGGTAAGGAGAAAACATAACCGGAGTTGAACTTGGTTCCAACTCAATAATATGCTAAAATCCTCTATCGGGAGGCAATCATGAGGTAAATCTAAAAATACTTTACTATGCTTATCCAAAATAGACTGAATATCAACATGATATGATGGCTAAGATGAAAAAGAAGATGTATCCCTTACTAAACAATGTGCAACCCATGCAATATTCCCTTTTTTGAAATATCTCTCCATGTTTTTGGTCGTCACAACTGTGGGGTTCCATTCCTCATACCTCGCAAAGTGACTTCCTCGTCTTGTGTCTTAAATTTCAGTTCCATGGTTTGATAATTTTGGGTGAACTCACCCAAATATTGTAACCATTATACACCAAAATAATATTTGTTTCACCAATTCCAATGACATAAAAAATCATCACATACCTTATGTCTTCCTAAAGTGAGCTAAAGTTGGGAATATTCTTTATGCATGCAAAGTATATCCATCTCGCCATCGTTACATTAAATCCTTGAAATTCTTGTACCTTCAACCCCATCATTGTCACTAATCTCTCATCAATAAAATTTTGAGTAGCTCCACTATCAATCGATGCTATGATTCTTTATCCATGAAGAACACCTTTCATACGCAAAGCATAGTTAATTGGTGCTTCGGATAAAGTGGCCAATGTTCCATCGTGGGAACCTCATTTTCCTCTTTTGCTTGCTCTTCTTCTTCCTCATGATCAACACTCTCTTCTTCATCTTCTACATTTTAAATGACTTCAATATAATGGGTTGCCCCCTTTGGAAGGAAATGGTGGTTAGGAGTCCAAGGATCTCTACATGTAAAACATATTTTTTTCTCCTAAGCTCATTCCTAGCCTCAATTTCCTTGTTGTTTTTACCCCAATCATTAACATCAATTTTTTTTTGAAAAAGATTACATTGTTGCCTAAAATTTGGTGTCATTAGCCCACTTGATGAAGAAGCCTTTGGTTGTCCAAATACTCCTTTTGGCTGCCCAAGAGGTGTTGATTTTTGATGTTGCCCATACATGTGGATTTCTACCTCTTGGAACTAAACTTTCCAAGTCCAATTCATTCTTAATGGAACCTTGTAGAGATGGGGGCTGAATGATTTGATAAGACATTTTAGTGGTTATCCTAACCCCTCAATAAATAGTAATACTAATATATTTTTGCTGATATTAGGTTCCATAAGCGCAAGTCTTTGAAAATCAGAAATATACCTTTCTAAAGATCATTCTTGCGTGATTTGTGCTAGCTCTCTAAAGTGCATAGCTGGATTTGTTCTATAAAATATTTAGTCAAACATAAACTAAATTCTTCAAGGGTAGTAATTGAACCATGTCCTTGGGTGATCAACCCATGGTACCACCACTCATGTGCCACTCCTTTCAAATGCTATGTTGAAAATTTGAGGGCTTCTTCATCATAATTTGGATTTAAAGAAAGATAAGTATCGAGATTTTGTAGCCAAGCTTTAGCAGAACACTTATTAGACCCATCATAGGAAGGAAGAGTTACTTTACCTTGACCTTTGTTGAATGTCTCTCCTTGGTTGTTCATGTTACACTCTTCGATTTCTTCGATCCTTTGTTATTATTTATTTGGAAATAATCACGAAAGGATAACATCTCTCTTACCCTGTAGCTTAGATTTGCATACTCATCACCCCATGCTTCCACATCATCCACATCATTTTGGGATTCCTCTTCAACTGGTTCTTCTCTTTGTAGGAACTTATCTATGAAAGTCTGATGTGTAGCCTTAAAAGGGGTCCTAGTTGGCCCTGTAGGGCTCCCTTCTCCATTGTTGGTTGCTCCTTGGTTGATAGATGCATTGTTTCCTTGTAGAATCTTGTTTAAGTTTCTAATGGAGCTAGTGAATGCATCACACATTTCTCTTTGATTATCCCTCATAGATTGTTGCACCTCTCTCTAACTTCGATTATGATTTCATGCATATATATTGAGCTCGTCATTGGGAGGAGAACTTTGATCACACTCTTCCATTGTCACGGCTTTTTTTAGGGTACCCTTTCTTTAATATACTAGAGGATTTTTGTAGCTTGCATTCAGATCTGATTTCTGTTTCTTTTCCTCACATGTTGGGAGGATTTCAATCTTTAATACCACTATAATGTCCCCTAAAGGACATATAAGAGCATACAATGGATTTTCCCAAATACCCAACTTGAAATAGATCACAAAAATTTAACACAATGCAGATCTGGAATTTATTTTAGAAAATGTGACTAGCTAGGGAATTATAAACCCTCCAAAGATGAACTAAATCACACACTTTTTATATCAGATTAATAGGCTGAATTTAGAAGACAATTGCAGAATAAAAAGTACCAATTTGAAGCTCCAAATAAGGCTGATTTATTTATTTTATTTCTGCAAACCCTTGTCTTCAGAAATAGCTGGAAATGACAAGTTTAGGAGCCAAATACCACTCCAAAAATGATGATCCAGATGACTAAAAATCAGAATACATATCAGCAACACAGATCTGATTTTTATTCATACCCAACACCTCCAAACAATCCTCCAAGTGGGTCACTTCAGCTGGGAATAAGAAGAAAACTCAACAACACTTTCCCTCCTCAAACCCTTCTGAAAATCAGCTTCACACACACTAAAACACTGCTGGAAAATGAACCAAGAAGAAGAGGTTTCGTTCTTCTCCTCAATCTCAAGAGGGTTTTCGTCCTCAAGAGAGCAACTCTATGGGTTTTCATCATGAGATAATTTTTGATATAAGCACTATGCTCAGCATACAAAATTTAGATTTGTAAAATGGAAATGAGATACTCCTCCAAACAAGTCGACTTCCTTTAATAAAGGAATAGAGGCCAAATTGCCACTCCAATACCCAATCACATTTTTTTGTATTTTTTAATGCTTTTCCCACATGTATTTATTCCCAAGGGAGGCCGCATTTTCCCCTAGGATAAATAAAATTTACTAAGTGCTTTTCTCCTCTTTCTATTTTCACTTTATCATTAAGTCATAATAATTTAATATAAGTGCTTTATAATTTTCTTTTTTTTTTTGGCACTTTTTAATAATTTATTATGACTTAAGTCACCCTCAGTATTCACCCCTTAGCCATTGGGTAGACAAAATAGGCCAAGGGTCTTCAACATTGCTATTTTAGAAAGAGGGACATTTCAACACACTATCTATCACTTAAGCTTGCATCCAAAGGCATCCAAATCACTCAAATGCATCCATCTAACATCCATTCAAGGGACAAGGGACTGCATTTTTGCATACACTACATATGAAGGGGAAGTCTATTTTATTCCATACACACATTTTCATCTTTTAGAAAATCTAGCCCGCTATCTAGTGCATCTTGCACAAGGGCATCCTAGGGCACGATTCTTTCACACACTCACAAGAACTACATGGAGTCTGAGATGTAGTGCAAAGTTTGGTCGTCACTCACTTTATCGGGTGACCATCGGGTTGATCTGAATCCCCATATTGCATCTTTTATTTTTGATTTGATGCGATTTTGTGGGTTTGCATGTGAACTTCTAATTTGCAAGTTCTGGTACATTCGACGATTAAGGTGCGCAACATATAGGTGAATATCAAGAACATTTTGCGACAAGAGAAAATCGATTCCAACCACTTTCGTGATCCACGAGCACTCGCAGCAGACTTGAAGACCGTGCGATCCCGACCTAGTCTAGGCACCCTAGTTTGGCCTTATCCGATAGTTCCAGATTTTGTAGTGCACTGGTTGCGACGACCTTCCCTCTTTGTTCATTAGTTTCCCTGGTCAGATCAGTTCCAAGAAAGCGCAAATCAACTAATCCCTTTCCTCTCTCTCTTGCACTTAGGGTTTTATATTTTATTGGCTTATTGCTTGTGTCAAATTGTATCTAGCAATTGTATATCATAGTTTACATTCAATTACTCTAAAATTAGGGTTAAGCAATAAATCTTATTTTTGTTAAATAATGGAGAAAGAAAACAAGTATAAAATCGCAACACTAGCTTACAACATTTAACCCACATATTAGTATTCTAAAAAGGCATACATGGACAACTCCTAAGGAAGAGCACAAGGAAAGTGTTTGTGTTATTTACAACACATGGGTAGTTAAAATAGAGAAGCATTTTATCCTTGATTGCACAATGTAAACATGAATTTAAGTCAAATGTAAGGAAATGTTAAGGGCGAGTTCCATGGTCAAGATATCGAAGATGATAGAATAAAAGAGGCGGGGAGTTTTTAAGTCAAGAAAATAAGAAAAGGAATGAATTTCTTAAAGATAAAAACCTTCCAAAAATCTTTGAGTGGTTGAGACAGTTGATCAATATATGTTCCCATGGAACATTAGGTCTTGTCATCATAATTAAAATCATTCAATTTCATTAATTTCATAAATCAAAGTATCCTCTAGTTAATCTATCATGACTAAGGGATCCATTCCTCAAAGTCACCTAGGATTGAACTTGGCCCTCACTATATTTGGGCATATTCGGTGATTTTCACCTTGGTGAATGACATACAAAACCATCATCCTCACCAATGGACTACAACCCTTTAACATTGTTGTCTAATTTTATTGGGACTTGAACCTAGTTTTATCTCTTTTTAGCATTTCTAGAGATTTTTGTCTTAGTGGATGGTGTGGTAAACATACTTTACCATCAATTGTGTCAATTGGACTCTAACTCTTTGGATCACTTTTAACACATTTCACATATGTAGGAATTCATAATAAAGTGGTGCCTTCCTTTACCATCAAGAACTTATCTACACTTTATATTTCACATGTTATCATGTGGTTGTTATAGCCACCTAAAAATGGTACCTAGGCATTTTACTAATAAGTAAATTACATTATTTTAGTAAGTTTATGTACTTGTAGATTATTTATCAAAATAAGGTATTATTAGTGCATTTTCTCAACTTATGATGGTCCCTAACCTTTCTCTTCACGCCTCCAGCCTACCACCTCACTTTTCTAATTTCTTTTTGTTTTGAGCCCTTTTTAAAAATCATGCATACACTTTGAGGCCCACCAAGAGAATCTAGACACTCTTGGGTCGTATTTGTGTTTTTCAGTAGCACCCAAATTTTGGTTTGTTGCACTTGCAATGATACTTTGACATTTATCTTAACATTCTTTTATTTACACGGTTGTTGACTAAACTTAAAGCATCCTACTCAACCGTAGACTTTGAGTCTACTAGGTCATATCACATTATTCATTTCAGACTCTCTCGCAATCCATCTCTTGTCTTAGATCAAGTTCCAAACTAAATAAGACAAGTTTAACCATTGAGTATGTCCCAAATCTGAATTTTTTTCCTTGTACTTGCAATAATCATATTTTTAAATGCACAAGTTACCTCGGTTGTCTTAGGTTCAATTGAACTTGAAGTCATTCACTCAATTCATTTATTTAACATGCACAACCTAAGTCATTAGGGGCATATAAGGATACCGTATATAATAAAACTCTAAGCAGGTCAATGAGATAAACATTGAAGCATCTCTCCCTTGGAATGCATTCACAACAAAGCTATACAAATATGAACACATTTATCATTACTTCCCTATATCACATCTATGCCCTTAAATTAAGTCAAGTATCATTTCTAAGTGTTGAGGGTTGAATTAGTGTCCCATATTTATTTGCACTTTCTAACCTCCACTCCACCATAGGACTTGGAGAAATACGTGTGGGTACATCCCACTTCAGCGCATTAGTACAAAATGTAACACTCATCATGTTATTGGGGGCATAATGAGGTTAGTCCAACACATATGATAAAATACACTCTTATAGCTCAATAAATTCTTAAAGACAAAAGAAGTCACATATAGGTATAAAAGATTGAACACAACGATCTAAACACATACAACACATCTGAAGTTAAGTGAAGTATAATCAAAAGGCAGATTGCAAATCACAATAACCGAAGATACATTTGTTACTCCTAAGACACCCTCATCCTATGAACCTCTCCTCCACTCAATTTTAAGCTCACAAATTTCATTAGTAGATTTATGACACCCTACATAACATCATCATATAGATTTAAATCATGTCACATAGTCAAATCCCAATTTAGGGTAAATATGTTCCAAACACTAACCCTAATTTATGTTACCTACTTTATATAAGTGTTTTGATATAATATTTCATCCTTTCATAATCTAAGATTGTCTCATTTATACATATTATTACAATATCCGATTAGATTAAACCTAATTTTGATATTATATTTTGGTGAACCCAATTTCTCTATCGATTGTCTTTGACTATGGCTTCATTCCTTAGATATGGTTTCAAATTTCTAAATTTCATTTCAACACCATAACTATCCTTAAGGTTTTTCTCAAAACAATTAGTTGTTAAAATACATCGTCACCATGAAAATTATTCCCTCTTTTAAGCTCAAGGCCCACTTGCAAACTCGGTTGTTGAAAGTTATTTTTGTTGACCCTCTCAATATTCTATGGGATTATGCCCTTTATTTAGTGGAGTGAATTCATGCTACAAATCTCGAGGATGACTCAACCTCATTCCCGCCTATTCGGAAACAAGTCAGATTCAAATAAAGAATGACCTAATAAAATATTGTCTTGTCTCTCTATAAAGCAAGATATAAACTAGGATAATGAGAGAATTCATACTAAAGATGCACACCTTGAGGTTGTAATTTGCTAGAAACTTGGAACTAGGAAGATGATATTCTACACTCTATGGAGATACATGGTTCTAAAGCCTAGATCTAGGATAGTATAACGGTGTCTAACTAGGTATTGATCATAAATTGATTGTAATCATATCATAATCAGGTTGTAATTAGATTGGCGATGCTTATGATAGGATGCAAATACCAATAGGTGTAAGGCCCAAAATAGGGATTGCAAGACAATTGGTAATAGATAAATAATATGTTTCCCTACTCTAATTTATGTATGACTACATAAAACAAGCATCAAAATTTAAAATGAAATAAAGGAAAATAAAAGATAGAGATGATTAACTACTTGAAGACACCGTTGACAAATTAACTTCCCTCTAGGATCAATAACACCTTACGAGAGAGTTGATGCGGGGAACACAAATGAATAGAGGAAGACCTAGGGAAACCTCTAGTTGAAAACTTCAAAGACTCCAAAAATTGGGTAGACCTTGGTAAGTGCAATTAATATGCTTGAATATCTTAAGTACCCAATGCTCCAAGTTTTAGACACCAAAATTTGCATAAAATCATTATTACATCATGCTTTTGACAACTTTATATATGTGGCCTTGAAAAATGGAGTTCAATCTTAGTGGTGTAAGTCCTCGTTATTTTGCCTTTATATCACTTTAATTGTCTTTTGATTTGATTTTTGGAATGATTTTTATGTCTTTATGCTATGTCACAAAGATATTTGGCTTGTTTCATTATTTATTTGAATTTTCGTAGTCTTGGTACAAGATCAGTATTGATTGGTCATGACCATAATATAGTCCCGAATGAGATGTATGGTCCTAACTCTTTTTAATTTTTAGGTCCTCCTACCCATTGGGCCTTTTTGTCACTATTTTGTCTCTCACATTTTATGTTTATGGTCAGCTTTTTGTGCCACTAAGATTTGAATTTCAATGTGATAGAATCCCATATATACAAGTTCATCTTGAGAATTGATTGTCTAGAAAACACATTTCTTTGTACCATATATTGAGGTAGGAAAGCAAGAGTACAATCTTCATACTCCATATCACATTCTAGGAGGGAATAATATTGTTTCACATGTTTGCACACAAGGTTTTCATGATAGAAAAGTAGCATAGCTCATTTTCGGTGTGGAAGCATAAGGGAAAAGCTAGGTCAAGGGTTTGGATTACACGTACACTCACACAACGCACTAGGAAAACTACATCAAGTTTGAAATATAGTGCAACGCTCGTTATTCACAAACGGGGTGGCCATTGAGGTCATTATGACTAAAGCATTTATATATGTTATTTTTAGATCTAATGAGTGCTTGAGGTTCTTGTAGGAAGCTAGGTTTGTTTTATATGTAGAGGTGTGAAAGTTAGGGTTTAAAAAAAAATGAAGATACAAAAGTATAGTATAGATAGAGACAACAAAGAATCCTAGAAAATATCGAACCCTATAAGTTATCGTTCCTAGATAATAGAAAAGGATGATTTATAGAATCTATTGGCGTAAGAATCGATTAACACGATGAGATCCCTCTCCACCATCAGTTTGAGCTTTTGGTGTGACGGCAAGTCGTGTAGCTCTGATACCATGAAAAGAGTTTGCGAGAACCAAATCGGAAACGAGGCACCACGAAGTAGTTGCACTCCAACGAAATCGTGAAAGCTCCAACGATAGCAAGGAAAAATTTGATCAAGAATGGAAGAACTTGCTCAATGAAACAAAGCTTCAGATAGAGGAAAGACAAAGTGGAGTGTGTCTTGGCATGCTCATAAATGAATAGAAAAGGGGTACATATAGGGTGTTGAGTAACCCTAGTGCATGACACATATGAAACCCTAAACCTAACCCTAAACCTAACCCATGTGATATGACCCTCCAACATGAGAGGAGGACATATAAGATAACTCACACTAACATATGTGTCACCCATCCCAAAGCACTACTTTGGGGCTGATTGGGTGTATACCCGGCTCCATCATGCGGGAGGGTATTGGTGTAGCAACTGATTAACATGATGAGATCCCTCTCCACCATTAGTTCGAGCTTTTGGTGTGATGGAAAATCATTTGGTATCAGAGCCAGGCAGTTAAGCGTGCCACCCCTAGAGTAGTTCTGGGATGGGTGACCTCCTAGGAAATTCCCGATGTCACTTCCTCCTAATGTTGTTGGGTCTGATTGGGTGTATACCCGGCTCCATCGTGCGAGAGGGTATTGGCGTAATAACTGATTAACATGATGAGATTCCTCTCCACCATCAGTTCGAGCTTTTGGTGTGACGACAAATCGTGTAGCTTTGATACCATGAAAAGAGTTTGCGAGAATCGAATCAAAAACGAGGCACCATGAAGTAGTTGCACTCCAATGAAATCGTGATAGCTCCAGCGATAACAAGAAAGAATTGATCAGTAATGGAAGAACTTGCTCAACAGAAACAAAGCTTCAGATAGAGGAAAGACAACAAAGTGTCTTGGCATGCTCATAAATGAATAGAAAAGGGGTACATATAGGGGTCGAGTAACCCTAGTGCATGACACATATGAAACCCTAAACCTTACCCTAAACCTAACCCATGTGAGATGACCCTCTAACATGAGAGGAGGACATATAGGATAACTCACATTAATAGAATCTGGTCTTGACCATTTGTACAATCTTAACCTTGCATGAATTTTGTGAAGAACAATCAACTTTGGTTCACTAAGAATTCCTCATACGTCCCACATCTGGAAACGACACAATCTGAAAGTGATATGGGAAAACTAAGTCACCTCTCTAACCCTACTTGTAATTTAAAATACCTTATCGGTTTGACATCTTACAAATAGCCCAGTTTTAATTGCAAATATGTAAATGATTATATTATTCTATACACTATAACATATAGTATTCAATCATAATTAAATCAATTGAATTAATCATCTAAAATTAATTTAGGGTTGATACACAAGTGTGAACTCCAAAGAAGACAAGTAAGACCAAATTTAAGACCTCTAAGGATTTAATGGCATTTTGGAAAGTGCTAACAAACTAAATGAGTGATGAAAATGTGTTGGAATGAGTGCTTGAATACTAAGTATATATGGAAATCATGATGGACATTTACAATATTTGTTAGTGACAAAGATCAACCATGGTTAATGCCACTAGTTATGAAAATTTGTTCACTGATAAGATAGACCATGGTTGATATCATTGGCTAGGGGAGCTACTCGCCGAAAGTATCAACCATGACCAATACCATCAAAGAATGGAAAATACAAAATCACGGGGAGGTCAAACAAGAAGGTTGAATCGATGGAGGGAAACTTAGAGGTGCTAAAAGGGGTGACAAGATGAATGTTTGTGTGTGCTTGAAAGTAGTTGTGGAGGTGATTGTAAGAGGATGGTAAGGTGGTGTCGTAGGAGGCTATAAAAGATGATTGGATGTCAAATGACTAGTTTTTACTAGAGGTTTAGTAGTGTTTTTGGTGGAGGTATCGACACTATTTACATTAGTTTTTTGCGTCAAAAATACAATTTATTTTTAATTTTGGTGTTAAATTGTTGCATCACAAATCCTCGACATTATTTGTAATCGCTTTTCAAAAATTAATAATTTTTAATTAAAAATTATTATTTTTGAATTATTTTATTGAATGTTTTATTAATGCATAGTGTGTATTGATTAGATATCAACTACGTATAAATAATTGATTTTATATTTCTAAAATTTCACAACTATAATTGAATCATAAACAAAAAGATCAATAACTAACGTATTGTAAAATAAAATATTATTTACTACGCTTTAAAAAATTAGAAACTCATAATTGTACTCATTCTAATAATTAATTAAATTAACAACGAAGTCAAACAAGTAAAAATATTAAGATACATTAATAGTTTATACCATTTTTAGGGAATATGCCCCTCTTTTGAAAAAAGTATAAAATACATTCCTTGTTATCCTCTTAATATTGATCATTGTTCTCATTCTTGTCCTCGTCTTACCGATTGTCATCATTGCCATCATCCTTGCCATGTGAAGGTCTTGTTGCCTAAAAAAAAATTGTTTTATAAATTATATGCATTGAATTAAAATAAAACAATAATTAAAATAACATACATGACAAGGTTTTGAGAGGTGCCTAAAGTTCCTAAAGACAAGAAAAAAATTACAAATATTACTAGTACCTTATATTTTAAATTTCTAATCCATTTAAGTATAGGTTCAATATAACATAAGCTTGAAAATCCAACTTAATGCTTTATAAATTTGGAAGCACTTACCTAAACACCTTCAACAACATCAATGCATATGAGGAGCATCATCAAACCTTCCTCCATTGCCACCTTAATGTGATCAAGTGGTGGGACATGGAAATTGGTTTCTAAAAAAGCTATTTAACAAATAATAAACAATAGCCAACATTTAGAAGAAAAATATGTATAGAAAAGCTTAGGTAACTTGCGTATGTCATGACAACATACTAGTGAAGGTTTTGTTTTAAGGAATTGAATGCCATTCTCACTTGGTCGATGTTGAAATACTCTATGTTTGAAAAACAAAAAACGTTAGTTATTGAACAAATATTTATTTCATATCAAATTCAAAATAAAATATTCAAAACAAAGAGAAATGAAAGCGATTAAACTTGCAAAATCAGCCACCACTCCTTTAATGTTTTTAATTTAATGCAATAAGTGATGGGGTTCATTTAAGCCTTCTTTTCCGTCCCCTTAAGGTATCTACACTTTAGAATTTATCTCGTGACCTTTTCATTGCCCTCCCATTTCTCAATAAAAATTTTCTAACCATATTTTGTAAAATGGTGGGTACATTTTGATTTCCACAGGATTTGGAGATGTTTTTAATTTTCCTATAGGCCCCATCTCTCACCCTTCTTTTCTCTCCTCAAGGAATAAAAATATAGCTCCTAAATCTTTTTTCAATCAAATTTCTTGTGTTCCATGGAAAAACACCTCAATGTACGTTAATTTTGCTCTTTTGGGAATTGGAGCCAATTGAGAAGGGTTAGGGACTGTGTGCTAGCTAGATATATAATCATTTGATGAAGACGACTCAAAAAAATTCCCCATTGTAGTCATTCCAAATACGCCTCAACGAACCAAATAGGGGTACCCACAAAGTGCCATAGGGCCATATGATAATAAATGGGATTCGAGGTGCATGCCCTGTAAGTTTACTCGGGATGGATAAGGGAGAATAACATGTGGGAAAAGGTAATTCATAGTTATTTAGTATATTTTATATGTCCTCTTTGTCTCTCCACATACTTTCCAAACCACATGATTTGAAACCCCGCCCACTTTTTCTCTTAATGGGTGATTTATCTCCAATTTGGGGAGGGTTTGGGGATTTTTCTTCAAAATTTTCAATACTCTGGTTTCTGACTGAAATTTAAAAACGAAAACTGTAGTAAAATATAAAACTCAAAAAAATCTAAAATAATTTGTAAATTTATGTATAGTTATAAAAAACTTGATAGATTTACCTCCTCTTCCTGTGCACTAACAATTTCAACATTTTTGGAATCTCTTTTGTCAAATATATCTCTTCATCATGTTGTTTTTTCTTATTCTTGACGTTTCCCTTCCCACCCCTAGGCTCTCTGTACGTCCCATTTTTTAGATGATAACAAAATGTGTAGGAAAACAATTTAAACAAAAATGGACAATCAAAATCAAGTAACAAGTGACAATAATAAGGGCAAGTGACAAACATCAAGTCTCCCCCTTTTTGTTATAAGAAGGGTGGTTTTTTTAAAGTCTTATACCCCTTCCTTATGCAAATCTCGACATTCTCATGTCACGATTGATAAGTAGTGTCGAATTCTGTACAAACATGTTTTTATAAATTTTTTTTTTTTTATAAAGGTATTATCTTTAATTATTAATTTATTTTAAATTAACTGAAAGAGATATTTGAGCTTTACATGCGACCCTCATTTCACCATCACTTAATATTTTATTTTTTATTTGAAGAATTTAGTCAAAAAATCATAATATCATCACCATACTATAAAGTTTAGAGCCCCTTTTTTTTCTCATGTGAATTTTTAAGTTCAACATATTGGTTTGTCACAAAACATTAAGAAGCTAATTTTTTTCTATAGTTCGATACATTTCACTGAGATATTAAATTAATTTTATATAATTAAAATAAAATTATATTTTTATAAAAGAATTAATTAATTATATTTTAAGTATAATCTTGACATGATACTTTATTGATTGATCAAAGAAATAACAAAACATGAAATTTTATTGATATTGATAAAAGAAAAATTGTTTACAAAATCTAAATTCAAACCATCATGTAGTCACTACAACCTTTGTTACGTTCTAAAATAAAAATGCAAACCCTAAACTACCTAATATCAATCCTAATAGTTATATATTGTCATTGTCTTGATCATAACTTGGGTGCTCGATAAAGTATCGTCCTCCCAAGAGTAGTGTTCCTCCGACTCTTCGACCTCCGTATTTGGGGACTCATAGGATGAGCTAGAGTCATTTGGTGTTAGAAGAAATTCACTTCCATTTCTTCTTCTTTGTAATCTTCCTCATTTATCTCTTGTTTTCCTCACAAACATGTCCTCCTCCTCTACTTCAAAATCCCCCTTGTCTCCTTCATAGTTGACATTACAATGAGCTTTTGATCCCCTTTGTGATGATAGGGATCAACAAAACCTTGTCTTTCAATCTCTTTTTCAATGAGTCATCCAATTTTTCTTGTTTCTTTATTTTTTCCTTATATGTCTTTACCACTATTTGGGATTTTTGGAGGGCTCCATGATTGAAGTTAAAAAGATAAAGGAAATATGAGAAAAATATAATTAAAAAGTGAAGATATGAACAATAAAATTTCTAAATTTAGAAGGGTTTAAATATAGAATGGCTAAATTGAGACTTGTGAAAGGGCAATTAAGTGCACTTATAAATTATAATATTTTCCATATCTATCCATGCGAGTCCTAATTGAGAATAGTGCATCAATGACATTATTGATAAGCGATATTAATAAATTGATGGAAGTGACTACACTTTGACCGGTATGCATAAACTATATTAAAATTATCATTTCTTTATTGATTCTTGTATATAAAGATTGATTGATAGCGAAGATCTATTAGTGCACTTACAAAGCTCAATATTTTCCATATCCAACCATACAATCCTAATTAGAATGTGTGCATTAGTGACCTTATTGACAATAATCTCAATGAATTGATGGAAATAACTACGCTTTGAATAGTGCATATAAATATTGAAGTCATGATTTTATATCGATTCTTGCATATAAAAATTGATTTTGATGAAAAAGACATATCAATGCGCTGCGCAAACTAGGATATCTTCCATATCCATCCACATAATCCTAATTGAGAATTGTGAATTATCGACCTTGTTAAGAATTATCTCAATAAATTGATAATAAACTAATCATGACGGTGAAGATCTATCAATGCATCTACAAAGTACAAGATTTTCCATATAAATCCATGCAAACATAGTTTAGAATCGTGCAATAGTGATTAACTTAATGATAACAATGTCAATACATTGATGGAAGTGTCTGCATAGTGATATTAACGTTGGTTGCCCCCTTTGCACCAATTGAGTGATAATACATATATACATATTGCATGAGGTGTATAATTAGGGTTTGGTTAACCCTTAGTTACACCAAATGATCCACAAAATATGTTTAGTTGTTGTCTTAGGTGTATAGTTAGCCCCTTTTGTGCCTAATGATCTCCTCTACAAATCTTATTGTCACACTAGGTGGATAATTGGGGTTTAATTGGTGTAAATGGGCCAACTTATCCCTAATATACATATAATTGTCATATAGTAGGTGTATAATATGGGTTTGGTTGACCTCTTTGCTCCAAATGATCTCCAATACATGTATTATTGTCAAAATTAGTGTATAATTAGTATTTGATTGGCCCTTTTTGTGCCAATGAACCCTAATATATGTCTAATTGACATACTATGTGTATAATTAGGGTTTAGTTGGTGCAAATGAGTGAATTAATCCCCAATACATATTTGATTTATCGCACTAGGTGTATAATCGGGGTTTACTTGGTTAAAATGGGGTCAATTTTCCCCAATACATATCTAAATGTCACATTCGGTGTATTTCTAGGGTTTGGTTTATGTTTATGGGCCATTTGATCCCCAAAACATGTTTAATTACAACACTATCTATTTAACTATAGTTTGGTTGGCCCCTTTTACACTAAACGATCCTCAATACACATATAATTGTCACACTAGGTGTATAAGTGGTGTTTTATTGGTGTGGTCCAAATGATCCCCAATACACGTTTAATTGTAGTGTTAGGTGTATAATTAGCATTCAATTAGTGAAAATGGGATAGTTTATCCCTAATATGTTTGATTGTCATACTATGTGTTTAATAGGGGTTCAACTAGTGTAAATGGGCTAATTGATATCTAATTAACACATAATTGTCGCACTAGGTGTATACTTAACATTTAATTGGCACAAATGGGAAATTTAATCCTTAATACATGTCTAATTGTTGCAATGGATGTATAGTTAGGGTTTTGTTGGTGTAAATGAGCTAATTGATCCCCAATACACGTCTAATTATTGCACTAGGTGTATAATTAGGGTTTAATTGACACAAACATGTCAATTAATCCGTGATATGTGTTTAATTTTCATATTAGGTGTATAACTAGGGTCGATTGCCATATATGGGCTAATCGATCCCCAACACTAGTTTAATAATTGGTATAGTTAGGGTTTGGTTGGTGTAAACAAGACAATTGATCCCCAAAACATGTCTAATATTTACACATGGTGTAAAATTAGTGTTCAGTTAGGCCCCTTTAGGATGACCTCGTAATGTGTCCTTATATGACAGAACTTGTCCGTAAGCTTTGATATGTTATGACAACCCCCTTTTTGGAATTGTATTGGCCGAAAATGCTTTATGAATTTGTACTTTTCTTCATAAAGTAATCCGCCACATGAGAGATCGATTTCAAAAGAACTTTGGAAATTAGAATTGTACAATGTTACTATATGTTGTTAATACAAACTATGTTTATTTTTTTATTGTTTACGTAAATGTTGCTTAAATTTAATTGATTTTGTTTCTTTAAAATATTTACGTTTTTGATTTATGTAGATGTAAAATAAATCAATTAACAGATATAAAAGACAAATGTCTCCTCATTTCAGTCTGAATTTGAAAACCAAATATAAAAAACAAATGGGATAATTGAAACATATAATGACATTGTTCCAATGGCAAAGGATCAAATAAAGACAAATATAATATTGCATTTATTGAAAGTTGTAATCTCTATATGAAATACATCAATATTTAAATTTATTGAAAGTTTCTTAAATTTACTTGATTTTGTTTCTTTTAAATATTTACGTTTCTGATTTGTTGCAGATGTAAAATAAATCAATTAATGATATAAAAGACAAATGTGTACTTATTTCAGTCTGAATTTGAAAACCAAATATAAAACACAAATGGGATAATTGAAACATATAATGACATTGTTCCAATGGAAAATTTGTAATCTCTATATGAAATAAATCAATACTTATTACATAACATTATTGTAATGAAATCTATGTGAATTGGAACAGTCCTGGAGCAACGCTTTCATTTGTGTCTTGGAAATCAACTGTAGCATGATCTGTGGATGTGTCTCGATCCCTTAGGTCTAGGCGAATATTACTAACTCCTCTTCTTTCTACTAGTGAATTCCATAATGCCATTGCTCTATCATAAGGAAAAGACTCCACTGAGTAATGTGAAACACACAATCTGAGACAACTTTCTAGATTCCTATCCAATCTGTTTCAAACTTTGGACTTTAAAAAGGATAGTGCTTATACAACTTAATAAACTCACTCAAATATTCACTTAGAATACTACTAGAATAGATATCCTTCCAAATCCTTTTCACAGCTTTGTAATCCTATGGGTTTTGTAGAAGCTGAACTTGTCATATCATAGTATTAGAAAAATTTGGATTGACTGTGAACTAAGTAGTTTTATTTTCAAAATACCTTCTAAAGAAACTCTATTTATCTCTTCAGTCTTAGAGAAATGATCAGTTAGATCACCCATGTTTTTGATAAATAAAGGACTGGTAGATGTGTATGGTTTCACACGAAAAATTCCAAAATTGTGGATTTACAACTCCCATTGCTTCAAGTATTTTATCATTTTTGAATCTTTCCCAGATCTCTTTAGCTAACGATTCAGAGATCTTTCTCAACTTATTCCTAGTTTCCATTAATACTGCATCATATAAATTTCATGTCACTCGTACTTCTTCTATTTCTGAGTTAGCCATATCAACTCTTTTTTGGAACGTATGAAGTGGAATCTCTCTTCCATGTGTTGTTATACATAGATGATCATGTATATTGTACTTTAAGAAGCACTTGGAATTTTTCAAATCTGTCAATGCATTCTAATTTTCAAAAGTAACACCCTGAAAACTCCCATCAGAAATATATAAACTTTCTAGACTCCAACAAACATGTCTTCTGAGTCTTATGAAGTATGTAATGTAGAAAGACCAATCTTGTGCATGCTTTGTTAAAATATTAAGCTCCCTCAACATGGGAAAAATACCATGCAGAGTGTGAGTAAAGTTTCTATGTCAGTTAGATGACACAATAGATCTTTAGCTTTATCTACATCCCTGTGGTATTTAAACATAAATCTTGTCAGTGAAGGATATTCATCAAATATTCTACAGGTAGGTTCATACATAGATATCCATCTGGTATCTACATCTTTGAGAAGTTTTTTTCCCTTTGTTAGTCCAATAGCAAATTTTTGAAATTCTAAAAATCTCTTCGGATTGCTAGAATAATAGGCATGCTAGATCACGTATCAATTCCTCCACTTTAGCTACATTTTCAAATGTGCTCACAATTTTGTAGGTGAGATTCATTCTATGAGCCATGCAAAGTGGACAAAACCATATACTGAAAGCAATAGTTTATCAAGTCTAACACACTGAGAACATTTTCGGCTCCCTGCATTACTGATTGCACCATCGGTTCCGACAAAAACTAATTTTGTTGCAATGACAAAGTCATCCATTCCAGCGATATCCTTGATTTGACATCACCAATTTATATATATTTTCAGAATTGTAACTCTCGGTCATTTCATGAATTGCTTAAGAGGTGTGGAGTCCTTATTTCATTATCAAATGTGTAAACATGAATACATATTCATGAAGTATTATCGATCATAAATAACCTCATCTAATGAAAGGGAAATATACTTTTCCTTTTGAACACACAGATTTCATATCCTCCTTTTCTAGCATAGATAGACATTCTCCGCAATCTCCCAAACACCGATATCTCGACCAATGATATTGAGGAACGCTCATGAGACCAATAAGTTGATACAACATTTTATTTTCTCGAAAAACTAAAATCGGTCTTCCCTTTTTCATTATATGAAATACGTAGCAAACCGAATACCCTTTGCTTGCATTTACGCCTCCATAACTTTTCTCAATTTGGCTACTATGGTCCCACCTTTTTCATTATATATTTGATACGTTTTTGTTCCTTTTCATACTCTTCTACGTATTTGACATGTAGACAATCTTTTGCATCTTTCCATTTATGTGTTCGACTATCTTTTGCCATCCTTTAGCTTTTGGGAAATGTATATTTTCGCATAGTACTTTTCAATCAATTGTGTCGAGTTTGAGCTGCATTGTGTGCTCCTTCCCCTGTTTCCAACCACATATTTTGCATCGACATTGTGTTGGAACAACATTACAATTTTCAGTGTACACAGGTTCAATAAAAGGATATTTTGTAGCCCATTCGAACTAGAATTTTCTTCCAATTGTCCAGTTTTCCCTCTTTCTTCTGACATATTTTCATTTTTTTTTTTCTTGGGATTTAACTTCTACATCCGAATTTATCAATAGGAATATTTTGATTCTCATGTCTCCTTTTCCTGGAAATAGAACTTGGAGTAGAAGCTTCCTCTGCTAGTGTACTTTGAGAATTTGATGAATTTTCTTGTACTTCTAAGTCATCAAGGGACGAAATGTTTTCCTCAACATATAATGGATCATCGATATCTTTAAATTGATTATTCTGTGAAGGTATTTCTGAAACGTCTGCATATAATTCTATAAAATTGTTACTTATTTAGTATTAATTTTATCTATAGTTAAATTTTTACAAAGTACAAAGAGTTCCAAGAAGAGTATGATAAACATAATTATTAAATTATGTAAGATTAAATAACCAGTAAATAACACGTGCCACATACCGATATTTTCAATTGATGCGTAAACCGACTTCATTTTTGTGATTTTCCAAAATAGCCAAGAAAAGTATTTGCACCTTTTTTTGAACCGGTTTGAATTTGTAATATTTTTGCCCCGATTTCTAGTATCCATGACTACCATCGCTTAGGCCCTTAGGGGTGGCTCTTATGTTTGAAGGTTCTAGGAATGGATGGTTTAAGGTTAAACGATATTGGTTAGATGGTAAAAGGTTGAAAGAAAAGGGTTGGGACGACCGAGTCACTGAGTGGTTTGATGGCTCACGAAAGAGGGGTTGGACGCCTAAGTTATTGGATGGCTTAAGCCTTAGGGGTCAGATGGCTCAGGCTTGGACAACTAAGGGGTTAGATGGCTAATGGGTTGGACCATTTAGGGTTGACCATTGGATGACAAAGGGTTGGACGGCTAGAAGTTAGATGGATCAGAGTTGGACGGATCAAAGTTGGACGATCAGAGTTGGATGGCTCAGGGTTAGATGGTTCGGGGTTGGATGGATCGAGTTGGACGGATCGAGTTGGGACGAATCATTCTTGGACGGATCAGTGTTGGGCGGATTAGAGTTGGACGACTAAGAGGTTGGACGACTCAGATTTTAGAGTTAGACAGACTTAGGGTTGGACGACTCAAGTTTGGACAACTTAGAGTTGGAAGGCTCAAATTTTCGTGTTGGCAATTTGTGGATTTTGAATTTTCTTATGTTTACTTCAGCGAATATGTGCACGATATGATTCAAAATTGTGGCGAATTACATTCATAAGCTCTTATATATGTGTAAAATCTAGGTGAAATGAATAGTATAAGGGACATGTCGGTTGAATTTTTGGCGAATAAATCGGCTGCGAACCACATAATATTCGCTAATTCAAATTTCTATAATCCTCGATTTTCACGAGTTTACGAAAAATCGCCACTAAAATTTTTTGAAGTGAGCCATAATACATGTCTAATTATTAGGGTAGATCTATAATTAGGGTTCTCTTCGACGTAAATGAGATAATTTATCCCCAATACATGTCTAATTTTTACACGTGTGTATAATTAAAGTTTAATTATCCTCATTTGCTCTAATTGAGCACTACTAGATGTTTAATTATCATAATATGTGAATAATTAAGGTTTGGTTGGTACACACGGTCCAATTGATCCCAATAAACATCTAATTTTAGCATTAGGTGTAAAATTAGGGTTCGATTGGAACAAACATGTTAATTGCTCCCAACACATGTGTAATTATGACACTAAGTGTACAAATAGGGTTTGGTTGGCCCCCTTTTGCTAATCAAGCATGATTACACATTTAACGCTCACACTAGGTGTATAATTAGGGTTTGGTCGGTACAAATTAGTCGGTTGATTCCCAATACATGTCTAATTATCACACTCGATATATACTTACGATTTGGTTGGCATAAATGGGCCAATTGATCCCTAATACACACACATCTGGTGCACTAGATGTATAATTTGGGTTTGGTTGGTGGAATCAAGCTAAATGATCCTCGATATACATCTAATTGTCAGACCGTGTATAATTAGGTTTGATTGCTAAAAACAAGGCCAATTGATCCCTAATACACATTTAAATGTTGCACTAGCCATGATTTCAATATTTTTCATTCCCTTACCCATTATGACATAAGTCATGTGTTGTGAATAGAATATCACTAACTATAATTCATTGTTTTCACATAAATTTTGAATTCTGGATGATTTAAAATAAATACATTTTAAGTGGAAAGACGATTTATTACTTTCTTTTAGTGGACTTTATTGGTTTTAATTGTTAATATTATGGCTCTTTTTTCAAAATCCCGACAAGCTTAACTTTACATTTAATTTGTAGTGCCCACCTCTTCTTACATCAATTCATTTGTTGACTCATTGCTTTTATTAGATTTTGGACATGGATTTTAGCACTATTTAGATACTATGTGGTTTCATTATGGATCATTGATGACACTTGTGGTGATTTGGGTCCATAACGCCAAGCTAGCATTATGGATCATTATCTTACTTCTTGCATTGTATGGTTTTGGATATCAACAGGTTGTGGTATAGCTGGTTTTATTTCATATATGATGGATGGATGTATGATTTTGTCATATACTTTGATATCATTGGTTGATAATGGCTAATTGTATGTTTTCATGTCAGTGCTTAGATGGATATCATAGCTTGGGTTAATATGGATGTATGTTGTTCGTGTTTAGCCATTCTATATTGACATTGATTGTGGTATAGTTAGAATGATTATTCATGATTGACTTATGGATGTTAGTTATTTAGTATATTGTATCGAGCATGTATGTTTAATGTTTGAATTGAGTGTGTAGATTACAAGGCACAAAGGAGAACGTGGGTTTTAGAGTTGCACAAGCGGTTGGTGGGCGAGTCCTTTACCCATGCATGATTGTGTGTATCCTTGTGTGTTTGTGACATATTCATGAGTGGAAGCCTTGGGTGATTCCTAATTGTAATTATGTTAATTGTAAATTGTTTAAGCCTTGTGATAAGCTAGTTTAGGGACCTAATGGTCCCTACATGTTTTAGTTGTGTTTTTAGTTAATTAATCTTGTTGTTAGTGGTTTGGGACCACCTAATTATCATTTGGGTGGGCCCCACCACCTCTTCTTTTGAGCCACTTTACCCAATCTCGAATTTGGGCTAAATGTGGAAATTTTAAGGGTCTCTTTTCACTTTACGGATATCATAGATTGGGTTAATATGGATGTACGTTGTTCATGTTTAGCCATTCTATATTGACATTGATTGTGGTATAGTTAGAATGATTATTCATGATTGACTTATGAATGTTAGTTATTTAGTATATTGTATCGAGCATGTATGTTTATTGTTTGAATTGAGTGTGTAGATTACAAGGCACAAAGGAGAACATGGGTTTTAGAGTTGACAAGCGGTTGATGGGCCGAGTCCTTTACCCATGCATGATTGTGTGTATCCTTGTGTGTTTGTGGCATATTCATGAGTGAACGCCTTGGGTGATTCCTAATTGTAATTATGTTAATTGTAAATTGTTTAAGCCTTGTGATAAGCTAGTTTAGGGACCTACTGATACCTACATGTTTTAATTGTGTTTTTAGTTAGTTAATCTTGTTGTTAGTGGTTTGGGACCACCTAATTATCATTTGGGTGGGCCCCACCACCTCTTCTTTTGAGCCACTTTACCCAATCTCGAATTTGGGCTAAATGTGGAAATTTTAAGGGTCTCTTTTCACTTTGGGGGTCTCCTTTACATGGAAATGAGTGCCTTGGACCCTACATATGGATAGGGGTCTCTTTTCAAGGTCAAATGGGATTTTCCCTCCCATATGACCCCTCTCATGTCACCATATTGTAAGTATGGTGGATTCTTGTGATTTCTTAAAAGATGAAGTGTGTTGGATTATTTGCATTTTAGGGAATTTGGGAGATTACCTCCTAAATGTTTTTGTCTTATACTCTTTGTGATTTTGGGAATCTTTTGTTGGAAGATGAGATGGGTGACACATGTCACCCTATCATTTGTGAGGATTGTAATTCGTTTATTCTTTTTATACTCCATCATGGAGAGGGGTGGGAACTTTTGCTTGTGATTTTTACTATTGGAAGCGGGAGGGCTTGGATCTTGGAGTTTGGAGCTTGGGGGAGCTTGTTGTGTTTGAAGTCAGATTTGTGAATTTGAGGTAGGCTTCTTACCTCTTGTTTTTGGTTTCTATAGTATAATGTGGAAAAGAAAGAATGATTGCTTGAATCTTGTATGTTGCATGTTTGTTGTGGGAGTGTTTTGTGTTCTTGTTCCTTTCTTTTTCTCCATCCATCCTACTTTAGTGGTGGATTTTAGAATTGTTGGGAAAGAATGAGGAAGACCCCTCTTACACCACATGGCTTGATGGGCAAGCCATGATGGTCTATGTTTTTATTCCTCCCCTCATATGGTTTGATGTGGAGAAGGATTTTTCATATCGTTTGAACCTCCTTCTCCATCCTTGGCAAGGAAACCATGTATGGTTTGAAAATCCTTCCAAGGAGGAGGCTTGGTGTTTGGGATGGAGAGATAAGGAGGGTATTTTTGAGATTCTTATCATTTTCCTATAGTAGGTTTACATTTTGGATTCTTATGGGCTCCTTGCCACTCTTACCCTTTGGGGAAAACATAGAATTTTCCTCTTGTGATAAGTGTTGCTCATTTGGTTATTGTTGTTGTTGTTGTGTGTGTGTGTGTGTGTGTGTGTGATTGTCACCCTTATCTCACTTTCTTGTGCATTCTTAAGGCTTGATACTCTCTCTCCCATGATCTTGGAGGGAGGCTAGCATGTCCTCCATTTGTTGGAGATGGCATGTGATGATGTCATTTGGTTGGGAGGAAACCAGCCCCCATTTTTATCTTGTGCTTGAAGACTATCTTAGTGTGAAAACTTGCAGATTTGATTTGGAGTTTGGAGAAGAAAATTTGGAAAATTTTATATGTTATTCCCCTTTTTGGGAGGATTATCCTCTTGCATTTTAGTATGATTTTGAAATGGTGTTGTAATATTTTTAAGTCTTCTCCTTCCTTGAGAAAAAGTTTAACTCTTTGCTCTTTAAATGTTGAGTCATGTTATCCTCTCTTTGAGAAGAAATAGTGACATATTGTAATCTTGATTCCTTCATGTTGTAATAAGATCCTATCCTTGATTTTGAGAATGTTATAAACCTTGTTTCAAAGGAAGTTGTCGGTATGCATTCTTCTATTGAAAATAATATTGTAAGGCTTAGATTTTTGGATGGGAAGGTTTCATTGGCATTTGTGTTGAATTGAAGATTTGAAGAAATGAATGCATGTTTAGTACATGGAATTGGTTACCTTTGTTCTATTTGTTTTTGTAAATTGAGAAACAGGATGAAAGCCTAATAAATATTATTAATCTCAATCAACAGGTTATAATAGATGGATTCTTGCAATACTTATAGGTATTGTACATAATCATGTGCAAAAAGAGAGTTGCAGTGCAGTACAAAAAAAATACAACAGACTTCCATAATACATCCCGAGAAGCAACAATTAAATTAATACAAACAAATGATTAAGATGCAACTATGCAACAAATAATCCTATAACTATGAAATAAGACAAATAGGGTTTAAAAACCATATAACAATATTATTTAATTAATATATACTATGCATAATTAATTAACCTAACATTCCCCCCCTTAATTATGCATTGTCTCAAGAGATGAGGAGAGGAACTCTTTGAACAACTCAAACTTGTCACGTGCAAGTGAATTTGTGAAGATATCTGCCCGTTGTTTAGCTGTTGGACAATATTGAAGCTGGATGTTGTGCTTCAACACATGTTCGCGTATGAAATGAACTTGTACCTCAATGTGCTTTTTTCTCTCATGAAAAACAGGATTACGAACAAGTTTTAGAACACCTTCATTGTCAACATACATGGTGGTCGATTTTTCTATGGTATTCCAAGTCCTTCAGTATGCGACGTAGCCAAATCACTTCATAGACAACTTCTCCTGTAGAATGATACTCGGCTTCTATGGAAGAGCGAGAAACAAAGTGTTGTTTCTTGCTTCCCCATGATATTGGTCTAGATCCCATAAAGAATACAAATCCAAAAGTGGATTTTCTATCATCAATGTTACCTACATGATTTGAATCCGAATATCCAGTCAAGAAGAAGTTATCATTCTTCTTGTATTCTAGACCAAGATCCATTGATCCTTTGAGATATCTTAAGATGCACCTTGCTGCTTTCCAATGACACACTTTGGGTTCCTGCATGAACTTGGATAGATAGCTTACTGCAAAGCTGATATCTGGTCTAGTGTAGGTCAAGTAAATGAGACTCCCGATCAACTGCCGATAGAGAGTGGCACTTACCGGGAGATGAATCTGAATGAGATAGCTGTAATATGTTCTCTATAGGTGTAGCAATTGGTGTGTAATCCATCATCCTGAATTTCTTGAGCGTAGTCTTGGTATATTTCATCTGAGAAACAAAAATGTGATTCTCTTTCTGCCATACTTCCAATCCAAGATAATAGTGCATCAGCTCGAGATCGGTCATGTCGAACGATCGATTAAGATCTTTCTTTATTGCATCGATCATCCTCACTGAACTGCCAGTGATGACTAGATCATCGACATAGACAACGACAATCACAATCTCCCCCCTTGATTTTTGAGGTAAAGATTGGGATCATATGGATTTCTAACAAATCCATGTTGTACGAGATTCTCATCAATCTTGATGTACCATGCCCAGGGTGCTTGTTTAAGGCCATACAGAGATTTCCTGAGTCTACATACCTTTGCTTCTTGACCAGGTACTACATATCCCTCAGGTTGAGTCATGTAGACTTCTTCTTGTAGATCTTTGTTTAGGAAAGCACTTTTACGTCCATCTAATGAAATTTCTAGCCAAACTGTGCAGCTAGAGAAAATATCATCCTGATCGTTTTGATCTTAGCTGTGGGAGAAAATGTCTCCTCATAGTCAATGCCTTCTTTTTGTGCGTACCCCTTTTCTACAAGTCTTGCTTTATACTTGTCTACACTTGTCCCATTTACATTGTACTTTGTTTTAAATATCCATCTGCATCCAATGGGTTTCTTCCTTGGTGGAAGATCAACAAGATGCCAAGTGTTATTTTTCATCACCGATTGGTATTCGAATCCATGGCATATTTTCAAGATTTTTACTCATGTAGGGATTCTGGATTGTAGAGGGATCATTAGATTCAATAACTCTACTCATCAAAGTAAAGTTAACTTCTTCTCTTGCTTTACTATGAGTCCGTGGTCCAGGGGTGGATGTTTTCGGTGGAGCATCCATTCTTGCATCTCGTAATGTGCTAGTACACCATTTAGGCATATACTGAATTGTTCCTGTGGGTCGTGGTTCTATCTGATCAACACCATCATCCCCATCATCACTTTCATCTTCTGAGGGAACATCAGCTTCAATTTTTAAAACTAGAGAAAAATCTACATTTGGTGAGTCTTCTTCTCAAAAAACTCAACATCTCTGCTGGTGTAGACTTTTCTAGTCTTAGGATCCATTAATCTATACCTAAGAGTCTCTTCACTATACCCAATGAAGACAAGTTTTTGTGACTTCATGTCCAATTTATTTCTATTCTGCTTGGGTATGTGCATGCTTGCTTTACACCCGAATACTCTAAGGTGTGCAATAAATGGTTTCGTTTTGACCATGCTTCTTGTGGTGTTACTCTGTCTAAGAGCAATTGTGGGCACTCTATTCAACAAATACACTATTGTCTTTGCTGCTTCTACCCAGAATGTCTTTGCAAGTCTAGAGTCATCGATCATGCATCACACCATTTCCATGATAATATGATTTCTTCTCTCAACAACACCATTCTGTTGTGGTGTGTGTGGAGGAGGCATTTGTTGATGAATCCCGTGAGTTTGTAGGTAGTCTCGAACTCATCACTAGTGAATTCCCCCTCGATCTAAGTGGAGAGTTTTGATGTGATGACTAGTTTCATTCTCAACTGCTACTTTGAACTTTTTGAAGGTTTCAAACGCTTCACTTTTCTTGCGAAGACAGAAAATCCACATTTTTCTTGAATAGTTGTCAACACAAAGCATGAAGTACTAGAACCCAGAATGACTTGGTTGCATCGGACCACAAAGATCGGTATGAACCAGGTCAAGTTTTCCATGAGCTTGAAATGTACTCTTCTGAAACGAAGCTCTGTGTTGTTTTCCTGTTAGGCAGTGAGGACACTTGTATGTATCCTTTTGAAGAGATGGTATCCCGTGTACCATATTACGCCGGCGAAGTGTCTCGAGATATTTGAAACTTACATGACCAAGTCTCCGATGCCACAACTGTGCTGAGGTGGAGTTCTTAGCCATAAGTGTTTGATTGTCTCTGTGAACAAAATCAAGTTGGAACATGCGTCCCACATTAGAGGCTTTCGCAACTATTTTCGAGCCTCGTGATTTATCTCGAATCAAAACACGTTTTTTTTTTTCGGAATGACTATCAAATTCAATTTTTAGGTTGTGATCAAGGAGTTGAATGACTGAAAGTAGATTCTTTGTCAACCCAGGGACATATAAGACATCTGAAAGTCTACAATTGCGTGAACCAAGGGGTAGAGAAATGTTCCCAATCCCTTAAACTGTATATGAAGAATCATCTCCCAATGAAACATGATTTTTCGATGGCGTGTCCCTCATTGAAATAAACCAGTCTTTGTGGCTGGTCATGTGTCGAGTGGCCCCGAATCAACATACCAAACATCACTAGATGACGTGGATGGTTCACTTGATCGAGCAGTGAACAAGTAGTCTTCATTGTCTGACTATTCTTGTTGCTCAACAATATTTCCTTGTTGATGGGGTCTTCTTTTCCAGTTCCCCTTTTTACGCCCTTGATTATAGTTAGAATGTCCCTTGTGAGATTTTTGTAGAGGTCCAGAGTTTCTTGATGAACCTTTCTTGTAAGTATTATACCAACAATCTTGTAGGTTATGTCCTCTTTTACAGATTGGACATTGCTTCTTCTGTTGTCTATCCCCTTGATATTGATTTTGATTTTGGGACTTTTGATAGGAATTAGGTTTTCCTTTACCTTTTCCTTTCCATTTTTGATGTGAAGAAAGTTCTGTTATTATTCATCATCCTTATTGTGCATTGCTTCCTCTTGTTGCGAGTAAGTTTTGCATTGTTTCCTCTTGTTGCGAGTAAGTTTACCAATTTGTCAAAACTAAGCGTCAGTATCGACAAGTTTAGTGTTGTTACAAAAATACGGTATGAAGAAGGGAGTGCTCTCAGAACAATGGGAACAAGATCATCATCTTTGACCGCTTCTCCTAGGGCTAGAAGTGAAGCCCTCAATTCTGCAACTCTTCTTAGAAAGCTTCTATTTTTTCATTCTGCTTGAACTTCAATGTGTGTAACTGACTTTGCAAATTCAGTATAACATTCTTGTTCTTGGCCTCGTATACTATGTTCAAATTATCACATGCTTCTTTGGCTGTTTTGGCATCTCGAATGTGGGGTTACACATCATCAGACACTCTAAACAAGATGATGAGTTTGGCCTTTTGATTTGCTTTATCAAACTGCCATTGTTGTGTTGTATCAGTAGTTGATCTGGTCAGAGCACCATTCACAGTAGGCCATATCTCTTCAAACTCAAGTTGTGTCTTAATTTTTGTCTTCCATGCAACATAGTTGTTTCCTCTGAGTAATTGTGAATTTGGAAGAAAAATTTGGGGGCATTGGTGCCCATTTTGTAGAGATCACTGATAGGGTTTGATTCTTATCACTCTAGGTATAAGGTCTCCCAATCTATATACCGTTAGTCGATATACCAAACCTTTCTATATACATGCCCTTCCGATATACCCGGCGGTATGTGGAAGAAGCTCGCCCTTTCTATATACCCGATGGTATGTGAAAGAGGCATTAACGTATGTGAAAGAATTCAATACGTGGTACCAAGACAATACTAAAAGGGGTTTGTGTGATTATTGACACCGGCTCAAAGAAATATCCTCATACACGCGTGCGTAACTTCGTTATATACTTGGATAATTTCTCAATCCGGATTTATGTCGTGTAATCGTTCACAGACGGATGGGATGGCTCATAGTGTGTGCATTGTGACCTTATTACTCCCCATTAATTTAAAGGGTCGATGCCCAAACGACGTTGTTGCAGCTATATTATGTGTTAAGTGTAGTAGTAGTTGTGACGGATTTACCCGTGAGTGCTTCCCAGATGCACCGTATATACCAAACGCTACGAATGAGATCTAGGATCTTGTGAGTGTTACAGAACCAATTTTTTTGTTATTTTTTATTATAATTCTGCCAATTTTTGATTAGTTACAAAGTTTGCATAGTTGACTTATGGAAACCTACAAATTAGTACAATATATTGCAGCATGCAATTACATTAAAAATATGGAAAAATTGAATGGAAAAAATTTTTTTTTTTGCGGGCCCTGGTGGCCTCCGGAGCCCAATATGACCCACTACACCAAAAAATTGCAAAAATATAGCTGAAAATGCAATTTTTGGATAGGCCTCCTTTAGTAAAAAATGTTCGGAATGAAAAAACAGGATGAATGGGGAATTTTTTTTACCCTAAATTAGGGATTTCACTAAATTTAGTTAGTTATAACTAAGTTTGAATTTTTCGCTAAAGTTAGTGGTTCCACCAATTTTTTTGCCAAATTCAAAAAACAAGTTGGGGGTGGGATTGAACCCCACACCTCCCACTTCTAATTCATTCCTTTTAACCACTTAGGCTCTATGAGCGCTTGGTGTAGAAATGAACAAACTTGTATTTAATGAAAGGTAAAATTGACTCACCTTTGTAAAATGGCGACTTGTGCAAGCGTTGAGCTCCACGTGGGTATTTTGGAGGTGTATGTGGGGTTAGGTTTTCTGCGAAAGGAGGATCTCGAATCTTCTTAGATGTGTTTGGCTTTGATAAACCCGTTTTCTTTATTTCTCCACCGTTTTTAGCAAATGGAGCCGCTTTCTTTCTTTTAGTAAATGGTCCACCGCTTTTTTTTTTATTATCACGTGATATTGCTTTACTTACTTTGTAGGTTGCAGTCGGTTGGAGGGACGTGAGGAGGGAGGAGGACAGATGGTTCACTCTCCCATCACCATTTTTTCTCATTGAAAATAGAACAAAACCTCCTTCAAATATTATAATTCCTTTTGCAAAATTGTTTGATGATCCACTTTTTTATCGCATCTGTTTTGTTTGTGATGCAGTTGTCATGCTTGCTACAAATGCCTCAGTTGCTACTTACAAAGCTCCTCTAGTTCAGCCGCTACAATGCAAAGGGGGGACAGAGACGTGAGCTCGGAAAGTGGAAACAGAGGTTAAAGGAGATAACACGACCGTGTGGATGTTGAGCACCATACGCAGGGTAGATTGATCCTTTCAATCCGCCAAAAATTATAATCCAACAGCTATCAAAAACAAATATTATTGATTTAGAAAACCGAGAGATTGGCTCGGTTTCAATGAAAATACCCAACTTTATCAATGCAGCCCAACTCGGTTTCTCCAAATACAACAAACTGCTAGATGTAATAGTGACTAAAAAACTCCTCTTAATATTAGAGGTAAAACCCCTGTATGGGGATTTTTTTTTGTATATACCTGCAACAATTTTTTCCTAGTGTTGGGTGCACCAATGCAAAAAAAATTTGTGTTCCAAACACTGGAATGAATAGGAGGATGTGAGGAGGCAGGGATGGGGCTGGGAGGTTGTAGGAGGCTGCACAGGCTCTCAGATGTTGCAAACGCTTCTCCAAAACTCCTATATCTTGCTCTCTCTTTCCACACCTTCACAGGCTCACAGGTCAGATTCTCGCTCTGGTACCAAATGTAAATTGAGAAACAGGGGCGGAAGCCTGATAAATATTATTAATCTCAATCAACCAAGTTACAATAGATGGACTGCAATACTTATAGGTATTGTACAATCATGTGCAGACAAAAGAGAGGTTGCATAGGTACAACAAAAATACAACAACTTCCATAATACATCCGGGAAGCAACAATTAAATTAATACAAACAAATGATTAAGTTGCAACTATGCAACAAATAATCCTATAACTATGGAATAAGACAAATATGGTTTAAAAACCATATAACAACATTATTTAATTAATATAATTAATTAAATAATTAATATATACTATGCATAATTAATTAACCTAACAGCTTTTTCCTATTGGATTGAGAGAAAAGAGTTCTTACTTAGTAGTTCATTTTTTTTATCAAATGATGATTTTACTTGTATGAGTTATGGAAACGAAGAAGGTAGATTTTATGTTGCATTCTAGCGTATAATAGTAAAGGAATGCAAAGTGATAGTGTAGTTTTAGTCTTGATTCAACTCCTAAAAGAATCATCTTATTACAATATTTACTCTTCATTTGTTAAACTTTGAAATAGGCATATAGTGAACTTGTTATAAAACTAATTAAATATTCCATCTAGATCTTTAAGCAACTTAGTGTCATAAAAGAAACTATAATACTTCTAGTTGAAAATATTCTCTCGAAGGCAAACGTATTGCATCTTTGTGCTCAAAAGTTCAAGGTTTAAATCCATCTCTTTCTATTGAAATGATTGCAACATTATCTTATTGTATTAGTTGTTCTTCTTAAGGAAAAATAAGAAAGGAGTTTTCAATAAATTTAGCTTCCATGTTGTTTCCTTCCTCATTATTTCTATAATATTTTTCAAACTAGAAGTAATTCAAGTCATTTACTATTAACATGTATTTAGGAACACATACATTTATATGTATATAAATGTGTGTGTGTGTGTGTGTGTGTGTGTGTGTGTGTGTGTGTGTGTGTGTGTGTGTGTGTGTGTGTGTGTGTGTGTGTGTGTGTGTATCCCACATCATATACTCGATATATACCTAAGCGTGTGAAAATGGAGGGAAACCCGAAATTTAAAATCACTATTTTTAAAAAACTCTCGATGATTGAATGTTATTTGATATATATAGATATATATAATTATGTTTAATATATATATATATATATATTAAAAAATTAATCTTATTACAATGTATTCGATTAAGTGATTTGGCTTCCAACTGGGAGTATGAAATAAGCTAGGGCACAAATTTGGAGGGGACCAAATACGCGCGCCCCGCCATTTATTGAAACTTCGAGTGGTGTGGCCGCAACCACACCACTCCGCCCTCACCTCATACTATGTCCATGACCCTATGCCGCCATTGTTAGACACACAGTTGACCCAAAACATATACTTTCAAATTTATGAGCCACTCGGCTTATGTGTGTGTGTGCGCGCGTGCATGTGTGTATGTATATATGTACATATATATGCATCCATTTGTATATAAAAACACATAAACCGAAACCCCTGGTTTATGGAAATTTTATAAAAGAAAGGGAACTTATAAAATCGATCAAAAATCTAAAACCCAATGTAATGATACGAGGCTCTGCCCCTCCATGAAAATTTGATTAATATGAAAAATAAGCTCCCAAATGGCCTCCATGGCCTCCTTTAACCTCCTTGGTTTAACATGCACAAATGAAGAGAAAATAAGTAAAACAAAAGTAAAAAGAGAATCATAAAGATAGGGATTAGGGTTATAGGAAACCCTAAAGATCTAGGGATGGGGATAAAAGAATCCAAGGGCTCAAAATAAACCCTCCAACTTTTAAGTTATGGGAATAAGTTTTTAAATGGGCATGGGGTAAAATAGATTGATGGGATGCCTAGGGAATTAAACTAGGGTCATGGTGGGAATTGAATTAAAATAATATGGCTTTTATGATATTGTTAAATAAATGAATGTTTTAGTAGGGGTGCATTTGAAATAATTACTAGGGGAAAGTTAAGTATTAAATTAGGAAATAAATTAAATGTGGACTAAGGGGGTGCTTTAATCAGGAACCCTTAGAGAAAATAAATTAGACTTAAATTAACATGTGTCAAAAAAAAATTGCCCGAATTTTTAGGTGATTGAGGATGATTTCGAGTGCCAAAATGTGGGGCACTACATTTGGTATCAAAGTTCGGGTTACAACACCAGACACTTTGGGTAATTTTAAAATTTAATTAATAATGGATAAATAAATAAATGAAAAATCATTTAAATCATTTTCACTACCTTTTTACAAAATTATAAACTTTCCCTTTCCTTTCGTACACAGGATGCCTGCACGAGGTATGAGACATCAGTTAGTCAGGGATTTGGGATGTAGGTCACTTACGCCCGAGCCGCGTGCCCTTGATTTAGGACCACAAATATTAGAGGTGTTACAACAGATGATGGGAGTTTTGCAGTAGTGTCTCCCTCCACAATAAGAGCAAGAGAGGAGACTAATCGTCCATGAGAGGATACATCACCGAGACGAGGGCACACACTCAGAGCCACATCAGCATGACACTCGAGAGATGGGATAGGTCTCGCAGCCGCTCCATTCACCTTGATAGAGTGGCCAATCTTTGTCGAGATGCTCTCACAACATTGAGGGACCACTTCATGAGGGATGACCACATTCACCAGTTGTGGGGATGGTTGGACATCAACATCAGGATCATGACACAGGTAGTGTGATTAGAGATCTTCTTCATCTCTGACCGCCCACTTATAGTGGCACCTCAGATGGATTTGGGGCCGAGTCATGGCTCTTGAGCCTTGATAGCTGCTTTGGATTGCACTCAAATGAGAAAAAGGTAAAGGCTAGGTTCATTATACACCTCCTCCGTGATGTAACAGGCGTATAGTGGAGGAATGAGGAGTGAAAGCTCTATTTTACTAGAGATACGGTGAATTGGGAGTTGTTTGAGGAGTGCTTTAGATCTTGATACATCTTTGAGCACTTTTTTTAGAAGAGGATCAATGAGTTCCATAATCTTCGATAGGGTTTAGGCACGGTTGCATAGTATGAGAGCCAATTTAAGGATTTATTGTAGTATGTGGATTATCTTCAGACAAGAAATTACAAGTCAATAGGTTTATTCGGGGACTGAATGCAAATATAGCCAAGGCCATCAGGATGTTATCTCCTCTCGACACTTGAGAAGGTCGTAGAGAAGGCCTACCTAGCTGAGGAGAACATGAACAAGGCCCAAGAGCACAGAGACATGAATAGGGGTAAGTTTCAGGAGAGGATGTAATCATTTCAAGATCAGAGGTCACGGGGTACAACACCACCCCCTAGAGGAGGATTTAGGCCTCCATAGTCAGTCTCAAGACCTCCACCTCACACCCAATATCGGTTGCAACACCATGCACAACAACAAAGGACTAGGTAGACACAGAGTATGCAGAGAGGAGAAGTTCGAGGAGGTTTTGGAGTGGTTATAGACATGAGGCGAGGCACCCATAGGTACAACCAACCCGTACTCAGCAATCTACAAGAGTCATACTAGAAATTTTGGTGCACCAGAGTACAGGAGGGACCCCTTCTCAAAGAGGGTTAGTAGGATGGTTTATTTGTGGGTCCCCTGATCACTACGTGTGTATGTGCCCACACAAACCCACCACCTTTGATAGGCAGAGAGCCCAGTCTCGAGTAAATAGTGACATACGTAGGATGCGCTCATCATGTCTACGTATGGTGGATAGCCGTCGGGCGTGCCAAACATCAGTCACGGTTATCGAGACGACATGTACTATCAGGGGTATTTTTGTCTCAGTTATTTTTGATTCAGAGCATCAGATTCATTTATATCACCATCTGTAGTGGACCAAAGTGTGGGCTAGTGGTGGCTAGGTAGCTAGATAGTTGGTAGGTTGAGTTGGCCTCTAGGGCCAAACTCACAGTGGATACCTACATGGAGAGTTGTATACTTGATTTGGGAGTATTCTCCACTACCTTGGACCTTTGAGTGTTTCCTTTAGGATCCTATGAGGTTATTCTGGGCATGGATTGGATTGAGTCTCATTAGGCCAAAGTAGATTATAGAAGTAAGATCATTGAGTGTCAGGATGACCTTGGGAATTCAATTTGCTATCTCTAGGATGTAGAGGCCTATTTCCTTGCATATGATCTCAAAGTAAGCAAATCAAGCAAAGCATGCACAAGGGTTGTCAGTTGTTTGTGATTACGATTAGTGATCGATCAGAGAGTACTCTAGAGCATTCACCTCTTGATGAGCATGTAATATTGAGGAGTTTGCATATGTGTTTCCGAGCGAGCTTCTTGATTACCACCCCGTAGAGAGGTGGATTTCACCATAGACGTAGTACCGGAAGCAATACCAGTTTCTATAGCCCCTTATCAGATGAGGACTCCGAGCTTCATGAGATCAAGATTCAGCTATATAAGTTGTTGGAGAAGGGCATTATTCGCCCTAGTGTGTATCCATGGGGGGCACCCATTATTTTTGTGAATAAGGACGGTTCTCTCAGATTTGTGTTGATTTCAAGTAACTTAATAAGGTCACAATTAAGAACCGTTATCCACTTCTCGAGGATTGACATGACTTGTTTGATCAGATGAGGGGTGTCAGAGTGTTCTCCAAGATTGATCTCAAGCTAGGATATCATCAATTGCACATTGCAGATGCAAATATTCACAAAACAACTTTTTGCACTTGTTATGGGCATTATGAGTTCATTGTTGTACCTTTTGGTTTGACCAATGCCCCAACTATTTTCATGAGCCTCATGAATGGGGTTTTCAGGACCTTTTTGGACCATTTTTTTTGTTTGTTTTTTGGATGATATATTGATATATTCTCATTTTAAGGAGGAACACGAGGAACATTTGAGACAGGTACTACAGGTTTTGAGAGATCAGAAGATTTTGGGAACCTAGAGAAGTGTAGTTTCTTTCAGTTAGAGATTCAGTACTTGGGTCACATCATTTTAGGTGAGGGTATCTCGGTAGATCCCTCTAAGATTCGAGCCATTCTTGATTAGCCAATGCCCACATTAGTGATAGAGGTGAGGATTTTCATGGGATTAACAGGGTATTACGCAGGTTTGTACAAGACTTTTCTAGGATTGCACATCCTATTACTTATCTTCAACGAAAAAGGGAAGAAATTTGACTAGTCAACAAAATATGAGCAGGATTTTTAGTTACTTAAGGAGTGACTAACCACAACACCTATCTTAGCAATTCTGATTTAATCGGAGAGTTTTGGTTTACACGATGCTTCATTAGAGGGTCTAGGAGTAGTTCTCATGTAGGAGCGTCGAGTCATTTCTTTTGAGTCGCGTAAGCTCAAGGATTATGAGCTTAACTATCCTACCCATGACTTGGAGCTTGCAACAATAGTTCATGCTCTAGTGTGTTGGCATCATTTCCTTTTGGGTAGGCCTTTCATTTTGAGGACCGATCATCGCAGCCTTCAACATATCTTCTCATAGTCGAACCTTAATGCCGACAATGACAACATTGGATGGAGTTATTATGTGAGTATGACATGGACGTCCAATATATCAAAGGAAAAGAGAATGTCGTTGCAGATGCCTTGAGTAGATGATAACATGTGATTGCTACTATGAATCTACAATCAGACCTTCGAGGTAGGATTATTCAACATCTTCCAGGGGACATGTTTTATGAGGGTGCTAAGCAGATGTTTGAGTTGCATGTTCTTTAGAGGGAAGGTGTTTAGGGTGTATTTTAGAGGCAGATGGTCTAATTTGGTTTTAGAGGCACATTTATGTGCCTAAAGAAGGTGATATTCATAGCTTTATTCTTCTAGAGGCTCATTGAGCCCCTTATGTAGCACATGCAGGAGTGAAAAAGATGTACCCTGATCTAAGAGAGTTGTATTATTGGCCTGGCCTCGGACAGGATATAGCAGACTTTGTAGCTCATTGCCTTGATTGTCAGAGGGTCAAGGCTGAGCATTATTATCCTGTGGGACTTTTATATCCTCACGACATTCCCGAGTGGAAATGGGACGTCATCTCTATGGATTTCATTGTCGGTCTCCCTATGTCTTCTTATCATCATGATGTCATCATGGTCATTGTGGACAAGTTGACCAAGGTTGCACACTTTTTGCCAACCAAGGTCACCTATAATGCACTCGCCATTTCCAAATTATTTATGGAGGATATTGTCAAGTTGCATGGGATTCCAAAGACCATTATCAATGACAGGGACACCATCTACACTTCAGATTTTTGGACTTTCTTTTAAGCTGCTGGGAACACAAATAATTTCAGTTCAACATATCACCCAGAGACAGATGGGAAAATAGAGAGGGTTAATTAGGTACTTGAGGATATGTTGCACATGTATGTGATGGACTAACAAAAGAAGTAGGAGGACTAACTTCACCTTGTCAATTTTCCTACAACAATAATTATTACGTTCTATCGGTATGCTTCCTTATCAGGATTTGTATGGGCGACCTTACAGGACAACTTTGAGTTGGGATAGGCTAGATGACAGGGTTGTACTTGGGCCAACTTACCTTCAGGACTTGGAGCAACAACTTATTTTGATTAGCTAGCGTCTTGAGTAGGCTACAACATGCCAGAAGGTGTATGCAGACACCAAGAGGACTGAACGTCACTTTGCAGTGGGTGACAAAGTTTTCTTGAGAGTTTGGATAAATAAGAGCCCAATCCATTATGGAAAGGGTTCTAAGCTTTCTCCTTGCTTTTCTGGGGCCATTTGACATCTTGGAGGTTGTAGGTCCAGTTGCCTACCGCTTAGCTTTTCCACCACACCTAGATCGGGCTCACGCTGTGTTTTTGTTTCAATTTTATGTAGATATGTTCTTGATATTTCTCATGTATTGGATTAGTCGGCATTGCAGGTGGAGGATGAAGTACAATGGATACTTGAGCCCATGTGCATCATAAAGCACCAGAGATTGGCCCTTCGGAGGCAAGACTTGGACTAGGTTAGAGTACATTGGGACCGATATGACAAGATAATAGCTATGTGGGAGGATGATACACCATTAAGGGCTCGATATACTTATCTCTTCCAATGACTTCTAGGAGGAAGTCTAATTTTAGGAGAGGGGATGTAGTGCCCACCTCTTCTTGCATCAGTTCATTTCTTTGACTCATTACTTTTATTAGATTTTGGACATGGATTTTAACACTATTTAGATACTATGTGGTTTCATTATGGATGGTTGATAACACTTGTGGTGATTTGGGTGCGTAGCGCCAAACTAACGTTATGGATCAATGATGACACTTGTGGTGATTTGGGTGCGTAGCTCCAAACTAGCATTATGGATAATTATCTTAGTTTTTGTATTGTATGGTTTTGGATATCAACATGTTGTGGTACAGTTGGTTTTATTTCATATATGATGGATGGATATATGATTTTAACGTATACTTTGATATCATTAGTTGATAATGGTTAATTGTATGTTTTCATGTAAGTTCTTAGATGGATATCATACCTTGGGTTAATATGGATGTACATTGTTAGTGCTTAGCCATTCTATACAGACATTAATTGTGGTATAGTTAGAATGATTATTTATGATTGACTTATGGATGTTATTTATTTAGTATATTGTATCGAGCATGTATGTTTAATGTTTGAATTGAGTGTGCTTATGCCCCTAGACCTGCTCAAAACCCTTGGATGATGTCATGGCCCAATTAGAATCCTCCACCAACTTGGGGACAACCTGATTGGACACCACCAAACTGGATGGCCTACCCAAATCCATAACCATAGATGCCTCCATACAATCAACAAGGTTGGACACCACCAACCAATGCACATCTATGGCCAAACCAACAATGGTCACCCTAGTAGAACTATAATCAGCCAAGGAGGTTTACACAACAACAACAAACTTTAATGCCTCCACCACAACAAAATTATCAGGAAACGAAAATAACACAAAATCAACTTCTAGTCTAGCCTATCTCAAACCCCAAAAAACAACAAACAACCTCAATTAGTGAAGTAGGACAGGTAAGACAATGTAAGTTAATTCCATTAATAACTTACAACTGAGATATGGAAAAACAATGAATAATCCTCCAATAGTTATTACTTGAAGTACTGAGGAAAGTGAGAGAACTAAACATGTTCCAAAAACACAAGAAACTAGGGATGACTAGGAGAAAGACAAGAATGTGCATGTAACTCCTTTCCCATAGAGATTAAAAGAAATACAGAATGGGGAAGAGACAACACTAGTTCAGGAGCTGAAAAAGTTGAATATTGAGGTCCCACTCTTAAGAGAAATAAGGGACATTCCCGAATTAAACCAAACCATTAGGAACCATTGCATAAAGACACCAGGAAGGAAGAAGAAATACCCAAAAATAGTTCAAAGTAGAAGGAAATCTAGTTGACCTTGTAGCTGGAAAACTTCTTTCACCAAAATATGGGGACCTTAGGAGTCTAGTCATTACTATTTTTTTAAATGGTCAGTCAATATATAACGTTTTGGTGGATCTTGGTGTTGCCATCAATGTCATAACAACAAATACATTCAATTTGTTTTCCTTGACAAGATTACAACCAACCAATACTATCCTCTAGTTTAGCAAATCAATCTATTGTTGTACTAGATGGAGTAATTGAGGACGTTATGGTTATGGTTGAATCTTGGGAGTATCGGTAGATTTTATGGTCTTACAACCTAAAGATTGAAAGATGGGATATCCAATCATCTTAGGAAGACCCTGGCTAGCTACTATTGCTGCCTACATTGACTATAGGTCAAGAAAAATGACTATTTCAAATGGGAAAAAAAAACAAAGAATATTTCTCTTTATCCTCTTGCCCAACCATATGTGGATGTTTGTGAACATGTGTGGGTATATTTTTGGATACTAACAACATGAGTTCTTCTTATCTAGCCACCATTGTAGTGAAAAATCATATGGAAGAAATTTGTTGAGACATACCCAATGTTTGATGAAGATGATATTGTGGCTATGGAAACCAAAATTGTGGCTACGAAAAAAAAACTATGGCTACGAAAATGACTATTTTGAACTCAGAAGATAACATCACCTTGGTAAGTGAGATTTCTATAGAAGGTTGTGAAGAGACCTATGATTACCATGAAGGCCACACATCCACTGATTTTCATTGTCCTTTAGCCAAGATTGTATCCCTTGACAACATGACTATTTTTCACATGCTACTGACCTCATGCTTGTCCTTGAACTCTTTGATTGTTGAGACAGAACTTGCTATTTTGAAAGACACTAAACAAGTAACTATTGAGGTAGAAAATAATTGACCATTGGTACTAACTTAGAAGACAACCAAGAGACTAGGGTCATAGACATCTTGAGAAATCATTCAAAGGATTTTGCATGGGATTATACTGATATGAAAGGGATTCATCCAAGCATCTGAACTCATCATATTTACATTGAGGATGTCAAACTAGTCAGACAACCACAATGAAGGATTAATCCAACACTAAGAGACATTGTCAAAAATGAAATAGAGAAATTGTTGAGGGTAGGATTCATCTATCAATATCTGATAGTCAGTGGGTATCACCGCTTGTTATAGTTCCCAAGAAAAATGGTAAGTGGAGAATATGTATAGATTATAGGGAGCTTAATAAGGCCACCAAGAAAGATTACTTTCCCCTTCCCTTTATCGATTAGGTTTTGGACAATTTGGTAGGTAAGAAATACTTCTCCTTCTTGGATGGGTTTAATGGATATAACCAAATTAGTATAACACCTTGATCAAGATAAGACCACCTTCACTTGTCCTTGGGGTACATTTGCATATAGAGTTCTACCATTTGGACTTTGTAATGCACTTGCCACCTTTCAAAGAGAGTAGTTTTAGCTATTTTTGTAGACCTCACCAATGATTGTGTTGAAGTTTATATGGATGATTTCACTATCCATGGGTCTAATTTTGAGGAATCTTTGAGCAATCTTGAAAAAGTGTTAACTAGATGTGAGCAACACCAACTCTCCTTAAGTCATGAAAAATGCTTGATAATGGTTGATCAAGGAGTTGTCTTGGGTCATCATATCTCTTCTAAGGGTATCCAAGTTGATCCTAAAAAGATAGAAGTCATTACTAAGTTGCCCACACCAACAAATTAGACAGACATCAAAAGTTTCCTTGGACATGCAGGTTATTATAGATGGTTCATAAAATATTTTAGTAAGATTTTTGCACCAATGTTCTCTCTACTATGGAAAAAGACTATGTTTTTGAATGGAATCCTCAATGTCAACAAGCTTTTGAAGTTATAAAGGAGAAATTGACCACTACCCCAGTCTTGAGAGGACCCAATTGGGGTCAGCCTTTTCATATTCACATTGATGCTTCCAAACATTGCAATGGGAGCTATTTTCTTGGACAAAAGATGAAGAAGACCAAATGTATGCCATCTATTTTATCAGCAAAAATTTGAACCCCATCAGAGAGAAACTACACCACTATGAAAAGGAATTTCTAGTTGTTGTTTACTCTCTGAACAAATTTAGACACTACATTATTAGATATAAAATCTTTGTGTATACAGACCATTCAACCATAAGATATTTAATAAAAAATAGTAGTAGGGGAATAATTATCGGTGGTTACTTCTTTTGCAAGAGTTTAACTTGACCATTATTGATAAGCCTGGAAAGGCTAATGTTGTTGTTGACTTCCTTTCGAGATTGAATGTTTCAAGAGAAGAGGAGGTAGTTCAAGATCACTTCTCGGATGAGCACTTGTTTGCAATATCAACACACCCTCCATGGTTTGTTGATCTTCCAATTATCTAACTATATGGAAGTTTCAACTTACTTTACTAGTAAAGAACACAAAATATTAATCAGAAACAATGCTACATACAAGTGGTGCAATGGAATTTTGTTTAAATGTTGTCTGACATGATTCTTCTGTAGTGTGTTCGAGAAGATGAAGTATATGACATACTGAGAGCATGCCATGATGAACCTAGAGGAGGACATTACTCAAGTAAAGAGGACAATTCATAAGGTCCTTGGAGTTGGGTACTACTGGCCCTCTCTCCAAAAAGTTGTCAAGAAATATGTATGGAAATGTGATGCATGTCAACGAATGGGGAAGCCTACTTTGTCTTTTGAAATGCCCCTCAATCCTCAGCTGGTCTTAGGGCCATTTGAGAAATGGGGGATTGATTTCATTGGACCTATAGACCCCCATCCTATGGAAAAGAGTACCTGTTGGTGTGCACCGACTATGTTACAAAATGGGTTGAGGTTCAAGCACTGACATCTGCCAATGAGGATGTTGTAGCTGAATTTTGTACCACAAAGATCATGCTAAGGTTTGGAGCTCCCAGAGCTATAGTATCTGATCAAGGACCTCAATTTGTGTCCAACATGATTGAGGCCTTTTTGAAGATTTACTAGATCAAGCATAGGAAATCATCACCATACCACCCCCAATCCAATGGGTAGGTGGAAGTCACAAACAGAGAACTAGAAAACATCTTGACTAAAGTTGTCAATGCAGATAGGAAGAATTGGGTGCCAAGACTTCCTGAAGTAGTCTGGGCATACAACACAACTTGGAAAACCACCACTGGTTTCTCCCCATATGAACTAGTATATGGGAAGAAGCCATTGCTCCCAGTAGAATTTGAATTACAAACCTGGAGGACAACACTGAAGATAGGAATTGATTTGGATGAAGCTCAGATGAGATAGAGTGATGCAATTGAATGAACTAGATGAAATGTGGATGGAAGCACAAAAAAGCTGAAATCCTTCAACATTAGAGGAAGGTATGGCATGACTCTCATATCAAGACCAAAAGATTCAAAGAAGGAGATTGGGCCTTGTTGTTTGACTCAAAATACAACAATTCAAAGGGAAACTGAGAACAAGATGGCTAGGACCATACCAAATTGAAAAGATATATGATAATGGATCTGTGAGATTATTTCCAATTGATGGTGATAAGAATAACTTTGTTAGTGAATGGCCATAGACGAGGTTGTATCAACAACCTCGGGATAAAGAAACCTTCACTAAGGACATGTAATTTGTGAGAGAATTTATTAGTGGAAGATTTCAACTCTTCTAGCCATGAGTAGTTTTTAGGATATGTAAATAAAGGAAGAAGACCATAGTTCTTATTATCATCCTCTTCCCCCTATATCTAAAAAAATACAAAAAATATGTTTTCTTTCATGCATGCAAATAAAGGTTAGAGATGTAATTTATCAAAATGTGTATTAACCATGATTTCTTTTCAAATGTAGGAGGTGGAGCGCCAATGGTCAAAAAGTATGTTGAGCTGGTAAGGTGATGTGTACTTACTTTTTGCTATGGATATTAACTATGATTGAACTTCCCAATGCATTTATTAAAACCATAAAACCAAATCCAAGAGTAATTGGAGAGATAAGGGGTAATGATGGTGAGTAAAGGCATGTTGTCACTCTTTTTGAGGAATGACATATGACATGAGTGATAAGGATGGCAGTATAGGGGCCATGCAAAGGAATTAAAATTTGCCACCTCAAACAGTCCCATCCATCCTTTCCACCACCATTTTATGCCGACTTGATGCCATTATAAACTCACGAGTAGTTCAAATTTAAGCTACTGACATTACATACAACTACTTTGTCCCTCTCTCATGAAACCATTTCCATTGTTCCAAAAATACCCCTCACTACCTTTTTCATTTCTATTGCAAACCAGTTTGTGTTATGGGGAAGAAGAAGAAGTCGAGCCAGAATCTATGGAGCCACTACTATAGAATGTTCATTATCTCTCAAGTCTTCCATGATGTAGGTTGGTTAGATTTTATTCAAAAATTTGAGGGGTTTGATGAGGATTTAATTGAAGAATTTTTGTCAAATTTTGAGGCAACTTGTTCTAGAATAGGAGGGAAAAGAATTGAAGTAGACAACCACATTATTAGCACAATCTTTGGTCTTCCAGATTTTGGGCTTAAGGTTGTCACTAACTCCCCCTTAAATATTTGATATCCCTTTTTCATGAGGAAGGGGAAACTCTTCCTGAGATAATCATTAATCCCAAGGAATTCAAAAGGGTATTAAGAGGGAGAGCTTTACCAGGACATTGGAGGGAGGTTGCTTCTGGGTGAACATGTATTTCATTTGTGATGGGAAATCATCGGTATTAGGGGGTGATACATTGAAGATTCTCACCCATTTGAAGAAAGCAAGGAAAATCCTAAACTTAAGGTGAATCTTCCTGAATACCTCGTGGATGTTGTCATAAAGGTTGGACAAAAGTATAAGAGTGGGGGTGGTGATGCTGTAATTAAGCACCCATGGCTTATTTAGTTGATTTGCACACACCAGGCCTCTAGGAAACCCAAGAGAAAAATAGAAAAGGCTACTACAGGGGAGAGTTCCAAGAAAAAGAGGGTTAGGCGGGCTCCTACTCCAATTTTTTGAACAGGCCATAGCTTGCAGCCTAAGCTTCAATCTGCTCCTCATCCTACCCCTGTGTTTATAGAAGATCCTACAAATGAAGCCAAACATCCCTCTAGGCCTCAAGCTTTAAAGAAAAATACTACCATGTCAACCCCCTACTCGAGTTCATTGAGAAAAATAAGGTCTGGTCCCACAAAGAAAGATGAATTTTCTCAGCCTACATTGTCTGATGAAGGTGCAACCCAGATTTTGGAAGAGTTTTTTGGAACTGAGACTTCCTCTACCCTAGGAGAATAGTCATGAGATTTTGAGTTTACTTTGGCCATTCTTGAAGAACATATCCATGTCATTGAGGCACCAAAATTCCTTTGGAAGCTCCAGAAAGTATGCCTGTAGCTCCGGAAATCTAGACATAAAAGCTATAAACTATTGCACAAGAGGTTGGTTGAGCATGGAATCACAAGGAGATGAAGTTTTAAGGTGACACCAAGATGAAATTTCCTCTCTGAAAGAACAACTAAAAGGTATGAAAACAACTCATTTGTCTCTTCAAAATGAGTTTGAACAAAAGAGTGTAGAAAAAGATAAAGAAATAGTTGCTTTGAGGATGGAAGTTGATAGTTTAAAGAGACAAAAAAATATTGGTTTGAAAGCATGGAATGATTTGTCCTCTCATTGTGCCCAACTATCTCTTAGAAATAAAGAGTTGGTAGGAGAAAATAAGAAACTTAAAGAAGAGGTTGAGTCAAGTTCTAATGCAAAGAGAAAATTGGAAGCAATTGTTGAATTTGTCTGTCCTTTGGCTTGTAAACTTTTGGCTTGTAGAAAACCATCTTTGGTTTATAGTTTATTTCTTCAAGAACAATTTTATTCTTGGAAGTTGCATAGGATTTTTGTGGAGAGCCTCATGAGGCTCTGATGGGAAAAACATTCTTACAAATTTATCAAGGTTGTACTAGAAATTCAAAACTTATTATGTGAATTTTACCTCCATAACATGCTAGTTTCAAATGTTCTGATTTCTTTATAAATATGTCAGTGGGAGAGTTTTAGTTGAAATCTTTTCAATCATTGGTAAGGAATCAGATTATGTGGGAGGAACAAACTGATCTCTTTAATCAACAGAGCCAAAACTATTGGTTTTTATATTCGGCCTCAACACCATAATGATGTTTCTATGAAAAATATTTTAGATCTCTTTATTATCAGGCTGGAATTGGTAGAAACACATATGAGATCTTGGCCAAATGTGTCCAAGAATTTGAAATTTATTATCAGCAAAACTTTGGCAAGGCTATGACAACCTATGATAAGAGATGGGACACTTTGAATTTTCCATTGAAATGAAGAGAAGTTATCTCTCCTCAGAATCTCAGCTACTGGAGTATGAAGAGGGGATGCACTTGTGGAGATTATTCGACAATTAGAAGAGAAAGGAAACAATGAGTATAGTAAGGAATGGGTTGGTATGTAGAGTTAGGCCTCCTCTGGTCCTTAGCCCCATGACCACTTGGAAAAATAGTGCTCCCCAATCTCATGATATTTTAAGGCATGGGTTGAGGTTATGTTGGAAACCCAAGGATGTAAAGGCACAAGGAAACAATATGTGGATCAGTTTGAAGAATATGATATGGCACAACATCTTGGATAGAGATCAGGTCAGAGATAGTTTACATGAGGACTTGCAAAAGGTAAAGTGTGGGGAGATGATGAGTCCATAAATTGACTCATCATAACATCCATATAACTATAAGTTTTACTCCTAAAAATGTTAATCTATGCATGGGAATGTTCTAAATAGTTATATCTAAAGTAGAAAGTGATGCATTTCCCCTTATTTTGTCTTATGCAAACTAATGACCAATGGAACTTTCACTAACTACTTTGTAGAGTGATTTGGTGACATATGTAGGTTGATGATGTGCATTTTCTGCCATTTTGAGTAGTTGTAGTCAAGGAGACCGAGTCCACAACCACTAAGCTATTTTGGAGGATTGACCCATAACCATCTATAAATGAGGACCCCTATTTCTAGCAAAATTATAGGGTGTCATGGAACTTTTATGAAGTTGTTATTGGTTAAATCATTGCCTATATTTTGGCATGTGTTGTAATCAATTGTGTCTATAAGACACCTCCTTTGAATTGTTTCTTAGTTAGTAGTTTTTACAATATTACAATAGTTAATAGAAGAAGTTATTTTTAGTTACACTAGAGTATGTGAAGAACTTATTTTGATCAATATAATACATGTTGTTTTGAGTATACGTTTGTGTTGAGAGCCTCCATCCCGAAGTAGAGCAAGGGCCCACTGAATGAGGAGATTGGAGGATTGGTATTTCATGCAAGATCTTTATATTTGATTAGTTTCAATTTTAGTATCTTGGTTTGATAATTATTTGAATGCAATCTTGTATTTCTTTGTTTCAGCACATTTCCTTTCTTTGTATTTGATTTAAGCAAGTATTTCATTTCAAGAAAACATTTCCTTTAACAAGCATTTTATTTAGTAACTTGTTTTAGTAGCATAGATGCATTTGATATACTTGCTTTTATTTGGTAGTTTAAAGATTTTAGTAGTTTAGACATTTTACTTACTTTTAGTAGTTTGTAGTGAGAACAAGGAAACCAATACTAAACAAAAACCCCCAAAAAGAGAACCACCATAATATTGAGTTGCATATCAACTTCTCTACATACAACCTTGAACACAACCTTGGTTTATAATGACATCAACAAAATAAATAAGCAAAGTTACTCCAAAAACAAACTTAGTTGTCTTAATTCGGAAAAAATGCCTTTGTAATGCTAAAAAGTCACGTAAAACACATGAAAAATCGAGTAAAGCAGGCTAAGGTGAAGAAGTGATGTGGGGTTTTGAAGTTCTTTACTCTAACTAAGAATTAAGTAAAGCACAAATGTAATCCCAAGTATAGCGAGTCCCAAGCCCAAAAAGCAAGAAAAAATGGGGAATAAAGCAACCCCTACCAAGCCAAGTAAATGATAGGTCACAATCCCGAGAAGACGCATCCCCAAACCAAATGAAGCAAAAATTTGAAGGAGGTGTGAGGCGAGTTCGAGCTCGATAAAAAATGCAAAGTAAAGGTGCTTGGAAAGTCCAAGAAAAGCAGTCTAGAATCCCCACAAAGAGGAAAAAATGGCAATGGAGTAATGCGGGGTTTCAAGGCGGAAGCCGAGAAGCAGCAGTTTTGTAAACCCACACAACAAGTGTAAAGGTAAAGTAAAGTAGGGTCACAAACCCACAAAGAAAAGAAGAAAAGGATTTGTGCGGTGATAAAACCTCGATTACTTCAAGTAGAGGACAAGAAAAAACACAAGTCATCACGCAACTCACAAAACGTGGAAAACAAGGAGGATTTATGCATAGATCCAGATTGCTTTAGTTCTTAAAAGAAAATAAGTAAATCTCTCCAAAAATTGTGAAGTACAATAGTCCAAAAACCCTGCAGACCTAGAAATGAAGTAATGGCACCTCAAGAACCCATGAAGTAAAGGTACTTCGTAACCCTAGAATGGCCATAAATTTTGACTGGGAGCTCGATTTTTGAGATCTTGGACTTTCGGAAAGCTCTCGACCTCCTCTTCACCATGGAATCATGAAAATTAGTTTTAGATGGGGGTAAATTAATGAAAAAGGGAAAAATAATTCCAGCATTCGGATGAATGCAGTTCGTGTAGCCAACCACCAAAATGTAATGCAACATGGGTGTTTTCTTCTCCAGCAAGGAAAAGTACATGAAGGGATGGGATTTGGAAGGTTATCCATGACCATTTTCAAATAATTAAATGATTTTTTTTGGTGGGTGAAGGGTGAAATCCGAGATTCTATCTATCTCTCTCTCTCTCTCTCTCTTTCTTCTTTTATATAATGTAAACTTCTCATTTTTGACTAGTGATGGGATATTTTGGGGTATGGGGAAACCCTGTTAAAATGGTTGCTCAATGTCAATGAGCTGAAAGCCTTCACATGGTCCTGGAAAAAGTATTTTTGCCTCTACTTCATCAATGTAATGGACTGTGTAACATTTAAAGCAATAAAGTATTTGTTTGTGGTGTTTCTTCAACCTTTGCTCATGTTTTATTGTATTTCCCTTGCCTCTCATTCTTCTGGTGTTTTTGTGTATGTATTTCTCATTTATAGGTTCAAGTTGTTGTGTTCCATGGAGATTATATGGTAAATGAAGAGTTGGGACTGTGTCAAAGCTGTTATGGCCTCTCTCAACGACATTTTCCTTCTCCTTCCCCCTTAGTAGGATATTTCAACCCCTTCTAGTGTTATCACCTCTGTTAGTGTAGGATTTTCATTTCATGCATCTTTCTAACCCTCTCTCTTTCTCCCTGGTACCTTGGCATGACTATTTTAGGATTATTTAGTTGTATTTTCCCTTAGGAGTAGTTTAGCATTAGAATTAGGTAGAGGAAGCCGACCTTCTCCGGAGGTCCATCTCAAGTAGAAAGTCCCACAACTTGAGATATGGTCCCATGTTAGCAAAAAGTAGAGATCTACATAGCCAAATCTTAGGGTGCTAATTTTTTTGTTATAACAGTTTTGGCATGCCTAGTGGGACATGTTTGAAGCACCTTACCACTTCTCTTCATCAAGTTTGATGTGCTCTTGGTGAAGATTTCAACCTTTGGAGGCATTTTCAAAAATATATGGCGACTCCACTGATTCAAGTAACCCATTATCTCAATTGCAGACCTTTCCCTTCATTCTTCCATTCATTTTAATGTTTCCATTTCAGTCATGGCTCTCTAAAGATATTTTTCATTCCCTCATTTATGTTCTAATCTACTCCATTTGCAGCAAGTTGGATGTTATCCCCAAAACAACCTTGAAAAAATTTTCTCCTTTTCTATGGAAATGGAGATCAATCCCCTATTGATCACATTCAAGATATTGCAAACCATTGTTCCATTCATGATGTCACATAACTAAATGTTTGAATTAGACTTTGGTTTCATCTTTCAAAGAAAAGCAAGCAAGAGATTGGTACAATAGTTTGGCTCCACAATCCATTTCCACATGGAATCAACATGGGAAACAACTACACAACCGATTCAAGGAGGATGTAGATGTCATTTGCCTCATGGAACATCTCAGCAAAATACAACGGGCTCTAATGGAGTTTTATTCTGATTTCAACATCAGATTTACAAGGACATGGCACATAATTCCTCAAGAATACAGACCCTCACAAGGTATGGCATTCTTGTATTATTTGAGATCCTTTGATGTTGATTTAGCTGTATTGATTCAATCCTTAGGGGCAATAGTCTTCCTCAATATTTTTCATTGCATCTCGAGCTGAGAAGATTCTCATTCAGGATGGAAAAATAAAACCCATCCCTATTCTACAATTCTTCCCTCACCATCTCAAATTATTCCTTCCCTTATGTAAATAAAAAAAATCCATCATTCCTTGCCAAAATCAGGAAGCTCCTTTGCTTCCTTATCCTTCATTTTATGTTTCACAAGTTTTTCATGCCCAAAGCATTCCCCAAAACTTTTGCAAAATCCCTCACATATCCACCCAAAGCATTACCCAACTTCATCAAACCCTGCACTAATGTTTCCAGAAGTTGTGGTATCTCAAATGTTATCCCTAGTTCTACCCAACCCTTACTAGATAGATTTATCCTATAAGGTTAGTGGAAAGGGATGTTTATTATGCTTTTGAAGATAAAGAGCAACCCATGCACCACTCCAAACAATAAGACTTCATGAAAAACCATGTTGTTGTTTTGGAAAGTGCAAATTAGTAGAGCAAGGAACATGCTTTGGAGGGTAATTTAAATTCTCCAAGTAATCAAGTCTTCTGAGGCATCAAACACCTCTGCCTAAACATGTAACAAATCAACAACCCCTTTTCTATACTTCTTTTCCTACCAACCCTACCAAGGATGAAAATTTTGTATCAGTGGATGATTGGTATGATTTAGATTGGGAGGATGAAAATGTGAAAGTTGTGTAAAAAAGAGGAGTTGAATACCAAAATAGAGTAGAGCAGATGTGAGGGAGAGTCTTAAAGGAAATGGGGGAGGAGAAAGTGTTTTTTAACACTATTGCTACCCATGGCCTTGAGGAAGATTTTTTTGAAAGTGAGCAAGGTGTTTCAATGGAATGTAATGATCCTCATTGCTCTGCATGTCTAGAGCTTGCTGCACTTTTGATGGAGGACTAGGACGAGATAAAAATGAGGAGACCCATGGTGAACCAAATGCAAAATCAGCAGCCATCAAGGTGGAAACAAAGATTTTTGTAGAAGAGGCAGTATCAATTCCAAATCAACATACAAATAACCACCTTCAGGAAGAAAGTCTGCAAGATGACTCCATTAAGGGAGTTATTTCAAAGAAGATGGGAAAATCAAAAGGATTAGTCCTTGCCCAATCAGATATATGGCTAATTTAGATTCACAAAGAGACTTCAAACAGTCACGCCTACTTTAGAGCATGAGGAAGAGCTTCAATGTACCAAAGGTCAACTACAAAACCTCAAAAATGCATAACTAAAGGAGGTAATTGTTTTGTTTTTTGTTGATACTTTGATGGATAGAGTGAAGAACAAACTTTTGGACAATTTATTCACTCTTTCTCAAGACCTTGTTTGGTGTCAAATCAAACACATAGTCTCAAATTGTGAGGAAAGGAAGCTACTTTTCCCACATGTTGCCAGTTGCAAGATTTTTTTGAGTTCCTTTGTCTCCAATTAGAGTAGGGTAAGATAGGTTTGTTTTCAACAGAAGTTCTTGTGCACACTCTACATGTCTCCACTTTGAGCATGTATGATTTTCCATGTTTGTACAAAGTTATTGTTCCATTGTTACCATTACAAAATCCACTCAACAGGAAGTGTTTGGGGAAATCATATTTTTAAGGCAGTTCTAAGTGCACCCATTATTAGCACGACATTTCGAACTCTGCAATGCTTCATCCTTTGCCACAATTTTTCTTCAAAATTTGGCAAAGATAAGATTTTGGAACAGTTTTCAGAGAGTACTCTTCATCCCATCAGATCATTTGCAGAGAAAAATAGATGAAATTTCAGATTCAAACAATTTTCCACTCACATAAAACCTTGTTCAGAAAATCTTCATAATGTGGATGGTCAATTGAGTAAGAAACAGATAAACTCCAAGTTCAACAGTGCTTCAAGCGGTCTCAGGGGGTTATTCTTCAGTATCATATTAGTTTCATGTTTACTAGGTTGAATCCATGCTCAATGGGTGCTTCAAGGCCACTAATCAACTCATTTACCAGAGAAGATGTCCCCGTGAGTCGCCAAATTGTTATCCCTTTTCACCCTCGATAAAAATAGACAACTTTAAAAATTGGAATTGAGTGGTTGATGGGGCTTCAATGAAGAATATGGAGATTTCATGTATTTTCATGTTTTTGGGCACTTAGAATCATTTGAGAGGTTGCTTGGTTACAGTTGGAAAAATACCCACTTGACCAAAATTGCTCAAAATGCATAAAAGCTAAGTATTTAGCTCCTTAAGTATTCAAGTTTTTAAAGTTACTTTACTTCAAAAATTGCAGCAAGTCCCCTTCCAAAACCCGGTTTGCACTACATTATGTTGGGCGGGTTTACATAACTACTTTACTTCTAAAAATAAATCCCGAGAAGAGAAAGTCCCAAGCCACAAAGCAAGAAAAGAAAAGGGGGAGTAATTGGGCTCTGTAAACCCTGCCAATTGCAAGTACAATCCCGAGCAGAGGCATCCACAGAACCCCACAACAAAGAAAACATGCAAAGGAGTGCGAGGTGGGTTTAAACTCGATAAAAATGCGAAGTAAAGGTTCCCTAAAAGTCCGAGAAAATAAATCTAAAATCCCTACAAAGAGGCAAAAAGGGCAATGGAGTGGAATCCAGGGTTTGAAGGTGCAGAGTTGAGAAGTAGTGTAGGCTCAAAAACCTACAAAATGTAATGGTGGACGAAGTAAAACAGGTCACAAACCCGCAAAGCAAAGAAGAAAAGGAGTTGTGTGGTGATACGGACCTCGATTACTTCAAGCAAAGGACTGAAAAGCAAAAGCGTGAGTCATGCAACTCACAAAACATGCAAAACAAGGAGGAGTTATGCGTATATCCGGCATTGCTTTATTTCTTACAAGAAAATAAGCAAATATATCCAAAACCATGAGGAAAGTAGTCCAGAAAACCTATGCAGAGACCAGAAATGAAGTAATGGCACCTCGAGAACCCACACAATAAAGCAATGAAGGAAAGGAACTTCGTAAGCCCGAATGGCCATAAATTTTGAATGGGAGCTCTATTTTTGAGATCTTGGACTTTTTGGAAAACTCTCAACCTCCTCTTCACTATGGAATCATGAAACTTTTTGGATGGGGGTAAGTTGGTGAAAAAAAAGGGAAAAACAATTCCAACATTCAAATGAAGCAGTTCCAGAAGCCAACCACCAAAATGTAATGCAAAGCATGTGAGTTTTCTTCTCCGTAAAGGAAAAGTACATGAAGGGATGGGCTTTGGCAGGGTTCTCCATAGTTATTTTCAGAGCATTAAATGATTTTTTTGGTGGGTGAAGGGGAAAATCCAGGATTCTCTCTCTCTCTCTCTCTTTTTCATCTTCTTTATATAATGTAAACTTCTCATTTTGAGAAGTGATGGGATATTCGGGGTATGGGGAAACCCTATCAAAATGGTTTCTCAATGTATTTGTGCCTCTACTTCATCAATGCAATGGATTGTGCAACATTTGAAGCAATAAAGTATCTGTTTGTGGTGTTTCTTCAACCCTTGCTCATGTTTTATTGTATTTTCCCTCCCTCTCCATTCTGTCTGGTATTTTTTGTGCATGTATTTCTCATTTGCAGGTTCAAGTTGTTGTGTTTCATGGAGATTAGATGGTAAATGAAGACTTAGGACTGTTTCACAGTTGTTCGGCCTCTCTCAATTGCATTTTCCTTCTCCTTCTCCCTCAACAGGATATTTCCACCCCCTTCTTTTGGTGCTATCACCTCTGTTAGTGTAGGATTTTCTTTTCATGCATCTTTCTAACCCTCTCTCTTTCCCTGGTCCCTTGGCATGGTTAGTTTAGGATTAGTTAGATGCATTTTCCCTTCTAGGAGTAGTTTAGCATTAGAATTAGGTAGAGGAAGCGGCCTTCTCCGGAGGTCCATCTCAAGTAGCAAGTCCCACAACTTGAGAGATTGTCCCATGTTAGCAAAAAGTAGATATTTGCATAGCAAAATCTTAGGGTGCTAATTTTTGTTATAAAAAGACCTATTATAAATTCGTAATGGTTTTTTGAATGTGACGCTTTTTCAGCCATATAACCAACCAACGCCAAACATCAATTTTATTTTACCTCACATTTTTATTACCATGTTATGTCGCGTACACACATTTTTAAATTTCCAAACTAATGTTATTTACGCATATATGCTAACTCTAATGTTAATATCATCAATGGTAAAAACACGATGCTATTTCACAAAAAAATTAAAACCAACCGTTAAATTTGGTGTATTTCCTTAAATATACACTATTTCACAAATTTTGCATAATAATAAAAAACATTTTTTACGTTAGTGACTGAAAATTAACATCAAAATTTTTGAAAATAGAAAAAGTGTGAAAAAACCTCAAAATATACTAGTTCTACCACTATTGAGCTTCCCCTTAGATTTTAAAAGCTTACAAAAAGCAAAACTATAATGTCACCCTCAATCCTCATAAGGACATGATTTGATCCTATAGCCCCACCCCGATTGGCATACACATCTCTACTTGTGACACCCTCACATGTAACACTTTAGATTATTTCCTCTTGGGATATTTCAATTCCTTCCACCAATGTAGCGTGATGTGTTTATGTAGATTCATAATCAACTACTTATAATAATATGATCACCTACATTATAAATAGATGTGTTACAAACATTAAATGAGGAAAAAGGTCCAAAATGTCCATAACATAACACAACTCAATGAAATTCAAGTTGACCAAGCAACACAATATTATATTCGGGGAATCATAGTCAAATCTGATTTATATTCTCTATACCGCAAAAAAATAACCAAGATATAAAAATTGAGTTGTTTAGCTTGACCAACAACAAACAAAAGGGACTTCACTATAGAGGCTCCTAACGAAAATCATTAAGGATTACATTAGAAGGAAAGTGAAGTTTCAAAATCTCCTTCATGTATGGAATCCTCTTGCCCCCAAATTCCACAAGCATGGTAGAATGGGTTCAAAAAGCAAAGAAGAAATTGACATTTCATTGGTTCCTTAAGAATGGTGGTGAAGGTAGGTAGAAGAGAGAAATCTTCATGAGAGCTCTTTTGGTGAAATAATTTATTACATGCAGATTATTGGTTTCCACCAATGGTTACAGGGCTAGGCCCCTCCTTATTGGGTGTGGGGAGGCTCCCATTTATTGAATGCAAACTAAATAGAACCGTGGGGTGTTCATTAGGTTGGGCATCACACATGAATACTCCACTAAACTTGTGGCAAAGTGCTTGTACAATGTACAAGGAGGAATTTACTTTGAAGAGAGGTAAAGAGGAGATGGGGAAATTGAGAGAGGGTGTTAATGTTGTGAGTAGACTTACAAATTTCACATACATTAGCTATAGTAGGTCCACATTCAATAAGAAGAAATCAACCATGTAAGCAATAGTAAGACTAATAAATCGAGACACAAATTTCTATGAGTTCATTAATCAAAGACACAAAGTTCCTTCTTGGTTTTACAAGATTACAATGCTTGTAAAGTTGGAAAATAGAGAGGATGGAAGAACATAGGCAAGGAGATAGAAGAATGTAGCTTTATTGCTTGAAGTAGTAGTGAAAGCCAACAACTTACAACAATCAACAATTTCCAACCCTTTGGAATGGAGAAGCCATCCCAATTTATAGTTTACAAAATGTCTCTTTTTGTCCCCCATGCGACTTTTCATCTTCCCACCACTTGTGACCTTTCTTATTCCTATAGGAATGAAGTTAAGTCCTTTTATTATTTTTGAGGTTAAGATGAAAGAGTGAAAAAAATACATTCCCAATAAAGAAATAGGATGTTAGAGAGAGAGGGAAGGGGAGAGAGGAGAAGTCGAGAGAAGTGAGAATCCGGAGATGGGAAGCCTCTTGTTGGCGAAGAATTTGCTGTTGATGGATCTTTGAGGAAATGCTTCATGAATGATATTATTTGCCTTTGAATTCAAGTATCGAGATTGTAAATTCCTCCTTTAGTGAGATGTAGACACACTCCAGAGAATTGAATGAGTGTTCAAAAATATTGTTGCGAGACATTACATTGTTTGACCGCCCGATCTTGCAAACATGATGATCTTCTCTTGTAACCACTAGGATGAATTAAACCATCTAGTCTCTTGCAAAGGTGACCTTTGTCAATTATGAATATCCCACTAAGAATGTCTTCCCTTTGCATCTGCTCATTGTTCAATCAACATCCTTATTTTCAAGTCTTCCATTTTTACACTTGTTATATCATTGTCATTCTTTGTTAGGATACTCAATGTTTGAAGTTAAAATTGGCTCGAACTTGAGTGTTTGAGATCCATGGTGACAACGATCGGTGAGATGAACTAGAGATGACTGAGTGTGTGAATTTTAACCACAATCCCAACACATGCTATTTTTAGTAATTCTAATTCTAGGATGTCTATTTTTAGTGTCTCAATTTAGCACTTTTGAGTGTTCTTGATATGCAAGGAGCAATGACAACTCAGAGAATGAACCATTGTGGTACTTACTATTTATATACTATGAATCATGGCAAGATTTACCATTTTTTAAAGTGAGTCTTTTGGCTATTAGAATGAGACGAGAGTGATCTCAAAATTTTTGTTATTTTTCAAGGATTCTCTGCTTTGAATTTTAGATGATTCTCTCGTTCGGATTAGTGGGAAAGTGAGAAATTCATTGAATATGGAAGAATACTAAGAGAAAAATCAATCCTCCATATTTCCAAAATCACTTCACCTCATCATACAAGCAATAGCTCAAATAAAAACTAATTTTACGAAGAACATTTGATCAAAATTTGGGCAATTTGGCTTGCTGGATCACCAGGAAAATGTAAATTTTGATTAAAAGGTAGAATGTTGAGAGAAAAATCAGTCCTATATATCCCTAAAATTCCTCCACTTCATCATGCGAGAAATGGGTTGGATGAAATCTAATTTTGCAAGGATCATCTGCTCCAAATTTTATGTAATTTGGCTCGCGAGTCACTTGGAAAATGCAAGTTTATTTTCAATTGTAATGGGAAACAATGGAGTTCATGGCTGGAAAATTATTTCTCAAATATAAAATAAATCATGCCATGTCATCCTCCAAGTGATAGATCATGTGAAAGGATTTTTCAAGAGGATCATTTTAGCAAAGTTTCGTGCGAGATGGGGTGCACGGTTTTGGAGATATGAGCAAAATTCAATTTTTGAGCTTGATGTTCCAAGAAAACCAATAGCATCCATGTGCTACAATGCATTTTTAGGGGGAAATCACATATCTTGAAATTAAAAAAATTAAGTGTTTTGAGTTGCGGAGTTATTTCATTCAAATGCAAGTTTTAACTCAGATTGAACCCAACAAGCTAAACCGAGGTTGGAGGAGGGTTGACATGTGGTTGCCACCTAAAGAAATAGGGGAAAAGAGGTGCAAGAGGAAAATAGGTGTAAAAAGTGTGTTTCGCACTTGATGATGACAAGTTCATGCAGGCTATGGTGCAATTTGAGGGAGATACAGGGGGTTGAAAATGGCTTTCGGGGGCTAAAAATTGGTCCTTCATGTCTCTGGGGTTGAATAGAAGGAAGAGGAGCACATTTTTATGTCCTCTTTGTCCCGTTTTATATTGGTGCACCGTGAGGGGACACCATAAGCTCATAAGTGTGCCATGGTTTATCAACACATGAGGAGAGGGGAAGTGGTTAGGCAAAAATGCAAGTTAGACATGTTTCTAGGGGCGAAAGTGATGATGTGCAAGTTGTGAGAGAGAGGGCTTATGGGCTAGCACACTTTTGTGTCCTCCATGTCCCTTTGCACCTTGGGAACAATCCAAGGGGGCATAAAATGCTCTAAAATGCACCATGGGGTCCTGGGAACATGAGAAGGGGACCAAATTTGACTAGACTTGAGCTTGCACCTCTAACACTCACAACACTTGAAGTTGATATTTTTAAGTCATGAAAACTTGCAAAAGGAGGGGGGCACACTTTTTTATCCCCAATGTCCCTTTGCACTTTGGGGACATCCAAGGGGACACTCCATGCTCCAAACTGTGCTCATGCCTTTTTGATATTATGATGTCATCTTGCAAACTCCATTTTAGAACGCCGAGAGTGGTTTTTCTCGTCCTAAGAGCATGGAAGGGTGTTTTGCGGTCAATTTTTTTATGATTTTGACTCAAAATCACCTATTGAGATCATACCAACCACTTTCGTGGATCTATTTTTTCCTACAAATTTATTTTCGTGGCTTGTTCACTTTTGGCTCGAATGGGAAACTACAGAGTCTTAAATTATTATGGAAGATTTTGAAGTCTTGGAATAAAAGTGGCGTGTCCATCATGTGTAGGATTCAAATATATTTCTATTGAATATTTTTTTCCTCCCAAATCCTCCCAAAACTCCCATAATCATCTAGACAAGTTAGCTTTCTCTGTTAGAGTATGACATTCCCTGCACCCGCAATGACCCTATTTTTCTTGTTTGATTCCCAACATCACTTGGCTCCAAAGAATTCCACCAAACCGCCTTCAATGCATTAAAAATCCTCTACACAAATTCTAGATGCGTTGTGCCCTTCGCAATCACCTACCGTGGTTAATCACCATTTGCAAAATCTCCCTTTCTAGGCCTCTAGGAATAGTTGTTCCACTTTGGATGTCAGTAAATTCTTCAATCATATTAGGCATGCATCTTTGCACATGAAACATGGATGAAAATATTTTTATCATGTTCCTCCTATCGAGAATGAGGATGGTAGTGTGGGCGGGGTGGATAGAGGAAGGGTTTTATATGACCAAGAGAAGAATTTTTCAAGTGGGGACTTGGTTGTCATGACCAAAATTTTGAATTTTGCATGCTAGACATTTAGGATGACAACAAGCCCCAAGTGGGGAAGAATCCCAAACCAAATTTTCCAAAGATTAAATTACAGACAGATCTCAACCTACCCCAATGGCTCTTAATATTGTTGTCCAAATAACACGGGTATTAAAATAATTTGCATACCAATTTGTGGAGAAGAATTATTGTGGTTTGTATCCTCTCATTGTGGTCCACCTATTGCGTCATATTATTTGTAAGCTTGTCAAATTTTCTTGCTTCCAGTGAGATTCAATGGGTTCATTGACCATTGGTCATCCAAGTGCAAGAATTATCCTTAACCACGTTCTCACTATAATAACAGCTTTTTACAGCATACAAGGAGAGAGGAAGGGTTAAACACTTCCTCAATAGACTCGTCATGTTTTAGTCCTTTGAAGTCAATGATATTTGGATCCCTGTTGAATCCGCATAGGTGAACATTTTTGGCCATATCTAAACATCACACCCGTTTGCACTTTGGGCATTCCGTTGACCCACAATCAAAGTGGATTCCTAAGGTAACAACCCATTATGTTGTTATCCTAAATATTAATTCATTTTGATTAGGGTCAATGGGCTGCCTAAAATAATAAATGTATGTGAGTGATAAGAACTTCCAACATTGGTTCCTCAATTAGAACCACTCTCCTCCATTTTATTCTTGGCCTTTTGACCTCTTCTCACCGATCACAAAGGACAAAACTCCATAGGAGGAGAATGACATGAACAAATGACAGTTTGAGCGTGTGCGAAGTAACAATCAATATTGTACATCCCCACAACAATCTCCAAGTAAATACATCACCCCAATATAATAATCATTACCATGTTTTTACACCATGAGGGACTTCTAAGAATGGGTTTTGGGGCCCATTATATACATTGGGGTCTATAGAAGAAAGTGTGTCGCTATTGTTTTCAACTAGGGAACCATGATTAGTTAGAAGATTCATTGGACCACTAATTTCTCTCGCAATAGTGTTTAAAAGTGATTAAAGTAAAGAATGGAACCATGATTAGCTAGAAGATTCGTTGGACCACTAATCTCTCTCGTAGCAATGTTTAAAAGTGATTAAAGTAAATAAATATTTAAGTCCCATTTATCTTATTGAATTTTCAAATGATAATATTACCTTTCTAATTGATTGGATTGATATTCTATTTTTAAATGGAGAAGAGAACAATTAATTAATAAATAAACAAAAAAAGAAACATTATTAAAATACAATAAGGAATAAAAAGCTAGATGAAGGGTTTGTAATTTTTTTTTTTAAATGTTGAATATAAAAGAAATGAGATAATTTTTGAAACTTTATTTGATTGTTTGCATTCTTCATAATTAATTACGTTTCTAAGTCTTAAATAAATTTTTGATACTAACAATTCACTAAGGTTTGGTTAGAGTAGCAATTTTGATTTTTATGTTTATCTATTTGTGTAGTTTAATTTTCTTTCTATATTGAGAATAGAACTATGTTTAGGGAAAATAAATTAATTCTAACATAATTTAACATACTAATTATTTTAAGAATTTAGACATTTGGTATATATCCTTGACACCCAACTAAAAAAACTTCAATTTTAGCTATACAAAGTTTTTGGTTGTAGAATTTGCTATTAAGTTATAACCTATTATTTATTGGTTTTGAGTAATCATTTCTTAGTGCAATGTTTGGTTGTGTAATGTAAACATCGAAAGTATCAAAGTATACCATAACCATATATGTTTGAAATCTCATTTCTTATAGATTTAGGTTCGTAATTGCTAAAAATTTAGGTTGTAGAGCACCTCCTTCAACAAAACCTCTTTGTATAATGATGTGAGGTTGAGATGAATCACATAATGCTCCCATTTGGAAGAAATTAAGTGATCTCGTGTACCACAAGAATTTGTTACTAAGAGAATGAACATATACAAAAGCAATTTACCCTTGGTCCTCATAAGGACATGATTTAGTTCTATACCCACCCCAAATCAACATATAATGTCTTAGAAATTGGTTTAAGTAATTGAAGGTTTCCATGAATACATTGATACACATCCTACGTTTTAGAGTTATGTTGTAAATTGGGTGAAAAATATTGGTTGTTATACATTTTACATAAATCAAATGATTTGAACATGTTGCCTACATTGCATGTAAGTAGAAGTGAGCACACTATTTAATTTTTTTCCTTCATCCATGTATGTGGTAACATGTAGTGTCAAAAATAATGACATTTTCCCTCATGTATTGTTGGCAATAATCACAAGGAAATATGATTCAATATTTTGGGATTTTCACCCTCTAGCCTCTTTCACATAATGCTCCCATTTGGAAGTGATTATGGGAGCTTATGAACCATAAACATTTGTTAGTAGGGGAAGGAACATACAAAAAAGCGTCGTAAGAATTTGTTAATAAAGGAAGAACGATAGATGTAATCTATGACTTTGGGATGATCTCCTCAAAGCATCTAACCTATTTCCCTGTTTCAAAGCCTTAAGAACATAAAATATCTTACAGATGGGTTAAGTAATTGAAGGCTCCCATGAATACAATAATACCAAATTCCTCCTTATCAAAGATATGTTGCACATCGGGAAACAATTACTAGTTATACATTTTATGTGAATCGAATGATTCAAAAATGCTTATATTAAATGGAAGTAGACGTGAGCACACTAATTTCATTTTTTTACTTCATCTATTTAGTTGGTAACATGCAACATTCCGAAAACATTGAGATTTTTCCTCATGTATTTTTGCAAATGATTTCCCTCTAGCCTCTTTCACATAATGCTCCCATTCAGAAGTGACCTGGGGAGCTTGTGCACCATAAACATTTGTTAGTAGGGGAAGGAACAAACACAAAAATATTGCAAACATTTTTTTATAAAGGACAAACGTGTAGACACTATAAAATGCACCTTGCGCATAAGATTTCCTATTCAAAATACCAAAAACATCATAAAACACAATAATCCAAAAAATCAAATAATCCCACAAAAGAAAATAAAAAATATAAAACCCCACAAAATGGTGATAAAAGACACCTCATCACTCATTTACTAACCCTCACCCACTAACATTTAATTTTTTCCATCTCACCTACCCATTTGCATGCCCAATGCACTATAGACCCTTATCATCTCACCCACCTATGCACATTGCACCCATATGTGTCACATTCCTCTGTGCACTTAAAAACTATAAATATATTGTGTTAAGGAAAAACTTGGAAAACTATGAGAAGTAGACTAACACCTAGTAGCCTAAAGTTTGTACCAAATTACTCAATAACCATCATGATAAGAGGTAAGAAAATAAAATTCAAAATCATGCATTATGAATCAAACAAGCAACATACTATGTTTATTCTACTCTTTAGAAAGCTTAATACAAATGAACCTAACTAAACTCTAAGCAATCAAAGTTGATTTGTTGTTTGATCCAAAAGATGAAGAGATATCTCTAAGATGATTTATTAGATCATGCTTAGATAACTCTTACTAATCTAAAATGGAGGAAAGATGCAAGATGAAGTTATTTCAATGGTGGATGGCTCAATATCAAATGGGTTATAGCTTGGCTAGTGCAAATGAGCTCTCAAGCTTGATAATCAAAGTGTTTGTATGCAAACAAGGTGTGAGGTGTTAGGTTGAAAGGGAGGGGTGAACCCTCTATTTATAGATTTTGGTTTGGAAGGAATGTGAAAATCTAGTGCATGTGGGACAAATGAATAAGCCAAAATAGATCTTTTGGAAGTCAAAGTACCTTTTTGACTAGGTTAGAAGCTAATTAACCTCTTAAGATTAATTAGGGACTCTAAACAAGCTTAGGAAGCCTTCTAAGAGTTCCTAGAGGAATTTGAATTAGATTTCAAAAGTGTTAGAAGGGAGATAGCTAATGATAAGGTTCATTAGTTAAATACGAGATAGAAGACTCAATCAATGTGAAACTAGCTGATTAAGAGGAATATCACCAATCAACTTGTCGTAAAATGGCATCCTGAGTGAGTTGGAAGCAGAGTTAGATAACAAAGTGTCATTATTTGAAACAAAGTGAAAGGAGATGAAGATAGTTAGTGCAATGTTAGAATAAGATTGCTTTGATTGAAATTTAGGTGTTTACATATACCACTCACCCCCATCATTTCATCTTCTTAAACACCCTCAACTCTTTGTGCACTTGAGCCCATACTTGATTTTTTACTTCTTTGCTCGCATATTTTGGTTTTGTAGGTCTTGGAGAAGTGAAGGCGGACCAAAAAGGATAGGTGTAACTTGTTGAATCATTGTTTTATAAATATTTCAACATAGGTGTCGGCCAGAATCGCAATTGGCTTACGATCTCATGGTGATTTTTAGTGAATCATGATTGTGACTCTCTTGCGATCCGAGTCGTATACTTTCCATTTACATTCATTATTTTGTCATGTTTACTTCAATAAAATGTATTTTATCTCCTTAATCGGTTAGGGATCTAACCGATGTAATTACCCTAACCACCAAAAATAACTAACATTTTTCCAAGTGTGTTTGTGTACAAGTTATAGATTTAGATCAAGAAGATTTTACCCACTTTATTCAATAAAGAACTTATGAATGTCTCTCACTTTTTCAATGACACCATAAGCCCATTATTTTTAATAACATTGATTTGGTGATTGTTATATCAACTAATACATCTTGCAGTGATACAAATCTTAGCATACATTTTGGCAACCACGGTGAGACCATTTTGGTTATGGGTAAATTGCTTTTTTTTCTAAATCTATTGACTTTTTTTTCTTTAGGGTTTTGTTTCATTTCATTTCAGTTTGATTTTTTTCCTAATGTTTTTATTGTAGATCTAACATCCGGTTTTACAGTCTACAAAAAAAGGGTCACATACTAGTCGTAATCGTGGATCGTGTTGCGATTTTTCCTCTCAAAAATCTAACATTCTCGTTGTAGGATAATTGTAGATGCGATTATTATGTAATTTTGTTTTTGCAAAAACATAAAATATATTTGTTTATTTTTAAGGGAAATAATTTCAATGAATACAAATTAAATATATATTCGGATAAGAGTAAATACATGTTTGCATAATTGTGGGAAGTACTTGGGCATAAGCCCTTAAACTCATTACGAGGAGTACCACAGGAACCTTGAAGTAATTGGCACATTGAGAGGATTCACTAGAAAAAGGATCAACAGACCAACCTGATTGACTAGTCCCACCCGTGAGGTAGACCTAATGTTGTCTACGGTAACGACCCCATCTTGATTGATCAAGGGGTAAAGTCCGTGACTAGAAATTTTATGGTGAACGATACTCATTCAGATAACATTGCTAGCTAGAGAGAGATCTTTACACATGCATCCAAACTAATTGAACCCATATTCAACCTAAAAACAAACAAAACAATATTATCCTAATCATCAAAGCACCTCATCTCAATTTTCATTGTATATGTGTCGCATCTGTGACTGTTTTTGTTCTTAACAACATTCTCTCACACTTCCATATTTATTTCTAACAATTGTTTAGAGTCATGATTTTCCCAGTCTCATTCGCATATGTGATTGCCATGCAATTTTTCATCTCATATTTTCCCCAGAGCCAGTCCCAAATGTGTCGGGTTTGCAATCTTCAAGATCCATAGTTCACTCATTCTACATTTTGTTCGACATCCCATATTTTTCTAGACTCGATCATGTAATCGCAACGGCCTATGACTGAGTTAGGTATACTATTTCAATTTCATGCATTGTTTTTTCATTTTACTTTAATAAAATGTATTTTATCTCCTTAAAAGGTTAGGGATTTGACTGAGGCAGGTCACTTAACCACCAAAAACAACTAACATTTTTCCAAGTGTGTTTGTGTGCATGTTATAGATTCAAATTAGGAATATTTTACCCACTTTATTCAATAAAGAACCCATGATTGTCCCTCACTTTTTCAATGGTAGCATAATCCCATTATTTTTAGTAGCATTGATTTGGTGATTGTTATATCAATTAATACATCTTGCATGTGATCCAAATCTTAGCATACATAACGATAAATGTAATCTACAACTTTGGGCTTATTACCCCCTTAAATAATTCTTAGTTTGCAAATCCTTTGGAGCATACAATGTCTTACAAATTAGGTTAAGTAGTTAAAGGATTCCAAAAATTAATTAATACAATCTCTACCTATTATAGTTATGTTGCACTTTGGGTGGAAACTACTAGTTATTATCCATTTTACATGAATCAAATGATTCGAACATGCTTGTATTACATGGAAGTAGAAGTGAGCACAATATTTTAACAACATAGAATTCCAACAAAGAATAAGATTTTTACCCTTGTATTTTTGGTAATAATCACAAGGAAAGGTGATTCGATCTTTTGGGATTTTCACCCTCTAGCCTCTTTCTCTCTTGGAAAATCTTTCTAGAGTATGTAATGCCTCATAAGTCACATGTGTCTCAATATTCTTACCAATGTCATATTAACTCAATTACATATTATGTTAACTACTTAAAAGCTTCCACAAACAATTTAATTATATTATTATTTTTTAATAAAAATTTACTTATACATTTCAATTAGCTTGAGATAAGCTTCATGATATATCATCTTAAAATGACCTCCATAATAATCCTTACCCTAATAACATTTTCCCTTACATATATTTTTTAACAATCATGGGAGATTATTTTTTCCTTGTAAAATTCCTACTACATAGAATGTTATTCTACTATGCATATGTTTGCAATTATAGCCTACATCATAACATTATAAATTAAAAGAATCAAACGAGACTTAAGGAATTTATTTTGTAACTAAATAATCATAAACACATTTGTAAAACAAATAAACACACTTTTAGTAGATGTGAAAACTACTTTAGTGTCGAGGACACATACTGATCCATCATAGTTAAACATCAAAAATTCATTACTCGAAAAGTTCTAAAAAAGTGTATAAATTTTTCATCGCCATCAAAGCTCAAAGCACTTGTGTGAAACCAAAAGCACCAAAGATAAAGCTACAAGACAAAAGTAATATATGAAACCAAAAAATTCCCTAATAATGAATCTTAGGTGTCAAAGTGTGGATCCCATTCCCATAGGAGAGAAGGGACGTGCTATATCCGAAACGTACGAGATATCGTAAATACCGGAAAGGCGTATGTAGTAGGGGTTGCGAAACGGGCGGTACACAACTTGGTTTTGGAAGATATGGCATTAGAAGTTGTGGAGCCGGTCGTATCTCATATCGAGCCATTGAAGCAGCGCGTCGTGCTATAAGCGGACAATTTCGAAGAAATGGGAAAATCTGGGTAAGAGTATTCGCGGATCTCCCTATTACCGGTAAACCCACAGAAGTGAGAATGGGAAAAGGGAATCCTACATGTTATATTGCTTGTTCATCCATGGGACAAATCCCATTCAAAATGGATGGTGTGAATTTTTTCGGATACTCAACAAGTTGTTGCATTAGTGGCTCATAAACTTCATTTGTCTACCAATTTCGTTCACCAATCATAATCATTACCATCTGTTATGTTACCAATTTCATTAAAAATCATTCTATACTTCATTATCATTATCCATACTACTATTGTTTGTTTCGTTTCCTTCTTACTCCATGAGCAAAACAATAATGCACAAATAAATTTTAATAAATTATTCAAATTTGGTTTAGATTCTATAGAGGGGTCTAGAAGTAAAATTCAAAACATAAATGAAGAAAGTGGATACAACACAAAAATGAGACCTAGATGCAATGTAAAAAAATCATGTCAATGCTAGTGGATACAAATGAAATGAAAAATATAAAACAATTATATTTACATCCACCAAATCTAAATGATCTATGGAATTGTAAAGGGAATTTGTTTCGGTACTAGCTTCAAGTGAACAAAGAAAATTATGAGCAACATTATTATATCCCGTAAATTACGACTTACATTTAAAGGGTGGATCTTTTATATGTTGTTGCATCCTCACCTCTTGGAAAAGTGTAGGCATAGAATCAACCATCAATGTCTTAATATATTTGGCCCAAATGTCATTGTATGTGAAGTTATCAATGAAAAGTGACATTGTATCTCTACCATCCCCAAAGTATATCTGTAAACATATTCTTTCCTCCCAATCTTCCATAGGTGTCACCCATCTATGATTTCACATCTCTCGATTTGATGTGAACTAATCCTTAGTTGGACTATAAGCATGGTTTCTTAATTTTATTTTTGTCCCCATGTAAAATTGTTTAAGTGTCTCAAGGTTGAATTCATTGAGAGTTTCTTTGTTCAAATGGTTAGCCTAAAATTTATTCCAATACTTTTTCATCAACATTAGGTAGTATTTTCACCTAATGCCCCATATGTTTATCCACATGTTCTATTCATCCATGTGATTCTTACTCAACTTTTCTCTTATACTACTCTAGGCCATCTATGGTGATGTCATATCAAACCAGGGGTGTGTCTAAAGCTATATGCAACAAGAGTAATCCTATTGATCTAGTAGTTGACTGTAGTTGTTTTTGTATTTTCTGGGGGATCTTTTCAATGTCTTAAGGACTTCTTGGTAAAACCTTATTTAAATCATACTATGAAAACTTTTTTTGAAAGGAAACACACTGAAAGCTTTGCTTAAAAGGAAACACACTTTGTAGAATGGAAATAAACACACTTTTTTGGAAATAAACACACTTGCTTCTGAAAGTAAACACACTTGCTTTTGGAAATAAACACACACAACTTAGAATGCTTAAAAATGATTGCAAGAAAAATAAGAATCTATCTAGACACCTGCAGGAACAAGTATACAACAGAGTTTAACTAGAAGAATTAAAAGATGATACAAGAATTAATAGATCTAAACTATTTTCTTAGAAATATAAATACCAAATAAATGAATATCCTGGTCCTTGGGGGAGTGGGCCCTTGCTCCTCCTTGAATCAAGATTTAACAACTTAGAATTCTCTCAAACAGAATGGCTATTTTATTGATAAAACATTTGGTATTACAAAACGTATTGGATCTGTGTACTTAGTCTATATATATCTTCTCTCTATTTCTATCTCTATTTTTATATTATATATTCTATCTACTACAGGTCTGCTTATATATACATTTACAATCATAGTTGTCTCTATGATTATGATGAAATGAATCATGCCCAAAATAGATGTTGAGTCGGATTGTGGCGATCAGATATTGTAAGATAACTATCCTTGGATCTGCATTTCAGAAATCTTCTCATCCTTTCCTGATTGAAAGGGTCATTGATGAAAAATCTCAGATGTGGTTAGAATAGATAAACTTCCATCGGTTCCGAACTTCAGAGAAGTTCCAGAACCATAGGAAATCGTTAAGGATCAAAACCGTGAGAGTTTCTGAGAGCTATACCCAGGAGTTTCGAACTAAGTCCAAAATTTCGGAACTAAATACTGGAGTTCTAAAACTAAGTCTAAAAGTTCCAAAACTAGATGATGACTATGTAATGGAGTTCCGAAACTAGCTTGGAAGTTCCGAACTAAGTTGTATTGGAACAGATGCTACCAAAAACATGTTGAATGCTACATACTTCATTTCTTCGACTGATTAGACTTGCTTTATTACAAAACTGAATTTCAAACACACACTTCGTCAAGAATTTTAGAGCTTTTAAACATTAGAATCACAATCAATCAAAAGATAGACAATTACATCCTAACTCATATCAGATCAAATAAAAGTCACAAAATGCAATCAAACTTAATAAAAAGGAGAGTAAGATGAGATCATATATTATACATTAATCGGGCATATTCTGGCCTCATCATTTCCCCCAAACTTACTTGTTTGTAAGTCCCTTTACAAACTTCATTCTTCAAAAGTGGGGTTATATGTTCTGCATTCCATTTGATTGCTCAGATCAAATGGCTGAAACTAGATCTTCCAATGCTTAAACTTAGAGGTACTGTACCCTACTCCTGCTTCTATTTTCCTCTCCCACTCTTCAAATTTAGTAGGATCTTGAGGTTCTCTATTTTTCCAAGGAGACATGGGGGTGAGAAGTAGAGGGGGCCTTGTTTGCATTCCCATCCATATTTTCCCGTAGGTCTCATTGATCTGAGGAATTATTGTGCATAACGCTTTTGCTCTTTCTAAACTCCAGATCAGATTTGTAGGGGATATTACTTCCCTTCTTCTCAAGGAAATAGTAAGAAGTTCCCACCTTTTTGAGCATCCTTCATAAATATCTTCAAACTTCTCCTCCTCATAGGAGGTAAAGGTATCAATACTCTTTTGTAAGATGGAAAAATAATGTGTCTTGAATCGCTCATCAAAGGCATGAGTTCTAAAATGTATGAGGAAGGTAGAAGGTTTACCATAGTGAGCTCTCATGCAGAGACCAGTTGAGCTAGCTTTCAATAAAAACTCAGATTCCCTTTCCTTCCATGTAATTTGGTTTTGTAGAACAGAGACAAATGCATTGAGATGACTTTCCCCACATACAAATTGATCATAAATCCTGTGTTTTTCTCTAGCATAAAATTACAAAGATAGAATTCACATAGAAGATTTTTCTGCTCAGGACTGGATAAAGAATAAGTTGTCATGAATTCAGATTCATCTTTTAGTTCATGTGGAAGTCCACATGCAATCCTTGACAGCTTCCAATGAATGAATTGTTCTTCTAAAAACACACTATATGCAGGAGAGGGCCTCCTGCAGGCAAGCAATTTTTCACTCATAATGTAGACCATATGAATTTTTGCAAGACATTTATATTTGTTTCCTTCTTCCTTATAAAATTTTTCTTCCCACTCTTTTCTTGCCTTCTTTTCTTCTTCCATCTTGGTCTTCAAATCTTCATTTGATGTTTTAGCTTTCTTCTGAGTTCCCTGCAAGTGTCATTCCATAGTTGTTTGAGTGGAAAATAAGTTAACTCAGTCTATGCAGAGACTGTGGACACAACATTCTATTTTCTGGAAGTCGACATTCTTCCTCTTTTTCTATCAGCTGTTTTTTAATTACTGATAACTCCTCAGTCCTAAGCTACAAGTTGAGTTGTTAGCTCTCCAATGAGCATTTCCCTTTGTTCTAATTTGAGTTTGAGGAAATCAATTCCTCATCCTTTTCTCTGATAATGAGCTCTGCTCTAGACAAGAACAAAGCCTGTTTAACCTGATGTCTTTCTTCTTCCTCTGAAATTACTTGAGGAGTTGAGCATTCTTCTTCTATCAAAGGAAATTTACCTTTTCATCTCCAGATGCCAACTCTTCTTCTTCATGTGACAATGTTGATGGTTCAACCAATTCTTGAAAATCCTACTCTCAAGTCTCTCATCTCCTTTGTCCATCTCATCTTGGCTTGGTTCAGGAGGAGTCATGGCCATGCTACCCAAAATATCAGCAAGCTTTCTTTTTCCATATTTTCCTGCTCACTCCTTCCCTCTGGGGTTTCCCTTGACCTCTTATGAATTTTCCTTCTTTGGGGAATTTCAACATGCCCAATGGTGGATTTCCTTCTAGAGCTTCTTCTTACTTTTGTTTCTTTCTCTTGCATGGGTGAGCTATCACCATCAGAGACAGATATTAGCTCCCCTGAAGCTACTGCAGAAGAAGGAATTTCCTTCAAAGGCACAAAAGGCTCTGTTGTTTTGATCTTTCTCATAGACCTTCTTCTTTTGGTATATTCTCTCTTTCCACTTCCTTTTGTTCTTCTGCAGGGGCATCAATTTCCAAATTAGTTGAAGGAGAAAATGGAGCTGGTATTGTCCTTCTGATAATATTAGGGTTTTTCTTGAACTTGCCAAGAAACTTTTCCCAAATTTCTTCTCCATTTTTCTTTGATAGAAAATGGTGTTGGCATACTAAATGAATTAGCCCATGATGCCTGATTGTCCCAACACCCCAGGAATACCTCTGGGCCATGGTCTGGATAGAATAAAAAAGAAACCTGGAAGGTTTATTATGTACTCTAGTTTTGTGGCTCCATATTTTAGATATATGAGCATTTTTAGGACTTCTTTTCCTATGGACCCAAATTGACCATCACAGGTTAAATATTTCACTATCCAAAATGCTACCCTATCAAAGGGTTTGGGAAAACTAGCCCTTCTGACCCCTTTTATGATTTTCTTTGTATTGTAAATGTACTGGGGTTCAGTTTCTCCTTCTTGTAGTAAGATTTCAACTAGTTCTTTCAAGGTCCCTTTGGCAGGATGTGGGACATGCACAATTGGCACTCTAGACACATTACTTATTGTATTTATAGAAAAAGGAATAAAAATATTTCTCACCTTTGTCCTAGATTGCTCTAGGTTTATGATGAATTCTCTTACTAATTCATCATTATACTTTGAAAACTTCTTCAGGAACTCTAGCCATCCTGCATGCTCAAAGATAGATGCCACTTCTTCATCTCAGCAAGTACTGGGAATCATCCTCTAGTTCTGATTTATTTTTAATCCCCATATCGACTCGAGTTTGTTTCCTTTGATTCTGTGCAAATTGGTCTGCAGGCCTTCTTGCTTAGCTATGGAACTGATGATTTTATCTATGGAACCTCTGTTTCTTAGTTCAACGTGGAACCTTTATTCTTAGTCAAGGAATCCTTCTTTTTGCTGGAACACAAGCTTAATTTGCTGCTTCCCTCAAAATCTCTCTGCAACTTATTTCACTTGATTTTGCACTAATGATTACTAATGATAACTATGCCACCACTTATTCCATCCATATCATCTTCATGATTACTCACTTGTAATCATAATGTATAAATAGATGACTCATCATACCAACTTTTAAATCAAGTCAAATCACACATGCAACTTTTAATTTAACCCTAAATAAGTTAAAAGATATAATTACCATCCTTGATGATGTAATCCTTTTGTTATGATGACTCATCATTCCTACAAGTGGAACAAAACATGGTTAGATAAGACAACTGGAATTCAAAAGAATTCCCTTTTATTTGAATTAGCCAAAAGAGAGGTCAACCGCCATTGTTGGTTTTCAATTGACCTTTGAGAGAATATTTTTTTTTTTTTTTTTTTTTTTTTTTTTTATTTTTTTTTTTTTTTTTTTGGGGAAGAAAATGCCATTTACTGGTTTTCATTTTCTTCCCTTTATTCTGGATCTATCATCTAGTTATTTGATCATTTTGGAAGAACTGGGTTCTTCCATATGATCAAATTCTTTGTCTGCTTCAATCTTCCTCAAGAATTCATCCTTAGTGGGAGGCTTCCTATAGAGTTTTAGCCTATGTCCATTGACCAAGAGTGTTCTTTCTACTGCCATCAATGGGAAGTAACTGAATAGAACCATTGTCAAATATCTACTCAATCTGATAGGGTCCCAACCATCTGGTTCTCAATTTTCCCTTGAATTGTTGGTACTTAGAATCAAACAACAATGCCCAGTCTCCTACTTTGAATTTCCTTTTCTTGATATGTGTGTCATGCCATTGCTTCCTTTGATCTTGGATTATCTCTGTCTGCTGAAGTGCTTCCATCCTCAATTCATCCAATTCATTGAGTTGAAGGATTCTTTCTTTTTGAGCTGCATCCAACTCAATACCCACCTTAACTGTTGTCCTCAATGTCTGAAGTTCAAACTCAATGGGAAACAAGGGATTTTTCCCATAGACTAACTCATATGGTGAAAACCCTGTTGTAGTTTTCCAAGTTGTATTATAAGCCCAAATAGCTTTAAGTAGTCTCTTTACCCAATCTTTTCTCCCAGCTTCAACTATTTTGGTAAGGATGTTTTCCAATTCTCTGTTTGTTACTTCATCTTGTCCATTTGACTGTGGGTGATAAGGAGATGACTTCCTATGATTGATTTGGTAATACATTGTGAAAGCTTGGATCATATTAGACATAAATTGTGGTCCCTGATCTGAAACTATGCTCCTGGTGCTCCAAACTTTACCATAATTTTGTTCCAAAGGAAATCAACAACTACTTCTTCAGTGGCATTTGTCAATGCCTGCACTTCTGCCCATTTTGTCACATAGTCAGTACACACAAGAATATATTCCTTTCCTTGTGAAGGAGGATTAAAGGGACCAACAAAATCCAATCCCCATCTCTCAAATGGTTCAATCACTACTTGAGGTTGAAGAGGCATTTCATTGGTGAAAGTTGGTTGTCCCATCCTTTGACAAGGATCACACCGCTTGATATATCTCTTCACATCCTTATACAGAGATGGCCAATAATAACCAGTGCCAAGTATCTTATGAGTTGTTCTTTTCACTGAATAGTGTCCTCCACTTGGTTCATCATGACATGCTCTGAGGATGTCAAAGATTTCATCTTCTCTTACACACCTGCGCAAAACAAAATCAGACCACATTTAAATAGCATTCCATTTAACCATTTGAATTGTGCACTGGTTTTGATTAACTTCTTTATTTGTTTCTTAGTGAAAGAAGGAGGAAACTTCCCTGTTGCAAGATAATTTTCCATATCAGCAAACCATGGTGTACTTGCTGAAATATAGAAAATAATTGTTCATCTGGAAAGTTATCCTTGACTGGATCTTGCCCCCGTAGTGGTTAGTCTTGACAAAAAATCAGCTACCACATTAGATTTACCTGGATTGTCCACAATGGTAATATCAAATTCTTGCAAAAGTAATAACCATCTAATTATTCTTCCTCCAACCACTGGTTTGTTCATTAAATATTTAATTGTTGAATGATCTATGTGTACAAATATCTTGTACCTGTAATGTAATGTCTGAATTTATTGATTGCATAAATCACAACAAGAAATTCTTTTTTAGTGGTGGTGTAATTATTTTCAGTGGGAGTAAGATTCTTACTAAGATAATAAATAGCATACATTTTTCCTTCTTCATCTTTTTGTCCCAAAACTGCACCAATGGAATTATTTGAGGCATCTGTTTGGATATGAAATGGATTTTCCCAATTAGGTCCTCTCAATATTGGGGCAGTGATTAATTTTTCTTTAATTTCTTCAAAAGCATGTTGACACTTTTCATCCCAAAGAAATTCACATAGTCCTTGGTTAGCAAATTAAACATGGGGGCAACAATTTTACTGAAATCTTTATAAAGCACCTATAGTACCCAACATGTCCTAGAAATGACTTGATATCTGTGGGGGTCTGAGGAATAGGTAAATCTGAAATGATCCTAATTTTGTTTTGATCAACCTGAATTCCTCTTTTTGAAATATGGTGTCCTAATACAATCCCCTCATCAACCATCATTAAACACTTTTCATCACTAAGAGACAGATTGTGTTGTTCACATCTTGTTAACACTCTGTCCAGATTTCTCAAAGCATCATCAAATGTATCTCCATGTACAGTGAAGTCATCCATATATACCTCAACACAATCATTTGTTAGATCAACAAAGATTGCAAGTACAACTCTCTGGAAAGTTACAGGAGCATTGCATAAGCCAAATGGTAACACCCTATAGGAAAAGGTACCCCATGGACATGTAAATGTAGTTTTGTCCGATCTTCAACAACAACTCTGATTTGATTGTATCCACTAAAGCCATCCAAGAAGGAAAAGTATTGTTTACCTGAAAGGTTGTCTAGGACTTGATCTATGAATGGTAAGGGAAAATAATCTCTCAGTGTGGCTTTGTTTAATTCCCTATAGTCAACACATATTCTCCATTTTCCATTCTTTTTAGGAACAATTACAAGAGGAGATACCCACTGACTATCTGAGATAGGGTAGATAAAACCTACTTGTAATAGTTTTTCAATTTCTTGTTTGACTATATCCCTTAAGGATGGGTTAATCCTTCTCTGAGGCTGCCTAACTGGTTTAATTTTCAAGTATAGATGTGATGAGTGTAGATACTTGGGTGAATTCCCTTCATGTCTTTGTAATCCCAAGAAAAATCTTTAGTATGATTTTTTAGAACATCAAACAATTTAGCTTCTTCATCATCCTTCAACCAGTTGTTAATGTTCAAAGTTTTACCCGGTTGAATCTCAACATGCTTGGTTCCAATGTGTGATGAATTGATTTGTTGAAAAGGGTTCCATTAAAGTATTTAGTGGACATGCATGTGGTAACAACATATGATATGTAGCAACATCTCCAAAAGTTCCTTGAGACAAAAACTGGAAAAAGGACAATAATGAGAATTATGATACTTATCTCTTTAGTAGGTCAAACTCTTCATCACTGCTACTTTCCAGAAATTCTTCACCACTCCCTGATGTATTTGAAACTAAAGCTACTGATTCTTCCTCTCCCCATGAGAAATCTCATTCCTCTCCAGAGTGAAATTATTTCCAATCACAGAGAACTATTGTTGTCGTGGTTCCGAGAACTAAATGTGGTGGTTCCGAACTAAATGTGGTGGTTCCGGAACTAAGTTTGCAGGTTCTAGAACTAAGTTCGCAGTTTATAAACTATAGTTTCAAACTATAGTTTTTCGAACTATTTCGATTGCTTTGAGGACAGTTGGTGCTCATCCAATGGTGGATTAATCATCTCTTCTACTTCTCTTACATGATCTTGCAATGTGATCATAGCCAAAGAAGACAAATTTTTCTTATTAGTATCAAGAGAATCAACCCACAATTGTTCTTGATTGTCAATAAAAGGTCATGTAGAAGGATATAAGGAAATTTTTTAGAGTTCTTACCATTCGAGATTGTCATATCACCTGACTTGCAATCAATTAAGGCAACAACTATAGCTAACCATGGTCTACCCAAAATAATGGGATAACCCAATGTTTTACCTTTTTGGCTACAGTATAAGGAAGTCAACTGGATATTCCCATGACTCCACCATAACCGCCACGTCTTCAATAATCCCTTCTGGTTTTGCAACAATAGATTGGTCTGCCATCGCAATATGGTATTAGTAGGTTGTATACCCATTAATGGTAATGTTTTCAAAGTGTCCACTATCATTACATTGATAGCCACTCCCAAATCTACCAAAATGTTATGTATATCCTTATTCCTATAGAGACAAAAATAACAGGACTTCCAGATCTCCGTATTTGGGAAGTAAAAGTTTTCCTGCTAATAAATCAACAAGTTTCCCATCTACTTTGATAGTCTTGGGGTATTGTTTCTTCCTTCCAGGATTTTTCAAACATAACATTTTGATTAATTTGTTCAATTTTGGAATGTCCTTAATTGCTTGTAATAGTGGTATTTCAATATTCAATTTCCTTAGTTCCTGTACCAATTTAGACTCCTTGGTTTCTATAGCTTCTTTAAATCTCTCTGGAAATGGAGTCTCAATAGTGTTGCTATCTGGCTCCTTTTCTTTTCTTTTTATATCCTCTTTTGGAACAACAGTAGATTAGGATTTCATTTTTTCTATCATTTCAGTGATTATAATAGGTGGACTGCTAATTATTTTCCCAGATCTAGTTTGAATATCCTTACAATCCATAACATGTAAATCAACTGATTTTTCTGGTTTGTTCCATAAACAAGAGTTGTTTGTTTGTTTCTTGGGTTTTTACTAGCTGTGTTGGTATTTACATTTGGACTATATTCTCATTTTTTGAATTTTGTGTAGGGGATCCCATGATGGCCTGTTGATTTTGATTTGGATATGTTCTTCCTTGAGCATAATTACTAGGGTTCCATCTAGGTTGTGACCAAGCATAAGGATTTCCTTGACCAACCCATGGTTGTTGATGTCCCTGAGCATACCAAGCTTGATTTTCCCAATCTTGAGGGTTCCATGTTGGTTGAGGTACCCAAGGTGGTTGTCCCCAATTTTTGGTACTATCTGAGTAGCCCATGGCATCATCTAGGATTAGGAACTGATCTTGGCATAAACTACCCTTGGTTAGGTTGTCTCTGAACAAAATTCAATTCTTCTATTGTGGATGATGTACTAGTTTGTTTAAGCTGATTCTTTATGACTGGAAGTAGAGAAAAAACATCAATATCATGTTCTTTAGATTCACAGATAAGACACATTTCTATTTTATCCAAAGGACAATCTCTTATTGCATGCTTCTTCCTACATCTAGGACAATACATAGCCAATGGTTCAGTTTTGGCATTTGCTTTAGCTTGTAATCCATCCATAGTAGAGGTTAATTGAACTAAAATGTCTGTTTTAAAGTTTTCTAACTCATCCATTAGTTTGTTCATATCTGGATTCAAACTTTTCACCGATTTTCCTTTTCTAGGTCCACCCCTTGTTCTGGAATAGCTTCTACAAATCTCCTTAATTTCATTCATCCTTAATTGATCAATGTCTCCACCTCCTATCAAGTTAAGGGCTTCCCTAGATTCATCATCCAAACCTTTAAGAAAATGGTTTTACTTAACTCCTCTTGAAGTACAAATCCACACCTTTTTGCTCACAAAGAGGAATCTGTCTAAATAGTCTTCTATATTTTCATCTTCCTCCTGCTTGATTTTGAAGAATTCTTCCTTCCTATTTCTCCCTCTACAATAATCCTGGTATTTGTCTAGGAAGGAAGTCTCCATTTGTGCCCAAGTGGTAATAGAGTTGGATGGTAATCCCATGAACCACCTCATTGCTGCATCCTTCAGAGTGGATGGAAACAACTTGAGTTTTTGATTATCTATTTTATAGTCATAGGTCTGACATAGTACCTTGAACTCAAACATAAATTGGTCAGGTCTTAGATGACATCCTCTAAATGTGGGTAAATGTGTAGGTGAGATATTTTTCATTGGTGTATCATCATCACCCAATTGGATTGGATAAGTAAAGGTCCTATCAGGTACTCTTTCAGCTTCTCGTGCCATTTTTAAAATATTTTCTGAATTTTCCTCCCAATCAATGTGGTATGTGGTATGCCTTGGGGAAGGTGAAAAATTAGGAGTAGGAGGTTGACTACTCAATTGAGAATCAAAACTCACCCTAAATGGATCTTGAGTAATAAGCCTTTTCCTAAAATTTCTACTTCCTTCAGGTGACTGATCTAAGAATTCCAAAGGTGGCAATTTGTTTCTTGTATGACAGGGGATGATGGTGCCTCCAATTCTTGATCAATTTCCTTATTTGACTAGAGGATGTTATGAATTCTTGTGAAGATGTTTTTGGGAGGAATCTACCCTTTGAGTCTCTTGGTCTACTCATATATTTTATGATATAGTAGGGAAGATCCTTCAACTACTAGATGTATGATTGTTGCTCTTGCTAACACTTAATTAGAAAATTCCAACTAGTGTGTATCCCCGAAAATGGTGCCAAAAATGATGGGTGTCATTATTCCCTTCATTTAATCAACTTCTTGTTGATGTCATATCAAACTAGGGGTGTGTCTAAAGCTATATGCAACAAGAGTAATCCTATTGATCTAGTAGTTGACTGTAGTTGTTTTTTTGTATTTTCTGGGGATCTTTTCAATGTCTTAAGGACTTCTTGGTAAAACCTTATTTAAATCATACTATGAAAACTTTTTTTGAAAGGAAACACACTGAAAGCTTTTTTGAAAGGAAACACACTTTGTAGAATGGAAATAAACACACTTTACTTTTGGAAATAAACACACTTGCTTTTGAAAGTAAACACACTTGATTTTGGAAATAAACACACACAACTTAGAATGCTTAAAAATGATTGCAAGAAAAATAAGAATCTATCTAGACACCTGCAGGAACAAGTATACAACAGAGTTTAACTAGAAGAATTAAAAGTGATACAAAATTAACAGATCTAAACTATTTTCTTAGAAATATAAATACCAAATAGATGAATATCCTGGTCCTTGGGGGAGTGGGCCCTTGCTCCTCCTGAATCAGGATTTAACAACTTAGAATTCTCTCAAACAGGAATGGCTATTTATTGATAAAACATTTGGTATTACAAAACGTACTGGATCTGTGTACTTAGTCTATATCTATCTTCTCTTGTTCTATCTCTATATTTCTATATATATATTTTATCTACTACATGTATGCTTATATATACATTTACAATCATAGTTGTCTCTATGATTATGATGAAATCGAATCATGCCCAGAATAGATGTTGATTTCGGATTGTGGCTGATCATAGATAATGTAAGATAACTATCCCTGGATCTACATTCAGAAATCTTCTCATCCTTTCCTGATTGAAAGGGTCATTGATGCAAAAATCTGGATGTGGTTAGAATAGATAAACTTCCATCGTTCCGAACTTTAGAGAAGTTCCAAAACCATAGGAAATCGTTAAGGATCAAAACCGTGAGAGTTCCGGAGCTATACCCAGGAGTTCCGAACTAAGTCTGAAAATTGGAACTAAATACTGGAGTTCCGAACTAAGTCCGAAAGTTCGGAACTAGATGATGACTATGTAATGGAGTTCAAAACTAGCTTGGAAGTTCCGGAACTAAGCTGTATTGGAACAGATGCTACCGAAAACATGTTGAATGCTACATACTTCATTTCTTCGACTGATTAGACCTGCTTTATTACAAAACTGAATTTCAAACACACACTTCATCAGAATTTTAGAGCTTTTAAACATTAGAATCACAATCAATCAAAAGATAGACAATTACATCCTAACTCATATCAGATCAAATAAAAGTCACAAAATGCAATCAAACTTAATAAAAAGGAGAGTAAGATGAGATCAATCGAAGGAGGTAAAGTGCTACCGAAACTTAACCAAATTGATGAAATTTTGACATTTTAAAAGATTTTTGAAAAATCCCATGTTTTTAGCCACCTACGGGAAGGGCGCACGTACACCTTCTTTGCTAGTGCAAGTGCTTTTCGATGTCATTTTTTTTAGAGTCGCACATGCACCTAAAACTACACATAGGTACCCTAATTTGGCGCACATGCCAAAACCATGGCGCACGCGCCCAAATCAGAAGCACATGCATCTCTCGGGTAGCACAGGGCACCTGCAGACCTAACCGACTGTCATTTTTCTCAAAGGCACGCACATGCATAAAAGGGCATGTATGCACCCCAACCCGCATGTAGATGTCTCTGTAGGGCGGTGCGCACACTCATAAAAGGGTGCGCACATGCCCCGAGGCGTGCGTGTATGTCTGTCTTTGATCGGTTTTGGTTACAACTTTTTAGTGTTCCTTGTTTTGATCATATCTTTTGACTCGTTAACCCATTTTCAAAGTTTGAATAGGCGTTGGAAAGATAAAGAATTGTACTTTTTGAGGAAACTTATAAAAGTAATATACCTTTAGTATAGTTACTTCTATCACAAAACTCCCAAAAGTTCCCGGAGACCTCCAAAAATGCAAAATACTAAAATTAGTAAAAATAGATTTCTAGAATTTTACGATTTTCTTGGTTTTCTAAACTTTTGTAGGGTTCTAACAGTGGTTTACTAGGTTTCCTCTTCATTAAGTTCTTTTGTACTAACTTGTTTAAAAACATTTGCATCTTCATTTGTGAAATTTTGAAACGTGTATGCTCTTCTCTCGCCTTTCTAGGTGATCTTGGGAATCAGAAACGTTTCACCACTTTCTTCATACTTGCAAAATGGTTTAATTAGCTTTCAAAGTTGGTTAAAAGGAACTCCTTTTCACATTGTACTTAGGAATTTTCCATTTATTGCAAATTTGAGTGAGATACCTTGTTGCGTATGCTCTTTCCTTGCGTCTTAGGATGATATGGGAAATCAAAAACAACATCTTATCTCCTTTATATGACATTTTATAAAATTACTAAACTTGGTATGTAGGACCAAAATTGCTTGTCAAAGAAAGGTGTCAAAACAAAACAAAACAAATCCTCTAATACATGTGTTTACATGCAAGTTGCCAAATGGTATGCTACTTAAGACCACATTTAAGATAAGCAAGATAAAAACACACCACTTTCATCACATTATATTGTAGGTTTCAGAAAAGGGTACGTCCATATCCTCTTAACAGGAACATAACCCCTTTGGCATAACACCTTAAGCTACAACAATGGGAGTGGTTCCAGGAAGCCTAAAGTAGTCCATCGTTGTGTAACCTTGTGGATGAAACAGGAAGCGCTCCGCTTACCCACTTGACTAGTTTTTCTCGTGAGTTAGCGTTACCAATTGTCCGTATGGTGACCCTAGTGAGAGTACACATGGACGCATTTATTGCCCACTATGCTTGAAGGGGGTAAAGTAAAGCGAGATACTCCCAAATTAGTCATTGCAACTTTTTGGGTAAATCGAGCTTGCTTAAGACAACTTTGTAACACCTAGGTGAGAGATCTTATTAGGGAGGCCATTCTATCTTGGAGCCCACTTTGCTAGTCCTTTGTTGCGTCGAGCCATCACGAAGTGGAAACTTACTTGGAGTCTGAACCTTGTTTATCGAACAAGGCAAAGAGTCCACTTAAGTTTGATCTAAGTGCTTTTCACCACGAAAAATTAGACAACATCTCACTTAGCTTAACTTCTTTCTTGCCTTCGGACGAGGCGAAGCTCTACCCAAGTGGCACTTAGTTTATTTTTCATCTTTTCGATCTATACCCATGCATTCTCACTTTCCACTTTTGGGGTGAGAAGGGAGCATACCTTGCGTGTTTTATTAGAGATAGTGCTCGCCACTTTTTTGTCCGTTTACACCCATCCATGTTTGCGGTTGGGTTGTTAAACATCTAAAGTGTGCAGGTACGTTTTTCGTATCTTTGATAAAAGTCCTTCAATCTTGATTTCAAGATCATCTTCACTACTACAAGTTCGGTTCATCATTCGTCTCTTCTTGAGTTGATAGTTTTGTTCACATTCTAGTCGCACAATCTTGGTACTTACGTCGTGTTCTCATTTTTTTTTAACATGATATAAGTCCCTTTATTACGCGGTTACGCTTGCTCGCACAATTAAAAAACTCCTTGTTATACTTATCACTTGGTTTCAGTTTCGATGTCATCTGAGTCTTTTGAAAAGTGTCGATATCACCTTATATATCACAATAAAGTTTTCATGATACTAACACCTTGCTTGCTCGGTTAATGTATCACAATAATGTTGTTACACTATATCTAGTCACGACTTCCATTTTTCAGAAGGCTTAGCTTTCATCGGCATTTAAACTAATTTTAAGTATACCTCATCAAGAGACTGTGTCAATACCGCTTTGATAGTTAGGTTTTTTTAGAAATCTAACTTGAACTATGCATTTATATGATATTGTCACTATCTTTTTTAGGTTATAAGCTTGGTAGCAACAAAATTCGAGTGATCATTACATCTAGGTGTTCATATGAGTGTTCTTTGATAAAACAATTGCATAACATTACATCTAGGACACACTGTGGCATATTTCAAACATCACCTCGGACAACTTGTAAAAATCATACATTTTAGGATTCACGCTAGCTACATACAAATGTTGGCTAGTAATGCCTAAAATCACAAAGATGGCAACCAAATCAAATGAACATGACTTAGGAGAAAACCCTTTTGAAACCTTCCCATTTAGCGGAAACAACTTAGCACCTCTCTTTTCTCAAGTCAAGGATGCAGAGCCATTAATTGACCATAATGGGGAAGAGTCAGACTCTTCCGGAGAGCAACAAAGATTAGACCTAGGTAGATTTGATGAACTCCTATATTATAACAGAGATCAGGTACTCGCAAGAGTCCTAGAATTAGGAGCAAAACTTCCACACGAATGAGCAAAGAAACTAAGGTCATCAACCCTAAACTAGGAGAACGAAGATTCCTCTTAGACATCGATAACCCTTTTGATGTGGGATACGCTTCCACTTTTGGGCAACATCATGCCACTATCAAAGGGGACCCATCACGAAGACCTCACTACAAAGCTTCACGTAAAGTGAAAACTGAGCGTAAAGCTTCCCCTCCTCCCAAATTTGATGAAGAAGAGGACCCTTTAGTTGAAGAAGAGATCCTTCAAAAAAAGATCTTGAAATTGAGCTAGAAATTAGCAAACCTAGGCTCTTCAAGAAGAAACACGTACAAAGAAAAAGATAAAACTAAACCTAGCAAGTTTCACTTTGATCCATACACTGACCATACCTTTAAGGCGACTCAAGTACAACAACCGATGTCACCTACTAAAGAACAACTCATTCAGAATGAGTTATAATCGATGAAAGACACACTTACTACCCTACAAGAGGGAAACATGGGCCATAGTAGGAAATACTTGTATGAGGAGTTGTGCCCTTACCCATTTGACAAGGACATGCTACGGAAACCCTTCCCAAAGCACTTCACCATTCCAAAATTTGACAAATATAAAAGCAAGGGTGATCCTCGGGATCACATCAAATAATTTTATATGGCTTGCTAAGAGGTCGCATATAGCGATAATTTCTTGATACGACTCTTTCCTCGTAGTCTAGGGGCATTGGCATTAGAATGGTTCTTTAGCATACCTAAAGGATCTATTACAACATGGCCCACGCTAGTAGAGAAATTTGTTCAACATTATTCATTCAACATGGAAAATGACATCACAATGAATGACCTCTGTAATGCCAAAAAAAGCCCCATGAGACCTTTGCAAGTTTCTTGCAACGATGGCATGGGTTGGCAAGCCATTTCCCTTGTGCGTTACTGAAAAAATAGCTAGTGAGCATCTTTGTTCCTAACTTAAACTCAGAAATAGCCTTCCATTTACAAATGCACTATGCGGCTCTAACTTCAAAGAAGTCATAGAGAAAGGTGGTCAAATCGAGAAGGCCCTCATTACAAAGGGTACGCTTAAACCATTTGTTAAAGACAAACATGAAGCCAAATCAATAGACAAACCAAAGTTCTTTAATAAGAACAAGCATGTCGTTGGTGATGGCATTACGGACTCCAAAAGAGTCCAAGCCATGCAGACAGGCCCGCTTTTAAAGCTCTCACAAGGACCTCGTCCCAAGGCACCCACTAAACATACGTTTACACCATTAACGGAATCCTTATCTGTCATACTAAAATAGTTAGATAATGTAAAAATGGTGGAATATCCAACTGCGATAGTACCATACCCAGAGGATGCTCCAAAACCTATTTGGTTCAAAGACCATGAGTATTGTGACTTTCATCGTGTTAAAGGGCACAAGACAGATAGGTGTTTAAGACGGTTCACTACATACAAGACCTCATTGAAGAGGGTAAGATAGTTGTAGATTCTCCCCCTGACTTAGGACAAGGTCCAAATGAGAAAATGGGTATCTACAAAGAGACCTTTTCCTAATCATGTAGATAAAAAGAAAAGGAAGCCAGATCATGGGAAAACCTCCAACGACTATAGAACTGCCGCTTATGTTTACCCTACTAATGATAGTCCCTTTGATTCTCTCATAGGATGTATTCACTCCTCTAATGAACATGTCAACACTATCCGGATCTTAGAAAAGAGTTAGCACAGTAGGGATGAGACGGCGCGTTTAATAATACCAGATCCCATGCCTATCCCTTAAGAAGGTCAAGTATAATTTGATAGATCAGTTAGAGAAAACACCTACTAGGATATCCATTCTCGATCTCCTCAAAATCTCTACTGCCCATAAGAACATACTGTATAAAACATTGCAAAAGTTGGGAGTCTCTACGAGATGTAGATCCTACACACCTCCAAGCCATGATTGCACACCTAGACCCTAGTGATCATATTACTTTTGATCACACCACAATCCCGCATAACAACCTAGAACACAACTTGCCCTTATACTTAGAAGTGGTGGTTACTCATCGCAAAATCAAGAGGGTACTTGTAGATGGTGGATCTGGTCTAAACATTTTCACTTTGAAGCTGGTCAAGCAGCTAGGCCATTTAGAAATAGATCTAGGGGAGCTAAGACTATCACGATCACAACATATGACAATGAAGAACGAGAATCAACGGGTACCATAGTAGTTCCCATGGAAGTAGGCCCAAATTTTCATGACACGATGTTCCATGTCCTTGACTTGGACCTTCCATACAACATGCTCCTGGGGCACCCATGGATCCATGCCATGCAAGCTATTCCATCGAATTTTCATCAGTGCATCAAGTTATGTCATGAAGGTCAAGTAGTTACCATTTTGGGTGACCCGGAACCATTCACACATTGTAGGGCTTTGCACAACTTCTCTCGTGCGGCTTATGAATGTCCTTTGCGGATGTTGTCATCCCCCTACAAATGGAAGCTATTAAAAATCGGGTAGATCTAGAATCACTCACACCTTGCAATCAGGATTTTCCTTCGTTGGTCAACCCATTCTCCTCATGGGAGGCAACATCGGCAAAATATGGCCCACGTGAGCCATTCACTCTTGAATAGGATTTGTTAATATCAGATTTATCAATATCTCCCAAGAACACGGGGTAAGCCTTATTTTCAGTTCAAGAGCACTGAGAGATAAGTTTCCTAAACCATTAGACAAATTTTTTCTCTAGTGGTCTCCTATCTGAGGAGAAGATGTTAGAAGATCCTACTAGCAGAGTGTCAGAAGGAACCATGGCTTCATGCCATCAAGCACCCCAATATATCAAAGGTCACCACATGATGTTTCATGGGCTATAGTGGTTTGGATGTGGCATTAATGCACAAGGCCGGATAGAGCCTATTCCCATCCCTCATTTTAAGTCAGATAAGCATGGCTGGGGATAAGGCCTCATAACGCTCTACCCTCTGAGATTGACGCCACCTCTTTTGAATGTGAGGACATTTCATCTCATTTTGATAGTGACATAGATTCCCAATGTAGCCTCTACGAGGATCTTGCTTCCACTAACCTATTCCTAGATTTAGTGGTCCTTACCTTATCCGAATCCATCCCCTTAAACAATTATCAAGTAGCCCTTGTATATCCTGAACTTATAGATTGGGATCAACAACTTCACGTGCCGCTAGACTTCTTTGAAAATGATGAGGCATTTGCAGAGTTCATGGGACTCAGGGATTCTATTCCAGCTGGGGACCACAAGAAAGGATTTGCAATTCAACTAGACACATGTGCATACTTTGGGGAAGAAGCAGAGATGTGTGGATGTTTGAATAAGAAGATGGTAAGTAAGAGTACAACCACTTCCGAGAAACTGGAAAAAAGGATAGATGGAAATCTCACAGTGACAAACTTTTTGAAACACTCATAGATAAACAAAACGAAGAGTCTGTGGATGAAGTAGTTTATCCATTTAAAGATGATAATGAGCTACCACAGGAGGTCGATCTTACTCTTCCCCCTGATCCTACATAGATGGAAGATGCTTCTAAGATGCTTGTTGAGGAAACAATCAGCGTCAACATTGGCTTAAAAGAGCAACCTAGAATGATAAAGTTGGGGGCTTCACTCTCAGCTCAAGAACAAAAGATCTTTATAGAGCTCTTAAGGGAATATGTGGATATATTTGCATGGACATATGAGATATGCCTAGGTTTGGACCCAAAATTAGTTGTGCACAACCTCGTCGTGCACCCGGATGCCAAACCCATCAAGCAAAAGTTGAGAAAGATGCATCCTAAGGTGGCACTCCTTGTCAAAGAAGAATTGGAAAAACTACTAGCTGTTGACTTTATTAAACCTATCAACTATTCAAAGTGGATCTCTAACATAGTCCCTGTATAGAAGAAGCCTGTCGGCATAAGAATCTGCACTGATTTCTATGACATTAATAAGGCATGTCCTAAGGATGACTTTCCCCTGCCTAACATTGACATGATAGTTGATTCCACTGTTGGTTATGAAATGTTGTCCTTAATGGATGGATTTTCAGGTTATAACCAGATACGAATAGAAGAAGATCAACATAAAACAACCTTCATCACCCCTTGGGGGACATTTTTCTATAAAGTCATGCCTTTTGGACTTAAGAATGTTGGGGCCACTTATCAACGAGCAATGACTGTCATCTTCCATGATATGATGAATGACATCATGGAAGATTATGTTGATGACATTTTAGCCAAATCCAAGAGCAGAGAAGAGCACCGGAGGTGCTTAGGCATATTTTTTAGTGTCTCTTAGAGATTATAAGGTATGCTTGAATCCCAAGAAATGTGTCTTTGGTGTTTTATCAGGAAAACTCTTGGGTTTCATAGTTTCACAGAGAGGGATAGAAGTGGACCCTGCTAAGGTCACAACTATTATAGAAATGCCTCCACCTACAACTCTCAAGCAACTGAGGAGTTTACAAAGGAAATATTTAGGAAATCCATCACTTCATTTCACAACTTATGGATAAGTGTCACCCATTTACTCATTTACTGAAGAAAGATGTTGCATTCAATTGGGGACCTGACTGTCAGAAGGCATTTGCATTACTCAAGTAGTACCTTGTCAATCCACCTGTACTCATGCCGCCTACCCCAAGTGAACCTCTCCTCCTATACATTTCCGCCACCCAGTTTGTTGTTGGTGCACTGCTTGCCCAATATGATCTAAACCATAAAGAAAGAGCAGTTTATTATCTCAGTCACACCTTGATTGCTTATGAGTTAAATTATCTACAAATTGAAAAGGCCTACTTGGTAGTTGTCTTTACCTTCCAAAATCTTCATCATTATCTCCTAAACAATAAAACCAAACTCATATCCAAAGTTGACCCTCTCAAATACCTTTTATCCAAACCTACCCTCACAGGCCGAATGGCTAATTGGATCATTCTCCTGAGTGAATTTGATATTGAGTTTGTGAATCAGAAGTCCTTAAAAGGATAAGTATTGGTTGATCAGTTGGAAGAAGTGCTCTACCAGGTATGGAACCTTTGTGTCTAGATCTTCCAGACGCATCTATGATGTACATTGAAGAATTAGAGTGGCAGGTCCATTTTGATGGATCGTTCACCTTCCATGGATCAGGAGCAAGAGTGGTGCTTATCACTCCCACAAGGCGATGTCATACCAAGAGCATTCCGGTTGGGATTTCCGTGCACTAATAACATTGCAGAGTACGAGGCACTCATCGTTGGCCTCAAGCTAGCTATTACTTGGAACATCAAACAACTACGAGTCATTGGAGACTCTCAACTTATCATTAAACAAGTTAATGATGAGTACAAGGTTAAAGATGAGAAACTCATTCCATATAAGAAAATGGTCGAAACTCTGAAGGAGTACTTTACACAGATCATATTTGAGCAAAATCCAAGGTCACATAATAGATCCGCAGATGTTATGGCTACTATTGGGTCTCTCTTATGCATCCCACCTGAGGAGAGTAAAATGCCTTTCTTCGTAGAGCATTTACAAATGCCCGCATATGATATGCTAGAGTCATGTTTGGCATGTGAAGTTGTTGGTCCATTATCCCCCTAGTATGATCCTATCTTTGATACCTACAAGATGGCACTTTTCCACCAGACATTACTCATTCTGAAAAGAAAGCCCTTATCCACCACATAGCTTGTTATACCCTCCTAGGAGGCACCCTTTATCGTTGTGGCTACGACGGGAATCTACTTCGTTGTTTGGATGTTACTGACTCGATCCACACCATTAAGGAAGTACATGGTGGTATTTGTGGAGCGCACACCACCATGGCATGGTCTTAGCTAAGAAGCTATTGAGAGTAGGCTATTATTGGCCTACCATGGAATCATATTGTAAACTTTGTAAAGAAGTGTGAACTATGCCAGAAATATGGAAACTTAATACATGCGCCAGACAAGCTTTATGCCTATTGCAACACCTTGGCCATTCTCTAAATGGGGCCTGGATCTCATAGGGAAGCTCCATCCTTCTTCTTCAGATGGCCACACTCACATTATCACTGCCACTGAGTATTTTACAAAATGGGTAGAGGTTATCCCTCTTACTTATGTCATTGGTGCACAAATTTCAAAATTCATCATGAACCATCTCATCTGTCGTTACAGTATCCCTTCAGCCATTATCACTGATAATGGTAAATCCTTCAAGAACAAAACGGTTAAAACCTTGTGTCAATGCTTCCATATTCAACTCAAATGGTCTACCCTCTATTACCCCAAGGTAATGGACAAGAAAAGGCTACTAATAAAACCCTTGTACGGATCATGGAGAAAATGGTCAGTAAAACCGGTGGTAATTGGCACTTATAGATACATCCCGCCTCTGGGCCTATCAAACCTCCATTCACACTCCTATTGGTGTAACCCCATATTCACTTGTCTATGGAACTGAAGCCATCATACCTTTGGAAGTGGAGCTTCCCTCCCGAGAATATCTCTCGAGACTATCTTGACAAAGACGAGGACTACAAAGTTGCTCGATTGCAGAGTTGGAACTATTAGATGAAAAGCGTATCAGAGCACTCAATCACCTGAAGGTCTATCAAAATAGAGTATCCAGAGGATATAACAAATGCATCATTCATCGGGAATTTGATGTAGGTGATCTAGTCCTAAAGGAAAATCAGAAGAACACGCCAAGGACAGAGAAAAGAAAGGTAAGTTTGAAGCTAACTGGCTAGGCCCTTATGTGGTGGTTGTTAAGTATGGATCAGAGCTTATAAACTTGCATACTCAGATGGTGAAGAGATTCAGAGCCTATGAAATCCATGCACCTCAAGCATTTCTACGCTTGAGCATTACGAGAATATTAGATAAGAACTAAAAAAATAGAAAAACAAAAAAAAACAAGCAAAAAATGGAAAATAGTAAAGAAAAACAGGTCATCCACATGTGAAAACCACGTAATTGTGGCGCAGTGGGTAGGTCTTTGAGTGAAAACTAGTTTCCGGCTCTCAAGGAGGATCCATCGTTCACAAGTTACTCTTTCCTTGGGATGGGTAATTCTCATCACTTTCTAGGGTTAGTTTCCCTTGCTAGGTCTAGGAACCCTACCAAGTCTACCTTGCAAAACCTGTGATCTGGCTTGTTTTACTCTTGTATATGCATGAAGGATGTTGCCTTTGTATATTCCCATCCAATGCTGGGGCACCTTCACATTCCATTATCTCCTACATATGGGTGTGGCATTTGCCTTTATATATTCCCACATCACGCTGGGGGCATCCACGCTTCTTTGTTCTTGTACATTGCTTTTGGAACATGACCTTAGAAAATGCAAAAACATTCAGAAAATAGATATGCAAAAATCTAAACATTCAGAAAATATCCCTTCTAGGGATGAAGCTTTTAGTTGTCTTTCAAGATAACCCAAAAACATTAGAAAATATATCAATGTTGTCCTGTAAAAACAAAGTAGTGGTTAAATTACTTTTAGTTGTCGGTTTGTATAGTTTTGGTTGTCTATTTAGTTTTGTTAACTTTTTCTTATGTGTTTCTTTACTACACATTTGTTTGTTATCACATCTATCATCTATCATTCATCACATATAACATCATTTACTACATCATATATACAGAAAATGCTAAGTATTACATCATGCATGTATGCTAAGCTAATCATCACATATCATATCATCAATGGGGGCAAGAGGGGTTGCACATGATCACAAATCTATCCCCCCCGCACCAATATCATCTAGTATCATCCCAAGTGCTAGCATCTACCAGAATATCTCATGTACAAGACATTTGATATCATCTACACCATCCTGGGGCATTATTTGCCACCTAGCGCTTATCTCTTCACCACTGGGGCATGTTTAAATGTTTCCAGGTGTTTCTTGTCTTCTATTTTCATCTATCATCATGATTATTTTTAAATAATTATTGTTGGCCCATTTGTCTTCTCACCGAGCATTTCTTGCCACCCGACGCCCACTCTCTTTGCCTTGGGGCATTTGCGTGTACTTTTAGGAGATTTCCTATCTCTTAAATTCTTTTGACGATCAAAAATTTAAAAATTATAAAACCATCCAAAAATCCAAAAAAATCGTAAACACTTTGAAAATGGACTAAAATTGGTAATCAACTCATTTGCAGCTGAAATCTGTGTCTCTTGCATGGCACTCATCTCATATCTTGCTAGGCATTTTCATGTGTTTTGAAACAATGACTTGTGGATCACCTTGATCTACAACCATTTACAAAAGCTACGCTACTTACTTCATCTATACTCTGGGGCACTATCAGTTGCCTGGTACTATTTTCATCGTGCACATTGCTTTTCAATCGACCAAGTGTCCTCCATCCTTTCCCTTGCATGTACAATTTGCTTGGGGCATCATTCCTACCCTTTTCGTTTATCAAAACATTTGGGATTGCAACTTGATAACAAAATATTTGTGCAACTATCTTGAACGTTGTTGGTTTGAGTGTGTGTAATTATACTTATTTCCCTGTTAAATGAGTTTGTTTACTTCCTCATATTGCATTGCATCATGTATGTTGCATGGAGTTAGGCATCTTTCACTTTCTCGTATTGCATTGCTTTCTGTATGTTTCATGGAGTTAGTGCTTTTAGTAATGGACATTTGTTCGTATATGGCTTTTCATGTCATATTACACTTTTGTTCATTCTTTTCAATAAGGACCGATGATGAAGATCGTTAGTAATATGATGAAAAATAAATTTTTTAAAAGGCAACGGATGGATGTTGGCTCATTCCCCTTCCTCATTCTCCTTTTCTTCTATATCCCTTTTTTCTTCTTCTTCACACTATTCTTTCTTATGTTCTCTTTCTATCATCTTTTTGATCGTCGATCAAGCTCTTCCATCACCCCATCAACAATCGAGGGGGCATCCTTCATTCTACTCATTTTTCTTCTATCCCTTCAAAATTTTCTACTTGTTTATGTTTGTCATCTTCTTTGAAGTGACGTCACTTACGCCACCTCAAAGAGGGGCAAATGTAAACACCTAAAATATGATTACACTTAGCATTTCCTCCCATTCAACCGATTAATGACACTTCGTTAATTCCCATTCTTTTGCCCCACTCTCGGATGCCCATTTATGACACCTTCTCAGTCGTATTCTTCCCATATTCAACTTATTTGGCTAATATCTCTCTTATTAGCTAAACATTCCTCCTTTGACCATTTAGAACCTCCCTAGTTCTCTCTAGACCACTTCTATTGGCTTCGTAGGCTATCTATCAGTCACAATTGGTTATCCAGACCCCTCCCAACTCTCAATGAGTCTCTAATCATTTGCTAATCAAGTTTAACTAGCATAAACCCTAGTTAACTAGCCTAAACCAAGCTTATCTAAGCCTAAAGCATGTTTATCCTAATCTAATCTAAAAGTGCTTTTTGAGCTTTAGTCCCACATGCACCCAAATTCCAAACTCTCCCAAGTGAAAAACTATAAATAGAAGGGTCACCCCTCCCTCTCAACCTTACACCTTGTTTACATAACAAAAATCTCTCATATTTGGAGATCTTGGCATTAGAAATCATTTGTGATAGCTTTAAGCTATAAAACATTTGGATCTTGGCCATACTCCATTGTTAAGAGCTCCCCATCTTGCATCCATCCATTCCAAATATAGTTAGTAAGGGAAGATCTAAAGCTTGGCCATGTAGCCAACTTGGAGAGATCTCTTCACTATGTTTGAGAGTAAACAATACATAATTTGATTGCTTAGAATCTAACTAGGTTCACTTTCATTAAGCTTTCATGGAGTAGAGAGTAGTATATATGCTAGGGTTTGAATGTTAGTTTCAAATTTATATATGCATAGATAGTTTCTTGTTTAGCTCTAATCTTATGGTGCATGGTTGAGTTTAGTCAAGCTTGAGGTTCTTTAACCTCATCCCATAGCTTTGCAAACCTTTCCATTGCATACATAGACAAAATATCAAAATCTCATTTGTTTCGACTCCTCTTAATATTGCCAAGATCAAGCTCTCCTTCACGAGAGAAGCAAGGCGAATTTGAATATGGTGGAGGTGTCATAGCCTTGCGTGGAAGGATTGCCCCATGGCATCGAAAACACGTCTCATCTTCCAACCCATCTTATTTTTCTTTTCCATGAGGCAACAATAGAATTGGAGAAGCCTTTCAGAGACATTACTTGACCAAATCTCACCGAGATATTGTAATTTTTGACTATATTCTATACCGGATTTCTAAAGGGGCTCTCAAGTTGAAAATCCCATCGGTCAGATTTATTCGCAACCTCACGGCGTGGCCTACATGTGATATTGTTTTTCCCCGCTAGAAGATCTCAAGTGAAGAAATCACCGCCGACGATGTAATTCAACCGCCTCTCATTTTTCCGTCGATCGCAATTGATACCGCCATTTGAAGTCGCCTCTGTACTACCCAGTTACACCTACACAACTTCTGCATGTGAGAAATATATAGATTTGTTTGTTGATTGTTTTTATGACTCTGCTACAATAGCCATATAAAATCTTGCAATGAATTAGAGGGAAAAATTATAGATTATATTCGGTAGATCACAAAAAGTTTGGTGGTTCATGTGGATGCCCTTATCCTGTGAAACATAACACTCCTGAAGAATCAGAACATGAGTTCTGAGATGGTTGGAGGGGCAAAATCATGCTTCGTTGTTTATGTTTCGTTTGGCGGTGAATATTTTATGTCGTGAGGAGCGAGATAAAGGAGATAGCCCAACGATTAAAAGCCAGTTTGAAGTCATTTCTGTGGATAATGCGTTTTCCAAACAAGTTAGATGAAGACAGATATAAAGTTCAAAGAAGGGTGTCACTTCATTTCGAGGGTATGAATCTAGAGTCTACTGAGAGAGATTGGAAATTCCCCCAAAAATTTGTTCCATACCTTGTCCGCTTGATAGCCAATTTTGTTTCATCACTAGGAGTGTCACCGAAAATGGGAATCATCTCTCCACCCTTAAATTTCAATGTAAGTACAGCAGAGTGCTTTGCACCGTTGATTTGTTGAATTGTGTTAGTGTTGGCGGTGTCTCAATTCAACCTGTATACGCTCCGGTGTAATAATTTAAAACGTATAAAATAATTTCTAATCGCTTGAGTTTAAAAACATTAAACATGCCTTATAATTTCTAACGGCTTGTGGTATTGAAATTTGGGCATGTTTGTATTGTCCTCTGTTGATAAGATAGACTTGTACCTTGCGTGAAAATTAGTGTGGCTTGGTTGTTTTAATAACAAATGTCTTTGCCTCAAACTTCTTTCAATGTTTTTTTTTACTATTTGACTTTGTTTTTTTAATTTGTGAATGGTTTTTTATCCCACATGGGGAAGCAGAGGAATTGTTAAGGCTTTATAAGTCAAAGAGATAATAGCTGAGTTGTGGTGCGCAGCCACACCTCGTGTTGATTTTGTTTAAAAGCCCATTGGGCCTGCCGCTTGTGTTGGCTCAACTGAGTTGATATGTGAATAGCATAATCATGAGCTAAGTCTCCACAATTTTTATTATTATTATATTGTATTTTTATCAAATGCTTATTATTTTAAAAATAAAATAAAATAATTTATTTAATATTAGAAAAATTTAAATTATTTGTTTTGATAATTAATGATTCCTTTTTTTTTTTTTTTTTAAGATAAGAAGTAATTGCACTTGTTTTTACAACAACTAGGTCGAGTAATTTTTCATAAACTAAAACAAACAATCGTTTACATTTCAATTGAATATGTGAATTTTTGTAGTAAAATCAATATATTATGTGCAAGTATTCTTTTGCCAGTCAACTTCAACGTGGAAGAGGGCAAAAACACTGAAATACGACCCACATATTCACTTGAAAAACGACAGGGGGACTTCCTAAAAATCTTTTAAAGAACCTAGTTTTTTTCTCCTCATTTTGAATTGTTTGAAAACATAAAAATGGGGTCTAATCATTTTACTATTGACAAAAAACGTAGATGTTGAATGGATCAAATTACAACATCTAGAAGATCATATTGAAGGCGGAATTCATGGCGTGCAAGCTCTAAAGCTGTCGTAAACAAGTACAAAGAAGGCTTTGATCGACAAACGGGTGACAACGGACAATGTATCCACATATCAATAGAAGGCGTAGGAAGTATTGTCAATCATATTGCAAAACGTGCAAGATGACTTCCTACTTCACATTGGGAATCAAGAAAATTTTTAGTGAAGCTTGGATACAACTAGAATCAATGCATGAAGGTATGTATTTATCAAAAATTATAAAATTGATTCTTGAGTTAATGACGACTCCCATGAAGGGAGATGAAAAAGTAGTTAATTTTCTAGCAAAAATTAAAGACATTAGATGGATGTAACAATAACTTGATTCATGATAAAATGTTGTATTTTATTATCTAAATGAACATCCATGAGAGGTTTAAGAATTTTATTTCAATTCTAAATTCTAAATATCAAATTGAACAAGACATCCCCGACCTTTCTACTCGAGTGCTCACCTAATCCGGGAAGAGGATGTCATGTCAAATTTTGATTCAAAGGAGAATGCCCCACAAACACTTATCACACATATATATGAGAACAAGCCTTCTAGATTTAACAAAAATCAAAAGAGGAATAAACCAAATCAAAATCAAAACAAGAATGAAGAGAATAATCATAAATCTAATGTAGTTACCTTGTAAATTGCATTAGTCACTACCAAAGAAAATGAATGGATATTAGACAGTGGTGCATCTAGGCACATGTCATATAAATCTAATATTCTAACTGATATCAAAGAATATAATGATCAAATCTATCTAGGTGATCATTTCATTCTCGATATTCAGTGGTCAAGGAAAAACAAATGTTTTTAATGGTTTTATAAATGATGTTTTGTATGTTCTTGAATTAAAAATGAATTTGCTTTCTTGTTCATAGCTAACTCAGAATAATTATAGTATAATTTTGTTAAAGGATAAATGGTTTATAAATGAGTTAAATGTTACTATTTTCTGAAGGCATACAAAAGAATGGATTATATGTTTTTAAAGGTTTTTTTCTACTTCATGTTTATCTACTCAAAATAGGAGTGATGTTCAATTGCGGCATGAAAAGTTAGGTCATGTTAACTTTAGAAGCATGCATGACATGTCTCGACCTAATCTTGTCGTTGGTCTATCGTATATTTCTCATGCTTTGAAAATTTTATGAAGGGTGCTTACGTGGTAAGTAGTCAACAAAACCCTTCCTTAATCATCATGAAGCAAACTCCTCATAACCTCTGGAACTTGTCCACAGTAATGTTAGAGGACCTTTAAAAAATTCATCCCTAAATGGTTCAAAGTGTATGTTGTTACTTTCATTATTGATTATTGCATGATTTGGTCATTCTTTATTAAAAACAAATCAGATGTGTTATCTAAATTTAAAGCCTTAGTTAAAAATCAGTCTTATCACAAATTTAAAGGCTTAAAGCAGATAATGAAGATATATATGTTGATAAAACATTTCTAAACTCTAAATTAGTATGTGATTACTAAAAATGTTGATATATATTTCTTTGTGTTTGTATTGGAGACATCCAATATTGATTGCATCTAATATATTTTCAAGATTGAAATGTTGAAATTGTTTTTTCAAAAAATCAATATATTGGTAATATGACATGGTTAGTTTTTAAGCATATTGTCATTTAAGTTGTTATATAACTTGTTTTTTAACCTATTAATGTAAGATTTATATATGGTTAAAAGTGAAATCAATAATGATTTATATTATGTTTATTATGATAATGCATGTTTATATGGATATTGTGATTCTAACCATGTTGGTGTTATGTTAGAAAATCTACAATTGGATATGTGTTCAAGTTTGGTACATGTGCCATTACTTGGAGTAGTAAAAAGCAACCGACAGTCTCCATCTCTTCTACTGAGGTAAAATATAAAAGTGCGATAGAAGCGGTGAAAGATGTTAGAATATGCAGAGAGAGGAAAAAGAAAGAATAGAATGTATAAAGATGGAATGAAGAGAAACCGTAATGCACACTTTGTCCAAATGAGTTGTGTGTCCAGGGTATTTATTATGCAAAGACGGTTACAAAATTAGTTAGCGGTTACAACCACATAACCATACAAAACAATTATAAAAGGGGAAGTCTTATTCATTTATTCCTACACCCCTCTTAAGACTTACCCTAAAAAAAACAAACAATCTAACAAAACAGAACTACGCTATCTTCAAACACTTTCACTTTGAAAGCAATGCTATGATAAGGTAGGGCTCCATCAAGTTGCTTCGTGACCTTCGTAAAGGTGTAGCTCCCGAGCTGAATTCTCGAGTTCCCAGATTCCACCTCCCCAAACTCCCGAATCACAGATCTCCCGAATTATTGGACAACCATCCATACTGAGCCATCCACAAGCTCCATCAAGTTGTCTCATGACCCTCGTGAGGGTATAATTCCCAAGATCCACAGTCTCCCAAACTATCTGAGCAACCATCCATACCGAGCTTCATCTACCCTGTATCCTTTCTTGCCTTCAAAGTTTAGAGCATCTTTATAGCACGTATTCGTCACTGTCCTCACTACCTTCTGCATCCGGTGGGTCTTCAACCATGGCTATATTGGTTGTATTTGATATGACTTTACCCTTGAGCACATCATTGGCTCGAACACGACAATCCCATGTTGTGTGACCTCTTTTCCTACAATAATGACATTCAATCTCCGACTTATCTGATCTTCTATGATATTTTTTGGTTCTAGAATAGAAGGCACTTTCTTGCTGGGAATGACCTTCTGCATCCTCTGTAGTTCGTTTTTCCTCAGCTAGAAGAGCTGCTATCATATCATCCAGAGATTGAGATTGAATTTGACTGAGAGTAAAAACTACATTGCTATATTTTGAAGACAGACTATTTAATAGGATAGCTTTGGCATCTTCGTCCTCAATTGCAGCTTTCACTTCTGCTAGTTGTCTGATTAAGGACCTTAGATTATTGATGTGGCTTGACATAGAGACTCCGTCATCCATTTTGAACCTATATAACTGAAGTTTCAGGGAAAATTTGGCATTGACTGCTTTCGCTCCAAATAATTTATTTAGAGTATCCCAAATGTCCTTCGATGATTTGTCTAGGTCTACATGATGAAGTTCAGAGTCAGAGAGAGCAAGGCCAATAATAGCTTTCGCTCTATCATCTCTGCTTTGCCATTCTAACAATTTCGATGCATCGGTAGGTGTTGTCTCTTTCCCGTTTACAATGCCCCACAAATTTTTATTCATAAGTTGCATTTGTATTTTCACTCTCCATGTATGAAAATTTAGACCAGAATATTTTTCTATGGGCATTTCCATTTTAATAAAATAGAATAAATACAACTGCGTATTTTGGCAATGAATAAATAAAATAAAATAAAAATACAGTTGCAGTTCCGTGCCCTAGCGCAAGTAGTCTTTTTGCTTCTATGTCTTTGAAAAATATTTGTGCCCTAGCAATTCGTGACTGTAAAATGCAGCATATTAGCGCAAATCGCGACTGTATTTTCGTGCTCGAAAATACTGTTAATTTCCTGAAAAACGTGCCATTCGCGACTGTATTTTCGTGACTTTTTTTTGTTTTTTTGTTTTTAGAAAACGCGAGTGTATTCTTCTGATTCGCGATTGTACAACGTGATTTTTCGTGCCCTAATGGCGTGCCCTTGATTTCCGACTATAGATTTTTCTATCTATGTCGTTTTCTAAAATCTGACAATGAAAAAACCGCGATTTTTCTTCGGTCTTCGTTATGCCCTTGCGCCTCTATTTTATCTTCAGATCGCTGGTAATGACAAAGATGAATGCGGAAGTCTATGATTCGTTTTCGAGCTTCACGAAAAGTTTTGATTTCTTTCACGTGCCCTAATGGGACTGTCACGAAAATATCTCACTTCCTCTCTATGCTTGCCCCACGCTCTGATACCACTGTTAGAATATGCGGAGAGAGGAAAAAGAAAGAATAGAATGTACAAAGATGGAATGAAGAGAAACCGGAATGCACACTGTACAAATGAGTTGTGTGTCCGGGTATTTATTATGCAAAGACGGTTACAAAACTAGTTAGCGGTTACAACCGCATAACCATACAAAACACTTATAAAAAGGGGAAGTCTTATTCATTTATTCCTACAAAAGAAGTCATGTGGCTAAAACGATTATTGGAAGAGACTCACATGGGAGTGAAAGGAAGTACTCATCTTCTATGTGATAGTCAAAGTTGCATTGCTCGTGCTAATAATTCAATACAACATTAGAGAACGAAACATATAGAGATTCATATGCATTTCATCTTAGCAAAAGTGCTCTACGGTGATATATATCTCAATACAAATCAAACTAAAGATCGAGTTGCATATATGTTTACGAAGTCATTGTGTTTTGTAAAGTTTTGCAAGTTTCGTGCAATGTTTGACCTTTCAGAGTTGTCATTGAAGGGAAGTGTGCATGACAATGCCACCTCCTAATGGTTAGTTGTGTTTTCTCCTTCTCTATACTTCTGCTCCGATGTAAAGCATTGTAAAAGATCTATTTATGATCTTAGTAAACTTATAACTCTAAGTTTATTGTACAATCCAATGGTGTTGCATATGTTGTAAAGGAGGTCCTTATTTTATAAAATGCTTCTAGAGATGTTGGTATGATGGTGTATAAATCATTCAAAAATGATATGCTAGTCTAAACTCGAACTATCATTTATGGATTTGTAAATCCTATTGTATAAAAAGGTAACTTTGGCATAGTTTATAATTAAATACATTAAAATATAAAATATTTTAATTTATTTAATATTAACTACGAGTTTATAATGTCAATTGGTTATTTAAAATCAATTATTGCTCGGGGTACTTCGTGAGAAGTCACACCCGGTATATTTAACCATATTGACTTGTGGGGTCAATTGAATTGACACATATCAAATGTAATTGTGATTTTATACAAGTAAAATCATCGTGAGTAGAGAAATGAGGGGAGGAGTTGTACTGGATTGGTTTCTCATATATGGAAAATATACTTCGTAATTTTTACCCTCGAGTGTTTTCCACATTAAATTCTTGTGTTGTTTTATTTAAATTTTATTGCAAGTATATGTAATGTTTGTAAGTTTCTTTAATTAATAGTTGAATTGGTTAATGTGGTTAACTTTTTTGTACTCTATCCCTTCTTCCCAATGTGTGTCATTTAGAAGTGTCCTTTGATGTCCCTCTATATATCTCAAATCTAATGGCCAAGGGGAGCATTTAGAGTACTCGAACCCCCTTGCATGTTAGTTGTTGCCCAACTCCATCTTGTTGTCATTCTTCTAACATGCTTTAGAAAATCTTCCCATTCCTTCCATGTGCATCTTCATTGGATTAATCCATGGTCATCCACAAGTGTTCATCTAATGATCTTCTACTTGTTACCTCTCATGTGGTTCTCAATCCCTTTGAACTACTTTTGTGGTCATTTGTTGGACATTATTATATACACCCTTTGTTGTGTGTTGGTTTATGTTTGAACCTTCATTGTTCCTACATGGGGCTTCCTCATCACCTTCGATTGGCATGTGCACCATACATGCGCAGCTCCATACTTTCCCAAATTACCAAGCTTTTTCCCGGCTTACACAACCTTGGTGTGAACATTTGGTCTGCATATCTTCCTCTAACAAACAGATCATAGATGTCACTTCTAAAGGAAAGTTTATGTCGATAAAATCTCATAAGAGAATTGATACTTCTCTAAGGCTGCTTGTGGTTAAACAACATTGGATTCTATCCATCTAACTCCTTTTTGGGCACATATTGTTGGTCCAAACCACACACCCATAGGTGACTACTAGTACTTGTGTGACAAGTACCTCAAGCCAGTCTTTGTGGTCTCCCATGCCACATCTATATATATATATTATATTGCATTGAAGTATTCCCACCTTGATCGTATTCTTTTCAATACACATGGCGACCAAAGTGAGTTTGTGTAGTGCATAGAGTGCTTTACATCCTCATTGGTTTTAGTTTGCATGGCTCCCAATTGAATTTTTGTGAAATTCAAGAGCAAGTTATTTGTATTACGACTCTCAATTCAAAACAAGCAATTGAGTAGATAAGTTGGGACTTTGTTCTCAATAGAGACGAGACCTAGACATTAGATTGTTGATGTTTAATATGTATGTAGTATACTTCATGTTATTAAAGCCTGCCCTAAGTATAAACATCTCAATCAATAGACCAAATCCAAGTACATCTTAATTTCAATATATATAACCTCTTTCATATTGGGGCCCTTTTGTGTAAAAGGCGTGCAAGATAAGTAAGTACCTCAAAAACAACCTTGCGCATTTTTAGATGTAAAAAGTGTTCATCCTCAACTTTACACCATCATTACCTTGTTTTATGGTCACCAAGGAACTTAAGTTTGAGGAAGGACATTATACACATGCTCTATACCTTCCATACTTGTAAACCATACCTTCTTACATAACAAATAATAACCAAAATTGTTTTTATACATTAAATAAGCTAAAATATGCTTGGCTAGGATGGGACCATTAAAAATCACCATTGCATTAACCTTTTAAATCACATACTAAATTTCTTTCTACAAAATATTATAATAAGCTAAATATAACCAACATTTTTGTTATCTTTATCGCTTGCGAAGATGTAATAGTAGAGTTCACAACTCTAAAGCTAATTCCAGTAAGTGTAGTTGCTTATGATAGCATTCAAAATTACCAAAAATTCTTCGATAAGCACAGCTGCTTATGAGAGCATTCAAAATTACCCAAAATTCTCTGATAATTGCAGCAGTATATGAAAGCATTCAAAATTAACCAAAATTAACAAGGCATAATGGTCACTTCTGTAATTTTCCCATACGGGCGGCTATTTATATCTCCTGGTCTGTGTTTTGGTCTAATTCTAAATGGCAAGTATCAGTTCTCCCAAATGGCTATCAACTCTTAAGGTGCACGGTTTGATTCTTGGTTATGTTCTTATGTGGCATTGAAGGTATATCTCTTTTTAATTACTACAATATATGTTTGATTTTGATGATAAAAAGAATAAGAACATTTACACCCCAGGAGTTAATTTCAAATTAACACCTTTTAACGGGAAAATTGTTTCAGAAGGGCATAATAGGCTCAAATGCTATACACATACCCACAACGCATACATACATGAAGTGCCGAGGAAGCATTGATGCCACAAAACCCAACCATATTTTCCTTATGCAAATCAATATATTCTTCCTATTCCTATTAAACTACAAGTTGTGTAGCTTCATCAATTTCACCAGCTGATGGACAGCCCCCAATAAAAAAATGCTGCGAGGCCTTAAAAATGAACTCGGTTTGCAATAATGTATAAATAAATGCAAATAAAAACTTGGCTCGCTCACAGATGATCAGCGCTCCTTTCAGTGCCCATGACATGGTAAGAACTACAATGTATAAATATTACAAATTCAAAATCACGGCAACCTAAAAGTTCTACAAGCACAAACTGCATACACCAATGACTTGTGCCTGCCACTTAAGCATTGCATGCAAATGGTACCACGTCAATATCTGTCAGACGTTTCTGTGCAACATTAAACCAGAAGAACAGAGCAGTCCGAGCATATATAACTCTAACTTGCTGCAGAGTAAGACTCCCTTGGTTCTAACCGCCCTCTCTCCACCTTCAATCCTCGTATGTATAACAGATACACAACTTTCACCCTTTATGCTAGAGGACAAAGTACCATTAGCTGCAGCAGGTAAGGCCTCCACAGTGCTCATAATTGGTAAGGCTTCCGCAGTGCTCACAATTGGACAACACAGGTGCTCCAAAGGATGTTCCTCACACTGAAGCACACAACTTTCAACTGTAAGACGTCCATTCCTATGAAGCAAGCAGCTTCCAAGCTCTGCTTTTATTGTTAAATTAGTAATTTTTCCAGTGGTTAGAAACTCCAGGGCGCTGCAGAAACAACAGTAAATGAAAGGCTTAATTACCAAGAATTTAAATCATTTTCTCAAATTACTTATCCAAACAAATAAAGCTATGATCTGTTAAAAGAAATAAAACCCAACAAAACAACACGGTGCTCATCTATTCTATTTGCCAAGGGTCCACGTAATCAGGAATACATGGTGAACGTGCATAATGCTATTTATCCTTCACATGAAAATAATTGATATTATGCACAAAGTGCACCATATGTAGGTCTACGATGGTAATAGGAAAACAGGGATAGAGCCTTTTATACAAAGTGATAGATCATCTCCAAGGACTGAATGGTGTAACAAATCCTTGGTCAAAACTAATTTAATTCACTGTTTTTTAATAAAACAATTAACCATCCATATTTAGCCTACACTACCCCAATGGTGAAAAACATAGTTACCAGGTCCAGAAACATGGATCTGTTTGTGAGGGAAAAAAATCTGAAAATCCAGAACTCCTGAAAAACTTCGGAAAAATGTGATCCAGAATATATACATATTATATATTTATAAATATGCAAAAATTGACAAATACAGAGAAAAATCTTAATACTGTAATATAAAATATTAATATACTTGGTATTAAATAATATTAAAGAGTGTTGAGTGTCTTTTTATTGCCAAAAAAAATTATTACTAGTTGTTTTTTGGAAATAACAGGGCTTACCGGACTGAATTTATCCGGGCCACCTGAAAAATCCGGATCTAGCAAGATTTTGTGCAGATCCGGCCGGATCTGGTAACTATGGTAAAAAGGAATGTGGACAAATATTTATTAGATTGTAGAGACCAAAATCATCATTGATAAAATTAGATTCGAGAGTAATCTTTATAATATACAGCGGTGGGGTACTAAAATGTGGGAAAATGTAAAACCCACACAAAATAGATCATTTCAATGGTCCTCTTAAAACCATTCAAAACAATATATATTGCAAGAGTTAAATACATGGAAAAAGTTAAAACTGACAATGAGATGGAAGATGGCAGGTGACTCAATTAACGAAAATGCTTGTGAAAAGAAAGGAGTCTTGCTGTTTGGATGACAAACAAAAAGCAAAATTGCATGGTTACAACTTAGAGGTTCAGGTGAAATCGAGGCAGGGAGAGTTTTTCAATTCAATGTGGAAATATTTTCAAAAAGATGGAGAGTGTAATCAGCCTAAGAGGAAAACGTTCAGTCAAGCTAGGCCCTCAGGTTCAGATAGGGAGTGGCCAAGAAATAGACCCAAGTTCAAGCCATAGTGGGCTACATCGTGGGACATGCCTCTTGCAAGGGCTGTTTCCCCATGGAAATGGTTCCAGAGTGATTTGCAGGTCTGAACCTCACTGGAAATGCCCATGCGATTGCCATTTCTGGCATTTCTTTTTTAAATTAGAAAATAAAAAAGGAAAAGAAGCCCTGAAAGTAAAATAAACTACCCCAAACTCCACCCCCTAACCAAGGTTAAACATGTCAAAAGTTAAAAACTAAAATCCAAAACAAAACACATCATTATATGTAGCATTTATATTTTTAGCATATTGCAAATAGCAACACTTTTTGCATTAGTAACATGACACGAACATTTAAATGGTAAGTATGTTGATGGTTTGGATTTTCATGAATACCTTATTTTTTTGTATTTTATTTTTCAAGGACTACAAATGACTATTATGCATTTTTATCAATGTTTCTATTTTATTAATAATTTATTGGTGTGTCGTTTCATTTACAAGGGTTCCTGGAAAATCAGTGTTACCACATTTCGGATCTGTTTCCATTTCCAGGTGATGTAGTTGGCTGATCCCAATTAGCAGAGTAAAAGCTCAAGGTCCTTAATTACCAAAAACAAAAAATAACATTGTTAAGAAATTCAATGTAGTCCCAAGTGTAGGTGGATTATTAAGTTTGCATTTACTATTGAGCTTGGTCATGAGATCAAAAACTAAGGTACAAAATTGGAAAAATATTGAAGGTAAATGCAAAATGATCCCCTGGAGGGTCTCATAGACCAAATCGGTCAAGCTTGTCAGCGACCTCAAAACTACCTTTACATATATTGGTGCTTTCTTATGTAAGATGCAATTAGGTTGGTGACGGATTTTCTCAGGTTAATTAAATATTTGGCTATTTCTGAACATTATTCAATTTTAAAGTAAACTAATTTGAGAGACCAAAACACAAAAATGAGGCTTTTAGGCCAAACGTATCTCTCAAAATTATTGTCCTAAAAGCATCATGTTCCTATATTTTAATTTGTTCTGAGGCTACACCTGAAGACGAAGATGAAATTAAATTGGAATTTTTTTTATGTCCAACAATGACCAGACCAGGTCATAGGACTGGAGCTCATCGGTCAGAAATAACGGCCAACATAATCACCCAGAAAGGGGCTTTGGCTCTAACAAAAGGAACAGAATAAATACTGGAAGTGCAATAAGTATAAGAAAGGCACAACATATGTCTCAGACATGGAGATGGAAAGGACTAAATATGTATCTTTAATCCAAATTAAAAAAGGAGAAAGCTAGTTCTCCTTGCCTAAAAGTAAGAACTGTGAAATTATTACCAAGTGCCTCTTGAAGAATGTCTTTCGGACAATGGCCAGTAATGTTAGGACCGTTGACAACCATGCTTGGTAACATGGTAGTGTCCCACTGATAATCGATGCAAAAAACAAAATGAAATGATCCCAGCAGAACAGCCATTTTGTAGCACACTTCTAATGTGGAACAAGTGACTTCTTGCCAATCCAGCTCTCCTCTAATCCTAGACACGGGTTGGCTGCTGATCTCCCCATACAGGGCCAGCACTGTCTGTTACTTCTTAAAGCCGCTCATTTCTAACTGTTCAAACATGTTAAAGCAACTTGCAACTTTTTCATCTCCCATAGTGGTTCCTTCATCCTTAACAACTTCTACACATCCGTACGTACATCTCTTATGGATAAATACGGGAGAGCAGAGCAAAGACGGAGTTATTTTGCAATTAGTTGTTCCTACATCATATTTGAGAGTTATCACACCCCTCTACCCTTCACCCCCAACCCCAGTCGTTATTGACGCAAGATATCAATAGATAACACATTTGCAGCCCACTCCCGTATTCATGGAGCTTACTCACCACCCTTAAGCTATGTTGCGGGATACGGATACGATATGTGCTACGTCAATTTTAAAAAACCCTTGGATACGATACGTCTTGGATACGTCCGTACATATATATTAAAAAAATATATATATATATATATATATATATATATATATATATATATATATATATATATATAATTTTTTATGTACATCTACTCATTTTACTCATTTTTTAGTCCATAAAAAACTGAAATAGTAATACAAAACTTGAATCAATGTTCAAAACATTCAATATACAGTTACTTAAGACTTTGCATTTTTATTGATCATGTGGCTGCCATACATATGATATACGAATATCATGTCAACATGAATACGAACAAAACTTGAAATTTGAAAAATATACTAGGATCCATGTTCAAATTTTCAAAACATACAATATACTTAAGATTTTACATTTCATATTTACTGCAGGATACGTATTTACTTAAAAATGAAATAAAACTTTAAAAAATGAAATAAAACTTAAAAAAGACATATTTACTGCAGGATACGTGCCTGATACGTACGGGATACGTCACGGATACATCTGTACATATCCGTGACGTATCCTGATGTATCCGGTACGTATCAGGCACGTATCCGTATCCGATACGTATCAAAGGGGATTCAAGGGGGTCTTGGGTGTATCCATGCTTCCTAGCCCTTAAGGGCTTCAAGCACATTGTTATGACAAAGTACATGTGGGTCCCAGGATTTCTCGTGGTGCATGCATAGCAAACAATGACATTATGTACTCTTTTCATGTATAGAGTTTTTCTTTAATCTTTTACATAGGTCATCTAGAAACTCTTTACGCAACAATTTATGGATTGCAAAAGATGTAAGATGCACTTGTAATCTAATGTGGATAATTCACCCATTGGTGCACACTTATCCACATCTATTAATAGAGAAGAGTATCAACCAAGTTATTGACTTGTTTGACTTCGTTATTAATAGTCTTTTCTAAGACTTTTTTTGCAAGCAACTACTCTCCAAACCCTAACCCTAGCCTCTTATCTTTTCTTGGTGTTACGCGGGGATGCGTCCCCTAGATTTTGGTGACGCCCGAACGTTTGAGGACTTGGGTACTTGGAGGACGCCCCAATTTTTTTAAATCTTTCAAAAGACTTTTGATGTTTTTACTTTTAAAAAGACGTTATTTTTACCAAGAACATCAAATTATAATCTTGAAAGAACCTGAAATACATTAAATACAGTTTATATCTCTAGATGTCATTGAAAAAAGTTAAAAAATTGAAATATCAATTTTTATGTAGTATTTTAAAAGTCGTCCCCCTGCCTCCCCCAAATTTTGGGAAATTTTTTGTTTTCCCAAAAACCCCTTCCCTCCGTACCTCCTTCCCCGAGACTTAGGTAACTATGTCTTTTCTTTATAAGAGCATAACATAGAGTTAGTGTGTGTGGTGATTAATAGTGGAAGCGATTTATTCTTTCTCTGACGAATTCAAGCTAGAGCTTCTTAATAAAATTGTGGTAGTCATGATACCCTTGATAAATTTGTGTTAACTAGTTGTTTTAAGCTTTCATTGGTTTATTATATATGCATGCATATGGTTGTTTTTCTTATGGTTGTTTACAATGATTAGGAGAATACAACTAACTTTAATATGGTATCCAATCAATAAAAACTTTGCCTCATGCTCCATGTAAGTTTATAAATTGGATATGTAATTTTTCAGTCTTTTTCTGCAAGTACCAAGATCAAATATGTAGTTTTCAGAGTTTTTTTGGATTTGTTAAGACTTATCACAGTTTTTCAGTGCTTTTTCTGCAATTCCATTCAATCTAGTGGCCTAGTAGCCAATTTTATCCTCTCACCTTGCCCTTCGTGCGGTCTAGGTTGATCAGAAATTTGTGAAAGTGATGGGTTACTAAAGATTTAAATCTAGGTATTTTTATAGATCTCCCTAGATAGAAACGTGTTTTGGTGGTTTAAAACCCTAGGAGTTGTTCTATGAAAAAAACGGTTATCAGTTTTACCTAAGATGTGGCATGAGGGAACTCCCCAATAATCAAGCCATTAGATAGCACTTGTGTATAGATTTTAGTTTCCATGTACCTCACGGTATATAAGAAGTGTCGTCTTTTACCAATAGGAAGTCTTTCGAATTTTGTTTTTGTGGTGCACCGATAAGCGGTTAGCCTCAAGAAGTTATCCTCTACATACCTCAGAGACGAAACTATGTGGCTATGGGGAACAGTGGAATTTCCCATAGTTAGTGCCCTGAAACATTGGTTTGGTTCACTATTTACAAATGGGATAAGTATATCAAAGAGTTTACAGAACAAACACACACTGATGTAGTGAATCCCTTGGGGTTTATCTAAAAGTTCAACATGGTATTGTTCAAGTTTGGTATTTCAATTGCAACCTTGGTTTAGCTTTTCTAGCATTTTTAGTACAAAACCCTAGTCAGATACAACAAATTATATGTTTCAGTTTTGGTTCAGATCCTCTATTCAATTACAAAAAAATCTATCTCAATTTTGGTCTAAATTTTTAGGGGCATATTAGATCTTTGCTTTTTTGGCAGAATCCTAGCTCTACAGGCAGTTGGAAGAACATTTTTGACAGTTACATAGCAGTGCACAAAAGCATGTTTGGCAAACTAGAAAAAGGGGCACATCTTTTGGATCAAATGGAATTTGTGCTTTTGATTGGATTTTGGACCTGTAGGGATGCAAAACATTTCCACATAATTTCAAATAAACAAAATAAGTACAATTTTTTTAAAAATTGCTAGGGACCTACTCCATTGTGATTTTCTCTAAGGCGATCATTTTACCTGCTATTTCAATTTGCACGAAAATTTTCCCATACAAATGTATGTTTTTTGGAATTTTTTTTTTTTTAAATTGCCCATAAGCAAATTGCATCATTTGTGATTTTCTCATTGAGATGATTGTTTTAATTGCTACTTTCAAAAATACTTTTCAGAAAAAAAATGGGCTATTTTTTGACCGGTAGCAAATTTCAATACATATTATCAATACCAAAAGGGTAATTCTCACAGGATCTAATTATTTCAGCTTGAAAGACTACATTATTGATGTCATCCTTAACGTATTGCAATAAATCAAAAAGCACCACCGACCCTGCAAAAATGTCAAAATGGAAAAATTGTTGTGATGAAGCCAAAGGTATTATTGGACAACAATATCCCCTAAGTTGATTTCATTTTTAGGGGGAAATGTCACCTTATATAATTTAGACAATCTTGGAAAACCTTCTTGGAAAGCACAGTAAAATGCAAGCATGTCAACTAATAAATGATCAATCTGCTCTTAGTTGAGATAACTATCCTTGGATTGAGGATTTCATCACTCAAGTGAAGCGTTTGCGGCTTCTACTTTCTAAAGTTGGTGAAACAAATTATGATGAAAAATCATTATGACTATTCCATCTAAATAGGGTCATCCATACTTACTTTTCTCCAACTACTACACACAATATGATTCTTTGGGTGTAGAATACGTGGAACCGATTTTTGATAAGTAAATTGAGCAACTTCAAAGAGAGCAAGAAAAATTGGTTTTTATTGGTGACAATCTGACATTGAGGTATTAAGCAACAGACATTGGTATTCAACGACTCTAATGCAAGTCCACAACATAAATAACAAAGGCCTACTAAGGCCAAAGGTGAAGCACAACCTAAGCATAAGGGCAATCAATCAATAAAGTAAAAATCCTCCCCAAGTCAAAAAAACACAAGGGACACAAAAAGGAAAAGCTGACAAAGAATGTAATAACTATTGTGGTAAACCATGTCATGTCGAACATTGACATTTCAAGAAAATGGCATACTTGAAGTCAAAGATCAAAAATTACAGCTCCCTCCCTATAAGACAATGTTGTTTTTCTACCACTAGTAGATCAACAATTAATGAATAGATTATGGATTCAAGGGCCTCAAACCACATGACAAATCAAGGTTCTCTGTTTCCAACTCTCCAACAATAGCGCAATAGAATTTATGTTGGAAAAAAAACTCATCTAGATGTTGAAGGTGAAGGGTCCATTGATATGGCGAATGCCATGTTTAATAAAGTTCTTCACGTTTTAGCTTTTTCTACAAACTTACTATCCATTTATGCTACGCTCCAAAGATCTGCCTCCTCAATTTTGGGCAGAAGCTATTATGTGTGCAAACTACATTCAAAATCACACTTCCCACTCAATAGTGCTTGATATGACGCCCCAAAAAAATGGTCTGATGTTAAACTCAATGTTTTTGACTTCGTGGTTTTCAGATGTGATGCAGGGGCACATTTCCCAGATCGCAAGCAAAAACAATGGGAATTAACGGCCACCCTTGTATCTTTGTTGGTCACTGTGAAGATGTGAAGGCATATCGTCTTCTAGTTCTAGGAACCACTAAAATAATTTACCAGCGAGTAGTGTTTGATGAACAATCACAAGCTTACAAGCCATCACCTACACCTACATTTTCTTCTATCGAGCCAAAATCAATTTTGAATCTTCTTATGATGAACATGACAGTTGTGAAAATTCCCATTCAAAGTGAGTTCTTACAATTCAAATGATGAGCCGTAGGGGGACAACTAGTTCCTCCACCGCCAATGCTAGAGAAAATTCCAAATGCACCCACTCAACCTGCACAACTTCAACCAAAATGGGTCCACATAGTACGCAATGAGGTTGGTGCCTTGGCAGGAGATCCTAGATATCCAAGCAGGATGAAAACCTAGTGTCAGTATGGTGTTGCAAATTTGGCATAGTTGGTAGTAACATAGGATCCCAAAATTTATCATCAAGCTTCTAAGCATCCTGAATGGTGAAAAGCTATTGCAAGAGAGCTTCTTTCTCCAAAATGAAGTAACATTTCGCATTTGATTGCATTTCCAAAAGGAATAAAAATAATGAAGTGCAAGTGGGTGTACCAAACTAAATATGCAGCAGATGGGTCCATTGACAAGTACAATGCCCAATTCGTAGCAAAAGGTTTTTCACCCAATTTGTAGCAAAAGGTTTTTCACCCAATTTGTAGCAAAAGGTTTTTCATAGGTTGAAAGTATTGATTACCATGAAACCTTTGCTTTGGTCACCAAAATAAAATCTATTCAGCTTGTACTCTCCTTGGCTGCGACATAGGGATGAAGTGTTCACCACATGAATGTCAAAAGTGCCTTTTTGCATGGTGATTTGCAGGAAGAAATCTACATGTCCCAACCTCCAGGGTCCATTAATAGTGAGAACTCTAATTATGTGTGCAAATTGAAATTTTTTGTATGGCTTGAAACAGGCTCCTCAAGCTTGGTATGAAAAGATTGACATGTTTCTTATCAATTCTGATTTTTCAAGGTGTTTCTTCAACCCTACAGTCTACACTAAGAAAGTAGACAAAAGGCTCTTCATTTTGGTCCTCTATGTCGGTGACTTAATCATCATAAGAGCTTCCACACAGTAGATTCATGATTTGAAAGCACGTTTGAAGAAGTATTTTGAGATGATTGATTTGGGTTTCTACATTTTTTCATGGGTCTTCAAATTTCATAGTCTGATAAGGATATTTTCATCACCCTCGCACCTGTATTAGAATAGAATAGAATATATGTGGGAGGTGGAGAAATATGACCAGTATCAGACATCTTTGATCAGATGCGGATGAATCTAACACAGATTAAAATCTTTATGCCTCATGTTTTAAAAAGACAAAATTTGAAAACAAAAAATCTTTATATTGTGTTAAGATTAAACCTTAAAAATTGTAAAGTCCTTCAGTTTGAGCTCTGTTATTGTATTTGAACGGAGAAACATAGATTCCTAGCTGTAGTAATCAATTTTTTGACAAATAATTTCTCAACAATGCATGCGCAACAGCCATTACACAGCTTTGCAAGGTGATTTGGGTGGTCCGAATGATGTCTTGTGCATATAATTATCATAGTTTGTCTTGCTGTGCATGACACCATTTTTTATTTTGAGGTTAAATTTGATATGTTTGATGTATATTTTAAAACTAAGTTAAAACTTGAGTCTGAATCTGAGTGCCAATTGACCCTCCAAAAGGAAAACCAAGTGCACTGAGTCTAGTGAAATGCTCCAATTACACAGATGTACAAAAAAAAATTTATACATAGACGCGATGTAGAACTTGAACAGCAGGACATAATGAGTCTCAGGTTGTCCAGAAGTTAAACATTGTCACCCAAGAAATTGTTTCTTTGGTATATTATGCTAGAATGTGAAAACAACTTACCAGCTTGATGCTGATAAACTAATGTACGCCTACTAGATTGGCACCCAACATATCAATTTCTAGTTATCACCAACTATGTGAGTCCCATATCACATTAGTCACCTTCTTTTCGATAAAAAGCTATAAAACTCCTAAGGACATGAGACCACTATTTACATCACAACATATGAGCTTATAATAAAATCATTCAAAAACATTAGACCACAACATATATTGTCTTTAGGAACACAACATTCCCTCTTGGCGTCGTCCCCAAAGCTCGAAGACCATGCCATGAAGAGTTTTAAGATCACCCTTTATTTGGGTTGAATTTATAATCCTAACATTAGTCTATGTTTGTATGTATTTTTCTCATATGGATTTTAATTAATATATTAATAGAATATGTGAAGTATCTCACCTTTTCTTTTGTCCCTTTTGAAAGGAATCTTGGACTTTCATGTCATTTGTATCTCCGACAACACTAGTTACACACTTCCCCCTCACATCATGAGGATAAGGGACGAAGGTTAGCCAAGGTAATGATGAGTTATTGTGTGACTTTCTCGCTTCTTCACTCTATTTAAAAGCTCCCTTCTCTACTCTCTAACACATTGAAATCTTTTCTTCTTATCTATTCTCTTATTTCTTCTTATCTTTTCATAAAGATTGTACTCATGAGAGAGGTGCTTAAAAGCTTTCTTAATACATGGCGTGCTTTCCCCTCTTGCCAATTTGTGTCTCAACATTTCCATGATTTAGCTTACATTGAGGTTAGTGTAGCATTTTTGTGCATTCATTTATTTATGCTTTGACATTATTTGTCAAGATCTTGCAGTTTATAAATAGCATAGAAATATAAGTGTGTAAAGTACTTGGGTGGAAAAACAAGAGAGATCTTGCCCTTGGTGCCACAAGAATCTTGACTGTTTTTAGCAAGAGCTTACACCCTGGAAACATTTTGTCTTTACACATTTTTGTTTGACCTTGGTGTTAGTTTGAGGTTTTCTTGTTCTTGAATTTCTTTTGTTGTCACTAACCTTCATTTACAGTTTGGGTTATTTGAATTTTTACCATCTTTCTAAGTTAAGCCCAAACAAAAGAGGTCTTTATTTTGTGTAGCCTTTGCCTCTTTTTTAAAAAGGAAAGAAAACAAGAGTTTTGGATATTAGATGTGTGTCCTATTTTATTAAGTTAGCCCATATTGTAATAGAATTATTTTGTTTTTCAAAATCTCCTTTTTTGTGCCTCTACGTGGTTTGCTTTTCTTATGTGAAAATACAATAGAGGTTGTCATTCCTTTAAACGCATCTTTTTATCTCATCATTATTTTATTCATTTATTTATTCTTCTAACGTTTTTTGTTATCATTCTTTCATGGTAAAACAATATTTCTTGTCTCTTGAATTTCTATTTCTAAAAATAACGCTTTTGTTTCAACAGTTTTTAGGGAACAGCCATGCGCATTCACTGCTATCATTGTCTGTTTTTAGTATATACTGAGGTGTTTGGATTTTGTCACTCCATTGGTACCTTTTTTTTCTATTTATTTGTGCATTTTTCTGCAGTTTCAATTCAGCTTGAGCACATTTCTTCATCCTCTTTGTGTTGCCCCTTGGGTTTTTGACATAATTTTTGGCCTCCTTTGCCATTCACATTCTTCTTGTGCTGTGTTTTTTGAGTGAAGCTTTTAACCCCATTTGGCATCTTCACAATCCTGTTTGGTTGAGAAGCATTTGTAATGTTGTGGCTCTTTTCAATGGCTCTTCAGTGCAAAATTGTTTGTTTTGTATTGACTCTCCTCTTTGCGGCTGGTCTGTTGTTGACGTACAGGGTTTCTTTTCAGCACTGCTAGTTCTTTTCTTCACTCTTTTTCAGCAAATTTCTTATTTCTAGAAAGATGATTTCTTTATATTTATAGATTTTTTTCTAAATCTTGTCATGCTTTAGTTGCTTCCAACATTTTCAGATAAAGATCATTTGTTTAAATTTATAGAATTCTCTTCCAATTATTTTCATTCTTTAGTTGGTAGTTTATGGCATGAAAGATTAGATCATATCAATTACCAGAGCATTGCATTTACAAATAAATTAGATATGATGTGTGGCTTGCCTGAGATGTCTGCAACTGATTTTGTTTGTACTGAATGTATGGCTGGTAAAATCATAGAGAATATTTTCCAACAAAACAAATATTGGTGTGCAACTCAAAAACTCTTATCTTGCTTAAAGTGATCTTTTTGGCACAATGCAAACTCCTATTAAGTGTTCTAAATCTGCTCTTAACTTTTGTAGATGATTGCACTATGAGATTTGGATTTATTTTTTGAAATCTAAAGATCAAGTTTTGGATACTTTCATTGGTTTTCATGCCTTTGTTGAAAGACGATGTGGTTGTTCTTTGTGTATCTTATGTATTGATAATGGTACTGGGCATGTCAATTATGAAATTATTGTGTATTGATATTAAGCATGAAAAGACTTTTCTTACACGCTTGAGCAAAATGGTGTTGTTGAATTTAAACATAGGACATTACTAAAATGGCTAGGTGTTAGTTACATGCTAAAAACATGCATACTAAGCATTGGGCTGAAGCTTGATAATATCCTTAATAGTACTCCCACTAAAGTTGTCTGAGATATTACTCTTGAAGAAGCTTGGAGTGGTAAAAACCTAATTCAAAGCAATTGTATGTCTTTCGTTGTGGTGTTTTTGTTCATATTCCTGAAGAAAAATGTAAGAAGTTACACACATCATTGTAAATTATGATGAGAAATCTATAAGGCCAATAAAGTATATGATCCTTAAACTAACAAAGTCATAATTAAAAAAGATGTTAAGAGTTGCTAAAAATGGTGTGGTTGATTAATTTAATATTTTGATTCGCTTGATATATTGTTTTTGTTTATGTACATGTGTGATTCAAGTAATGATCATGTAAATGTGCATAGAAATGTTCCTACCCCTTAGCCTCAGTCCATCTAAGCCTATGCCTCAGAGGAAAAAAACAGTTATAGAAGCATCCAAAGTTGATGTAGATGTTAACGCTTCTCGTAGAACTAGGAGACAATTTTGTAACTATACGTTGATGTCTAAACTTATGAATTACAATGATCCTTACATTTTGAACAAGCTACAGGTCACCCTCTTTGGGAAAATGCTATGCTTAATGAATATGATTACATAATCTCTAATCAAACTTGGGACTTAGTCCCTCTCCCTAAGGGTCCAAATTTGGTTAGTTGTAAATGGTTGTTCAAAACTAAATTTACTTTTGATAATCAAGTAGACAAATATAAAGCTAGATTAGTTATTTTCTCAAGTTGAAATTGATTATAATGAAACCTCTGCTACTGTAGCTAAGATGCCCAAAAACAAATTTGTTCTAGCTCTAGCTGCTCATATCCATTGGCTTATTCATCAAATGGATGTTAAGAGTGATTTTTTGGATGGTGATTTGCATAAAAATAATTATATGTCTCAACCTCTTGGTCTCATTAAGAAATAAAATGAGAATCTTATTTGCAAATCAAAGAAAGTTATGTATGGTTTGAAGCATAGCTAATAGGAGAGTTGGGGGTACAAGGATGGGGATGCCATTCAAATCAAAAAACGTGAGTAAATAAATAAGGTATGGCTATATTGTTAATAAATATAGTCATAAAAAAATGTGGGTACAAGGGCAAGGAGGTGGTCCCAATCCCTATACTAGAGTTTCCTAGTAACCATGGTTTGAACCAATCACCTAGAGAATGGTATTCTAAAATCTATCGATTTTTTGTAGATCAAGGCTTTACTCCTGATTACAATGATCCTCATCTTTTTTTCCTTTAAGGCATAATTATTATAGTCTTATAAATGGATGATTTTATAATTATTGGTAGTAATTGTTCCACTGGTTTCTTCTACTAAAGATGCTTTAAATCACAAATTTATGTATTTTACGACATTTTTTATGCATGCAAGTTTGCCAAGAAAAAGACACCATTTCAATTTCTCAATCTAAGTATGCATAGGACTTATTAGCTAAATTCAATATGCTTGATTTCAAACCCATTGCTACTCCTTGTGAACATGGTGTAAAATTGCTTAATGATATGGAAACTAAACCTTTTGATCCTACTCTATGTAGACAATTAGCTGTAAGTTTGAATTATCTAACTTTTACTCCTCTTGACATTGTTTTTTTCGTTGGTTTGGTTTATTGGTTTATGTCAAAACCCTAAACTACTCACTTTAAAGTTGTGAAAAGAATACTTGATTAGATTAAGGTACTTAAACCCTCGACATCGAATATACCTTGAATAGAAACTTTTCTTTGGCAAGTTACACAAATTTTGATTGGGGTGGTGATCCCAATGATCGTAGATCCAAATGTGACTAATATTTTTCGTTAAGATTTGGCGCAATTTTATAACATAGTAAGAAGCAAAATATTGTATCATTGTCTTCCACAAAAGTTGAATATAAAGAATGTAATCATGTTATGAAGGAAGGACTTTGGCTTAAAAGAAAGCTATTTAGCACATTAAAATTCAACATCACTTTTGCAAGAACTACTTTAAAGACAAGCAAATTCCTCTTTCTTTTTGCCGTATTGACGAGCAAGTGATAGATATTTTTACTAAAGCCATTATGTAAAGACAAATTTGTATTGTTTGTAGTTTGTAAGGATTGAAGGAAGTTGTCATCAATGGGGAGTGTTAACTTATAGCATCTCCCTTCTTTGTAACCCCAAAATAAATTTTAAGGGGGAGTGTTAGGATTACCATTTATTTGGGTTAAGTTTATAATCCTAATGTTTGTCTATATGTAGGTATAATTTCCGTATGAATTTTTAATCCTTATACTAAGGAAATATGTGAGGTGTCTCACCTTTTTGGTCCCTTTTGAACGGAATCTTACAGTTCCATGTCATATGTAACTCCTATGACACTTAGCTAACACTCCCCCCCTCACAATATGGGGATTAGGGACACTAGGTACACACTAAGAAGGTTGGGCAAGGGAATGATGTAGCTATTTTGCAACATCTTTTGGTTTCTTCATTCTATTAAAAGAGCTCTCTCCTCTCTCCTCTCCTTCATGACAAATTGAAGTCTATTCTACTTTTCTAATCTCTTCATAAAGATTGTCATCCAACGAATAGTGCTACTAAGCTTTCTTAAAAATGTGGGGTTTTCTTCCATTGCAATTGTTTCCCCACATGTCAATTTGTGTCTTTAAGTTCTCATGGTTTGGCTTATACTATACCTTTATGTGCATTCATTTATCTATGCTTCAATGTTAATTGTAAATATCTTGCAATTTATTCTTTCAAAGAGACATACAAGAAATATATTTTTGCAAAATAATTCCATTAGAGAGAGACAAGGTTTGAACCCCAAATGATTAGAACAATTTCATGTTGGGTTTTGAAAACCCAAAAGCAAGCCAAAGAGAAGACCTTCCATTAACATCGCCCTTTTCAGTCCTTTCTACTTGTGCAACCAATTCCATTAATAGCATCAACTCTTGATGCAGATTGAGAAGCCAAATACTCTCATATCAATATATGAGAAGTCTATCAAATACTTTAGATGGACAGGGGCTTTCAGCCCAAGGGCTTGTAATTTTTCCACTTTCTTGCACTCCAACATAACATCTTCTTCCATGCATTTTGAGTAGAATGGTAAAGAGTTTACTCCTAGTTTAGGATACTCTTCCGCATGATTATCCTCATTCCATACCACTAGTGCTTCATAGTCTTTCTGCAGATCTTCATCCCATACCATTTGTGCTTCATCTTCATGGAGATATTCATCCAATAGAAAGTGGCGATCCCTCTTCTTCAAGTTGATCTACTAGAGAAACCTCTTTTAGGCCCATCAAACAATTTTGTGTGGTTTGCAACAGCTCATATGTTAGTTTTATTAACACTTTCTTCCACCTCTAACCTAGTCACATAGCAAGATTGGATCCATGACATGTTCAAGACTTGCCCCTTCTTGGTAAGGGAGGTTTGAGGATGAAATCAAATATTGACTTGTAGAGCTTCATTCTCTCTTAATACTTCTTTTAAAAACTGCTCATTTGAAAGCTTAATGAGTCTAGTTTTAAACAAAAAATGGCACCTCAATAGGACACTTGAACTGAAAGTTACTACGCCAAATTATGATTACCAGAATTTGCATTTTATCAAGATGCTTCCAAGATAACTTATTGTGGCAGCAATATTTTCGTCAATATAGCTCCAACATTTGATGATTTTGAGCTTGTTGGACACTCCTTTAAACATCCTTTCAAACAAAAAGAAATTGTGCCAATCTGACACTTCAATAAAATGTTATGCCCTCTGGAATAGGTAATCTGTTTTGTTCCCTATGGAACGGAAGTAAGCTCTGATGTCACATGTAGTGTGCTTATAATACAAATGGGCACAACTACACCAATTGAACAAGGATGAGGGTGTTTTCACACCCAAGAATTGGAAGGTACTCACCTACAAGCCTTAGGTGAAAGAAAATGCTCTTCCTTCAAGAGTTATGAAAGTACACATGGATTTGTATTGATATGAAGTCCTGATCACTCCCAACATACCATGTGGGTAGAAAATCAAATCGGTGGCCTTTAACGTGACAACCTATATAACTCGTAAGGATATAAGACTACTGATTAGTAATTACATTGTAAATCAGAAGCTTTGTAATTAAATAGCTCATTAAAAATTACAACACAAAACATGTGTATAGGACACTACTAAAGTGTTCAAGTAGACGTAAAATTTGGTCAGAGTTATTTTAAAAATAGACTTGTGCAGTAATAAAAAAACGCCAAATATAATAATCTTCGAATTGAAGTCATTCGGGATGTCTCATTCAACAATAGAGGTTACAATGTATAGGTGAATGATCTCCTTGATAGAGGGAGTCAACACCAATCTATATCCCTACTCTTTCTCCACCATAAATCACTCCCAATCCCAACAATATCTCACTCATATCAAATATTATCCTAACCTATATTATTAATAATGAGTTGTATGACAACTCGTATTAATAATATAACAATATAACACTATCATATATTCACCCTTGGAGCATTAAGTAAACTAATATCTATAACATTCCCCCGCTTAGTACGAACATGGTAGAAAACATTTTTACACATCCAATAGCAAAATGCCCGACTCTTGTGGCACGCCCATTCTCGTGGCTCATGATCTTGATCAAAACGAAAGGTACCTCTCCTCAACCTTCCATGGTTTTCTCGCAAGTTTACCACAAACCTGGATATGAGCAGGATCCCATCAACTATTCACTCGTGTGGTTTTCTAGTTCACCACGAACCTTTTCTAGATCTATGTCTGCATGTGCTTTTGTTCCCCCACAACATTGTTACATCAAGGAAAAATACAAGAAATTTTGCTCACTTATTACAAGTGTGAACATAAATGAATCATTTGTTTTTATTTACTACCACAAATCAACTGAAAAAACAAGCCACCACAACCGATAGGTGGCCTTGTTGTTGGTGACTGACGAGAGGTCGTTGGTTAACCTCCTTCCTTCATCAATGTTGTTAACTCGGTCGAATATGATCATTAGGTTCAATTGCATATTTTAAAAGAAAGTAACCCCCCCTTCACAATGTGAAATAGGACTAATTGACAAGATGTTGGTTACCACCGAAAATGCATCCATAAGGCAAATTGTTTTTCATTTTTCGACATTTTTACAACAAATTATTTGACGACACTTTTGGCAACTTTGACTCTTTTGACAGATAATAACGACTAATGCAATTTAATTATTGACTAAGTATGAAAAGACAATTTTATTTGACACTTGTCTTTTGATTATTACGACATGACAACTTTAATTAACAAAAACAATAAAGACGACATAAAAAAGTAATATTTAATTACTTTTATAACAACTATATAATGACAATTGACACACAAATATCTTAGACTAACAATGTAAGATCCCTAAATGGGACTCTTTGACCCCAAGTAGGATTTCAGGCAAATCCCCACCAAAACAACAAGGAAAAGATGGAAAAGTAAATTATTACTTTCAGATCTGACAATTAATATAGAAAATGTGATTGGGTTTTGGTATGAAACTCATGGCACATTCATCATTTGTCACCCTTCATCTTTCTTAAATAATATGCAAATTTTGATAAGCCAAATCAGGTCTAAAAGGATGAAATGGAGCATGCACAACCAGCTGAGTTTGCTGAAATAATTTGCAGGAAATGGCGACTAGGGTATGAAGGGAAATCTCATGCAACATATACCCAAATAATCTTGAACCTTTCTAAATTGATGGCAATATTTTTAGCAGCTAGAATAGGAAGAAAACCAGAATTTTAAGAAGCAAAAATGACAGAGAAACAAATTTGAAATCTGCAGATGGAAAGAGGTTAAAAGCATACATTAATTCCTTCAGAAATGATCTGGCAATGACGTACTTGAATCCCAAAAATCAGATCTGAAATCTGAATATTAAACTGGCTGAAATACCTCGAAAAACCCTCTTAAAAATTATGAAACTTCCTTGCTTCACTTCACAAAAATTTGTAGATGATTTGACAATAGAAATCAGATCTAAATACCTCAAAAAACATGCCAAAACAGTCCCTAACTGGGTCGATCCAATAGAAGAATTGCTGCAATTTATTCTCCAAAATACCCTCAAAATACATTGCTGGAAATGACTGAAAATCATATTACAATCAATGAGAAATCCTGAGTGGAAATCTCTCACAATACTCTTGGGTTTTTCGTCGCAAGAGATATAATCCTAAGGGGTTTTGTCCTTGGATTATTTGCACAAGCTCAAAGCTCACATGCAAGAGAATATCATATCAAAAATCTGGAATACCTCTACATCGGTGTTACGCGGGGACGCGTCCCCCCCCTTTTCAACACGTCCGGGACGCCCGACGTCCCGGGACGCGGGGACATGGGGGGAAACGTTTACCCCACGTTTCCTTTCTTGGCGGGAGAGGGCGAAACGCCGGGGACGGAGGGCGTGCCGTGCCCCGCGGCTTCTACGTTTTTTAAAAAAAAAAAAGACTTTTAATAGATTAAAACACTTTTTTTTTATTGTATATGTCTAATAACATAAAAGTAACATTCCTAACCTAACCCTAACCCTAAAAGTGCTATTTTATGTTATAAATTTACAATATGGGCTCATTTCATATTCACACCAAGCAAGAGCAAGAGCAAGAGTGAGAGCAAGAGCAAGAGCAAGAGGAAGAGCAAGAGTGAGAGCAAGGGCAAGAGCAAGAGCAAGAACAAGAGGGAGCAAGAGGTATTTATAATTTTATTTGCTTACAATACATGTTAAAGTTTTTTTTTTTTTAAATTTAGATTATATTTGCATTTGTTAGGGGCTGTTTTTTAGCATTTGCATCTACATTCACAATGTAATCATGCATATGCCATATAGTTTGTAGGATTTTTAAAAATGCATATTGCATAGGGTTTGGTTATACAAACTACAATGTAAATGGTTACATTTTTTTTTTTAATTACATTTTTATTTCTAGTTTAAAATTTATATTATTTTTGCATTTTTTAGGGGTTGTTTTTTAGCATTTGCATCTACATTCATAATGCAATCATGCATATAGTTTGTGGGATTTAAAAAAATGCATCTTGCATAGGCCCTAGGGTTTGGTTGTAAAATTTAAAATTTAAATGGCTACGTTTTTTTTAAATTAATTCATTACATAATCAATCAATCATATAGTTATGGTTGTTTTTAATTCATTGCAGCAATCATCACCATGAGTTCTTCTACTGAGACTGAGTATGAGTATGAATCAGAGCATGAATCAGAGCAGGAGAGGGTTGAACGGGAAGTTGAGATAGGTGGCCGTGGAAGAGTTGGTGATGCCACAATGGGGGAGAGTGAAGAAGGGGCACAAAATGTAGTGGCAACGGCAACTGGTAGTTCAGTTGGTAGTGCTACCAATTGCCCCTCTCAAATGTTGTCCAAATTTGCCATTGGACCATTTGATAAGAAGAAGCCATTGCAACAATTTGCCCAAATAATTGATAACCCCAAGTCTGGAGGGGGGAGCAAAGTATGGAAGTGCAACATATGTGCACTGACTTGGCATGGTAGTATCACTAGGACCAATGCACACTTGTTGCATCTTACAGGAAGGGGGGTTGGCACTTGTAAGGGTCTTTCACTAGAGCAGAGAGCTGAGATGGTGAGAATCTTCAATGGAAATACCACGGACAACGTGCCAGAAGTTCGTGGTTCTACGGCTAATACTCCATTGAGCACTCATAGGACTGGCAAACTTACTAATACTCTGGCTGGTTCTAGTTTTGAAGTGTCAGAAGTGGAAAGCAGAGGGAAGAGAAAGGCCGTGGGGGCAGCCCCAAATTCAGTTATTGACATGTTTGATTCAAAGGCAAGGGAAGAGGCAGATGATGCTATTGGGAAATTTTTCTATGTTGCTGGGATTCCATTTAATGTTGCTCGCTCTCCTTATTACAAGGAGGCTATGGCTAAGGTTGCAAAAGCAGGTACAAGTTATGTGCCTCCTGGAGACACAAAACTCAGGACAACAATCTTGGATAGAAACTATTCCAAGGTTAATGTATTGATGGAGGAGATGAAGGTGACATGGGTGTCACATGGATGCAACATTATCATGGATGGGTGGACGGATATTAGACACCGTCCTCTCATCAATATCATTGTCTCTTGCAAAAATGGACCGTACTTCTTGAGAGCAATTGATTGTTCTGGGAAGCGAAAAGATGCTGAGTTTCAGTTTCAGATTTTGAAGGATGCCATTGAGGAGGTTGGACCTTCAAATGTTGTACAGGTTATCACAGATGCAGCTTATGTGTGCAGAGCAGCAGGCAAGCTAGTGGAGCGGGAATATAGGCATATTTATTGGACTCCATGTTGTGTGCATGCCATGAACAATGCACTGAAAGACATAGGGAAGATTCAGTGGGTTAATCAGATAGTGACTGATGCCAGAGATGTGCAGAAGTTCATATGCAATCACCACACATCATTGGCACTTTTCAAAAAAAAATTCGAAGAAGGAATTTCTGAAACCAGTTGACACCCACTTTGCATCCTATTTTATTTTGTTGGAGAGGATGTCTGAGTTGCAGGAGCCCCTGCAAATTATGATTATGACACAGGATTGGACTAGGTGGCGTGAGTCCAAGACAGATCAAGGGAAAAGAGTGAAGGAAGTGGTGTTGCGGGAAACATTTTGGGTTGATATGAAATACATCATATCAATTATAGCTCCAGTTTTTAGTGTCATCAAATATGGGGATTCTAACAGCCCCAATCTTGGTGAGATCTACGAGTGCATTGATAGCATGCTTGGGCAAATGAAGGCAGCTATTCGGGTGAGGGACCCCACTTTGGAGTTCTATAATGAACATATACAGCCCATTATTCAGCGGAGATGGGAGAAGTTGAACACTCCTCTTCATATGGCTGCGTATGCACTAAATCCCAAATGGTATGTGCAGAGGCCAGGCAGAGTTGTCCCATTGGATGATGATGAGGTGAAGAAGGGCCTTATGAAGGCTTTTAAAAAAATGTACACTCCACAAGAGGCTTCACAGATCAGAATGGAGTGGCTTGACTTCACTGAACTCGATGGGTACAAAACATCAGCAAAGACAGACAGGGTAGCATTAGCACAGGAGAAACCAGTGAGTTGGTGGCGACTGTATGGGCTTCCAGGATTGCTGCGACCACTTGTCATTCGCCTCCTTTCCCAGGTTTCTAGCTCCTCTGCCCTCGAGAGAGGCTGGTCTACGTATGGTTGGATACACTGTTAAGAGGAATAGGCTTACCTCTGCGAGAGCGGAGAAGCTTGTAGTTGTACAGAGTGCTTTGCGTCTTATAGATCGCAAGACACCTGAGTATAAACAGACTCCAGCATTACGGTGGGATGTAGATCCCGAGGAGCCGAGGCAGGTTGAAGAGGACAACACTGTGCAGCGAGGATTGATTGGGCTTACCTTTGAGGACGAGGATGCTAGTACCAGCGAGGAGTTCATGGATATTGCTTCAGATGGAGATTCTGATTTTTAGGCTGATACTTGTAGTTGTCCTCTTTTTTTGTAATATTGACAATATGAATAGACAATTGTTGGTGTATTTGGCTATGAGATTAATGATATGAATATTAGCTATTGTCACTTGATCAATCGTATTTTAGAATGGTTTTACTTTTATATTTTGTAATATTAAATATTAATATATTTGAAATTTCAAATTTCAGCTTGTCTCATATTCAAGAATCAAAATTCAAATATGTATTATGAATTTTCAATTTATGACATTAACATATTGATATTAGACTTTATAGTGTATTTGATGTTTATGAGTTCAAGTTTCACCTTATTTAAATCTCAAATGGTTTTATTTCAGCTTATTTATATAATTTAGTCACTATATCTTTTTATTTTAAATATTTATATATTTTTTAATCAGCCGTCCCCCCGCCGTCCCCAAAATTTAGAAATTTTTTGCCGTCCCGGAAACCCCGTCTCGCCGTCCCCCATCCCTGTAACACTTTGCTCTACATAGGTCGACCTCTTCTTTATATAGGAAATGGGACCCAAAGTGACCTTTGGACTTCCAATGAAAGTGACCTTTGGACTTCTAAATGGAAGTGACCTTTGGACTTCCCATGAAAGTGACCTTTGGACTTCCAAATGGAAGTGACCTTTGGACTTTCAATGGCATTTTCCATAGGAGGAATACAAGACATAAATAATATTTTATCCTTCCTAACTTCATTATTCCTCTTTGGCCCAAGAATAAAATATAATAACCCCTTCACAATGATATTTGCCCTCGTATTGACCATAGGGATTATTATTTATTTTTATTAAGCCAAATAAATTAATATAAGTGCTTTAATTATTTTATTTTATTTTTTTATAGCACTTTATAATAATTTATTGTGACTTAAGTCACCCTTATATTTTTCCTTTGGTCGTCGGGTTGACAAAATAGGCCAAAGGTCTTCGATTGGGAAAAGGGGACATTACAAACAATGATTATACAGATTGAAACACCTCAAGCTTAGATGTTAAAAATTAAAATGAAGCACTAAATCTGTTATAAATGATTGTATACAAACAAGAATAAAATCTTTAAAAAAATTATTTAGTATGACTCTATTATGACTTGACAACCTAATATATTGAAAAAATAAACTTGAAACCTTTATTGACTATATGATCGCACAAATTTGCACCGATGAGCATGGATGCATGTCGGGAAGGACAACTATGTTGAGACCGAGGTGGGAAGTAACCAAATGCGTATCATGCCAAACCATTGTCCAATGTGGAGATCAATATAGAATTAGGCATATGAGCAGATCATAAAAAGTGCACGATATGACTACTTGAAATTCAGGTCCACAAACAATTTAACTTCTGGTCGCCGTTAATGATTTCATCATTTCTCCTTAACCCTGATCTGGGTTTTTGTAATTTTTGATAGAATGGTCCAGTATCAAAATAAACAAACCCAAAAAGTTTCATGACATTTGGAATCTGGGTTTTTGAGAAACAATCAATTTATGGGTCATTTTTTTAAAGATCTAATTCTTTGATTTGCTTATAATTGCTACCATTGGTTGATCGCTTACCAAAAGGGACACTTTCGATGAAATTTCAATGTCGCCTACAAATGCTCTTTTCTGCAATACATTTCTCTTGAGATGCCCTCTTCTAAAAAATTAACACTCCATTGTAATGAACCTACTCTAATACCAAATGTAAAATTTGGTCATAGTTATGTTAAAAAACAAACTTGCACAATAATAAAAAACACCGAATATAAATAATGTTCAAATTGAATTCATTCGAGGTGTCTCATTCAACAATAGAGGTTATAATGTATAGGTGAATGATCTCCTTGATAGAAGGTGTCAACACCAATCTATATCCCTATTCTCCTCCATAAATTACTCCTAATCCCAACAATATCTCACTCATATCAAATATTATTCTAACCTATATTATTAATAATGAGTTGTATGACAACTCATATTAATAATATTACAATATAACACTATTATATATTCACCCATGGAACACTAACAAAACTAATATCCGTAATAAAGTAGAGGTGCACAAAAACAAGTGACCTGATTGTGTGCAATAGCTAAAGAATATGGTAGCTTGGATAATTTACTATGAAAAAACAAGGTACGAAGTAACAAGGATGGGAGCATACATAGACTCAAGATTTGGACTCACGCATGTATGCCCTAGGTGAGAGAAAATACTTTTCCTCTAAGAGATGTGAAAAGAAATGAAAATAGGATGGATACATAATGATAGGGAGGAACCATAATCTATAATAAGAGGAGGAAATGAAGTCCTAATCACTCCCATCCTACTATGGATCCCATATCACAGTGTTCTCTAGTTCCATAATAAACTATTAAACTCCTAAGGACATAAGACAACTACTAACATTACAAAATGAACTTTGTAATGTAACAGTTCATTATACATTACAGCAAAAAAATATGTTGCGTTTGTGAACACAACAGCAAAATGTTCAAGCACGAGGTAGATGAAAACAAGTAGCATGATGGCATTGCCCCACGAACATGGTAGCTTGGATAATAAGATGAGGAAAGAAAATTGTCAGTATAAAACAGCATGGTTGAACTTGGATGGCCTAACAAGCTTGCCTTAGTACCAACTACAATAGACCAATCACTATAACTAACCCATTCGGGAAAAATAAACAGAAAAAAAAACATCAGAAAGATTATTGCCATATAGATTATTGTTACAATTGAAATCCTATTAAAAGGTATGTTATTTTTAATATACAAAGGGTAAAGTTGAATATTATTTAAGTCACTGCCAAGCTACATGCCAACATATCAAAATAAATTGCTTATCTAAAATATTATTGACAATATTTGGATACTGTGATTAGGATATAAAAAGGTCAAAAGTACTCCTTAATAGGGTGTGAGTGGTAGTAAAAGGGAGGCCCTAGGGACCTAAATTACAAAATGTAGTATAACAATTTACAAGGTAAACTGCACAAATGAGGCAGCGTTTTCAAAATTCGTCACAGCTTTGTGCAACATTTGTCCAAGAAGGGAGGTTTACCTAGACATTTTTCTTTACAATTCTAGTAAATAGTAGTATGTGTTATAAAATCATGTTAAGGCAACCTTCTCTAGTAGTAGTGGCAAACATATTTGGTGTCCGGACATTTATCTGGTACAAAATGTATCAAGCAATGGCAGAGGCCATCATTGTCCCAACTTTCTCTTTTGATATCTTTTATGTAGCCACACTTTTCTATAGAAGCTACATTCTACAACAATGTTTGATTACAAGGATAAAAGAAGTTATAAACTAGCTTTCGATTAAGTTATAAGTTTTACGTATGTATGAAAAATCAATCACATTCTCTTGCACTCATTGAGAAAGATCAGGACATGTCCAAGAAACATCTTCAAATCTCTGAAACTCCAGGGACATCAAGTATAGAATGTTTCAGTAATCTAACAAGTTCAATTTGACCCCCTTTTGGGCAGATGACAAAACCGCCGGCTAAAACAAGCGGTGGATGCGAAACTGCAGTCTATATTAACCAGCTGACAAATAACCAATAGTGTGCATTAACCAACTTTAACATAACCTGAAAGCGGTATTAATCAACACCTACGTAACCACCAATTTGCAATAAGAAGTGGTGTCACCCGCGTTGATTACAAAAAAAAAATAACAGCCCAAAATGATATATTTTGACATTTGGCTTGTTTACCAACAAGGGAACTCAAAGAGACGCTCCAGGATGGAGCGAAGAGTCGGAAGATATTCAAATAAGTTAGTGGGAGATAACTTTAGAGAGTAGAGTAAGAGTTAGAGTTGGGGAGAGGAGAGCTTCAGTTGGAAATGGGGAAAAAGACCACAAAGTGAGATCATAAGAGAGAAGTTAATAGTAAGAACCACAAAAAGTCCATTAAGGGATTGTGTGGGTGTTGTCTTCATCTTGATGTTACAATTCAAGCAATAATTCAAGTGTGTGCATGTTATCTCTAGGATATTGTCATATGGTTGCAATACAGGTGTGGTTTGGTCTCAAATCTAACTGTTTTGTGTTCAAGTGTGTGTCCATTGAAGAGTGTTGAGTCTAGGTTGTGGGGAAAGGTTGCCATTAATTTGGTCCCCTCTTACCAACCCTGCATCATTTGGTATCATAGCAAGTTGCAACTTGCTTAATTAACCATGTGTGGCCCTAGTTGAATCTATAGTAGGTTGTAAAGAAATCTTGCATTGTTGAGAGTTGTGAGGAATAAAAATGGTACATACGGGAGGAAAAAACCAAGAAATGCAAACTTGTTTGAGATGTTGAGAGGTGTAGCACGAAATTATGCACTTAGTATTATTACATCACGCCTCTAGTATGTCATTATATGCATGATTCCTAAGCAAGAAAACTAGACATTGACAACATTTGTTTTGCTTTACATTGACATTGTTTTATCTTTCCATGCTTTTGTCCTCTTCTTTCTGGAATTATCCCTTTACTTTTGGACATCACACAATGTGTTACCCAACTCAGTACTTCTTGTTTTATCTTCGGAGCTCTTGGACATGTTAGTGAAATAATTTTTGTCGGGACAAATTAGTGGTTTTCACCAACGGTCATGGGGCTAGGCCCCTCCTTGAGTAAGAGAGGCTCCCATTTATTGAACGCAAACTAATTAGAATCTTATGGGATGGCCGTTAGGTTGTGGATCACACAAGAATACTCCATTAAACTGTGGCAAACTGCTTATACAATGTACAAGGGAGGAATTTACTTTGAAGAGAGGTAAAGAGGAGATGGGGAAATGGAGAGAGGGGGTTAATGTTGTGAGTAGACTTACAAATTTCACACACATTAGCCAGAGTAGGTCCACATTCAATAGGAAGAAATCACCGTGTAAGCAATAGCAATACTACTAAATCGAGACGCAAAGTTCTAAGGATTCATTAATCAAAGACACAAAGTTCTTTCTTGGTTGTACAAGATTACAATGCTTGCAAAGTTGAAAAGTAGAGAGAGAGTAGAAGAACATAGGCAAGGAGATAGAAGAATATAACTTATTGCTTGTAGTAGTAGTGAACAAATGCCAACAACTAACAACAATCAACAAATGCTAACCCTTGGAATGGAGAAGCCATCCCAATTTATAGCTTACAAAAATGTCTCTTCCTCTCCCCCATGTGACTTTTCATCTCACCACCACTTGTGACCTTTCACATTCCCTAGGAATGAAATTAAGTCCTTTTCTTATTTTTGAAAAGGGACTTTTACAATACAACATTAAGTCACTTAAGTGAATAAGACAAAAGAGTGAAAAAGTACATTCCCAATGAAGAAATAGAATGTTAGAGAGAGAGAGGGAGAGAGAAGAGAGAAAAGTGAAAATACGGAGACGGGAAGCCTTTGTTGATGAAGAATCTGCTTCCGATGGACTTTGAGGAAATGCTCCTTGAATAAAATTCTTTGCCTTGACCTTTGTTGGATTGAAACACTATGTGGTTACAATCTCTTCTTCGTGAGATGTGGACACACTCCAAAGCATTGAATAAGTGTTCAAAAACACTATTAAGTGACTTGCACCATGTGAACTTGAGATGATTGCCCGATTCTTGCAAACATGATGATCCTCTTTGAACACAAGGTCGAGTTAGGATATGAAGATCATCACCTTACTCCTCTTGACTTCAAGATTCACCTCCATGACAAAGATGTCTCCTTTTTGAATGGAATCAACCTCAAGATGCTCAAACACCTTCTTGCTCATTTGTTACTCATTGGAAAAGGTCTTCTTTTCCAAATAGAAGAATTACTCGTTCTCAACTGAAAGTGTGTATTGTGAAACCTTGAGTCTTTCCAGTCACCATGATGTCCCACAACTGTCTCAATCACATCCAGTGCTCTTTCATCAACATAGGTGACTCAACATCCTTGTTTCTTGACCAATGTTCCGACACTTACTATTTTTAGTAAGCCTTAATGTAGGAAGTCTATTTTTAGTTACCAGTTGCTCAATTTGACACTTTTGAGTTTTCTTGATGTGCAAGGAGCAATGGAAACTCGAGAATGCATTGTTTATGGTACTTATTATTTATAGATTGTGAAGCTTAGGAAGGCTTACTATTTTTAGAAGTGGGTCTTCCCGGTGTCGGAATGGAACGAGAATGGTCTCAAAAGTTTTGTTATTTCACAAGGAGGCTTTGCTCCAATTTTCAGAGGATTTAAATGCCGAACTCCGTAGATCTGAAAAATGAATTTTTATAACGGGAAACTTATCTAGCCATTAAAAATAATGTACCACCATTGGATGTAAGGTTGGAATCATTTGAAAGGCGTTTTTGAGGAGTTGTTAAAATATTGTGGAAATCGGACATGGGGTTTGGGAGATATATGAGCAACTTTCCATTTTAGTATATGAAGTATTTTGCATATTTTGAACTACATAACAAGAAGGAGATTGATCTTTTGGGGGTGAAAATGAAGCTTTGAAACTCAAAAATGGTTAAGTGTTTGAACATGAAGCTTTTTTATCTTACTTGCACACCTTAACTCATGCTTGACTCAAATAGGCTTAACCGAGGGGTTGAATGAGGGTTGATGTGGAGTTGCACCCTAAAAATAGGGGACAAAGGGGACAAGAGGGGCTCCAAATGCGCTTTGCATCAAATCATGCCAAGTGTCAGCTTGTGGTTTCATGAGAGTGAGATGCGGGGGCTGGAAACTAGCTCTTGGGCTTAACAAAGGTTTTTCATGTGTCTGGGAGCTAGTTGAGAGAGGGGGAGCACTTTTTTGTCCCTCATGTCCCTTTGCACCTTAGGACAAGTGCAAGGGGACACACAACCTTGAAAAATGCACCATGGGTCAGCTGTCATGAGGAGGGGGACTATTTCAAGTTGGGTTCAAGTTTGCACTCCTAACACTCATAACACTTGAAGTTGATGTTTTTAAGTGACGAAAACTTGCAAATGGAAGGGGAGCGCACTTTTGTGTCCCTCATGTCCCTTTGCACGTTGGGACAAGTGTAAGGGGACAATTGACCTTGAAAAATGCACCAAGGGGGTCCACAACATGAGGAAGGGGCTTGTTTTTGCATTGATGCTCACCTAACCACTCAAGTCACAAGTTTTAAGTGACAAAAACATAACATGCATAGGGGAGAACACAATTTGGTGTCCCTCATGTCCCTTTGCACCTTGGGATAAGTGCAAGGAGACACACCACCTTGAAAATTGTGTTCAAGCCTTTAAGTGATGCTAATGTCATCATCCCAATGCCTAATTAGAACAAGCACTTGCCTTTTCGCCTCGGGAGTGAAATTTGGAGTTGGAGGTGAAATCTTATATGATTTTGACTCCAAAGCATCTATTGAGTTCATTCCCACCACTTTCAATGATCAATGTTTTAAAAATCGGAACCGGACTCGGAACCGGTCGAGGGTTGGACCGGACCGGAACCGGAACCGGACCGGTTCAAACTCTATGAACCGGTTTACTAAAAAACACATAAAAATTACATTTTTAAAGAAAACAATATATTTGAAAAACTAGAAACCATGATTCCAACAATTACACACAAAATATGCAAAGTTTGCTCATGTATATAGTGATAGTTGGAATGCTCGCACTCGGCAAATACTCGGCAGACCCCCAAAAAAAAAACTCGGCAATATTTGGCCAGAATACTCGCCGAGTTTTGGAAAGCTATCCAGTATTTTTAAATACTAAATTGTGTACAGGCAATCAAAGCTCATGATTCTTTCAGAAGATTGCAAGAAGCTACTTGGTCCAAAAAGGTGCAAAAATGGATTTTATGAAAATAAGAAAAATATTGCCATCAATGTGTAGAGCTCGAGAAAATATGCACTTTTAGAGAAAACGACACCTGAAACGGAGCCACAAAATGAAAGTTATGGCACATGCAAGTTTTTGCTGCTACATCTTCCCGGACCCTTTCCAAAAATGGCAAATTTTATTCTATACTTGTGTTTTTTTCACCAAAAATCCAAAAAAGGAAAGAAATGTTGTCTTTACATAACTCGGCCGGTTCAGGATGAAACCGGACCGGTTTGACCGGTTTTAGCCCAAACCGCCATGGTTTCCAATATGCACTCTTAGAGAAAACGACACGAAACGGAGCCACAAAATGAAAGTTATGGCACATGCAAGTTTTTCTTTGCTACATCTTCCGGACCCTTTCCAAAAATGGCAAATTTTATTCTATACTTGTGTTTTTTCACCAAAAATCCAAAAAGGAAAGAAATGTCGTCTTTACATAACTCGGCAGTTCCAGATGAAACCGGACGGTTTGATCGTTTTAGCCCAAACAGCCGGTTCCTCGCATTTAAACCGGCGGTTTGGGCTAAAACCAATCAACGGATCTGGGGTTTACTAAAGCGGTTCGTGTTTTAAAATGTTAAACCGGTCAAACCGCCGGTTCCGGTTCCGGTTTGACCGGTTTTTAAAACACCGCACTTGATTGACTTGCAATTTGAGTTATGGCACCATTCACCCTTTTAGCTTGAAAGAGCAACAACAAAGTGACGAGTTATCACGGAAGATCTTGAAGACTTAGACAAAAATTGACGTGTCCATCATGTGGAGGATTTCAAAAGCTTTCCATTGACTATTTGTTTAGCTCCCAACTCCTCTTGAAACTCCTAAAATCTTGAACAAGGCGGTTTTCTCCGTTGAAACCTTCATTCCCTCGTGCACGAAATGACCTAGTTTTGCTTACCTTGTTCCCGACATCAAATGTCACCACATATTTTCCTTAAACTCGGCTTGGGTCACTTCATTTCTCTCAGACAACTCCCGAGATGGCTTGATTCTTCACCTGTCAACTTCTAGAGAATGTTCACATGTTGCAATATTGCTAAAAAACCAATTTAGTGCTTCAGAGAGCATTATTCCACCTCGAATTTAGTCTTATTATGAAATCAACTTGGATTCATTCCCCTGCACATGAAACACACTTAAAAACCATGTTAAGCATGTTCCTCTTAGCGAGAATGGCGATGGCAATGCACTCCGGAGGGCTGCGTGAGCTGATTGGTTGGTTCAAGGAAAGGTTCACAATGACCAAGAGGGGTTTTCAAATGGTGGGCTTAGTTGTCATGGTCAAAATTTTCAATTTTGCATGCTAGAATTTTGCATGACAATAGTTGGCTCTTGCTTGGGGATATTAGACCGTAAGGGGTAATGAAGAACCTCAGGTATCTCGTGGAGTAGCAGATCAATGCCTTATCCATTGGGCCATAGAGTCACCATATTGAACAACTAGCAAAGCTACCAACACAACCAAGAGAAAAACGACATGAACACACAACAAATAAGGGAAAAACACATGAACACACAACAAAGAAGGGAAACACACACGGGAAGGGAAAGTTTTATGATAGTATACGAATTATCTCAAAGCACTCTAATTAAGATTTAATTTCAATTAAATCAAGAGGTTTCAAGCTAGATAAGATGTTATGGAGATTGCACAAATGTAATGTGCCACTTTCGAAATTAATCTAGAGAAAACCCTTAGCCTATTTTATTTCTCGTAGGCTTAAAAGGGGGTAGTAAGGGAAATAAATCACCGGTTTATTTTAAGTTGTAAAAGGTAACTTCATGTTATATTCATTTAAACACACAACTTACGTTCTATAGTTAGAATAGTTTTTTTGATAAAATAAAAACATAAATCAAAAGAAAAGTGGGTCGACCCATTTAGGGACCTTTCCTCATAATGTGTGTCACCAAAAAGCATAAAAGGGGTTGACGAGGTCATTTGGGGGCACTTTTTGCATACATTCTATTTTGTCAATGAGGTTTTGAGCTACTGCTTCAACTTCCTTCTGCAATTGGGGACGAAAACCCTCCATTGCAACAAGATTTGAGGACAAAAACCCTTCAATCTTCAGACGCAACTCCATCCAAGAGTTACATTTGTGCTTTCAATTAAGGATTTTCAGTTCAGATCTAATTCGTCAACTAGGTCGTGTTTGAGATCAGATCTCAGAATTTTTACGACTAGGGCATCATCTACTCTGCTGGAACGAGTTGGTGGGTTGTTTTTCCATTTTGGAGCCCTTTTAGAGGCTAACATCATCCTCTTAGAGTTGGACGACTTCATTGGAGGCTGCTATAGCATGTGGTATGGCTGGGACCAATGTTTAGGGCTCGCAAATAGCCAACTTCAGCCATAAAACGTCATCTTTAGTTTGTTGTGAGTGATGATGAAAGAGAGAAAGGAGCACAAAAGATTCAAGTAGAATACATAGGAAATAGACTAGAGGATAGACTTTGGGCGTTATCACAAAAATAGGAAGTAAGCCAAAGATGGATGCCTCGGTTCAGAAAAGCTTGAGCCCTGGGGCATCTTATTGATTGGATCACAGAGCTGAAAAAGTATTTTGACTATCATCAATCAATAGAAGACTCAAAGAAGGTTAAGTTTGCTTGTAAAAGTTGAAGGGCGTGCATCCTTGTGGGATCATGTGCAACTAGAAAGAGAAAGGAGAGAAAAGAACAAAATCAAAACATGGAATAGAATGGTTGGAAAACTTAGAGGTAAATTATTACCTAGGGATTAGTAGAGTTTATTTTAAAATTTACATAATTTGAGACAAAAAGAGATGAATGTAAACGATTACACAGAGGAGTTCTACCAACTCACTATTAGAATTGGTAATGTGGAGGACAATTAGGGGAAAATATCAAGGTATGCCATTGGAATGTTTACCTTAAAATTCATAGATTTGGCCTATCAATGTGCAATCGAAGAAGAAAGATAATTTGTCGAGGAGACAATTGAATACCTCTAGAGGTAGAGGAAGATACTCACTAGGACGAGGATAGTCAAGCAATGGTAGAGAACAGCCTAGTCATGAAGGAGAAGCTAGCACTTCTCAAAGTCAAAATCAAATGCAAAGAGGAAGATGATATTTTGGTAGAGGAAGAGGTAGACGTTTCTTGGGTAAGTGCTTTGAATGTGGAGGTTGTGTTTGACGTAGAGAATTTAAATGTCCAACAACATTACAAAACAGCAATAAGAGAGGCAATAATATTGCTTAGGTAAATGAGGATAGTGTTGGATCCCCAACACATAGGGAAGAACCAAAGACTGGTGTAGCTCTGATCATGAAGAGAGTGGTGTTAAAACCAGCTGAAGAGAAGGATGAGCCGGTACAAAGAAAGAATCTTTTCCAAACTATATGCAAAGAAGGAAGTAAGTATTGTAAGGTCAGTAATAGCACAGATAATCAAGTTTCTAATAAAATGGTCTATGTAACATCCTTGTTTTATTTTTTTGTGGTTATCAAGATCGTTAATTAATCCCTCTTTAACTAATGTGTGTTTGAGCAGGTTGCATCATTTCTTGTCTATTAGCGAGGTGCTTGTTGATGATATAATAAATTAATAATATATATATACACACATATATATATGTAATTAAAAATGATTTATAATAAATACATATAAAAATATTGATATATGTATACATTTATATGTATATAAATAAGCATGATTAATTTGAATGGGTCAGAAGTCCACCATGGGTTAATGTTGTTTGGCATATAAGACGGTCATTGACCATTCGAACCTAAGCTAATTGTTGTGCACTTTGGCTTGGTGTGTCGTGGCAATGTATACGGTTTTGGAATTTTAATAAACTTAAGTTATACTTAAGTAATGGCATATTGGATAAATATTGTGGTTTATGGTTTAAGCTTTGGATACACGAGCTGGCATGGGTAGTTAATACGAGTTGGTGGGAAATTAATATAGCTCCTGGGAAGTAGAAACTTCCTTGAGAAACTATTGCATGTACCGTGATTTGCATTGTTTCATTTTCATTGTTGTTTTGGAGCTCTACATGGGCCGGGCATGGAGCCGAGCATGTAGTTTTGAGGGAAGTGGGAATCATGCGTGTTTAGGATGACTATGCATGCAATTTAAGACTGTTATCTTCAGTTATCATGGCATTTTTGTTATTTAAATATGTTGTTGGAATATTTGATGATGCTTGGAAGCGTTTGACTTGGAAGGTTTCAAAGAAGATTGGAAATAAACACAAGGCATGGGTTTCATACTTCTACTCTCTATTGATTTTATGAAGAAATCACTGGATATGCTCTGGTTTTGATCTATTAAAAAGAAATTTGGTTACGTTTATTTGTTTTAATGTGAAATCTGGAAATAATGAGGAAGTTGTTTACGTTTTGATCTGAGATCATTATTAAGGAAATCTACATACTTTTTCTTGGGTTTTGATGGCGAAATCTAGAAAAATAAATGAGGAAACAGTCGATTACCAAATCGGTTTTTGATTGTTTGAGAGATTTTGCACTACATTTGTTTTGTCTGATTATTATGTGAAAATCTAGAAAGGAGACGCATTTTGGTTGGGGGTCATTTTATAAAACTCCGAATTGTTCCCTTTGGTTTTTTATTGTGAAATCTAGAAAAGATGAAGGAAAAAGTCAAAAACATTTTGGGTCATTGGTTGTGTGAGATTATGAATCTGCATACATTTTTTTAATTATTTGGGTAACCTGGAAAATAAAAAACTTTTTGTTCTGCGTTATTATTTGGAACTGCAAAGGAATACGTCTTGGTGTTGGGTTATTTTGTAAATCTAGGCAATGCTAGAAAGATACATCTCTTGTTGTTTTTGTTTGGTTTCAGCTCAAACGAGCTTTGTTGATATCATTGTTTTATAGCTCTTATCGAGCATGACTGTTATAACATCTCTCGCAACACATTTTGCTTTTGTTTATTTGGTAAAATCCGAGCAAGGAAACAAGAATGTTACAGCTCTCTTATAGAGCATTATTGTTGCCATTTTCTCTCCCTAGACACGTTTTTGGTTGAGGAAAAAATAAAACAGAGCTAGTTCATAGCTCCAATTTTGAGCTTTTTACTATCATTTCTTATTTCACCATGAAAAAGGTTCGGATGTTGAGATGATTAAGCAAGATTGATTTGGCTATGTCTCCTTCTATTGCTTATTTTAAGTTATGTAATATAATTGATTACTTGCATATTAACAATGGATTCTCATTCCCATCTAGGGACTAGACATTGTGGTTAATTACTTTTTCGAATGAACGAGTTATTGCATGGAATTAATGAAGTTTTGGTAGTTAACAAGTATATCTACAGTCATCTAGTAAGGTTCTTCTAAAACAGAAAATACTTCTTTAGTTTGAAAGTATTTAAGGTACTAGTTGAGCTTGAATGATTGTCATAACTTTGTGAATTTTACTATAGTGACTAAGAGTTGCATAGCTATAATTATTGACTCTTGCGTGCATTAGGAATAACTTGATGAATATTAATAACGGGAAATTTGAAAAATAATGTGATTTATTACAATTGTAACTGTTGTTTGTGTTACATTTTATGATCCATGGTTGTCTATAGGATTAGGTCATTTTGGTTACATACATACAATGATTGTGGACATGTTGATTTTAAGTAATTATGAAGTCTCATGAATATGTGTTTATGTGATAGATTTCTTAATGTAAACTAGGGAGTTTATAAATATACCTCGTTGATTAAGAACAATCTTAGCCATATCTTATTCAATTATTTCATTATAGTTACAAAGCATAAATGAAGAGTATGCGGACTCACACCATTTCATATGAACTGACCCATATCCATCTCTCCTACAGATTTGTAGGAAAGGCCGACATACTTGAAGTGACTATTTGGATTTGATTTGTGATTGTATTACATCTTAAGTTTATTTTGATATAAATCCGAAAAGGATTTGTTGTAATCAATTGATAATGCGATTGAAATGTCATCGCATCTTATAAAGGGCATTATGGCCCAATGTATTATTCTTGCTTATTGATGTAAATCATTATTAATGAAGATTAAGGTTTATCCTTATTTGAAATCAGATTATGACTTATCTGGTTTATGACTTATCTTGTTGAATTGAAAATATGGATAATTTTACAAACTGATTTAATAATTAAGTTGATTGATTTAATATGTATTAATTTTGATATATCATAAATTCATATTGAGTAATCAAAGCAAACTGAATAATGACATATAAACAAAAAGGATAACAATGAAAATGAAATAAAGATATTATTGTACCTTATGATATTAAATGGACTAATCTTGACAAGCAATGTATTTAAATGGTTAGATAGGAAAACAAATGAACCCACATAACGACAAATACTCAATTGTGAAGGTACAATAAAAGGAACTAATAAAATAATAACTTGTTGAGTTACTAATGACCTTCTTATGATAAATCTATTAAATAATAGTAAACAATGAGTTACTTATGACCCTCTTATGAAAATCTATTAAATATCATGAAACAATACTTTTTTAATGTGTCGTTAAGAAAGACTTAGTTACTTTATCTAATGTAACCTATGAATATAAGAAGTGTGGGTGTAATGTCCCTTCGTCTTCTCGCTAATATCTTTTCGTGCCAACTTAGGATGGCTACGGGAAGGGTAGTGAGGACGTAATGATGGTAATCATTACATGGTCCCTATCTTTCCCATAGGGATCCTAAGATGGTATGGATGGGATTCTCCTTGTTAAGGGAAATGAGCCAATAATGGACTCTCCCTCTTCTTAACTAAATCACCTTCTTAAAACAAAAATGAATCCAATATAACTATATGAGATGGTTGTGTGGTGACAGAAGACGAAGTTTCGTAGACTTGTGTGTGGTCTCAAAACTAAGCTTGCAAAGAAATGCTTGAAACTTTGGCCAAAGTAATGTATTAGCTGACTACATTGTTTGTTCACCAATCCCCTAATTTATTTGTGTCAGATACCATGGATGGAAATGTATGAATGTCTTCAGGTAGGCACTTAGGAGATGCACATAGTTCTCATAACTGTAAAAGGTTTAACCAAGTATACAAAGTATACACACTCATAGTAGAGTGATTTAAGGGAGATCGTGGAGATCTGGATATACCCTTACAACTACACATGGTTATCATATGTTATCAGATGGATTATGAATATTTTAATAATGTTGGATTATTTAGCAGTAAGCTAAATAATAATGTTAATCATTAATAACATTAATTATACATTAAGGGTATGTTTTAAAAAAAAATCCCTTAATTTGGATGATCATAACATGGGTGTTAGTTTGGTATCAAAGTTGTAGGTTTATCATCTCTTGGACTTAATGGGTTCATAACACTAACAAACATCTTATCCTTTTATTAACAAGATATGATGGTTAGAAGAAGGGTGAACAATGATGATGGAACTAGTTCAGCTAATGTTGAAGGTTCAACAACTGAGAAGTTAGATGAAATTATAACAGTCCTTTAGGACACTGAAAAGATAGCTTCCTTGAGAGAAGGTAGTAGGGGGTGAAAATGAAGAGCAAGAGAAAGAACAACTTGAACAAGCAATGAGGAAGAACAACTTGAATCAAATACCAATGATAATAATCAAGCGAGGGATAAAAGAGCTCACTTGGTTGTTGAATTGTCAAGGACATAAAACGGATCAGCCCACCCAAATTTGATGGAACTACTTGGGGGATGGTGTTGAAAACTAGTTAAGTGAGATGGAGAAGTACTTTGAAATAAGGGACTTTTCGGAGGAAACTAAAGCAATTTGGGGTGCTTTCCAACTCTCAATGAAACATATTCATGGTGGGATAACCGTAAGATGGAGTTAGGAGTAGATACTACCTCCATCACTTGGGATAATTCAAGGTATATTTTCATCAATGTTGGTTGCCTCAACTTTATTTTGATCATAAAATGTCTGAATTTTAGAACTTAACTCAGGTAAATTGAGTGTTGTGGAGTATTGGGAACATTTTACTAAGTTGTTAAAATATGTGCCTCAATACCAAAAAGATGAAAAGTTTAGGATTCCGTAAGTTTATTATGGGATTAAACCCAAACATAGGAGGTGAGGTAGATGTTCATGGACCATCTACAATGGAAGCAAGTGTTAAAAAATCTATAAGGAAGAGAAAAAATTGCAAGCAATTTCAGCCTTTAGGAAGAAAAACATAAGAAGAGCATTAGCTCACTTGCACCACTAGCTCTAGAAAACTTGGTGGAAGAAAAAGAGGACAAAAAATGAAGACTACCAAGAAAAATACAACAGCTAACCTGTTGTAAATACAAGAAAGAATGAGTAGAACAATGTTGCTTTTGGTGAAAATAAATTTGAGAGGAAAGGGCATGTTAGGGGATGTTTTAAATGTGGTGGTGATCACTATGCAAACAATTGTCCCCAAAAGAATCAAGGGAATAACCAGCAAAAAATAATTCATGTTGTAGTGGGTAATCACCAAGTAGAAAAACAAGCTACCCCAATAGAAGTGCCAAGTAAGCTTTATGGTTTTCTTGTTACTATTTTGTTTGACACTTGATGTTACCAAGTGTTTTATTTCAAGTAAGTTAGCTGGAAAATTGTCTAAGAAAGATGGATTTATGGAAAAATTGGACTGTTCAATATGGGAATGATGTTATTCATATGATGGACCAATGTTTGTTTGAAGAAACATTGGAATTACCTAGTTTTACCACTGAACTTAACCTTTATGTGACTCCCTTAGGGTCTTATGACATCATAATAGGAGTAAAATAGTTGTCCAAACACAAGAAAATATGGATTGTTTTGAGAAATATATAGAATGTCTTGATGACATGCAAAAACAACCATCATTTAGGGCATTAAGAGAGATTTTGAAGTTAGAAAAATATCTGTAATGCAACTAAAGAAAGCCAAAAACAAAGGTTGCATGTTGTATGCAATTAAAATCTCATATTTTAGTGAGGAAGGTAAGACTTCTTTGGAATATTTTCCACTTTTACATGAGTTTAGGATGTATTTTTGGAAGAATTTCTTGGACTTCCTCCTAAAAGAGAGTTTGATTTCACAATTGACATTATTAAACCTAGGAAAAACCAATATCAAAAGCACCTTATAGAATGACAAAAAAAAGCTAGTAGAACTAAAAGCACAACTACATGAACTCTTGTCAAAAGGTTTGATCAACCTAGTGTGTCTCCTTGGGGAGCACCGGTCATTTTTGTTAAAAATAAAGATGGAACGTTAAGGTTATGCATTGATTATCACATGCTTAACAAAGCAACGATAAAGAATAGATATCCTTTCCAAGGATTGATGACCTCTTTGATCAGATGAGAGATGCATCTATTTACTCTAAGATTGATTTATGATTTGGTTATCATCAATTAAGGATAAAAGATGAGGATATTCACAAAACAACATTTAGAACATGTTATGGGCATTATGAGTTTATTGTTTTTTCCATTTGGACTCACTAATGCACCAACAACATTTATGAACCTTATGAATAACATTTTTCAAGAATACTTAGATAAGTTTGTTCTAGTTTTTCTTGATGATATTTTGATTTACTCAAAGAACATTGATGAACACAATGAACACTTAAGAATAGTGTTGGAAGTGTTGAGAAAAAGGAAACTCTATGGTAATATTTCAAAATGTTTTATTTTTATCAAAGTGAAGTACAATATCTTGGCCATATCATAAACAAAGGATGGGATTTATGTTGACCCATCAAAAATCAAAGCTATTACTGAGTGGCCAACACCTAAAAATGTACATGAGGTAAGAAGTTTTATGGGACTGGTTGGGTATTATAGAAAATTTGTTAAAGATTTTTCAAGAGTGGTGGACCAATTACTTCATTGCAAAAAAAGGATAAAAGTTTGTATGGACTGATAAATGTGAGAATGCATTTAACTTGCTGAAAAAAAAAACTTACATCTACACCAATATTAAAGGTTTTGGATCCCAATGGAAACTTTACCATGGTAATTGATGCCTCAGGTGAAGGATTGGGTGGAATACTTCTTCAAAATGATCATGTAATTGCTTATGAAAGTAGAAAATTGAAGGTGCATGAGCAAAATATGCTCCCATGACTTAGAGCTTGTTTTCATAGTTCATGCCTTACAAATATGGAGGCATTATTTGTTAGGAAATCCATTTGAACTGAAAACAGATCATTTGGGGTTGAAATACATTTTACGCAACCCAATTTAAATGCAAGACAACGTAGGTGGCTGGAATTTTCTATCCCAATATGACTTTGATATTAGTTACATCAAAGGAAAAGAAAATTGAGTGGCTAATGATGCATGAGAGCATGAAGCATATTTCTGCAATTGTGACCCTAAAACTTAGTTTAAGGAAGAAGTTAAGAAACAACTTCAAGTTGATTCGTATTATCAACAAGTGAAAATTGTGTTAGAAACAAATCGAATGATAGAAGATACAAGGGTTTTAAGTTTGACAATGAAGGAATTTTATGATTTAACAACAGGTATATGTGCCCTTGGGTAGTGATCTTAGAGTGAAAGTCTTGAAAGAATTTCATGATGCACCATATTCAGCATCTAGGGGTAATAAGTTGTTGGTTGATGTTAAACAACAATATTTTTGGAAAGGAATGAAGAAGGATATGATAAATATGTTGCACATTGTTTGGAATGCCAATGTGTAAAGGAAGAACACTTGCATCCCGCAGGTCTGTTATATCCTCACAATATTCCAATATAAATGATAAGTAATCAACATGGATTTTGTGCAAGGACTACCATTATCAAAAATAAACATGACATGATTTTGGTAGTAGTGGATAAACTAACCAAAGTAGCTCATTTCATATAATGGGAAATCTTAAGGATGATTCCCAAACTTATAAAAATGGTTTGTGCATGATATTTTTCAATTACATGGAATTTCAGAACTAATCATTTAGATAGGGATCCAAGGATGACCTCTCGGTTTTGGAAAACATTAAACTTTGCATTGGGAACAAAATTAAATTTTAGTTTAGCCTACCATCTTGAAATAGATGGAAAAAGAAAGAGTGAACCAAGTTATGGAAGATATGCTCAAAATGTATTGCATGGATCAACAATACAAATGGGAGGAATATCTACCATTGGTTGAATTTTCTTATAATAACACTTACCATTCCTCGCTGAAAATGTCTCCATTTGAAGCGTTGTATGGAAGAAAGTGTAGAACTCCTATTAGTTGGGATAACACGGAGGACAAGAGAGGTGGTGGGTTAGAAATGTTGACTAAAATGGAAGAGCAAGTTAAGCTCATTCGTGAGTGGTTGAAAGAAGCAAGCTGATAGGCAAAAAGCTACGTTGATTTAAAAATGATTGATAGAAAAATTGAGCAAGGAGACAAGGTATTTTTTAGGGTAAAACCCAAAAAGAGTCTATTTCATTTGGAAAAAAGGCTGCCAAGTTATCACCTAGATATGTAGGACCCTTTAAAGTCCTAGAAGTTATAAGTTCGATGGCTTACGATTAGCTTTACCCCACATTGTCTAGGATGCATAATGTTTTTCATATATCTTTCTTAAAAGTATGTTTCTGATATATCACATATTATTAATTGGAACTCATTATAGGTTCAGGACCTGGAAGAATCGTCGTAGTTAAACCAATAAGAGTGTTGGAAACTTGCAAAATTGCATCTCAGAAATTGTGAAGTTTCTCAATGTAAGGTCCAATGGGACCAATATTTTGAGAACAACGCAACTTGGGAGAACATGGATGAAATGATGATTGCTTTTCCTTTTTCTTGTTTAAGTGATCAAAACAATTATTTTTGATGATTTGTTATGGATTTATTAAAACTATTTGATACTTATTATGAATGGATAACAATTTAAGCCATATTGAATTTTTTTTTAAAATTAACTTGCTGGGATAAGGCTAATACAACCAAGTTTTAGAATTATGATTGGTTAAATTCTGGAGATTTCCAATTTATGAGAAAGTTGAATTGAATTTGCAGTGTGATTTTGATGTTGCTTGAGATTGATATGTTAGCAATGGTTATAATTGAATCATCGGGACGATGATTCTTTAGAGGGGAAGTATGTAACATCCTTGTTTTAATTCTTCTTGTGGTTATCAAGATCGTTAATTATTCGCCTTTAAGCTAGTGTGTGTTTGAGCGGGTTTGTTATTTCTTGTCTATTAGCAAGGTGTTTGTTGATGATATAATAAATTAATAATAAATATATATATACATATATATAATAGGTATATATATATAAATATATGTATACATTTAAATGTATATAAATAAGCATGTTTTGTTTGAATGGGTGATAAGACACCATTCGTGGGTTTGTTAATGTTGTTTGGCATATAAGAAGGTCATTGACCATTTGAACCTAAGGTAATTATTGTGGACCTTGGTTTTGTTGTTGTGTAATGTATACGATTTTGGAATTTTAATGAACTTAAGTTAAACTTAAGTAATGGCATATTGGATAAATATTGTGGTTTATGGTTTAAGCTTTGGATAGCCACGAGTTGGAATGGGCAATTAATAAGAGTTGGTGGGAAATTAATGCAGCTCCTTGGGAATAGCTTTTGAGAAGCTAAATGCATGCCATGCATTGCCATTGTTTCATTTTCATTTTGTTTTGGAGCTTTTTGGAGTTTGAGCATGGAGTTTTCGAGGGAAGTTTGTTTTGGATGATTGTGCATGCAATTTATGACTGTTATCTCCGGTTATCATGGCATTTTTATATTTAAATATGTTGTTGGAATATTTGATGGTGTTTGGAAGCATTCGAATTGGAAGGTTTCAGATAAGATTGGAAGAAAATACGGGCATGGGTTTCATACTTTTACTCTCTGTTGTTTTTATGAAGAAATCACTGGATATGCTTTGGTTTTGATCTATTAAAAAGAAATTTGGTTATGTTTTTGTTCTTTGGCTTAGGATTATTGTTTGAAATTTGTATACGTTTCTTTGTTTTAATGTGAAATCTAGAAATAATGAGGAAGTTGTTTATGTTTTTAATCGGGATCATTATTAAGGAAATCTAAATACTTTTTCTTGGGTTTTGATGGCAAAATCTAGACAAATAAATGAGGAAATAGTTGATTACCAAATGGGTTTTTGATTGTTTGAGAGATTTTGCACTGCATACATGTTTTTTTGGTTATTATGTGTAAATCTAGAAAGGAAACACATTTTGGTTAGGGATCATTTTATAAAACTCTGAATTCATTTCCTTTGGTTTTTTATTGTGAAATCTTGAAAAGATGAAGGAAAAAGTCAAACACATTTTGGGTTATTGGTTGTTGTGTGAGATTATGAATCTGCATACGTTTTTTTAATTATTCGGCTAACCTGGAAAATAAAAAACTTTTTGTTTTGGGTTATTATTTGGAACTTCAAAGGAATACGTCTTGGTGTTGGGTTATTTTGTAAATCTGGGCGATGCTAGAAAGATAGATACATCTCTTGTTGTTTTTGTTTGGTTTCAGCATCATCTCTGAGCTTTGTTGATATCATTGTTTTATAGCTCTTATCAAGCATGACTGTTATAACATCTCTCGCAACACGTTTTGCTTCTTGATTTTTTTGTGAAATTTGAGCAAGGAAACAAGAATGTTACAGCTCTCTTATAGAGTATTATTGTTGCCATTTTCTCTCCCTAGACACATTTTTGGTTGAGAAAAATAAAACAGAGATAGTTCATAGCTCCAATTTTGAGCTTCTGGTTATCATTTCTTATTTCACCATGAAAAAGGTTCGGATGTTGAGATGATTAAGCAAGATTGATTTGGCTATGTCTCCTTCTATTGCTTATTTTAAGTTATGTAATATAGTTGATTACTTGCATATTAACAATGGATTCTCATTCCCATCTAGGGACTAGACATTGTGGTTAATTACTTTTTCGAATGAATGAGTTCTTGCATGGAATTAATGAAGTTCTGGTAATTAACAAGTATATCTACAGTCATCTAAAAAGGTTCTCTAAAATAGAAAATACTTCTTTAGTTTGCAGTATTTAAGGTACTAGTTGAGCTTGAATGATTGTCATAACTTTGTGAAGTTTTACTCTGCTAACTAAGAGTTGCATAGCTGTCATTATTGACTGCCTGCATTAGGAACTTTCTTGATGAATATTAGTAACGGGAAATTTGAAAAATAATGTGATTTATTACAATTGTGTAATTATTTGTTTGCGTTACATTTTACGATCCATGGTTGTCTATAGGATTATGTCATACTTGGCTGGTTACATACAATGATAGTGGACATGCTGATTTTATGTAATTATGAAGTCTCATGAATATGTGTTTATGTGATAGATTTCTTAATGTAAACTAGGGAGTTTATAAATATAACTCATTGATTAAGATTAAGAATAATCTTAGCCATATTTTTCATTATAGTTACAACATAGAGTATGCGGAATCATGCCAATTCATATGAATCGCCCATTTCATCTCTCTCCTATAGATTTGTAGGAAAGGCTGACATACTTGAAGTGACTGTTTGGATTTGATTTTTATTGTATTACGCCTTAAGTTTATTTTGATAAATCCAAAAAGTATTGTTGTAATCAATCTGATAATGCGATGTAAATGTCATCGCATCTTATAAAGGGCATTATGGCCCAATATATTATTCTTGCTTATTGATGTAAATCATTATTAATGAAGATTAAGGTTTATCCTTATTTGAAATCAGATTATGTGACTATATGGTTTATGACTTATCTTGTTGAATTGAAAATATGGATACACTGCTATGCTTATTCAGCTGATTCCATAAGTTGATTGTTTTTAAGTCATGTGATTAATTTGATTGCATAAATTTAGATTGAGTAATCAAAACAAACTGAATAATGACATATAAACGAAAAGGATAACAACGAAAACGAAATAAAGATATTGTTGTACCTTATGGTATTAAATGGACTAATCTTGACAAACAATGTATTTAAATGGTTAGATAGGGAAAATGAATGATGAACCCACACCTAACGACAAATACTAAGTTGTGAAAGTACAATAAGAGGAACTAATAAAAGTTAGTAACTTGTTGAGTTACTATGACCCTCTTATGAGAATCTATTAAATATCATGAAATAATACTTTTTTAACATGTCGTTAAGAAAGACTTAGTTACTTTATCTAACTAAGGTAACCTATGAATATAAGAAGCGTGGGTGTAATGTCCCTTTGTCTTCTCACTAATATCTGCTTCGTGCCAACTTAGGATGGCTATGGGAAGGGTAGTGAGGACGTAATGATGGTAATCATTACATGGTCCTTATCTTTCCCATAGGGATCCTAAGATGGTACGGATGGGATTCTCCTCGTAAGGGAAATGAGCCAATAATGGACTCTCCCTCTTCTTAACTAAATCCCCTTCTTAAACAACAAAAAGGAATCCAAATAACTCTGCATAGAGATGGTTGTGTTGTGACGGAAGATGGGTTTCGTGAGACTTGTTTGCAATCTCGAAACTAAGCTTGCAAGCAAAGCTAGAAACTTTGGCCAAAGTATTAGCTAACTACATTGTCTGCTCACCAATCTCCTAATTTATTTGTGTCGATTCCGGATGGAATGCAAATGAATGTCTTCCAAGTAGTCACTTAAGTAATGCACATAGTTCTCATAACCGGTAAAAAGTTTAACAAGTATATATAATATCCCCTTGTGGGATATTAATAATATATTATTATTTACTTGCAAAAACAAACAACTTAGAAGATAAACCCTTCTAGGGTTACCTCAACTAACCCTAGTGTCAGCTACAATACAACCCAAATGGGGTTGGAGTGAGCCAAGGTGAGGGTTTAGATGGGCAATCCAGTCGGTATTTATACTCCTTTTTCCAATATACTTTTGCAGAAGTAAAATAATAAATAAAACTGCTGAAAATCAATCAAAACTTTAAAAATATTAACTCTTTTGATATGAAACCAAGTGCAGCGAAAAGGGAAAATTATGAGCTTCAATCCAAAATTAAAATCAGATCTTTTCACACACTTGAAACCCCTCAAAACAGCTCCCAAAATCCCAAACCCAGTCGCTAGGGTTAGGGTAAAATCTGCAATACAATTTCTGCACTTTTCTCTCACTTTAAGAGTCAATAAAATGCAGTTCCAGATCTGCAATTAATAAATCCAAACAGCAGATTTATAAATACTGAAAAATCACTCCAAAATACTCTTAACACATGCCCAAACAAGTCGACTTCATTAGATAAAAACCAGCAGCATGTAATGAAAGATAATCATCATAAATCACACTTCAAACCCTCAAAGCAAGCTCATATCATCTCCAAAAAATGGCGCCTTGTATATATATAATGAGAAATGATTGCAAAACTTATTACTTCAAGCTTTCATGGGCACACACACTTCACAAATGGTGGTGTTAATAAACACCTTTTATTTTTATCACAAGTGGGCATACATCCCTTCTCCAAGCATGAAGATAAGTTTTTATAAACCGTCAACATGCCAAAAAAGGAGTAGCCACATCTCTTTTATAGCTTTTGCTTGCTCATCCTCCAAGGTTCTTCTCCATCTTTGGCGCCATCATCTAGGAGGAAATATCATTAAAAAATGTGCCTGAAAGTCACCAACAACAAATATTAAATGCATAGGGATATTAAAAAGATGCTCATATGGGTCGACCCATGCTTAGGAATAATCACTTTATCTCCAATATTAATTATTAAATGCTTCCAGGAAAATGCGACTTGCCTAGTCACCTGATTTACCTTTAAAATATGTTTTTATTATCTCTAGGTGAAGTCGAACTTCCCCTTTTATTTCGATTTGCACAATTTATAAAATTTCATTTTAAAATTATATGTGCAAATCGATTTTACCTTCTTTTTAATTTTTAATAAAAAGGGGGACATTACATTAAACAAACTTAGGTAGAGTGATTTAAGGGAGATCGTGGAGATCTGGATATACCCTCACAACTGCACATGGTTATCATATGTTATCAAATGGATTATGAATATTTAATTATGCTAGATTATTTAGCAACAAGCTAAATAATAATGTTAATCATTAATAGTATTAATTGTCACGTTAATGGTACGTTTAAAAAAATCCCCTTAGTTTGGATGATCATAACATGGGTGTTACATGCATCCCAATCCATACAAGGTGTCTTAGTTTCTTAAGGGACATCAAGTGTTGGTGAATGAGCAACGTGTGGTGAAATTTCAGATTGGGCATTACAAGGAAGAAGTATCATGTGACATAATGTTGATGGATGTATCTCATGTGTTGTTGAGAAGACATGATAATGTTGATGGGTATATGTCATGTGTTGTTGGAAGACCGTGGCAATTTTGTGAAAGGTCATGAATAATGGGAGAGAGAACATTTCCAATCATGAAATAGAAAGTTCACATTGATCGCATTGAAGGAAAGAGGAGACAAGGTAGACATCAGTCCTAGAATTTGTATGGTTTTACTTTTTGGCTATGTCACAGAATTCACCAAATATCATACGAAATATTTGGATTCAAGCAATTTTCAACTAAACTGAAAAAATCATTAAAAATGCCCTAAAAACAATAAAGTATGGCACAAAAATGGATTTCAACCTCATTTTCAATGTCGGCTACGGTCTGTAAGGGGGTTTAGTAGTTATTTAAGAGGCTCCATCTGTTATTCTTTAATCAAAAACAGTTCTCTGTTTGTTCTTGTTATTTGCTACAAGTTGTAGGTTGTAGCCATCCTTCCTAAGTCTATAACCTCTTTCTTTTCTGTTGAAGCATGAGGGATGGCAGAACAGAAATGAAGCATTATTGAATCATTGCATTGAAGCATTCAGCTAGGCCAAAGGGTTCACAACTTCGTTGTCTTCCACCAGAGATCAAGGAACAGTTCAGCCTGTAATATACCATCAACCAAGCCCCATGGTTAGCACTTAGCATGGATGGGTTTGTTTTTATAAAGTTTAATACTCTTTCGTATATTTTAGATTTAAGTTTAGTTTTTGTTTTTGTTTTATAATTCAAATTGTTTCATGGAGTTTAGGTTTAAGTTTACTTTGGGTTTTGTTTTAGTTTTGTTTTTCATTTTTAGTTTTGGGTTTAATTTTAGTTTAGTTTTTAATTTTTTAAAGTTTGATTACAAGTTATAATAATGTGTATTTTTAAAATTAAAGATTTAGTTTAATCTTTAGATTAAATGTTTTTAATTGTTTAAAACACAATATTTAGTTTTGGCTTTGTACATTATTTATTATTTTGGTATTCTTTTAAATTAATTTATGTTAAATTCAAAGTTTTTAAGAGCAATTTAATTAGATAAATGTATTTTTGTGGGATTATTATTTTTAATATTTAACTGTATTAGATTTAAATAGGTTTTATTTTTTATTTTAATTAATTTATAATATCTAATTTTAGATTCTTGTTTTTTACTTTTACTCAACTTTTTAAATTAATCTAATAATATTTTTATTCTAGATTTATAAGCTATTTAGTTATATTTATATATCTTGACATTCTTGTACATGTATTATTTATTTTTAAAATAAAAATAAAAATATGTAGATTTTTATAATTCAAACTTAATGACAAATTTTTTTCCTCAAATTTTATCAAGTGACGAACTTGTTTCAAATTTTATCCTTGTCGAACACGAACCTAGTGACACTAGTTTCTAGTAAGTGCAATTTTTGGAGATAAAAAAGGAAAATGTGTTTAGCTTTCATTCCAATACTCCAATAGGTTGGAATAGCAAAGAGGATGAATGAAATTCCACATGAGGCAAGTACTTTGTGAATGAATATGTTGATATTATTTATAAAGATTTTTCAGATGGATTGCCACTTATGAGAAGCATTGGTCATCACATGGATCTAGTGCTTGGATTGGTCTTTCCAAACAAGGTAACATATAGACTGACTCTCATGGAGATAAGATAAGATAAGATAATTATATTAATGTCCAACGAATGACCACAAAAGTAGGTCAATGGGACTGTACAAAGTACAATGCAAAAGGTGCCAGAAGGGAGAAAGAAGAAGAAAGAGAGGAAAGGAGGAGAAGCAAGAGCCATTGTGGCCGGGAGAGTGCAAATGGATGGAGCTGAAGAGGAGGACGAGAGAATCCCACCACTGACACTGTCACCTAGCATTTGAGATCGACTAAAAGTGGATGAGTTGTTCATGAAGGGTTTAATAAGAGAGTTTAAGCATGTGTGCAATTCCAGCATTATTGGCACCTAAGAAGGTTGGAGAGTGGTGGTTATGTTAAGATTCGCAAGCAATAAAAAAACCAACATTATGTACAAATTTCCATTGCCAACGATGGATGATTTGAAGGACTGTTTGAGTGGAAGAAAATACATCAGCAAGTTAGATTTCAAGAGTGTGTACCATCAAATTTGGATAAGGGAATGTGATGAATGGAAAATCACATTCAAGATGAAGGATGGGTTTCATGAGTGGTTCGTCATGTCATTCACATTGTCAAATGCTCCACATACATTTATGGGACTCGTGAATGAAGTGTTGAAACATTACCTAGATAAGTTTGTAATTGTGAATCTCAGTGATATTCTGCTTTTTAATTGAAGTAGAAAAGATACTTCACCAAGATAGATTTCAAGAGTGGGTACCATCAAATTCAGATTAGAGAAAGTGATGAATGGAAGACCACATTCAAGATGAAGGATGGGTTGTATGAGTGGGTTGTCATGCCATTCATATTGTCAAATGCTCCAAGTAGATTTATGAGACTCGTGAATGAAATGCTGAAACCTTACTTGGGTAAGTTTGTAATTGTGTATCTTGATGATATTTTGATTTTAATAGACGTAGAGAAGATACTTCACCAAGATAGATTTCAAGAGTGGGTGTCATCATGTTCGGATAAGAGAATGTGATGAATGGAAAACCACATTCAAGATGAAGGATGGGTTGCATGAGTAGTTTGTCATGCCATTCATATTGTCAAATGCTCCAAGTACATTTATGAGACTCGTGGATGAAGTGTGGAAACCTTACTTGGGTAAGTTTGTAATTGTGTATCTTGATGCTATTTTGACTTTTAACAGAAGTAGAGCAGTTGCTATATTTGAGATTAGCATGGCAAAGACTGAAGGTGGAAAAGTTGTTGGTCAACTTAAAGAAGTGTAGTTTCATGAAAAAAGAGTTGATTTATTTGGGATTTATAATCTCAAGAGGACAACTGAAAATGGATACAGAGAAGGTAAGAGCAATATTGGAATGGCAGTCACCTAAACCTTTTTTTGAGGCAAGAAGCATTCATGGAGTTTCAATAAGAAATTCAATATAAATTTCAGTAGTACAACTATATGCGCACCCATTACAAAGAATATGAGAGCTGAAAGAAGTTTGAGTGGATTGTTGAAGAAGAAAATTTTCAGTTTTTGAATGAGAAGGTAACAGAACAGCCATCATTAGCATTGTGGGATTTCAAAAGTCTTTCATGTTGATTGTGATGCTAGTGTGACAACAGCTGGCGAAGTTGTGTCAAAGAGGTAATTCCATTGATTGCTTTAGTGAGAAGGTGAATGAAGCAAAACATTCAATCTATCACCGAGAATTTTATATTATATACAAGCTGTCAAGAAGTGAAGGCACTATTATTGTACACTGATCATCAATCACTACAGTTTACAAACAGCCAAGGTAAGTTAAATCTACATTGCATGAAGTGGGTTGAGTCTCTTCAAAGTTATTCTTTTGTTTTAAACCATGGCAGTAGTCAATCATATAAGGTTGCAAATGCTTTGAGTAGAAGAGTTCTTTTGATGGATGAGATGAGAGTTGAAGACACTTGAGTTTCACTCAATGAAGAAGACTAGGATTTCAAAGATGCATGGGCATCGTGCATGAATCCAACCAACGTGGATAGAACTCCATGGTTGGAATTTTTTCGCAGGAGGATTTATTGTTCAAATGACAGCTATCTTCGCCCCCCACCCTCCCATACCCTGTATGGATACGTCCCGGGAACTGTACTGATACGTCTCGGGTATGTCCAAGTACATCCGGGTATGTCCAAGTACATCCGGTACGTTTTGATGTACCTAAGATGTACCTGCAGGGTAGTGTAGTGGGGGCTCTAAAAAAGTTTTTAGTTTATTTTATTTTGACTCAAACAAACATCAATTTTATTGAGGAAACCTGGAGATTGTTTAAAATCCCTCTAGTTTATTGAAGAGAAAATATTCAAAGGATATCAAGAATGTTTGAGGTAATTATTTGGGATCATCGCAATTGGCCAAGGAAAGAAGCTATTCATAGAAATTTGGACATATATCTAAGCCTCGGTACAAGTTATTTATGAGATCAAATCTCAAGTGATCTTCAATACTAATAGAAAAATTTGGAACCGCAAATTGCATAGCTTAAAGTTTCAAAGAGCATCCTTTCCCAGAAACTATCAAGGCACAACATTGACTCCTTCCCGCATCCTTAAGGAGGATTAGAAGGTGATTTTGGATAATATGAATGCAAGAACCAACCATTGGACTGACCTCTTTAGTTATCATTGGCAGGTTAGAGTCAATCTCATTAAATAGGTCCTTTAGGAGCTCCCTATATACATCTTTTATGGCCACCATTGCAACACAAAAATTAATCTCAAAGGAAATGGATGAAACACAAAGGAATACAATATTCGTATATCATAGAAAATGTAAAATCTTAAGTATATTGAATGTTTTGAACATTGATCATACTATATTTTTCAAGTTTTGTATTTCTTATGGACTAAAAAATGAGTATATGTATAATATATATATATATATATATATATATATATATATATATATATATATATATATATTCTAATTTTTAATATATGTGTACGGACGTATCCAAGACATATCGTACCCAAGGGTTTTTAAAAATCGCGTACCCACATATCGAACCCATACTCGTACCCATCTCTTGGCAACATAGAATGACAATAGTTGTGCATACCCCAAGGTCACAAAAGGGAGAACTTTCTGCATTAATAGAGGCCTTGCAGATCATTTTGGTATTGATAGAACACTAGCATAGCTTAAGTGTGGATATGAATAAATTCATGCAAGAATGTAGAGTTTGCCAACATGCTATGGGAAAAGTCAGAATACTGATTTCCAAAAGCCTTTTCCAATTATGGAGAGGCCATGGGAAGAAATAAGCATGGACTTTGTTCTTGGGCTTCCAAAAACTCAAAAGGTAATGATTCTACCTTCGTGATTATAGATAGTTTTTTTCTAGGATGGCACACTTTGTAGCATGTAAGAAGACAAGGGATGCCACAAATATTGCATATTTGTTCTTCAAGGAAGTGGTGATGTTGCATGGTGTAAACCATGGAAATTACAATAAAAGAGGAAAATCAATACAAAACAAATGCAAACCTTCCATTGTAAATCCCAAAGCAACCTCAGATTAGATCTGACTGAAAGAGCAAGGTTTAGTGATGTTTTTGTTGGATCTGTTTGATTTGTGAGCTTTAGTTGATTTGTGGATGCTCCATGATACTCGAATGGACGTTGGATCAAGCTACGAGCATGATTGATTGATTTGACATTATGTGGGCAGCATAATGGTATGAAATGACTAATTTGATTCACCAAGCAAATGCACAAAATGACAGCATGAACTCTCAAGCTTTTGGTGGATGATTTGCAAAGGAAGGATCATTGATTTATAGCTGAGGAAAGTGAATCCACAAGCTAAGTTTAGACTGAGTTGATTTGGAGATAACTAAACATGACTGAGTTGTTTAGTTGAGTTTCCAGATTGATTGGAGAGTTAGACTATTGTTCTAGATTTGCATGAGTGAGTCATCACTTTGAGTTGGCAAGGGGTTGCACATGTTTTTATTTTTAATTTCATATCTGCTATTTTATTCACCCAAAAAGTGTCGTGAATAGTTGGCTTTTGGAAGAAGGTGGATTGATTTTGGATTGCCATGACTTGGGAGATAGCTTCAGTTAACTCAAATGCATGATTTGAGTCAATTTGAACACATCCTCTTGATTATAATAATGATTTTTAGCTTCAGTCATGATTTGAGTTAATGAGGTGGATAAGATATGAGAATATTTAATTAATTTAAATATGAATGTGGATATGTGTGAATTTATTTAATTAATTTGATATTAAAATTAGCTAATAAAATTAGCTAAGAGGGGTGATAGGGTGCAAATAGAATTAATTAAATTAATTCTAGATAGGGACAATGGATTTAATAAGGTTTTGAATGATTACGATGCGTGGTGGTTATTTTAGGGTGTCTACACATGGTTTTCCAAGAAGCATAGTCTCGAGATAGATATGGAAGATTTATTGTGCACTTTTGGAGAGCATTGTGGAGAAATCTGGTAACAAGAATAGACTTTAGTTAAGTGTATCATGAATAGTCAAAACAAGGTAGAGGACCAAAGCCTTGGTAATTTGATAAGATTCTTAGTGTGAGATAGGCCTAAACAATGGGATATGACACTAGCACAAGCAAAATCTGAGTACAACTACTTAATCAATAGATTTACAGCAATGAGTTCCTTTCAAGTAGTGTATGGTTGCAGCCCTCATGGTGCTTGTGAGTTGATAAGCACAAGTACAACAGCTATGAGAATAAAAAGTGTTGAAGCAAAGGATTTTGCAGCGTGTATGTGTGAGGAGCATAGCAAAGTGAAAAGGAAGTTGGAGGAGAGTAGCATGAAGTACAAATAGTGTTGATCAATCAAGAAAACAAGATTTCTAAATAGGTGACCTGGTTTTGGCACATTTGCTGAAGGAGAGGTTCTCAAGAGTAACGTATAACAAGCTCAAGTGGATGAAGAATGGGCTTTGCAAAGTTTCGAGGAGATTTTATGTGAATGCTTATGAGATAGAGCTACCAAATGGGGTGGACACATCACATATCTCCGATGTAGCAAATACCCTTACTTTGAGGGACAAGAGTGTGGCGAAGAGGAAATTTCAGATTTTACACGTATAGATTGGAAACATAGTTGCCTTAAAAGGCAAAAGAAGAAGTTGGGACAATATTAGATACACGGATTCGTAAAAAGAAAAGAGGTGAAGGGTATAAGGAGTACTTGATTAAGTGGAGAAACAAGGCAGCTGAAGATGTGACTTGGATAAGTCCATTCAAACTTGCCAAATCCGAAACAATCATTGAAGAGCTCATACAAGAATCATGTGCAGGAGCTCATGGGCAAATTTCATTACCCTAGGTATTTGATGTAGGCGCATCCGAGTTCACAAACAATCTTGCCTCAACCAAAAACATGGGATGGGGTTCTTGTGTGTGCTTGTGCACATGTGTTTGTGTTTTTGTGATTTGTCGGCTTTGGCAAAAAGATCGCACGCGTGGAGGAAGGTCAAACGACAATCTAGAAACATCTAAAAAGGTCCAGCAGAAAGGCAAAGGCAAAGGTTAGAAGGTACAAGATTGTTTCGGTCATCTCCCAATAGTCAAATGGCCCCTTTTTGGGATGGTGGCGAAATTGCCGCTTTACACCAGCAGCTGCTGCACAATCGTCGTTCTATCTATACTAACAGTTTCACCCACAGCATAAGTGAAACAAGATTAATGCCCAAAACTTCCAAATTTTGACGCATGAGCCATTTTTCCAAGAACTTGAGGACTCTATGAGCATTGAGAGGTCAGTGTCAGCCCTGGGGATTCAAAGTCAGAGGAAGCAAAAGAGTTGGGAGTGCAGGAGAAGGCCTGAGGAAAACCATCTCCAATTCAAGATAACTCCAATTTTAGAGCTAAATAGAAAAACCATGAGAGTTTAGATCTGGTTGGGATGTTTTCGTATTGTAATCATAGGGTTGAGAGTGAGACTTTCTTTATAGTTTCGAGGAGTAGGGGAGTGTGTGTATGTAAGAATCTATAGCTTTCATGAATTTCAATAAAGAGAAGTGGGTGTTGTGTTCTTGAAGTGTCTCTATGTGTCCATTAAGTGTTGGTTGTGAGTCTATAGTTGGGTAGTCATGCCGCCATTCAATTGGCCCCTTCATTCCCTTATGCATCAATGACGAACCACCGGTTAAAATAGGCTACAGTTGCAAAACAGCCGGTCTTCATTAACTGGTGGTTATGTAACCACCCCTTGGATGAGTATGTCCAAGATTGTCAGATTTAAAAAGAAGTTAAGAGGAGCTCACACAAGGTTCATGAGCAGAAGCTCATGGATCATTTTATTTACCCAAGGACCAAGGTGTATGGTGTTGGGGCATTTGGGAACAATGAGCAATCTTGCATTTCCCAAAAATAGATGTTGTGTCGACATGTGTGTGCAACTTGTCGGCTGCATCGATGTGTGTGTGCAACTTGTCAAGGAGGATCAAAACAGGTCCAAGAAACATCACCAAAGTTTCAACACTCCGATAACATAAGTGTAGAAGGTTTCAGTCATTTGACAGTGTTCAATTTGACCCCTTTTGGGTGTTTGACAAAACAGCTGATCACAATTGGGGGTCATTGCAAAACCATCAGTCTGCATTAACCGACAGTTACATAACTGCCTCGGCGCTTTCGAAACAGCCAGTTTCAAGTAAGTGGCAATTTCACCCGCATTGGTTACAAATAAGAAGAGTAACAGGCCAAAATGATAGATTTTAAAATTTGGCTCATTTTCCAAGAATAGGAGAACTCGAAGAGGCTCTCCAAGATGCAGTGAAGTATTAAAAGAGATTTGAATAAGTTAGTGTGATCTAGCTTCATAGGGCAGAGTAAGAGTTAAAAGAGTTGGGGAGAGTAGAGTGAGCTTCAGTTGGAAGTGAAAAAAGAGAGAGCAAAGAGTCGTTATAAGAGAGTAGGGAATAGCAAGAACCACAAAAATTCCATTGAGGGATTGTGCGGGTGTTGTCTTCATCTTCATGTTGTAATTCAAGTAATAAGTCAAATCTATGTATATTATCTTTGCGATATTGTCATATGGTTGCAATAAAATGTGGGTTTGGTCTGAAATCTGAGTGTGTTGTGTTCAAGCGTGTGTGTCCATTGGAGAGTGTCAAGTCTAGGCCGTGGGGAAAGGCTGCCATTAATTTGGTCCCCTCTTAGCTGTCCTGCATCAGATGTCTATTGATAAGTCATAACGACTGAAAGTGGAGGCTAACTTTATTAGCATTCCCAAACAAACTTTATGTGCAAACAATCTTAAGTACAACCAGCAGTGATAGGTATAAATCACAATAAACATCCTCCCCTTGGTAGGTTCTGTAAAGTTGTTAGATGAAAATTCCAAGATTTTTGGGGCAGATTTGATGAATGTGTATAGAAACTTTGAACAATATGTACTGAGGACAAGAGCTTCATAAAAGTGTTTATTAAACTCCTACTGATGAAGACGATAAGAATCATCTAGCTAAATAGCTATAACATTTTTGTATCTAATATAAAATTCCAGCTACAGCCTGAATCTCTCTAGCACAAGAAATGTTCAGATTTTACCTAGCCTTGCTGAGAAAACCTAATGGAACTATGAAAGGAAGATGTATTAGAAAAACTCTTAACTAATACTCCAGAGAGTGTAGACTAGCCTGAGAGGTCAAAGAATGCCCAATAGACAGTCAAACTCTACTGTAAATTATAGTAGGATTTTTGGGGATATGATATTGGTATCCAATTGTGTTTAGTCATCTATATGAACTGCTAAGCACTTTTGTATTTTTAGAATATTAATGCATTGTAGTATACAGTGATAAGCTAGAGGCTAAAATCTGTACCCTAGTCCATTCAAAAAAATAGATGTCAGTCCAATTTTCAGCCTAAAAATCAACAAAGACTGGATTATGTTCTACTCCAGTGCGATAACTTCAAGGGATGGGATCGTATAGCTATTTACCTACCACATATAAATAAAAACACTACCATACACATATCCAGAAATACCACATTGTTCAACATGCAACGCCATTAGGCAGGTATAGAAAGGTTTGTATAAGTTAAAGAAGATATATGCGTCTCCGGATTACTCAGCTCTAGAGCACACTTTGCAATCTGACAGCTAATGTAGTTCACAGCAGTGAAATTTCTCTATAACCTTTATTCAATAATTTCGAATTAGATTTGGAGTACATCTGTCATTGATTGATTTACTTGGCTAATCCATGGAAAAGTACATACTCTTTATGTATCATACAACATATTAGTTGATTGACTTGGCTGATCCATGGGCATGAAAAAAAAACAAGTATCCTTTAAAGAGGCAAGTTCGGAATTTAAAGAAGCTTACCTATCATAACCCCTTGGGCAAACAAGCACAGTATCATCTGGCGAAGAACCTCCGCCAACCTGAGGACAAAATATATCCAGATGCCCATGTAACAGAAAGTCCATTCATTATCAAGTCAATGATAAATAGCCAGACCACCACATACCAGGCAAAGGGGCTTGTTTATTTGAATATTACAGGCCAAATGAACTGCCCCAGCAGCAATTAATATAGTATCTCCAGGCCTACAAAATAAAAAGTCAGACAGCCATTAAATTGGGCAAGGTAAAAACTATTCACCCACTATTATTGGTTTACACCACGCCTCTAGTTGTATGAAAATCCCATTATGCTTCCATCCTTATTCTCATCTTTCTAAGTTGTCTTCAGTTTCCTTTCTCGGTTATCCGAGTTCAAAGAAAATGATAAAAGGTAAATATAATCAAGTGACCTTGCAGCACTAACTGCGTCTTCAATTGTTGAGAACACGCCAGGCTCAAACACAGCACTTGCAGACTTATTCACACACAACCACATGCGGGGTCTGAAGCTAGATGTCTCCACCTACAACAAACCCGTGCAGCATTATATCGATCTGCAATTTCATATAAGATTTTCCTCAGTTCTGGAAGAGTATTAGCAACACTTGCAGAGTATTCATCCTGAAACTGAAGAGGAATTAACTAATCATTCTTTTAGGTTTGCTCCTAAGAAAGTAACATCATGCTGTAACTTCAAATATAACTTTTTGTATTATAACAAATCTAAAATGACAATATGTGCATGTAACAACAGAAGCAATTCGGACTGTGGCATTATGAAACAAATGTTACACGAAATCAAGAATCATATAAGTTATCGGAACACATCCAGGCTTGCAAAGTGACTACCCAATTAATGGTTTTGGTCTTATCATTTAACTAAAAATGGGTTCCCCAATTATATTTGAGTCAAATTATTTAGAATTTTAACTATCATTAACTTTAAAAGTTATAGAAATTTAGCTGAACACTTTGTTGGCATGGTACAGTGTACACTATAGTTTCATATGTTTAAGCAAACAACTAATTTTCATCCCAAAAAAGCAAACCCTGGAAGATTTGGAGAAACTCACAATCATGGATTTCAGAAGGATATTGATCTAGGTACCATACTGAACTGAATCTCTCCAACTGCCCTGTGGTTTAAAGGTTAGGATAGGGCAACCTATAGTAAACAATGGAGATTATTCTGCTAACCAGAATTGTTTATCAGTGCCAAATATTTGGCCATCTTACTCCTAGCAAATAGATGATTAACGACCAAGGAATTTTTTTCATTGATGCTAGGTAATAGATTCTGCAAGGTGAGCTCCTCCAATACATAGCTTTTATATACATTCAAAAACACTCTGCACCTTAACTAGAAATATTAATAACATGCATTTAACTAGTAAAACCAAGTCCATACCTGAAGACCAAGTAGAGCATTAGGGTAGGATCCTGAAAAGAGATACTCACCTCCCATGTACTGCACTTCAATTGACAGACACCTTAACTATGTTTTAATACTTTGTGTCTTCAAGTACAATTACAAAACAGTTGAAAAAATAACAATTGGATGATGGATATAGTCTTAATGAATATTCAATCAGATTTACATAATATTGAATAAATAGAAGAGTTGTAATGCAGGATCATCTCTGCCAGGATCCCAAAAATTGATGCTTCAGGATTCTCATCAGAACCTCACTTGGATGCATAGTCACCAAGGAAGGACTCGCCAACTACAGTTGCCAGAAACCAACCACCACAAAGCAGCTTATAAGGACTTAGGGTCATTCCATGATCATCTCAAGCTTATCAATATATACTAGAAGATTTCCCTTTCCTTGACGCGGTGGCCAGGAAACTAACAGATGGCTCTGAATGCGAAAATGAAGAGCAACAATCAATGATATCTGTAAAAGACAGTCCATCTCCAGAGTATGCAGTCCCTTGATTGGGAAAGATGATTAACCTTCTTCTGATTTCTAGTGATGTTGTGTGTGTAGACCAACTAGACAAAGGCAATATCAACCAAAAGAGCACAATATTATCTTTATCACTCAAGCTGTGTTTTATATTGCATAATAGCTGCTATCTATATCACAAGGTTCGAGTTCGAGCTTAAGTTCGACAAGGATAAAATTCGGTTCAAGTTCGCCCAATGGATAAAGTTCGAAAAAAAATTCGACAATAAGTTCGATTAATAGAAAAACATGAAAACATTAAAATTAAATAACGAATAAAAATAAAAGTTTTAAACCAATTTAAAATATATATAATAAATTTTAAAAAGATTAAAACGTTTGAAAGAAAATAAGAAAAAATAATTAAAAATTTAGAAATAATAATAAATATTATAAACCAAAAATAAAACAAAACCTTAAAAAAATAACATAATAAAAAGTAAACTAAAACAAAACCTATACCTATATTGCGTTGAAAGTTAATATGCATCGTGAAGAAAAATATGCGTGAGGAAGCTGGACGAAGACTCGACCAACAGTGCAGTGTGAAGAATAATGCTGAGGCTCCATTATTCCAGTGTGACGAAGACTCGACCAATAGTGACGCACTGCTATTCCAGTGACAAAGACTCGACCAATAATGGAAGACTCCGCCGATTGTCCACGACTCTACCCACGCAGCAGCAGGTACAACCTAAACCAATGCCCACAGTGTTGGCGCCAATATCAGTGTATTGTTTGTTGTTCAACCTAAAAAATATTTGATATGTTTAGCAGAGTGCGAACTGCACGAATTTCACCGAACTTTTTAGGGCACTGGACAAGTTCGACGAATTTCGAATTTTTGGCCAAAAGTTTGGCGAACCTTGTGACTTAGGCTGCTATATATAAGCTTGCAGCTCAATAACAAACTCCACACCCGGATAACAAATACAAAAGCGAGCCAAAGATAACATGCTTCAAATGGATGAACTAATTTACCTAATTTAAGAAAACGTAACTATTATTTTTCCTAGCTAAATGCATATTTATCTAGTACCCCAGCCCCCTTAACAAATTAATCAAATACAATCCCAACTTAATCTCTATATTTGACGGATTTACCTCTGCCAAGGGGTTTAGTCAATATATCAGCTATCTGCTCCTCTGTAAGACAATAATAAAGACAAATGTCTTCATTATCGACCAACTGTCAAATGTAATGAAGAATTATTATCGACCAACTGTCAAATGTAATGAAGAATTATTATCGACCAACTGTCAAATATAATGATGAATTCTTCAATATGTTTGGTTCTAGCATGACAAACTAGATTCTTCACCATCTTGAGAACACTACTTGTTGCAGAGAAGTATGATCAATGATGTTTGCTCAAGTTGAAGAACAATCAAAATCCTCCGTAACCACACTGCCTCGAAACATGTACTGACAGTTGCCTTATATTCTCAGCCAAGGAGTTTGGTCATTATATCAGCAATTGGCTCATCTATAGGACAACAATGAAGACAAATGTCTTTATTATTGAACAACAGTCAAATGTAATGATGTGATGATGATGAGCTTCAATATGTTCAGTTCTGGCAATGTTAAACTGGCTTCTTCGCCATCTTGAGAACACTTTAATTGTCACCTATTGAATTAAATAGGCCCCACTCCCAGCGATGGCAAGATCATTGAGATAAACAATTAGGATCACCCTGTCATCACCACTGATTTTGATGTAAAGATTGGAATCTAATAAACTTCTTCTAAATCACAAACCTCTAAGATTTTGATCAGTTTTAAGACACCATGCTCTAGGAGCCTACTTATGTCCATATAAGGACTTAACCAACCTGCAAACCAAATGTTCTTTCCCATAAACTTGGAATCCTTGCAGCTTAACTGTATAGACATCCTCCGCCAAGTCTTTGTTCAAGAAGGCACTTTTAACATCCATTTGGCGTACCTTGCAGCCAGATTGAGCAGCAATGGAGGGGCAAATGTATCTCAATAGTCTACCCCTTTCTATTCTGCATATTCTTTAGCAACAATTCTAGCTCTGTACTTGTTCAAAGAATCATTTGATTTACTTTTGATTTTATTAACCCATTTACAACCAAGGACTTCTTTCCTTGGGATCTTGCAGACAACACCCAAGCCTTGTTTTAAGTCAAGGCTTCAAATTCTACCTTCATGGTAGTTTCCCATTCAAGCTTTCTTTTGGCCTCTCCAAATGTACTAGGTTCAAATACCTATGAAACCCAAAAAGTAAGAGCAAATTTTACCTGCTCACCACCTTGCACCATTTGTTTCCCCAATCATGCAGACTGACTTTCCATTGCTTGCGGCAATTTACCCTCCAAAACATTCTTCACCATGGCATAAACCAAATTGATTTTTGTCGCTAGTTTCCCTTATCAAGCTATGAAGATTGGGTATTGCTTTATGTTTCATCAAATTCCTCCTAAAACTTAACTCCTCTGATGTTTCATGCGGCTAAGGTACATGAGCAAAGAGGCCATATTCATGGTATTTGTTGCATGTGAAGGGTAACTGCTTATAGTTTAGCTCCTGCAGATATGACCATCCATCAAAATTTAACAGAAATACATCAAGCAGACCATTCTCCAAACCAACTTCTACAAATATTCAAGCATATGCAAAACTGTCCTTAGGATCACCACTATCAATAAAGTGGCCAAAAGCATTACCAATTGCAGTTGGGGATTCTTTATCCCAAAACATAAGAGGAAGGTGTGGAAGCTTTACCCACATAGGGAATACCTTAGGGCCTTAAGCATAACTTTAACTGGATTAAAATCAATGGACCAGCGATTTAGATATAGCCTTCTTGGGCCCATAAAATAAGGACCACTTCTGAAAACTTCCTTACTTGAACATAACAGGCATAAATCCTCTACCACAAAACCAACTGCTCAACATTCCTTTCAATAGAGGTTTCCAATGGATCTCCATCCATTCATCAATGATATTAGGTCTTGACCAAAGACCCATAAATTTCCTAATCAAAACCCTTTCTTGAAAACCCAAAGTTTTCTTGGAACATCACGGCCAAAAACCACGTCTGGAAACGTATTTAATTTTTCACAAAATGTGCTTGAAGAGAAAAGGCCTTAGCCGTGCCAGCCACCGCTGCTGTTAAATCTTAAAATGCAGAAGCCTCTGCAGCAAAAACAGTATCCTCTGAATGAAAAATGGCTTGCTTCAGACCGGCAGGAGGATCCACTGGTTCCTGATTTCCACTTCCGCCAGAGGCAGCATCAGCCCAGCACTGCCCTAACCTGCACATTTTTCTTTTCCAGATCTGTGTTTTGCTTTTCCTCCCAAAATAGAACTCAAAGTTAAAAAGAAATGACAGCTTTTGAAAGAGCACAATTTGTCTACTTTTTTGTTTCTCCACAAAGTTTTTCATGCTACAAAATAAGAAAAATAGTCTGACTTAATTTTCAAAAAAAATAGACCCACATTTTCCTAACCAACAGTAAGATATACTTTTCTCTAGACACTGCGGGTGTCTTCAATGAACCATGTAGATCGACATGTACTAGATCCAAGACTCCTTTGGTGAGCCATGTTTTATCAAATATCGAACAGATGTTGACTCTTTTTCCTATTTGACATCTTGTATGATGAATTTGGTAGCGCTTATCACAATAAAAAACTCCTTAATTTACTTCTCAACAAGATTACATGTATACAAATAAGTGGATTCCTATAAACAAGGAATCTACACTTACCAACAACCAACTTAATATGCCTAAAATCACTCAGCCCTAGAATATCTCTCACACCCCTATTCTAATGTGAGTTCACACAACTCAAGTACATTATTTTCTCACACGTATATTAGATTTACCTATAACAAATATACTCACCTATTAATGTGAGTACTAACCAATATAGAGTATCCAACATTCCCCCTTTGTACGAACATGGAGAGAGAGAAACCACACCACGTGAACCAGAAATAGAAATGCATGTCAATACATACTCTAGGCATGCACTCATGCCACTCATGACATCTTCTACACGTGATCACCTACATATGTAAGCACAATTGCTTACGCTTTCACTTCCAATGAGTGTTGGGCTTATCACCGGCCAACCACATACTTATGGCGATAACCTACATATGAGAACCCACTTGTTCACGCTTTCACTTCTAGTAGTGTTGGGTTATTCACTGGCCTATCACTGAAAAGTACTCAACAAAGGATGCATAGTAGTCATCTGCTCTCCTATACATCTGTTTGCAGTAGTTTTACTTTTACATCACACCACACATAAAAGACAAGAAAAAGAAGATTTGCGGACTAGGTCCTCATTGTCTTCGATTGTAACATATGTTCTGACTGTTGTCACTCAATCATAAACAACACAAATAATCGCCATTGTCAAGTGGAGACCACCCTTGGCTTTAATCGCTTTGGCACTAACGTTTGGTTTGCCACTATTACAACATGTAGCCCCTAAGTTACTTGACTGACTCAAGGTTGTTGATCAGCCTCCCTCCTCCTCCCTCCAGCATACAGCTTAACTAGCCAGATGGATTTTGCAACTCAAGTGTTTTCAGCTTCATATCCCCCCCCACAAAATGTACATTGGGTTCGCCAAATAATGTCCTTACAATGAGGAATTTGACTTTGAATCTAAACCTTGATTGACATGACGACACGCACTTTAACAATGCGAGACAATATAGACTTCTAACAAACACAATTTGGACAAAAGTATTATAAAGACGTAGGATACCGGTACAACAGGGTAGAGGGCTTGGAAACCGGTACGAAACATATTCGGTACAGATACAGCATGGAAACATGCTCGGGAGAGCGGACAGCAGTACGGCCGGATACACCCAGTACATCCGGTACATCCCGGGGTCCGAGCGTACCTTGGCCGTTCTCGGGCACGTAATCGCGTGCCAAAACCGCTTTTGTTTTGTTTTTTTAACACATTTAATATTAAAAATATAAGTTTCTTTTATTTAAAACCCTAAAAGTTAAATAGAAACAATAAAACAAAAGTAAAACACAAAAACAAAACATAAAAGCAAAGAAACTTACCTCTCCTTCCTCATTTCATCTTTGCCTCTCTAAACTTTCATTTTGCTTGTCTAGGGTTTGATACTTCATCAACAAGCATTGCAAGTATTTTCCTAAGCTAGTAGGAGTGTGTATTCGTTGTCAAGGCCATTGAGGAGCTTCAAAGGAGGAGGATTTGTGGATTATTGAGTGAAGGTAAGGTTTTAAGTTTTATTATTTAACTTTTAAGTTTGTTTTTCATTTTTTTTTTTTTTTTGTTATTTAATCTTTCACACACTTCATGTTTTTGCTTATGTTCATTATTTTATTTTTTCCCAATTGAAATTTTAATTTTTAAACCGTTTTTTCTTTTTAATTTTTGAAATTTTCAATACATGCTATCATGTTATGCCCTAGGGCAAAGGGTTTAACTTTTAAGTTTTATTTTTAACCATTGTTTTCTTTGCTTATGTTGTTGGTTTTGAACCTTGTAGGTAGAAGTACAATGGCAACAAGTTCCACCTCTTCTGGGCAATCTTTGATCAAGGAATTTGACCCAAATTCACCATTATGGAGGCATGTCACAATACTTGAGCAACTTCTAGGTGGTGGGTGTTTTGTTTGGAAATGCAACGAGTGTGAAATAGTATTCAAAGGCTCTTATAGTGGGTGAAAAGCCACTTGTGTGCAATATCGGGTCATGGTATAAGAACATGCAAGGGGAAAAATAATGTAGGGGTGCCAAAAGCACAAGTTTTGGCATATATCAAAGAACAAGAAGATGCAAGAGGCAGCTTTGGCTTTGAAAGTGGGTCATCCATTGTCCAAAAAAGGAAGTTCATCTCGATCAGTGAGGCCTCCTGTTGCCCCATCAAGTATTGGATCCCCAATTGTGACCATGCCACATCCATTTGTGATGCCTACCTCCATGCGATGATGAGGATTCACCTCTTTCACGAAAGAGAAGTAAGACAAAAGGACCATTGGAAAAGGCCTTTCAAAATGAGAGCAAGGATATTGCAGATGAGCACATTGCAAGATGTGTATGCAAATGGATTGTCATTTAATGTTGTGAGGTCACCTTATTGGCAAGAGATGGTGAAAGCAATCAATGAGGCCCCAAAAGGGTACAAATCACCAGGCTATGAGAAGATCCGCACCACCCTATTGGAAAAACAAAAAAAATATGTGGAAACCTCCTTGCAACCAATTAGAGACTCATGGGCCAAAACAAGTGTGTCCATCATTTTAATGGATGGAAAGATGCAAGAAACCGCCCTTTGATCAATGTGGTTGCAGTATGCCCTAAAGGGGCAATGTTTTTAAAGCAATTGATTGTGAGGGGCAAGTGAAGGATGCCCAATTCATTGCCAACATCCTCTTGAAGCCATTGAGGCGGTGGGGCCTCAAAATGTTGTCCAAGTCATAACGGACAACACCAAGAATTGCAAAGCCGCGGGGATGTTAGTTGAGGCAAGGTATGGGCATATTTTTTGGACACCATGTGTTGTCCATTCACTCAATTTAATGCTAAAAAAAAGTTGGCCAACAAAATAGAGTGGATTCAACAAGTGTATGCAGAGGGTGAAGAGATCCAAATGTTTGTGACCAACCATCACCAATCGCAAGGCATCTTTAGATCCTTCTCGCATTTGGAGTCTGCTTGAAGGTAAGGGAAGCTACCTTTCTTTTATTTATAATTTAAATATAAGTTTTTATTTTTAAAATATAGTATAATTAGTATTCAAAAGTTTTCAATTTTCTTTTTAATTTTTGTTTCTCATTCTTATTAGGTTGTTGAGACTCGATTCGCATCACACACAATCGTCTTGAGACGACTTGTGAAGGTGCGAGAGGCACTCAACAGGATGGTAACTTCCAACCTATGGGTTGTATGGAGGCAATCAAACATTATATACGAGCTCAAAAAGTGAAGACCATGATCTTAGATGACACTTGGTGGGATCGAGTAGAATATTTGTTGAGTTTTACTGAGCCCATTATGAGCATGATCCGCTTTACTGACATGGATCAGCCATGTCTAGAGAGAGATATATGATGGTATCGACTCAATGATTGAGAAGATAAAAGTCATCATAAATGCAAAAGAACAAGATCCCGAGGAAAATTTTTTCAAAGAAGTACAATCAATCCTCATTGAGCGGTGGAACAAAATGACCACCCCACTACATCTACTTGCTTTTGCATTGACTCCTAGATTCTACAACACAGAGATCCTTTCCTTGGGAGGATGGCACCATACAAGGATGTGGAAGTCAAGTGAGGGATATATGTTGGCATTGTCTAGGCTCTTCCCTGATCCTGAGGCCGAGGACATGGTTATGATAGAGTTTGCCAATTTCATAGCAAAAACAAGTCATAGCCTTCTCGCTCTTCAAAGCAAATACAAGATGGATGCTCATATGTGGTGGTACCTCCATGGTCATGCATTATTTACTTGCAACCTCTTGCAATCAAGGTCTTGGCATAGGTAAGTTTTTTTTTTTTCTTTCTTTTTTTGTTGTAACTTTTAGTTTTTTTAAATTTAAGTTTGAGTGTTTAAGTTTGAATTTTGCATTGACTTTGTTTGCCTCAATAGGTTGCAAGTTCATCTTCCTTTGAGCGCAATTGGAGTACATATAGCTTCATCCACTCACAAAAGCGCAACAAGTTGGGGGCTAAAAAGGCTGAAGATTTGGTATATATACATTCCAACTTGCGCCTTTTATCCCACAAGCAACGGAGTACAAGGAAGGGTCAACAAAACATTGGGATATTGATCCAGAGATAGTTGACTTGGATGCTTCCATTTCCCACCTACCATTAGATGATGAGGGATTGGAGACTTCTTTGGCACCGCGAGACCTACATGCACAAGGGGGTGCAACTAGTAGTGGCCCTAGTGGGAGTGGTTCGAGTCCATGTGGTTCTAATGAACACATAATGATGATGATGATGATGTTGATGTTGATGCTCTTGATGAAGAGGAATATGATGAATATTGAAAGATAGTTTGAACTTTGATCATTGGAATTTGGTGTAATAAATTGAATTTAATATATCATGACATTCACATTGTGTTTAATTTAAGTATTTAACTTTTAAGCTTTTAAGTTTCTAAATTTTAACAAATTATGACTTGTTTACTTTTTGTTATAAGTTATTACTTATTTAGCTTATAACTTATAAGTTATAATTTTTATTATCTGCTGTCTTTCATATGCATAATATGTGGTTAATAACTTAATTCCTATTTAGTAGGCTGAAATTTATAGCTGGTCATTGTTATAAACCAAAACAGATGTCACAGCCGCCGCCGCCGTCCTTCATTGATTTCGAATAGGATTCTCCTAACCATTCAATGATTCTTGGTTCAGTGGTGATCTCCTCAACGCTCAGGCTTAGATATCGCTGCTTTAACACCCAGAGGGTTTCCTCCCCTTCCTCAATGCTGAAACTTTTACTTTCTTCATGTGCCTACATTCAACGCACATGCAGCAAACTGTACACAGCCAAATAAATACTTATTTTCTCTCCAATTCAATCAGATCTGCAGACACATCCACAGGATGAAGGAATCAATCAGCTTCAGCTGGGTGAATGGATAGATCTATTGCACACGAGAATATCAAAAATCCTACAGAGAGGTCCAAGGATGGTTGAGCCACATTCCTGATACGTTCATTGTTACATGACAAAATCATTTGAAACTTGTTCCTATGGGCCATTGACATCTTCTGCAGCCATTCCTCACAAAACATCTTCGCAGAGTCATCACACATTAATAAAAAAGATATATGTACACGGTAGTACAGCTTGAGTCTAATGTTGAAAGATGATTTGTACGGGGAGAGATCCGATCTGAATCATACTTAGACTGATCTACAGCACGTTGCTAACGAAGGCACGCAACAATTAATGGCACCACTGGCAGTATGCTTTTTGATCATTGAAGGACAGCACAACACATTCAGATCATGTATTTAAACATGGAGATGGGAGACAAAAATTCAGATGTGGACCAACAGAGCTTGCAGATCAGATCTCGTTGGCTACGTGTGAGGGTGAATTGTGAGTTGACGAAGGATGAACCAATTATTAACCCCTATGTAGAGGTTTACACAGCCTTTAAAAACATAGAAACCATGTGTGCATTGCTACATTAATCTTATATGAACTCTAATGCTAAGTAGATAAATAAATAATCACTTGTATTTTACAACTTATATTGCACGCAGTGAACTACCATTCATAGGGGCAATGTAGAAGAAAAGTTGCCCTCGGCTATTCTCAAAGCTCCATTACACACAGGGAAGAATACTACCTGCTTTGATACCAAATGATGAACTTGGTAGAGCTTATAATAATAAAACACTCCTTAATTTACTCCTCAACAAGATTACTACATATGTAAAGATAGGTGGATTCTTGTAAACCAGGCATCTACACATATCAACAACCAACTTAATATCCCTAAAATCACTCATCCCTAGAATATCTCTCTCACCCCTATTCTAATGTGAGCTGTTAGCACAACGCACGTGCATTATTTTCTTACACATATTAGATTAATTATAACAAATATACTAGCCTACTAATGTGAGTACTAAACAATATAGAATATCCAACATTAACTACCTTCTGAATTTTCCAAATGTATGGAAGTCCATTGACCATATTAGTCTTGATAAGTACAAACAAATACTTGTAAATTAGATCTCCATACCTCTCATGCCAAAGTACATTGTTATTCTCTACCTTTGCTTAGTGCATGAGGATTCTCTGATTTGGTCAATAAGTTTGTACAATCCCCTCTCACCAATACCAACTACGATCACCTTGTTATCATGAAGAGCTGTGACCATACATTTGTTGCCTTGAAATTTTACTAAAAGAGTAGGATTCTTTGTTATCTCACTAACAAACAGAATATTTTTGTTCTTGTTAAGAACATATCATATCAAACTTTCTCTAAAGTATAGCTCCCAATATTGTTCAATGTGACACAAACATCCCTACATCCTTTAAAATATTGAGTCCAACAATCACCTAAAGAAATAGATTCATTTCTACTCTTATCTTCAGTAAAAGTTACACACAATCTCTACAACATGTATAGTGTTGGATTGCACCTATATTGAAATACCAAATTGTGGACTCAGTTGACTGGTCAAGTGATGTAACAAATGCAAATTTGGCTGTCATTTCTTGTTCTTCACTCTTGCCAACACCTGCATGCTATGATCCTCTATAACAAGCCGAGTTATTGTCTTTTCCGGAAAAAAATTGTAAAATGCGAAGATCATTACACTGAAAGTATTTCCATTGTGATCTCCTAGATGTATTATCACCTTTGAAGAAGTCAATTCATGAACTATTTAGCAGTTTGCCTCCCTCTGCCTTTGAACCGGGCACTAAATGCACTCTCTGTAGTGTTTGAGGTTGATGCTTCCACCTGATCCTGCCTCCGCTCCTTTTGTAGAAGTCTTGATAACTTCTCAAAGTCAAGCGTTTGGATCTCCAAAATCAAATGCAGGGACTCTACAAATGAATCATAGTATATTGGAAAGCTTTGTAAAATCAAAGCCATCATACCTTGATCATCCACTAGTTTCTAGATAGTAAACAGCTGATTTCTAAGATTCTTCAGTTGTATCAAGTATTCTGAGAATGACCCTCTTTTCAACTTAGTAGAAAGCAAAAGATTCTTAAGATACAATGCTCATCCAACTTCTCACATTTAATACTTGGTCTTTAAATTTAACCATAATGTTGATTATAATGACATTCTGTAACTTTGGTATTAATTCATCCACAACATACAACTTTAGAAGCATTACAGCTTCTCTATGTCTTTGGCATAATCTTCCATAGCATATGCTAACTTATGTACTTTCTGTATCACCAATTGGTCAAAGGTCTGGTCAATACTCCTCAATATGAACATACCAATATGATGCCATTTGATTGATGATAAAGGTTAGACTATGAATTTCAATATAGAATATGACTAGTCATGTATAAAGGTTAGAATAGAGTAGCATATTTTTAATTTATTGCATTATTATCTATCAGTCATGTTCTATTGAAATTATAGAATATGACTGGTCATGTATAAAGGTTAGAATAGAGTAGCATATTCTTAATTTATTGCATTATTATCTATTGGTCCTTACCTTACAATTTGCCATGTTGGGGTTTCCAACCTATCAATCTCTACAACCCATGTTTACAACCCTAGCATAGATATCTTCATCTTGTTTACAATCCTTACAACCTATTTACAATCAGGATACTAGTAAGACGCCACCCCTATCCTAGACTTAGGCTTTGGAACCCTACATCTTTGATAGAGAGTGGACTATCATCTTCTAGATCCACGGCTTTAGCACCTTACAACCCTCGTGTGTGTGGTACTAGAATACTAGTAAGATGCCACCCCTTATCCTAGACTTAGGCTTTGGAACCCTTTGGATTTGACAAAGAATGGACTATCATCTTCTAGATTCACGACTTTAACACGTTACAACTTACAACCCTCTTGTGTGTGGCCCTATAATACTAGTAAGACGACACCCCTATCCTAGACTTAGGCTTTGGAACCCTGTGGCTTTGATAGAGAATGGACTACCATCTTCTAGATTCACAGCTTTAGCACGTTACAACCCACTTTTGGGTGGCCCTAGTATGGTCCCCTTCTTATCCTAATATATATTATCAAGAATAAAAAAAAGGATATTATACAAATCATTTTAGCCTACAAACAAGATGAAGGTGAATTACCGAGAGGGTTGTGGGGAAGGCAATGAGAGCTCCATAGAAGAAAAGACTTTGAATGGGACAACACCAAAACCATATTTCAAGAACGAAGCTTAGGTAGAAACATCATTCAAGATGGAAGTTAAGCTAGAAAATACCAGCATGTGAGGGTCAATGTGATGTTGACATTCTCAATAGTTGTCTAAAACATTTTGAGATCAACTTCAACATTCACAAAGCAAGTGAAGGAAAAATTACTTTTGCTGGCTTGAAGATGTCTGACCATGCCTTGATATGGTGAGTGAGCCATGTCGATCCCTTGTGGTTTACCAATAATCACAAAGTGACTACATGGGAGTGATAAAATGAGTTAGTTAAATTACACTTCTACCTAACAGGTTGTGAGGAAGAGTAGCTCGTGAAGTGGCAATACTTCCAGAAATGGGATGGACAATATATTCAAGACCCTACCTTTGAATTTCAAAGCCACGCCGTTTTATTCAAAATTTATCCTAATGAATCACAGGTGGTGATGACATATAGTGGCAACTTACATAGTCATATTTGAAATTTTGAAGGCAGCTGCAGCTCTTTGATGTAAAGACTCAAGAGTAGAGAAGCGTCGAGTAATAAGGCTCTTGACGTCGAAATGGACAAAAAGGGCAACTAAAAGAAGATAAAGATCAAAAGACTCAAGAAAAGACATCCTCAAACAAAAGCAAAAAATTGCAGCAATTACCCTTAACAAGAAGAAGCATTACAACAATTGTGTAGTGGAAGGTCATTCTAATGAGAAGTATAGGAAGTTGCAACCAGCAATGAAGCCGACAGACAATGTAGGGCAAAGAATTGGAAAGTAATTCTGTTATAGAAGACATCATAGCATGCTCTTCGGTTAAGGGCAGCGGATGTAAACATTAATTGATTAAAAATTAGTTTAATGTGCTTTAGCTATACAAAATATAACTACCTCATCTGAATGTAACTACTTTATAATTAATAAAATGGACACGCGCATATCTTACTGTGCCTTCCAGTTTCTCTTCATTCTTTCAATGTTTACATTTTCTAGCATTGGTATTAGAGACACTGTTCAAGGAAGCCCTAGGAGAAGAGTACAAGCAACAAGCTTGGTGTTTGGAGAAGCCCTGAGAAGAGGGTATGAACCACAGAAAGTAAGAGAAAAGGTAGAAGAAGCAAGAAATCAGAGATCAGCACGCCGCACTAGCACCAGGCAGAAGGAACGATGATTTGCAAGGAGGTCTAGGCAAGGATAGACCTGAAATCATGGTTTGACATCGTACAAACCAGGAAAAATCAGAACAGCGGTGAGGTCACAATTTGAGGCGGCTTTGAAGTCAATATAGTTGCGTGTTGCAGACTAAGATGTTGCAAGGTAGATTAACAAAGACTGTGGGCATGGAAGAAAGAGAACCCAAGTCATTCAACAAGTTGAACATGTAAAAATCGCAAAATTGATGTTTTTGGAGGTTTTACATGACGATGAAAAAAAAAAACCAGATCGCAACACCAGATTGTTGTTTTTAAATTATGAGAGATTACTAGGCTAGGGAACGCAAACCAATAGAACGGCAGCAAAAGTTTATTGAATGTTTGTATGAACGATTTCCAATTTGTTGTAGGTGATGCTTTGTGCCCACACTGTGCCTGCAAGGACCAAAGACGTGATTAGACTTAGCATAGAGGACGAAGTACGAAAGTGTCCAAAGAAAACACAAGTGCAAACTAGGAGGGTCGCATTTTTCATGAGGAGCCCTTTGTAGACGTCTAGGACACAGGAATCGTGCTAGTGTACAGCAATAAGCAATTGACCCAAGCAAAAGAAGAAATATGTTTAAAGCTTTGGTGCAAACAGCTAAGGCATATTTCATAATCTTTACAACCTTCCAAGATAGACTAGAAAATACTCATAGTTTTAATTTTCAACTTTTTTGCTTCAATGTGAAGATCAATTTGCAGTTCGTGGGCATTATTTGGACAAAATTCAGTGCAGTGTCGCCAATATTCAAACCTTGGTTCTATTAGAAGCAAAAAAGTTAGTAAGCCAGAATTACAATGTCTAGGAGTCACAAAATATTGACAATCGCAGGGTATCGAAATTGCGATAAAATCATTCTTGGTACTGAGGGAAGGCCTATTGCAAATTGTAAGGATTATGACAAGCGCCATAAGGCCTTGTTGTTGGTGAAGCTATCTATGTCAGATGATTTAATACTCGAAGTCTAGAATGCCATTGAGGCAAGTGTTGTTTGGACCAGTCTAAAGAACAAGTATCAAACTTCAACGAAAAATCGGGTCTCGTACTTGAAGAATTTGTTGTTTCAGCAAAGCTGCATGAGGGTATATCCTTATTAGAACATCTTCTACAAATGAAAGATCTTCGAGACCAACTCGATGCCATAAACAAAATGGTGGGTGATGACGAATTGGTTGCGCTTGCTCTAAATAGTTTGCCCCCTCCTATGAAACATTTTGGAGGCTCTACATTTATGGCAGAAAACCAGACCCTGACGTTTGATCAGGTCAGTTACTATTTGTTGCCGAAAGAACGTAGGTAAACACAAGCAATTGAATCCAATTTTGGACAAATAGAGAGTGCAATAACTACTCAATCAAGGGGAAGTGGAAACATTGCTGTGGTGAATCTTCTAAATACTAGGTGAACTGCCATTACTATCATAAGGTTAAGCATATCAAAAAGGATTGCCACAAACATAAGTATAATCTTTCCCAACACAACAAAACGCCACAGATGAGGCAAATATCACGTAATTGCAGATGAACGAGATTCTAAGGAAGAGTATGCTCTCATGGCATCATGCTCGATTGATAGTGCTGCAAATTATTAGTTCATTGATTTTGACGCATTGAGACATTATTCATGTCATAGGGATCAGTGTTTTAAAAACTGGCCAAACCGAATTAGAACCAGCAAGTTCGACCGATTCAAAACGGTAGAAAAACCAGCTCAAGTACCAGTTCCGTACTGAACTAGTACCAACCAGTCAGTTTGATACAAAACTGGTCCAAACTGGTCGATTTTGTACCAAACCAATCCAAACCAGTCTGCGCCAAAAAAAACAACTTGACATATAGAACACTTTTTTTTAAATCCAACTTTCTAGTTGGCTTTATTCTAGTTTGATGATTGATGATTTGATCATTGATATTAGACACGTAGTAACTTGTAGCACATTGTTTTTGGGATTCTTAGAGTCTAGAGGTCATTTAGAGGCTCATTGTTTATGTATTTTTATTTCGGATATGTATAGCATTTCATGCCATTTTGCTATATTTACCCTAACTGGTTGATTTTATACCAAACCAATTCAAACCGGTCTGCGCCAAAAAAAAACAACTTGACATATAGAACACTTTTTTTTAAATCCAACTTTCTAGTTGGCTTTATTCTAGTTTGATGATTGATGATTTGATCATTGATATTAGACACGTAGTAACTTGTCGCACATTGTTTTTGGGATTCTTAAGAGTCTAGAGGTCATTTAGAGGCTCATTGTTTATGTATTTTTATTTCGGATATGTATTGCATTTCATGCCATTTTGCTATATTTACCCTTACATGGTATATACATGAGAAAAAATTGCATATTGTCTCTAATTTTATGGAATCATGATTTGGAATCTTTAAAATATATTGTTTTTAATTAAAACGCAATATTTTATGCATTTTTGAATAAACCGGTTCATAAATTTAAAACCAGTCCAATTCTGATCAAACCCTCGACTAGTTCCAGTTCCGATTTCGACTATTGAAACATTGATAGGGACTAGTATGTAACAATATCAGTATTATGCAGGGACATGTCCCCTAGATTTTGGTGACATCCCAAACATTTAAAGGACATGTGGACTTGGAGGACGCCCCCTATTTTTAATTTTTTTAATTTTTTCAATAAGTTTTTGATGTTTTCACTTTTACAAAGCTGTTTTTTTACCAAAAACATTGAATTCTAATAACAAAGGTACCTAAAACACATTAAATACAGTTGAAATCCCTAAATTTCATCGAATAAAGTTAACATGTTTAAGTAATTATTTTTATATATTATATTAATAGATGTCCCTGTGGTCCCCAAAATTTGGGAAATTCTTTGCCATCCTGGAAACCCTCATCTGTCAATCCTCTGGTCCTCGAGACTTAGGTAACGCATAAGATTTATTGCAATTTTTTATTCTATTATATTAGTTGACGGTGAGTCACTTACAGTAGAGGGGATGGGAGGTATTCATACAGTAACGAATAATGTAAACTTCATTGTAAGGAATGTTAGATATGATCCTAGCATGTTGTTGGCAAAATATGGCACTTTGACAACAATGTGTGGGACAGAGTCCTTCCTCTATTGAAAGGGAGGGCACCCTTTATTGAAAGCCAAAACGAGAAAAGAAAGAATATGCACGATATTTATATTAACTAACTTGTGGGGGTGGGATTTTACTCCCACAAAAAGGAATATCAGTTGAAATGCAGGAAGAAAGGAATGGAGAAATGAGAGAAAGAGAGAAGAAAAGGTAAACTTGCATTTCAAATAAGTAAACTCAGAGCCTATTCTAGTTTGCAAGGAGATCATTTAATATAAGAAATGCTTATGGTTGGAATCTTGCATTACACGAAAAAAAAAATAAGAACGAAAAACATATGACATAAGAAAACATGATATCACCAAAGAGACCATGATACAGTTTAGAAAATCTCATTGTATTCCTTCATGAGGATGAATACAAAGATTAATACACTCATTTCTTCTCAAATAAAATCTTCAAAATTTTGGATTGTACCCTAATTTGGGATTATAAGTTGAGTTATAATTTGCATGCTTGGCTACTCGAGATCTTTGAACCTGCAATTTTCCGAAAGTCTGCCTTTCAAGGAATTGAAGTCATGTTGCAATTTGTAACAAAAATGCTTATTTGCTCCAAAACACTGAAAGCAACGGGAATTGAGACTCACAAGGCGGTTCTAACTGCTTTTTTGCTTGTAACCTCTAAAATTCCGGCTTTGCCTATTCTTCAACACTTTTTTATTTCTTGGGACCTATAGAATTATAAGATTCATTTCATGACTTTTGGATTGACTAAATTTGATCAATTGCAACCAAATTTTCTTGGTAAACTCAAATTTTCCAAGTTCAAAGTTGGGAAAACACATGCATAATAAATTCTTGTCTATTGGTTAGTTAAAAGAAACTCCCAAGATTGTTGTAAATTTTTCTAGGAAGCAATTTATTGTGTCAGATGTGAAACAGGGACGGGTAATTGCCCTATGCATTGGGCAAGGTGGTCTGTATAGGCTTGTTGACTCTGCTACAGTCAACTTAAAAGCATGCGTGGAGGGACACTCCACCATACAAGACGTGTTGGACAATGAAATTCCTCATGGGATTGTTGACCCTGCTCCAATCAACTTACATGCACTACTTGTGAAAGAAATATCCACTATACAGGATATGCATGAGGTTGTAATGCTTCATGTGTGGCAAATGAAATGCCTCAATTACAAGATACACAAGAGGCACATGGTGAGCTAGATGGAAAATCCACTCAAAGAATTGTGGAGGTTGGCGCCATTGTGAGATGGTAAAAAAACCGCTCATGCTGAGATGGCAAGAAAAACCACTCAACCAAAGGCACCACAAGAGGCGCATTGTGAGATGTCAAAAATCCGCTCATGCTGAGATGGCAAGAAAAACCACTCAACCAAAGGCACTAGCTCGGAGGACCGGAAACAAGGTTGTTAATCCATAGTTGGTGGACTTACTGCCATGTGTGTTGTTGGAATTACCCGTTGGATACATATGGGCCGATATGGTCAAAAGCAAAGCCAATAGTACTTTTCCCAGTACAGGGCATGGTTTATTGTGAAAGGCTTTCACAACATGAGGGAAAAAAATTATAAGGAATAATTTGTTCCTACTATGAATACTAGAAAGATGGACACATTTCAGTTGCTTCTTCTTCAGAGATTTGGACGAGAAGGTTTACTTGGAGCAGCCTGAAGAGTTTTTAGGTACCCAATCGTGATCATCATATTTGCAAATTGATTGTCCTTGTATGAACTTTTGCAAGCTCCAAGACTTTGGTTTCAAAACTATGGAGGTTGGTCTGAAGTTATTAGCCAATGATGATTCATTACTAGTGAATGAATCACCCTGCAAACAATCAGTGGGCAGCCTGACATATCTTTTGCCTACACGACCAGTTCTATATGTCACTGTCAGCAATCTTTATTGGCCTTTGTCTTAACCAAAGCCCATATACTGGACAGTAATAATGTGTCAAAGGACTGCACATTTCAAATCAACATCTAAGGAGCAGCCCACTGATTTAATAACTGCATCCTTTAGTCCCATTGTATTTGTAAAAGTTTGGAATAAACTTAAAGTAGTTTCCAAATTAGCCATTGAGGGGGTATAAAGTTATCAAGTCATTATGTAAACATTAACTAATTAAACATTAGTTATTGTACTTTGGTTATACATCGTATATAAACGTAACTACTTTATGAAAGTAAATTAACTAATTAAACATAGTTAATGTAATTCAGTTAGACAACCTATAACTACTTCACCTAAATGTTACTGCTTTATGATTAATAAAATGACAAACACGCACATATCTCAGTGTGCCTCGCAGTTTCTCTTCATTCTTACAGTGCTTACGTTTATGAACAGAGGCATCCTCTAGGAAAAGCAAGAAAATTGTGGCGGTTGCCCATAATGAGAAACAGCATTGCAGCCATTGTGAAATGGATTGTCATTTTGATGAGAAGTATTAGAGGTTGCATCCAGCAATGAGGCCAACAGAAGAAATAAGAGCAGAAATATAAAGCCAAAGAATTGGAAAGCAATTCTATTATAGTCTTATAGATGACATCATAGTATGCTCTTCGGTTAAGAGGGTAGTAGTAGCAAAGGAGCCCAAACTTGAAATGGAAACAAGAAGCTTTTCGATATCAAGCTCCAAATAAAACACAAGACATATATATTGTTTTGAATCCAACTCACAAAGTAGTTTAGTAGCCCAAGCGCCAGTTTGTAGACTTGAATTTAAGACATATGCCCCTGACCTTATCGGTCGGTTAATATAAGGGTGCAAAATTGCAAGTCACCAGGAGCGTGACTAAGCTTGCAATTTCAATAAAGTTTGTTGATGAGGTTGAGTGTGATGTAGTGCCATTAAAAATTCTGATGTTATGTTTGTCAATGCTTACATGTGGATGAGAGATGCCATCTTCATGAGAAAGAAGAACTAATGGTAGTTGTCTAAGGATGGGAAAACATTCATCGTCGTCGTTCGTAAAGACAGAAATGTTTCAGCTGTAGAAGAGGCAAAAAAAGTAACTTATATGTGGATGAGAGATGCCATGTTCATGAGAAGGAAGAACCAATATTAGCTGTCCAAGGATGGTAAAAATTTCAGAAACGCGTTTCAGCTGTGAAAGAGGCAACAAAAGTGACAATTTCAAGTCAACATCAAGTGGCTTCAAGTTCAAAGAAGGGAGGCAAAGAATCTATGGAGGCTTTGGTAACAGGCATGTTCCTCAATCTTGCCCATACTAAGATCTTGTGAGACCAAATATCTCCCAAATAGGAGAGGTAGGTTCCATAACGGATCAATGGTCAGCCCATTAGAAATTTATTTAACTAGTACAAATATCTTAAATACATTTATTTGAAAAATGTCAATAGATATCAATCTCAAGGCTCTTATCTTAGATTTTACACACACCACATTTATTAATTATTTCATTACTTTCTCTTCATATTTCCATAGGTTGGTGACGATAAAATCGTTCCAGAAAAAGGGCCCCACACTCTACTATATGATCATGATATTACTATATTTGGATTGACTTCTCAAAGTTAAAAAAACTTTTACGTAACGGTCAAATGGATGTCAAATTTAATGTGTAAAATAAAATAAATACCTTGTTGATTAATGATTTCACCACATTCTCTTCATATTTCCCACTTGCTCGTGATAAAAATTCTTTCCCAAAAATGGGCCCCAAACTCTATCTTATGGCTAAGATATTTCCATTTTTCGATCGACTAATCAAACTTATTGGAAAACAAACAAAAATCAAGTGAAGATCAAATGGACATCAAATTTAATATGCTAAATAAAATTGTACATGGTCACACCATTGGATCCCACCCCTTGTTGCCATTGTGGAATGCTTATCGGCATTAAAAAGAAAGATTGAAAAAGACTCTTCGTGTGATAAGATTTCAATTACAAATTTGGGGATATAGAAGACAAAAACATGCATATCTCCATATAATTTAAGCTAATAGGAGGTTTATGCACAACTATGAGCGGATCTATTCAATAACCAAATCGGAGCGTCACAAGAAATAAAGGAGCTAAGAGAGAAAAGAGCTTTCATATTGAACATTGTAAGCAACACTTTTAGAGCAATAAGAGGGGTTCGTTTGAGTTATTGGAGTTTCTCCTATTATTGTGTTTCACCTAAGTAAATTATTGGTCCTCTTTGCGATTGTTTGCATTTAAATTTTCTTTTATTTTCCAAATTCACAGTTCATTGATGCTGACTGATGTAATTTCCATTTTTATGTATGGAGATTGAAAACATTTACTTGCTGCTAGTGGTTGTAAATATTCTACATAAGATCTGTGTTAGTGAATTGTCCATTGAATATCCAAAGCAATTACAGATCAGGGGATTCCTCGAAATCGACATTTCACATTCTTGTTCTTGTTTCTGTTTCTATTTCTCTTTCAGTTCCCACTTTCTCTGTAACAGTATTGTACATAATCCTAGGTGTAGGCAATAAATGTAATAATAATATATTGTATTATTACTATCTACATACATTAGAAGTTGAACAGTCATCTTGAAGATGAACTGAACAGTCATTTCATGTTGAAAAATATGTACTTTGTATCACATTTTCCAGTGAATGAGAATTGGGTTTCACTCTTCCATTTCCATTTCATTTTCCCTGTCCATTTCCTGCCCTTACATTCTATTTTGATTCCAATTTGATTTAGCTCAAAAAATCCAAATCTTGATGTATCTTGCTACGATGGTCGTTATAGTTATATATTATTTTGACCTTTCACCTACATTAAGGTGGCATAATGCCTTATTAATTTACTTTAGTTCATTTGTTGGCAGTTTACTTACAAATACAATCAATTAATGACTTCTTTCTTCCATGCCACTCAGTTAATAGTTTCTTTATTCCATCATGTCATATCAAATTGAAGCATGAAGCGATTTGTGACCACAATTAATGATGAAGAGGATAATATAAACCACTACCCTCTTGCATGAACTACACAACAAACACGAAAGAAAGAAGAAATTTTATTGTCCACAAATGACAGCCAATTACAATAGTAAAGAACTATAGTAACAAGAACAGAAGATGAAAAACTAAGTAAACACTAAAACAATGTAAACATAACTACATGGATTGAAGTCAAAACATCTACATCCTAGACATGTGACAAATAGCCATGCAAGGGAACACTCGAGGAAACAAGGAGCCAAGAACTAGGGCCTCAAATAAAATAGACAAGATAAACATTAAAACAGAAAAGAGCATGACCTATCTTTATTGATGTAAAATTTGTTGGAAACACTTAGGCACGACGTATGGTCCTGCATGTTGCATGGGGTCCAGTGAGTGGTTTGACCCATAGTATTGTATCGGTGGTTTTCTGGCCCATGGTTTTATGAGAAACATTATAAGTAGCCTTCTTGGCCCATGGTTTTGGTACTTGTTGTATTGCAATACTGCTTGGGCAATTACCTAAAGACGTGCCTACAAATACGCACATGTGTATTAGGAAAAACAAAAATTTGAAGTGCATTATTGTATTGTAGGTTAATACAATAAGGAAGAAGGTTACTAAACTGGGTTTTTTTCCTAAAACGGTTTTCCCAAGCGAAAATCTTGTGTATTGTTGTGTGTATACCATTTTCTCTTTTGTTATAGCTTAAAGATTCTAACCATATTGTTTCTCTTGTATAAGTTTATTGGTCCCATTCTCTTCAAAAATTATATTCATACATCATCATCAAAGTTTGGTACATAACCACCAAACTTTACTAATATGGCTAATTGACTTATTTAATCTTGATGAAATTTTGTTGAAACCTATAGTCTATTACTAAGGTGACCCAAACTAAACATTATTTTACTCAAAAAATTATAATATATGTGGATATTATACTCCAATACAAACCAAGGCTATTGCTATATGTGTGTATTGGTGGTGATAGCTTAAAGATTCTAATAGTATTGCTTCCCTTGTATAAGTTTATTGGTCCATTTCTCTTCAAAAATCATATGCACACATCATCATCACAGTTTGGCACATAATCACCAAACTTTATTAGTATAGCTAATTAGCCTATTAAATCTTGATGAAATTTTGTTGACACCTGTAGTGTATTACTAAAGTGACCCAAACTAGGCATTATTTTATTCAAAAAACTATAATATAAATGGATAGTATTCTACAGTAGAGACCAAGGCTAAAAATCCAATTTTTCACATGTTTGTATCAAAGCTCAATGGAAGCAAGGTCGTCCCACCAGGTCCTTCCCCTATTAAATTGGTACCATGCACATGTGCAGATGATCAATGCTCTTAATGTCAAATCAAGGCAAATCCCAGCACATGGTATAAGAGTGAGAGGACTAGGGTGCCCTATTAGTAGCACACGAAGATGGGCAACCTATCACAAATCTATCCCCGTTTGTGTATGAAATAATAGACTTCAAAGAATTTTTAACACCCCAACATCTAGGCTAGGTTGAAAGAAGGTAATCAAAGTAATAGGACCTAAGGTTGCTCAATTAATCTCAAAATCTAAAGATGTTTGCCTCCTGGAAAAAATGGGTCTCATGCCTCTTATCAAGAGACTAAAAGGTGGGTGTATAGCAAACTCCTAAGTCTCTACACAAACAATGATACATCCCTCGGATCTAGTCACCTAATAATAAAGTCATCCTACACCTCCAAGAGAGAGAAAAGAGGACAAGTCCTATCACCATGAGGATTATGGCAACATGTCTCATCCTAAGGTCCCACGAAGCTGATACGGATATACAAAACGCCGATTTTTTGGGGTCGTAGCAAACAATGTCTTCAAAACGTGCACACATAACACATAAATAGAATTAATATAAATGTTAATGGTATATGCATGATCAGCATAAATATAAACAAATTATTTAACAAAGGCTCAAAGATTATTCATTTTGAGGGGGTTGTCTTATATGGGAGTCAGGCTTGACTGAAAGAGGTTGGGTCAATTAAGGTTAAGTTAGTTCTTTTATATTTTTTTGTTTATTGTATTTATTGGTTTTTTGTAGAATTTTCCATGGGTTCATCTTGAAAACAGCCCCAAATCGTTAGACTCTTCCGACAATGTCCTGTAAAGGCCATTAACATTTCCAAAAAGACATGGTAGTTCTAAAGAAACCAGAATGTTTCCAAGGGAATCAAACCTAAGATCAAAAATATAACTGAACTACTACTTCTAAGAAATTAGGTAATATAAGTCTCAACTCATTACTAGTGAGAAAAAACCCTTGGACACAAAGCGGACTCCTACACACATTAACAATGATTCTAAAGATAACTGGATCAAAGGTCGGCCTAATAAACAATCGGTAAGAAATGTTTGGCAATATCAGTTCTAAAGGAATCAAGGGTGAGGTCAAAGAGGCATGAATGTATTTTTCATATATGTCTATCGAATAATGTTATTGATCAATCCTTCGGTCAAAAGACAAGGTGGGGAATCCAAGGCCTATTTAAAGAAGGAATTCAATCAATAAAGACGTTAATAGACAGAAGAAGCAAGCCGGTCTTGAAGTAGCAACAATGTGGACATCTGGCAAGACACAAGGAGGTAACCCTCTCTAAAGTACAAAGATAATTATGGGTATCTCTCGGGACTTGTGATTGATTCGCCCAAGAACCAAAGTTTGTGAAAATGAAAATGAACTTTAAATAAATTCTCGAGAAAAAGGTGTTGGGCAACAAACTTGGCTTGAACAATCCACTAAGGAACCATTTTTACAATGGATCACACAATGAAGGATGATAGTTTGAGCCTCTCAATATGACCCAATCAACACAGCCTATAATAAAGGGAAAAACTTTTGACCAATAAGTAATGGTGGGTTTAATGCATGTGTAGGAAAGGCCTGTCATTGAGGGATAAATTGCCACCCCAAGACAGAAATGGAAAAGTGAGACGTCTTGTTCTACACTAGAAACCTAGAAATAGAATCCTTATGAACTATTGAAGAATGTGACCTTGTATTCACTAAGGTTTACCACTAGCTAGTGAAGCTCATATAAATGACCATGGGTAACTAACTATCTCGATAAACCACCAAGAGAATGAGAGAGGACACCACACATGAACATATATGATGCAACATACAACCATCATCAACAAGAGTGTGTTACGAAAAAAATTATTCAGGCTCATGTCTATTCAAACCCTAGAGAGACTCGATGAGAGAGACTGCAGCCTAGCTTGTCTCCGCTTCGTCAAGACCATTCTCCTACAACCATTATCAGAACTTGCGTTGGCTCATTCATAGTGCCTGATGAAGACGACAATCCTTTGTTACATGTTGATACCGATAAGGGCCATGATTTGCTATGAAGTACGGTTCTCCATCAACCATTGTCTTCATCATCAATGACCGCTCTTGCTCTCTCATGGTTAATTACAATGCTTGTAATGTATGACATTATAAATCCTGACATGTTTTGGCATCACCTTTCAATTAGTTCGAATATTTAACAAATTAATTAGTATTTTTTTAGCTTTTAGCTCGTAGAACAGAGTAGCTACAGTTTAGACCGAACATTTTATGTGAGTGCTGGCAAGGTGGGATGAAAGCTTGCAGCACCCATCTAGGAGAATTTTCACCAAGTGGCAGCCTACCAGTTGTCCAAATTTTCCGATCATCTAATTCCAAAATAATTCTCCAATAATTTTGCATGCATATTCCCACAACACATGCTCCAGAGCTGTATCTTCTAGATTCTAAGGAGTCATTTAAATGCAATAGGTTCCTAATTTTCTTGGCAACGTTTTCCATTGCTATCTAGAAAGTTCCCTTTGGAGAACCGCTGGGTTGGCTTGTTAAAATAGTGTTATAGTAAAGATAAATTGAACCAAAATTTCGAACAATTTCTCTGCATGCTGTGCGCTTACGTATGTTCTTTAACTGTGGTTATTTAAGGTGTGATTTTCTAATAAAATAGTATATATTTTCTAAATCAAATAGAATTTTTCATATATTTCATCTTAATAATAAAGCTAAACTAAATCAGTAAAATAAGCTTAAAGACATTTTAAGCCAGCACACTTCCATTCTTTGAAACCAGACACTGAGATTTAGGGAAAACTCCACTAGTTTACAAACCCTATGCACACTTTAAATTTAAAGCAAAAACTCCTAGTTTTCAAACCCTGGGCTGATTGACTTAAAAAGAAAATACCCTCTCGCTTGGGAGTTACGCACTCGGCCAACGTTAGGGCCCTGCAGATGACCCATAGGGTGATGAGAGCCTGTACTAATAGGAAGAGTGCCTCATTTAGCACTCAGCGGACTTTCCTAGTTTCCAAACCCTGAACACTATGACATTAAAGGGGAAACAAGAAAACTGTAGAATTGTTATTGTTGGTTGTCCCTAATTTAAAGTTTCAAAAATAAGATTTGTAAAATTTACAGTTAAAATGCAAATAGCAGAAGAGGAAGGTACATACCGGGCAAAGGCGAAAGGAAAGTGAGTATGCGCATGAGGCAGCCGTCGTCCAAAGCATTTACAGGAGACAAGTTACTCCGCTTCAACTTCTTTTGCTCCGGCTCCATTTAATTTCTATAACAACTTTTACACGCTCTGTAAATTCAAACCCCTCGCTTCTGAGATACTATACACACACAATATAAATCCATTACAGCTGAATCCGTGGAGGAGCTACAACAATGGCTGCACAGGTTCATCGGACTCTTCTTGCTAAAGAGAGAAATGGAAAATATAAAGCGAGACTTTTTTATGCATAGGTAGTTGTGTCGAGGGTAAATTTTAATTGTGGCATAGTCAAAATTACATATCAAGATGTAATTTGGTTAGTTTTTAGTTCTTCCTTTTTTATACTGCCGAAGGCAATTGGTTTCACCTTGACAACTACTTGGTCTCACAAGAACCAATCAAATAAAGCCACATTTATTTGAATAATATTCCACTGAAGTCTGGGAGTGAAAATTTATTTTTTCAAGCAATTGTATTGGTTAAGGCCTTTATTCAAAACAGTCCAAAACATTTAGTTGTTTTCTTCTTGGGACTGTTTTCTCAGGGCTCGAGGTTGTACGTTTGTCATATATCTCCCTAGCATTGTGTCGACCCCTTCTTCTTAATAAATGTTTGAGAGGTGTCCATCAATATTAATTTTTCTGCTGTCAATGTCTAAGCTCTCCTTTTGGCGGCAATTTGCAGGGAATACGCATGCCCGCAGAGGGGATACCTAGCTTTTTTTTGCCATGCTACCATATTTCGGATGTTTCAAATTTTAAGGCAATTGTGTGGGGTTTTGAGATCTGGATAATAATGCTCATTCTCATTTTCTTCAAGATTGTAACAATTTGCTAATTCTTCTCGTTACATTGTGGTTGTGCAGTCGTTTTATGTTGGAGGTGGGCGGAACCCACCCTCTATCTTGTCTGCTTTCAGAAGAGAAACTCTTGAATCCGCCTTCAATGTAACCATTTTATTAAATTTAATGTTCTTTCTTTTTTAACTGTTTACCGCAATTCAATTCAATCTTCGTAGTTAACGATGGCCGCATACTGTTTGATCAGACCGATGGGCAACAAATTCAAAGGTTGTTTGTTGAAGCAGAATGAAGGCATATTTGCATCTCTAGAACATGGGAAGAGGTCCATTGTTATCGGAGATCATATAAACATCCCAATCTAGAAACGCAAGCCTAGAAGCGGGGAAGAGGAGTACAAACCATTCAATTTGCTCAAGAAAAGCCCCAGGTTCTCTAATGACAATGGCCAGTTCATCTCGGCGGATGATGAGGATCTTGTGAAGGGTCCTCTAGACAGGGAAGACATTGGAATCACCTATACAAGAATTGAGCATGTAAGTTAATTAATATCCCTCTTTCTGTCATCTATGCATTGCATATAAAATGGCACTTATATTGGTCTAATAATAATAATATGAATGATGGCAGCAAGAGATGAATGTCCCACACTAGGAGACTCACTCCACCAGGATAAGCGTTGTTATGAAAGGCAACTGCACTAGTTCTTCCTTCCGACTTCCATGTGCATGTAACAAGAACATTTTGTCTAAATATTTACAAATAGCCTATTTTTCTTTTAGTACCTTTTGTATATGCAACATTGTAATTTGACAATGCCAACTATATAATACAATGAACATTACTAAAAATCGATTTTGTTGGTTTGATGTTCCATGTGTGCTACAGAAAATGCATCCTGGAGTACTAGTGTTTCATCATCTATCATCTGCTTCGGTGCATCTTGAAGAATGTCCTTCTCCAGTCCTTGAACACTCTCCAAGCTTTAACCATTGGTTTGCCACTTTTCATTCTGAGATCTGGACATATTTTGGTCTTGGATTTTCTGTTTTTCCATAACTATTTTGTCCAGATATGATAGAGACAATCGTGTGCTTTTACAAGGCTACTTGTGAAGTTCTCTCTTTCTATATACAAGCCATGGTACTCAATGCTACATTTTGTAGTCTTCAAAATGAATGTTTGTATGAAATTATAAAAGGTAAGTAGTAACTATTTGAATATTCCACCGCTGCATTTTGTTCAAGCTTAGATAGTCTCTTTCCCAAAATCTCCTATAGTTTGCACTTGAGTACAAAATCAATATGAAACATTTTTCTATTAATGAAAGGAGACAGGAAAACTGTCAGTACAACTATGCCAATGTCAAGGTCTTCAATTGGTTCACAAATTTCTTTAATAATGTTGGTGGTGTAAGACATGGTCTATGTAAAACGCTAAACACATAATCACTTCCATGAGTTTGAAATGTTTCCTTTTAGTTGTGTCTATCTTGTTGACTTGAAGCTTTTATGATTTTTTGCAAAGGTAGAGAAAACTATGAATTGTTTTCTTTCATTGTCAGTTGAGATGAGCAGTAAATATTTCTAGACATTTTCTTACGCTTAGCGGCTTAGCTCCCTTTCTAAATTGCACATCCCATTTACCTCTTTGATGAATTTTTCCCTCTCGGCCTGTACCTCTGTACATGAAAAAAAGCTAAAAAAATGTTGACAATTAAAGATCTTCAGCTTCCAAAAGTTGTTTATTGTCGTGAAACTGGGCTACTGGTAAATAAAAACTCTGCACATTTTTTACAATTTCAACAAAGTAATTTCCTTTCAATTCCTCTGGTCCGTTATGATTTTGATCAATTATAAACGTATATTTGCTACGGGGTTTATGGCTCTCCAGACACATTGCATCTACTATTATTTCCATCACTTCCTCCTGTCACTCCTGCCAAATGTTTGTGGATGATTTCCAAAACTCGTCACAAAGCTTCACATCTATCACCTTGCGCAACCGACACTGCCCATTATCTTTCACTCCTGCCTTTGCACTTGTCAAGCCGGCAAGCAATTAATTGGATTTTTTCTCCTCATCAAGTATTACAAATTTGATTGCCATTTCTACAATTTAATATTTGATTTCCTATTAACAAAATATATGATTCTACATAACCTTTCCATTGCATCCACATTATACATTGTATTTTACGATAATCTACACAAAAACAACACAAGTTCCCCAACATTAAAAATATAAACTCACAACGAGCAAAGCTAAAATCAAGTGCTATGATTTCAAGAACTACTAAAGAAGAGTTCATTTCTACAACAAAATATGAACACTTTTATTTGCCCGCATACAACTTTACTTTAGTAGAAAATGGATTTGCACTGCATATTTAAATTTGATTAAAAAGGGCGGTCCACATGCCCAGCGGCGCACATTTGAACGACATGTTCATAATATGTTTGTCTCATACATTCCACAACACCATCACCAATGCAACGACAAATTCCTTGCAATAAATATCGAACAACACCACAAAACTTCACCTTCGGCAGGATTTGCCATATCATGGCCTTGTTTATTATTATTCTAATTTGACTGAATTTTTTCTAACCAATATATTCATGTCGGTTGTTCTTTGGCATATATAAGCTAAAGTTTTTCATTTATTTTATTTTTGAAAAAATTATTAAAATTTTTTGATTGGCTAGAATCTTTTTATAGGCATATTTACATTTTATGATTAGTTAAAATATCTATTTTCTTTCACCTCCATTATGTATAGTTCAAACAAAAAAATTTCTACAAGTTGAAATGCACCTTTATTGTTCATTAAATTCGAAATAAATATGCATTATTGTTGGTGAATGTAGGCTCGATGGTGGGTGGTGGATATTTGTTGGTTATTTGTACGGGTTCAATTAATATGCCCCAACTACTTCACAATTCGGACCTTTGATAGCCCCTTTCTAATTGTTGTGAAACATAAGCCAATGAGCAAGCTCCACCCTCACACATGTCGAGTCTTATGATAGCCCTTTCTGACCACTAGGAAATATGAGCCAATAGAAATCTCCACGCTTGCTTTGAAATTCACTTTCATTTATACCAACCTTGTCAGAGCGTGAAGCATAGACCGATGAGAAAGCTCCACGCTCCTCGAAATGTCGCATGTGGACCTTGACCGGGCATTTGCAGTGTGCTTTCTTTTCCACCTTGAGCTTGTGCCATGTGTCCACCTCTAACTTGTGCTCTTCCTCGGACCTTTCAACCTTGCATGGTTGTTTACCCGACCGAAACCATATTGAATTTGGTTCCTTTTGTGGACTTGAAGTCTACATGAAATGCGAATGGCTCAAAGAGACCTCGAAATCCCCACATATTCTAATTTTCTACAATTGTGTCCCTGCGCCTTCACAAGCATTTTAACCGCTAAGTTGTCGGGTAGATTTTTGACGGGCGCTAGGACATATATTAGTCTTTTAAATGGCTAAGTCCATTTATAATAAATTATTCAAATTAATCAAGGAGGGACTATTTGCAAACCGATTTGCACTATGCTCTGTTTACTCTACAAACAAATTTGCCTCATCCAAAAAGCGCATCCTCTCGAGTGTACTTCTCTTTTGCTCACTTTGTGCAATTTCATCTTCCCAATCAGATTCATACTACTCTTCAATAGTTCTATAATCATCGAACATAATATTTTGAAATTTATACACAATTCATTATAGTAAAAACATAAAATAATCAAACTCTTATTAAATAAATACATTAAATAAATCTTAAACATACACATTAATTATCCAAAAAACAAATACAAATTTAAAATTTCTATACAATTCCTTAAAACTAAAAACAATCATGTATGTCTAATAATTAAATTATTACTACTAAATTAGTAGCATAATTAAACCAATTAAAAAGAACACACAAAACACAATAAAAACATAAACACATTAAATAAACCCTAAAATTACAAATTTAGACATAATTTATTAAACTATAAATCCTAAATTTACAAGTTAAGTTGATTATCTCACCAATAAATAATATATTAAATAATTATTAAATCAATACATTAAATAAATTCTAAATTTATACAAACAACAAATAAAAATTTAAAATTAGTACACAATTCATTAACCTAAAAAACAATCATATATGTCAGACAATTAAACTATTAGTAAATCAATATCATAATTAACCAAAAACTTACAAACAATTATAAAATCAAATAAATACTATAATTCAACAAGAGTACAAACTATTATAAAATTTAACGTCATTATTAAACAAGAGTCCACAAAAGATCAAACAATTAAACCATTATCAAATCAATAGTAACCATACATGTCAAACAAAACTAATTTTCTATCACTAAGTAAATTGTTATTAAGATCGATGCATTAAATAAATTTTAAATTTATACAAACAACAAATAAAAATTTAAATTTAATACACAATTCATTAATATAGAAAACAATCATATAATCAATAGCAACCATACCTGTCAAACAAAACTAATTTTCTATCACTAATTAAATTATTATTTAATCAATACATTAAATAAATTCTAAATTATACAAACAACAAATAAAAATTTAAAATTCATACACAATTCATTAACCTGGAAAAAAATCATATATGTCAGATAATTAAAATATTACTGAATCAATATTATAATTAACCAAAAACTTACAAACAATTATAAAATGAAATATATACTATAATTAAACAAGAGTACAAACTATCATAAAATTTAATGTCGTTGTTAAACAAGAATCCACAAAAGATCAAACGATTAAACCATTATGAAACCAATAAACCATTTCTATTTGTCAAACAAAACTAATTTTCTATCAATACCCTGAAGTGAGTATTTTTGTGGTGGTCAAGACAAAGTACAAAGATACCGACACTACAAAGGTACAACCAACCAGAGACAATGGCATTGTCTTATTGGCTCGCATTTCATAATGGAATGAGATCTCACTTAAGCGCACAAAATTTGCAAAGGGTAGTCAAAAGGTCTTTAGTTTGGAAGCGATTCAAAAGTGAAGCAAATAAAAAGAGGCAAAGTTCAACCATTAAGATTAACAAGTAAAGAAAGTCTCATCATCTTCAAATGGCTTACATATCTTTCGCTCAAGAGCTCCCAATCTTGCAAAATTTATATCGTTGGAAAGGTCTAAATCTTAAACCCTTTAATTTGGCATCACCTATTTCAAATATTGATGACATTTCTTAAAAGAAAAAAGGGGAAAGTCTTTGAGCATTAATTGTGTAGTTCAAGATTAAAAAAGAAACACAAAAAAATTAATCATAAACACATTAAATAAAACCCTAAAATTACATATTTTTATATGTATAAATCCTAAATTTACAAGTTAAGTTGATTATCTCATCAATAAATAATATATTTAAATAATCAATATTAAATCTAAATTTATACAAACACAAATAGAAATTCATTAACCTAAAAACAATCATATATGTCAAACAATTAAACTATTAGTAAATCATTATAATAGTTAACCAAAAACTTACAAACAATTATAAAATCAAATAAATATTGTAATTCAATAAGAGTACAAATTATTATAAAATTTGATGTCATTATTAAACAAGACTCCACAAAAATCAAACAATTAAACCATTATCAAATCAATAAGCAACCATACATGTCAAACAAAACTAATTTTCTATCACTAAGTAAAATGTTAATAAACGATGCATTAAATAAATTCTAAATTTATACAAACAAAAAATAAAAATTTAAAATTAATACACAATTCATTAATGTAGAAAACAATCATATAATCAATAAGAACCATACCTATCAAACAAAACTAATTTTTTTATCGATAATTAATTAAATTATTATTAAATAAATTCTAAATGTATACAAACAACAAATAAAAATTAAAAATTCATACACAAATCATTGACTGGAAAACAAACATATATGTTAGATATTTAAACTATTACTAAATCAATATTATAATTAACTAAAAACTTACAAACAATTATAAATCAAATAGTTTATATAATAAGCAAGAGTACAAACTATTATAAAATTTAACATCAATATTAAACAAGAATCCACAAAAGATCAAACAATTAAACCATTATCAAATCAATAAAGCAATAATATCTCACAAACCAAACTAATTTTCTATCACTACAATGAAGTTAAGTATTTTTAATAATACCATTACAAAACAAGAGTGTACAAAATCAATAGTCCCAATTCAAAATTTACTCAAAAAAATTAAAACCATCTGAAACAAACAAGTTAATGGTTAGGCCATTATTAAGAGTATTTTTAAATACTACTAAAGTCAATTCAAAAAGAGTCAAGTTACAATGTTTAATTCATAACACTAAAAACTTCTACAAACCATATTATTAAATCAATACTAAAACTAAATAAGAGTCTACAATTTAATGGACAAGAGTTTATACAAGTATAACAAAATAGTAAAATGTCCTTAAACTTTGGCTCATAGAAAAGCCTCAACTTCTCTCCTCTCTCTTTTACTTACAAGTATAAGAAAACAATAAATTTAATACATATCAAAGTGGAAAGATGAAGTCAAACTCAATAAAAGTTCAGTCTTTGATGTTAGTTGTATGACAAGCCAAACAAAGAGAACAACTTAAATTGTCCCACACAAAATAGTATTTGCTATATATGCTCCACTTCATCATCTCAATCTTGCTTTCATTATTCATAAGCCCACAATTTGCATGGAAAAGAGCAAAAAAAAGAAAAAATCCATTAGGTTGCATGTGTGAAATCCAACCACACCATCGACGCATCAACATCATTTGTACACCAACTATACACTAAATAGAAAGCTTAGAAATAAAGGTGCATTTAGATATATTCCATGTATCCGTGGAGGCATTTGGCATCAATTGTTTCCCTTGGCATCAATAGTTTTTCCTCTTTTTCTCACATGAAATGTAGATAATCTTTGAATCGATGATGTCAAATCAAAGGGCGTGAGGAGACCTTTCTAACAATATAAATTTTGCAAGATTGGGAGTTTTTGAGCAAAAGATATGGCCATTTTAAGATTGGGCATGTCGGGATGAACATGAGACATTGACACGTGGCGGTCTTTGATTAGTTTAGAGACTATCTCTACCTACATGTGCATTGCTTTTCCTTAGCCACGTGTTGGTCTCTATTTGGTTATGGGATCATGTTTTGTTTACGTGTTTGCTTCCATTTCCATTTGCTTTTGACTACCCTTTCCTTTTCGTGACTTGATGCCTTTTATCAAATTCCACTCATCCGAGGGCTTGAGATCCGCTAAAGTCTATATGCTGAAGTGTGACAAAATTACCACGTGTCCACCTTAGACCGTTGATCTTCGTTATGCTTGATATATACAGTGTGAAAGAGCCAATGAGAAATCTCCACGCACCTTCGCAAATGTCGAGTGTTCTTAAACCTCGTGAAGCATGGACTAATGAGAAAGCTTCACGCATACTTCGTAATTCACCTTCAACTATAAGATCTTGTATAGCGTTGTGAAATTTGAAAACATACATGGAGTCTTTTTGTTGGCTCACCTTTTCATGCGGTGGTCAATCAAGGTCTAACAAAGTCTGACATTTGTGAGGAGCATGGAGCTTTCTCATTGGCTTATACCCCGCTCTCTAACAAGATCTTATAATCGAAGGTGAATTGCGAAGTATACGTGGAGTTTTCACCTTGGTTCATGCTTCGCAAAGGTTTAAGAATAGTTTGACACTGCGAAATCCAAGGACATGCGTGGAGCCTTCTTACTAGCTCACCTTTCGCGGTGGTTAGTCAAGGTCTAACACAGTCTGAAATTTGCACAGAGCATGGAGCTTTCTCATTGGCTTATATTTCGCGCTCTGACAAGATCTTATAGTTGAAGGTGAATTGTGAAGTATGTGTGGAGCTTTCTCATTGGTACATGTTTTGCGAAGGTTTAAGAACAGTTTGACACTATGAAGGCACATGGAGCTTTCTCATTGGCTCGCACTTCGCAGTGAGCATATCAATGATTAACAGTCCAAGGTGGACATGTGGTATCATTCCATCACACTTCAGGCCTATAAACTCGACGAATCTCAAGCACCAAAATGAGCGGAATTTGATAAAAGGCATCAGGCCTAGAAGAACGAAAGGGCGGTCAAAAGCAAAAGGAAACATACACGTAAGCAAATTCTGACCCTGCAGCACCAAAGACCAACATGTGGAAAAGGAAAAGTGATGCACACATAGGCAGAGGCAATCTCCGAGGCCAATCAAAGGTTGCCACGTGTCACGTTCCCATTGATCCTGACATGTAAATATCCAAATAGCCATATCTTTATCTCCAAAGCTTCAAATCTTGCAAAATTTATATCATTCAAAAGTTCTCCTCGAGCCCTTCAATTTAACATCATCTAATTCAAAGATTGATGGCATTTTGTAAGAGAAAAAGAGGAAAAATAGTTAAAGCATAGGGAAACAATTGATGCCAAATGCCTCCACAGATACGTGGAGTATATCTAAATGCACCTTTATTCTAAGCTTTTTTAGTGTATAGTTGGTGTACGACGATGTCGATACATTGATGACGTGGTTGGATTTCACACATGGAACAATCATATAATCAATAACAACCATACATGTCAAACAAAACTAATTTTTTATCACTAATTGAGATCGATCCTCCTAATTCCGACACCTTTCACCATGTAGATGACATCAATTAAAATTTGGACGTGCATTGAAATCGATTGTTATCTCCACTTATGAATGCTTTATTGTGTTGTGTCCTCGCCTCTTACAATATCAGACTGATGAAACAAATTCGACATGTGTAATTGTATGTTTCACAGTGGATAGGACAACTAAAAATATAAAAGAGTGACACATGGAAAACTCTGGAAAAGAAGTACCACGTAGGTGGGTCATTTCCCGAGCTAATCAAAGATTGCCACGTGTCACTCTCTTGTTCAACCCGACATGAAAATCTTCAAATGGCCATATCTTTTGCTTGAGCTCCAAATCTTGCGAAAATTATATTGTTGGAAAGGTCTCCTCCAACCCTTTAATTTGGCATCATCAATTCCAAAGATTGTTAGCATTTGGTGGGAGAAAAAGAGGAAAATAGTTCAAGCATAATGTATAGTTTCAGATCTAGTAAACTAAAAATAAATCATAAACACTTTAATAAATAGTAAACTTACATATTGATTATCCAAACAAATAAAATTTTAAAATTTATACACAATTCATTATACTAAAAATATAAAAGAATTAAACTATTATTAAATAAATCTTAAACCTACACATTAATTATCCAAAAAATAAATAAAAATTTAAAATTTCTATACAATTCCTTAAAACTAAAAAAGCAATCATGCATGTCTAATAATTAAGTTCTTACTACTAAATCAGTACCATAAGTAAACCACTTAAAAAGAACACACAAAACACAATAAAAATATAAACACATTAAATAAATCCTAAAATTTACAAACTTAGACATAATTTATTAAACTATAAAATCCTAAATTTACAAGTTAAGTTTATTATCTCATCAATAAATAATATATTAAATAATTATTAAATCAAGACATTAAATAGATTTTAAATTTATACAAACAATAAATAAAAATTTAAAATTAGTACACAATTCATTAACCTAAAAAACAATCATATATGTCAGACAATTAAACTATTAGTAAATCAATATCATAATTAACCAAAAACTTACAAACAATTATAAAATCAAATAAATATTATAATTCAACAAGAGTACAAACTATTATAAAATTTAACGTCATTATTAAACAAGAGTCCACAAAAGATCAAACAATTAAATTGTTATCAAATCAATAGTACCATACCTATCAATGACCTTTCCCGCTCCGCATTTTTATTTTTTTCTTCGCCTCCCCTGCTACTGGGTTGGACCCTTTCAGTCCGGCCTCGACCCTCTCGCTGATGCTTTTGGGAACATGTCGCCATGTTTCCCTCTGGGACATGGAAGGATGTGATCGTTGGGTCTCCTAAGGTGACCCATTCTATAAAGGTTCAACCCCAAATTCTTGATGGGACATTGTCCCTGCAGATTTCCTCCCAGGTCATTATTGCTGCTCTGGCTTCGAGAGATTTGTCCCTGATTGGCAAGCTTATGGGCCCCAAACCCCCCTGGAGGACATCAAAAAATGGGCACGCATGAAGTGGACCCCCTGTGGCTCTCTTGAGATTGTTGTTATGCCAAATGGCTTCATCTTGTTCACCTTCAACCTAAGAGGATTTTGCTGAGCACTTTTGGTGGGTCGTAGTTTTTGGAAGACACGACTTCTATCTTCAAAAATGGTCTTGGGATTTAACCCTCAAACTAAAATTATGACTCAAGCGTCCAATTTGGGTTCACTTTCCTGGTCTCCGTTGGAATTTTAGGATCTGTTGTTATAGAAGGTATTTCTCTCTCATTGTGTTCTCTCATTGTGTTCTCTCATTGTCATCATCCATGGTCATTTTACTGAAGGATAAATCTAGCCCTTTACCCAAATCCATTGATCTCCTGTAGGATTTTGGCGTATGGACTCAACATATTGAATATGAATATGTACCTCAAGCTTGCTCTATTTGTAAGAGCATTGGTCACAGGGCCCAGGCTTGTCCATCGAAGCCAACTCCTAAGTAGAAAGATCTTATTATTTCTCCAAAGAAGAAAGGAAAATTTATTCCTAAAATCATTCCAAAATTTGGTACCTCCAACCCCTTTGTTTCCCTTTCGGAAGATGGTGAAATCCCATCTTCTAAGACTCCTCTCAAGCAAAAAGTCTCTCAACCCACCTTCCGTTCCACCTCCACCTCCTTCTTTTGTCTCCCCTCTTAAAGTTGAGCTCGCCCTTTGCCCCACCTTTCTATCTGTCAAGGCCCTCTCATCATTTCCATCTTCTCCTTCCCCCATTTTTGTTTGGAGGATAAATCCTCTCTCCCCTCTCCTTCTTCGTTGGTTTGGAAGAATGCAGCCAACCTAGGATTACTCGAAGCAATTGTAAGAATAATGTTGATGTTGGAATCAATAAATAGAAAGGGAGAACTCCCCAACCATGTAAAGCTTCAACAAGAATCAACTCAAAATATTGCTCAAGGCACTCATGGTACCCTCACTATGGAAGGAGGGGGCAAACCCAAATCTAAAAAATGAAGATTATCTCCTAGAATATTAGGGGAATAAATGCTCCCCTAGAAAAAAAAAATGTCCTTAAGGATATTAGATTAAAATACTCCAGACATCATCATGCTGCTATAAGAAACTAAACTCAAGGAGGATCTCATCCTCTCTAGGCTATGGCCTTCTGCCTCCTTTGCATCTCAGGAATCCTCTGGAAACTCTAGAGGCCTTTGCATTTTATGGAATCCAAAGGTCCTTTTTGGTGAATGCATCATCAAAAATCCTCATTTCATGGGTATGTTTTTCAAGAGATTGGAGCTAATATAGGTTGGATTGCAATAATTTATATGCACCAAATCTTGAAGCTCAAAGGGAAATCATTTGGAAAGACATTATGGAATTTAGGGATAGTTGTAAGCATTTCCTTGGCTTGTTGTGGGTGATTTTAATACCACTCTTTACCTTTAGAAAAATAGGGTGGTTCTCCATCTAACTTCAGCAACATGGACACTTTAGCCAACTTTATTAGACAAGGTGAGTTTTTTTATTTCGACCTTCATGGAGCTTCTTTTACCTGGTCAAATGAAGACTTGGTCATAATCACATTCAAAGTAGATTAGATAGAGTGCTTGGTTCTATGGAATGGATTATGCACTTCTCTTATTTCTATCTGAGTACTCTTCCCAAAGCTGCATCCGATCACAGCCCCTTATTGTTAAGTGCTGCAATGTCCCAAAAACTAAGAATCCTCCATTCAGGTTTGAATTGGCTTGGCTCCAAGAATTATAATCTTGATAAACTCATTGAGGAATGGTGGAAGGTGGAAGTTCAGGGCTCAGCCATGTATAGATTTGCTAAGAAACTTAGCTCTGTCAAAAAATAGCTCAAAACATGGAGAGTCAAAACCTTTGGGGATATTTGAGATAGAAAGCATTCTCTTGAGGATTTTAGAAGTTGCTACCAATATTGAGAAATATGGTAGAACTCTCCATCAGCAAGAATCCTCTTTGCTAAGTGATTACCATAATACTCTTGCCGAAGAGGAAATCTATTGGAGACAAAGATCTAGGGCGCTTTGGCTTCAAAATGGGGATCGCAATACAAATTTTTTCATGCTACAACTTCTAAGCATAGAAGTAGGGAAAAATCAAGGAGCTTTTATCTTTGGATGGTAGACACTTAAATTTTGAGGATGTTATTTCTGCTGAGCTGGTTAATTTCTACTCTAACCTTCTTCAAGAAGAGGAACCCTCTATTGAGACCGAAATGTCAGAAATGTTGCAACATATACCTAAACTGATTTCTGATGAAATTAATGATAAGCTCACTCACCTTTCTCTATCGAAGAAATTCATAAAGCGGTCTTTACTATGAAAGGAGATAAATCTCTAGGTCTGATGGCTTCCTTGTTGCTTTCTTTCAAACTTATTGGGAGATTATTAAGGAAGATCTGTTTGAGGTTGTTAATGAGTTTCAAAGGAATGATTTCTCTTGAAAGAATGGAATAATACTTTCATTGCTTTGGCCCCTAAATATTTGGGCTCCAAATATGTTTCCAATTTTGGCCTATTAGCCTTTGCAATACCTCTATAAAATAATCACTAAAATGTTGGCTTCAAGATTGAAACCCTTTATGAACATGCTTATCTCTGAACAACATAATGGGTTTATTAGAGGTCGGTTGATTCAAGGAGGAGTGATCATTGTTCATGAAGCCATCCATTTGGTTCAACATTCTAAATTGACAAGGATGTTTCTCAAATTAGACATGCAAAAAGCTTTGATCGTGTTAGCTGGCCTTTCCTGCTCAGAGTTCTTAGAAAATTTGGTTTTGCGACAAATGGTGCAATTGGGTCTATAGTTGTTTTTCTTCCCCTCAATTCTGGTCTAGATGAATGGTATTCCTACGGGATATTTTGCTGAGGCATTAGATCAAGGAGACCCCCTTTCTCCTTTCCTTTTCCTTCTTATGGTGGATACCTAGAGTAGAGCCCTCGAAGATACTAAGCAATCTGCTGCTATTTCGGGTCAAGATCACAACCAGAGTTCCTTCAGCCACTCACAGTCAATTTGTTGATACACTACTCTTGGGTGTTGCTTCGGTCATGGAAGCTAGAGCTTTGAATAAGATTCTTGATTGCTACCAATCTTCCTCACAACAACTTATCAATTTCACTAAAAGTTGTGTTGCTTTCCTTAACACTCCGCCCAATCAGATAGAGGAAATATTACGGCTATCTTTGGTTGTAGCATTGTTGATCTCCCTTCCACCTACTTAGGTCTCCCTCTCTTCAAAGGAAGACAACTTAAAAATCTTTGGTTTTTGGTTATTGAAAGGTTTCAAAAGAAGTTGCGGGTTGGAAGGGATCCCTCCTCAGCCAAGTAGTAAGCTGCAACTTGTGAAAACTACTCTTCAAAGCCTTCCTATATACTTTATGTCCTTTCTCAAAAAGTCCTCCTTAGTTGTTACTTTATTAAACAAATCCAAAAAACACTTTCTTTGGTCTAGTTTGAAGAATGGAAAAGGGTTCATTTAGTTTCCTAGAATATTGCTTGTAAACCAATGAAGGTTGGAGGTTTGGGGCTTCAAAGAGTGACAGATATGAATGAAGCCATGTTGGCCAAGCTGGGTTGGGCTATGTTCCTAAGGACCAGGATGGTCTAACTTTTACATCTAAATACCTCTACACATTCATGAGATTTTCTTTATGCTACATTCCATGGGGCTTTGCAATTTGGAACTCCATAGTCAGCTCACAACTGCTTCTTAAAGGTGGAACCAAATGGTGCTTAGGGAATGACATGCTCATTGATTTTTGGAATGACTGGTGGTTTGGAGACAAGCCTCTTGCTCTAGACTCCTTTTGGGATCCGATAAAAAACATCTCTCCTCTATTTGTGGCAATAAGGTCAGTGGTTATATCAACAGTTCTCAAAACAAACTTTGTTGGCATATCCCTTCATGGGATGGTTGTAGAAGTATCCATTCTGCAATATATCAATAGTCTTAGGACTGCTCTCTCCTCTCAGTACATTCCTTTCTCCCAACCCCAAGATGTTCTCATTTGGCCTCTTTCTCCCTCCGATGCATTTTCAGTTAAAGTTGCCTATCTTTCAAAATCTCACATAACTTGTGGCCCACCATTGAGACAAGTTGGTCTCCTTCTATCACTCCTAAAATTGGCTTCTTCTCTTGGCTCTCCTTTTGAGATGTTATCCTCTTTGGATAAAACCTAAAAGAAGGGGGTTCTCTTTACCCATTCGCTACATCCTTTACTTGTCTAGTTCGGAAAATACCACCCACCTTCTATTTCACTGCCCCTTTTCACACTCCGTCTGGGGTCTCCATTAGATGATTTTGGGGTTAATTGGGTTTTCCCCTCCTCTCTACGGTTGAATACTTTTTCTCAATGGAGCTCACCTTTCAAACATCCTATCATCTCCCTTGCTTGGAATCTTCTTCTCCCCATGGCTTTTGAGAAAATGGAAAGAAAGAAATAGATGGATTTTAAGGAGTAGTCTCGTAACACAAGTATTCCTTGGGATAGAGTCAGCCTTCAAGAGAACTTAAACTGCTACATCTAGAGGAAGCACAAGAAAAAAAATTAATTTCAACTGGACATGATGACTAGACCTAATGAACTTCCATACCTATTATTGCTCCCACCTCTGCAGTTGTGAGGGCTAATACTTCATGGCCCCCCTCACTAGGTTGGTTAAAACTCAATACTGATGGAGTGGCTAAAGGAAACCAGGTGCTTCGGGGGGAGGACCTATCTTGAGAGATCATTTTGGTCATCCATTGGTTGAATCGTAACTAAGTTTTTGGCATGGGCACAAATCACAAAGTGAAGCTCTGGCTATTCTCAAAGGACTGGAGTTAGCTCTCCATATTGGCCAAGGGAAATTAATCATGGAGAGAGACTCTCTAAATCTTGTTAGAATTTTGAATTCAAAGGATCCTATTCAATGGACTATCTATAATATTATTGATGATATTCGAGTCCTTCAATCCAACTTCCAAGAGATCAAATTTCAACATATATAGAGAAGGCAACAAAGTTGTTAACTCCTTGGCAAATATGGGGGTCTTATCTGATGGGAAAAAACTTGGATAGGAGACTTTCCGAGTAACCTCCTTTCCATTATATCTAATGAATTTCCACCGAAAGCTTAGCTTCCTTTTGGGACTGATTTCAGCTCCATCTTCTCGATAAGGCTTCAATCAATCACAACTAGGTCTATGGATAGCTCCCCCCTTTTATGGCGGTGGAAGAAATAATAATTTTTTAAGGGCTATTAATGATAATTATGACTTTGAGTGATTGCACTCGTGTGAAAAAAATATTTATTCAATGATGATCAATTGGGGCAGATTTTTATTTATGGGCAACACAATTAGAAATTAGGTTGGCACGTGTTGGTGATTGGATGGATGGCATTCAAATTTCCTATTTATTCAATGTCCACCTCGGTCATTTTTTTATGTTTGTCACTTTTTGCATGATGGGTGGGCCTATTAGAAGAGTTGAACCTACATCCCGCAATGAAGCTAGGAATGACCATGAAGTCTGGAACATATTGCAGGAGGAAGGAATCACGCCTTTTATGGAAAGGCTCTCGGGAACTCAATTAGAGTTTCCAACAACGTCTTGGCTTCTTGGCGGAAAGGGAAAGTCAAGGTGGGGAAGACCAAATTTATCATTTCATTAGATTCGATCGCTGTGTGGCTACTTGGTCTTCCTTTTAAAGGTGATATCTACTTCTAACGCTCCCTCGGAGCAGAAATGACAAACTTCCTTTTCCATGGAAAAAAATTAAGGAAATACAAGTCGGGACTATGAACGTGCTTCTCTTCATCTTCCACCTGGGATAGGGTTATGGAACTTATCATGTGCTACTTCACTTTGGAAGGACGTTATAAACTAGTCTACGACCCCCAATTGTTCTGGTCTCTCACTTGAACCACACAAGAAGGTAAATTTGGCTTCCTTTCTTTTCAATCTCTTGAGCTTTCTCTGAATTTGGCAAGGAGGAAGAAGGCCCCCTTCTTCATCACGACCTTCTTTATCTTCTCTTTGAAATCATGGCTTCTCAAGAGGAGTTTTCTTATTTCCCTCCCAAATTGGGTAAACATCGATGTGTTGCTTCTTTCGCTACCCTTCACTCATATTATCTTCCCTCTTCCTCATTTTCCCCGCCTCGTTGCTTATGCCGTCGCACCGATTTTCCCCGACTATGACTCTACTATGCTTATCACGACCATGTCATTGTTGTCTCGCCTCCCCTTCTCCATCCTCTAACATTTCTCCTTTGTTGTCTCCCTAATTGTCCCCTCTTGCTTCCCCAAAACATCCCCCTGCTTCTATCGATACTGATTCCCATTTTGCGGAGCCTATGGAGATCTCTGCCGAGCAAGAAATTATTGAGGTTCTTCTAGGTCTCTCTTTTGTGTTCCCAAACTCTCCAAATCATGATGTTGAGGGTTCCCCATTCATTTCCACAAATGATGCTAAAATGGCTGGAGAGAAAACATCCGGATGACGCCCCCATTGAATGGATGATAATGACATTGTTGCAAACATTCTTGGGAAACTGAAGAGGGCTTTGTTGATCATCAAAGACTGGAAATATTACACTGATAAAACCTGGAAAAGCATCAACAAAACACGTATTGAGATCCTCAAGATGGTGAAAATCTGACAAACATAAATGCTTCTACAACTAAGGATGTTGTTGAAGCTCTTAAGAAAATACACTCTATGTAATTTTTGTTGTATCTTGTTGTTTTTTACTTTTGGACTACCTTTGGGCTTTTTCACTTTACGCTTAACTGCTTCTATCTTGCCTTAAGGGTTTTTTGTAAAAGGATGTGGGTCCTTTCAAAACCCCAATTTTACCCTTTTCCAAACAAAACCATACATACCAAACAAAACTAATTTTCTATGACCAAGTAAATTGTTATTAAATCAATGCATTAAATAAATTTTAAATTTATACAAACACAAATAAAAATTTAAAATTCATACACAATTCATTAACCTAGAAAATAATCATATATGTCAGATAATTAAAATATTACTGAATTAATATTATAATTAACCAAAAACTTACAAACAATCTCGTAAGTAAAGAAGAGTACAAACTATCATAAAGTTTAACGTCATTGTTAAACAAGAATCCACAAAAGATCTCGAAGATTCCCTTTCCAATGGCACAGTCACTACAGATCATAACAACATAAGGGGAGAAGCTCGAATTTCTACACAAATCTCCTTAATGATGGCACCCGTTTCTCTGGAGGAGTCGCAGACACTCTTCTTCAATTTGTTCCCAGTAATCTCATCGATCCGGAGGAGTTCTATTGCCTTAGTAAACCTGCCATCATTGAGGAACTAGACAAAGTTGTTTTTTCTGTGAGGGCGATAAATCTCTGGGACTTGATGATTTTTTCGTAAATTTCTTTCAAAGATTTTGGGATATTTTCTCTGTGGATCTCCTCAAAGCTACAAATGAATTCTTCAGTAACTGGGAAGCTTCTCAAGGAGATTAATAACACTTTCATTGTGTTAGTTCCTAAGAAACCAAGAGCCAAGGACTTCAAACACTTTAGGCCCATAAGCCTGGCTAATGTGATGTATAAGATTTTCACTAAAATCCTTACAATCAGATTACAACCCCTTCTTCCTATAATCATTTCTAAGCAGAGAGGGGATTTTGTTAAAGGCATACTTATTCATGATGGCATTGTGATGGTCCATGAGACCATTCACTCAATGGAGAAAAAAAAAAAGAAGGCATTGTTATAAAATTAGATATGAACAAAGCCTTTGACAGGTTTCATGGATTTTTTTAGACAAAGTCTTGGAGAAATTTGGCTTTACTAATCATTTTAGGAATATTATCAAATCATGTATCTCTACTCCCAGATTCTCGGTCATTTTTAACGGTTCCCCTGTTGGTTTTTTCTCTAGTAGCAGAGGTATAAGGCATGGAGACCCTCTTTCCCCTCTCCTCTTCATCATTATGGTTGACGACCTCACCGATCCATATCCAAGGTGTCTCTTTGGGTTGTCCAAAGGATTTAGACCTGCTTCTTTGGATATTTTTGTATCACATCAACAATTTGTTGATGATACTATCCTTCTTCTTCTATCTTCTCTCCTATAAGCTAAGATGATGAAGCTCATTCTTGTGACTTATGAGGAGGCTTTGGGTCAACAAATTAAATTTGATAAAAGTTCTATCTATTTCTTCAATACTCCTCCAAACATGCAACAAAGAATTATAGAAATTTTGGGCTGCGAGATGAACTCTCCACCCACCACTTATCTTGGTTTGCCTTTAGGCACTAACAAAGTCTCTATGGATGTTTGGAATTCTTTGCTTGACATGTTTCAAAATAAATATGTTGGTTGGAAGGGGCCATCCTCTATAATGCTGGGAAATGCCTTCTCATCAAAATTACACTTCAAAACCTGCCTATCTACATCATGTCCATGTTCTTCATTTCAGTTAGTGTCATTGAAAGAATTGAAAGAATCCAAAAGCACTTCTTACTGACCGACACTTTGAAGAGAAAACGAATTCCATCTAGTGGCTGGAGCAAGGTTTGTACCAACAAAAAGGTGGGGGGATTAGGCATTAAGAATCTCAAAATAATGAATACTACTCTCATTGTTAAAATGATTTGGAGACTATTAAAGGAAGAATAACCTTGGAAAGATCTTATAAGAGCCAAATATCTAGATCAAGACATCCTTAAGAATTTTCTAAATCTTGAAACTCTTCCTCAAGGTTCTATCTTCTGGAACAATCTGGTCAAGACTAGGAGACCCTTGGAGAGTGGTTACAAATGGAATTTGGGAAATGGCAAGGACATCCTCTTTTGGGAAGATAATTGGGTTGATTTCCAAGATCTAAGAAATCACTCTTCCTGGGAGTAGCTCAAGAGCATCTTCATAGAAATTGTTGGACAAACTATCAATGACTATATATACAACATCAATGGGAGACTACAATGGAAGAAAGTCATCTCTATTCTTCCATGATATGTGGATCTTATTGAGGACATTCAAAGAATTCTTAATCACATTCCTATAAACCAGTCTCAAGCTCAAGATGAGTTCTTATGGGTTCAATCTTTCGATGGTGATTACACTATGAAAATAGAGTATCTCTTGTTCATAGACAACATCTCTTATACCTTTGATTGGGGAAAATATGGTATAAGGAGCTCACCCCCAAAATAAACCATTTCATCTGGCTTGTTTTGAACAGGAGCATCCTCACCATTGATAATCTTACCAAAGGGGATCTACCCTTCCTAATAGATGTTGCCAATGTAAAGCTGGAATCTGAATTCATTCAACATCTCTTTTTGCAATGCATTGTTGCCTTAGCACTTTGGAATCTTTATTTTTAGAGATTTGACTTATTCTGGAACTTTCTGAGTGACATTTTTCAGGCTTGGGAACTTTGGCAACCTCCCTTTAAACATAATTTACTTAGAAGGCTCTGGAGGCTCATCTTTCCTCATACTCTTTGGAGGATATGGAAGGCTAGAAACTCAAATATTTTTATAAACATCAATAAATCCTGCAAGAGACTTCTCAATGAAATTACAATTGATGTCAAAGAGAACATCTGAAGTTTAAGCCTCACAAGAACTCCAAGTTCCCCAAAGAGGAGGAGAGGTATCTAAACAAATGGAATATTGAGATTAGTAGTGCAAATAGTCAAACTCCAAGTGTGGATAGGTCTCTTATCCAATGGATCCCCCCTCCTGAAGGGTGGTATAAGCTCAATTTTGATGGAGCTTCCAAGGGAAACCCAAGGAATGTTGGTGGTGGAGGTCTCATTCATAATCATCTGGGTCAACCCATTGTTGCTTTTGTAGGACCAATGGGCGTCAAATCTAATCACTTTGCTGAGGCACAAGTTGCCATATGGGGGATAATAATTGCTAAGGATCACAATGTAAAAAAATTAATAATTGAGGGGACTCTCTCAACATTATTAATAACCTTAGAAACACCCATTCCCCAGTTGGACAATTAAAGAATTCATTAACGAAGCCAAAGAGATTTTCAAGGAGTTTGATAATGTAATAATTTGCCATATGTACCATGAGGGAAATGGTGTAGTAGATACTTTAGCCAATGAAGGTGTTTTCTCTAATCAATACAAAGTATGGTGTGATGTCATTGACATCCCTCACATGACTCAGATCATCATTGCTAAAGATGCATAAGCCACCGGTGCAAGAATAATATTACTCCATGCAGTCTAAGCATGTGTGGAGTCTCATCTTGGGGTATGCCACACTTGTGAATTTTAACTCTTTCAAACAATCATAATCCATAATATGATTAGACGTTTATGTGAAGGAGATGACTGTTGAAATCCATTCTATTTCTGCAATCTTTCCTCTAAGGAGTTTGGTGTGTTTTCTTTCTCCTGGGGAAGCTTTCACCGAGCGGTTCTCAAACTATCTTTGTTATTATTTCTACCACGGTGGCCATCCCCGCATTGTTGAGCCCATTTGTGATCCGACATGGAAAGAGAACACTAACCTGTGGAAGATCCTTGATGTAGACGACTTTACTGACTTTATGCAAAGGATCAAAGGACATGATATCCAAATTTCCCTAACCTTTGCTCGTAAATGGAAGGATAGGGTCATCACTTTAGGGGTAAGAATTCACCATTACTGAGAACCTTATCTCCTTCATCACGGGCTTAGGAATGGAAGGCATTAAATTTTACAGGAACCAGTTTGATAAGGATGTTCAAGAAAATAGGTTCGTGGAGGGAGATGAAGTCTTATAAAATGGTAAGTATAGATTGCTTTGTTCTTCTCTGCACCCCCTACAATGAGGTCACCAATATGGTGGTTAGGTATGTTACTTTGGTAGGGCACTACTCTACATTGCCTCTTCATCATCTGGCGTTGTTGAATCACTTGAGGCGCTCTGCTAAGGTTAGCCTTGCTCATTACATACTGCACTCCTCTTAGAAATGTGTTTTAGAAGTGCAAGCCCATACCAGAGCATGTCCCTTGCATCAAAGATTTATTTTCCTTTTGCACCAATATTTTCATGACATTGCACTCAATGGCCCTGCTCCCCTTCTTGCTCCCCCTCCCCCAACAACCTAGAATTCGATCCAAGAAACCTTGTTTCCCTCTTCACCCCCTCCCCTACTAAAAGAGTGCTTCGTAGTATCGATAAGGGCAAGAATATTACGGTTGAAGGCCTCCTAAACATGATCCACTCTACTCCTGAACCCAATCTTAAGATCGACATGCAAGCCAATTAGTTACACTCCAAGTCGACTCCATTAAAAGCATTGAAGAAAATGTGGATTTCCTTCTCAAAGATAACAACATGGGTGACTTAAGCATAATTTTTTTTGCCAAAGTAGAGGAAAAGATGGATATTCTCTCTAAAAAGTAACAAGACTTGGAGAAGGCTATGTAGATGATAACTAGCAAACAAATCAACCAATTGTCCATGCATAAAGCTTTCCTCGATTTCATTCACATCCACGTGAAACCTATTTGTGGAATCAGTGGTATCTCGGAGGATATTTGGATAGAGGGTAAGGCCAAGAAGAAGGCATTAACAAAGGGAAACAAGAATCTAGACAATCAAGCGGCTCTCAACCTATGTAAGGCCCTGGAAGAAGCTCAGAAGGTCTTTAACAAGTTTCTAAATTAGTTGTCTTTGGTTTGTTGTTTCTTAGTGTTTAGTTGCGGGTTTTTAGCATTTGTTGTGGAGCCATTTTGGGGCTCCTTATTGGCGATTTTTCCCTGCCATGCTCTTCATTGTTCTATCTAGCTTTCTTAGGCTCTGGTCCCCACTCATAAAAAAACTACCACTATTTTTGGCTTTTGAGCCTTTTGTTCCATGGGGTATGGTCCACTTTAAAACCATTTATCAATAATTAAAAAAATGAATCCACAAAAGATTAAACAATTAAACCAATAAAAACCATTTATGTCAAACAAAACTAATTTTCTATCACTACCTCAAGTGATTATTTTTCACTGATGGAGAATACAAGTACAAAAATAGTCCGACACGCTGCGAAGGTACGTGGCATTGTCTTATTGGATCGCATTTCATAATGGAACAAACCTGCGCGTAAAGCTACATTGGGTAGTCAAAAGGTCAAGGGAGCAAACAAGTAAGTAAAGCGCATAATTCATTAGTATAGAAAATAATCATATAATCAATAACAACCATATCTATCAAACAAAACTAATTTTCTATCAATTAATTAAATTATTATTAAATCAATACATTAAATAAATTCAAAATTTATACAAACAACAAATAAAAATTTAAAATTCATACACAATTCATTTACCTAGAAAACAAACATATATGTCAAATATTTAAAGTATTACTAAAACAATATTATAATTAACCAAAAACTTACAAACAATTATAAAATCAAATATTTACTATAATTAAACAAGAGTACAAACTATTATAAAATTTAACGTTATAATTAAACAAGAATCCACAAAAGATCAAACAATTAAACCCTTATCAAATCAACAACCATATCCGTCAAACAAAACTAATTTTCTATCACTACCATGAATTAAGTATTTTTAATAATACCATTACAAAACAAGAGTGTACAAAATTCAACGGTCCAATTCAAAATTTACTCAAAAAATTGAAACCATCCGAAAGCATGACGAGTTAATGCTTAGGCCATTATTAAGTGTATTTTTAAATACTACTAAAGTCAATTCAAAAAGAGACAAAGTTACAATGTTTAATTGATAACACTAAAAACTTCTACAAACCATATTATTAAATCAATACTAAAAATAAATAAGAGTCTACAATTTAATGGACATGAGTTTATACAAGTATAACAAAACAGTTAAACATCCTTTAAACTTTGGCACATAAAAAAGCCTCAACTACTCTCCTCTCTCTTTTACTTACAGGGTATAAGAAAACAATAAATTTAATGCATATCAAAGTGGAAAGATGAAGTCAAAAGCAATAAAAGTTTAGTCTTTAACATTAGCTATATGACAAGCCAAACGAAGAGAACAACTTAAATTGTCCCATAAAAAGTATTTGCTATATATGGTCAACTTCATCATCTCAATCTTGCTTTCATTATTCATAAGCCCATAATTTGCATGCAAAAGAGCAAAAAATAAAATAAAAATCCATTAGGTTACATGTGTTAAATCCAACCACACCATCGACACATCGACGTCATCTATACACTTTGGTTGTACACTAAATAGAAAGCTTATAAATAAAGGTGCGTTTATATACACTCCACATATTTGTGGAGGCATTTGACATCAACCGTTTCCCTTGGTATAAACTATTTTCATCTTTTTCTCCCATCGAATGCCATCAATCTCGAATCAAATGATGCCAAATTGAAGGGCTCGACGAGGCATTTCCAATGATATAAATTTTGTAAGATTTTGAGATCTGAAATGAAAGATATGGCCATTTGAATATTTACATGTTGGGATGAACAGGAACGTGACACGTGGCAACTATCGATTGGGCTCAAAGATTGCCTTTGCCTACGTGTGCATTATTTTTCCTTAGCTGTATGTTGGTCTCTGGTTAGCTGCGAGATCATGTTTTTCTTACATGTTTGCTTCCCTTTGCTTTTGACTGCCCTTTCCTTATTCTGGACCCAACGCCTTATATCAAATTCTGCTCATTTCGAGGCTTGAGATCCGCTAGAGTCTATCTACTTGAAGTGTGACAGAATGCCGCCACATGTCCGCCTTGGACCGTTGATCTTCACTATTTTCGTTGCGAAGCGCGAGCACCTTTGCAATGCCGGATTATTCTTAAACCTTCGCATAAGCATGGACCAATGAGAAAGCTCCATGCATACTTCACAATTCACCTTTAGCTATAAGATCTTGTTTAGCCCTCGTAAAATCCGAAGACATAGGTGGAGCCTTCTTGTTGGCTCACCTTTTGCGATGGTCAATCAAGGTCGACACGACCGACATTTGCGAGGAACATGAAGCTTTGTCATTGGCTTATACTTTGCGCTCGGACAAGATCTTATAATCGAAGGTGATTTGTGAAGTATGTGTGGAGCTTTCTCTTTGGTCCATGCTTCGTGAAGGTTTAGGAATAATCAATCTGAGGACATATGTGGAGCCTTTTTACCGGCTCACCTTTTGTGGTGGTTAGTCAAGGTCCGACACAATTTGACATTTGTGTGAAGCATTGAGTTTTCTCATTGGCTTATACTTACAACTTTTTTCTTCACCCATGCTTTGAACCACCTCATTCATTCTCACATTCTCATAGCCCCGTAATGGCTAAAATTTGGGTCTCCCATGATTTTTGCGACTTTCTCATCCAAAAATGTTCAATGGGAGCCCGATAAGGCAGATTATGAAGACTTTCATCATTAAGACAATTATATTTAAGTTGTTTGTTTCAATTAGAAATTTGTTTAGAAAAGCTTGATTAATCTATAGAGAGGACTTAACCAAATTTACACATAGTTATTTTTTCATTGTTGCATTACAGATGACCAAGCATGTAGGAATTGTACCTCTCCCATCTCCAAGGTGGGTAGTCCTTACCAAGAAAATTTCACAACTTACTTAGACCCCGATATAATCAATTTCATTTTGTTATAAAGACATATCAACATGGAGTAACTAAAAAAAGGGTTGTCGATATTGTTCACACAAGGGCAATGACACAGTGAGATTAACCTTGCAAAAGTGCATGGTTCGTTAGCCTTCAATTCTATGATTAGTTGTTTGATTACACATCATTGTCCTCACAAGCGCAACATTTTCTCTTCTTAATTCAAACAACCATTCACACCCTAAAGAATGCTCTATGACAACAAATGTCTACAACTTCAATTTTGTAATTTCTTTGGGAGTATATGCCATTCTTGGCCTTGTTTATTTAGGGATTTTTTTTACTATAATTTGAATAGAAAAAATATTAAAAACTTTGAATGAGGCATAGAAAATGACATTAATATTATTGTAGTGATTTATAAATGGGAGGGGCATGGTGCACTAATCGTATTTTGTAAAATTTATTTTTCTTTTCTTCTCTTTATTCAAGGATATTATATTTATTTTATCATTTGACAAAATAATAAATTTTGAGAATATTATTCTACTCTTTATTCACGAATATTCTTATTTTTTTCCGAATACAATTGGAATAGAAAAATATAAAAATCCTTGAATAAGGCATAGAAAAGGACATTAATATTACTACAACAATTTGATAGGTGGGAGACAAAGTGCGAGAGATCGTATTCGATAAAATATAGGGTAGCGTTGTTGTCAAAATTTCACCCCCGGGTAATTTTGATAACATGCATCGAATATTCAAGTCCTGGAAAATTGATTGATTCGGGGCCAAAAATCATGTTCTTTAGAGTCCCCTCAAATATTTTCTAAGTTCCCTGTCTGAGAGGAAAAGAGCAAGCTCTGAGAAAATGCAAAAACAAAATGTTGCAGAAGGCAAATAGGTTGATCCAGGAAAAATCGTAAAAATGACTAAGTCCTAGTCTTAGGGGCGATCGGGACATTTGGGACAAAAAGGCCCGAACCAAGCTAGCTTTCGGCAAGTAAGCACAAAAGCAATTTGCAAAGCAACAGGGACATCTGGGACAAAAGTACGCGGCGGGCGCGAAATGCCGGTTCGACCGAGAAAAAATTGGCTAACTGCTGAGAGGGACGCAAATGGGACAATCGGGCCAAAAAGGCGCGAACCGGGCGAAAAAGGGCCATACCCAAAATCAAATGGGACAATCGGGCCAAAAAGGCGCGAACCGGCCGAACCGGCCGAAAAGAGTCAAGTCAGTCCGAAGCAAAGTGGGACAAGCGGGCCAAAAATGCCCGAACCGCCGAATCGGCGAAATGAGTCCAGAGGGTCCAAAATCAAATGGGACATCTGGGACAAATGGACGTAAAATGCCCGAACCGGCCGAAATGAGCACAAAGGGCCCAAAATCAAATGGGACATCCGGGACAAATGGAAGCGAAGTACGCGAAGGAGCCGAAGGAGTCAAGACCAATCAGAAACTGCCACGTGTCCTCACAGGAGAAAAAGTCAAAAGGTCAAAGGGACGAGTTATCGAGCGCTGAACCGAACCAATGAAATGGCGCCACGTGTCCAAGTTTAAGGGGCCCACAAGCAATTTCAAAAGGAAAGCCCACGAAAGATGGAGGAGAGAGAATTGCTCGTCCAATCAGCACGTGCCACGTGTCGTCCAGATGGCGAAGAGCGGGAAAACATTTTAAAATTCGTTTTGATCTGTTCCGTGCCCTAAATCTTCAGATCGCCATATCTTTTGATCCAGAGCTCGGATTTCCACGTTCTTTATATCAACGGAAAGCTGTTGAGATGCTCTACATGATTCTGGGATCAATCTTGAGTTTTGGTGTAGTCTGAAGAGAGAAAATCGAGAAACGGCTCTGACGTGTGGTAATGGCCAGAAGCGACCTTTCAACAACCTGTTTTAATGCTAATGGGTCGCATTCTTCTTCAAAGACGCCAAAAGTGACATTTCAAAGTGCCAAATTAATGCACATGGGTCGCATTCTCCTCCAAAATCACTCAAAGTGACAGGGTATGGGTTGGTAAGATCCTCCATGCTTTGATTTAATGCATCTGTGATCAATGAGGAATGGGCCGCACGTCTTCCCATGTTTCGTCCCACAGGCTCGACCATGCAATGTAAAAGCCGATTTGGCTCATTTTAAAAAAAAAAAAGTTGTTCATTCTTTACGCTGTTGCCCTCCCTTCTTTTCTTCTCTAAGGGTTGAGAATGGAGTTCGAACCTCCTCCTTGCTCTGTAATGGCGTTTTTGCCTCTTATTAATGGAATGATGTTCTGTGCAAACTTCTGGAGCAACAAAACGTGTTTTGTGATGCATCTGTCCATCCTTTCTCGTTTTTGCTTGTTCTCTTCTTGCCTCTCTTCATTGCAGGTATCTGTGCATGTTTGAATGTTCATTGCAGGTTTGGAGCTGTGTTCATGGAGTTTTGGGACATTTTCTGTGTGAAATCTATCCTTGGGCCTGTGATGCATCTGTCCATCCTTCCCATTGCTCACCTCTCTTTGTCCCATGGTAGTTTTGATAGATGTCCAACATTCTCCTTCTCTGGTGTATCACCGTTTTAGTGTAGGCTTTTTTTTGTTTTTTCCTTTCTCTCTCTCTCTCTGTCTCCTTGGCATGGTTAGATTAGGATTAGATTAGCTTGCCTGCACTGGAATAGCTTGTGGCAGGTAGTTTAGGAGCAGGAACCAGCCTTCTCTGGAGATTCCTCTCTCGGTTTTACAAGTCCCACGCTTGGAGAGAGGTTTCCATGTTGTGCAATCACACTGGATGCCTGAACATCAACCTAGAAGCCTGATGTGCATCCAGGGGTGCTGTGATTTTGCACCAACAGTTTTGGCACACCCGGTGGGAGCTTAGAGGTCTTTCACTTCATCTTTTGCAGGTTGGTGTGTTCCTATGAAGATTTCAGCCTTTGGAGGCACTTGCAAACACATCTGGCGACTCCATCTGATCAGCAACCCATTTCTCTGAGCTTGCAGACCCGTTTCCATACATTTTCATCCATCTTTCTTTCCATCCCTTTCATTCTTTTCCATTCCATGAAGTTGTGCAATCATGACTTCATTTCCATCATGGATTTCACATCAAGCAATGGCGCAAAGATATATTCCACCTCCAACACGTTTTACAAATCCTCCAAATCAGCATTTTGAGTGATTCAAGATCGTACGCATACCCATATGAGCAGCAGTGCAAAGTCGGTTTGGCTATGGAGCTTTCAAGAGCAAGAGTATGCATACAATGAAGACAATCAAATCCAAGATCTTTGGTCTGTTGGAGAAAATCCAAAAGATGGAGGTGGGGATGGTGCGATCAGAGCAACATGGCTCAAATGAGAGCTTTGGAATCGGTTACAGGACTCCTTGTCCATGGGGAGGCCCCTTTCCAAGGCATTACACCCTCGGGAGAAGCTTGACTTCATGATTGCAATGCTTGCCTTTGCTTGCAAAGTGGATTGAAGAAATAGAGGTGTATGAGAGAGAAGTATTGAACAACCTTGTCAATGGGTAAGCACACCATCTCATGCCTTTCCTTTTCCTCTTTCCCAATCTGTTTCATTTCAGCAGTGTCAAGTTTCAAACCCTCCATCTGCTGTCCCAAGTGTTGAATCCATTTCTCCACCCCCCAGTCTTCCACCTCATCTCGATTCTTCTTTCCTTTTCCCTTCCAAACAGTCATCCCCTCCACAAGAGCTAATAGAAATACCCCCTCCTCCAAAGAAACAAGAGGTTTCACTGCCTCCACCACCACAAAAAATTGTAAAATCAGTTGAGTTTCAGCCCATTCCTCCTCTTGCATTCCCAAATCCATGTTGGGAGGATGAAAATCAGAATGCCAGTCAAGGAAAACAACAGCAAAAAGAGAGTGCCAACAAAGATGAAGAAATTCAAAATCTGAAGAGTTGGGCTCTTAGATTTGGGATGACAAAGATCCCCTTGATGGTTAAGCCTACAGAAGAGGCTAGGGTTGGAGAACAAATGGTGGTGAGGACTGATTTTGTTGGAGAAGAAGATCTTGCAGTCCCAACTTGTCCTCTAGAGCAACAAATTGAAGAGTTTGACTTGACAAACTTCATGCTGGAGGAGGAGTTCAATCAAGAGCAAGATTGTCTTCAAACATTGGAGGAAGGAGAAGCTGCTCCAGATCCAAAAGAAGAGGAGCACATTCTAGCTGTGGAGGAGAAAAGTGCAGATCCAAGGGCTTTGAGCACAAAGTAGGTTACAGGAGAACCTTCAGTTCTTCTTTCCACTTCATCTCTCTCAAGTTCTAGCACTGAAAAGGAGTTTGATCTTTCAAACTCAATATTGGAGAGTGAAGGAAACCATGGTGGTCAAGTTGCGAGATCAAGAGGACACCATGGAGGAAGTTGAACACGAGTAGCAGGATAGCAATGAGGCAGTTTACCTGTCAGATTTGGAGGACTGTTTTGATGGAGAAGAGCCGGTTGAGCTTTCACCTTTCTCTCTTTCATCATCCACATTCCAAACACCAGAGCCTGCTGCCATGAAGGAGAGCTTTCATTTGCAGTAGCCTGCATCTTACAGCAGCCCTTTGGGATCAAGATTGGAAGATTTTTATCTTTCATGTTATTCATTGGAGGAAGAGAAAGGACAGAAGGGTTCTACCATTGCTTCCACACCATCCATTCAAGGTCTACAAGAGGACTCCATTCTTGGAGTTGAAAATCGAGCTATGGGCATATCAAACGGATCGGACCTTGCCCAATCGGGTATTTGGCTTCATTGGAGCCAAAGGAGAAGCACTGACCAGTCATGCTTGCTTCGAGCATGAGGATGAGCTAAAAAGTACCGAGGATCAGCTGCCATACCTCTCAATCCAAATGCGAGCAACTAAAAGAGGTATTGGATTTATTTTGATTGATACCTTGATGATTTGGATAGAAGAACGACTTCTTGTTGATTTTCCATCCATCCAAACAGCCATGATCGGTGCAAATCAATTGCATGGCTGCGATTTTGAAGAAAGGGAGCTATTTTGCACAACCGATTCATAGGGTTTGTTTAGCTTGCCTTTGCTTCGATTAGAGTAGAGTAGGTAGATTTGCTTTCATAGAAGAAGTGCTCGTGCACACTCTGCATGTTCCATTTGGGACATGTATGATTTTCGATTTTGTACATAGTTTTGGTGTTGCTGGTTCGCTCTTGCACAGTTCATTTGAGTGGCATCTTGGTGAAGACACTCCGGGTTCAATGGGTTTCCAAGTGGCTCGAGGAGGTTTTCAAAGTTCGGATCGGTTGCGGGTTGCAACTCATGACTCCATGCCCAATGGATGTTTTGAACTCTTGATCATTCATCTAGCGAGGCGAGATGACCCATTGAGTCGCAAATTGTTGTCAAAATTTCACCCCCACAGGTAATTTTGATAACATGCATCGAAATATTCAAGTCCCGGGAAAATTGATTGATTGGGGCCAAAAATCATGTTCTTTAGAGTCCCCTCAAATATTTTCTAAGTTCTCCCATCGAGAGGAAAAGAGCAAGCTCTAAGAAAATGCAAAAAAAAGGTTGCAGAAGGCAAGTAGGTTGATCCAGGAAAAAATCGTAAAAATGACTAAGTCCTAGTCACAGGGGCGGTCGGGACATTTGGGACAAAAGGCTCGAACCGCCGGCTCGGCGAGTAAGCACAATCTTGACCATGGCAAAGCAACAGGGGACATCTGGGACAAAAAGTACGCGGCGGGCGCGAAATGCGGTTCGACCGAGAAAAATTGGCTAATCTTGAGAGGGCCTTGAAATGGGACAATCGGGCCAAAAAGCGCGAAGCGGCGAACCAAGGTGAAAAAGGGCGAGCAGTCCAAAATCAAATGGGACAATCGGGCCAAAAAAGGCAAGGCCGAACCGGAAACCGGCCGAAAAAAGTCAAGTTAGTCCGGCAAAGTGGGACAAGCGGGCCAAAAATGCCAAAACCGCCGAATTGGCGGCGAAATGAGTCAAAGGGCCCAAAATCAAATGGGACATCCGGGACAAATGGTTCAGAGATAAATGCCCGAAAGAAATGAGCACAAAGGGCCCAAAATCAAATGGGACATCCGGGACAAATGGAAGCGAGACGCCAAGGAGCAGAAGGAGCCAGACTAATCGAAAGCGCCACGTGTCCTCACAGGAGAAAAAGTCAAAAGGTCAAAAGGGCGAGTTATCGAGCCCGAGGCAGAACCAATGAAATGGCGCCATGTGTCCAAGTTTAAGGGCCCACAAGCAATTTCAAAAGGAAAGCCACGAAAGACGGAGGAGAGAGAATTGCTCGTCTAATCAAAGACGTGCCACGTGTCGCCCGAGATGGCGAAGAGTGGGAAAACATTTTAAAATTCGTTTTGATCTACATTAGTGCCCTAAATCTTGGATCGCCATATCTTTTGATCAGAGCTCGATTTCCACGTTCTTTATATCAACGGAAAGCTGTTGAGATGCTCTACACGATTCTGGGATCAATCTCAAGTTTTGGTGCAGTCTAAAGAGAGAAAATCGAGAAACGGCTCTAGCGCGTAGTAATGGCCGTGGCGAGCGACCTTTCAACAACCTGTTTTAATGCTAATGGGTCGCATTCTTCTTCAAAGACGCCAAAAGTGACATTTTTCAGCGGCCAAATTAATGCACATGGGTCGCATTCTCCTCCAAAATCACTCAAAGTAACAGGTATGGGTTGGTAAGATCCTCCATGCCGATTTAATGCATCTGCGATCCCGATGAGGAATGGTGGCATGTCTTCCCACGTTTTCGTCCCTGGGCTCGACCCATGCAATGTAAAAGCGATTTGGCTCATTTTAAAAAAAAAAAGAGTTGTTCATTCTTTCGCTCTCCGCCCTCCTTCTTTTCTTCTCTAAGGGTTGAGAATGGAGTTCGAACCTCCTCCTTGCTCTGTAATGGCGTTTTTGCCTCTTATTAATGGAATGATGTTCACGTGCAAACTTACGGAGCAACAAAACGTGTTTTGTGATGCATCATCCATCCTTCTCGTTTTTGCTTGTTCTCTTCTTGCCTCTCTTCATTACAGGTATCGTGCGTGTTTGAATGTTCATTGCAGAGTTTGGAGGTGTGTGTTCATGGAGTTTTGGGACATTTTACGTGTGAAATCTATCCTTGGGCTGTGATGCATCATCCATCCTTCCCATTTCTCACCTCTCTTTGTCCCATGAAAGTTTTGATAGATGTCCAACATTCTCCTTCTACGGTGTATCACCGTTTTAGTGTAGGCTTTTTCTTTGTTTTCCTTTCTCTCTCTCTCTCTGTCTCCTTGGCATGGTTAGATTAGGATTAGATTAGCTTGCACTGCACTTTGGAATAGCTTGTGGCGGAGTAGTTTAGGAGCAGAACCAGCCCTTCTCGGAGATTCCTCTCTCGGTTTTACAAGTCCCACGCTTGGAGAGAGGTTTCCATGTTGTGCAATCACCTGGATGCTTGAACATCAACCTAGAAGCTCGATGTGCATCCAGAAGTGCTTGTGATTTTGCACAACAAGCGTAAATGTGTCCCCCGTAAAGAAAATTAAATGATACCTAAACTATTGGCATGCAAAGTTAAAATTTTAATGTACTCGAGTTTTTTCACATGCACGCTTGAATTTAAATTGGTGTGCAATGGATGTTTTATTTCCCACATTTTCATTAAAGCATGGGTTTTAAGAGAATGGTGGAACATTTGATTGTAACACGTAGTTGCTGTTCGATTAACTGAGATGTACATCTCTCTATTTTTTATTGATTGTCACTTGAAATTAGGGTAGATTCTATATTATTTATAAAAAGTTGATGCTCTAAACCTAGATTTTAGATTATAGTAGAGATGATTTTGTGTTTTCCTTTTATCTTAATGATTTTTATAGGGACTACTTTTGCGGGTGTTTGCCACATGATTTTGCGCTATCATTATTTTCTTCATAATTTGTGGAGAAATTCAATATTGAATCTCAACCATGTATTGATGAGAAGGAAAAGATTTGCAAACCTACACCTGCAGATTTTATATTTAACACAATAGACCTTTTGCTCGATGTTTTCACTATAACTTAACTTGGTGTCATGTGAATAAAGAATGTAACTTATTAAAACATGATAACTATTTTGGACATTCATACCCTATTTTATAAGATCCCATTTTGACATAGGGTAAGTGCACCAAGTTGGGGGCCAAAAGGGGGTCTTAAGTGGACGCATTTTCTAAAAAAAAAAACTTCAACTTGTACGAGTTTTTCAAAATAGTTACACTCAAAATTGGAAGATGTTGTAGAAATATGAATCGTAGCATTTTGAGTCTAGTTTCTAAGCTACTAAATTTTATTGAAAATGAATAAGTTTAAGTGGGTCAAACAACTAAAATACCAACAGATGCTCCTATTTTTGTTAAAAAACATAATAGAGTGACTTTCGTGTCCCCCACCATTTTTGAGCACCATTTAGTATTTTTGAAAACCCTTTGGTAAAAAGATAGCTAGGAGTATCTAGTTTGGGCTCCATTTTTTTAGATTTTTATAGCGAATATTTTTTTATTTATGATTTTTTAGTATAAAAATTTTATGTTTTGAAAAATAACGGAGCTTCGACCGTGCCCCTAACTACCTAAAAAATATCGAAAATTAGATTTTTTTTTTTGAATATGTATAGAATTATGCCTAGTATGGTATTTTTTTAAAAATTTTGATCACCCAAAAAAAGATACACCATGAAATATAGACATATTTACACTTCAAAAAATAGCTATAAAAAGGCATAGTTAGAAAATAAATAATATGGAAACCTTATATTAGTTAGAAAATTTGAAAAATTATATTTTTAGAAAGAAGAAACTCTGCTCTACATTGTGGTATAATTTTTTTAATGGATCGATTGTTTTATTTTGATTTATCATAGAGGAAGTGACATTTTTACATTTTCTTGCAAAAACACGTTGTTTGTTGTGTTTGTACAGGTCCATGCCTCAGGCTTGGGGATCCAAACCGGATCCCAAGCCTTGAGGCATGGCTTGGAAAAAGAGAAAATACAAAATGTATACGTTATATACGTTACATAATGCGCACGCGTTATAACGTGTACGTGTTTTTCTTTGTTTATATATTGTGGCCCCCAACGTCCCTTTCATCTCTTTCACGGGAATTCTGCAAATATTATGTTTTGTCTGTAATTTTCTCTACATTCTTGCATGATTTTTAGTAGTTCATTTTATCCCCTACCCCACTAGCTGATTTTTTCTAATCATGGGTGACAAACGTCTGAGCTAAGGACAAGAGGAAAGTCAAGAACAAGACACACGAGCAATTGGAAAAGAAGAGAATAAAGAAATTAAAGAGAAAAAAAACTTCGAGTAGGGCAAGGTACATCCGCTATATCAAATGTAGCTAATGTATTAGAAAATGGGGATGAAATACATAATGAAAATGTAGAGAATAATGATTTTGCAATGAATAATGATATTGAATTGAATGATAATGTTGGTATGGATGAAGAAATTGATATGAATCAATTGTTGAACCCTTACCCGAGAATCCAAATGTTAACGAAATTTGTATGAAAACACCTTGAATGAAGAAAGTAGTCTTGTAAACGAATCTTCACCTCTAAGAACACCTCCTTCAATTTTGCGAAGAAAACCAATTCACTTAATTGAAATTGATGAAAACATTATAAAACCAATTCCTAACAAAATGTCGAAAGAAATGCGAGAAGAAAAGCTAGTAGAATTTGGGATAATTACTTTAAGAATTTAAATGACACACAAAGATGTCAATTATTTGTTACATTGATGAAATTAATTAAGATGAGACCTATAATGAAGACCCTTGGGGTTAAGAACATCTAATGTTGTTGATCAAAATACGTTAATTGTTGAAAACATACATAAAGCATACCAAAGCTGTAGGTGGAAAAAGACGCACCAAAGATAGTAATGTTACCTGATGTGCACTTACTAATTGTATAGTAAGTGATAAAATAGTTAATAAATGCTTGATTAGAAAAACAAGCGGTGTTTTGAAGCTAAACAAAAAACACTAATGAAAGCAATAGAGAGACGTAAACGCCTTGAGTCAGTCAATAACACTAATTATTGGGCTTTCTCTAGAAACTTCCATGAAAAGACAAGAATACATATGATATTCTAAAAGAATTAATTCTAAAATGTTTGAATTAGAACACAAGGGTGTCAGTGAATAGAAAAGATATAGTAAAAAGAAGAATAGGTTTTGTAATCGTGAATCGTGTGCAAAACATTTCTTAGATGTGACTAAAAAAATTGTTCTATAAGTTTAAGAATGAAAATCCACAAATTAACATTAGCCAAAGATTCTTTGAAATGAGCAAACCCTTTTATGCGAAAATCAATCACTCACGTACCACTTGTTGTTGCAAGCATCATGTTGAATTTTCAATGCATTATGATGTTTTTTGTCAAATACGTCGTGTTTTGCATACTGACATCATGTTGTAGGAGTGTGGATTAAATGTCCCACAAAAATATTCAAGAAAATTTATTCGAAAATATTTTATGAAAAATCAACAAGATAAATTTTTAATAACAAAGCATGTTTGGATGGAATGTGCAATGTATGCGGTGGCTTGCCAAATCTGAAAAGTTATATCCATGAGGAGAGTACATATTCAATAGGAAAAGAATTGGTTGATTTCACCATATATAAATCGGTGGCATATCAATTAAAAGATGGAAAATAATCTAAGAGGTGTGAGCTTGTTAGAAAATAATTATACGTGTCAAAATATATGGTCAAATTCGAGAGAGAAATTATTTTATGACTATGCGAGGCACACACATAGAGCTCGATGGTTGGATGAACAATTCAAGTTAAGAAAGGACACATTCCCACTTGATACTATTGTTTTAGTAGTTAACTTCATAGAGAATTACACATTGCGACCCACAAATAGAGGTTCGGTCTCAATATTATAACTCGGTGCAAGTTTCTATTTTCGTGCATATAACATTCATGCACTCTCTAAGAAAGCACCGAGCAAGATCGAAAAATATTAAGTGAGTATCATTTCTACATCAGTGATGATCAGACACATTCTACAGAATATGTACAAGGGTTTTCCAAGTGTTTTATGTGAACTTGAATGAGAGGAACATTAGTTTCAATCAACATTACATTTGCTCGGACAATTGCACATCACAATTCAAGAATGCACGGATATTTTATTGGCTAAGCAAGATGCACAAAAAAACAAATGTACAACATATCTAGAGTTTTACTGAGGCAGAGAATGGAAAAGGAGAGCATGATGGTGCGGGAGTATGTGTGAAAAGAGCACTTGTAAGAGAAGAGTTAAAGTTCAAGGATGGTGCTAATTTACACATGTAAAAAACATTGTTGATTGGGGTGTCAAGAATATGGGCCATGAATCTCAAGAGAGATCAACGGTTTGTAGATATTTTTGGTTGATAAAGGAAAAACGTCTGGCAAAATTTGAAGATTGTATGACAGTTACAGGATCAAGTGATATGCACTCATTCCGTAGTTCAAATGCAAATGCTTGGACTATTTATACTAGGTGCATGACATGTTTTTGTATATCATGTATTGATTTTGTGTAGAATGAATGTGAGTTACAACAGTGGGTGGATGAATGGACTTGTAAACCTCTAATTCCACTCGACACACATCAAGTTCCACGAGCATTACAACTTGCAGGGTCTTCAGATCAAATGACAACATCATCTAACTTTGACCAAGTCTCTAATTTAGTGCAACAAGGTACATACATATATGTACATGCCATGTTTTAGATTTATAAATTATTAAATGGTCAACTCTTAATGTATTTTTAAATTGACTAAACAATTTTACTTTGTGATACATAGGGCACGTTTTTGTAGTTATTGCGACGAAATTTAACGAAGAGGGAACAAACTACTTCTTGTCTCGTTGTGTAGAGGGGAATTTTTTTGACTTCCACAGTCATTGATGGTGAAGACCTTGAGTATCCCACTAGGTCAGTGGTAGTCACTAGAACTTGGCTTCGACGATATCCTATCAAAAATCAAACATTTGGTTGTTTGAAGACTATGAAGTACAATGGAAGATACTTCACTATTCACATTTGGTCCTTGCAACAAATATTAAATTGATCAAATATCAAGGTCGGCCATCAAAGAAGAACTGTGGAAGGTTCGTGAATAAGATCATGAAGCAATTCTAGCTCTCGTCAAGAATAGAGTTGATCCTTGTGGTTCATTGGATTGAATTTGCAAAGATATGTTCTTCATGAATTTAATTTGAATATTTACTTAAATGATTTTGTTTAAATTTCGTATGATTTAAAATTCTATTTAATTACTTACTAACATGTTTATGTAGGTTAGTGGTGCCAAAAAGCTTCCACCTTGACATGGTTGGCACTATCGGTAGAGAATTTGTTATTCTCGAAGCCAAGTGAAGCAAAGAGAAATTAAATATTAGAAAGGAACAACAAATAGAAATTCTCATTTCACTACCTTTATTGTAAAAATATCTTATTAAAATTCTCATTTCACCGCCTATATTGTATGAACCGCCTATATTATTCAGGTGATTGCAATGGAGAACCTTACACTGACTCAGATTGTAGTATTTCACACATTTGCAAATAATAGGACAACGACAGAACCAAATGGAGATGAAGAAAATCACAAGAGGATTTCATAGAGGGCCCTGACATGGAGGTATTGGATTTGATGATATGTCTTTAGATGCCACAAAGTCCAAGAAATCACCGTCAAAGATATAACATGTTTTGGCCTCAGGGCTCTTAAGGGACTACGCACGGGACGAGGTAGCTGAAAGCACGGGTAGCATGGGGAACCAAAAAAGCCTCCACTAGAATTCACCTAGCCACTCCGACATTTTGGTGTATTTGGTTTGGTCCCATGAGCTTAGTTTGCAAACTATAGCGTCGGCGGTTGTACTGTTTCGACTCAAATGCAGTATTTCCCATATTTGTAAACAGTAGGACAATGAGAGAACCGAATGGATATGGAGAAAATCACGAGAGGATTTTGTAGAGGGCCCTGATGTGGAGGTCTTGGATCTAATGAGATGTCTCACAGGTGCCACGGAGTTCAAGAAATCACTGTTGAAGATATAACATGTTTTGGCCTCGGGGCTCATAAGGGACTACGCGCGGGCGAGGAAGCCCAAAAGGACGAGTAGCGTAGGGAACCAAAAAAACCCTCCATTAGTGTTCACTTGGCTACCTTGATGTTTTGGTGTAGTTAGTTTGGTCCCATGAGCTTCCGTTTACAAACTATAACGTCGACGTGACCATACACACTCGACTGTACTACACTATTTTACACGTTTACAAACAATAGGACAATGAGAGAACCGAATGGAGATGGAGAAAACCATGAGATTCTTTCATAGAGGGCCTCGACATGGAGGTCTTGGATTTAACGAGACGTCTCTAGGTGCCATGGAGTCTAAGAAATCACCCATTTAATATATAGCGTGTTTTGGCCTTAGGGCTCTTAAGAGACTACGCCCGAACGAGGTAGCCTGAAAGCACGAGGCTTAGGGAACCAAAAATAGCCTCCATTAGTGTTCATGTGGCCACCTCGACATGTTGGTGTAGTTGGTTTGGTCCCATAAGCTACCGTTTGTAAAATACAACATCTAGCGGCCTTACACTGACTCAGACTACTCTATTTCGTGCGTTTGCAAACAATAGGACATCGAGAGAACCGAATAGAGATGGATAAAACCATGATAGTATTTTGTAGAGGGCCCCAACATGGAGGTCTTAGATCTAAAAAGATGTCTCTAGGTGCCACAGAGTCCAGAAATCACCCGTCGAAGATATAGCGTGTTTTGGCCTCAGGGCTCTTAAGGGACTACGCCCCGAGGTAGCCCAAAAGCACGGGTAGTGTAGGGAAAAAAACAAAGCCTCCATTAGCATTCACCAGGCCATCTGGACATGTTGGCCTAGATGGTTTGGTCCCACAACTCTTGTTTGCAAAATACACCATCTCTAAGCAGTCTTACACGATGACTTAGATTACACTATTTTGAGCATTTACAAACTATAGGACACCGAGAGAACCAAATAGAGATGGAGAAAACCACAAGAGGATTTCATAGAGGGCTTCGACATGGAGGTTTTGGATATGACAAGACATCTCTAGGTGCCATGGAGTCAGAAATCACCCGTCGAAGATATAGTGTGTTTTGGCCTCAGGGCTCTTAAGGGACTACGCCCAGACGAGGTAGCCCGAAAGCACGGTCAACGTAGGGAAACAAAACAAAGCCTCCACTAGGGTTCACTAGGCCATCTAGATGTGTTGGCATAGATGGTTTGGTCCCACAAGCTACCATTTAAAAAATACAGTATCTAGCGACCTTACTGTGCTGACTCGAGACTACCACACTATTTTGCGCGTTTACAAACAATAGGACAACGAGAGAACCAAATGGAGATGGAGAAAACCGTGAGAGACTTTTGTAGAGGGATTCAACATGGAGGTTTCAGATTTGAAGAGACATCTCTATGTGCCACAGAGTTTGAGAAATCACATGTCAAAGATATAAGGTGTTTTGGTCTCAGGGCTCTTAAGAGACTACGGCTTGGAACGAGGTAGCCCGAAAGCACGGGGAGCGTAGGGAACCAAAACAAAGCCTTCACTAGCGTTCACTAGGCCATTTGGACGTGTTGGCCTAGACAGTTTGGTCTCACAAGCTCTTTGTTTTGGTTTCTATGCCCCTACGCTAGTGGAGTCTTCATTTTGGTTCCCTACGCTCCCTGTGCTTTCAGGATACCTCGTCCGGGTGTAGTCCCTTAAGAGCCCCGAGGCCCAAACACGCTATATCTTCGACGGGTGATTTCTTGAACTCAGTGGCACCTAGAGATGTCTCGTTAGATCTGAGACCTCCACGTTGGGGCCCTCTACGAAATCCTCTCGTATTTTTATTTTATCTCCATTCAATTCTCTCGTTGTCCTATTGTTTGCAAAGGCACAAAATATTGCGATCGAGTGAGTCGGAGTTTAGAAGGGCCTGAGGACGCTATAGTTTGGAAACGAGAATCTCGTGGGACTAAACCAACTACGTCAACATGTCGGGGTGGCCTAGTGAATGCTAGTGGATGATTTTTTAGTTCCCTACGCTCCCCGTGCTTTCGGGCTACCTCATTCGAGTGTAGTCTCTTAAGAGCCCTGAGACCAAAACATGTTATATCTTTGACATGTGATTTCTCAGACTCCGTAGCACCTGGAGATGTCTCGTTAGATCTGAAAACTCCATGTTAAATCCCTCTATGAAATGCTCTTGTGGTTTTCTCCATCTCCATTCGATTTCTCGTTGTCTATTGTTTGCAAACGCGTGAAATAGTGCTAAGTCGAAGTCGATTGTGCGCCGCGATGCTATAGTTTGCAAATGGAAGCTCGTGGGACAAAACCAACTATGCCAACATGTCGGGGTGGTTAGGTGAATATTAGTGGAGGCTTTGTTTTGGTTCCCTATGCTCCCCGTGCTTTTGGGCTACCTCGTCTGGGTGTAGTCCCTTAAGAGCCCTGAGGCCAAAACATGCTATATCTTCGACGGGTGATTTCTCGAACTCGTGGCACCTAGAAACTTATTGTTAGATCCGAGACCTCCATGTTGAGGCCCTCTATGAAATCCTCTCGTGGTTTTCTCCATCTCCATTTGGTTCTCTTGTTGTCCTATTGTTTACAAACGCACGAAATCTGTAGTCTAAGTCAACGTAGGGCTACCAGACGCTATAGTTTGCAAAAAAAATCTTGTAGGACTGAACCAACTATGCCAACACGTTGGGGTGGCCAGGTAGATGCTAGTGGAGGCTTTATTTTGGTTCCCTATGCTTCCCATGCTTTCGGGGTACCTTGTCCGGGCGTAGTCCCTTAAGAGCCCTGAGGCCAAAAGACGCTATATCTTTGACAGGTGATTTCTCGGACTCCATGACACCTAGAGATGTCTCATTAGATCCGAGACCTCCATGTCATGGCCCTATATGAAAGCCTCTTGTAGTTTTATCCATCTCCATTCGGTTTTCTCAATGTCCTATTGTTTGCAAATACACGAAATCTTTGCGATCGAGTCGGTGTAGGGCTCCCAGAGATCTTTGTAGTTTACAAACGGTAACTTATGGGACCAAACCATCACGGGAAAACATGTCTGGATGGCCTGGTGAATGCTAGTGGAGGATTTGTTTTGGTTCCCTACGCTACCCATCCTTTCGGGCTACCTCGTCCGGGCGCAGTCCCTTAAGAGCCTTGAGGCCAAAATACGTTATATCTTCGACGAGTGATTTCTCGGACTCCGTGGCACCTAGAGATGTCTTGTTAGATCCAAGACCTCCATGTCGAGGCCCTCTACAAAATTATATCATAGTTTTATCCATATCCATTCGGTTTTCTCTCGCTATCCTATTGTTTGCAAAAAGTGTGAAATAGTGTAGTACGAGTCGGGATAAGGTGCTTAGATGTTGTATTTGGCAAACGGTAGCTTGTGGGGCCAAACTGTTTGGGCCAAAACATTCGGATGGCCTAGTGAAAGCTATTGGGGATTTGTTTTGGTTCCCTACACCACTTTGCTTGCCGTGCTTTCGGGCTACCTCATACAGGCGTAGTCCCTTAAGAGCCCTGAGGCCAAAACATGTTATATCTTCGACGGGTGATTTCTCAGACTCCGTGGCACCTAGAGAAATCTCGTCGAGATCGAGACCTCCACATTAGTGCCCTATACAAAATTGTCTCGCGGTTTTCTCCATCTCCATTTGGTTTTCATTGTCCCTATTGTTTGTAAATGCGTGAAATATTGTAGTCTTAGTCAATGTAGGACTCTGAGGGACGCTATAGTTTGCAAACAGAAGCTTGTGGGACCAAAACAACTACGCCAACACGTTGGGGTGGCTAGGTGAATGCTAGTGGAGGATTTGTTTTGGTTCCTTATGCTACTCGTGCTTTCCAGCTACCTGTGTGGGCGTAGTCCCTTAAGAGCCATGAGGCCAAAACACGCTATATCTTTAACGGGTGATTTCTCGGACTCTGTGGCACCTAGAGATGTCTTGTCTGATATGAGACCTCCACGTCAAGGCCCTCTACAAAATTCTATCGTGGTTTTATCCATCTCCATTCGGTTCTCTCGTTGTCCTATTATTTGCAAACGTGTGAAATAGTGTAGTCTGAGTCAGTGTAAGGCTGCTAGATGTTGTATTTTACAAACAATAGCTTGTGGGACCGAACCAACTACGCTAACACATCGGGGTGTCCAGGTGAATGCTAGTGGAGGCTTTTTTTTGCTTCCCTACGCTCCCTGTAATTTCAGGCTACCTCATTCGGGCGTAGTCTCTTAAGAGTCATGAGACCAAAACATGTTATATCTTCGACATGTGATTTCTCGGACTCCGTGGCACCTAGAGACATCTCGTCAGATCCAAATCCTCCATATTGAAGCCCTCTGTAAAAGACTCTCCCAATTTTCTCCATCTCCATTTGGTTCTCTTCTTTGTCGTATTGTTTGCAAACGCGTGAAATACCACAGCCTCGAGTTAGTTTAGGGCTCCCAGACAGCGCAGTTTGCAAACGGAAGCTCGTGGGACCGAACCAACACGCTAACTTGACACGGCGGGGTGGCCAAGTGAACGCTATTGAAGACACTTTTTGGTTCCCTATGCTACCCGTGCTTTCGGGCTACCTCGTCCGGGCGTAGTCCCTTAAGAGCCCTGAATGACTAGATTGACTTAAGAATGAATTTGATAGGGGTATGTCTAAGAACACATGTGAGTTATCAATCACCTAGTAAATCTTTCTTATTTAGTTTTGGATGGGAGTTAGTTGGCCTACGGCTTAGTGACCTTCCATTCATTGATAATTTATGCTATGATAAACCCATGGATGCTTTCAAAAGCGCCTTCAAAAGGATAGGGGTAGTCATCAAGCCTAGTGAAGGGTGTGATGTGATTTCAAATAACTTGAAATGCCTAAAGATTTAAAGGTAATAACACGAATTGGACATGATTAGACAATCAAGAATCATTGAGTGTCTGAATCAGAATGTCATTGCATCTAGAGACATTCTCAAGCATTGGAGTAATGTATATGGAGAGACATTCTCAAAATATAAACAGATGAAAGGCATCAAATTGTGATAACTCTCAGGTGTTTTAACAAGGGAGAAGACTAAGAAGCATAGAAGAATGTAGTAAGTGCATGATAAGATATGAACCAAGTCAAGAGACCATGAGCAAGAAGAAGCGCAAGTAAGGTAAATACACATATACACATTGATAAATTGAATGAATAATTACTCATATTAGGTAGCTCTTTATATACATACATTATATAAATATTGATTTCCAAAGTCTGATGCATATTATACATTGAAAATGCTAGTACATGTACATCACCAATAAATGAAAAAATAATCCATAATGTCTTAAATATTGTCAAGTGCACATCATATTAGTTTCATGCGAAAATAATCTCGAAATGTAAGGTCTCATACAAAATTATCAGTTCCAAATAGTATTTTAATGTGCATAATAAATACAAAAATGCCATATAGGCGTACATACATACGCCATGCACATAGGCATACAAAAACAATGTCATGTAAGACATATATATTTCATACTCATCAAAATATATCCCTCTCTTGGCCTTGCTCGAAGAAGGCCCTCCCTTAGATGAAGATGGAGATATATGAGATGACTTTGGATCATCCAAGCCCATGCTTTGAGTCCTCTTCCGTTGAATACTCACCTGTAAATGTAAACAATGTTTTTTCTCAAAACTTATTTTATATATGTTTTCAACATGTATTTAAGACCATGCTAGAATGAAAGTATTTACATAAATACACAAACTTACCGCAAGTTGTCGATCATGTTGAATTTGCATCTCACGCTCAGATGAGTCATCGGGAGCTCTGCAGTACGAATGGGGGTATGAAGATGATGAGATGGAGGAGTCTCGTGCCCTCAAAGTCAAAATGGAGGGGGTTGAAGTTCCCTACATACACATAAGATCAGAAAATCTAACATTAGAATTAGCGAAAATAGAACTAAGTACATGTATGTACATAATGACAATATTTTAACTAATTTTATCAATATAGAACTATTGTTTTTACCCTGCCATGCCTGTGAATCAAATGAACAGGGCTGCTACCTGTCGCAAGTAACTCCTGCATATACACAATGAAGGACATTATTAACATAATTTAATAATTCTACAATGAAAGACATTACTAACATGTAATTTAACATAATATGAATTACACGAGAAATTTAACAAAATTTACGTGTTGTTTGAATACCTCAATGAGTTGTTGCGTAGATGAAATCGCAGCGGTAACACCTTTATCTACTTGTCGTAGAGATGGTGGGGTGTCTAGTGAAGTCAACATCTTTATCAAACATGTATATCACGTGAGTTAGATGGACATACAAGAACATACATATATTTGACTTCAAAACTTATATATATATATATACACACACACATACAAATACACACACACACACATGTATGTGAAAATTTTACATAATTAACATTCTAAATTACCTCTGTGAATGTATGTGTACACATGGTGCTCGCCACCTGTGGTCGGGATGAAGATGCACCTCCATGCGCTATTGTCTTATCAATGCATATACATGTACAAATACAATTATTTCAAAAATTTAACATATATAATTAAATCAAGTACTCAAACTTTTTGTAACACACATAACAAATTTACCTACCAAGGTGACGCCGATGAATGTAATCCAAATGTCTCACTCAAAAGGACATCTGACATAGTGACATTATCGTGTGCACCCCTAACACCAGGTGCACCAAAATCAATACGCATGAAAGTATCGTCCTCCTTGGGCCCCAAACATATGCTACCACATGACGAGAAAAGATGTGGCCTCGTGCTAGTACTCCTTGAGGGAATACTCTGTGTACCTCTGCGAGCATCTGGCTTAGAAATCTCCCTCGTATGTTGAACAAGGGACACAAATAGCCCTCAAGAAGTGCGTGGTGTGTATCAATCTCTCTGTCTCCTTAACTACTTGAGGAAAATCTCAGGGTGAGGGGGCTTCTGTGTAGAAATCTACCTGCTTGAATAGATGCACGTTGTGCACCTGGTCGATCCTTTGCAGATCCTTTTCCTCGGCCCTGGAAATCTCGGAAATCAAAATAATTTGGGATCTCATTGAGGATAAATTCACAATAGAGTTTCCTTAGAAAGTATAGTGGCACCTCGTTGTTATTACAAGGTGGAAAATCAAACACCATCCACCATCGGTCCCAAAAATTATTTTTAATCAAATTATTATTGCACCAATGGATGGGAAACCATTTACATGACAACGAAATAGGAAAATTAGTGCGGGGGTCCGTGAATAAGGTGCATATGAGGTCTTTTAAAATTTCTTTTTTCTTTACATCCACATATGACAATTTGTTGGAATAATAAACCCTACAACCCTCTCTATAAGTTGTCCAACGATCAATTTGCCCCGTTGCCGCATCAACTTGAACAAGTAATGCCTCTAATGTGTTTGCAAGAGAGGCGTGGTGGGGTTTGTAGATTGTGAATCCCTCATTGTTTTGATTAAATCCTCAATTTCAATTTTATTTTCAACTATGTGGGTTCTGCTAAATCTTCTTGACTACCAGGATGTTAAGCAATTATGGGAGTGTCGGGAGGGATGACAGGAATAGTAGGGTTTGGTTGTGGTTGATTCCCTCGACCTCTAACTATAACAATAAAAAATATGTATTCAATTCAAATTTTAATCTATAATTTTCATATTTCAATGCAATTTTGAGAAAATAATTGTGCTTACCTCTTCTCCATGGCACCATCGTCGATTCAGATCTTCCCGGTGATCCAGAACGATCCTTTGAGCTTGAGATCCAAATTTGAATGAAAAACGTGTGGGCACAATTAAGCTCGAAACTCATATTTGAGAGAGATAAAATGATAGAGGCTCGGGCCTCTTTTTTTCTTTGTAATAGGCATAATGCATATGCATTATAACATGTATGTGTTATGCCTAGGTAAATCCCAAACCCGACAATTTAAAACGCGATCACGTTATAATAGAATGTGTACGCATTTTCTTTTTTCAGGTTTTTGTCGCTTTTGCCCCCAACTTCATGCACTTACCCCATAACATGGGAGGATATTGGTATAGTTTGTCAAGTTTGGCTTTAAACATGTGAATACATTTAAACCTTATAATATTTACTTGTGCGGGTGAGACTATAATCGAGAAGATAAATGTGGTCAATGTAAAGGGAACAAAATTGTTCAAGATGAAAAGTGGTAGAGGTTAATGTGGAGAGGGGGATGCAACACGATTAGAAAATGGTTTTTCAGGGCGAAGCTAATGAAGCAATAAGTATCTAGAATTTTGTATATACGTGACTATATGATAACTACAATTTGTGTAGGTTTTTCCATGCATGTTCATAAATGGAAATAAGATTTTTATATGGATATATATTTGTTTATTCCTTTTTATAGCCAAACACCATAACTGGAGATAGCGTTTTTTTATTGCAATTGAAAAACATCTTAATTTCAAGAGGATGGGTTATGATCTTTATGTAAAACACACGCTAACTTTGACTAAGGCTCTTTATGGTTAACATTTTCCCCTCAATCACATTGATGGTAAGAAATTATCAAACTTGGTATGGTAAGTCTTCCTATTTTAGTGTTTTAGCTGTTTCGTATATATTCACTCCAAGACTTTAATTAGCTAATGTGCACTTTGTGCACTTGCTTTTGACACTTGTCGGGTTTGGAGTCAATCTAAAGGCATAAATGATGAAAGTGTGTATGTATATCAAAGGCCATTCATGAAAGGTTGTTCATATATTCATTTCAATGTAGGTTTTCCATAATCTAGATAATTGTCATTAAAGCACTTTAGAGGCTTTAGAATCTATTTTTCCGTCAAAGGAAAACTAATTTTATGATGAAAATGGAGTTGAATAAATGCGAGGAGAATACTTTTCATGATGCCAATATTGAGGAAGAAATGAGAGGGAAACAATAACAAGACACTTATAAAGAGGATGATGAATTGACAAGAGGTCGTTGTGTATAGTGTACACAATAGTAATTCATTTAAATGTAAGAAGATGCATGAGAGGAACAAATAAGCCTTAAATGTTGGGTTGTAAAGTGTAGCAACATCAATTGTTTGGGCTATTTAAATGAAATATCAAGGTTGACAATGGTCTATATAGTGTAAGGATTAGAAAGTGTTCAACTAATAGGGTGTGTATTGTATTTTCAATTGTATGTGTGTGTATATATATATATATATATATGATTAAGCATTGAACTCACTATTTGTGGTTTTGATATTGACCCTTGTATATGTTTTTATATTGTAGACATTTAGTTCAAAAATTTATCCTGGTATTGAAATGTTCTTAAGATTATTTTGAAGTTTTTAAATTGTTTGCCATTATGGGAACTCGTCAAGTATTTTTCGGGGTGTCAAATGAAAAATGTGTTTACATCATTGTTTGTTGGACAATATAGCCTATACACACTCATAAAATATGAGAGAGATGACTCGATGATGATCAAGATGAAATATACAACATTTCTTAGAAGAGCTTCTGGATGCACTCTTATTGGCATATATTTTCTTCTCATTTTGAATCAACTCCCATGGGTCTAATCCAACCTAACACTTTGGCAAGATGAATACATTATTCTCCAGTCAATCATACCTTGTTACCTTTCACATATGAGGAGTTACCTACAAGAAATATCTACATTTAGTGTAATTAAGTTTGACTTGTTGTTAAATTCCAATTCAAGTTCTCATTTATTTTCTTGTTTTATTTTGAATTTTTATAAAAATCTATCAATGAATGTATGACATATTTAGACATGTTATTTAAAATGAAATGTTAAACAATTTTCTTTTTTAAAAGGAAGTCAATTGATATAAAAAAACACTACATTTGATTTCCATCAACATGTATTTTTGAGGCAAGATAAGACATTCGGATGAATGTAAATTGATTCCATATATAGTAGAGCTAGAATCCACTCCTTCGTAGTTACTAGTGATTACTCTCTAATTGTAATTTACTAATATTATATTAACATAACATATTCCATAAATAGAGGATGGTTGGATGCAAAAAAAATCAAAACAAATTTTTAATTCCTTATGGTTTAAACCTTGTATAATCAAATATTAGACACACATTCAAAATGTAGCCCATAGAAATCATCTATTGTTTTAACACAAGGTTTATCCTCATGTACTCCAAATAAAGCTTGTTATGGTGTAAACCTTGTCTAATTAATATTATCCACACATTCAAAATGTTTTTTTATCCAATATGCACGTATCATAAACTTTTGATACATACATATGAATAAAAAACAGGATCCTTTTTTGGGTTTCTCATTAAATACTCATAGTATTCATATGTTATTGACTATATGCGCAATTGTAAACAAAGTGCAACTCTAAATCAATTCAATACTTATACTAGAAACATTTACTTTGAAAGGATTTACCATTTCATGGCCTTGTTTATTATATTATCAAACTCTTCCGAGGTATAATAAGGTTAATAAAGGAATCACAGGATAAAAATATCAAAATAGAAAAATAAATTGAGATAAAATAATATATTTGGATAAGAATCATAGAAAATGTCACATACATTAACATAGTTGCATGTTATTTGCACCGCAAAAAATAAATTCCACAAAAGCATAATCTAGACCACGAAGACCCTTACTCGTCATTAAAGAGAGGTATTTGAACCTACAAAGTAAAATCGGGAGAGATTTTATTAATAAGGTATTTTAACGCAAAGACAACAAATAAGAAAGCCAAAATTTTAAGAGGTAATGAGGATATAAATATAAATACTCTTAGATTATAGAAGAAAAAATGAACAAATGATTAGAGATTCAGATGATGAACATGGGACTATCATACACTTTGGAGAAGACCTTTTAGGTGTATGCAACATACACAACTTGATTATTATAAATCCTCTTTGGATGGTAGAAGAGTAAAATCAACAAATGACCAAAGCTTCAGATGTTAAACATGAGTTTATCACGCACTTTGGAGAATAGTTATTAGGTGTATGTAGTGTACACATCCCGATTATATGTGATGATCTAAATAAATGGGAAAAATAAGAAGTTATTTATGCAAGACTTACAATGGGAAGAGCGCAATCAAATACATTATTTTCTCACAAGATTGTAAACTTATAATAGAAGAGTGAGAATTAAAAGACCCTCTTGTGGAACTTAAATAAGATCATAACCTATTTTTTTGAAAATCCAATTATAAGGTTACAAACAACACGATGAACACAATCGGGTTAGCCAAAGAAAATTTTCATTTAGAGAAACATTTGATTTCACTTTTTGTGAATTTTCTATTTCTTTCCCTTTTAACATTTTAGTGTGTTTCTAATTAACAACATAAAAGCATGAAATAATGCAACAAGAGGCTATTCTGATTTAATGAACTTCTAACATAAATTGCCCAATTAAGAATAATGCTTTATAAAGTGATTATTGATCTAGGAACCATCAAAACATAAAAGAAAGATTAATATTAGCTGATTTTTATGGATCTAGGAGGTTTTGAGTGATCTAAGTACAAAAATAGGCTGATCCAAAACTGAAATTTCTTCATTGTTGAGACTGACACTTGAAATTGTAAATGGTCAAAACCATACAACTAGGTCAAAAATGTCTATACAGTCTTGACCTTTTGCTTGGTCTTGGACCTACTTTGATTCTCGGCTTTGTAACTTTTTGTGTGCCTTGCCTACCTGGAAATGACTGTAATTGTGTTTCGGTCTTTTCGCTCTCCTTCAAAATAACTTTGTAACTCGACCAAACCCTTAAAGCCTTATAGTGCAAAATAAAGTTCTTGCAAAACAAATTTATGTGGGTTGTGGGAACCCCTAACATCGTTGATGTTGTCATTACTTTGAAGAGGGATCAAACCACATGTCATTCTCTTAGCATGTGATATCTACCATAGTGCAATCAAAACTTGACAAAAATACTTTGACAATACCTTGTTTGAGTTTCACACTTGCTCAAATACTTGGGAAGGGTCACTTTGCTTGCTTGTGGAGAGAATATGGATACTCTTGTACCGGTAGGAGACTTCAAAAATGTAAAGAGTACTTCCTAATGGATGTGCATGATTTATTTTGTAGTTTTGGGAGCTTGGAGTGCCTTTTGTGCTTGCTTTTACATGAGGAGCTCTTAAAGTGCCAAACCCTAAATGAGGTATGATTGACTTACTTATATAAGATTTCGATGGTTATTATATCATGAAAGGCTGACCAAAAGGTAACATTATTCCATACGAAGATGATACAATTGAAATTTTTAGTACACAATGTGTCGGTCCAAAACCGTACACTAGAAACAAACTGACCAAAGTTGATGTTTTCAACCTAGGAGGAAAAAATTGATTTTGACTTCATGGAGTTGGGGATAGATTTTCCTGGGTATTTTTATGTTATTAACCCTCAAAAAGTGATGACAGAAAGTTATGCAAAGATAAAAAAATGACTGAAGGGCTAATATGATGTCTTAAGCAAGAGTGGGGAGGGTGTATTTGTGCATGCAAGTGTGCAATGTCAATACCAACAATGTCAAAGGATAGATTTCCAAATTTAAATGTCTACAACATCCTCTTGACAATTGAAAAATCAACAAGGCTTCAAAGTATATTTGAATAAAAGGTGTGGGAAGAGGAAAATAAGGGAGTAACTAACAATGTTGTACATTACATTAAGAGCTTAATGTTATTACACACTATTCAAGAAGCTATGGACACGTGCAAGAGAAATAAACCTAAAAATATAGAAGAAATAACTTCCTGAAAAACCTACGGTATGATGAAGAATGCAAGACATCACAAAGATTTCCAAATGAACCATTAAGTAGAAAAAGGCAATTAGAAAAATATATGAGAATATTGTTAAGACAAAAAAGAAAATATATAACAACTAGGAGGAAAGAACCGATTTACTAATGAAAACATGAACTAAATAAATTTTGGAGGGAACTCTACAATGAAAAATATAGACAAAAAACAATATAAAAACAAATTAGTAATTCGAATATTCAAAACAATTGTATGAGCATGAAAATGAGCAAGACACCTCCCACAATTATTGTTAATGAAGAACTTTTCACAAATCGAAGACATCACTCGAGGATTAAAAAGGTAGTGATGGGTAACACTCAAGATATAAACAACATGTAAGTTTATGATTTAAAATGGGAGTAGATATCTCAAACCCCAAAATCAAATAGATCTTCCATGAGTTCATCCAAAACAACTTCCCTACAAAGTAGATAACCAACCTAGCCATACCCTATTTAATAGTGAAGATCTAAACAATCCCTCAAATTATCATATTGTCGTGGTCAACCTTCTTTTTAGAAATTACTTTAGGAATATAATAGAGCATAAGAGTATGATAAAGCATATGATTAGTAGTTGGGTGGAGGAAATATGAGAGAGAACACAAGGGAAATCAAGCTTGAGAATCAAACATTCAATTATCAATCATTGTGTTAGAAAATTAGGTCCACCTAGTTGAAAAAATGGGCTAAAAAGGGGACTCATAAACACCTAAATTTGGTAATTTATCATTTTGTAATGAAAGTTTTTATAATTAATCCCTAGATCATGTCTTGCACGCACATTCCAAAGCGCAGTCTCCTAAGTTACTAAAAAGTAGTAACACACTCTAGGAGCACCCCTACAAAAGTCTGAAGCACACTCTAACCAGTTATAAATCCATGCTTCTCAAGATAGAAACCATCCAAGCCAAGTCAAAATAAGAGCACTAAGCCATTGTTACATCATCAAGTGATCAAATTATTGAATCTAGTTGCACCATATCTCTATCATAGTTGGGTGGACAACTATGTGTGGTTTGAGGCCACTTTAGAGTATTTCAAATGTAGGTTGTGTACATATTTCACTTCAACATAACCACTAACAATTTTATAGGGTCTCCTGCTTGTGGATAGAATTTGAATCTATTTTGCATCATACATGAGGTTTCACACATTGCGACACCTATAGTTTCACATCATAGACATTTTTCATTGCATAAAAAGTTATAGAATGCCTGGGATCTCCATATAAAACCATTCTATAAGTATTGAACTGTTTGGCACTTCCATACATATCAAATGATTTGGTTGCTAATTAGTTTGTATCCCCAAGTTCATAGAAAAAGCACTATCAGGTCATTTTTAGACTACATATTGACACAACACACTTTGCTTAACTTAGCTTCTTGCATACGTAATAAGCTAAGTGCATCCAACTTCTTCTTTTAGAGATTATTTCCCATATTATAAGGATTAATGGAAGGATGTAGCATGAGACCAAAAATGGTCTTAAACCTTCAATCTAAAAAAATTCAGAATCTCCCTTAGCTAGACAAATAAATCTTTTCCAAACTCATAATAATATTATTGCATTATTCACACTTTTGAATGCATTGCATTCAAGCCTATTAAATAGGCTTTGTATAATAATGTTTAAACAAATTTTTTTTGAACAACCTCATACATGTATAATTAATTTGTTTGAGAAATTAATAACTAGGGCTACAACAATTTAACCAAACATCTCCTATGAAAAAGCTTACATAGTGTGAGCACAAACTAGTTTAGGATAGAAAATAACTTGAACTACTTCCTAATATGCTAGTGTGAACACAACTCTGACGCTCTCCCTTAAATGAAATTGTAGGGAGAAAAAATGAAAGTGGGTCCCTGGTTACTAGGTTTGATAAGGTACCCATCTACAAATATGAAAAAGAAGAAGGAAGGACTCAACTAGCATCCCCTCAAGTACAACTTCCTCCACCCTAAAAATGCTCACAACTAAAGGGAGCGTGGAGAAGTAAAGGGATTAGTGAAGATGCCTACAACACGATAAGTTGTGTGAACAAACTCCAAACAAACAACTTCATCTTGAATTAGTTGTTGAATGAAGTGCATGTGAATCTTTATATGTTTGGTGTGTTGATTCTCAATTGGGTTGTGTGAAATCGTAATAGCACTTTTTTATCACACCAGATCAAAGTAGGAGCTTGTTATGGAAATATGATCTCACCAAATAATCGTCAAAGCTAGATAGCCTCATGTCCAACCTTAATAGTACCTCAATCCTCAACCTCGGTCGATGAAAATGCAGCTATAGTCTATTTCTTGCATGCCCATGCAACATGACCAAAGATAAGGTGAAAGACGAATCCAAAATTAGATCGACGGGCATTAACACATCCGCCCTAATCGAGTATGTGAATCACTCAATATCAAAAATACTTGTGATGAGTACAAAGCCAAAGTTCAATGTGCCCCAAATATAATGTAAAATATGATTGGATTAATGTTAGTGACTCTCATGAGGCTCATGGGAGAATTGAGAGACCACGTTGATAACAAAAATGATATCAAGGCATGTATGTGTCAAGTATAAAATATTGCTAACCAATTTCTTATACAAGGTAGGATCAACCAATTTTTATTTGTATTCAATCATCAAATTAATACGACTAATATGGCGTGAGAGAAGTCTTAGCAATCAACCATACCAAAATTATGAATAAGATATGCGGATTACTTCTTCTATCTAATATACATATCTTCGGGAGAATTGTGAACTTGGAGGCCTAGAAAAAGTTTAGAAGTCCTATGTCTGTCATGTCAAATATTTCCATCAACTCATGCTTTATGTCCTAAATAAGAGATTTTGAACAACTTGTGAGGATGAGGTCATCAACATACAACACCAATATCAAACGATCCTTACCTTGCTTCATGATGTAAACATTGTGATTAGAATCACAATGATAAAATCCAAAACTTAGTGTAAAGTTATCAATATTCTCATACCAAGCTTGAGGATATTGTTTGAGCCCATAAAGAGAATGATGAAGTCTTTACACCATGGAAGGGTCATCTATAAAGTTACTCCATATATATATCCTCTTGGAGATCATCATGTAGGGAGGCCCTCTTCTTTCCATTTAATAGACTGGTCATTGATGTGCTACAACAAGGGAGAGAACTTGGCGTATTGAATACATATTCGTAATTGAAGCAAAAATCTCAAAGTAATCCACCCCTTTGACTTGTGAGAACCCCTTGGATATAAGACGTGCCTTATGCTTCTATGTTAAACCATATCTTGCATATTTGGTATTATAGACCCATTTACAATGTACAAGTCTTATTCCCTTAGGAAGAGGTACTAACTCCCACGTGTTATTATTCATGAGTGAAGAATACTCATCTTACATAGTAGCTTCCCACTTAGATTTCCCCCCTTGCCTTAGAGAATGTTATGTGACTAAATCTCCCCATATTAATAAATGTGTAAAGTGGTGGAAATAAACAAGGGTTAATAAAAGATTACCTAAAAGTAATATTCAAAGTTATGTTGTCTGTGAAAAGATATGGTAAAAGAGAGAATGATTACTTATGAAATAATAAATCAACCCGATTTAAGGGTGAATGAGAAATTATCATGTGAAACTATAAGTTAATTAAATAATGAAAGGGTGTGTTGGTTGTAACTACCCCTTGGATATTATAAAAGGGGTGATCACCTAATGGATGAGAAGAAGGAAATTGGAATTGAAATTAAAATTATATTTTGGGAACCTTAATAATAGCTTGAGACTAGAGCAAGTACCTTGCGAGTGAAATGAGGCGCATAGAGTGCATCCGATAGGAAGTACACAACACACCCTAGATGTCCTTGGTTGGGGTTAGATAATTATTTGTACATTTCTTCATGATGTGAATTCCTCATTTGCACAAGTGTGATTGTGCTGGAGTGCTTCTACTCAATAGGGTTATATAACCATCTATCGAAGACCCTCTAGATATGTACTGAACCCGCTTTATATTAATGAAATAAAGGCTTTAATGTTTATTTTGTAATTCTATTCATTTTTCCTTTATATGCATGAATTGTTTATTAAATCATTATTCATATATTTGATTATAATTCTTCATTGGACTTTTTAGTTACCATGTTTTTAGAGCATTGTTAAACTATATTCTCTCCTAGAAAAATTGGTCATGTTTGGTATCGAACTAGTATCTTAAAGGATGTGTGGAAAAGGGTTTGTGCTTATTGGACTATACCTAAGTCATTGTATCATTCAACATCAATTAGAACCACTTAAAATGTCTGTGTGTGCTCTACTATGAACTGTGAATTTCACAAGAAGAAATTACAAAAATTTCCTAGTTTATCCACCATATAATTGTGACTAAGATATATAAATTTACATGCACTTTGTATTAGTCCATGTACCCATTTCATCACTATCCACACCTCTCTTAAACCTTAGTTGATGTGTACAAATGGCGAAATCTATGGTTCACGAAACGTCGAGCCATTTCCATGAATCTTTGCACTTTTATTTACAGGTTTCCTTGTTCTCGTGATTCCGTGTCTTTCATAGTGTTATACAAGATCTTATTTTTGTGAGTCTCGAGAATGTCTCATTGGGTTCTCAAGCCATGTATTTCCCAGTGTTTAGTTTTATTTGAGCCCCACTTATTGCATGTTGTTTCAAACATTATGTTTGTATCCCTAACCTTGACCTTGTGTCCAAGGCTTCACCAAAAACCTCGAGAACCTGTGGAAATCCCAAGAACAAAGAAAATCCTCAAGCAATTAAAAAAGAGAGAACTTAAAAATCCCCAAGATTCGAGGACCTTATTTTTGTGATCCCGACAATCTGCGAATAAATGAGTCTCACAAATCCTTCCACGTATCAAGTGGGTATGATGTACTTTGAGTTCCATATTTTAAGTTTTTTCAAATTTATGAGATCACGTGACCTGTGTGACGACATGTTGTAATATTGGGTGTTCACTTGTTATGGTCACCAAATTTACAAATCTTTGAGTCTCTAAATCCCCAAAATCCCAAAAGAAATTACCACGTATCCCAAACTTTCACTTTTTCCACCGAACCACCCTTAGATTGGTCCAACTAACCAGAGCTTGTAATTGGCCAAATTTTTGGTGATCTCATGGTTTTGACCTCACTAAGATTTGAAATTTATGACCATGCCCACCTCGACAGATGAGAGCATGTCATTGGCTCAAAACAATGCACCTCTTTTATTGGTATGTGTGTTTTCTCCAAGTTCACAAATTTCAAGTCGGCGCACCAAGACGGGCTCATTGAGCTATTCCTTTAAAATCATGCACATAATAAATAGGGAGTCGGGGCCCCTCAGGACTATCGTATGTTGGTTAGTTGGAATTGTAGAGGCTATCCTTGGAGGAGGGGTCCTGGGTTGGGGCCCATAGCAGAGGGTAGAGACATCATTGTACTTGTGGAGACACATGAGCATGAAGGTTGCAGAGTACCAAATTTTACTAGGATATGAGAAGGTCTCAGTTTGGAATGGGTTGGGAGAGAAGAGAAAAGGACATGGTGGAGTGACAATATTAGTTAGGGAAGCATGGAAAGGAGTCATCAAGGAAGAAAAAAAGGACCCGAATAATCAATACTTATGGCTGAAACTGACCGTAAAGGCAACCACTCTTTTTCTCGCAGCGTGTTACTTCACTCCATATGGATCTAAAACCTACAAGAAGAGGAACATGGATAGAGAGGACCCCTTTGGAGCATTGAAAAGAGACATAGCTGAGTTTGGCATCAAGGGAGAGATCATTCTAATAGGGGACTTTAATGCTAGGACAACTAATAATCAATCCCTCTACTTTGGGAAAGAAGAAGAATGGAATAACGATCCTATATGGTTGGAAGAGGACAAACAACATAAATGGGAATGGGTCTCACAAGATATCAATGGTGGTGTTTCTCATTTTGGGGCTGAATTGTTAGGTCTATGCAGCTTACATAATTTGATCATATGTAATGGCATAAAGACATGGCCAAATTCCGGAAACATCACATGTCAAACATACAATGGTCAAAGTGTCGTAGACTATGCCATATGCTCACAAAACATTATGTCTGAGATTTTGGAGGTCGAGGTAGGAAGTTGTCCTATAGAAATGAAATCAGATCATAATCCAATTCATGTGAAGATCAGTATGCAAAACAAGGACCAACAAAAAGAGCACCTTCATTTGAACAAAAAAGTAGGGTATCAAGGCAAAATCCTTGTGAATCAGGAGAACCATGCCATCTTTAAAGGGATGATTGCAAAACAGTTACAGGAAATGTAGGATATTGTTAACTCCAACAAGGGAAAATACATGCTCAATAGTGTGCAGTTAATGAATATAATACACAATGCGCTAAGGGAGTGCAAACGTGCTAGAACTCGAGAGAAGTGTTAAAAATAGTTTTCCGGCAAATCCATGGTTTGACGAAGAGTGCAAGGCTGCGAAAAGAAGGTTAAATGCTTAGGAAAAAAAAACAGATACAAAGGTATATAGAAAGTTAGTGAGAAACAAAAAGGAAGAGTACATGAGAGGTAGGAGAGAGGAGCTGATTTTCATGGGGAAGCATAATCCGAGAGGTTTCTGGAGAGAGCTTCAACAGAGTAGAACTACAGTGGAGAACAACATCACAGACACTCAGTGGCTTGAATATGCAAAGATGCTCTACGAAAGAAGCAATGACTTGCTGCTTCTTCCTTATGTTATTGAAAACAGGGACAAACTCTTCTCCACGAAAGACATCAAGGAAGGGATCACAAGATTAGCAGGGGGAAAGACTCAAGACATAGATGGGCTGCAAGCAGAATTCTTAAATTGGGGTGTAGAAGATCTTGCTCCGCACATTACAAACATCTTTAATAGATGGTGTCCCCAGATTTCACCCTGAAATCTAAGACTACCCCATGTAAAATTTTTCGTACTTTTAAAATAATGGGTCGTTTTGTGTTTTTATTGCCAAAAAGTGTTTGTATTGTGTCAAGATATTCCCAAAGAGTTATATTAGCCAATTTCGCCAAATACCCAGATGCCCAAAATTGTTATATTCTATCGTTGGGGTTTGCGTGCGGGAAAATTTGTATTTAATTATTTTGAGCCCCGTTTGAGGTAAATTGTGCTCGATTTAACCCTGTTGTGATCTTATATGTCAATATTCCCATATACCAGTAGGGTTTTAACCAGGAATGAATCCTGGGCTTTATCTGTGACTTCTGGCAACATTTTACGTTTTTGGTGTTTTCCCGTTTTGTTTTCTGTGAAATTTCTCTAGGTCAATTCCTTTGCCGGTTTGGTCTGATTCCTTGCCTGGAGTATCTGGAGATCATCTATGGATGTTATGCCAGAAGGAATTTGCCATAGGAGGTCTGGTTCTCTCTGAAAAGATGAAGTCATGCACAAAAAAGCTTCTTCTGGGCAGGTCACATTTTTGGGGAAAGGAAGGTTTTAAGCTACAATGGGATTTTTGGTAGTAGCAAGTTGGTGGGAATTTTGTACTTGCCTAGCACGGTACTTTTTCCCATGAAAGAAACGCCACTTAAGTCGCAATGGGAAAATTAGAAGCAGCAGGCAGGTGAGAATTTCTTATTTGCCTTACAGGTAAGAATCCCCATTGTGAAATAAAAGAAAATCACTTAAGGCATTGATGGGATTTTCTTATTTGCCTTGTAGGGTAAATAATCCCATTATGAAAGTCAAACAACTTAAGTGGATCATGGGATTTTTGGAGCTGCGGTGCAGGGTGAATAATTCCATTGAAAATTGGCTTTTAAAAATAGAAATGACTTATGTCAAAAAGTGTGACCCCTTTTGGGATAGAAGGACAACTTTAAAATGCATCAATTAATTAATTTTTCTCCACATTTGGTGCCCCAAGCATGAGGAAAAGTCAACAAGGGTAAAGATGATAAAGGAAATTAGAATTAGAATTCTAAAATTAAATAAATATAATTTATTTAATGCAGCCCCCTTCATGTCAAAAAGTGTGACCCATATTGAAGAGGAATAATGCTTTTTTAAAGTATTAATTTATATAATTAATTCCTATTTTTAGTGGATGAGGTCAAATCACACTGTGAAGCTTAAGTGGACTGGAAGTAGTGAGTTAAAATTAAATAAATTTAATTTATTTAATGGCAGCTATGAGCATGCACAAAATAGGTGCCCCAATTGAAGAGAAAAGCATGTTAATTAATTAATTAGTTCAGGAATAAGAGGGGAAATTATTAATTATAGAATGGTGAATGTTATATAAGTATGGGCTACCATAAGGATGAATTAATTAATTCTTTAGCAAGGAAGTACAACCTAGGCAAATTTGGCACCCATTTAAGGAGGAATTTTGCACATAAGAAGGTGTTTTTTGCTTTGGAAGTCTTCAAAGTTTGGCGCCTGGGTTTGACAGAGCTTGATTTGTGTCTGATTAATTGTCTGCATAGTGGTACAGGCACTCAGGTGAAGTTGGTAAAATTCATGTTTGCTTTGCATGCAAACAAAACATCAAATTTTGGGGCAACAGGGTTGATATATGCAGATTTTTATAATTAAAATCAAGTGTTCATGTTCAGGTTGCCATCTTTGTCTGAATTAATTGCAGGAATTCATTACAGGTGCTTTTATAAGAGAAAGGGAGCTTAAATCAATGTCAATCCATTGAACATATCCTCCGAATCGAAGAAATCTCAAGATCTACACCACGGTTGTAAAGAATTCCAACCGAATAAAGAGAAAAGAATTGCTCAAACAAAGATAAATTCAGCTATGGCAAAGTGGGATGAAAAATAAAGCACAAAGCAGAGTCATGCATCACTTCTAAGTTTGCTGACATTGGAGAACAGATCTAGGTCCAGAACCTCTTTCCGAATTGATTGACGGATCCAGAGCTGGAAGGACTTCCCTCATGCGTGCAGTTAAAAGCAATGGAATCATTCAAGCTACAACATTTCCATTCACAACCCAGTTGCCAGAATTTGTCATGGAGTGTGCTAGGTCTTACCATCCATTATCCAGATCAATCAGAGATCTTTGCGGAAGACAATAATTAATTTGGATGCATAGTTCATCAATTATTGTCTGAAGATTCCATCACGAAAGGTGGTGACTACTATTAACATATAAGATGCCGACAATAGATGGGAAAAGCATAAAATTGATTGCGTGGGCATAATGAACAACAAATACATGACAAAGCCCAGATCTCCTTCCAATTTCCTGAGAACTCTTCCACAATCTAATTTGATACAAGAGGTGGATGATATTGCCAAATTGTTATGCAGGATAAATGGTGAAGCTAACGCTCACAACTTCCACGCATGGATGTATGCTTTCATCAGGACCATTGAAATCAACAAAGTAGATTCAATAATCAATTGGTCGGAAATCATTAGTGACAACATTGGTGAGTAGCTCCGAAATGTGAGGCGTACTTACAACTTCAAAATGACTTCGTATTTGGTTTATGCAGCAACTTCACAGGGTGTCTTCTCCAAGCTAGATAGATGTGGTGTTCTTTCCAAGGACCCTATTTTCAAGTGCTACCCATAGCTTATTGTACCTGCATGTAATAAATATTACAAAGTGGTCAACGATGGATTCTTCTACGGATTCATTTGTAGGCTGGACAATGATCTAAAGGCCAACAGGGTGAGCAAGGAAGCATGGGAAGCTGTGTCCAGGATTGGCAGTATCTTTATCTAGTTTGTGGATTTTACATACCTCAGGGTCACTAACTTTTCAGGAGAACCAGTTAAGTTACCTAGATACCCGAGTGATAGATTGGTCATTATGGAGCTGAGCAGAAAACTCGTGGAGATGCATGACCTACAGTCAAAACAACACAAGTCTACAGGCTTCTTCCCGATCACTGTGGGCCATTATAGCTACTAGAGCATTCATAAGGCCCGAGGAATTGAAGTGGAGATGTTCTCTGAGTACGAGCAAGAGTTCTTCCCAACACGACTGAACTTCGATCCATTTGGAGTGGCAAGGAAGACAATCTCCTAGGAGTACCTGCATGTGCCTTCATTGGAAGATTTCTGGATGAAATGTAAGTGAGTACGAAGTTAGAAAGAAAGATTTTAGCAGGTTATCGGCCAGTGCAAGTGTTTAGAGAGTGTTACTTATGGATACCTACGGATCTTAAAGATGATGGGCTGTGTTACTTGACACATACCATCGGATGGGAGGAGATAGAGCTGTACTTTAGGAGAGCGTAGGTAGCTGCCATACGATCGAGGAAAGGTCTGCCGCCGTTTTGGTCAATACTTCAAACTGGTTGCTGACGAAGGGATATTGCCTTGATGAAGCATTGATGAATCAAATCATGGGAAACTTTGGCACAAAATATTCCCTCAAGAGGAAGCACGGAGGAGAAAGCAAAGCAGAAGGCCTGAAAAGATTAAAGTGCATAAAAGGTCTCACTTGAAAGAGAAGATCACTTCTACTGCTATAGTGTTAGTTCTGACTTCTCCAACATCAAGTACTTCATCGATCATTGTTGCACCTCGGGAGGATACTTGCCATTCCTCTATTGAATCGACAACATTCATCTTTTCTCCTCGCGACTCAGTTAAGTGTCTCTTCGAAGAAATGTTGAAGCTGCAGATGGCAGAATTTGAAAGAGCTTTGTCTTTGGATGATTCAGAGGATGGCAGCCACAACACTATAGCAGTTTCAGATGGAGAGGAATCAAAGTGCGAGATAGTGGTACACTCGGCAACTTCTCATTCTCCGAGAAGTAATTTCTTAGAATGGTTGGCTTTGCAGTTGGTTCCAGAGGCTAGAGAGGAAATCAACTTGGAGGAACATGACTTGCAGCTACTCCTGAATCTAGGCGGAAAAGACAGAAAACCTAAAGTTGCTAAGGTAACTTCAAGGTTGATCATTGAAGAGTCAGGGCAGAAGTTCGCTGAGATGTCAGTTCCGGCAGAAGGGAAGAAGGAGGATGAGCTCACAACAAAAGATATAATAGTAACAGAGTACCCATAGGTCAAGCCACCACAAAAGCATTGAAGTAGGACACATAGACATTGATAGATGCTCTATTCCTTAGGCTTGACAAAGAAAAGGTGGAGAAATTTGAACTTCAGAAGCAAGTATCTCAATTATGCGAGATCATTGCCAAGGTTGCTAAATCTTCCACTCACCAATTTCAAAGACAAAAGCGGTGAGTGATCATCGATGCGGGAAGTGGAAGATGCAAGTAACCAAGTTAAAGTTATCAATGAATGGAAAGGTCTAATCATTTGTCAAGCTTACAAACAACTCGGAGATGTGCCATCCCGACTAAATGTTATGAAGATGTATCGAGATCAGCTAAAGCAAATAGTAACAAGCACGATAGATATGAACACAGTTGCTGAGAGTAACCTAAGTACTTTGGCCGAAATAAATAAGCTGCCAAGAGAGGTGTTGATTGTAGAATGGATTGTGCTTGACGGATCGAGTTGAGAAAGGGAAGCAACTTGAGTTTGTAGTATCTTCCGTTTGGAGATCTACAAAATTATCTTTGAAAAGGATGCAGAACACTTTAGAGTATGTCATCATCTTTACAGACAATGTCATTGCTTTCACTAATGAGGAAGTGGTGGGGAACGTTACTTCATACACAAGGACCATTCCTAACAAAGTACTTAATTCCGTGGAAGGATCTCTTTTGATGGTGCAAGGAGAATTGATGGAGCTGTTAGGCCTTTCACGATGAATTCCATTAGCAAACTGGTGGCACTGCTTGATCGGATATTGAGAAGTTTGGCCTAGCTTGGAGGATGTGGAAGCGTGTATCTTTACTTTTTGTTTATGTTCCAGTTCAATTGAATTTCCCATTTATATTTTCCCTTCTACATTCTATAAGTAGAAGAAGAACCTTCGGGTTAATTATCGAAGTTGTAAGCAACATTCTTGTGTTCTAGACTTTGTGCTAAAACCCCTGATAGCTATTTGAAGCAAATGAATACAAATGAGTAGATTTCCGAAGAACTTTGTGTCACGGTGCATTTTGTTTCTAGCTTTTGTCTTAGATCTACTTATAAACTTTGTGTTATTCTAGATTTAGATTTAAAAGCTACCTTTGCTTATAATTTTGTGTGTTAATATCTATTGGTTCCGTCTATGTGCATGTAATCAACTCTGTTATCTATTGATTGGGTTGCACATCTTCCCTCTTTCTTTCTGTGTTTTATTATTTCCTTCTTCTTTAGATATTTCATTTCTTTAACAGTTGCTTACTTGTTGCAAAACTATACAACTATGGTTCATGAGCTGCATGGTTAAAGTAAAACCCCAAAATAGATACTAGCATATTTTATTGACAAATAATACGTGGGAGCCTCACCGGTAAATGAGGGAGATTTATCTTATGATTGCTTAGGTTTTCAGCTATGTAGGAAATCTAGCCAATAGTTTTTGGTGACTTCATTTGAGTACAACTATCTTTGCATATCAAAGCTTATCTTTTGAAGATCGAGTGTTTTCCATACAACTCTCAACTCTCGGCTAAACATCCATTCACTTGATATGTGAAGGCACAAGGAAGGACATATCATTTCTTGATTGTAGGAGAGCAATTCAACTTCAATCTTCCTCCTCAAGTTAGAATCTGCAGATCTAGTCTCTCACCGGGAAGGAGAGTGCATGTTCATCCAAATCTAGATCGCCTTCAAAGCATATTCCGGGCGTCTCGAAATTATTCATCAAGTCTACTCTCAGAGAAGACGTGCTCCTTTCATGATGCAAAATCAGCCACTTGCCCCTGCAACACCTGTTCCATGCGGTGCAGTTGTTGGGCCACTGAATTTGACTCCGCTTATGCATGATCTGCCTAAAGGATCCAAGAAGAATTTTCTGAAATTCTTTGGAGATGGAAAGAAAAATCCGGATGATCATTTGGCAGCATTCTTCATATCTTGTAGTGTGCTTGCAGTGGAGTATGAAGATGTCTTGGTTAGACTCTTCATTGATACTTTACACGACTTGGTGACGAATGGTTCTATCGGTTAGCTCCGGCACCATAACCAATCGGGCCGCTATGTGAGAGCAATTTATGAAAAGATTCAAGCTCTGCGAGAAGATGCTAGCACCCTAATCACTCAATTGACGCAGTTGAAGAAAGAGCCAAGTGAGAACATGCGGGACTTTATTGCAAGGTTCCAAAGGATTTTATATAAAATCCCCACTTTTGCTACATTGAGCGATGAAAATCAAAAGATGTTTTTTATAAACGCTTTGTTGCCTAAAGTTGGATATCAATTGCGAAGGGCAAGACCTGTGAATCTACTTGAAGCACAAAATGTTGTCGTGGAGGTTGAAGATGACTTGATCATGGCTGGAAAAATCAAACAATCATCCCATAAAGGCAATGGAGCTTCTTCAAGTACTTCAAATCCTTTTCTACAAAGATTGGCTAATGACATGCTGCAAATCAAGAAGCAGATATCTTAAGCAGGAAATGTGACCCCTTTAAGAATAGCTCCTACCCGGACCTTTAATGGTCAAAATCAAAATTGAAATAGACTTTGTTCTTTGCACCACAATGGTTGTGATTGAAGCTGCTCAAGAAATAACTTGGAAACTAATGAAGAAGATCTAGGCATTGATGAATCATTTGATGATGAAGACTATGTAGATCTTCTTTGGCGACTCCAATATTGGTTACTTGGACTACGAATCTGATGAGGGCTATTATGAATCTTTTGAAGATTCTAATGGTCACACATTTGTAGTGTTCACAAGGTCCCAGACATGCCAAAATCTGAAGCATCCACAAGCGGCCAAAGAAGAGAAAGAGAAGATCCTGGGTCGGATGTTACTATCTGTAAAGAGGTAGTACACTACCTTCTTCATTAGCTCCCAAAGATAAGCATGCAAATTCTTTGATTCCAAGTGAGAGAGGGCCAATACGCATCCGGATGAAGTAAATCAAGCTTTTGACATTATTGATCACATTAAAAAGACCAAGGTCCAAATGTCAGAAGTTGAGTATTTGAGGGCATTTTGATCAAGTAAATAGATTGGTCAAGTATGTGCAAAGTAATGGTCCCAACCCTCAATAAATAATACTTCACACGGTATCTTGTCAAGTCCAAAGATTACTCTCTTCTTCAAATAATGCGGCTACAAGTTCTTCTCCCTCTACTTCTTCTCCTACTACATCGGAAAGGATCGAACCATTCTACGTATCATTGCTTATTAATGGATGCAAATTGAGCAATTACATTTTGGACTTTGGGGCTTTGACAACGCGTCATGCCGCCAAAGTTGCTAATTCCTTAGGTATCACATTGACAAAAACCATCAGAAGATGCTATTTAATGGAAAGGCAAGTGCCTCTGGTTGGGCAAATCAAAGATGCATAGGCAGTACTCACTTCTTTCCCAGACAAAAGATTGAAGATGACTATCCTTGTAGCAGACATCCCAGTGTCTTATGGCATGCTATTGAGTAGAAATTTTTGTAAAGAGCTAGGTAGGAGAAGTGAAGATGGATTGGTCTTGTGTGCACATACCAATCAAAGGAGTTAATCATAAGTTAGAACCTGAGAAAAAATCCAAGTACACAGTATCGAAGTCTGAGGATCCTAGATCTTAGATTTTGTTTCAAGAATACGATCATAGAGTCTATTATCTAGAAATGGATAAAGAAGAAGTTCACCCTGTGATCCAAAAACTACATCACTTGATAATAAGGTTTGGACTCGGAATTGATATTGTTGTTCATTTGGATCCGATGCGGGCATTGTTCTTGTTTCTCTGAGGGAAAGGTGCATGCATATTCCTTCAAATTGATGTTCAAAAATACTAACAACACGATGAGTAGGAAGCACTTGCTATGGGTATGGGAATCAATGGGAATCAAGCTCTTACATGCAAAGGGAGATCTTTGAGCTGATTGTTAAGAAGATAAGAGGTCTCTACCAAGTAAAAAGATAAACTTTGGCATTATAGAGACCTAGTCTACTCTGCTATCCTAGATTTTTCAGCTTTCTCGGTATCTTACATTACGAGAGAACAAAATTCTAGAGTGGTTCACTTGCAGTAACTACAGCTTTGTTAAATCCAGATCAGCCTCCCACATTTTTTAGATAGGGGATTATAAAGTTGAGATGGTCTTACGCTCGAAAGGTTCGACAACGTACAAGTAATGGCATGTTTTTAACGATGACAAGCAGATTGTTGTATTTCTCCAACAAAAGGACAACTTCAAAGAGATCTACTATGAGGGAAGCAAATCACCTCAGAGACAAACTAATGTGGGAGAAATGGATGCGAGATGTCTCGGGAAGTCAAGAGATTATCCGGCTAAAGGAAATAAAATTCCTAAAGGCTTGGTATCTCTTGAGGAAATGTTTGACAAGCATGATTAGATGCTTAAAAAGAACAAAGAAAGTGGGAAGGTTCTTCCTCCGATACACGATTACTAAATTTGGGAGCAAGCAATGACCTCAAATTAGTAAATTTTGGAAAGTGTTATTCGAGAGGCAAAAGGAGAAGCTTTTACAGAGCTTCTTAAGAAATACACGGATGTTTTTGCTTGGTCTTACTAGGATCTAAAAACATATAATCTGAGAAGTTCAACATTACATCCCATTAAAACCAGAACAAAAGCCTTTCAAGCAGAAGCTATGGCGGCATAACCCTACTATTTCTGGGACTATCTTTGCAGAGATCCAGAAGCTGTTAGATGCAAAGATAATTTATCCTATACATCACTCTGAATGGTTAGCCAACATAGTTCCTGTGAGAAAGAAGAGTGGCGAGATTAGGTTGTGCATAGATTTTCACAACCTCAATCAAGCCTCATTAAAAGATAACTACCCCATACCCCCATCTTGGACCACACTCTGCAGGTTGTTACTAGATCTGAAATTCTTTCCATGCTTGATGGTTTCTCAGGCTACAATCAGGTTAAGGTGGTTGAAGAAGATCAATATAAAACAACATTCATTACACCTTAGGGAACATTTGCTTATCAGAAAATGCCTTTCGGTTTGATCAATGTTGGAGCTACGTTTCAAAGAGCTATGGATTTAGCATTTGCTCATCTCAAAGATGTCAGCATAGTAATATACCTCGATGACCTCATAGTATTTTCTAAAGACAGAAGCACACACATTTTAAATTTGGAAGAGGTTTTCATACAATGCCATAAACATGGTATTTCTCTGAACCCTAAGAAATCTATCTTTGTTGTAACAGAAGGAAAGCTACTAGGACACATTGTCTCCAAGGAAGGAACTAAGATAGATCTGGAATGTGTCAAATCTATTCAAACTTTGCCATTGCCAACATCCAAAAAAGGGGTTCACTCTTTCTTTGGTAAAGTTAATTTTCTCAGGAGATTCATCCCTAATTTTTCCGAGCTGACTCGTCATATCTCAAATATGATGAAGAAGACACAAGATTTCAAATGGAGCAGCGAAGGGAAGGAAGATTTCGAGAAAATTAAAGAGGATTTGTCAAAAACACTAGTCTTGGTTTCACTTGACTTTAGTAAAGAATTTATTCTTTACTGTTATTCCTTCGAACACACCATGTCAACAATCTTGATGTAAAAGAATCAGGAGGATGTAGAAGCTCCAATTGCTTTCATGAGCATGCCTCTCAAAGCTTATGAGTTGAAATATACTCAATGGAAAAACATGCATATGCAGTGGTAAAAGTGTGTAAAGCATTCAGGTACTATATTCTTTCCTCACATATTGTGGTCCTGGTTCCAGATACTGCAGTGAAATCTATCCTCACCCAACAAGAGTTAGGGTTGTTAAGAGGCACATGGGTGATGAAATATCAAGAATACAACCTAGATATCAAACCTATAAGGGTGGTTCGAGGAAGAGGTCTATGCGAATTGATGACGGAGATGAAAGCAATAACACTAGAGGGAGATCAAGATCTGCCTATGGTCCTTTTTATAGATTTGGTGGAAGAGTGGTATAGTAACATTGCCTATTTTCTAGATTATGGAGAATGCCTGGATCAACTTTCTTGAAAAGAGAAATGTACTATTAAACTAAAATCCAAAGACTTTGTTCTTTAGGATAATGGTTTATACAAAAGAGGGATTGATGGCGTATTTCTCCAATGTGTAGATAAAGCTCAGCAGGATCAACTCTTAAAACAATTTCATAACATGGCTTGTGGTGGTCATTTCTCATCCTGAGTCACTGCTCACAAGATCTTATGAGCAAGGTATTATTGGCCCACACTTTTTTAGGATACTGCAGAGTGCGTATCTAAGTGCCAAGCATGTCAACACTTTGTTGGGCATGTTAAATTGCCCGCATTACCTTTAAAACTAGTTGTAATTGAAGAACCCTTCCAACAACAGGGTATGGATTTTATTGGTATGCTCAACCCAACCTCTAGTGCTGGTCATCACTATATTCTAATAGCTATTGATTATTTCAGTAAGTGGGTAGAAGCCATTCCTGTTAAGAACGCCACTTCCGCAGAGGTGTGTAATTTTATAAAGGAAAATATTGTTATCAGGTTTGGCATAGCTAATAAAATAGTAGCAAACAACACTCCAAATCTATCTTCTGAGGAGCTGGTTGATTTTGCTACACTCATGAGATTTAGTTGGTACATTCCTTGAACTACTATCCACAAGGGAATGGCCAGGCCGAATCAAATAACAAAAATTTGGTGACTATCATGCGAAAGCTAGTAATTGAGAATCAAAGAACTTGGCATAAGAAGTTATTTGATGCATTATGGGCAGATAGGATTACACCAAAGAGGGCTATAGGCATGTCCCCTTTTCAGCTATTATATGGAAGAGACACAAAGTTGCCTCTTACCTTGGAGGCTGCACCTCGCCTCTACAACTTTCTAGAGCCACGGAGGATTCTACATTCAATGATCTTTATTGAAAAAGGATAATGTATCTCGACTAAATTGCGGGAGGTATAGACTCAAGTTGTAGATAGATTATCAGAGCATCAAAAGAAAGTGAAAGTTATCTTTGACAAAAAGGACAGGGAAAGAAAGTTTGAAATCAATGATTGGGTCCTTTTATGGGATAAAAGAAGAGAAACAAAAGGCATGCATGGGAAATTCGATTCACTATGGAAAGGGCCTTTTGTGATTAAAAAGATCGCCGGAGCAGATAACTTCATTCTTGCTCATCAGGATGGAGTTGAGTTGTCATTACCTTTCAATGGGCAACACTTGAAGTTGTTCTGGACATGAAAAACAAGGTAAAACCTATATATATATATATATAGATAAAACTTTGTTTGTTTTTCCTTGTTTTGTTTTTTTTCCCTAACCATGTGCCTAAAAGACAAGATACAAAACCAAAGATGCTTTGGGATCTCATCTTTTCCCTTGTCATTTTGATAGAGGAAAATATGTCCACTGAGGCGTGCCGACTTGTGTCCCCAAATTTCACCCCGAAATCGAGACTACCCCATGTAAATTTTTCGTACTTTTAAAATATTGGGTCGTTTTGTGTTTTTATTGCGAGAAATTTTTTTCTTTGTCAAGTCTAGAGAAGTACAACCTGCAGGACAAATTTAGCGCCCATTTGAGGAATTTTGCACGGAGAAGGTATTTTTATCGCTAGAAGTCTTCAAAGTTTGGCACCTAGGTTTGAAGGAGCTTGATTTGTGTCGATTAATTGTCTGCATAGTGGTACAGTGCTCAGTGAAGTTGGTAAAATTTATGCTTGCTTTGCATGCAAACAAAACATCAAATTTTGGGGTACTTGAGGCTTGATATATGCGACTTTTTATAATTAAAATTAAGTGTTCATGTTAGGTTGCCATCTTTGTTTGAATTAATTGCAGGAATTCATTACGGAGTGCTTTTATAAGAGAAAGGGAGCTTAAATCAATGTCTAATCCATTGAACATATCCTCCAAATCTAAAGAAATCTCCAGATCTGCACCGGTTGTAAAGAATTCCAACCGAATAAAGAGAAAAAGAATTGCTCAGACAAAGACAGATTCGGCCATGGCAAAGCGGGATGAAAAATAAAGCACAACAAAGTCATGCATCACTTCTAAGTTTGTTGACATTAGAGATACAAATCTAGGTCTAGAACCTCTTTCTGAATTGATTGATAGATCCAAAGCTAGAAATACTTCCCTCATACGTGCAGTCAAAAGTAGTGGAATCATTCGAGCTACAACATTTCCATTCACAGACCAGTTGCCAGAATTTGTCATGGAGTGTGCTAGGTATTACCATCCATTATCCAGATCAGTCTGAGATGTTGCGGGGAAGACAATAATTCGGTTGGATGAATAGTTCATCAATTATTGTCTGAAGATTCCATCACGAAAGGTGGTGACTACTATTAACATACAAGATGCCAACAACAGATGGGAAAAGCATAAAGTTGACTGCGTGGGCATAATGAACAACAAATACATGAAAAAGCCCAGATCTCCTTCCAAGTTTCCGAGAACTCTTCCACGATCTAATCTGGTACAAGAGGTGGATGATATTGCCAAATTGTTATGCAGGATAAATGGCGAAGCTAACGCTCACAACTTCCGCGCATGGATGTATGCTTTCATCAGGACCATTGAAATCAACAAAGTAGATTCAATAATCAATTGGTCGAAAATCATTAGTGACAACATTCTTTGAGTAGCTCGGAATGTGAGGCGTACTTACAACTTCAAAATGACTTCGTATTTGGTTTATGCACGGCGAGCTTCACAGGTGTCTTCTCCAAGCTAGATAGATGTGGTGTTCTTTCTAAGGACCCTATTTTCAAGTGCTACCCACAACTTACTATACCTACATGCAATAAATATTACAAAGTGGTCAATAATGGATTCTTCAACAAATTCATTTACAGCTGGATGGCGATCTAAAGGCCAATAGGGTGAGCAAGGAAGCGTGGGAAGCTGTGTCCAGGATTGGTAGTATCTTTATCTAGTTTGTGGATTTTACATACCTCAGGGTCACTAGATTTTCAAGAGAACTGGTTAAGTTGCCTAGATATCCGAGTGATAGATTGGTCATCATGGAGTTAAGTAGACAACTCATGGAGATGCATGAACTATAGTCAAAATGACACAAGTCTGAGACTTCTTCCCGATCATTGTGGGCCATTATAGGCGCAGGAGCATTCATAAGGCAGGAATTGAAGCGGAGATGTTCTCTGAATACGAGCAAGAGTTCTTCCCAACATGGCCGAAATTTGATCCATTTGGAGTGGCAAGGAATACAATCTCCCAAGAGTACGTGCATGTGCCTTCATTGGAAGATTTCTGGATGAAGTGCGAAGTGAGTACAAAGTTAGAAAGAAGGATTTGAGTAGGTTATCGGTGCGGAAAGTGTTTGAGTTTGGATTAACACGAATACTGCGGATCTTAAAGATGATGGGCTGTGTTACTTGACACATACCATTGGATGGGAGAAGATAAATATGTACTTGAGAGAGCGTAGGTAGCTTCCATACGATCAAGGAAAGGTCGCATTGTTCTGGTCAATACTTCAAATCGGTTACTAACGAAGGTTTATTGCTTTGATGAAGAATTGATGAATCAAATGACGGGAAAATTTAGCATAGAAGATTCCCTCAAGAGGAAGCATGGAGGAGAAAGCAACTTGAGAAGGCATGAAAAGATTAAAGTGCACAAAAGGTCTCACTTGAAGGAGAAGATCACTTCTCTTTGCTATAGTGTTTATTCGACTTCTCCAAAGATCAAGTACTTCACCGATTGTTGCATCTCGGGAGGATATTGCCATTCCTCCCTTGAATTTGGCAACATTCATCTTTTCTCCTCAGCCACTCCGTTCAGTGCCTCTTTTTGAAGAAATGTTGAAGCTGCAGATGGCAGAATTCAAAAAAAGCTTTGTCTTTGGATGATTGAGTATGACAACCACAACACTGTAGCGGTTTCAGATGGAGAGGAATTAGAGCGTGAGATAGTGGTACACTCAGAAATTTCTCATTCTTCGAGAAGTAATTTCTCAGAATGGTTGGCTTCGCAGTTGGTTCCAGAGGCTAGAGAGGAAATCAACTTGGAGGAACACGATTTGCAGCTGCTCCTGAATCTAGGTGGAAAAGACAGAAAACCTAAAGTTGCTAAGGTAACTTCAAGGTTGATCATTGAAGAGTCGGGGCAAAAGTTTGTTGAGATGTCAGTTTCGGTAGAAGGGAAGAAGGAGGATGAGCTCATGGCAGAAGATATAACAAGAATGTAAGCAGTACCCATAGGTCAAGCCACCACGAAGGATTGAAGCAGGATACATAGACATTGATAGATGCTCTATTCCTTAGGCTTGACAAAGAAAAGGTAGAGAAAGTTAAACTTCAGAAGTAGGTAACTCGGTTATGCAAGATCATTGCCAAGGTTGTTAAATCTTCCACTCACCCAATTTCAGCACAAAAGCGGTGAGTGGTCATGTGATGTAGGAAGTGG